>CM060367.1:26977574-28360074 GCA_030545235.1 Helianthus tuberosus
AAACCCGAGGGGGCTAAAGTGGAACAAATGAAAGTTTAGTTATTAAAAGGAAAAGATCACACACACACACACACACCTTCGTGTGTGTTCTGGATAGATCGATCAGGGGCTCTCAAGAGCCCCAAACCCTAGTTCATCAAAAGCTTCAAATTGAAGAATGAATCAAGGGCCAAATTCACAACCGAGCATGAATTAGTGATCACCTTCACAAGGGGATCGTAAGGTATGTCTTAAATCAAAGATTGGTGATCATGTGTGAAGTGGGTTATGTTCTAATCCGTAAGTTAAGGTGAAATTGATCATGTATAAGTGTTAGAATCATCATATGGAACATAGGTTATGTATGGTTTGTCTTAATTTGATGTTTAGAGGTGAAACCCACTTATTAAAGTAAGGATGATGACTTGAATGATCATCCATGTTCAATTCTTGTTGATTGTTGATGAATTATGATGGATATGATGAATTCTTGTAAGTTGAATTGAGAGAAATGTGGTGGTGATATGTTTGATGTTCATGTGTGAATGTTATATGTTGATTAGTAGTAGGATTTGATGAATTATATATGAACTTAGAAGATTTATGTATAAGCTAGTTGTACGTTATGCTTAGAAGGTGGTACTCACACCAAGTGTATGATCAAATGTTTATAGTATCGTCCGTATAGTCGACTATGATGTTACGGGTATATGACGATAAGTCGATAATTAGATATGGTTAATAGTTGACTCTCAAAAGTCAACTAAGTATAAGTAACGTGATTTGACTCGTTGTCGTAAAGGTAGGATTATAGGAAGTCGTTTGGTACATGTTATGTTAATATGCGTTATTTGTGATTACATGATGAATTACATGAGTTGGAAAGGATATGAAGTTGATTTTTGAGTAGTATGCTTGTTAGAAATGGCTAAGGGAAGTTAAGTGTGGATTATGTGATTGGTATGATCGTTAACGCGTACAATTGGGTATACTAACGAGAATGTGATGGTGACATGAAAGTATAGGAATCATGTCAAGACGGACTCAAGCGAGAAAGGCTAACGGGTCAAGAAGAGGCAAGGAATTTGATATGAGCACGGACGCGTAAGGTAAGTGATTTCTGTAATCACTTCTTATGTTCGATTAAGTTATATGGTGTTTTAATTAACTAAACATGATGGTTGAGGTCAATTATGTGTCGTAGTCTTACGTCGTGAAGGATGGGATTTAAAGTTGACCAAAATGCCCTTGATGGGTATTTTGGGCAAACGATCTTAATAAGTGGTTTAGAAACAAGTTATACGATTGGTGTAATGTTTTGGACAAGTATGGAGGTGGGAAGTATGGTCTTGCTAGTCTTAGACCAATTAATGCGCAAATACCCATAACGGGTCAAATAATTAGGAAATGATAATAAGCCGATAGAGCATAAGATAAGAATTTCCTTAATCTGGATGTGGGATTTTAAGTTTATATGATAGAATGTGAATTTACAAGCATGTAGGAAGAAACGGGAGGTTAATCGGGTAAACGGTTCGAAAGTTATGCGCGTTTTAGTGCGTTCGGACGTCGAAACGGATCTGCAGGAAAATGCATTTTAGAGAGGCCGTCGCCGACGGGCAAGGAGGCCGTCGCCGACAGGCAAGGGAAAGTCAGTTTTTCTCAGACGCCTTATTTACCTGTCTACGGGGTTTTGGCCGACGGGAAAAACTACAGGCCGTCGCCGACGGGCCCTAGGGCCGTCGCCGACGACCTCCCCAAGTCCAAAAGTCTGAAATTTGTGATTTAGGTTGATTTATGTGTCGTAGGCTTCGGTTTGTTATCCGTGGACTACGGCGGACTTTCTAAACATGATTTTGATCAATCCTTAGATGTTTATGGGCTATAAATCAAAACCTAAGCTCCATGTAAATAATGTATGTGTATGTAAGAGGTACGTGTGATCTAGTACGTGTTCGTAAAGGTAGGTACGTATGTATGTATGTATGTATATATAAAGAGATGTACGAGTGTATGCATGTATGTAAAGATGTAGGAAAGGCAGGTACGTATGTAGTTATGAATGTATGTATGTATAAAGATAGGTACGAGTGTATGCATGTATGTAAAGACGTAGGAAAGGTATGTATGTATGTAGTTGTGTATGTATGTATGTATGTATGCATAAAGACATATATGAGTGTATGCACGTATGTAAAGCTGTAGGAAAGGTATGTATGGATGTAGATGTGTATGTGTGTTTGTATGTTTGTATGTAAGTACGTATGTATGCCTGTTTTAGAGACGCTGAGTGTTAACATTATTAATGGTGTACCTTGAGAATGAAAAGTAATGCAGGTACATTATTGAAGCCTCACCAGGAAATGGATACGCAGATGAAATGTTTAAAGTTTGGAAAATGATGTAAAGTGAAGTGTGTGAGAATGAATCTTGTTTATATAATGTGTGCTAATGTTATGAATGAATGTGCGAGTGCAGGTTATATTGATCACGGGTGATTATCACAAGGAATAGAGATCGAAGACCGAGTCACAGGATAGATTGTACGAGAATAATTGAGTATGTATTATTAGTAAACATGACTTATGCCTTATTTTTGTAAAAGATACATATTAAAACGAACCTTCAAGTAAGTCAAGACGTTTGTAATGAAAGAAATTTTAAGGCACGAATTTCCGCTGCGACTTTTTGTCTAATACGATTTAGGGTCATACATCCAAAGAATCAGCACTTTGGACATCTGTTGTTCTTCAAACATCTATTATCTATTCTATCTATTATATATAATAAATGAAAGTTATTTGGTCCACGTGGCCCAAATAGCTTTCATTTATTATATATAATAGATAGAATAGATAATAGATGTTTGAAGACAACAAATGTCTAAAGTGCCGCTTCATTGGAAACATCTAGGAAGAATTATATGAGAATACTGCTCAATTTATCAAAGCTGTAGAATGAGATCTCACTGTTGGGTTATCATCTTTCAACCTCATTTCCCTAAATTTATCAATTCTATTTTTCAACAGGGATGTAATGCAATTATTACCTTATTTAAGATACCTTTAACTGCATCTTCTGATAAATCAACATTCATTTCACTCAAATGATAACTTCAACTGCATCTTCAATCATGAACTATCTAAAGAAATGGATGAAATCATCCAAAAATACCCAAAATAAAACTAATTAAACCATCCAATATTCTTGAGTACTCACCATTAATGTGATGACCAATATAAAATCAAACCCTAAAAGCATACAAATCATAATGAAATATGAAATCAGTTAGTTGTATAACAAATCATTATATTATATGAAATAACGAAGAACATCAAACAACAATAGCAAGTGACCAATCAATCAAACTCAAAATCATATAGAAGCCTAAAAATAAAATGAAAATTAGATAAGTGAACATCAAAACTGAACAGGAAATATGACCAAAAATTAACCAAACACCTGATGTTGAATCCACTGTAGATGCTGAACCACTGCTGTTACAAACAGATCATACCTCGGAAACTGGAAATTTAAAAGGATCGGCTTCAAAGGCTTCAACAATCGGAAGATTTAAATCTCAAGCAAATGAAACCCTAATTTCAAAAAGAATAATCGGTGAACATATTCACAGATCAATAATCAACAGATGTTGTACTCATATCATCACCGTTAAGAAAAAAACCCTTAGTTTCTGAACATATTCAAACATACCAGTTCATGGCGGAAATCTAGCCGCAGGTAAGCAGATCTCAACTTTGATGACCATCGATGACAACAACCCTAGAACCATATGATGAGATTAGGAGTATAAATTAGGGTTTAATTAGAAACTTTGTATGAAAATAAGAAGAAATCAACGCAGATCTATAAACATACAAATCAAACCTTAAATGGAAGAACCTTGCCGACGAAGAAGATGAAAGAATCTTCCCAACTATAGCTTGGGATGAAAATTACAAAAGCCAGATATTACCTCTTCATGGTATAATCAGACATGAAAATTACAAAGGCTGATTTCGAGTTATGTGTTCTTCAATTTCAGGTTCAATGTCGAATTAGGGCTACAAAATCAAGAAAACCGAGTTAGGATTGCATCCAAAATTAGGGCTACAATACTGAAATAAATGAAGATACAGGGCTTACCTGGTGACGCTTCGAATGATTCATGATGATTTGGTTTGATCTTTGATTCAGAAGGGAGAAGAGTAGAGGAGAAGGAGAAGAAGATTCAGATCTAGGGTTTTGAAAAGGAAAAAAGGAGACGGAGGGAGTATAAAAGGGATGGAAGTGTGGTACTGTTGGGCGGGAAAAGGGAACTGAGGATGCCCTAATTAAGTGACACGTGGCCCAAATCACTTTCATTTATTATTATAATATATATATATATATATATAACAATGTAAAATTGTGTAATCATATATTTGTTACATAAAATTAAAGTTAATTATATTTATATAAATAACATGCTCGTTAGGCTTGCAAGCCTAATCAAGCTGGGCTCGAACTAATTTAAGTTAGGCTTGGTTCAAGCTATTGACGCGTAGCTTGATCGTTACTGTTTTGATACACCTTATTTGATTTTAATTATTTAATAAAATTCATTGATATTGTAAAAATATATATAGTTTTGACTTGGTTTAGCATGATGTATACTTAAAATGAAAACGAGCTAAAAAGTCTAATTAAGTAATAAAAAAGAGAGATCAAGAGTTGTTATTGAGTAATGGTAGAAACTCATGTCAGTGTCGTCTTCGAGAAATCTTGAAACGTTTTTGGGCCTGGAGCAACTAAAAATAAATCGGGCCCATATAATTTAAACACAATAATCATATATCAAAAAACTATAATATGACATTAATTGTTAAAACAATCACCAAAATAAAAGTATTGTACCAAAATAGTAGTTGATTAATTTTATATTTTTTAACCACTATAGACTTTTATTTTAATTTAAAACTATTTGATCGTTTTTATAGATGATAAATAAATAAAGTAACCAAATCCTTATTTTATTTGGAAAGATCTAAATATATGGTATAAGCTATCGATTAATCTATAATAATTAGGTTAAAACACTTAAGGCCCAATAACAAACATATAGTCTATGGATATTTTTTAAAAACTCTGGGCCCTCAAGAACTTTGGGCCTGGGTCCATTGCCCTACCTGCCTAGAGATGGGCATAATACCCGGTTCCAAACCCGTACCCGTAGAACCGACCCGGAACCGGTTCCAGTTCCTACCCGATACATAGGAGAACCGGGTCCAGGTTCAAAAAACCCGGAGGTTCCTACCCGGTTCCATTTTTCATCATAATAAACGGGTAGTACCTGGTTCTTAACCCTACCCGGTCAATACCCGTACCCGGTTCCTGCAGTATACCCGGTATGATGTTACCATTAGAACCAGTTCTATCTGTTGCAAATTTCATTAAATGCATTAAATGCCAATATATCCGTTGGAACCGGTTACTAGCCGTTGTACCCGGTTACTAGCTGTTAGAACCGATTCCTATAAATTGTTTTCAAATTTCATTTGTTTAACTCACCAATCCTCTTATATTCTTCTACTTCTTCTAATACTTTTCTACAATGACTTCAAAGAACTCTAAAACCACAAATTCCCCATCCGTCAATGATGTTCCTCAAAGTCAAACCGCTCCATATGTTGTTGGAACATTATCACATAGTCGCAATGCGGAAGTATGGTGCAATTGGGACTTGGTCGAAATGAGTGACGGTTCGCAAAAGGCCCAATGTAAACATTGCGGCGCCTTGTTAAGCAAGGACTCTAACTCGACTTTAGCGAAGCATGCTAAAAAGTTTTGTAAAGCTTTAAAAGATTTGACACCCGGTCAAGTTCAACTCTCAAAAGATGGTACGATATTTTGCTATAAACAAAAGATAGCTCGTGATAGGATGGCGAATTTGGTGATTCAAAAAGCGTTGCCGTTTGGACACTTCGACGAACCCGATCTTACTAAGCTTATTAGGGAAACGCTTCAACCTCGCTACAAACATGTAAGCCGTCGTATTTTAAAACGCCATTGTTTAAATTTATGGGAAAATGCAAAAAAGGATTGAATCATTTTTTTCTAAATTTAAAAACTAGTGTAAACTTAACTAGTGATGTGTGGCCCCACACGGTTTACCCGAATCATACATTTGTGTCACCGCTCATTGGGTTGACCCCGATACATGGCAAATGATGAAGCGTACGATTGCATTTGAAGAGTTTCCTTCTCCTCATACAGGAGAAAATATTTATAAAATTATAAATGCCACAATAATGAAACGAGTCTAGAAGACGAAGTGGAGTTAGAGCACAAGATTATTGATGAAGAGGAGGACGACGAAGTAGAGACTAACGATTCCGAAGATGATTGTACCGAAGTGGCCAGACCAAAGCGTAGCGCATGTGAAAGTGCCGCATCCAACACAAGCAAAAGGCAAAGGAAGTAAACCGGTTATTGTAGAACCGGTTACTGTTTTAAATTTTGAACCAGGTTTTTTGTAATTCTGGAAACCGGTTACTGTTAGTGTCTAACATGTTACTGGAAACCGGTTCTGTTAGTATTTAAGATTTTTGTAATTCTGGAACTGGTTCTGTTACTTTTAAAGATGTTACTGGAAACCAGTTCTGGATAACCGGTTACTGGAAGTTGATTTATTAATTTGAGTTTTTTTATAACCCTTTACTAAAGCTAAAACACACCGTTTATTTATTTCAAAGCAAGCGATTACAATATTACATAACAAACCTAACTTAACTAAACATTACCAAACCTAACTTACTAAACATAACAATCCTAACTTAACTAAACATTACCAAACCTAACTTACTAAACATAACAATCCTAACTTAACTAAACATTACACAACAACAACCTAAACATTAGAAGAACCAGATCCTTCACCCTTCTCGTTTTTCGCCTTCGTCACAAGGCAATGGCGTTCGGTGTGTTTCTTTAGAGTGGAGTTGGCGGCCGCTTTCATAAACTTTCCACAACCCTTGCACCTAGCTATTTCATGGTTGTCGGTCATCAAACACAAGTCGAAGTGCTTCCAAATAGTCGGGTTTCTTTTGGTTTCCAAAACCATCACAACTTCTTCGTTGCATGCCATCCTCTCTTCGTTTGATGAGTTTTTGGAGTAGTAAACTAGTAATTGAAGGTGTAATGAAGAACTTGGGATAATAATGGAGTGAAGGGTGAAAATTTGGGGTTTTATAGAAAAAAACAATTTTTTTAATATAAAATCGGTTTCCAACGGTCATATATCCGTTGGAACCGATTCCAAACAGTGTTATGCAGCTTTTGGTTTGAAAGTACCCGACATAACCAGTTCTTGTCAGTACCCGGTGTACCCGGTTCCAAACTGTACCCGAACCCGGTTCGAAAATACCCGTAACCGGTTACATCGGTTCCGTTTTTTATACTTCTACCCGGGTTCAACCCGGACCCCGTTCCTCAGTGTACCCGGTTCCACTAAATAATATTAGAACCCGGGTATGGGTAGTACCTGGTTCCGGGTATTTTGAATACCTGATTATGCCCATCTCTATACCTGCCCCTACTTATCACCGGGCCTGACTCGTGTCATGTATTATCACTATTATGGCACTCAAAGCCGGCCCTACGGGTGGGCGGGGAGGACTTCCGGTCAGGGCACATTTTATCCGGGGGCATATTTAAAAAAAATCCTATATATATGTGTGTATATATATATATATATGTTCTATATTTTTTTTTTAAATAGAAAACCCATATTATATAAATGTACATCTTAGGCCCATTATAAACTATCAATCTCAAAATTTATAACCTAAACCCATTAGGTATTAGCTTAATATCCATTTTAGTTAAAAGAATAATAATAATAACAATGAGCGACACAAAAATAGTTTACATTATCTATTTTGTTAAGGCATAAGGGGCATATTTTTCGGGTTCGGATAAGACACCTGAATTCCGCGGACCGACTCTGATAACACTAAATTAATTAAACTAAATTTTTGAAAAGAATGTAATGCATTATCGTGGTTTTGCAATTAATTAAATTATCATTTAATACTTAGGCTTACAAATTATATGAGTCAACTTGTTCTTTTGATCCGTTATTCCTTGCAACCCACGAACAAATGGAAGTTGTATAAACTAACGAAAAGGCCCATAACAATTTAACATGGAGGAATTAAGTAGGTTACGTGGAGAACTATAGAAGAAAGTGGACTTTAATAAAACATGAACTATCAGTTATTGGGCTAGAGTTGGTCCAAGAATGAAAATAAAATTGGAGCGCAAGACAAGAATTGAGAGCATATTTGGATGAGCTTTTCTATTCTTTTATTGATTTTTTAACCTTTTTATCTTATTTTTTGACTTTTCAATGCCTAAAAAACTCCTTTTTACCTTATTACAAAAATACCATTTCATAAAAATTCATTTTCTAATGAGGTAAAATAAGCTCATCCAAAAATAGCCTGAACAAAAAAATATTGGTAATAGCAATTGAGGAAGATAAGAGAGTTTTTTTTTTGTCGGCCGCGTGGGGTTCGCAAAAAGAGAGAGTGCAGTTGTGGCCTTGTGGGGTTGAAGGAATTGGAGGGCACATAAACCAAGGCAGACTAGAGACAAGTAAAATAAATGATGTACAACTAATTCTTTTTCTAATTTTCTTTGGATGAATGGTTCGTATGAGATTAACATTAAAACTTTGTTTGGTTATGTTTTTGAATTTGTTCTATATTAAATACCGTCGGACAACTTAATGTTTGGTTGATTTAAACATATTGTTTATGTTTCAATTATCTGTCTTTTATAATTCACATTCGATTTTCTTGCATCGTGAGCAGTTTGAGAACAAAGAGGAGTATTTGACATCTATGTCTTCAATTATCACTTAAACTATTTAATCCCAAGACTATGTCTATGTGGTGCAATAAAATCCCAAGAGTATGTCTATGTGGTGTCTAATTAACCAAACAAATTTTACGGAAAACCTAGAACCTGAATTCCGACAGGTGTTAAAAACTGATAAACTTCTAAATCAAAAATCTTTGCCTTAAGTTCAAAATTCTCAAAACCAATTAAAAACTCAAATTTGTATCGGTATTTGAATAACTAATTAAACACTTTGTATGAATTCCCTACAGAGACAACCTTACGTCCTTATACTAGTATAATTGTACAAGTAGTTAAGTAAACAAAATTAACTTGTTTTTTTTATTAGACCACGGTATCTAAATCATAGCTCACAAATACATGGCAAATTTACACTACAACATACACCCCAAATTGCACCAATCTAATCCATAATTGATTAGTCGACCAGGCTACACTAGCTGGCCCATTACTGCTGCTTAATACATTTTTTTTTAATTTTGATCCAGCAAACGACCCATCTCAGTTCTCACCATGAGTATGGTGGCGTGACGCTTGATAGTAGTTTAATGTGATGGTTGTTTATTCCTCTACTTCATTTAACGAAAATTAGTCTTACCATCGATGCACGAAGTACAAGAATAAAAAAAGAAAAAATTACAAAATTGACGAAAGATCAAGTTGACTTACCAATTTTGCCACCACATGCGTCGGTGGAACAACGCATCCTGGCTTTCATGCGTCCGCCAGTAGCAGTGTGACAAGTGTATATTTTCGCCAGAGGAGTCAGCCGCCAACGCATCCGGCTAAAAAGTAAGCGGATGCGTCTGGCTCCGCTGCTTCCAGAGGCGCTTGGCTGGCTGGCTAGTGGCTCCTAGAGTGGTTCGTTTGAAGGGCTAGCGGTCGCATCGGAGGTGCTTGTTTGGCTCTGCTGCTTCCCGAGGCGTTTTTTCTTTTTTTTCACAATTTTTTCTTTCATAATTTTCACCGTATAAATACCCACGAAATTTAGATGCTTTATGTGCAACCAAGTGTATACAATGCCTATCTCTAGTCCTTCGATAGTCTCCAAATAGAAACGAAGCTGTTTTCATGGTTTGAAAATGACGTTTTTCTGAGCTTTAGTTAGAAGTGCCAGTGCCTATGGATAACGGTGGCTGGCAGATAACACGGATGTGATCAATGATTCTCTTCAAGAATCGAGGATCAAAGCAAAATTTTCAGAAACTCACTAACATAGGGAACCTGGAATCACACCGTGTTAGTTATCACTAAATAACATTTTGTTGTATTTGTTGTTGTTAGTGTATTTGAATCAAATCTGTTGTATTTGTGATCTATGTTATTTATTGTATTTATAAAATTTTAAAAAGTAGTTTCGTGTGTTATTTTTTTTTCTAATTATTTTACATAACAATAATACAATATAGCTCTACCTTATACAGGAATCTTGCCCTATGTATATATTGGGCCTAATACGGACAGTTGTACAGAAAGTGGCTTTAGGAGTCAGCGTCGCATCCGACTTCGGCATCAGAGGCATGTGAGGCATCAGCATGCTTCAGCGACGCATGGGAGGCGTCTGAAAAGAGGCATCGGGACTAGCGACGGGAGAGGGCTGAGCCAGGCGCTTGGCAAGGAGCCGGACCAAGCCGTTAGGAATGCGTCCGGGAGACGCCTCCGATGCGTCTGCCTTCTACATCGCCACGTGTCAATCACCTACGCATCACGTGCATCAGGATCGGGGATGCGTTATTCCACCGACGCATGAGGTAGCCATTTTGGTAAGTCAACTTCGTCTTTGACCAATTTCGTAATTTTCCCGTAAAAAAATTAAATATGTAACATAAAGCACAAGGTACAGCTTTATAAAGCATTATCAATCACACGAGTCACAAAAAAAAAACGTAATTTATGTGTCACACATAATACGTAGTGGTGAATTAAACTTCTGTATTACAACAAAGACAAGTAAGTTCACGACCGATTTAAACCTCAAAATGTAGCCCAAAGATCGTCCGACTCACACCCGAGCCCATTAAACTGAGTCGGCTCATGCTCGAGACCTAAGAAAGTCTCCCAGTTAGAGATTTGCTCCAATAACTTCAACTGATCTGATGACAAATGGTTGTGGAGATTACCACAATCCATCAATGCAGGTGGCGAAGGCGGCAACTGTTCATGAACCCGTGGCTGAGTTGACTCAGTCGCTGTCGCGATCTGTCCATTGAGCTCATCTTGATCCATCAATGCAGGCGGCTGTTCAACACACAACTTTTTGGCAGGAGGTGATGAATTAGGGAAGTTGAGCCTGGCCTTATTGCCTCGGATACGTATGGCGGCTGCATCGTAAGCTCTAGCGGCTTCTTCGGCCGTGTTGTATGTCCCGAGCCATAAACGAGCTCCCTGTTGTGGGTCGCGGATTTCAGCAGCCCATCTGCCCCATAATCGCTTGCGGATCCCTCTGTAGAGATTCTTCCGGGGTTTAGTTGTTTTGTCTATTGGCTTTTGAGTCTGATTCATGCATACTGAAAAAATAAACACAACTCATAAGTTTTGGTTCATTCATGAAACATATAACATTTATTGCAACCATCCAACTCAATATGATTTTGTATAGACCACAAGGAATCACTTGTTCACATTCTTTAGGCTTTTAACTCGAATAAGAATTATTCATACAAACCAAATGAGAATTCAATAACTATAAATTTTCAATAATAAACTATTCGTTTTTAGTACTTTTAACAAGGCTCAAACTACCCACACACCCTATCTGCCTATTTGCACACCCTCTGCCTCGTATATGTCTCGTATAGGCCTATACGGGGCATATAGGGTTACATCAAACTCAGTTCCTGACTCATGTCAGTTCTGGTTTGGCTGCTCCTATACGCCGCGTACAAGCCTATACGTGGCGTATAGGTCTCATATATACTCATGCCCCATATATGCCATGTATAGGCCAATATGGGGGGGGGGGGGGGGGGGGTTGGCGTATATAAGGGTTTTTTTACAAACATTTTATACAATATTAATTGTTTTAGCAAACTTTTATAAAAATATTAGTTTTTTTACAAACATTTTATACAATATGAGTTTTTTATAATTAATATTAGTGTTATTGATATTAATGAGTTTTTGTGTTATTGATATTAATATGAGTGTTTTTATAATTAATATTAGTGTTATTGATATTAATATGAATTTTTTATAATTAATATTCGTGTTATTGATATTAATGAGTTTTTAATAATTAATATTAGTGTTATTGATATTAATATGAGTTTTTTTATAATTAATATTAGTGTTATCAATATTAAAAAGAGAAAACACAAAAAAAATAATAAAAATATACGCCACATACAGGGCTAGACTGGACGTCTAGTGTGGTCCAAAAGACCATTATAGCCTTGTTTTGCCCCCAGTCTAGCCCCCACTCAGGGGTAAAATGGTGTTTCTTGTTTATACTCCCCGTACAGGCCTAGACTGGGCATCTAGTGTGGTCTAAAAGACAATTATAGCCTTGTTTTGCCCCTAGTCTAGCTCTAACTCAGGGGTAAAATGATATTTTTTTGTCTATACGCATCGTATAGACCTATACGAGGCATATACGGGTCATATAAGACAAAATATGACATAATCAAAGATTCTCTTGGAAATTGAAAAAAAAATTACGCGACGTATAGACCTATACAAGGAGTATATGAGGGTGTGTGAATAGGCACTTGGGTGTGTAAATATGTAGAACCTTTAACAAGCTACAAGTAAAACAAAATGGTATACATGTAGAGTTTATCCTCACTTATTCTCACTCATGCTCTTCTAAATCTCTTGTTTTTTCTCTCACCTATGTATTTTTTTTGTGAAAATTAAAGAATTTAAAAAAATATGAGCAAGTGATAAAAAACCAGTTTAGATTTCATATGTGGGTTATGAAAAAAATTAGTGTTATTTATATGTGTAAGGTTACATGAGTGAGTAAGGTCCGTGCCATATCAGCTCACATTTACGGGAGCACTTCGTCATGAGCGAGCCTGAGGAGCGACTCACTCACTTGCGTGACTGTAGTAACAGACGTGGGGCTAAATCTAAGAATGGATGAGCCAATCTCATTGATACACATGTCAGTTTCTATAATATAATATTTCATTTAATATTTAATCAGATTTTTTCTCAAAATAATTTGTACGCGTTAACTTTAATAAAATCAAGTTGTTTTTATAAAAAGTGTTTTTGGAGATAAACGCCTACGTGACGCCTACATAACACACTTTTATTGTCCCTTCTCACTTGGGTTTAAAAATAATTAATACTAGTTTTTTTAGACGTCGCGTGTTGCGGCGAAACCGAGCATGTTGTTTAGAAAGTCAAACCATTATAACGGTTTAGTTTATCATCGTATCGTTTTATGATACCAAATAAATACTTTATTTAGAGTACAACTTTATTTTTAACAAAACTTATAACAGAATGTCGGGAAAAAATCAAGCACAACTACGTACTTAAGTTTTTAGAAAAAACGTTATAAACGTAAATTATTAATCGATAAATTAATATATGTTCTAAAAAAGAATTATTAAAAAAATGGTATAGGAAATATATGGTTTTAAAAAAGGGAAAAAAGTTAATAATATGTTATTAAAAGTAAATATAATAATAAACTATTATAATATATTAAATAAAAGAAAAACAAAAAACCATATATTGTTATAAAAATAAAGTTAGTATCCATCGTTCTTCGTCAACAGATACCAAATAAATACTTTATTTAAAGTACAACTTCGTTTTTAACAAAACTTATAACAGAATGTCGGGAAAAAAGTCAAGCACAACTACGTACTTAAGTTTTTAGAATAAAGTTACAAATGTAAATTATGAAAGAAGTATCAAATTAATTGATAAATTAATATATGTTCTAAAAAAGAAAAAAATATTAAAAAAATGGTATAGGAAATATATGGTTTTAAAAAAGAGAAAAAAATTAAAAATATATGTTATTAAAAATAAATATAATAATAAACTATTATAATGTTTTAAATAAAAGAAAAACAAAAAAACTATATATTATTATAAAAATAAAGTTAATATTTATCGTTCTTCCTCAATAATAATTATATAATTATATAATACTTGTTTAAGAATAACTAATAAAATGCACTAGAATTTATAAAAATACACTTATCTCTCACCCCTTAAACATATCATATGTTTAGTGAGTGTGAAAGAAAATCCCTTGTGCTTGTGTGACCAGTGGTGAAGCTTGAAAATTTCCAACGGGGGGTCGGAAGTTATCGGAACTAAAAATTCTATATAAGTAAAAAAAATATAAAACCGGGGGGTCGAAACCTTATATACCTAAAAAATTCTATACGAAACGTACATACATAACACTACTGAGCGAAAAGTTCGGGGGGTCCCCGGCCCCTTGAAAGCTGCGCCTCTATGTGTTACGTCTACGCGATGGAGTTTATCATCCCCTCTTACTTGAGTATTACATATGGTTATAAACAACAGATATTACTAAATATTATTAAGAACCAATAAATAGGACAATATATATTCGAAACGTCATGTGAACCATATACCAAAAGTGGAAATGAAAAAAAAAATATATATATATAAATCTTGATCATGCCATAGAGATTAATATTTTCATGATAATCTGAATAAAGGAAAATCTGCAACTCATTAAGTTATTCAGTGAGTCTATTTAACTTATATCTAACCAAACATGAAACATCGCATACTATTAATCTAAACTTAGTTCACCTTGCTTGAGATATGGAGTGGAACCACCATTTCTAGCGAAGTGAATTACTGATCGCGGCTCGATATCCCAGCCGACGGGAGTGTAGGCGTTGAATTCATTCCAGAGATCACCCGCGGCCACCATCCTGCTTCGTTCTACGATTGGATCAACTTCTGGTTTAACATCTCTACCGCACATATTTGTTGTTTTGAAGAGAGGAAATAACACAGAATGAAGAAAGAGGAAATGGAAATAAAGTAGAAAGTTGACAAATGAGTCTTGGTAGAGTGTATTAATAGGGGACGTAGATGTTTAATGAATTTTATTTAGAATATTTATTATTTATATGAATTAGTCTTTTTGGTATCTAAATACCTATATTCCTACGGGGTAAAGGTAAGGCTGTCTACGTTTTACTCTACTCAGACCCTAACTTAGCTTTGCTATTGGTGGGATTTAGTATGATGATGATACGTATATACAAATACAACGATAAATAGTTTATCTTTCTTTTCCTTAACTATTATCTCTCTAATAAATTAGTAAAAAACATTTTATCTCACACATATTGAAATTTATCCTATATATATTCAACACATGTCGAAATTGATCATACGTTTATCTTTCATTTTAACCTACACATAGCAAGATTTATCATTCACTGTAAATTAGGTTTGTTTTGAAGAAGTATATTTTGAAAATGAATTATTAGTTTAATTTAGTTAGCTAATTTAGAGAATACAATAAATTAATTAATTATGTAAATTTATTTTTATAACCATACGATAACATTAAATACAAATATCAAATTGAGCATTCTCATTTGTTTAGACTGCGGGGTATGGTGGGGCTTGGGTTGGGCGTGGGTTGGGACGGGTGATGACACGTGGAATGGGAGCCCCCCCCACTGCCTGGTACGTGTCCGCGGGGTATGGTGGGGCGTGGGTTGGGCTTGGGTTGGGTGCACCGCGTGGCAGGGTAGTTTTATAAAAAATATATATATATATTCAAAATTTAAAAATTATACAAACATTTATAAAAAAAAACATACAACTTCATTAATATTTATAAAATTACATAAACCTAAAAATTACAAAATAAGAAACCTAAAGCGTTAAATAAATTTCAAAAAGGTCGATCTTGTCGAACGCCTTTTTTTCCTTGCCGCGAAACTCTATGTTCACCACCGCCACCCGGTCCTCGTGGCTTAACTCGCCCCCGGGAACGGCTTCGTAGTAAGCCTTGAAACGCTCGAGCTTGGGACGTAGCTCGCGCCATTTATGTTGGCACGCGTTCATGTTGTGGCGGTCGTTACCGACGTTTAGTCGGTAGGCCGCGAAAGCTTCCGGCCAATATTTGGTTTGGCCCGGTGGCCGCCCCTTCATAGCGTCAACGACGCTTGTGACTAGGGCAAGTTCTTCGTCGTGGGTCCAGGATGCCATAGCGGGTTCGTGGGATGTTGGGTTTGTGGTGACCGGCTGGGGCAGCGGGTGGGTTTTGTCGAATTTTTGGGACCACGGTGGTGGTTGGGATGGACCACCCGGTTGGGGTTTGGGGGTATTTATAGAGGATGTTGGGGTTTGGGTGACCGGTTGGGGTGACCGCTTGGCCAAGCCAACGGTTTGAATTTAAAAATTCAAAACTTTTGGGATAGCCCGCTATGACGTGGCGGGTGAGCCAATGATATTCAGCCAACTAGGATGGCCAAACCGCCCCACGCCCGGCTTGAAACCCATGCCCCAAGGGCCACGCCGAAACCCATGCCCACCCGGGGTGGTGGCTTGGGCGTTTTCCCCCTACCCACGCCCAAACTCCCGCCCCATACCCCGCATTCTTAAACTTATTGTTTTTTTTCTTATATAATATTTTATTCCCATTTAAACCTTACAATATACACACACCCTGTGCACTTACAATAACATTACATACAAATAGCTTGTTTATTAGGCCATCCGTAGTCATAACGCCCCTTTGTGGGCGTTATGCGACACGTGGCGCGCCACGTCAGCATGTGGGCGTTATGGGGCCTTATGCATTTAAGCCCGTAGTCATAACGCCCCTACCTCATCATTACCCAATTAATTAATAAACCCTTAAATTATAGATATATATGTATATATATATGTCTGTGTGAGTGGAGGGAAAACAAACAACAAGCATGACACCGCGCTATACACATCGCGCCTCCCCCATTTTTCCGACTGATGGCGCCCTCCGTGGCGGTGTGCCCGGCGCTATGCCGGCGCTATGGTTGGGCATACCGCCCCACTACACATAACCTTAATATATATGATACCGACTTTAACTGTGAAAGGGCGCCATGGTGGTCCCGAGGCTATGGCCACACATGCCTCTTTACGAGTTTCCTCCATGTCGCATGACGCATATCCACCTTAGGTTTGGGATATGCTAGATTTGGTCTAGGAGAGTGTAAGTTTCAACCCTAACAACCGATGTAACATATACCACTCGGTAATCAATCCTACTAATCACTGGAATCAGGTGTTTCTCTATAAGCAGTTTTTATCCTTTAGATAAGATTAATCTATATCTCAACCTCTCTAAATCATATCATTAGTCATATTGATGTTTTTGAAATTTACTGGGTACGATTGTGTTGTTATATTCAAATGAATAGTAATTTTCTTTCAATGTGAAAATAAAAAAGGGAAAATTACCAAACTAGCCGCTTGGCCAACCTTTTTACGAAAATAGCCATTTGACCGGGCTTAATGGACCTTCCCATCCAAGTGAACCCCCATTTTTATGCACCTTCAATCCAGCCACAACCAAGCGGACACGTGTCCCTTTAACCTGAACCGACTTTATGCCGCCACGCCTGTCAGCCGAGCAGCTTCATCCCCAAGCCAAGCCGCTTCGCCCCCTGCCCACAAGTACAAGCCATGCCGCTACAAGTACAAGCCGAGCCGCTTAAAGTACAAGCCGAGCCGCTTCAGTAGTATTTTTTAAAAAATATCAAAATACATAAAAAAAATCAAAAAACATCAAAAAATATCAAAAAACATCAAAAAATGTCAAAAAACATCAAAAAAATATGAAAATACTCTTTTCTCCATACATTTTTATGAAGGCCGTCTATAAATGAAAGGTTAGATTAAACTAACCTAGTTAGTTAAATCATATATGGAATAAATAATAACTAAGTTAGATACTTAACTAGGTTATTATGTAATAAAGGAATCAATCAACTGAGTTAAAGAACTCCGTTAGTCCAGTTAGTCAAGTGCCATAGGTAAAAATTATGATTTGACCTTTCACTACCCAAGCCGCTACCGCTGCCATTAAGCCGCTACACCTATTGCTAAGCCGGTACACGGCTGCCATTATGCCGGTTCACCTGTGGCCAAGCCGCTACCGCTGCCATTAAGCCGGTACACCTATGGCCAAGCCGGTACACCGCTGCCCTTATGCCGGTACACCGCTGCCCTTATGCCGGTTCACCGCTGCCAGGCTTGGGGGCGAAGCGGCATGGCTTGGGGATGAAGCGGCTCGGCTGACAGGCGTGGCGGCATAAAGCCGGTTCAGGTTAAAGGGACACGTGTCCGCTTGGTTGTGGCTGGATTGAAGGTGCATAAAAATGGGGGTTCACTTGGATGGGAAGGTCCATTAAGCCCGGTCAAATGGCTATTTTCGTAAAAAGGTTGGTCAAGCGGCTAGTTTGGTAATTTTCCCAATAAAAAATCATGATTCTGGAAGTTTGAAAAATTCAACACGGAGAAGCGTTTGAAAAAGAAAACACATTAAAAAATGTCACTAAACTAAAGCATTGGGATGTGTCTGCCACACGCCAATTGATTATTATATATTGTTTTATTGTGATTGTGATATTTTATAAATAATAATCAACATGCCACACGCCAAATAATTAGAAGGACTAAATAACAATTATAGTAATATAATTGGATGTTATATTAAAATAAGTATCTTAAAGTTTAGACCAATTTCTAAAAGAATCCACTAATTTGAATCTTTTGTATTATTATTTGTCTAAAAGTATCCACTAATTTGAATCTTTTGTATTATTATTTGTTTTCATATTATTAGCTAACTAACTTAGAACCTCGTGTATTACACGAGCTGAATAAATGTAAATTTATATGCTAAATAATAAAATAATATATCTTTAAAAACCTAACCCCGTGTATTGTACGGGTTGAGTAATGTAATTTTTATATATTAAATAATAAAGAAGTTATATTTTAAGAACTTGTGTATTGCACGAGTTGAATAAATATCATTTTATATATCAAATAATAAAAAAAATATTTTTAAAATCTTTGTGTGTTACACGGGTTAAATAAATGTAATTTTGTATACTAAATAATAAAAAAGTTATATATTTAAAAGACCCCGTTATTATACTACACATAAAATATATAGAATATCCTATATTTACAACAATAAATTAAAAAGTTTTATTTGATTAAATGACTAAATATGTTAAAGTGACTTAAAAGGATATATTCGATAATAAAATTTTCAAAGAGTTAATATGATATCATAAATCTTCTTAGTCGTGTATATATATGAAATTATTCGTTAAGTTATAATGTTTTTTTTTTCACTTTGAACTGATAGCATTAATGCTATTATTGATTTATATATCCTATATTACAAAAAAAAAAAAATAATACAACAATAAATTGAAAGGTTATATTTGATTAAATGAGTAAACATGTTAAAGTGTTTTAAAATGATATATTCGATAGGGTAGGGATCTTGTACATTAATCCAGAAGTGTGAGAAGTGTATTATAACACTATATAACACCATATAAACACCGTATAACACTATGTAACACCAAATAACACTATATAACACTATATGACACTACATAACAATATATAACACTATACATCTATCATAGACATGCTATCAGACAAACTATAGTGTTATATTTGTTATATAGTGTTACATAGTGTTATACGGTGTTACATATTGTTATACGATGTTTATATTGTGTTATATAGTGTTATAATACACTTCTCACACTTCTGGATTAATGTACAGGATCCTCTATCATATTCGATAATAAAATTTTAAAAGATTTAATATGATATCATACTAGAATTACCACCCGCCGCAACGGCGGGGGATTCATTAGTTATGTATCATGTTAGATGAAAGACAAATGTTTCTCACATGACCACAAGCCTATGTGTAAAATCGATAAAAAAATAGTTAATCGCACGTTGCGACAGACCTATCAAACGGGAAAAATAGAAGCGTTGCGACGGACATGTCAAACAGGAAAAAAATAGATGAAAAAATGTTGAACCCCACACGCACGTTGCGACATGTTAACTCGGAAATTTAGAACGACACGTTAAAGGGGGAACTTATGAAAGATGAAAAGTATATAAGAGACTAAAGTTGAAAGTAAAAAAAATGTTGAGATTAAATTGCGAAAGATGAAAAATTTTGGGTTGAAAGTTAAAAAAATTAAAGGGGTTAAATTGCAAAAGATGAAAACTTTTTAATTAGAAGTGAAAAATCAAATTAATCAAACGGGTTAAAATACCAAAGATTGAAACTTTAGAGTTAAAAAAAAATCAATTTCAGATTATGAAAATAAAAGAGATAAATAGATTTAGTTAAATTGATATTTAATATTATTATTATTATTTAATAAAAGAGATAAATAAAAAAATAAAGGTGAGAAATTACCAGAGATTGACACGTGTCCAAAAAGGATTTTTGTTTATTATTATAGAAAGATATCTTCTTAGTCATGTATATCTTGTTTTATATATTTTATTTAATTAATATAAGACAAGTAGGAGAGTCAGGAAAACAAAAAAAATAGATAACTTAAATGAATGACACGTGTCTTCAATAGGTTAACTTTATTATATCGTATAGATATATATAGATTAACCTTTGCTCATTACGGGTATGTTTGGTACGAAGCTTTGACGAGCTTCTAGCTTTAAGTTTGTAAGAAAAAACTCCAATTCAATAAAAATGCTTGTTTGGTTGAAGAAACTTTTAGGTTAGGAGCTTAAAGTTTTTGGTTGAACGCTCATACTAGTAGCGTTTAGAAGGAGCTACAAGCTTTTAAGGAAAAACTGACTATTTTAACCTCTAAAGATAATAAATGGAGTAAACTTCTGTTTTGCTCCATGTGGTTTGGTCATTTTAACGGTTTTGCCCCAAACCTTTAAAAATAGCCATTTTACTCCCTGATGTTACGTCTTTTTCTCTAATTTGCTCCACGGGTCTAACTCCATCCAAAGCCTCTGTTAATTTGAAGGGTATTTTGGTAATATTATATATATACACTAGGTTTTTTACATCTTTTTATTAAAAAAAGCTATTAATATCTCTCTCTTTCTCATCTCACCCTCATCTCCTCTCTGCTAACTTCGCCGGAACCCTAACGCCGCCGCCGTCACCTGACGGCTACATCAAACCACCACTCCACCGCCCTACGTTGACCTAAAACGCCGCAACGAAACCTCCGTCCCGAAACCCCCAAATCACAGTCCCAAATCTCTGTCCCGAAACCCCCAAATCGTCTCTCTCTCTCTCGTTCTCTCGGCCATGAAGGCAGGTTATATGATGACACCGGAAATAGAAAAACGAATCGACTAGTGTCGTTTAATCACTAGAACCTTGAAAGATTTTAAGAAAAGAAAGGAAGAAGATTGGGGGGGGGGGGGTTACTGGAAAAATACGTCACCGGAGAACTCACCACAGTCATCTTCAACCTTATGTTGTCATCAGCATCACCGTCTGACTCACCGTCGAAACCCACATTCCTTCTCCTATGCGTCTCTCTCTTTCTGGTCTTCCGTCTCGATCTCCGATTTCTCTCTCTTCATCTCATTGCCGGAAGAAACCAGGGTGCGGGTGTGGTGTGTGTGTGTGCCGGAGACATGAGATGAAGGGAGGTTGAGGGGTTTAGGTGGGTGTGCGACTGCATAAGATCCGTTGCCGGGATTACAGCCAGCACCGGCTCCGCCGGTCGCGGAATTGTAGGAAAGTCGTGACAGAGGCAGGTGTGAGGTGCAGCTGGGTTGTTGTATGTGTTGTTCTGGGGGTTGTATGAGGTGCCTCTATGGTGTGTGAGTGACCGAGTGTGCTCAGGTTAGTGGTAGAAATTGGGTGGGGTGGTGGTTGATGGCTGGTGGAGAAGAGATGATGGCTGGTGGTGGGTTGTGAAGAAGAAAGAGAAAGAAAGCATATGCAGGGAGCGGGAGAGAGGAAAGAGGAAAGAGATTGTGTGTGGGTGTTTTTTTATATAAATATAATATATTTATATGTAGAATTACTAAATTATCCTTACTCTTATATATAAATTACCAAAATACCCTCCAATGTAAAGACATTTCTAATGGAGTTAGACCCGTGGAGAAAATTAGAGAAAAAGACGTAACATCAGGGAGTAAAAGGGCTATTTTTAAAGGTTTGGGGCAAAACCGTTAAAGTGACCAAACCACAGGGAGCAAAACGGAAGTTTACTCTAAACTTTTTAATGCACAAACTTTTTAAATTTTTAGTTATGTCAATTTTGGTCATTTTATACATTTATTAAAAACTCTAGCTACTCTGCCAAACACCAAATATATATAAAAAAGCTACAGCTACTAGCTACCAGCTACCAGCTTCTAGCCACCAGCTTCCAGCCACTAACTACTTTTGCCAAACATACCCTACATTTATTACTTTCAAGGAGTAAGTATATAAGGCTAAAGGGTGTGGGCAGGGGCAGATCTATGAGGAGGTCAGGGGTTGCCCGGGATACCCCTTAACTTTCTTCGTGTTATTTATTGAGGATACCTCTAAGCAGTGTTGTAGAAGGCGCTAGGCGCTAGTCGGGCGGTGAGGTACCGCCTCGGGATTAATCGGGATTAATCGGATTGGGATTTTTATATGTATTTTTTCAAAATTATATATATATACCCAATAATATAAAAATAATACTTCAAAATTCACATAAATACTTCAAGTTTCAGATAGTATGGTTCGATTTTGACCGATTTTGACTGATTCTGACCAATTTTGACCGCCTAGGACCGCCTGGGACCGATTTTGACCGATTTTAACCGATTTTAACCGATTAATATAGGCCGATTAATCCGATTTTTGACCGCCTAGGACCGATTTTGACCGACTTTGACCGACTCCGATTAATTGGCCGACTAGCTCAAAATTAGTCAGTAAGTAGCCGCCTAGCGCCTAGGCGCCGATTAATCGGCCGCCTAGGCCGATTTTTGCAACACTGCCTCTAAGCAAACACTAGGATACCCCTAAATATAGGTGAAGATGAGATAAAATGAAGTTTTCCGGTGAAATTTCCGGTCACCAAAAGTTGCAACGACATTTCTTAAAAAATCGGAGAAGATGAAATGATGACATTGGGAAAGATGAATAAAAAGTCAGGAAGTAACTATTGAATAAATGTGAACACCAAGTCTGTAAGACCATGCGTAGTGGGCGTGTTTTTTTCAAAATTTAGCCCCAATAACGCCCAATATTGCCGCTGACCGCCCCCTGGGCGTTTTTGGGCGTGATTTTGCAATAAAACCCCCTCCAGCGTGATTTAAACACGCCTTGCCCCCATTTCATTGTCCAATCACCTTCCATCTCCCTTTTTGTTATCCGATAAGATTTTTTGAGGGTTTTTGTTTTATTTAATTATTTTACATCTCATTTAACATAATGCCCCCCCCCACTACACCCATTTTGTAAAAACGCCCAATAATGCCCCGTTACTGACTGGGCTGTCACATGATGCAAAACGCCCTAAGGTGGGGCATTATTCACTCCAACGACTACACACGGTCTAAAGCGTGAAGTCACATTTTGGTTAAAGTAAAACTCCCTTGATATTTAACTGATGGAGAGTGTGAAACACGAGTGTTAATATTGTTATCTTACGTATTTTATTGCGTTTTATGTATTTATATGCTTTGAATGTGATAACTACGCGAAATTATGTTTTTTTCAGGTCAAACGTTTTCCAAAGCATATAAATACATAAAACGCAATAAAACACGTAAGATAACAATATTAACACTCGTGTTTCACACTCTCCATCATTAACCATCTTACTTTATTAATTTTATTGTATATATTACTTGTTTGTTTTATTTATTTAACCATCTTACTTTATTAAATTTATTGTATATATTATTTTTTGGTTTATTTATTTTTACTTTATTTATTTATCATTTTATAAAGTTTAGATTTACTTTATTAATGAGTTGTCAGTTTTTTTTTGAATGTATTTTTGTTAGAAACTAAATATTATCAACAAAACTTGTAAATAACATTTAAATTCTTATATAAACCTATTTAATAAAATTCTCGTGTGTGTTACATCCATTAATAAAGAAAATGATAATCAATGTATGTTTTAAAATGTAAAACTAAAATTATATTTGAATCCTATAATTAAATTGTTTTTATTTTTTTACCTTACTAGAGAGTGACACTATATTATAAAGTATGGATTAAGAAAAGTTATTTAACAATTTTGCTTTTAAAAATAGTTTCACCATACAAAATATCAATACCTAAGTAATTCATAATTTCGATCATATTTAGTCTTAAAATATCATATTATAATATCTAAATCTTATTACTAATTGCTTAATATTTTTTTATTCAACTCATGTAATACACGAATCTATAACATAGTAATTATATATACTAGTAGTAAACCCCGTGTGCTCCCAAATTCTCAGGATGACACTAAGTAAAAGAAAATTTTAAAAGGCCTATTTAATTAGCCGCACAGGGGCCTAAGGGTTCTCAAATTCTTAGGGACGACCTTAGGTAAAAAAACATTGGGATACCCCTGAATTTTATCTCTAGATATGCAACTGGGTGTGGGGATAATGGTTGGGATATGATTTGCCATCTAGGAACATGAATGAAAGGCTACACCATCCCCTTGCCTGATCCACCATGGTTTGCATGGATTAAACCATGACAACCATGGTCCTCCTTTCCATTTTTTAAGAAATCCTTTCATTTTCCTTTAGATAAAAATAAATTAAAATAAATTAAAATAAATAAGGGAATAGTGGTTCGGGTCATGACCACTCACTCATGGTAGTGGTTTTGGATGGTGGATTATAGGTGGGTGACATGACACTGACGTAAAAGGTCATAGTGATCATAAGAATCATGACCACACCCTATAGCCTAAATCGTCCATTGCATTTAAGATTTGTACAAATTACTTTCACAGAGTAAGTACATAAACCGTCCATTGCATCTAAGATTTGTACAAAATTAGTTGGACGCCCACCCGCGTTGCGTGGCGCTAAACCAAATATTTCTTAGTTTCATAATATGTACGCATGTAGTTTAGTTACTTGTACATACTACTTATAACACGATCTCAACAAAAAATACATTGAGTCAACCAATTAAACTAAAACACTACCATAGTTTTGCTAAAAAACACTAAAACGATGGCAAGCCAGTAATTTTGAGTTGGGGCAAAATTGTAATTTGTCAGAGTCAATGAGTGAGTGTTAGACACCTGCTTGACACAAAAGTTAAATTGAGTAAACCAAGTATAATAAAAACTACTATAGTTTTCCAAAAAAAAAACAATGATGGCAAGATTACAAATTTTAACTGGAGACAAAATCGTAATTCTTTAAATGAGGGCAAACTCATAATTTTAAACTGAGAGAAAATTCGTAATTTTAAGCTCGGGGCAAAAACAAAATTTTGTTTTAAATTGGGTCAAAATCATAGTTTTTAACTACAGGCAAAATCGTAATTTTTAGCTACTCAGGACGAACTCGTAATTCTTGAAAAGGGGCAAAATCATAGTTTTGAACTCAGAGCAAAATCGTAATTTTGAGTTAGAGAACAAAAACTAAAACAATGGCAAGACTACAAATTTTAACCGGTACAAATCGTAATTATTTAAATGAGGGCAAACTCATAATTTTAAACTGATGTCAAATTCGTAATTTTAAGCTGGGTGGCAAAACCATAATTTTATTTTGAGGTTGGGCAATATCATAATTTTGAACTTAGAGCAAAATCGTAATTTTTGGCTAAGGGCAAAAGCATATTTTTATTTTAAACTGAGGGCAAAATCATAATTTTGAACGCAAGGCGACATCGTAATTTTTGAAAAAGGGGCAAAATCAAAAATTTGAACCGAGGATAAATCATAATTTTGAGCTAAGAGGGAAAACATAATTTTATTTTGAACTGAGGGTAAAACCATAATTTTAAATTAAGGATAGGCCAAAACGATTGTCCGTTGAATTTGTTTGATCATAATTATACTAAGCTTAAAAAAGCAAAAAAGAAATAAATAAAATAAATAAAGGCAGTCGTTTACCACAAATGAGTTGGCAGAACTATTGCGGCAACTCTTATTTGTATATGTAGGTAAACTAGTTTTTGCCCCGCCCGCGTTGCGGGGCAATAATCCGAATATTTCTCTCTCATAATATGTATGTCTGTGTTTCGATAACTTGTACATACTACTCATAACACGATCTCAAAAAAAAATTACATCGAGTCAATAAATTAAAAAAAAACACACTACCATACTTTTACTAAAAAAAACTAAAACGATGGAAAGATTATAATTTTAAATTGGGAGCAAAATTGAAATTTTTCAGGACAAATGAGCATGTACCAAGTATGTCTGAACGAATAAAAATTACACCTATGCCCGCCTGCGTTGCAGGGCGTTAAATCAAATATTTCTTAGCTTCATAACACGTATGCATGTATTTAGGTTACTTGTACATACTACTTATAACACGATCTAAAAAAAATACATCGAGACAACCAATTAAATGAAAACACTACCATAATTTTGCTAAAAAAATTAAGACAATAACAGGTCTGTAATTTTGAGCTGGGGTAAAGTACTAATTTGCCAGGACCAATGAGCGAGTGTTAGACAACTCTTTGATACAATAAAAGTTACATTGAGTCAACCAAGCAAAATAAAACAGTACTATAGTTTTGCCAAAAAAAAAAGTAAAACGATGGCAAGATCATAATTTTTAACTGGGGGAGAAATCGTAAATTTTGAAATGGGAGCAAAATCATAATTTTGAACAAAGAGCAAAGCCGTAAAAATATTTTGAACTGGGGGCGAAATCATAATTTTAAATTGAGGGAAAAATCATACTTTTGAGCTATGGGGGAAAACATAATTTTATTTTGAACTGTGGGCGAAAACGTAATTTTGAGTTGGGGGCAAAATCGTAATTTCGAGCTAGGGGCAAAAGCATATTTTTATTTTGAAGGGGGGCAAAAGCGTAATTTTAGACGGAGGACGAAACCGTAAATTTAAACTGGGAGTAGAATTAGAAATGGGTTTTTGAACTGAGGGCAAAAGCGTAAATTTTGAGTCATGGAAAATATAATTTTATTTTGAATTATGGGCAAAAACGTAATTCTAAACAAAAGACGAAAGCGTAATTTTAAGCTGAGAATAAAATTAAATTAAAAATGGGAGGTCCAATAGGGAAGTTGTCACGGCCCCAGCCCCGGTTTGACCCGGTTTAGGAGCCGTGGGACAGAAAATCCCGTGGTATTTATTTAATTGAGTTGACAACGGAAGATTTTAACAGGATCTTTTTAAAACTGAAAATGCCTGATTATTTTATTTCATAATTCGGGATAAAACCTCAGTAATTTACAATAAAGTGATTTTACTGGGAAATCTTTATTTCACAAAACATGTTTCTTTATTTACATTGAGCCACTTTCTTAAACTTGTAGTGCTTCACGACACTTTTCCTAGATCACAACAGATCACCTGAAACATGTTTGAAAAAGGTTTTGTCAGCAGGGAAATACTGGTGAATCATTCTTTTTACTAAAACGACACGTTGTTATAATTTACAATATTAAGAGCGATTACAATGTTTCCATATATCAACCAACTACCCACAGTATTTGTCACTCGACCATCCATTGGTAACCTCATTGTCCAATGGTGTCTGTAACTATGGTCATATCACCCCTTGGCTACCCCGTTGTCCAATGGTGAAGGTTATCAAGTAATGTATACAAAACCCCACATACCGGCTGTAATTTGGTGATTACAAAGACTTAATCCCTGTAATTATAACTTTGAAAATAAACATGCTTTTGAAATTAAATTTGATAAAAAGAGAATGACTCACGTTGTAGATTTAACACGAGCAGAGTCTAATCTATTGATTAGCCTTGTTAACCTAATTTAAATAACAATGCACACAAAACTAGGTTAGTAACTAATACAGCATTTACGATAACTCACGAGATTAAACCCTCACAAGGAATGACAAAGTGCAATACTTAAACATCCATCGAATTCACGACGAATGACAAAGCATAACCATAATGTGGGCAGCACTTAAACATCCATTGGATAGTTTTAATCGATCGGACATTGAATCGTAGCAGCGATCGAGTTATTACCCTGTTATTGCGACATCACTTCATGAATTGTGTGTGTTTTAGGACTGTTCCTACAATATCTCAGTATACGTTTTGAGTTTTAACGTCGAACTAATGCAAAATATCAAGTCCCACACCCCTGTATATATACTTGAAAAACCGCGCCCTCGCGTGGCGCGAGGACCTCTCGCGTGGCGCGAGGGACACCCTACTACCATAGGGTAGCGTCGTGTACTGATAGCTTAGCTGAGTTGGTCTCGCATGCAAATTCATTATACACGTAAAACTGTATTGATAATACCGACTAGGTTTTACCCCCCCCCCCCCCCCCCTGAGTTTTAGGGGCCCTGATCCTGATTCCGATTGTTCTGAAAATTTTAGGGTTTATGCGAAATCACTTGGGTTTCTCAATTAGGGTTTCCTGTTGTACCAAATATAATAATAATTAAGACTTTTGATGAGAGTTGTTACATCCACCCCACCTTAATAAAAATCTCGTCCTCGAGATTTATTGGAATAATTGAGGATATTTCCGCTTCATTTCTGATTCCAGCTCCCAAGTGTATTCGGGTCCTCGTTTTTTGAATCCCACTTGACTTTGACCAACACGAGTCGTTTGTGTTTGAGAAACTTAATCTTTCTATCCTCGATTTGCAATGGCTTCTCAACAAACTTTAATTTTTCATTTACCTCTATATCTTGAAGAGGTACTACCAAGGACTCGTCAGATAGACATTTCTTGAGGTTGGATACATGAAACACATCATGTACTCCAGCTAACTCCTCTGGTAGTTGTAAACGATAAGCAACTGGCCCTATACGTTGGATGATTGGAAATGGTCCTACGTATCTTGGACTTAGCTTTCCTTTCTTACCGAATCTAACAACTCCTTTCCAAGGAGAAACTTTTAAGAGTACTTTGTCTCCCACTTGAAATTCCAACGGCTTCCTTCTATTGTCTGCATAACTCTTCTGGCGATCTCTAGCCGTCTTTAACCTTTCCTTGATTTGAGTGATCTTATCAGTGGTTTCTTGTACTATTTCAGGACCTGATAATTGACTTTCTCCTATTTCTGCCCAACAAATTGGAGTTCTACACTTTCTTCCATATAGTGCTTCAAATGGGGCAGCTTCGATGCTTGCATGATAACTATTATTATAGGAGAATTCAATTAAAGGTAAGTGGTCGTCCCAATTTCCACCAAAATCTATCACACATGCTCTTAGCATGTCTTACAGGGTTTGGATTGTCCTTTCACTTTGCCCGTCTGTTTGTGGATGATATGCAGTACTCAAATTTAGTCGAGTTCCCATTGCTTCCTGGAAACTAGTCCAGAAATGGGAAGTGAAACGACTATCTCTATCTGATACAATGGAGAGTGGAACTCCATGTAAGGATACTACTTAATCCACATACATTTTGGCTAACCTTTCCATGCTAAAGGTTTCCTTCATGGGTAGAAAATGAGCTGACTTGGTTAATCGATCCATAATTACCCAAATCGCATCATTACCCTTTCTGGTTTTGGGTAACTTAGTAACAAAGTCCATGGTTATAAGTTCCCATTTCCATACAAGCATTTCTAGTTGTTGAAGTAACCCTGAAGGTTTCTGGTGTTCTGCATTAACTTGTGAACAAGTAAGACACTTAGAAACATATCTAGCTATGTCCTTTTTCATTCCTATCCACCAGAAATTATTTCTTAAATCTTGGTACATTTTATTGTTTCCAGGATGCATGGTATACCTAGACTTATGAGCTTCTTCTAAAATCTTATCTCTTAAATCTCCTTGTTTAGGTACCCAAATCCTTTTCTTATGGAATCTCCAAATTCCATCATTTCCTTGCTCTAATTCTTTTATTCGTCCCTTCATTCCTTCAGCCTCATCCTTGACTGTTGTTTCTTGAATATTCTTTAGTTGTTCCATTAAATCTAACTGTAGATTTAATCTAAGAGCACGAACCCGTCGTTGTTTCTCATGATACTTATGACTTAAGGCATCTGCAACTACATTTGCCTTTTCTTCATGATATTGAATATCACAGTCGTAGTCGCTTAGAATTTCCATCCATCTTCTCTGTCTCATGTTTAATTCTTTTTGCCCAAAGATGTATCTTAAGCTCTTATGATCTGTATAGACAGTAAACTTACTTCCGTACAGATAATGTCTCCAAATCTTAAGGGCAAAAATTATGGCTCCTAATTCTAAATCATGAGTTGTATAATTTTCTTCGTGCTTTTTCAATTGTCTTGAAGCATACGCAATTACCTTCTTGCGTTGCATTAGCACACATCCTAATCCTAGCTTAGAAGCATCACAATATACTTCAAAATCTTCAGTTCCTTCTGGTAAAGCTAGAATTGGGGCATTTGTTAACTTTTGTTTTAAATTTCTAAACGCCTCTTCTTGCCTAGGTCCCCATTCAAACTTAACCGCTTTACAGGTTAGCTTAGTTAATGGTACAACTATTTTGGAAAAATCCTTAATAAACCGTCTATAGTATCCGGCTAACCCTAGAAAACTTCTAATTTCCATAGCTGATTGTGGAACCTTCCATTTGATAATTGCTTCTATCTTAGCAGGATCTACGTGGATACCTTCGTGATTCACCATGTGTCCTAAAAATTGCACTTCCTGTAACCAAAATTCACACTTCGAGAATTTGGCATAAAGCTTTTCTTTTCTTAACAAAGTTAAGAGTGCTTCCAAGTGCTGACAGTGCTCATCCTGACTTTTGGAATAAATAAGTATATCGTCGATGAAGACAATTAAAAATTTATCCAAATACGGTTTACAGATCCTATTCATCATGTCCATGAATGTTGCAGGTGCATTCGTTAATCCGAAGGGCATGACTGTAAACTCGTAATGACCATACCTAGTTCTAAAAGCAGTTTTAGGTATGTCTTCTTCTTGTACCTTCAATTGATGATATCCGGAGCGTAAATCTATCTTAGAAAAATATCTAGCTCCTTGAAGTTGATCAAACAGATCATCAATCCTAGGTAATGGGTATCGATTCTTAATTGTAACCTTATTCAATTCTCTATAATCGATACACATTCGCATTGAACCATCCTTTTTCTTCACAAACAACACTGGGGCTCCCCACGGGAATGAACTAGGTTGTATAAATCCTTTATTTAGTAATTCATCTAATTGCTTTTTCAATTCTAACATTTCTGTAGGAGCTAACCGATAAGGTGCCTTGGCTATCGGTGTAGTTCCAGGAATTAGATGAATTCTAAATTCTACTTCCCTATCTGGTGGTAATCCTGGTAACTCTTCTGGGAATACATCTGAGTATTCTGAGACTACAGGAATGTCCTTAAGTTCCTTACCCTTAGTGCTAATGATTACAGGAATCATATACACTATTCCTTGCTTTCGTTCATAAATAGCAACTTTCATTACTGAAATGAACTTCATGGGTTTACGTGGTTTATCTCCTGTAATCATGATTACTTCTCCGGTGGGTGCACAAATTTCTATGAAATTCTTATCACAAAGGATTCGAGCATGGTTGGCTATTAACCAATCCATTCCTAGCACAACATCGAATTCGGCTAATTTCATAGGTAACAGGTTTGCAGAAAATTTATGACCTGAAAGTTCTATATTTCTTTCCTGCAAAACCTTATTTATTTTAACAGAATTCCCATCTGCCGTTTCGACTGTACAAATCTGCCTAAGGCTGGTTAAGGGTAAATTAAGAGTTTGGCAGAATAAAGTATTGATAAAACTTTGGTTTGCACCAGAGTCAAATAATAATTTTGCATACACTTTGTGAACTAAGAACGTACCAGCTATCACATCTGGAATGAGTTATGCTTCTTGAGTGGCCAGCTGGAATGCTCTGACATTCTTTTTAGTAGTTCCATCGACCGTCTTGGCTTTGTTGTCTGTTGGCTTGACCAATTTAGGACATTCTGTTTTGAAATGTCCTGCTTCACCATAGTTAAAGCAGATTCTTGTTTTCTTTCTGCAGTCTTCTTCACGATGTCCCACCATTTTGCAAAAGTTGCAGGTTATATTACATCTTCCATAATGTTTCTTTTTGCAATTCCTGCAGAACGGCGGAATTGAGGATTGCCCTGTTCCTCTTTTCTTGAAGTTGCTACTATTACCCATACGAACTCCTTGGGTAATTTTCTGAGCCAGTTCCTTTTTCCTATTTTCATCTCTTGTGCGTACCAGCTCGTCAGTTAGGGTGTTAGCTAATTCTACCGCATCGTCAATAGTGTGAGGTCTCGCTGCTTTAACGATATTGCGGATTTCGCTAATCAATCCCCAAATATAGCGAGAAATGAGTACCGGTTCTGGCGAAGCCAGTGTTGGTACCATTCTAGCATATTCAAAGAATGTCGAAGTATATCCTCGACAGTCTATACCCATCATCCGATGGTTCAGGAACTTATTTGCCATTTGTTCCTTTTCATACTCGGGACAAAATTTTCTTTCTATTAACTGCTTAAGTTCCTCCCAGCTCATGGCATAGGCCATATTTCTTCCTTTAGCTTGAAGTACTGTATTCCACCATTCTAGCGCCCCTTCTTTGAAAAGATTTGACGCGTACATGACTTTGTCGTTTTCGGCACATTTACTTATTATGATTACTGCCTCAGTTTTCTCTAACCAACGCAGTGCCGCAGTTGCTCCCTCGTTTCCTACAAACTCAATTGGTTTACAGGCAAGAAATTCTTTGTAAGTGCAACCAGGTGTTGCAGCTTTCATTTTCTTAGGGAGCGGGGCCTGCCGTGGATCATTATCGTGATTAGTATGATTAACACCTCTGTTTACACTATTACTGAAGTTATCTTCAGAAGTACGTTTGCTAGGAAGGATTTGTTGAGGTTCAACTTGATTTCTAGCAGCAGCAAGTATTGCTGGAATAGCATTGGCTATCCCTTGAGCAACGATATTCTCTATATCTTGCTTAGTCATAAATTGATCCTCCTGATGTTGCTCAGATTGGTTAACCTCGTTAACTGGTTCATTATTAGCGTTTTCCATCTGATAATTAATATATATAATTTATTAGTATAAAATAAATAACAATTATACACAAACAATCATCCACATTTCACAACAAATATATATCCAAAATTATTGATTTCTCGATTCCCTTTTTATATATATTATACCTCCGTACACCTGATTATTTTACACAAGTTTTATTGTTTATTTTACACGTTTTATTTTGATTATTATAGTATTATACAATCAATACTTCATAACCACATTATCCCTAATCTTTTGGCATTTCAAAAACGATGCTCCCTCTCATCGTATTTCCAGGAGATTTGTCCTCCTATTTCCCGGATCCTATTCCCAGCATCCATCAGCTCTTCGCCAAAATGGCGGAGTTTAGCCATATTCTCATTACTCATCGGGGGATTTGGTATAGGTTCTGGGTCAAACTGAGGGAAAAACGTATAAGGGTTATTAAGTAAATTTTGAAATTGCCAATCGTTAGTCCACCACTCGTCCATTCCTAAAGGTTGGGTATGGATTAAAGGTTCTGGGATAACTGGTTCCAAATTTATTGGAATTTGAGTTTTGGCAGAATAAGGGTAAAGGTTGGTATTAATAGGTCTAACGACATCACAACTTGCCAATATTTGATCCAACTCTTCTTGTAATGGCAACTCCTCGACTTGCCTCGAACTTTCCCCAATTTCCTTTTCTACTTGCTTAGTATTTTCCTCAACCTTGATCCCTTTTCCTTTATCCATGGGATTTTCTATTTTGGGAACTCTCCTAGTTGCGGGTTTCCTCCTGCGTACACGTCTCCAACCTACCAATCTTCTCCTTTTCTTAGGCTTTGGTTTCTCCAGAGGTGGAGCACAAAATTCCATAGGTTGTTCCACATCAGCAAAGTAACCAGTAAAATCTTTGGAAACTTCTATGTTTACAGGGTAGAGGTTGAGATTCTCTAGGGCTCCAGATAACTCATTCATGCTGTTTAGCATATATGCAAAATACTAAGTTAAAATTTTATAACAAAATTTTCACAGATAATTTTCACATATTATTGCATATCGTGTGGCTAATAAAAGACAACTGACAAGTAAAACATACTAGGGTTTATTGTAATTTATTTATTTACTAGGTAAAGTTTCTGGCTTGTAGATGATAAGGGTGCTAATACTGGGTTAGAGTATTTTTAAAGATTTTCATTTACTGCTACAGTGGCTAGCATATAAAGATCTGCCCATTTTTCATCTAACTTGTCTTCCCATGGTGGGTTACTACCGAGTTTCTGAATTTCCTGATTAACTTTCATTTCTTTTGATTGAGATTTCTTTATTTTCTCTTGACTTTTCCTAATAATCAAACTTCTTTTATTAGGAGAAAGTGGTTCCTCATAATGAGCTTTACGAACAAATATTCCCTCCTCAGTATCTACTGAGTATCTTGAGGATTTTGATTGGGATGAACTTCCCTTCTCTTTTTGCGAACTATCTAATTTAAGATAGATGTTCGAAAGCTTTTGCTTACCCATACTGTAACTAACAAATAGTCAGTTAATAAAGCACATAATCACAAAATGGAAATCAGGAAAATTAAGTATTTCTAAATACTTAATTAGCTTAACTCAGTGGCTCTGATACCACTTTTTTCTGTCACGGCCCCAGCCCCGGTTTGACCCGGTTTAGGAGTCGTGAGACAGAAAATCCCGTGGTATTTATTTAATTGAGTTGACAGCGGAAGATTTTAACAAGATCTTTTTAAAACTGAAAATGCATGATTATTTTATTTCATAATTCGGGATAAAACCCCGGTAATTTACAATAAAGTGATTTTACTGGGAAATCTTTATTTCACAAAACATGTTTCTTTATTTACATTGAGCCACTTTCTTAAGCTTGTAGTGCTTCACAACACTTTTCCTGGATCACAACAGATCACCTGAAACATGTTTGAAAAAGGTTTTGTCAGCAGGGAAATACTGGTGAATCATTCTTTTTACTAAAACGACACGTTGTTATAATTTACATTATTAAGAGCGATTACAATGTTTCCATATATCAACCAACTACCCACAGTATTTGTCACTCGACCATCCATTGGTAACCTCATTGTCCAATGGTGTCTGTAACTATGGTCATATCACCCCTTGGCTACCCCGTTGTCCAATGGTGAAGGTTATCAAGTAATGTATACAAAACCCCACATACCGGCTGTAATTTGGTGATTACAAAGACTTAATCCCTGTGATTATAACTTTGAAAATAAACATGCTTTTGAAATTAAATTTGATAAAAAGAGAATGACTCACGTTGTAGATTTAACACGAGCAGAGTCTAATCTATTGATTAGCCTTGTTAACCTAATTTAAATAACAATGCACACAAAACTAGGTTAGTAACTAATACAACATTTACGATAACTTACGAGATTAAACCCTCACAACGAATGACAAAGTGCAATACTTAAACATCCATCGAATTCACGACGAATGACAAAGCATAACCCTAATGTGGGTAGCACTTAAACATCCATTGGATAGTTTTAATCGATCGGACATGGAATCGTAGCAGCGATCGAGTTATTACCCTGTTATTGCGGCAGCACTTCGTGAATTGTGTGTGTTTTAGGACTGTTCCTACAATATCTCAGTATACGTTTTGAGTTTTAACGTCGAACTAATGCAAAATATCAAGTCCCACACCCCTGTATATATACTTGAAAAACCGCGCCCTCGCGTGGCGCGATGGACACCCTATTACCATAGGGTAGCCTCGTGTACTGGTAGCTTAGCTGAGTTGGTCTCGCATGCAAATTCATTATACACGTAAAACTGTATTGATAATACCGACTAGGTTTTACCCCCCCCCCCCCCCCCCCCTGAGTTTTAGTGGCCCTGATCCTGATTCCGATTGTTCTGAAAATTTTAGGGTTTATGCGAAATCACTTGGGTTTCTCAATTAGGGTTTCCTATTGTACCAAATATAATAATAATTAAGACTTTTGATGAGAGTTGTTACAGAAGTGCCACCTGACACTATTCCCTCAACTCCTTTTTTTTGTATATGTAGGATAACTAGCCTAAGAACCCGCGAGCTTCGCGGGTGGCTTAACACCAACTAAACACATAAAATAATTTAAACGTAGAACCGTTAAACTTTGATTGCTAAACCTAATATTTTGAGACACTTTAGCACGTCCCAAAAGTACATCGATATAATGTTCGTTACACATTAAGTTTTTGTAAACAAAACATATATAGTAATAATTGTTCCAAAACTGTTACCACACATACGACATGCTTGGTAACGATATTAATTGTTTACTTCTGGCGACATCTGTCAATAGATACATCGCTTAGGATTCCGGATTAAGAATTCGCAACGTGTTTTGATCCCTATAATATCACAGCAAGAACTCAGCTCCATTTTCCAACCCAGCCTGCAGCATGAAGTTCCGCCATCCTCTGAAAGCATACCAAGGAATCCCACGTGCCGTTTCCTGCCGGATCTCGAGTGTCATTGAAAAACCGTCTTCAGTTTGAACTACCATGTCATCAAGGACATACAAATCTACATTTGCTGCAAATGCCTTTGGGATCCGCTGCATTAAAGTCCGAAAAAATAAAAAAAATTAAAAACTAATAAAAAAATACAAACTTGAAAGCGTTAAATAATATTAAAATAAAGCATTTAAAGTATGAAATACTTACAAAACGAAAAGATAGACACCATGTTAGTTCGTATACGTTGTCTTGATGAACAACGGCCGGAATCTGTGGAACGTCAACAAAGCCTTGTTCCAAAACAGGATCCGCTTCAATGACTGGCACATCATGTTCAACGTCTACAATGTCATCTTCCATGTCTTGATTTTCCCCGTCTAATAACAAATCTTCACTAACATCCATTTGTTCTGTGTCTTTCTCTTCTTCAACACCAACACTATTCGCAACCTCGGGAACAACAGACTGTATTCCATTAGGACAGAAAAGCAGAATGTTGAAAATACGTCTCGTAACCAACTCAAAAAAGATTACATCACCTGATATGAGATGAAGATCTTTGGTGATTTGTGAGAAATCTTGAATGAAGTAGTTGGATCCCCAAAGCCTATTAACTTTGACACTCCACATGTATGTACTTCCAAAACGAATTGTAAAGTTATCGTCCAAAGTGTCCGTTTTGAAATACATGTTCATAAACTCTTTCGGCAACCACTAAATAAAGAATAAATGCAATCGTCAATAAAAAGGTCGGTTGGTTCTTCATCCTAAGTAGTAAAGTATAAATTACCAAGTTAGCGTTCTCGGGAAATAACATCTCTACAAAAAACTTGTTCTTAACACAGGAAAGACAATCAGCCTTAAAATGAGTGAACTTTAGCATCTGAGCATCAACAACATGGAAAACAATAACATCTTTATCCTCCAGACCAACATCACGAACCATAGCAGACCAACCATTCGAGAAACAATACCCAGTGGCAGTAGATTTCACCAAAACAGTCCACTCATTGCCCTCTTCATTTGTCATAACTACAGGACCAATGGGATACCCCTTCAAGTTGTCAAACTTATTATACCATAAAGGAAGAGACTGTAAATTACAAACAGGAATTACATTAGTTGATGCTCATACGCTAGACAGATTACAAATAGCAGTTCATTAAAAAACCATTACTTGTTCGGTTTTTGAGGAGTCCGCAATAACAATATAAAATCCTCGGTCTAAAACAAAATTTTGCACCTCCTTGTTAATGGATTCCACCACTGGTACGGCAAGGTCGGGACTAAGCGACTGAAGACCATTAGGACGGAACAGTTTAATCCTAAAGACATAATCATCAACCAACTCAAAAACAATAACATCACCAGTTATTAAACATAGATCATTGGAAACTTGAGTAAAATCAACAAAGAAATGGTTGATATCCCAGAGTCTTCTCATACTAACAGTCCACGTGTGGTTTTTGTCAAAAATAATAACAAAATTGTCAAACAGATTATCACCGTTGAAATGCTCTTGCATGAAGTCTCTGGATAACCACTGCAGTTGATTAAAAAACCATTGAATAAGTAGAAAATGTAAATCTTTACTGAACATAACAGAAATTGTTTAAAGCATACCAGATTCCGGTTCTTGGGGTGTAATATAACAATGTGGAACTTTGAACCTTGAACCGGGTGTGGATAACTCTTAAAATGAGTTATTCTAAACGTCAATGCGTCCATAAGTTCAAATACAACATAGTCTCCATTGTCTACTTGAAGAACATTTATAAGAGTTGACCAACCGTTTGACACACAATAACCGTCCGTAGACTCCTTGATTGTAACATCAAATATTGCTTTATTATCAGTGATTAACAAAACAGTTCCAATGGGATATCCATCTAAGTCATTTAGCTTGTTATACCAAGCTGGTAAAGGCTGCAAACATCATTTAAGTCATTAAATAATAAAAACACAAAAAAATGCTAAATACACATTTCTTAACGGTTAGGTTGTCACTTAACAATATAATAAATATTTAAGACGTTATAAACAAACGTATTACCTGTTCTTCTAATTTCCTGTCCTCGATGTAAACAAAAAAACCACGATCCATATCTGTAAAGAAATTTATAAACAACATTAATATAAATAGAATAAGGTTATAAATCCACGACCAACGAAAATAAAAAGGCCAAAAAATCATATAAAGGTAGGATCTTGAACAGTATTCCAAAAATGCAAATTTATTAAAGCATTGCAGCCCCTTTTGTATAGTAAAGTTCTTTTAATCTAATACACATAACCTTAACTGATCTCATACAATGTTTAAAACGTCAAGTAATCGTAAAGTATACTTTTTACAGATCAAGTGACAAATGTTAAAAGACTTAAGTGGTTGAAAAAACAGGTAATAAAATACAATCAATACAACCAAATGCAGAGTATACAAAGATATTATCCTAATTGGAAAAAAACATCATCAACTAAAGTTTTATAACACCAGGTATAGAATAACAGAAAGATACATCTTATGGTTCATTTAGTGTTCAAGAACACAACAATTAAGTCTTTCAATATAAAAAACAGTTTCAAAAAATCCCCCGGAAAATAACATTATGATAAGAATACAACAATTTTAACAAACATAACATTAAAGATGAGCATATCAACAGAAAGTACTGGCGAAGATTTCGGTTTTAATAATGGACATGCAAAAACATAATCATAGCAATCGGTAACAAAATTTGACTAAAACAACTACAATAAATGTATACAAAGTTACAATAAACATTATCACCTAAAAAATCAAGTAGCAATGAGGTTAGGGTTCATACAGTTAACCGGAAATGAGTTAAAATCATTTACTAAATGAACAATCTTAGGTTCGAACAATAGTAATCGAAGCATTAAGAAACTTACCTGAACCAAAAACGCCGAAGAAAAGTGCGACGATGATGAAGAAGACGGTAGAAAGATCTCCGATTGAGAGAGGAATGATGAATGACGGTATGAAAATACCAAAATGTCTTCATATTAAATATTTTTAAAACACCGATCTTCGTAAATTTGGAATGACTGATGTGATTAGCTATAGATTGGAGAGATGCAATGATAATTTGGAGGAAAAAAAAGGAAAGAGGGGAACTGTAAGCGTGGTTTTTTTTTAAATTGATTTCAAAAGAATAAAGGGATGTGAGGATGGAGATGAAGTTATCAAAGAGGAAACGGGAAGTAAGGTTTTCACGATATATTAAAAAAAATCTGTTACACCTATTGGAAATAATAGGAGTAATAAGACAACAAATGGCAAAAAATGTTATTATTTTCAAATTCTTTATTATAAAAGTTAACATTCAGTAAATAATCCTGTTTAAAATATACATGATAAGTATTAATGAAAAATCATAAGTCATTGAAGACTTCTTTATACACAACGTTAGTTGTTTTATTTGTAGGCTTCCCATCTTTGTCCAGTATTAGCAGTTTAACACCGTCTCTTGTTTTAACTCTAGATAACGCGACATACAACTGACCATGCGTGAAAACCGATTGTCTCAGGTACAGACCAACTCTAGAAAGTGATTGGCCTTGGCTTTTATTGATAGTCATGGCAAAACAAACAACCACCGGAAATTGCCTTCTTTGAAATGAAAACGGAATCTTCTTGTCTTAAGGTACTAAACTAATTCTGGGAATATAGGTTTGAGTACCAATATTAGCTCCAGATATTATTTCAGCCTCTATTACACGGTTATACAACTTTGTAACCTTCAACCTTGTCCCATTGCACAAACCATTTTTTTGGTCAATGTTACGTAACAACATGACTGGCACACCAACTTTTAGCACTAACCTGTGATTTGGTAAGCCTGAAACTTTAAGACCATTGAGAACATCCGGTGTGTATAATCTTTCTTGTATTGAACTAACATTTTCACTTGCACAAAGACGGCCGGAGCTTAGATACTCTCTTTCTTCACTGGGAAACAACGCTAACAACCTATCATTAATCTCGTTAACAACCTCATTCTTAGACGTAAGTATAGCCCTATCACTAAAATAATTAGGACTGTCGAAGTTCTCGAGAATCGAAGGATAAACAAATTCGATCAGGCTGGAAATGGGATCAGAAGTATCATTAATTATAAGATTAGATGGCACTTCAATTGTCGCTTCTCCGTCATTAGGACCACCAACATTTCCCTCTCCTATATCCAAAAGCCACTTAGCAAAACTATTTATTTCCTGAATCTCAGATGGAGATCTTCCAACGGTTAACCTCATATTCCTTGACAACGTTAGCACCTTACATTTACTCCACAAATAAGACGAACTTAATGATGCGTTCACTGTCTCTTGTCTTCCACCATTTCGAATAACGGGAAGGACTTGTCTAAAATCTCCACCAAAAACAATAACCTTACCACCAAATGAGATTTCAGAATTTCTTGAGGTGTCTAAATTGAAAATGTCATTCATTGTCCGGTCCAAGGCTTCAAACGCATGTTTATGGACCATAGGTGCTTCATCCCATATAATAAGTTTGGTCTGATGCAACAATTTAGCGACATCACTATCTGGTTTTATATGACATACCGAATCCTCATTAAGATTCAAAGGAATACGAAATCTGGAGTGTGCAGTCCTGCCGCCTGCCAATAACAGCGATGCAATTCCACTCGAAGCAACATTTAATACAATTTCTCTTTTTGATCGAAGTGCCGCAGACAACGTCTTCCATAAAAAGGTTTTCCCGATGCCACCATATCCGTAAACAAAAAACATCCCTCCAATGTTACCATCAACAGATTTCATGATCTCTTTAAACACCGACCTTTGTTCATCAGTTAACATATTAAACAGATTAAGATATTCCTCTGCGAGACTTAATACGTCGTAAGTACGCTCCTCGTTAATCAGACGATTGTCGAGATCAGATAACGAAGAAGAATCTGGAAAAGGCATTGTTGAGAAGTTCCGTAGCGATGAGCTATTCATACCTAAAAACTTTTCAATTTCCAACAAAGCGTAATTTTTAAGTTACAATGAGTATGAAATTTTATTTAAACGATGTATGAAAAAAATTGAAAAAGCAAAATGGCTTTTCTAAAGTTTTATAATGTACCTTCAACACGATGTAATTTACTATATCTGTAGATGAAATCATCTATCATGTATTTCCACGTGCTTTCCCATACGATCTCCGGTCTGGACATAGTGTTGGACAATAGCATCATGCCAAATAAATTTCGAACATAAGAAGCTGTTGCTGTTTCGTTTGCTTCTTTAATTGCTTCGATGTACTCTTTGTCATCATCTAAATGACCAAGTGCAAAACACGCATCTCTAAATGTATCATGTACATGACCATTAACAGTTTTGATATCGTCATATGACTTAGGTCCTTTAACTTTATTGAGCAGGATTCTTAAAAATAAGCTTCTCCAAGAGAGGGAGCAACATTATGAATTCTGCCAATTGAGTTACCTTTCTTCTGAGGTTGCCAACAACGGTTTTCAACCTTCCATACATACCAAGTTGGAAACTGAACATAAGTTAGTGTATGCGCCAAATGGTCATCAGGGTCTTTGTTCCGTTCCAACCAAGACAGAAACATAGAACACTTGACAGATGGCCTGTTAAGAACAGAATTGATGTCTTCGTCTGGTCCAAAGACAACCGGTTGTAGCCTTGGAAGATGGAATGGAAGCCTGATAACAGAAGGATATCTGTAATTTACATCGTAACTAAATATCCTCCATGATGCCTCACATGCTGAGATATACCGACTGTCATAATACTCTTTAATCTCATCTTTTTCAGGTTGTTCATTCTGATTATCGCTATGCAAAACAACAACTGTTGCTCTATCAGGACCTTTGTTGATATACTTAAACAAATACTTAATTGACCTAGCTTGGTTGCACCACTCAACGTTTATATGTGCCTGATACTTTTTCAATAACTTTTTGTTGTATGGTACAACACTTCTATTATCTAACTCGATCCGGTTCTTGACAACTGTTGCTCCATCATCTCTCCTTCTGTATAATGGGAAACCATTGGAGTCAATTGTGGTAGTATCTTGAAATCTTTTTGGAAAACCTTTTGAACACCATTTATCAACCATACATGGGCAGTTCATCTTAGCATTACCACACGGTCCATGAATCATAAAATCCTTCACAAGCGTAAACATCTCTGGGTCATCATCAGTGTTTGGAATTTCGGCACATATGAACGGATCAACTTGGTCAACAGTGGGAAGTTTAGCTTTAGGTTCCATGAATAAGCACAAATGCGCATGAGGCAAGCCACGTTTTTGAAACTCAATTGTATAAATAACTGCATAAAAATTATTTAAAAACAATAAATGAAAATGTAACAAATATATTTAAAAAAATAAAAAAAAGATTGCATTACATACTTGCTGCTGCTTTTCCCAACATATGACGTTCCTTTAAATCTTTACAAATCGCATACAGCTTCATTTTAAATAACCTTGATAGGATATCAGGCCTATCTTCTGGATTGAGAGTGGTGTCTTTAAGAAACCGTTATACATCTGGCCACTTGGGATTGCATGCAATGGTTATAAAAAAAAGGATAACCGAACCATTTACATAAAGCCATCGCATCTAAATAGTTTTGCATCATATATCTAGCTCCACCGGTAAACGAAGAAGGCAATATAAGAGGTGTGCCAACATTGGATATATCTTGCTGACAATTATTTCTCAATTTTCGGAGACTTTCATAGGTATTAGATCTTAGATTTTTTTGTTGAAAACGTATGTAGTTAAGTCTCTCGCTCTCAATCATCGTATAAGCATCAACCAACAATTGTTGGAAAAGTCTCCTTGAATTTAGAATCAGCGAAAATTGGTTTAGTCTATCTTGAATACGATACGAAAAGAACTCTCTCATCGTACAATTTGGACGCTTCTTGTTGATTACATCTATCACACCTCTATGAGGGATGCCAACTCTGTAACCATCATCTCCATATGGGAACAGAATTGGGTATTGTAGAGCAAGGTAAGAAGGATGTAATTCACTTATTCGTTTAAGAGTCCCTGATTTAGTTTCAACAACAATATCTCTGTTCTCAATTGCGTTTTCAACATCTCCAACAATTAGAGCAGCAACCTCACCACATGTTGGTAAGTTATACATTCGACCATCCTTGTCCCTTTTTCCAATAAGACGTACCTTAAGACTAAGCTGAGGATCGTCATGAAAACAATCTCTAACCATCCTGTAAACTTTAACCAATACATTATCGGAGTCTAACACAGACTTGATATGTTGGATCAACTGACGATCAACAGAAGCAGAAGAGGATGCAGGTGACTCCTTAGATCGACTGTTTTGACACATTGTTTATCAACGAATTATTAATAATTAATTGAGAAACAATTTAAACAAATTATACTGTACGATACTTACCTAAATATCGATTCTCTGTTTGAAACTTCATTTTCTGTATCGTATATGTACAGCTGGCAAAACTTTGGTTTATTGGCATTCTCCGGCAACAGACTTCCAATACTATGATAGTTTTCACCGCTAATCCTGTAGAAAAATGGGCCATTACCTCTATTAACAGTCGGATCCACCTTACCACCCATTGAAGTGAATTGGAACATAGAATTATAACGGCGAATGTTTTTCAAAAAATGCTTGCTTTCGTTATCCAAAGATGTAAACAGTTTCTGGTAATTTGGTTGTGCATCTTTATAATCGGGTAGCTCTACTTTGGAATAACCACAACATAAAAAATAACTTGTTTTCCCATTATCGGTTCTGCCTCTCCCCGTTTCTACATCCCATAACTTTGCCATGCATACTTGACACGTAATACACTGGTCACCATGATCTAAGTAATCTGTAGATTAAAATGGATATAAATTAAATGAAATTAATCGATGTATTTCAATATAAAACAATGGTATACAAAATAATGTCGAAAATATATTACTTAAGCGACTACCTGATGAAACACCTTTGTAAGGATCTTGATCTAACACTGCCTCTGTAGTCAAATCAACCATTGGAATAGGAGATGTAATTCGTGGTCTGCCTAATAACTTAGATTTTCCAGGAGATAGCTTTGGAGACGTTTTGCGTAAAATAGGAGTTGTAGTCGCTGTTGTTATGTTTGGAGAAATAGAAAAGCGACGGATACTGGTTGAAGGTGTTTGGTTGTTTGAAGCAGAAGTGACATCACCTAAATAAAAATTGACTTTAGAAAGTGGGGTATAGTATTACGTGTAAGTATTAACAAAAGTATAGAATTACCATTTTGTGTGTTGCAGTGAAAGGATCTTATATTAGAAGAGGATTGTAAAGTGTTCATAGCCATAGATTTGCCTCGTAAGATAGTAGACTTTTTACTATCTAAATAAAGTCTCCTTAATCTCCGTCTCTCTTTAGTGTAACTTTGCGTGAAAACAACTGATTAAAGATAGACGATATATATATATTTTTAGTCATAAAGATGTATCAAAATAGTTAAGTATGCAAGTTTAAAAAGTATGAAAAGTTTAAACAAAATAAATAAATAAACCTGGCGAAATAGTAGATGCATCTTGTGAAGTAGTCGGAGTGTGCAAGAAAATGGAAGACGAATTAGAAGTCGATGATTCTTTTGTCTTAGAAACCGGTAACACGTGTGATACATTAGATATTTTACTATCCAAATACAGTTTCTGTATCTTACACCTCTCTCTGCACTCGTCTTGTGTAACTGCCGAAGTTAAAACTGCATTAACATGTAAAACCAAAGAAACGATATAATAACATTAGTTGTCTAAAAAAAGTAGTAAAACTTAAATCCATTAGTACAAAGAAAACTTTGTTAATATTGTAAGAGTATATAAATATGCTAAGATATTTGATCTATGTAATTTAGGTAAACAAATAATAACTTAATTGTAAATATTGATACTAAAAGATCTATATAAATAAATAAGAATATATAAAATGAAAAAATAAACCAAGATGGACACATAGGTGGCTAACAATCAATCTGATTGCATGGAATCTTGTGATGAAAGCCCTTTTGTGATAGTGAAAGGTGTATCAAATAGTCAAGATTCACTAATTGCTTGTCCATCATACTTCATCACCTTTATATCGACCATTGAATCAAATGATAATTTCATTTAGTTTCAATAAGGGTTTCAACATTGCTCTCATCTGCATTCCGAATTTGTGCATCATACGGTTCATAAGTCTACCAAAATCAGGTAAAAAAAATTCCTTTTTTTCAATGTTAATGTTCATCTGCCATGTCTTGCTTGGATTTATTTAATGAAAATAAAAATCTGTATAGAGTAACCTAAATGTAACTTGTTTCGTTGACAGATTTACCTTCACTCAGTTAGGTAACATACATGATGTTCTTAGTGTATTTACTGCATACATGTTTTCGGGTATGAAAAACACAGATTTAGGTAGTGATTTGAATACACTGACATGCTCGAAGATGTTAAGTATAGGATGCACACCAGGTGTTCGAACAAATGACTGTATGAAAAATGTTGTACTTAACGAAAGATAATTATGTTAAAGAATAAAAAACAAATAATAGTGAGGTTTTTAGGGATTGGTTAGGAGTAGCTAGTATAACAGACAAGTTAAAAGAGGGGAGGTTAAGATGGTTTGGGCATGTGAAGAGGATGCAGTTGACAGAACCAGTTAGAGCAGTGGAAACCATGACTGTGGAAGGAAGGAGGAGTAGAGGCAGGCCCAAGTTGACTTGGGATGAAAGACTTAGACAAGATTTGTTAGAATTGCACCTCTCTGAGGACATGGTTTATGATAGGAGTTCGTGGAGACGTAGGATTAAGGTTAAGGACTAGTAGGTGAGGGAATGGACGTGTCCTACCTGTGCCTTGGGAGGGGGGGGGGGGATTAGATTCTTTTCCACATTAGGTAGACCAACATATGATGATTTTCTTGTATATATGCATATATGTTGCTTACTGATGACTTATTTGCCTACTGCTACGTGATTTACTTACCCGTTTTTCGGGTATCTGTTTGTTGGTTGTTTTGGAGCCGGGGGTCTCTCAGGAAGCAGCCTCTCTATTCTTGAATAGAGGAAAGGTTTGCCTACATCCCACCTCCCCCAGACCCTACCAATAGTTCTGCTATTTGTGGGATTTACTGGGTATGGTTGTTGTTGTTGTTGTTGTTGTAAAGTTAAGTTGTTTTCGTCTATCCATTTATGTTTTTAAGATGAAATGAAACAACAAAGTTTGTTAGGCTTACTTTTTTGTTTTTAAACTGTGTGTAGTCAATGAATGTTACTTGTTATGTTTTTCGTCTATCCATTTATTGGGTAAGATGAAATGCAACAACAAAGTTTGTTAGGCTTACTTGTTATGTTTTTAAACTGTGTGTAGTCAATGAAAGTTAGTCAAGTAACATTCCTTTAAACTACAACAAAAAGATTGCATTATATGTTATGAGTCTATGTTTTATTTAAAATGGGTCAACCTTTTAAATGTTTCTTAGAATGGCTGGAGCTGAAAACGATGTTGTGGTCATATCGGATTCTGAAGACTCTTCGGCTGAATCAGAGGAGTTTGATGATGATGAAACTGGTCCGCTGATATTAATTGTGCCATACACGAAATGCTTTGTAAGTTAGGACAAAATTATATGTTAATAGGCGTCTAATATGTTTACATAATTTTGTTAAGTTTTGTTTTTTTAATATTTGACGTCATTAATGGAAATTATTACTATGTTTTGTAACTTATAGCGCATACCAGTTGTCGTAGCACGGATGTCAGGAATTGACGAAACCTTGAAAGTTAAGATCGCCAACAGGCAGAATGTGGTGACAAAACATGATGTTAGGGCGGAGCCAAATAAAAACAGTATCAAGTATGTTGTCAAAGGCTGGGCGAAATGGCTTAAAGATAACAACATAAAAGAAAGTGATCATTGCAAGTTCTAGTACTTTCCAGATATTGGTGTTTTGTTCCTTGCCAATGTTTTCCGCTAGTGGTAATGTTTGAAACTTTGAAACAGGGTAGAACCATAACATATGGTTGTTTTGGCTAATGAAGAAAGCTAGCGTAACTTATGTAGTGTTAAAACTTGTTTTGTATGTGGTTAACATGTTTGATGGTTACGATCTTTATGTAGTTTGGACAGCTACTATGTAACCGTGTTTATAAATATCTACCTATTCTAGTATTAGTTTATATGTTATATGTTATATTTAATATTTAATACATAGTTTAGGCCTTCAAATCAATTGACAACTATAAAATCGATATACATTTTGAACTCGTATTTAAATATTCGGAACATAAGTTAGTAAATGAGAGTAGTTCAATACCATTGGTAATGTCTGAAAAAGGACTTCTTGAGATAACAGCCGCAACATCTAAACAAAACACACATAACATAAATATCGCATATGTAGATGGTTATTGTAGATATACAAATTAGACTAACATCACAATAATCCAATAAGTGTTACCTGTTGAGTTGTTTATATTAACTGCATTATTGGACGTACATGAGGATCTACGCTTGGAATTTCTTGAAGTGGCTATCATTGTAATAAATAAAAATGAATTACATTATAATTAAAATTATTATTATATATAAACAAATAAACAATGTGAAAGATAAATAAAAAATCACAACCTGAAGTGTTTTCCTGGTTTGATTGATTTCCCAAAGTATTGGAATCATGCTTTGACCATTTACACATTGCGGATTACGGTTTTGGAATAAGAAAGTAATCGATTGTTCAAACCGGCTTACAATACCCTTGTAGTGAAAGGGACGTAGTGGTTGAACTAAAAACTACAAATGAGATGAAATGAGATGAAGAGATTTATATGTTGAAAATTTTGTTTTTAAGGAAACATTAATAATGTAAACATTTAAGTATATTCATTATGATATTAATGATTAATTTCTTAATATTGGAAAGTCAACACTTTAAAAAATATTTTTTAATTTAAATTTAAAAAACCGAAAAAAGTTACTATATATAAATGACTTTCCAACATTCCAACTTTAATATAAATATTATGATTAATTTCAAGATTGAAAAGATCATATATTTTACTATTTACCAAATATAAAATTGGTTTATATGGCAATATTCCAACATTACAACTTTAATATAAATATTATGCTTATTTGTTTTTTTGAATAATGGAAACGGATTGAGATTTTAAATCAAACTTTAATATTATAAGAATGTTATTAGGACATACCACAATATAGTGATTAATAATATCATCTACAATTGATATAACAATGGAAAACCACAATAAACATAAAACATAATACATAGTCGTTAAAAAAGTAAGATCATGTCATAGCATAGAAAAAAAAAAGACAACATAAATTAAATAGAAATACACGTACATACGAAACATCTGATTAATATTGTCATCTCTTATTAATATAAAGTTAACAAAGATAAACCACATAACATAGTGGGTCAAAAACCAACATTAAGTAAAACCATAAAATGTTCTGAATATGATTAAAAACAAAAAAACATAGAAAAGTTTTGTAAAATACTGAGATGACTATTAGATTCGGCACACTACTTTTCAATCTTTGGCTTCTAAAGCCCCGCGTTCACATTCGAATCTTCATCTTTATCACCATCAATTTTACGGGGTTTAGTTGACGACTGCGAAGAACATAAATCCACATCATAGACGACATCCAAATTACGCTTAAGTTGATTCTCAATCATCTCCACAGAACAATTCATCTCAGCTCCGGAGGGTGTGCTAAACATGCTTTTGTTCACATTAGACACCGGAGTGTCTTCATCACCAGTACGGGATACAGAATCCTGTAAATAAAAACTAAAAAGTTAAAATTTTTTTTGATAAAATAAGGTGAATGACAAAATATTGAACCAATAGTGAATTCCATAATTTGTAAGACATACCTTAACATCAAAGTTAACAGTTGCATTTGAATCAGACGGAACAACATTTAAAGGTTCATCATCAGCAGGCTGTATTGATCTCATATATTTCAATAAACATTGTAACATGCTATAAGATTTTATAACAAAAAAGTACAACTAACGTATCGAAGGTATGTCGAACCTGGAAGTCATCAAAATGCCTATCAAGATCAGCAATGATTGAAGGATTTTCAGTCAACTTCGACACCGAGTAGCCATCTGATTTGTTTTTTATGTTAAACGAAGCTATGGTTATCTTAAACGCAAACTGCCGATTTAACAATGCCTTCAACTCTTTCGGAAAGTTACCATCGCTGGCTAACTGTTGGATAAACATTAAGAGTGTCATATTGCATAACTTCGAGACATAATTTATAAAGATACCGGTTTAAAATACAAACATTAAAATGTATAAAGGAATTAACCAAATCTTATTACGACGATATAACTTACCTCAATGTTTTTATCCAAAAGCTGGTTTGCGTTAACCTTTAACAGTTTAACAACTTCACGTTCAAACAACGTCAAAGTGACAATCCCGGTACAATCCTGAACACGAATTAGAACTTTTATCCTGTCAAAATTTTAAATAAGATTTTGTTAACAATAATTTAATATGTTTAGGACTATAAATGAATCAAGTAAATTAACCTGGGAACAGACACAACGGTCCTTTTATTGCAACGATCAGTCTGACATTCCAAGACAGTTACTTCATCATATCCTTCACTTCCATCTTGCTTGTCCTTGCAAATAGTGTTGTAAAGAACCTTTTTGTTGCAACTCTTACATGCATTATAAAACCATGACTCTTCTGAAGCAAAGCTCTTAATTGTTCCCAGGATAATAACAAACTTTTGCTGTATACATATATGATAATTTAGAACATTCTGAAAGAAAAAAATAATACGTATAAAAAATAAAACAATAAATTATTGTAACAATACTTCGGATATTTCGCTTAATGCTCCAATTGTACTAAAGGAACCATCAGATAGATATTCCTCAGTCGTTGACTTGATAGCAGAAGAACTCAATCCAGAATAACCGGAAGACGTTGAAACAGTAAGCTGAGCAAGGAAACTGTACAGGAAAAATAATGAATGTTACAAAAATAATACATATTCAAAAGATATGATAAAAAAGGTAATAAGATTACAAACCTTTTCTTGAAATCCAAAATCTCTTTTATTTCAGAGTTTATGAAGACTCGAGTTACATTATACAAATTGGAGACAAACAAATTACCTGTTTAATTATAGCAACATGTAAATAAAACGACAACTTGAATAAATTAAATATGTAGTTGAATGAAAAGTGAGAGTCTCTGTATAGAATATACCTCCCCAAAATCTGTACTTCCCAAACTGAACAACGACCACAACATTCTTTTCATCCTTATTGTTCTTCTCAAATTCTAAAATCTGATCAGCATAACAACCCCATAACGTCACGTAAATCTGATGGTGTCTACAAAATAAAATTTAAATACGTAAGTTGGTAGTTGTAAAAAATATATAAAATGGGAGACATATATAAGTAAAAGTGTGTATATATATAAACGAATGTACTGCAAATCTTCCAAAATAAAGGTAGTCTTCTTCTCGTCTTTGCCGTTATTATGCTCACTTTTATCCTCTGACGGAAGACACTTAACCACAAAACCAATAACATCTAAAGAATACAAAATAATGAAATTAATATTACATAAAATATATAATATTAAATTAATAAAATTGAAGAAAAAATTTAAAAATAAAGTACCAATCGGGCTTTTGAAAGAATTGGCATCATCATGAGGGTCATCCACAACAAAATCAAATGGAGAAAAATCAAATCCCCATTCAGCACCAACAGGCTCGTTGCATTCTTCGATAGTAGTGTTGTCATTTAGATTGATCTTCAACGAACTATGAACATATTTAACTTTTTGACGATTTTCACCCATCGAAGGGTTACGAATAGTTAAACATTGATTTTCTTTCAGCAAATGATCATAACCAGTTGTGTTTTTTTTGTAAAACAAATGCCTGCATTTTGGTGCCCTGAAAAACAACGTTTTATAATTAATTATAAACAGTAACACATTAATTTTAATTTCAAAAAACCGTATGCATTGGACTAAAAAAACCTCCTGGTCCATGAATATCATGTCGTAGCAATAAATCTTTCTAGGATTGTTGAAGGTAGGTCTTGTCCATAGCCGGACTATGCGGATTCTAATAGTGTAATCATCAACATTAAGATCAACATTATTAAGAAGTGTGATAGCAGCATGTTCCATCTCTGCAATTAATAAAAAGAATTAAGTTAATGATGATATACAACAATCTTTGAAGAAAAGTACATGAAAAACATCATATGATAACTCAGGAATAAAATATCTATGTGAATTACAATGAAACTCACAAAACTCATACCAGAAGATATGTATATCGAAATAAACAAAGTCAGTAGATGTGATGTGTATGAAACATAACAAATGAGACTTATTTATAGAAGAAATTGAGCACAAAATTTTGGTAGTGATATTTTATATTTTAATTATAGGGTGGAGATACAATAGGAAGTTAATTTGGCTAGGAAGGCTAGGAAGTGATCTTGACCATCCATTTAGTTAATGAAGGGCTAAGATTAAATCAGGGAAATTGAAAAGAAGAAAAGAGGCGCGTGAGTTTGTTCAAGGGCATTCTAGTCAATCCAAGCCAATAGTTTCTCTCTCCTCCAATTCCCCCCCCCCCCCATTTTTTAAACGTTAATAACTCTTTCATACGACATTATTTTTTTTATAAAAATTGCACCAAAAAAACGAGCGTTTTTTTATCTTTAAAACGAGTATACTATTGCTATATTAAAAAAAAAATTAACCCAGTTGTGTAAAACGCAATAGAAAAACCACCAGTTACGTAAAACGCAATGAAAAAAAAAACCTAAAAAATGACATTTTTTTCTAAAACGCAATGCACCAAAAACACAAAGAAATGACTTATTTGTAAAATGCAATGGCCAGAAAACACAAAGAAATGTCTTATTTCTAAAACGCAATAGACTGAAAACACATAAAAAAGTGTTTTACCTAAAACGCAATGCACAAAAAACACAAAGAAATATCTTATTTGTAAAACGCAATGGCCAGAAAACACAAAGAAATGTTTTATTTGTAAAACGCAATGGCCAGAAAACACTTAAAAATGTCTCATTTCTAAAACGCAATGACCTAAAAAAACAAAAGAAAGTGTTCTCTGTAAAACGCAATGGACTGAAAACAGCTAAAAAAATGTTTTACCTAAAACGCAATGACTAAAAACACTTCAAAAATGTGTTTTACCTAAAACGCAATGACTAAAGATACTTAAAAATGTGTTTTTTTCTAAAACGCAATAGCCAGAAAACACATAAAACTCTCTTATTTCTAAAACGCAATGGACACATAAAACTGTTTCTGAACTGTTTGTGAATTGTCTGTGAACTGTCTGAATTGTCTACGAATTACTGTCTTCGAAATGAGCCAATTACTGGAAAATTAATTTTTCTGATGCGTTTTTAGTACAGCTCAAACCCAGCCAGGGGCTGCCGCCCCTGGGACCCCGCTACCGGGGGCTGCCGCCCCCGGACCCCCGCAAAGATCGTAAAACGCAATGACTAAATAAAAACCCAGATCGTGAAAATGAAATTAAAGAAATTCTTACATGGATCGAAGCCGGTTTCTTCATCAATTGACGAAATTTGAAATGATAGAAACACTTATCAGCGATTGAATCGAACAAATCGAGTGATTATCTTCAAAATCACCGGAAAAAACAAGATTTTGTATGAAATTAAACTGGGTTTTCTTCAAAAAAACTGAAGAACACGTTGATCGGGGGTTTGAATCATTGATTGGTGATGAAAATCACACTATAATGTAGTGATTATTGAGATAGAAAGTGAAGAAATGGTTGAAGATGGTGGGTTTTGAAAATGGTGGGTTTTGAAGTTACTGGGTTTTGAAAAAGGAAGAAGAAAGGTTTGGATTGACTAAAATACCCTTTTTCTTTATTTTAAATGTTGCCACATGTCATCCTCTTATTGCTTCCGATCCTTCCTAGCGAAATTAATCTTCCTATTTGATCTTTTCCTCCCTTTAATTATAATGGTCAACCTTTACTAAAATATAAAAAATAGATTTTTCTAAATTTTTATGAATAATCAGTTTCCATAATTATCAGTTTGAAATTGCAAAGTAAGGACGAAATTTTTATAATTAATCACTTGCAAAAATTTTGAAATTACAATATATTAAGTGACAGTTGACTTTCTATAATTAAAATTAATATTAATATAAATAGGTTATTTATGTTAAATCTTTTATAAAAACCTTATAATATAACAGGTCAAAACTATAATGCAAGGTTTAAAAATGACAATCATAGTGTTATTTATCTATTCTATATGTAGTACTAAAGGTTCATAATACTATCTTCTAATAATAAAAACACTATACTCTCTGTGCAGAAAAGAGAAAGATAAAAGAAAGAATGGTATCCTGATTATTTTAAATCATGTTAAATGCTTAATTGAATAACATATAATAAAATAAGAATATAATTTTTGAAGAAATTGTTAACATCATTAGCATCAGTTAAGGATTTATAAAATTTAAGAAAACAATCAACTAAATTTTAAATAATTTAAATATTATTTAAATAAATATATCAACTTCTTTTTTGTTAATTTATTTACTTAAAGGTATAATATCAATCAGATATAAACTTCTTTTAAATTTTGTATATATTTTAAAAAGACATGATAATATATTTTTAATAAATAAACAACAATATTATTATCTGAATATATTAATATTAATTTATTTATATATGTAAAACTTGTTTCTATATCGTTCTTGATCTATAATATGTGTAATTTTATTAGATATATATAACACATTCAACACTGAGTTATATAAACACTATTTTATTTGTAAAAATTAATCAGCAATCTTAATATCCGAATATATCAATTTCTTTTTATCTTTAAAAGTTGTTTCTATGTGTAATGGGATTAAAAACTACTTAAAGCATAGATTAAACTTTCAAGACATGACATATAGTGGTTAAAAGCACAGTTAAGATATGAAAAAATGTAATAACTTGAAATTCAAAACCATAACCAATGTCAAAAACCAATAACCATATAAAAAGTTAATATCTACCATATGAAAGGCAAAAAACATGCCCTAAATGCCATATAACTAATGACTACGCCTAACGTAAGGTACAACCAGTTCAACACTCAACACCTGGTCATTTTCATCAAAAGAATAGTGAACCGTGTCACGGACCTTAATTCGAGTGGCTTTCATGAACTTCTTTCAACTGGTTAACGCGTATCGAAAACCTTCGTCGCTTTTTCTTTCACGTCTGGTACCGTTGGTAAATTGTTGTGGCGGATCCGGATGCATAAGCCTGACGGTGATATCTTTTAAACTTTCATCAAGTTTAGCCATCCGGGAAACAGGATCAGGAATCCTCTGTATTGTTGTAAAAATAAAATTAAGAGTAAATTACAAGTTTTGTCCTTTATGTATGTCCCAAATTGCAGGCGCTGTCCTTTGTCTTTAAAATTGATGAGTTTTGTCCTTAATGTTTGCAAATCATGCACGTTATGTCCTTTAGGCCAAACCCAGTTAGATTTTTTGGTTAAGTTATGTCATGTGCACTGCACATGAGGGTAGAACGGTCATTTCACCTCCTCACTTGTCTTTCCCCCTTTTAATACCCTAATTTATTCATCTTCAACCTTCATTCTCTGAACCATCATCCCCTTCACATTCTTTCTTTGTATTTGTTCCCGTTCAGTATAAAATCCATTTTTTAAACCGATAATAACATCTGTTAAGCCCAATTGTTAAATCAAAAACAAGTACTGATGATTGAAGATGAATAAAGGTTGAAGATGAATAAATTAGTGACTCGTATATCGAAAACAAGTACCGATAATAACACCAGGTGAACCAACAGGTACTGATGATTGTTCTGGCTTGGTCTGGCCCGATTTGGGGGCATCAGACGAACCAACAGAAGGAATCGTATGTGACGACTGTTCGGCAGAAGATGTGCCATTACACGGAGACACGAATTGAGAAGGTGAACCGCTGCTGCTTGCTGTTGAAGCCCGTACAGTAGGATCGGTTTGTATAGGTGGGCTTGGATTTGTTGCGGATGATTTGCTAGCGCCAACCGGCGGTTGATCTCTGAACCATCATCCCCTTTTAATACCCTAATTCTCCGTGTATCGCTGTGGAAAACGTTGGGAGAACTGATTTTGTGCGTACAAATGAATTATTGGGGAAGAGATGAAGAGATGTAGCGAGTGTTGACATTTTTGTTGATCAATGTGTGGAGCTCCAGTGTTCGAACAAACTATTGGGGAAGAGATGAAGAAATGAATTATTGGGGAAGAGATGAAGAACAAATTAGGTTCAGGGAGGTTGAAGATGAATAAATTAGGGTATTAATAGGGGGAAAGACAAGTGAGGAGGTGAAATGACCATTCTACCCTCATGTGCAGTGCACATGACATAACTTAACTGAAAAATCTAACTGGGTTTGACCTAAAGGACATAACGTGCAAGATTTGCAAACATTAAGGACAAAACTCATCAATTTTAAAGACAAAGGACAGCGCCTGCAATTTTGGACAAACATAAAGGACAAAACTTGTAATTTACTCTAAAATTAATAATAAATATGAAAGTAAAAGAACAATGTTTATTAAGTAACAAAAAATTGTAACACTTGTTTTTTAGCGGTTTGTAAAATGATATTAAAACTTACAAAATAACGTTCACCAGCCATACGAACAAAACGATGAACACCACCATGTATTTGTTCATCAATTTCATTTTCAGCATCGATAGGTGCAACTTCAGCCTGCAAATTAAATATATAACATGTATTACATTAACATATATAAAATATATAAATAAGTACGAAAATGTAACTTACCTCATCGACATATACTTCAGGAAAATTCATTTCAACACAGTTTTTTCCAAAAAAAATTAAATGGAAAAAATTACCAAAAGCTTTTGTAAATAACAAAAAAACAACCAGCCTCCAACTGAAACTAACTAACAATTACGTCAATACCAACGGTAAAACCGACTTTACCGTCAGACGTTTCAATGGCAACGTTAAACATTTTGTTGTCTATAATTACAGTAGAGATTACATCATTTGAGGAATAATCATAATTTTTTGGCAGGATACATTCAGGAATGACTTGTGGGAATGATAAAAAAAGAAAAAAAAAGTTAGTTTTAATATAACTAAAGTAATACATCAATACATTAGGAAAAAAGAAAATCGAATTTATCTTACATAAAAATGAGATGATGGAGGGAGCAGATATGTCTAGAAAGAGCCACGACTAACCCCATCAACGAAATATGTTAATTTAAACGTAGTAGAATCTACAAGATTAAATACTACCAAACAGCCTTTGGTTAGTCGCAAATGTTCTACAACATTGGACCAACCACCGAAAAAAATAACTTTCCTTTAGAAGCGCTTAAAGAAACATTAAATACTCGGCCATCTTCAGTGTGTATCATAACATTTGTAGGGCCTTTATCTACACCCCATAGTTTACACGCAGGATCATCTGGAATGGACTAATAAAACAAACAAATAGAAAATGGATTATAATTATAGTGAAAAGATCTAACCAATACAACAATAATAAACTCTATTTAATGATAAGAAAAACAAAAGAACACAAATAACTCATGTAATAATTTATCATTTACCAGAATAACTTCGTCTGCTCGATTCAGTAGCCTACAGAACCAGGGTCCTCTGAAACTGATTTAAAAAATACGATGTTAATAAACTTAAAAATGTTAAGGTTAGTGTGAGGAAAAATCGATAACATGAAAAAAAAACACAGATTCTACAAATCACATGTGACATAAACAAACAAAATGAACAAAAAATACCTTGATGAACTTTCAGCCATATTAAATACCTACAAAAACAGGTTACATGAACAAACCACATCAGATGAATTATTAAAAAAATTATAAATAGCAACAAAAAAAGAATGTGAAGGACATGTTATAATAACAATCCATATATATGAATATAACAATCAATATATATGAATACATTTAATATTTACGTAAAAGATAACAAACCTCATCAAAAGTATCTTTAATTCCAATATCAAGAACAAATGGAGGCAACCGATGATAGAACCATTAACAAACCTCAAGATAATTGATGTCACATGCAGATTACATCATATCACAAATGGGTACACTTAAATACAAAAACAAAGAACAAACAAAGGAATCCAATTATGCAATCATCCACAAAACTCATGAAAAAAATAAAATGAAAGCAGCTATCTATCATAAACATAATGTGCTAAGCAAGTTATGTCAAATGATAATGATGTATCTACTTATGATACATCATAATAAATGTGTGTATGCACATTTTAGAGCAACAAATAACAAAATCGTGTCACCAAATGATTTACACTGACAATTAACAAAAATTAAAACTCCTTAAATTATAAAATCCTACTATCCTATCATCAAATACAACAAAAGTGACCTAAAAAGTTGATAGATTACATAAACATGTGAAATAAAAACAAAATCATCAGATTTTACATGACAATCAGATTGAGGGTTTGTATAACATAAACATAACCAATAAATCAGACTAAAAAAATCATATAAACAGAATCATATCAAATAAAAAACTGTAATTAAAAAAAAACTATATTGAATAACAATCGGATCTAGGGTCTCGTATAAACTTTATCGAATAAATAAACATGAGAAATAAAAAATATTCTGCATCAAAATCGGTTTTAGGGTTTTGCATAAACATCATATTGTATAACAAAACCATAATCTTAAAACCCCAAAATCAACAGATTTTTCAATGGCAATCGGATTTAGGCTTTTGAATCACAATCACAAACTTATTAACAATCACAATCAAATAAAACTTATTCTACATCAATTCAAATAGAACTTAAGACAGATATCCATTAACAATCGGATCTAGGGTTTCGTATAAACTTGATAGAATAAATAAACATTAGAAATAAAAAATATTCTGCACGAAAATCGGTTTTAGGGTTTTGCGTAAACATCATATTCTTTAACAATACCATAATCTTAAAACCTCAAAATCAACATATTTTTCAATGCAAATCGGATTTAGGGTTAAATCAACATAAACATAGTTTTAACACAGTAAATAAACAGAAGAACACATGAATAATGATTAAAGAAGGAATTTAACAAAAACAACTTACAGATTTGTAGAGCGATATGCGAAATTCTGAAATCGAATCAAGAAAAAGTAGATGTAGATGAATACGCTGAAGAATGTAATACCATCTATATATGTAGATCCAGTAAAAAAATTCATTGTTATATGGAAACCGATGGTATTCTTGGAAGAAGATTGGAGTGAAGTTGAAGAGTTGATTGTGTGAAACGGTGGAGATTAATTAGGTTAAGAAAGACGAACGAAAAGACAGAGCGTGAGGCATAAGGAGTTTTGGCGGTCAATTGTGAAAAAGAGGGATTAATTAAATGTCACGTGGCAAGTGATGGCTTAAGCTAATGACATGTGGCTAAAGCTTGTTTTGATTTATTAGAAGTAGTAGATTGCTAACTAAAATTTATCATGCATTAAAATATTCTCCCTTATATTCACATTTGACTCACAAGACACACGTCACAGACTAACTAAAGGTTTTTATGTTTTAACTAAAACTCATCACACGTACCAGTTATGTGAAGGTATTTTAATTTTTGTTTCTTCTAGATAACCCGAATGAGGTTAAGCGTGTATATGGAAAATTCATGTAACTAAAGAATAAAATTCGTATATGGTTATGTGATTTTTGGAATGAAATCCATATAATCATATCCAGGTCAAGATCATGTTATATTTAAGTTGTGTGGTGTGGTGTGTTCAACACTACAGATACAAACCTCAAGAGAGTTAAATTGAGTAACTATATTATAGTCAAGCCATGCAAAAAATAAACCTAATTATCTTATGGTATGTAGGTTAAGTGTGCACGATACGATGTTCACGAGGATTATATGATTAGTGTAATACGTCTTTTATGGTCAGTGTAATACGTGTTTTTTTAACATCAAGTAAAATCCAAAAAGTTGTTTGTTTGATTACGGATGTTAAGCTAAACTAACTGAACTTTTAGTTAAAACACAACCTATTTGGTTGTAAAGATAAGAAATGAACTATCACTTTCGGTTTCATGTTTGATAAAACATTAAACATATATCGGCACAAAGTGTGCCCTATCGGCTATCACGCTAACCTAATAGCTAATTCAAGACAATCTGGAGCTTCATGATAAAGTCTTCTTACATTTGATTGACATATAACACAAAAATAGTTAGAAAGTGCAACAACATCATCATCATCATCATCATACTCAGTAAATCCCACCAATAGCAAAGCAAAGGTAGGGTCTGAGGAGGGTAAGATGTAGACAGCCTTACCTCTACCCCGTAGGAATAGAGAGGCTGCTTCCAGTGAGACCCCCGGCTCGATAGTAGTTTTGCATTAAGCCTTAGACATAAGGCACATAACACTCGGCAATCAAGACAAAGACCGATTAGTGCATGTACCCTTTTGTCTTTCAGCTATCAACGCCACCACATGATGCATGATTAACCGTCCTCCACTTTTAACGTTATTTTTGTATGACCGGTTTTGACACCGTTCGATTGCGTAACGAACGTTCGACGTGCGGAATCCGTGAACGTGCGTGACCGAACACACTATAACGTACTAGAAACGTGATTTTATTAGAAAGATAAACGTGTACGGTACAAGAAATCACTTAGAGAGAACTTTCTCTCTCTAGTTTCTCTCTCTAGAAACACACACTTAACAAGTCTTCTCCAAAAGCTCCTAAATCTCTAAAGTCCTAACTAAAATCATGACATAACCTCCTATTTATATGGTCAAGGCAACTTAATGAAAGTTCTCATTAATTACAAGTTTGCCACCTTGCCATTTCTAACTAAATATAACATTATGCGCTTGATTTCTTCCAGCTTTTCACTACGACTCGGATTGACGAAGGCGATAGACATTAAATGCATCAACAATCTCCCCCTTGGATATTGCCGTAGTCAATCTCGTAGTGAAACTCATAGCGGCTTGTCTTTCTCTCTCTCTAAGACTCGAACAAAGATGTAGTCGACAGACAACTGCACTAACAAACTCCCCCTTGGATGTTGACGGAATCTTTAGTGAGAGTCTTCAAATACTCTTGCTCGAACAGAATCCCGATGGATCTGTCTTCAGCTTCCGTTGCTCTTTTTCTTCAGAATCTTCAGGCTCCCCCTTTCGTCAAGCTTCCGTGCTTTTGGGATCGACGCCTAGCTTTCCGTAGCAACAGAATCAGAAACCTACACATCTCAACCTTTCGTAAGACAAAATAATTTTGACTCTAAAAAAATTCACTCAAAATTCTCAAACATATAACACACAATATTGTGATTCAAATTAATGAATCATCTAAACATTTGAGGATTATCTTCCAACTTCTCATCATCTTAACCAAACCAATTGTTCATCTTGTTTAGCCTTTGAGATTTTGAATATCAACTTTTCAATATCAGTTGTCGAAAATCTTTTTGGATTTTTCAAAAACATAAATGCAATAACAGAAATTAAATGCAGAAATGAAATATGTACAAGCATATTTTTGTGAGTTTGCGAAAGAGAATCATATCAGTTTTTGAGACACATCACAAGCACCGTTAAGCTTTTAATCGTTTTAAGTTCTAAACAATTCACGTTGATTGACGATATAATTGTCCTCTTAAGCTCAATCTAAAAACTTTCGAAATGCTTACCGATACGTTAAGGTATATTAATTTTGCACTAAATTCTTATGGACCCCACGATCTCAGCATATCCCCTCATCATGCAATACACTAACTCAAGTAATGCCTTTAAACTTTCATCAACTGTGATATGTGCGAAAACAAAGCAGAATGTTTAAACATTAACAATCAGGTCGATACTTCCGTATACGCAGAGAAAGTCCAATGTTTAAACAAAATAAGAAAATAAAACAAGTTGAAGTTGTTTAGGCTTTAACCACCAGGTCGATACTCCCGTATACGCAGAGGTGATCCAAAGCTTAAACGAAACACCAAAGAAAATAAAGCAGAACGTTTAGGCAACAACATCCAGGTCGATACTCACGTATACGCAGAGGATGTCCGATGCTTAAACAAAATAAAGAAATAAAACAAGTTTAAATCTTTTCAAAATAAAATGCACAATCACAGCGACTTTTCAGCAAAGTTGTGAAAGTTCACAAACTTAACCAGTTTTATGTCTTACGACAATCAGCGATTACCGAGTAGGCACACAATCAAGAAGGACAAAACTAAGTACTATGCTTTCAACCAAGTTTCCCACTAGAACTAGGCTTTTTGCTTTAGGTTTGTATCGTTATCGCAAATCTACTAGTCTAGTTGAGCCTATCGTCACATCTTTAGTGAGACCGTTTATCACATTTAGACTTTTCATTTCTTTAGCATGCTGTGATAGTCCACTGATTTTCTATCATTTCCTCTTGTTTCAGCAAAAACTCATTTTTAAATTTTTCAATGTTTTTGACATTTTCAAATTTTCAAATGTTTTTGGATTTTCTAAAATTCTTACTCCCCCTAAAATGCAAACACATTTTAGGAAATTTGAAAATAAACTGTACAAAAACTTGACAACCAATATCAAATCACTTCAAATCGCCATCCACTTGGCATAAACAATCAGAACTCCCCCCTCACAACAAAACTATTTTCCCATTATGATTTCAAAACACTTAAGTTTGTTTTAATCAAAATGGTTTTTCCGGAAAATTAGTTTTGTGTGTCGATTTACAAACATGGGATTTCATCACATTGTCCTTTCACAATCCACTTGTAAGATAGTTAAATCAAGTACAACTTAATGTCCTTGATTAACCACTTGTAAGTCGAAATATCACAGTTACCAACCTGTGAATTTCTCAAGAAAGATGTCGATTCCTACTCCCCAATTACCAACCTGGGAGTTCCGGCAAGTCAGGATTTTCAATTACCGAAAGGTGACACCCAAGCCTGACCAGTCTTGGGTGCATCCGAGTTATTTTCACTCGGTGTGTCAGTTCTCTTCTTTGATTCATAAAATTCCTTTACCCCTTTGACTGTTCCGTCAACCATTTTTCCAAAAATGTTTAGAACATTGGGGTTAAAGGCTTTTTCAACATCAAAATCTTTCTTTTCAGAAAAAGATTGATTTGAAATTTCAACTTCGTCAACTTTTTGTTTATAATTTTCAGCTCGCAATGGTGGAAAGTTGATATCATCCATTAACGACACTGAATTTTCACTTTTGAGCTCAACTTGTGGCTCCTTTGTTTCCGAAGAAACAAATTCATCACCAGGAAGTGAAAACTTCACTTTCTTTGTTTTGTTAATCCTTTGATTAACAACTTTGTCTTTCTTCAAAATTCCTTTCTCTTCTGTCCTCAGATTTGTATCTGATGAATTCGTTTTGCAAGATTTATCATTCTTTGAAAAGCAAGACGATTTATCAGAACTCTTCTCTGTTTTACTTGTTGTATCCGAGGACAAAATCCTTTCAAGATACTCTCGAGCTTTCTTTCTTTTCTTTCTCAGTCGATCTTTTTGCCCTTGTGAAAGTTTCACTTTCGGTTCTTTCACTTCTTGTTGTTTCTGTACTCTGGGCTTTTCATCGACTTTAACTGATTTTTTCTTCTCTACTTTCTGAGATTCAGCCCTCGATCTTTCCATTGATCTCATTGGGCAATCTCTTGCAATGTGTCCTTTGATTTGACAGTTATAGCATCTTCTCGTCTCAAACCTCCAACTTTGGCAGTTAACAGCAATGTGTCCTCTAAAACCACAGTTGTAACACACCCTGTTATCGTACCAATCTCCACCATCAATCCAAACACTCAAATCATAACACTGATTTGATTTGTAGTACTCACTACTTCTTCTATAAGCTTGATTTGACGCTTGAGCACTGTGATCAAACCTGCACCACATATCACCAACTTTTTGTGAGTTTTTATTTTCAGATTTTTGTGGTTTTTTATAATGATTGGATGACTGAACTGATGAGCTTTTATTTTCATTTTTAAAATTTTTCAAATTTTTAACTTTTTGTTTCTGTTCTACTTTCTTTTTAACAGGTTTTTGCTTTGAGCATTCACCTATTTCAGTAGATTGCAAAACAGTATTTTGAAAATTTTCTTGTAATTCTAAAAATATTTTTCTTTTCTTTTCTTTTTCTTTTTCATCATCAGCTTTATCATCGCAATCTTCAATTTTGACTTTGTCAAAATTTGTGACATTGTCACTTATTGGAACTAAATTGATCGGTTCTGGACACACATAAGGTGCAGAAGTCACAAAACCTTTCAACTTATTTTCTAATTCAGCAATTTTATTCCGATCACTTTCAGCTTCTTTTTCAAGCTGAATGATTTTAGCAAGATGAGAATTTATTGCAATTTGTTTTTCAAGATTATTTTTACCAAAAATATCTTTCTTGTTGGTGCATTACGTCTGTTGATTACGTCTTGTATCGAGTCTAGAAGTGAGATAGTTTAGTCATGGCACAAAACCCTAGAAAGTGTGTTATTTAGGGTTTCGCTTATATGGTTTAAATAGGTTTCGCTTATGTGTCAGATTTATGAAAGGTTTCGCTCATGTGTCAATGGGTTTCGCTTATATGTCATGGACATATAAGCGAAATCAGACATCTATATATATGTACATCAGAGCGAAATCAGATAGAAGTGAGGGTGTTTTCTTCCGGTGAGCCACGAAGTGCTGCCGAAGTGCTGTCAGAGTCTGTAATAGTAACAGTGATCAATACAACAGCAGTTTATAGTGTATGTGACTGAAATTGCACCAAATCTTTAGTTTCCGCCTCTAGATTTGGATACGAAGTCTTCTGAACGTCTCAAACAGGACAGAACACGATCCTACATTTGGTATCAGAGCTCAGGAGGAAGAGTTCTTACCATTTCAGCCGCATTTCATCTCATTTTCTACACTTTCTTACATTTTTCAAAATTTTTCACGGTAAACTTGGCTCAAAATCACACATTGCACTCGGAATCATACATTAACAAACCCTTGAAAGTTTCAGAATTAAAATCAACCTAGAAATCAAGTTTTTAGGAGTATCGCTTTTATGACAATGACCAAAGATGACATCAGCATATGATTTCGCTTATATGGACAATTATGAGTTGATTTCGCTTTAGTGGCAACTTGTGATTTCGCTCCAGTGTCATTTAGGGTATCGCTCCAGTGAACAGTTTAAGGTTTCGCTCTAACGTACAAAGTGGTCTCGCTTTTGTGGTTATATTAGATTTCGCTTTAAAGGTCTGCTGGGAAAATTTTTGAATACCGAATCATGGACGAAGATTTTTACAACGCATTCGCTACACCGGTTACTCCAATCAGTGTTGCACAAAACACATTGATGGAAAACGAAACAGGGACGATGCAAAAGCCGCCCAAACTAATGAACATTGAGGAATATAAGGGTTGGGAAGGTCGTTTCGAGAATTGGGTGCAAGCAAACTACTTGGATGCGTGGGAATGTGTCGAGACAAAGTACATTCGACCGACGAATGATGATGAAGAAGTGGTTCCGATTAAAGATCTAACTGCCGATGCTAGAAAGAAATACAAAGATGAGAAAATGATGCTGAGTCTTCTACAACAAGCTGTGAAAGAAGACATCTTGGTGTTATTACAACATAATGGAACTTCGTACTCGATTTGGAAAGCTTTAAGATCAAAATTTGTTGGTAGTCAAGAAATGATAAAGAACAAGAAGTCACTTCTGAAGAAAGAGTTCGATTTGTTTCGCGGGTTGAAGAATGAAAGTACAAGACAAATCATTGAAAGATACTGCAATCTGCTAGCGAACATGAAGAGATTGAGTATTGAGAAAGACAACGAAGAGTTGATAGAAAAACTTGCTGATGCATTACCACATGAGACTTGGGGCACATATCTCATGATGCTTAGAAACAAGAAAGGCTTTAGCAGTTTGACACTCAGCAAATTCATTGAGAAGCTGGAAGCTCAAGAAATGGAACAACGAAAGATTATTCGAATGAAAGACTTTGATGGTGAACAGGATATTGGGTTGTATTATAAAGCAGGGGTAAATGAGAAGTCTACAAATTTATCTCCAAAAATAGAAACTGCTTACAATGCCAAGAATTCTTCTGGAAGTTCATCATCAGGATCAAACAGCAAATCAAGTTTCACATCATTTCCGTCTTTCGATCCAAACATTTCAGCAACAAAGAATGGCAAAAAGATTCAATGCAACATTGTACTGAATTTGGAGAATGATGAAGACTATTCAGTAGAAATTGCTAAAAGCCATATGTCTTTATTGGGAACTGTTCTTGAATCTTATGGTAGTTTTGTTGCAGGTCGAATCGGGAATCCAATGCTGACAAAGGAAGATTACGACCAGATTGATGCTGAAGAGATGGAACTGATGGACATAAAATGGTGCTTGGCCAGCGTGTTGAGGAGAGCTGAGAAATTCAAGCAAATCACTGGAAGAGATGATCTTCGTGAGGCTGGTACTTCTACTTTAGGTTTTGACAAATCTAAAGTCACTTGTTTTCGTTGCAGGGAAAAAGGACACTTCAAGAGGGAGTGCAAAAACCGCGAAGCAAGTGGAGCTCAAAATCCGTTTAACAACAACAATGATTACTATCGAAAGGCCATCTACCATCAAGTTGCTCAGCAACCATCTCAACAACGTCAACATCAAGCACAAACTGCACATGGAAGGGATGTGATTGAAGATTCTGGAAAAAGAGCTTGTGCGGTTAATGAAAATTCTTCAAAGAGAGCTGATGGTAGTGCATTGATAATAGATCAAGATGATGAAAAACTACCTGAGGGTTTTAGCTGGAAGAATTTTAATTGGGATAACTATATTCCTGATCAAACCAAAGCTTATACAGCTTTTGTAGCTCGAGTTGAAGAGGACAGTGATGATGATACTGAATATTGGAAGAGAAAATTCGAAGCTGATATAAAACTGATTGCTGAAAGTGACAGTGAAGATGAAAAGGTTAAAAAGAAGAAGAAAAAGGTCAAGACTCCAGTAAGTAGTGATGACGAAGAAATTCCAGTGACCAAAAGGAAAGTAAAGGTTGAAGTTGCAAAGTTCAAAGTTGAAGATGAAGTTGATGCAAAGAAGATTCCAGTGAAGTGTGAAAACTGTGAAGCTGTGAAGAAGCAAAACAGTACACTGATCTATAACTTGAATAGTTTGAAGGAATCTTACGATGTGTTGAACAAAGCGATGAATCAGTACAACCAAACAAGTGAAGAACAAGCTACAGCGATGAAAACACTTCAAGGAGCTTTTATGACGAAGCAAAAAGTGGTGAACAACTACATTGAGAAGTGTGCTGTGCTAGAACAAAAGTTGGAATTGCAAAGAATTGAGACTGAAAGAGTTAATCGTTTGTTGAAAAGTTACTCATGTACTTCTTATGTCATTGACAGGATTTATCCGACTGTTGAAGGAATGAAGGCATTTGAAGAGGATGAAGTAACTGAAGAAAAGAAGGATGATGGAAAAGTGATTGAAGAAAAGACTCCAGAAAAGAAGAACAAGAAGAGTGACTCAAAGAAAAAGACTGACAAGAAGGATTCTGGTAAGAAACAAGAAGCCAGTTATAACAAATGTCCACCCCCGTTAGAAAATGGATATTTGCCCAGGAATCCAAATCAGGAAAGAGTCGAAAAAGCAACAAATTTACAGTGGGAGTCGGAGTCATCAGTCAATTTGCCAGAAAATATTGATGTCGTGTTTACATCATCTGACACTGATCATGAGTCCGAGTTAATTAAGAAAGTCGTCGATCAGGTGTTGGATAAAGATGAAACTGAGGAGTCAAAGTCAGAGTCAGAGTCAAAGTCTGGTTCTGAAAGTTCGAGTTCGACGGCCAACAGTCAAAATTCTTCAGTTAAAAGGGTTTACAACAAAGAATTCTTATTATCAAAATCTAATTTGAGTGACGAAACATTCAAAGTTGCATATACATTGAATGATTCCGACAAATTATATTCTGATGAGGAATTTCCATTAAGAGGTGTAAAAACTGAGATGATCAAAAGGATTTTCAAATTAACAGAAATCAATATTTCTGAATTAAAAGATGTAAACCTTATTGATAAACCTAAAAAATACACCTCAAGAGTACAACAAAGATTAAACAAGAAAAAAGGTTACAGTTCTGGTTCTGGTTTTCACAAGAAACCAAACCCTAACCGTAATTTCAAAAAGAAAGGTCTTGGTTTTACTCCAACAGAAAAACAGAAAAATGAAACATATGTTCGTGATTTTAAAGCAAAGATGACATTTGTTTCAGGTACATCAAGAGATGAGGAAGAAAAGAAAAAGTTTTGGAGGCAGTCAAATAGTGAGTTTCTTGCAATGAAGCAAGAAGAGATGAAGTTTGCTGGACAAAGGAAAGATACGAGAATCTGTTTCCAATGCAACACTGTTGGACATATTGCCAGAGATTGTTTTAAGGCAATATCATTAAAACAGGGAGTTTCTCATAAACAGAAAGAAAAAGAAGTTTTGTTTGAACCACCAATTGACAGAACTAAATTGTTCAAAAATTCGACTTTTGAAATTGGTGAAAGTTCAAACAGGTTTTACAAGAAAAGAGGAAATCTTGACAACCAGAAATGGGTTGTTAAGAAGTCTGTTGATAGTTCTGGCGATGATTCTGATAGGTCAAAATCAGAGGAGCTATCTTCTGGCGATGAATCTGATTCCACAAAATCAGAGGAGCCACAGGTTGAGGTAAAAGGAGAAAACTCAGTATCGATTGTTGATGATGTGAATTTTCCATCACTTCGGGCTGAAAATTATAAAAAGAAAATTGGTAAAGTTGAGATATCAAATCAATTTTATGATGACAAAAAGGATTTTGATGTTGAGAAAGTCTTTAACTCTAAAGTTCATCATATTTTTGGTAAAATGATTGACAGGAAGGTCAAAGGAACGAAGGAGTTTTATGAGAAGAAGACACAGAAGGAGAAAACTGAACCATCCCTAGTTCGTGACTGGGATGGGTCATATTATGAACAGTGAGTCTGTGGACTTGCCGGAGATCCCAAGTTGGTAATCGTGGATCAGGAATCGGCATCATTCTGTGTATTTGTTTGTGTTTTTTCATATAAGTGGTAAATCAGGGACATTAATTTGTACTTGATTTTCTACAAATGGTTGAAGACAAAGTGATGAACCACATCCCCAAATTTACAAGTGATAAAATCAAACTTATTTTCCGGAAAAACCATTTGATTAAAACAAACTTAAGTGTTTTGAAATCTAAATGGGAAAATAGTTTGAGGGGGAGTTCTGATTGTTTATGCCAAGTGAATGGCGAATTGAGGTGATTCGATATTAGTTGTCAACTTTATTGTACAGTTTGTTTTCAAATTTCCTAAAATGTGTTTGCATTTTAGGGGGAGTAAGAAATTTTTAGAAAATCCAAAAACATTTGAAAATTTGAAAAAGACAAAAACATGATAAAATGAAAATGAGTTTTTGTTGCATAAAAGAGGAAATGATAGTACATCAGTGGACGATCACAGCATGCTAAAGAATTGGTAAGATAAAAAGTGATAAACGGTCTTACTGATGATGTGCCAGTAGATTTTTGCACATTTAGTAGATTGTGACGAGATATAAACCTAAATTTCAAACTTGCTTGTTCTGTGGGTTAACACAAACTTGGATATATAGGTAACCCCTGAAATCTTGTTTGAAGGGTCCCTTATTCTGAGATACTAGGTCTTTATACTCAGTGATATCTGGGGTATTATCCCGGGACTTCTGATTTTGCGGAAGCAATGGCCTAGTCCCCGGAGAATACTTTCTGATTGCTTGAAATATAGCACCACCCTCAGCTAAAAAATGATGAAACATTGAAAAATGCTAATCATGGCTGTTGTAATTCAAAAGATCCTCTAAAGGGGACACACCTAAAAGTCAACTAGGCTCTCTGCTGAACGGAAGTTCTGACCTGAGCTATCACGGTTGCATAATTTATTCCCCTGACAGATATCATCTGTGGTATACTCACCTGTAAGACTGAATATTGGGATCTGGATACGGGAGTATATTCAAGTAGTGGGACACACGGATAAGTTCAAGTGCTTAAAACATTAATATCGTATCTCGGATCAGTTGAACTTTGTGTGAAAATTTAAGTGGACAAACATACTGACAATCTAAGTGAATCGTTTAGAACTTAAAATGAAATGAAGCTTAACGGTGTTGGTAATTTGTCTCAGAAACTGATATGATCCTCTTACACAAACTCACAAAAAATATTGTTTGCAAATATTTCTTTACTGCATGTCATTTCTGTTATGTAAAAAATCCAAAAAGATTTTCGGTGTGTTTTAGCATAAATTTTGAAAAATCCAAAAGATTTTAGACAACTGGTGTTGGAGAACTGATTTTCAAAATTTCAAGTGCTAAACATGATGAACAAATGGTTTGGGAGAGTGTGTTGTTTTGAAAATGAATATGATATTTCTGCAAGTGGTTTATCAGAGACTATAAATGTTAGATCATTTTTGAGATATTTTCGAGTGATGTCTAATTATGTTCAACTTATCATCAGAAAATTTATTTTTGGGTAGAGCATGTGCAGGTTAGCCAGGTTCCGAAACCTGAGTTTGTTGGAATGCCAGGTTACGATCTAAGAACCTGTGGAAAGTGAATTTCAGGCTACGATCCTAGCTGATTGAGAGGGGGAGCCTGAAAAGAGAAAAGAAGAGAAGATAGAGATAATGGATTCTTACAGTGTGAAATACTTCAAAATGAAGATTGAAGACTGATAAAGATAGTAGATCAGAGACTCGACACTGCAACTCCATCAACATTCGAGGGGGAGTTTGTTGGTGCATTACGTCTGTTGATTACGTCTTGTATCGAGTCTAGAAGTGAGATAGTTTAGTCATGGCACAAAACCCTAGAAAGTGTGTTATTTAGGGTTTCGCTTATATGGTTTAAATAGGTTTCGCTTATGTGTCAGATTTATGAAAGGTTTCGCTCATGTGTCAATGGGTTTCGCTTATATGTCATGGACATATAAGCGAAATCAGACATCTATATATATGTACATCAGAGCGAAATCAGATAGAAGTGAGGGTGTTTTCTTCCGGTGAGCCACGAAGTGCTGCCGAAGTGCTGTCAGAGTCTGTAATAGTAACAGTGATCAATACAACAGCAGTTTATAGTGTATGTGACTGAAATTGCACCAAATCTTTAGTTTCCGCCTCTAGATTTGGATACGAAGTCTTCTGAACGTCTCAAACAGGACAGAACACGATCCTACATTTCTCATCTTCTAAAATCTTTATTTGATTTTCAAATTCTTTTTCCATTTTTACTTTTTCATTTTCTAAATTTTGTTTTTGATTTTTCAAAACATTTTTTGATTTTTTAAAATTTTCGTTTTCTAATGACAAACTTTCTAAATCCCTCAAGAGTTTGGCATTTTCAGAGTTCAGTTTTTCACAGTTCAATCGCAACTCCAGAATTTGTCCATCATCAGCTTTCTTCTCAACCTTCAAAGCTGAAATTTCGTCGACTAGCTTCTCTATCACTTGATCATTTTCTTCAGATTTCATTTTTCTAATCTTTTGAAACTCAAGTTCTTGAGTTTCAATCTTCTCAATGAACGTGCTCAAATTCATGTCTGAATGTCTATCCTTCAAATCTAACAAATACGTTCCCCACACATCACGCGGTAAAACATTTGCCACTTTGTCAACCCACTCCTTATTAGACTTGGTTATCCCTAATTTTCCCATTTCCAAAACTAGATGGCAGTATCTATCAAATAAATCTTTTATAGACTCTCCCTTGATACCTGTAAAATTATCAAACTTATTCAGTGCAATATAAATCTCAGTATCCATGCTTTGGTAATGAAAAATACACAACAACAGTTTTTCGAATTGATACGAGAGTTCACACACTCTAAAAACTGTTCAATCTCTTTTTCAAAACAAATTAATCAGATGAATATCTGATAAACCGGTGACAACAAATCGGGTGAAAATTCTTTTGTGCGTGTATCCGATGCTTCCACAAAAACCTGAAACACAAACAAGTAGAACTAATTAGAATTGGTTGACAACTCGTTTGTATTTTCTCTCGATTTGTTGCACTTTAATCTTGAACACCTTTGAATCAAATTGGGATTCGATAAGAGATCTAAACAAAATCAATTTTCTGTCTTACCACTTTACCAATATCACCAATCAGATCACACCTTTGGTCATTCAACTGAAATAATCTTGACACAAATCACACATTTACCAATATACATTCACATGCAGTCGACATTTTTAATATGATGTCAGATCCAATTTTCGACAACTCAAATCAGATTTTGTGATTGGGCCTTCACTTGTTACAAATTTATAATTTGGGCTTCAAACATACACAATTTTAACACAATTCAGATATGGGATTGGGCCGCTTTATAAACCAATTTCCGACAAATATTTTTGTTGTTTATCAGATTACACTTATTTGACAATTCAATTTTTACTTAACCGTCCAAAATTTTTAATTCACATGTACCGAGATGTTGTTCAGTTTTATAAAATGAACTTTAGTGACAATCAAACAACATTCACGTGATGTTAAAATGTGATTGGACCTCTAATATTGAACAGACAAATGTACTAAATGGTATTCAGAAATCACATGATTTTTGGTTTTCGATAGAATCAAAATCTCACTTTATCAAAGTGCAACAACAAAAGTGACAGACAACTTTAATATCTATTCACATGCGTCAGACAAGACTTTATTAATTCTCAATGTATTCAATCTTTATGAGTGAACCGATGACCTATGTCAGACAATTTCAAACAAAATAAAGCATATTCACTTAATGTTTCTGATAAAATCAACTAAATCATTAAACCAATGCAACCTGACAAAACACATAGGTCGATAACAAATGATCAGACTAAACACATATCACATGATTTCTGATAAAATTGTTGGATCAAAAATTTTAATTGGACCTTTTTAATTGTTGTTTTTAATTCATTGGACCTCACATTAAATCTGAACACATGCAAACTTGATTTCGACTTTTAATTTGATTGAACCGAGACACAATATCGACAATTCACATGAACAACTGAACCACTTTTCAAACGGACATGATTTCAAACGGTCATGTGCTTGATTTCAAACGATAGTTCAAACGGGACGGCCTCTTTCAAACAGGATGGACAGTTTCAAACCATAGTTCAAACGGGAGGTTCACTTTCAAACGATAACTCAAACGGGACCCTCCTTTCAAACGATGGTTTCAAACGGAACCCTCCTTTCAAACGATGTTGGACACCAAAATTCAGATTTCTCCTAAACGACTAGGAATTAGGATCTGAAACTTGATAGGGTTATAGATCAGATGTTTTCGCACAGCATATCAAAAATTCAGACAAATCGGACCGTAAAAACAAGTTCAATTTGACTAAAAACCGTGAAAAATGTAAGAAATAGGTAGAAGACGAAGAAATAGATGAAATCGGATCTGAATCGGCTGAAATTTGGTACGAAAACGATGTGTTTGATCAAGCAATCGAGCTCCTAGCTCTGATACCACTTGTAGGACCGGTTTTGACACCGTTCGATTGCGTAACGAACGTTCGACGTGCGGAATCCGTGAACGTGCGTGACCGAACACACTATAACGTACTAGAAACGTGATTTTATTAGAAAGATAAACGTGTACGGTACAAGAAATCACTTAGAGAGAACTTTCTCTCTCTAGTTTCTCTCTCTAGAAACACACACTTAACAAGTCTTCTCCAAAAGCTCCTAAATCTCTAAAGTCCTAACTAAAATCATGTCATAACCTCCTATTTATATGGTCAAGGCAACTTAATGAAAGTTCTCATTAATTACAAGTTTGCCACCTTGCCATTTCTAACTAAATATAACATTATGCGCTTGATTTCTTCCAGCTTTTCACTACGACTCGGATTGACGAAGGCGATAGACATTAAATGCATCAACAATCTCCCCCTTGGATATTGCCGTAGTCAATCTCGTAGTGAAACTCATAGCGGCTTGTCTTTCTCTCTCTCTAAGACTCGAACAAAGATGTAGTCGACAGACAACTGCACTAACAAACTCCCCCTTGGATGTTGACGGAATCTTTAGTGAGAGTCTTCAAATACTCTTGCTCGAACAGAATCCCGATGGATCAGTCTTCAGCTTCCGTTGCTCTTTTTCTTCAGAATCTTCAGGCTCCCCCTTTCGTCAAGCTTCCGTGCTTTTGGGATCGACGCCTAGCTTTCCGCAGCAACAGAATCAGAAACCTACACATCTCAACCTTTCGTAAGACAAAATAATTTTGACTCTAAAAAAATTCACTCAAAATTCTCAAACATATAACACACAATATTGTGATTCAAATTAATGAATCATCTAAACATTTGAGGATTATCTTCCAACTTCTCATCATCTTAACCAAACCAATTGTTCATCTTGTTTAGCCTTTGAGATTTTGAATATCAACTTTTCAATATCAGTTGTCGAAAATCTTTTTGGATTTTTCAAAAACATAAATGCAATAACAGAAATTAAATGCAGAAATGAAATATGTACAAGCATATTTTTGTGAGTTTGCGAAAGAGAATCATATCAGTTTTTGAGACACATCACAAGCACCGTTAAGCTTTTAATCGTTTTAAGTTCTAAACAATTCACGTTGATTGACGATATAATTGTCCTCTTGAGCTCAATCTAAAAACTTTCGAAATGCTTACCGATACGTTAAGGTATATTAATTTTGCACTAAATTCTCATGGACCCCACGATCTCAGCATATCCCCTCATCATGCAATACACTAACTCAAGTAATGCCTTTAAACTTTCATCAACTGTGATATGTGCGAAAACAAAGCAGAATGTTTAAACATTAACAATCAGGTCGATACTTCCGTATACGCAGAGAAAGTCCAATGTTTAAACAAAATTAGAAAATAAAACAAGTTGAAGTTGTTTAGGCTTTAACCACCAGGTCGATACTCCCGTATACGCAGAGGTGATCCAAAGCTTAAACGAAACACCAAAGAAAATAAAGCAGAACGTTTAGGCAACAACATCCAGGTCGATACTCACGTATACGCAGAGGATGTCCGATGCTTAAACAAAATAAAGAAATAAAACAAGTTTAAATCTTTTCAAAATAAAATGCACAATCACAGCGACTTTTCAGCAAAGTTGTGAAAGTTCACAAACTTAACCAGTTTTATGTCTTACGACAATCAGCGATTACCGAGTAGGCACACAATCAAGAAGGACAAAACTAAGTACTATGCTTTCAACCAAGTTTCCCACTAGAACTAGGCTTTTTGCTTTAGGTTTGTATCGTTATCGCAAATCTACTAGTCTAGCTGAGCCTATCGTCACATCTTTAGTGAGACCGTTTATCACATTTAGACTTTTCATTTCTTTAGCATGCTGTGATAGTCCACTGATTTTCTATCATTTCCTCTTGTTTCAGCAAAAACTCATTTTTACATTTTTCAATGTTTTTGACATTTTCAAATTTTCAAATGTTTTTGGATTTTCTAAAATTCTTACTCCCCCTAAAATGCAAACACATTTTAGGAAATTTGAAAATAAACTGTACAAAAACTTGACAACCAATATCAAATCACTTCAAATCGCCATCCACTTGGCATAAACAATCAGAACTCCCCCTCACAACAAAACTATTTTCCCATTATGATTTCAAAACACTTAAGTTTGTTTTAATCAAAATGGTTTTTCCGGAAAATTAGTTTTGTGTGTCGATTTACAAACATGGGATTTCATCACATTGTCCTTTCACAATCCACTTGTAAGATAGTTAAATCAAGTACAACTTAATGTCCTTGATTAACCACTTGTAAGTCGAAATATCACAGTTACCAACCTGTGAATTTCTCAAGAAAGATGCCGATTCCTACTCCCCAATTACCAACCTGGGAGTTCCGGAAAGTCAGGATTTTCAATTACCGAAAGGTGACACCCAAGCCTGACCAGTCTTGGGTGCATCCGAGTTATTTTCACTCGGTGTGTCAGTTCTCTTATTTGATTCATAAAATTCCTTTACCCCTTTGACTGTTCCGTCAACCATTTTTCCAAAAATGTTTAGAACATTGGGGTTAAAGGCTTTTTCAACATCAAAATCTTTCTTTTCAGAAAAAGATTGATTTGAAATTTCAACTTCGTCAACTTTTTGTTTATAATTTTCTGCTCGCAATGGTGGAAAGTTGATATCATCCATTAACGACACTGAATTTTCACTTTTGAGCTCAACTTGTGGCTCCTTTGTTTCCGAAGAAACAAATTCATCACCAGGAAGTGAAAACTTCACTTTCTTTGTTTTGTTAATCCTTTGATTAACAACTTTGTCTTTCTTCAAAATTCCTTTCTCTTCTGTCCTCAGATTTGTATCTGATGAATTCGTTTTGCAAGATTTATCATTCTTTGAAAAGCAAGACGATTTATCAGAACTCTTCTCTGTTTTACTTGTTGTATCCGAGGACAAAATCCTTTCAAGATACTCTCGAGCTTTCTTTCTTTTCTTTCTCAGTCGATCTTTTTGCCCTTGTGAAAGTTTCACTTTCGGTTCTTTCACTTCTTGTTGTTTCTGTACTCTGGGCTTTTCATCGACTTTAACTGATTTTTTCTTCTCTACTTTCTGAGATTCAGCCCTCGATCTTTCCATTGATCTCATTGGGCAATCTCTTGCAATGTGTCCTTTGATTTGACAGTTATAGCATCTTCTCGTCTCAAACCTCCAACTTTGGCAGTTAACAGCAATGTGTCCTCTAAAACCACAGTTGTAACACACCCTGTTATCGTACCAATCTCCACCATCAATCCAAACACTCAAATCATAACACTGATTTGATTTGTAGTACTCACTACTTCTTCTATAAGCCTGACGGTGATATCTTTTAAACTTTCATCAAGTTTAGCCATCCGGGAAACAGGATCAGGAATCCTCTGTATTGTTGTAAAAATAAAATTAATAATAAATATGAAAGTAAAAGAACAATGTTTATTAAGTAACAAAAAATTGTAACACTTGTTTTTTAGCGGTTTGTAAAATGATATTAAAACTTACAAAATAACGTTCACCAGCCATACGAACAAAACGATGAACACCACCATGTATTTGTTCATCAATTTCATTTTCAGCATCGATAGGTGCAACTTCAGCCTGCAAATTAAATATATAACATGTATTACATTAACATATATAAAATATATAAATAAGTACGAAAATGTAACTTACCTCATCGACATATACTTCAGGAAAATTCATTTCAACACAGTTTTTTCCAAAAAAAATTAAATGGAAAAAATTACCAAAAGCTTTTGTAAATAACAAAAAAACAACCAGCCTCCAACTGAAACTAACTAACAATTACGTCAATACCAACGGTAAAACTGACTTTACCGTCAGACGTTTCAATGGCAACGTTAAACATTTTGTTGTCTATAATTACAGTAGAGATTACATCATTTGAGGAATAATCATAATTTTTTGGCAGGATACATTCAGGAATGACTTGTGGGAATGATAAAAAAAGAAAAAAAAGTTAGTTTTAATATAACTAAAGTAATACATCAATACATTAGGAAAAAAGAAAATCGAATTTATCTTACATAAAAATGAGATGATGGAGGGAGCAGATATGTCTAGAAAGAGCCACGACTAACCCCATCAACGAAATATGTTAATTTAAACGTAGTAGAATCTACAAGATTAAATACTACCAAACAGCCTTTGGTTAGTCGTAAATGTTCTACAACATTGGACCAACCACCGAAAAAAATAACTTTCCTTTAGAAGCGCTTAAAGAAACATTAAATACTCGGCCATCTTCAGTGTGTATCATAACATTTGTAGGGCCTTTATCTACACCCCATAGTTTACACGCAGGATCATCTGGAATGGACTAATAAAACAAACAAATAGAAAATGGATTATAATTATAGTGAAAAGATCTAAACAATACAACAATAATAAACTCTATTTAATGATAAGAAAAACAAAAGAACACAAATAACTCATGTAATAATTTATCATTTACCAGAATAACTTCGTCTGCTCGATTCAGTAGCCTACAGAACCAGGGTCCTCTGAAACTGATTTAAAAAATACGATGTTAATAAACTTAAAAATGTTAAGGTTAGTGTGAGGAAAAATCGATAACATGAAAAAAAAAACACAGATTCTACAAATCACATGTGACATAAACAAACAAAATGAACAAAAAATACCTTGATGAACTTTCAGCCATATTAAATACCTACAAAAACAGGTTACATGAACAAACCACATCAGATGAATTATTAAAAAAATTATAAATAGCAACAAAAAAAGAATGTGAAGGACATGTTATAATAACAATCCATATATATGAATATAACAATCAATATATATGAATACATTTAATATTTACGTAAAAGATAACAAACCTCATCAAAAGTATCTTTAATTCCAATATCAAGAACAAATGGAGGCAACCGATGATAGAACCATTAACAAACCTCAAGATAATTGATGTCACATGCAGATTACATCATATCACAAATGGGTACACTTAAATACAAAAACAAAGAACAAACAAAGGAATCCAATTATGCAATCATCCACAAAACTCATGAAAAAAATAAAATGAAAGTAGCTATCTATCATAAACATAATGTGCTAAGCAAGTTATGTCAAATGATAATGATGTATCTACTTATGATACATCATAATAAATGTGTGTATGCACATTTTAGAGCAACAAATAACAAAATCGTGTCACCAAATGATTTACACTGACAATTAACAAAAATTAAAACTCCTTAAATTATAAAATCCTACTATCATATCATCAAATACAACAAAAGTGACCTAAAAAGTTGATAGATTACATAAACATGTGAAATAAAAACAAAATCATCAGATTTTACATGACAATCAGATTGAGGGTTTGTATAACATAAACATAACCAATAAATCAGACTAAAAAAATCATATAAACAGAATCATATCAAATAAAAAACTATAATTCAAAAAAAAACTATATTGAATAACAATCGGATCTAGGGTCTCGTATAAACTTTATCGAATAAATAAACATGAGAAATAAAAAATATTCTGCATCAAAATCGGTTTTAGGGTTTTGCATAAACATCATATTGTATAACAAAACCATAATCTTAAAACCCCAAAATCAACAGATTTTTCAATGGCAATCGGATTTAGGCTTTTGAATCACAATCACAAACTTATTAACAATCACAATCAAATAAAACTTATTCTACATCAATTCAAATAGAACTTAAGACAGATATCCATTAACAATCGGATCTAGGGTTTCGTATAAACTTGATAGAATAAATAAACATTAGAAATAAAAAATATTCTGCACGAAAATCGGTTTTAGGGTTTTGCGTAAACAGCATATTCTTTAACAATACCATAATCTTAAAACCTCAAAATCAACATATTTTTCAATGCAAATCGGATTTAGGGTTAAATCAACATAAACATAGTTTTAACACAGTAAATAAACGGAAGAACACATGAATAATGATTAAAGAAGGAATTTAACAAAAACAACTTACAGATTTGTAGAGCGATATGCGAAATTCTGAAATCGAATCAAGAAAAAGTAGATGTAGATGAATACGCTGAAGAATGTAATACCATCTATATATGTAGATCCAGTAAAAAATTTCATTGTTATATGGAAACCGATGGTATTCTTGGAAGAAGATTGGAGTGAAGTTGAAGAGTTGATTGTGTGAAACGGTGGAGATTAATTAGGTTAAGAAAGACGAACGAAAAGACAGAGCGTGAGGCATAAGGAGTTTTGGCGGTCAATTGTGAAAAAGAGGGATTAATTAAATGTCACGTGGCAAGTGATGGCTTAAGCTAATGACATGTGGCTAAAGCTTGTTTTGATTTATTAGAAGTAGTAGATTGCTAACTAAAATTTATCATGCATTAAAATATTCTCCCTTATATTCACATTTGACTCACAAGACACACGTCATAGACTAACTAAAGGTTTTTATGTTTTAACTAAAACTCATCACACGTACCAGTTATGTGAAGGTATTTTAATTTTTGTTTCTTCTAGATAACCCGAATGAGGTTAAGCGTGTATATGGAAAATTCATGTAACTAAAGAATAAAATTCGTATATGGTTATGTGATTTTTGGAATGAAATCCATATAATCATATCCAGGTCAAGATCATGTTATATTTAAGTTGTGTGGTGTGGTGTGTTCAACACTACAGATACAAACCTCAAGAGAGTTAAATTGAGTAACTATATTATAGTCAAGCCATGCAAAAAATAAACCTAATTATCTTATGGTATGTAGGTTAAGTGTGCACGATACGATGTTCACGAGGATTATATGATTAGTGTAATACGTCTTTTATGGTCAGTGTAATACGTGTTTTTTTAACATCAAGTAAATTCCAAAAAGTTGTTTGTTTGATTACGGATGTTAAGCTAAACTAACTGAACTTTTAGTTAAAACACAACCTATTTGGTTGTAAAGATAAGAAATGAACTATCACTTTCGGTTTCATGTTTGATAAAACATTAAACATATATCGGCACAAAGTGTGCCCTATCGGCTATCACGCTAACCTAATAGCTAATTCAAGACAATCTGGAGCTTCATGATAAAGTCTTCTTACATTTGATTGACATATAACACAAAAATAGTTAGAAAGTGCAACAACATCATCATCATCATCATCATCATACTCAGTAAATCCCACCAATAGCAAAGCAAAGGTAGGGTCTGAGGAGGGTAAGATGTAGACAGTCTTACCTCTACCCCGTAGGAATAGAGAGGCTGCTTCCAGTGAGACCCCCGGCTCGATAGTAGTTTTGCATCAAGCCTTAGACATAAGGCACATAACACTCGGCAATCAAGACAAAGACCGATTAGTGCATGTACCCTTTTGTCTTTCAGCTATCAACGCCACCACATGATGCATGATTAACCGTCCTCCACTTTTAACGTTATTTTTGTAGGACCGGTTTTGACACCGTTCGATTGCGTAACGAACGTTCGACGTGCGGAATCCGTGAACGTGCATGACCGAACACACTATAACGTACTAGAAACGTGATTTTATTAGAAAGATAAACGTGTACGGTACAAGAAATCACTTAGAGAGAACTTTCTCTCTCTAGTTTCTCTCTCTAGAAACACACACTTAACAAGTCTTCTCCAAAAGCTCCTAAATCTCTAAAGTCCTAACTAAAATCATGACATAACCTCCTATTTATATGGTCAAGGCAACTTAATGAAAGTTCTCATTAATTACAAGTTTGCCACCTTGCCATTTCTAACTAAATATAACATTATGCGCTTGATTTCTTCCAGCTTTTCACTACGACTCGGATTGACGAAGGCGATAGACATTAAATGCATCAACAATTTTCACGAAATTAGTAAAATAACGTTAAAATTAGAAAGTGCAACAACATTCAATGCAATTCAAAACAACACCTAAGGGGAGGCGGGGTGGGGAAAGTTTTTCCCGTGATAAACATGTTCAATGCGTGTTAACGCGTGATGAGGAAAGGATGTGAGGGTTTATTTTTTGGGTGTTGTGAGTGATGGGAATTGCCACTAAAAAGGTTATGAGTGATGGAATAATGGTTGACGACATGACAGAATTTGATTGGATGTTGTAAGTGATGAGTGATCACCACCCCCTCCCCCCTAACTACTACTTTATCCAACGAGTCTAAAATTCAATGAATCGAATTAAAAAAAAACAAACGTCTGTCCTTGTGATTACTGAGCGTTTCGCTAAACATGTTGTGTTAATTAGATGCAAACCAAGGTGTATGGACATATCTTTACCGATATAGAATAAACATTCAAATGGAAGAAGAAGAAGAAGAAGAAGAAGATATGATTCCAAACATATGGCCCCCTTGTCATTTCTATGTTGTTAAATATCGGCTATACGACTGACATCAGGGGCGTAGCTTATTAAGTGCTCGGGGATGCACCCGTCCCCTCCAATGTTTCGGTTAAAAGTGTATAATTTTCGATTTTTCGTTCAAAAATTTTAAAATTATATAGGATCGTCCCTCCAATTATTTTGCTTAAATATTTATACAATATATAAATTAAAGTAAAGTTTGTTTCCACTTTAAATATTAAAGGTCGTCGGGCTGAGTTATAATTTTTCGTCCAGGTTTCATTTATCTCGTACCATTATATATATATTGGTCTTTTGTTTGTTAAACAATATTTAGTTTTTTATATGTAAGAATGAGTCCTTTGAATAAATGAAATTTTTTTAGTTTTATTTGGAACTATTATTATTTGACCCGACCCGAATCGAATAGACGTCCCGACCCGGAACATAACGATAGGAAAAAAAATTTGGTCCATGATTTTACGCCCCCTCGAAACTTTTGCTCAAGCTCCGCCATGTGAGTCAAACGTATAGATATGGACATATGGTGGCCCACCAAACGTCTAGAATGGTGCCTCTTTCCCTCATAATTTTCTTTCTTAGGCTAGGGTTTCTTCTCTCTTTGTCTTTTTACATGTTAGTCCATCTCGGTAAACCCCACCCACAACTTGTTAACCATCTTTATTTGTTTGCATCTTGTCTAGTCTTTGGTGTTATTAATTAACATGCATGTATTCTTTACATTCTAGTCCATCTCGGTAAACCCCACGTACAACATGTTGACCATCTTTATTCGTTTTAAAGACATGCATGACATTAACATGAAATAGTACTGATTTTGGATTTTCTTTCCATATTTTGCATCTTGTGTTGTCTTTGGTGCTATTATTATTTTTTCCTGTTTTAGCTCAATATCACCTTGAACCGACAAAGTGGTGTGTTTAGAAAAAGGATGATGTATTATTACACAATTGAGGTACAATGGATGCATGTAATAGACATCGATCGATCAATCTTCGTTAGTTTCTTAATTATCATAGCGCTATGAAATGATGGGCTAATGATAGAAAATGTCATAGTATTATTGTAACTTGTCTTCCCTGACTACATTTAGATACCATATGCATGTTATCGCATACGGTTAGTGATCTGTAGACACAACACCGAATTCGTGTCCGGTTTTTGGATCTTCTGATACCATGGTTGATGATCACCATGTCCATCAGTCCATCACCATGGCCCCATTGGGAACATGTGGTGGCATTTGAAGACAAGCAACTTATTGCCTTTCTTGTTATATGGCCACAATCCGTGGAAGACACTTTGCTCGAGAGTGGGCCATTGATTCATAATAATTGGATTTGGCTCAAGAGTATATAGAGGGATAGTATACATTGTATTGTTTCTTTGTATGTCACCTTGTCTAGGTCCTTTATTTATTTGGTTCCGAAACCTCTTGCATGTGAAATATTTTAGAGCCAAGCCCTTTACAAAAAATTGTATGTATCATTGTTGTAGTTTATAATACAATTTTGAAAAAAAAAAAAGCGAAACAGTTGTCTGGTTCATAGGCTTTGTGAGCCCTATATGAGTTTAACTTGAGGAGCAAGTTTGCTAAGCAATAATTAGTCCCTGTAAATATGTTTGACATACTTGTGATTTGTTTAAAACCTCAATAAAGAATATCTTAATTAGTTACCTGTGAACATATGTCAGTTTAGACTGAACTACGTAAATCTTTGTGTTTGTTGTTTTGCTTTTGTGTTTCGTATTCGTGTTTGTGTGTATTCGATCCTAACAACAGTACGTATAAGACTTTTTCAATTTACAAACCAACAGAAATGAGTTGTATGAAGGATTCTATTTTCAACTTGAATTAAGGCGATCAAAGAAATATATAGACTTAAACATCAGTAAATTAACTTTCATGATAATGTTTAACTATCTAAAGAAATTATCAAAAAAATATGGTTTTGGTTCATTGTAAGCATAATGATGAGACGTGTCTAATGATATAGTTTTTGAAAACTAGAAACAATTACTTATATATTTTTACTATTAAGTTTTGGAGAAATAACAGAAATGAAAGTGTAACGAATATGAGTTAGAATTAAACAATTAAAGGGTTAAAAGTGAATTTGTCTAAAACAAGAGAATGTATACTAATTCTTTTTAAAGAAAAAGACGTGTGAATTTGTCTAATTAAAAGCTAGATTGATAATTAAATATTTAAATATGCCATGATAGTTTTAAATGTTAATTAACACTCGTACTTTTTTCAACTGTTTTATTAACATTAGAGAACTTTAAAGGAAAATAAAACGTTATTTTAAATTGGAAGTGGCTAACATGGACTTCGGTTAGTTCATGCACCTATGAATAATATTATCTTAATATAAAAGTAAATCAAGCTTATGTCAACTTGGAAATTAACTAATTAGCTAGTCATGAATTCAAATCTATTCCGAATGATTATATTTGTTCTACATCTTGAATTGTCTTTTTGACAAGATGGAAAAACATTATTATACTTTGTAACAAAACAAAATACATGACAAGATGGAAATATATTATTATACTTTGTAACAAAACAAAATATATAGAAAAAAAAATCTTGAGTATATATATATATATATACATGAGTAAATTACAAAGTTCGTCCTTTATTTATGTCTAATATATCAAAGTATGTCCTTTATCTTTAATAAGCTCAGAAAACATACTTAATGTTTGCAAATCTTTACATGTTATGTCCTTTAGTCCTAATCCAGTTACTTTTCATGGTTAAATTTGACTAAGTCAGCCCCACATAAGGGTATTTTGGTCATTTTATCATAAATATTAAAATAAATAATAAAAAAATTATATATATATATATATATATACAGCTCTCTCTCTCTCTCACAACACACATCAGCTCTCTCTCTCACACATAAACACCTCACCAGACCCACCTGCCACCGCCACCGTCACCGATCTGCCACCATCACCACTTCACCGGCAAACCCACCTGCACGAGCAGGTAACCTCGTTGCCGTACAGACCATTATCACCTCTAATCTGCTGTCTGTTAACTCCAGGGATTAACCCGCCACCACCACCGATCTGCTTCCTGAGATAACACCACATGAATCAGAAAAAACGTATAAATCTTAAACGCATTCCGGTGCGAATTAACTCTATCAAGCACACCACCACCGTCACCACATCCACTCCCACTAGCAGGCGAAACCGGAGCCCTAAAAAGCGAATCAATATTCGGAAGCAAAACACTAAAGTTCGACCGAAGACTCTCAACAATATTCAGCTTCGAACCAGGAGTTAGGTCACCAAAACACTTCACCAATGAGTAAATCCTATCAAACACGTCTTGTTCTTCTACGCAAAACAGCTCTTTGTCCGATAAATCGAACGAAATGCCTGTAATTTGAAATAGTTAGGGTTTTATTGTATAGATAATAGAAGAATTGAGATGTGAAGTGCGTGAATTGATGTACCTTTGACGAATTCTTCGAGATCTGAAGGACGGAGAGAGGAGATGCAGGTGGAGTGTTGGACGGAGAGAACAGAAGCATCATCGCCGGAATCTTGTTGTTCTAAAGCGGCGAGATTTGGGGGAAATATGAACTGATGACCGACCTGATAACCGATTGCTTCAATTCTCCGAGCGGCAAGCTCCGGCTTCGTAGGCCGTAGCGTAGAGAACATTGCAGTACGATGAAACTATTTCAGTGAGTAAACTGTCCATACAGCTCTCTGATACTTCTCCCGCCATTTTTGTACTTGTGATTCTGACGATTTTGTGATGGAGATGATGATGATTGAGGTTGAGTTTTGTTTCTCCGGCGATTTGATGGTTGAGATGGGAGTGGTGGTGGCAAAGGGTGGCAGTGATTGAGCCATGGAAGTGGTTGCAGATGATGTTTGGTAGAGAGGGGATAAAAAGAAGGGTGTATATATGTGTTATATTAATATTTTAAGTTTATATTTTGTTTTATTTATTAAAATGTTTAACTAAAAGGGTAAAAGACTAAATTACCCTTGTGCTACCAAATTAAACAATGAAAACTAAGTTAGGGGTAAAGGACATAACATGTAAGAGCATTCACATTCAATCCATCAAATTATACATACATTCCACTAAAAAACAACTCATATATCAATATATTTCAACTAAAAACAAATACTTTTTCTCTCTCCTTTCAATTAAATAATATTATCATTACATTTTTCTCTCACTTCCATTCACAACCACTTTCAAAATATATTAAAAAATTATAACGGGTGAACAGTGTCCCCCCAAATATACAGATAAACATTAACATTTTCTCTCTCCTCTACTCACAACCACTTTTTATACCCTTTATAATATAAAAACTCCTCCTCACATAATTTGATGGTTAGAATGTGAATGCTCTAACGATTTGCAAACATTAAGTATGTTTTCTGAGCTTATTAAAGATAAAAGAGATACTTTGATATATTAGACATACATAAAGGACGAACTTTGTAATTTACTCTATATACATTGTTATACTTTTTTTTTTTGAACGGACATTGTTATACTTTTTAATAAAAAGTTTACACCTCAAATATATTAAAGCTATATTTCTTAAAATTTCCCGCAAATAATATTGTAACTTACACTTTAAAGTTTAAACATATAAAATATACATGACGTTTCTGATCTATATTTACTTTTTGATGATTCATCGCGCATTTTCAACTCCAACTTCTATATATAGCAAATTTTGTGTTCAAATTATTATTTTTTTCTTTTTTATAGATGACAAAAAAAAAAATTACAAACCAAAGTAGCTTTTAAATTCATTTTTTTACTCTACAAAAGATTCCCTTTCGTGACGAAAGGAGTGACAATTTCTTCTGTAGAGTGGCATTATTTAATTTGGAGAAAAATTCCATTTCCATTACAAAAGCTTACGAAAGATCCAAGAAAAAAATAGTTGAGTTAAATGCTTGGTTGTTCCCTGTGTTTTGCAAAAATTGCAGACTTGGTCCTAGTGGTTTACTAATTACACGCGTGGTCTCAAAACTTGTCAAAAATGCACTCGGTTGGTCCCTAGCCCTAACCTCTGTTAAATTTTTCAGTTAACTATGTGTGAAATGACTATATTACCCTTGAACAATTAAAAACCTAAAACAAAGAATTAAAAAATTAATATATAAAGAACCTGCAACTACCACCACCTCCTCCTCCACCTTCACAACCCACCACAACCTGCAGTGATCATCCGTATTTAGATTCAGATCCATAAATTTGTACAAGTGAACTTGAAAACAATTACAACACATGGAGCCAGCAAAAAGAATACAAACAAAAACAGACATTACACCATAATATACCTGCTCTGTTTCTTCAAATTATCTTTTAAGCCCCAAATTAAGATCACAGTAGCTCAAAAATGATCTAAAACAGTAAATCTAAAGAGAATCAAACTACCCCAGATTCTAATTTGTTCCACAATCTTCGCTGGCGTACGGACCGTCGCTTTCAACGCCAACACCGCATCGTCAGTTCAGCTTCAACGGAGCCTCAGTTACTCACCGGATCTGCGACGGAGAAGGAACCACCTGTTCGAATTTCTCCTTAGAAGGTGACGGCAAAGACACCGCTGGTTGTGAATTGTTGGGATGTTACTGTTGATTGTGATTTGTTGATCTCCGCCGCCACCAAGAGGGGTTTCCACCCGTTCTCCGGTGACAATAGTGACGGTGGAGGTGGTGGATTGAAAGTGGGGGTGGGTCGAAGGTGTAGGTGGTGGGTTGAAGGTGGAAGTGGTGGTTGTGAGTTTCAGAGGGAGATGAAGAAGACATCTTTATATGCTTGGTGGTGAGTGTCAGAGGGAGATGAAGAAGGCATCTTTTTATTTCTTTTAATTATTCAAGGGTAATATAGTCATTTCACACATAGTTAACTGATAAATTTAACTGATGTTAGGGCTGGGGACCAAGAGAGTGCACTTTTGACAAGTTTTGGGACCACGAGTGTAATTAGTAAACCACTAGGACCAAGTGTGAAATTTTTGAAAACCACAAGGACCAACCAAGCATTTAACTCAAAATAGTTAAAATGCCACCAAAAGTTACATTTTATTAAGTTTTTTTTTTAATTGTGTGATGAATTAAGTTTTAAAATATTTCTGATATATAAGTTTAGTATAACCTAGTTAAAACAAAAACAACAAGCATTCCCAATAAATCTCATATATTACAAGATAGAAGATAGAAAAACCTAGACAAATCTTACCTCTACCTCTTGAAATAGAGATATATTACTAAATTTTAGAGAGACCCTTGACTCCATAGAAAAAAAAAAATAGAACTAAATATAATAAAAAATAAACCTACCACTAGCAAAAGAAGTGGTGACATAGTAACATAGGAAATATAGAAACAGATATAAAAGCATTCACAACAGGTCTGCATATATTTGTGAGTGAGTTTTACATACTTTAGGAAGTTGTTGTGAGCGGGTGTGAGTGGAGGAGAGATAAAATATTATTGCTTATTTGTATATTTTGGGACACACTATTCCCTCGCATTTATTTTTTAATATTTTTTGTAGATGGTTGCGAGTGTAGGCGAAAAACAAAAGATGATAAATGTATAAAAATATTATTTAATTGAAAATAACAGAGAAAATGTAGTGATTTTTAATGTAATTTTGTGGATATTGATAGAGAAGCTAATTTAAATACTCTAACATGATAATACAACAGACACGGACACAAGATAATTACATGCAAAGTCTACCTAAAGTGTAAAACCAATCTAAACATCTAAGACCACCCGTAGTGGGACGGTATTTTTTAAAAATTTTGAAAAAAAACGCCCCCCCCCCCCCCCATTACACCCGGCGTTGTTAGGCGTTGTTTTTGAAAAAAATGCATGTAAGCGTTTTAAATAAAACGCTGAAGTGGTGGGGTGGATTTTGCATGTGGCCAATGGGACCACTCCCAATGTTTGACTAGCCAATGAGCAACTGTTTGCTTTTTTATATATTTATTTATTTTTTTGTTTAATGATTGGAAGGGGCATTATTAGGCATTATTCCCACTACACCACTTTTGCAATAACGCCCCATGCTGACTGGGATGACACGTGTCGAATAATGCCCCATGGTGGGGGCATTATTTTTCTTAACCACTACACCCGGTCTAAGACAAAGCTAAGACACAACTCTACCCTAAGTTAAAAGTCTTTAACCTTAATTCTGCGTCTCTACGACCTCTTATCCTGGACCATGTCATCAAAGCGGTGCAACTCTATCGAATCATCCTAATCCGCCTATCTCAAATCATTTTGCGCTTGCCTCTATTCCTCATCCCCTCAATAGGGAGGGTTTTCATTGCTCTAATTGGCGTTGTCATCTACCTCCTTCTCACATACCCAAACTATCCCAATCTCCTCTTCATTTCCATATACATGCAACTCTATCAAACCATCCCAACCTAGTTATAACTACACCGCATTAAATTGGGGGTTGCTAAACCTGGGCTAAGTCTATAAGCATGATATAATATAGTGTTAGCTTGGTGGGTCAAAACAAGCCAATATCAGACGACTCCATTGTGGTTTTGTGTTTCTCTCTCTATAAGCTCATCCTTTACATGAAATTCATCACATATGCGATAGACAATACCAACTACTACTTAGACGATCTCTTCTTCACCCTCCTTGCCTACCAAGGCTCTCTATCCCTCATTTCTCATCCTTTACACGTGTGTGTGTGAATATGCTTATATACATATGCTTATCTTGTATGAATAACTTTTAGTTTTGAAACATATACTTCATTAGAACACAACCGAACCCACAGACAAAACCAAAACGAGAACTTACATAAGAACGAATTTACACCAATCCGGCCAACTTATCGAGCTATACTTAAATCTATTTTTGAACCAAACAAAACTCACAGATTTAACTTCACTAAAAACCTCCTCCACCTTGTATTGTTTCCGAGCGAATCTGAAGTTATTCCTAGCTTTTCAAAGGCACCAGCATGACACAATCAGAATTCCTTGCAAAGCACATTACTCTGCATCTCGCTTCCCGTAGTGGAGAATAATTGACTTGAGCATTTGAGGGTGCTTTTTGAGTTCCGTCTATGGTCACCTTTTAACGTCTTTATTTATATGTAGTTTGAATTCTAACATGTTATTTACATGTAGTTTGGATCTCAGGAGCATGGACGGACCTAGTAAGACCCGACACCTATGAATTTTTTACATATACAATACATGTAATCGAAACCCGAGTTACACCTATGATTATTTTAGACTGACGCATAAAAATTGTGAACATTGACAACAACAAAAGTAATTTGAAGTTTTTTTATTTAGGAAACTGTTCACTTGCTAAAAAGTAAATAAACAAATATGAACAAACATAAACCCATAACTTACAAATGAATAAACAATATAAACCCATTACTCCATTAACAAATTAAGCCCAATTCCATTTGGTCGTATTATCATTGTGGTTTAAGTAGATGTGGGCAAATAAACCGGTTTTTTAACCGTAACCGGTTATTAACCGTAACCGGTTTTTAACCGGTACCAAAATAACCGGTTTAGGTTACTCAATAACCGCCGGTTCGTAACCGGTTTTCGTTCTTCATATCAACAACCGGTTTGTAACCGGTTAATTAACAACCGGTTTTGTTGATTATTAATAACCAGTTAACCGGTCTCATCTTCTTCAACAGCAGCATGACAGCAGCACAACAACACAGCAGACCTGAATCACCTGATTGTTACCGTTGGAAGTGAAAAAAACGGTAATATTACCGTTTTTTGACCTGTTTGGATGTGTATAAATAAGATTTCAATGCATATGTATAATCACACTTCAATTCTAGCTCAAAAACACACTTACAAAATACGTTTCAACTTTCAAATGGCGAGTTCGAGTGGCGATGCTTCGACCGTTGTTGGTTCATCTAGCGAGTTGTTTGTGAAGAGGATCTTGACCACGAATAGGGACCCGACACTATGGGTGAATTTTGATTTATGCGAGATGTCGATTGGAAAAGAAAAGGCGAGGTGCAAAAATTGCGGGGCGTTTCTTGCGGCGTCATCGAACTCTACTTTGAGAGCACATTTGACGTCGCATTGCAAGACATTAAAAAAAATCCCGCCAATGATCAAGCGCAAATATCACGGGGTACGAGTGTTTGGAATTTCGACCCGGAGGCGGTTTGTTTAAGGATGGCTCAATTTGTTATTCAACAATCGTTGCCGTTCGATCACTTTGACAGTCCGCGCTTGACTAAGTTGATTCAAGAGACACTTCAACCACGTTATGTTCACGTAAGTCGTTCAACTCTTAGACGCGATTGTTTAATGATGTGGTCAAAAGCTAAAAAAGAAATGATTTTAGGTTTTGAAAAATTAAACACCGGTGTTAATTTAACAACCGACGTATCGTCGGCTCCATTTGGTTTACCGGATTCTTACATTTGTGTTACCGCGCATTGGATCGATCCCACTTCGTGGAACATGATGAAACGTACAATCGCGTTCGATATATTTGGTTATCCACACACGGGGGAAAATATATTTCATGTCTTAGACGATGTTATCAAAACTTATAAATTAGAAAATAAAATAGTTTCTATTGCTTTTGATAATGCGTCAAACAACACAACCGCGGTGCAAATGTTAAAAATAAAATACAATCCGATTTGCGATGGAGAATTTTATCATAGCCGATGTGTTGCGCACATCATTAACTTGGTTGTGCAAGACGGGCTAAATGTTGAGTCCGTTAAAGAAGTTAAAGAAACTTTTAAAGATATGTTACGTGACGTTTTTCAAGGTAGTCGAAAAAGATATGCGGATTATAGAAAATGGTGTAAAGCTTTAAATAAGAAATGCTATAGCGCACATTTTGACATGGTCGTCCGTTGGAACTCTACGTGGAAAATGTTTGATAGCGCGATAATGCAAAAAGAAACCTTAAAATCTTTCCACGATAGTCTTGCAACGTCCGGGTTGGTGGAACCATTTTATGACGATGGTTGGAAGTGTATTGAAACGTTAACACAATTACTTGAAGTTTTTAGAACGGCGACAAAGATTTTATCGGGAGTTTATTATCCCACTAGTTCTTTGGTGCTTAAACAACTATTTTTGATATGTCAAAAAGTAAACGACTTTGAATTTCAAGGTGACATTTACGAACATATGATTGTTCCAATGAGAGAAAAGTTTAAAAAATATTTTCGAGAAATGCCACCGGTTTTTACATGTGCGGCCGCCTTGGACCCGACTATAAATATTGCGGGTGTTGAGATGATGATTTCGGATATTTGTTCGGATTTGGAGTTAAATGATGACGACCCAAATTTTACAAGAAATGCACTAAAATGTTTTGACGTTTCTTTAAACAATCTTTTTGATCATTACTTTCAAAGATATGGTAACGTGTCATCGTTACACCAAAACATGGCGGCGAGCTCGAAGGCGTCGAGAAAAGATGCGGAGTTAAATTTGTATAATTCGTTAAGAAATGAAAATAGTAAACGTTCTCGAGGTGATGCATCAAATAGTGAACTCGGGAGGTATAAATATACCGATTTTTTAGCAACCATGTCACCCGACGAGTTTCACAACTTTGATATTTTGGCTTGGTGGAAAATACAAGAACCGCATTATCCCGTTTTAGCCGCCATGGCACGTGATCTACTAAGCTCCCAAGCTTCTACGGTAGCTTCGGAGTCGGTTTTTTCTCTTAGTGGAAGGGTACTATCTATTCGACGAACAAGACTTACACCAGAGGCGATGGAAATGTGCATTTGTTTGAAGGATTACTTGGATGGCGTGGAACGTATACAACATATTTCAAGTCTTGAGGGCGAGCTTGCGGTGGAAGAACAATTACATGATGTTGAAGTTTTTCAAGGACGGGCGCAACCACTTTCCGATGACGAACTCATGTACGATGAATCCGTACGCTCTACTAGCCCCCGAAGCGACTAAACGAAGAAACGAAGAAATGACGAAACAAAACTACAAGACGACAACTTCATTCTAGACTAGTTAAGAAAATTGTATTGGATATTTTCATGTTTATTAATGTAATGTTACTTGATCTACTAATATAATTATAAAAAAAACGTGTTTTATTTGGTTTATTTGTGTGTTTAATATAATTCTGCATGTTTTTATATAATTCTGCATGTTTTTATATGCTTCTGCAGGTTTTTATATGATTCTGCATGTTTTTAAATGATTCTGCATGTTTTTATATAATTTTGCAGGTTTTGTATATGATTCTGCAGCTTTTTTGTATGTTTTTATATAATTCTGCAGGTAAAATATAATTCTGCAGGTTAAAATATGTTTCTGCAGGATTTGTATAAGTTTCTGCAGGTTTTTATAAAATTCTGCATGTTTTTATATAATTCTGCAGCATTTTTTTTAACTTTCTGCAGTTTTAATATAATTCTGCATGTTTTTATATAATTCTGCATGTTTTTAAATGATTCTGCATGTTTTTATATGATTCTGCATGTTTTTATATAATTCTGCAGCATTTTTTCTTAAGTTTCTGCAGTTTTTATATAATTCTGCAGCCTTATTTAAAATAACCGGAAAAACCGGTCGGTTATTAGCAGGTATTGATGTTCGTGGTTAATAACCGGTCGGTTATTAACCGTAACCGGTCTTTTTTTTTTGGCCCTTTAACTGTCCCAACCGGTTAACCGGTTTCGGTTAGGATAAAAACCGATTTGAGCATGTCTAGGTTTAAGTTAATGGAACAACCTCATCATGTGATTACACTCGCACCCATTATGTGACTACATGTGAGTGTAACTGAGTTATGATACTAAAGTTCTCATCACTGATATTACCATTACTATCAATGTGAATTACATAAATCATTCATTTAACTGTATGTAATACTACTGGTATATGATGTAAAAAAACTCCTTTGAAATAGACTTGATTGCATTTCAACTCGAGTCAAATCTATTGGCTCGACCCAACTCAATCGTTGAATAGCCTACGCTGTAGAGCTGTACACCTCATGGATATATCTATCATTTGGTGGATCCAAGATCTAGTTCAAGTCACGAGCATATCTTTTAATCCAGTTTTGGTCATGTTTGTCGATTGAAGTCCTCTTTTCAAAGGGATGTGCATCAAACCCGGCCATATTGGACCAAAATGAAAAATAAGAATATAGTGGAACCTGAAAACCATACTGATTCGCCTGCCGATTTGAAATCAGTTGGCTCCAAAACCTCTAACCAGATCGCAAACCGCCTATGAGAAAATCTGAACTGAAAACCAAATTGAACATAGGCTATGTCCCAGTTCAGTCATCAAGTTTTAGTACGTATGCTACAAGGGCCAAAAAGTAAATAAAATTTATAACAAATACAAGTTAAATATGTATATTATGAAAACAAAAAAGTTGCAAGAACAAGTCGTTATACAGTCGATACAAGCCACAAAAAACTATTATGCAACAAAAGACCATGAACACAACACTCTTAATTTTGTAGAACACTAGAACCCGCAGGCATCAAATAACAATCAGTGATTATTGCTCATAAATGTGATATTAAAGGGAATATAATACTGAAGCTCCTGAACACGAATAAAAGAAAAGGTACGTGACAATACTCATTTTAAACCTCGTTTAGCCGGCCAATTTGTTGAGGCGATGTATGGTACTTCTTGCAACCCTGTTTCCAGGATCAATGTTCATAACGGTTCTGAGATCTTCAGCTCCAAGCTTATATTTCTCCATGCTCTCATACAACAGTGCACGTTGTACAAGAACTGAAACGTTTTTACCGTCTTGCTCCAGCACCTGCACAAAATATGTAACGAGGTTAAGTTGTACTTATTTGTTATGGGTTTATCTGTTTTTGTCAAATATTTGATGTTGACCAGAGTAATTAATTTATGTAATCCCCATGGGATAAACTTGTATTCCATCTCGATGTTTTTAGTTACAGCCATAGTTGTTAACGGCGAATAGCGATAAGGTACCTATATGCTACATAGCGAATAGCGATAAATAGCAACACACTAGAAAAAAAATTTATATGTATATTATATCAAAATACCGTGGTATATACGCTATTTTACATGTATATTTAACAAAAACCTAAAATCCAACTATTTTATAGCTATATTCAATCGCTATTTATTTTTACAAAAATGATAAAAAAAATATCTAAAATCCTGCTATTTATGGCTACATATCCTGTAGCGACCTTTGACCTATACGCTATTCGCTATAGCGACCATAGTGATCGCTATTGACAGCTATAGTTACAACTGAGAAATAAGATTACAATAAGATCCTCTAACTATAACAATTAACATATATATATGATTGCAAACACATTCAAAGGAAGAAATAGGAATTGTACCTTTGAACAGTCAGCAACTGCTTTCTTGTATTCCCCAACTTCTTTGTAACATGAAGCCCTGGATGACAAAACTTCCGTAGTGCCAGCGTTATCACCAGCTTTTTCCAAAAGAATTACCGCCCACGACAGCCACTTTATCGCATCAGGATATTGCCCTGCTTTGTAATTATCCATACCCTTGCTCTTCGCCGATGATGATGTCACACCGGCAGGTGGAGGAGGAAGCCCTTCAAGCTCAGTAGTTCCGCCTACGTCACCACCTCCACCGCCAACATCAGATTCGAAACCCCAGTCTTCAGCCCCTGCAAACTGCTGGTTAGCAAAAGCTTCTGAAGCCTTTGAAGCGTGACCACCTGACGCCGAAGATGAAGAGAATAGCATATCGAAATCATTCCCTCCTGATGATTGAACCGGTGGCTGACTTTGCATACCGCCAAAACCAAAATCATCCATCTTTGATTGAGAACCAATTCCCGATGATTGAACGGGAGGTTGACCAAAACCAAAATCATCCATTTTCGATTGCGAACCCATGCCCGATGATTGCACAGGTGGTTGACCAAACCCAAAATCATCCAATTTCGCTTGAGAACCAATCCCCGAGCCCGTAAAACTAGTGTTGTTACTTGAGAAAGAACTGGCACTAGGTTTCGATGCATTTTGAAAGGTACCAAACACATCATCCCCTGACGTTTTCGGTGCAGTCGATTTACTTCCAGCTTTCATTCCAGCAGCCGGCTTAGAGCTGAAATCAACCAACGATCCAAACGGATCCTTGTTCGAATTAATCCCCCCTCCAACTCCAACTCCACCTCCACTTACACTTGAACTTTTCATCGACGGACCTCCAAGATTTTGACTCTTACTACCGTAACCACTCGTATTATAATTCCCAAAACCTTGCGAAGAACCCCAACCACCACCACCACCACTACCACCAACACCACCACTATTCCCGGTATTCCCAAACTTAGGCAACGAATCAGCCATACCGCCCATCGAATACGCACTTTTACTCGCTGTTCCCGACGAAACAGGCGCAACATTCTTCAACGGAACATTCCCAACACTCCCCTTACCTACCCCCAAATTTGACCCAAGCAAATCACTAAACAAATTAGGATTCTTACCACCAATTCCAATATTACCACCTGCAGTGTTCGAATTACGCTGCGGGGCCGATGCGGCCCAGCTCCTTCCAGTAATATCTCCCACCATAGATGTAGGCGCGTTCAGTGACCCGCCCAAAGTCGAAGACTGTGTAGGAGCAGCCGGTTGGTGCGTCCATGACGGTTTATTCGGTTGCCAATACGGCGTCGTTGTGTTAGGTTTAGGTTGCGTGTAGGTATTATTACTATTGTTGTTTTTTTGCGCGTTAAGAGGCTTAGATCGATTCGAATTGATTCCGAGATCGAAATCAAAGCTGTTCATAGATCCAGATTGTGATTTTCCGTAGTTCGAACTCATAGTTAGGGTTTACAGGATCTGATTTTTTTTTCAAATGATGTAAAATATGAAATTATGAAAGTGAAATAAACAGATCGGAGAAAACGAATGAGATCTGGATCTGGTACCTGAGGTAGTACCGCCGGAAGCTATGCCGCCGTGTTACGACGGAATTGTGGTGGGATATGATGGATCACCGGAGACCAGCTCAGATTTGGAATGAGATTTGATTATTGGATTCTTTCTGTCTGTGCACCGAAAGAGAGTCGTTTTGGTCTGAAAGTCTTGAGGGTTTGATGATTGTATAATTAGGTATCTCATAAGGAGCAATTTTTCACTTTTTTTGACTTTGAAACTCGCATAATATCTAGGGCTGTAAACGAAATGAACGTGTTTGTATTTGTTTGTGTCTGTTCGTGAATTCTAGGTAATGAATATAAAAGAACATTCATGAATATAAGCAAGCGTCGATGAACACAAACGGAATTCTCCTTAGGCGACTTGTTTTATCGACACACCTCTGACGGCCTATATCCCCACCACCAACACCTACACACAAATTTACAACAATTAAAGATTACTACAAACCAAATAATGGAAATCATATGACAACTACACATTAAAAATATAAATTGATAAGAAATTGCTTCAGTTTCAAACACAAAATAAAAATATCAACATCAAATTATACACGAAAATCAAGTCAATTTCCATAAACTCAGACAAAAAATCAACGTCGAAATGAGTAATGGTACTGCAACTATGTTTATGTACTTCATCATAGATAATTTCCACCCATTAGGGGGGATGGTGATATAGAATGGGTGTGACGACGATGCCGGTGTATTGGTTTAGCATTTTACCCAAACTGACCCGTTACGAGGCATTAAGCATTTTACCTCAAGCCTCCTGCAATACTTGTCAAGGTTTCCTCGTTATTTCCCAAGCACAACCGAAATTATGGTTGGTGCTTTAGACAATACCTTGGCTTCTACGACCCCACGGGTCGCTTATAACTTGGTTTTACATATCCGTTACTTAGTTTGTGGCCCTATAAACCACAAACGACCCGTTTGGTTCGTCACTGATAGTTCTCTTCAACCATGAGTGTCAACCATCCTTTGATCAATTCTCGCCATGGCCCACGACCGTGGTTGTTTCCGTTAGTACTCATACATAAGAAATAAATATAAAAAGAAAATAAATTCGCGTATATTATCAGGTAACCGAGTATATGTTTTCGGGTTAACGGATACATCACTTAATCTTACACCCGTTTAGTACTCGCAATAAATTTTACAACCAATCCCATATCGGATACCATACCTATAAACTTTTTTAAAACTAATCCTATATCTAATCCGATACCGAAATACCTGTCATCAGTGGCGGAGCCAGAAACTTTTTCTTATGGTGTCTTTTTTTTATGGATACCTCGGTTTATAGTAACCCGGAGTCGAACTTTTGGATCGGTTCGGACCTAGTCGGGTCAAATCACATAATAAAAGCAAATATCACAGTAAAAGTACAATGTCATTGAATAAAAACACATAATAAAATTACAAAGTCATTTTAAATATGTAAAAAAATACATTTAATAGTTGCTCGGTAAGCGTTTTCATGTTTTGAAAACGATTCGTTATGTTTTCAATGGCAACTTGCAAAAAAAAAAAAAAAATCTCTTTTTCATTATAACAAACAAGTGCACGCATCATTCAAATGATCATGAAACATCTTGTTAGGTTAAACAATTGAAACAAAACCAACTAGACATGGGGCTATAATGCTTACTGGATTAGAAAGAAAATAAAAATTAAGCATGGACCTTTATTGATTTAAACTATACTAATTAAATTCAAGTAACTAGGCTTAATTTTTGAAATATAAATTTGTTTATTATGCAACTCTTTTAGAAGAAAACAAAAAAATGGTGTCGTTTGTAAAAAACACATTGGTGTCGCTTGTAAAAAAACAATGGTGTCGCTCGAATTTTTCCTATTATACGTTGTATTTGCTACACAAAATTCATTGGTGTCGGACGACACCGTTGTTCAAAGTGTGGCTCCGCCACTGCCTGTCATAGTTCTAAATTCTTGATTGCCACATGATTCCAATTTTGTCATCTTCAAAAGTTTAGGTACATAAACTTAAATATTCATCAACACTATTATGGATATGTTTAAAGTCAAACTTTTGATTTGATTTGTAAATATATTTTATCCTTTTCAATTTGGTTATCATTGATTGGTTAGATAAATTTTACCCTTTTCTTTTTCTATTTTAAGTTGACAAAAAGAAAGTCATCAATCAAACTTACAAAATTTATTTACCCAATTAACATATAGAGATGCCCATGGCTTTGTAGCCTAGTGGCATCTTGGTGGTGGGATAAGGCTTTAGGACCAATAGGTCCTGGGTTCGATTCCCACAAGGGGGGTTTTCCCATATTTATTGGGTTTCCTCCTGAATTGGTGTGGCATTATGCCTAGTGGAGATGGATATGATCGGGTGGTTCCTCTGGTGGCACGATGATACTCCAGTGGTCCGTCAGTGATCCAAATTTGCCGTTCAAAAAAAAATTAACATATAGAGATATAAACTAATTTAATTGCCTCACTCATATTCTCGTAATAGTGGAGTGGTTAGTCGTTTAAGGGGCTGTTTGGCTGAGCTTTTCAAAATGACTTATTTGCTTATTTGCTTAAAATAACTTATTTGCTTATTTGCTTTTTGAAAAACAAATAAGCAAATAAGTCATTTTGAAAAGCTCCATTTTAAAGTTTTTCAAAACAGCTTATTGACTTATTTGCTTTTTAGAAAAGCAAATAAGCTGTTTTGAAAAGCTTAGCCAAACAAGCCCTTATTTCTCAAGAGAAGATCTAGGTTCGATCTCCACTCATTAGCCACTTCATTGGGTGGCAAGTCATGAAACAAAACACTTTAAAATAAGCAGATTCTTCAATATTAAAAAACTAAACGGTACATTTTATTAAATATTATTAAATATTCACTTCAGGGTATTAGATTCTCCGTATCAATAAAACGGGGATACGTTCCCGCAGGTACCGCCTTTTAGCCTTGTTTCATCAACCCATCCCGAATCTTCTCGCATCCATACATCCGCTATATAGTGGCATCCGCTATAACTATACGTCTGTCTATACGCATGAAATTGTTTGAAGATTCAAAACAAATTACAAAACTGATGTGTGCCTTATCCGTACCCACGTAAAAATATCCCACCCACACCTTCATCCATTAGTATCCCACTTAGCCCATTAATTTCCATCATTAGTTTTATGTTTGTTTCATGCATCAGTGGGAAAAAGCCATTACCCCATTAGTTTCTTTCTTTCATGCATTTGTTATTTTAATTGTTTCTAGTTAGTGGGTTACTTATTTTTCTTGTAATGCTATAAATAGCAAAGTATGTTTAGTATTTGGAGATACGAATGGAATGAAATGAATTAAGTCTTGAGTTTCTCTTTAAATATTCTTCTAGGTTCCATCTATTTTTTTAAGAGTTTGACCCACTTTAATGGGTTATCTATCAAACCAAGTGATAGATATCAAAAACCCACAACTAATACTATTTTAAAATTTTGTCGGTGTGAGAAGTATGGATTGGCTATAACAATAACGTCATTCGTTTCCTTGACGGTTTGATATTGTGAATCCAATATAAAAGAGTATTAAATAAATAAACAATGAATTTCTTGATTTTGACTTAGGGTGAGCGGGGCGTATGCGGTGACCAAGAGCGGGGACCCTATCCACCGATCGGGAACACCACCGCCATCCAAGCGGGGACCCGAATCGGGGAGGGTGAGCGGTGAGGAGTCACCGAAGAGGGGGAGAGATGGTGGTGGGGCCAGCCTATGTTTCAACCAATCAAAAGCTTTTTTTTTTTTAATAAAAAAAACAATTCCCCTAAGAGGGGAGTGCCGCCATCAAATTGGGGTGCGAGAGGAGTTTAAGAAAGGAGTTGACGTGGCATAAACGGATTGGGTGTGCGTAAGAGAGGGGACTCCCCTCTTAGGGGAGTGCCCCGCTCACCCTTATGTATCTACAGAAACTATCATAAATACAATGTAGGCTTGATATTTCTTTTTTTTTTCTAAAGGAAAACTTCATTAAACACCAGCACAATCCAAAATAACGGACGGCCAAAACGACTATACAAATTTACATCAATCGTCCCATGTTACATCTTTAAATTTGAACCTATTCTTAAACCAAAGAAACCCAATAGATTTGATCATACTAACAATTTCCTCCTCCTTCCTATTAATATTCGAAAAAATAAGCTCGCTCCTAGCCTTCCATATTTGCTGACGTAATATTTCTAGTTCTACATCCTCATCCAAAATACCCCATTTCAAAATAGCGACACGTGTCAGATCTACCAGTTGTATTTGTCTCAACATTGTTCAATCTTGTCTGAACCCTGCCGACTTGACTCGTGATCCGACTCTTGCCTCGCTGACTCAGCCTCTAACTCAGTACCAACCACCACACAACTCGGTCCAACACCACCACCAGACGATGGCGACACCACCGGCGACACTCGGCTCATGTTCACCATCCTCCTCAACGACAGTAACCGACTTCCCGGTGACGTCAGCTTGACCTCATTCTCCGTCACCGGCTCGTTAACCGGCACATCTATTCTAACATCATCTCGTTTCCTCCTCTCTTCCAACGTCGTCGTTTCAATAAGTTCCGCACTTGGACCGGGTTCAGCTACCGGTTCAACCGGGGACCGGCAAAGCGGACAAGTAGAATGATTATAAAACCACATATCAATACACTCGGTGTGAAAACAATGCTTACAATTCGGTAAAACCCGACCCGACTCACCGTTTTCAAACTCCGACAAACAGACAGCACACTCCACAACATTGTTTTCGGTTTCGGTCGAGTAAACAAATAATGGGAGTGACTTTAATATTGACGCGTTGAGTCCACTCGAACCGGACGCGAGTGGTCCATTGCTGTTCATGTAATTGAGGATACGGGTGGACCGGTTGTGGCGGGTGGGTGGGCGGGTGTCGTTGTTACGGTGGAGGCGCGTGAGGTACCAACGCGCGTAGAGGTGGAGGAGGACCATGAAGAAGACGATGACAAAGAGGGTTATTATTGAGGCAAGCATGATTTTGCCGCTGAGAGCGTATGCTTCCGAGGAATCTTGTTCGTTGTCGGGCATTTGGCCCTTGATTGGAGAATCTGACGTCATGAAATTGGTTATGAGGTTGGTCCAGTTTTCAGAACACTAGCTTACGCTTGTTTGTTTCGATTGGGTTTTCAAAGCACTGGTTTGAGTTTGTTTGGATTGGAGGTAAGGGGAGAATGTGGGAATTTTATAGGAAGTTTCGGGGTTGGTTCGAAGTGGTTCAAACAGCAGCTTTCGTTGATTGATATCTACCTCGAAAACGCAAATATTTTGACGCGGGAATTATTAAATGACGGAATTACCCTTTTTTCCTTTAAATGTTTATTTTGAAGATATTTTTTTTTCGTTATGTTATATTATATTTGGAGCATAAACTCATTAAATCGGTTAGATATTTTATTTCGAGGATAAACTCATTAAATCAGTTAGATATTTTATTTCGAGGATAAACTCATTAAATCGGTAGATAAAGTCAGCATGTTTCAATCAAATACAAAAAAAAAAAAAAAAAAAGATTATTTTACAAAAGCGTTAATGTTGCAAAATAATGACGGACAAACTTGCAAAATAATGGCTGATAATGCGATGTAGTTTACTATATTTAAAGACTAGGTTAGAACCCCGTGTATTACACGGGTTGAATAAATATAACTTGATATATATACTAAGTAATAAAATAGTTACATCTTTTAAAAACTTGTGTATTGCACGATTTGAATAAACACATGTCTTACACGAATAATGTAATCCGTTAACACATTTAGTCATCAAGATGTGTTTTCTAACAAAATGAACTTTGAGTTACTCTTTACTTATTGTAACATCTCACTTTATTTTTTATTAGGTTAGAGAGTTGTGTATTACATGGTTTATAACATTTTACTTTGTTTTATTTATTTATTATTATGTTAGAAACTTACTTATTACTTGATGTTGGATAATCAGCAGAAAAAAAGAAATATTTTAGTAAAAAATATTAAATACACGAGATAAGTTGGATATTATGATGTAATATTATTATTTCATTGGAGTGTAAAACCGGATAATGGGATTCTTTATTAAAAATAGGATTCTAATTATACCCACATGTACAAAAAATATATATGTTCTACATGTATTGAATAAATCATTTCAACGAAACAGTTGATTAGAATAAATATTTTTATTTTAATATGTGATTATCAGTTATCCTTGTCCTTATCATCAAATATAAAAACAATTAAAACTACCAATTAAATAAAATCTTTATCTTTATAAATATTTTAGTTAATTACATAGTTAGTCTCTGTGGTTTGCACAAAGTAATATACTTATGTACTAATAGTTTAAAATCACATTCTAGGGTATTAGCTTTTCATTTTGTAACGTTTGGAGGTATTAACGTTATTTGTAGGTTTAAAATCACATTCTATTAGTACCTAAGTATGTTATTTTATGCAAACCATAGGGACTAACTATGTTAATACCCTAGAATTTAATACATTCAAACGTTACAAAATGAAAAAGTTAATACCCTAGAAGGTGATTTTAAACTATAAGTATCTAAGTATGTTATTTTATGTAAACCACAGGGACTAACTATGTAATTAACTCTAAATATTTAAAACGCTAATATATTTTTTTAGATTTTAATAATTAATATATGATTATAATAATTAATATATTATTATCAGTTATCTTTGTCTTTATCATTAAATCTCTTTCATAAATTTTAAATTTTAAATTTAATATTATCAATAATTAAATTTCCATAATAAATATTTAAAAAAAAAATAATTAAGAATGCCTCGTAGAGCGCCATGTGTCCCTAACATGATTTCTTTTATTATATAGTATAGATTATGACTATTTTTTATATAATGTTTGCTATATTAAAATACTATGTTGTTTCCCCGTGTGTTACACGAGTTGAACTACAAAATATTATAAAAGTAATAGCTTTATAAATAAACGAAATATAAATAAATTATAAATTACATTAACTAAAAGTTAATATTTGATGTATTCATGTTTTGCTTATTCTAACAAGCTAATTAGATTGTATTTTGGCATCAAATTTATATAACATTAAAATGAAAGGTCGGTGGCTATGCCAAGTGACCATTCTACCATTTGACAAGAAAAAACAAGGGATCGTCTCTGGCAGCAGATTGACCTGCAACTCCAAAGTCCAAAACCTTCACAGAGCTTCTACCCCAATGGCGGAACAACAACCTTCCCGATCGCCATGACAAAACCTTCATCTTCCGATCATTCTCCGTCATCGCCGCCATGATCAGTAACGGCGCCACCTCTACCACCACCACCGCCGCCGCCGCCGCTTCTTCTTCCTCCAACACCGCCGCTCAATCTCTCGGTGTTAAAAAACTTCTTCAAAACTCCTGAAGGCCGGTACAAGCTTCTGCACGATAAAACGCATACGTCGTCTCTTCTTCCGTACGCACTCGCTAAATCTATTACTCAGGTAATCAGTTAATCATATTGTATGTGTAGGTGTTTCAGTTTCTGTATGATTAGGTTAATTTAGTTAGTTAAGTGATATTCGTATATGTAGATAGATTTGAAATTGTAGTTATAACTGTAAGAGAAACCCTAGCTTACCTACCTCTAGGATCAGTGTTACTTTTCCTGATGCAAAATTGACATGAGTATTGTTGCAAATTGCAACACAATCTGAGTGATGATTTTTTGGTGAGTGTGTATGTAGTTAATATCCCAATATATCAGTGATATATCGGTTATTGGTCCCTGTCGAGATATCGGTGCAAAATATCAGTCGTCAAAGTATTGGTACCGATAATATCATCGATATTGATTGATATATCACCGATTTTCCCAATATCAGTACATTTCTTCTTATTTCTACCATTCGTCTTCCTTCTTATTGCCATTGGCGAAGCTTGACCCGAATGACCGGGGGGGGGGGGTCGAAAACGTATATACCCAAAAGTTTCTATAGAACTGGGGGGTCGGAAACGTATATACCCAAAAATTTCTATAAGAAAACTACATATATAACACTACTGAGCGAAAAGTTCGGGGGGTCGGGCGCCCCCACCTGCCCCTTCTATACTTCGCCCCTGCTTATTGCTGATATTAGTTTTTTAAGTCTTAATTGTTAATTGTTAGTGTTAAATGTTAGTGTTTTAAGTCTTAATCAGTTTCTACTTGCTACAATTGTTAGTGTTTTGCAAGTTGCAAAAGGTTAATTTGTAATTGTTAGTGTAAAATAGCTATATATATAAATTTAGCATGATATTAAAATTACCGATATCCCACCGCGATAACCGATACCTCAAATATCGGTCCTTGAATCTGAGTGATGAATTTTTTTTGGTGAGTGTGTGTAGGTTAATTATTGGAATTTATATATGTAGATGTGAAATTGTGATTGAAGTTGGAATTCGGTATTGGCTTTTGACTTTGATAAGACAAACCCTTGCTTACCGCAAGGATCAGCGATATATATGTTCTGGAAATAAGCTAATCCTGGCATCTTTCCTGAGTAAAATTAACATTAGTTTTGCTGCAAATTGTTACAAAGATTGAGTGATTTTTTTTAAAGTGTTTAGTTTAGTTATGATTATCTAAGTTCATATATGTAGGTGTGAAATTGGAATTAGCTATTAGCTTTCGATGTTGATAAGACAAACTGATATTAATCAAAGTAGGCAATGGATGGCAATATAAAAAACTGAAACACAACGGATAGGCAACGGTAATTCGAGATATAGAAACATAGTTATCGATAGCGGCCATAGCGAACGCTATCGCGAATAGCGTTGCGAATCGATGGACCTGCCTGGGCAACACGTGTTAATATCATCATCGTATCACATGCAACGAAGTGACAAACGGGATGTTGCCGCCGCAACGCGCGGCATGGGTAAAAATCTATTAACATATGAAACTAGAAAATCTCATCACAATCAATGAGCAAAGAAAACTTGTTAAATTTATCGCAGTCAATAGCGTCCAAGATGAAGCATAAATTAGCAATAGCAAGTCTAGATGTAGTCATGGCTACCGTAGAGTTTGACATTATGCTATGAAAACAATTACATGAAATGGAATAATCAGAACTCAATTAACTAAAATAAGAAACATTAAGAGTTTGTTAGATCAATTATGTTTTTTTAAATTCTTTTATGTCAATCAAATAATGTTCTTTACTTGTTTTCCCAACCACCAATTTTTTCTTGACACACAACCTTAAAGCAAAAGTATCACACAATTAGCCACAAAAATTCATGTGATATTACGTAAAACTCTAGAAGTTAATTAAAATAAAACTAATCTTAAGAGAAGTTCAGGGCAATACCTTGTTGGATCTTCTAATTGACATATCCAACCAATTTAATAAACTTGCAGTTTATGTGTTAACATGTTTTGATAAATATGTTGTGTTCAGGGCGACCTATTTAACCCTTTAGCTAAAGTGCTAAATAAGTCGACCAACCAAACTATTTAACCTATGTTCTACAATCAGTCGACCCAATTAATACGTCTACAACTTCATTACTACCTGTTAACCAACATTTAGATGAAGGGTTTATATGGATTGTGTTTAGTTTACATGATTTTAAATGGAGTTAATTGTCATTTTAGTCCCCGAGGTTTGTCCAAATTTGTCATTTTAGTCCAAATAGTTTTTTTTCGCCTCTGGGTCACTGACTTTTCTCTTTTGTTGCCATTTTGATCACATACCCTAACTTAGTCTGAAAATCTGGTTATAACCAGGGGTACTTTTGGCATTTACAAAAAAAGGTTTCTAAATTGCCATTTTCATCCAAAACCATTTTTATAATTTTTTTCTTTTAATCATTTATATAAGATTTTTATATATAATAATTATAATAACATATATAAATATATAGATATTGTTTTCTTAGAATAAAAAAATAGTCAGACAACTCATCTCTCACTCTCTCCCGTCTCTCTCGCTCATCCACCACAACAATCACCATTGTGCACCACTGCCACCGTCGTTCACCATCACAACCACCACCATCCCCACCGTTTCACAACTCATCTCTCTCTCTCATGTCTCCATCTCTCTCTCTCTCTCTCTCAACATTCACCGTCACCAACATCAGACACCATCCCCACCGTGTCCGTCAACATCCACCGTCACCAACATGAGACACCACCTCATCAACTCCACCATATATATATATAAATGAAGGTGGTGATGAAGGTGTGAAATTATTTATCAATGTAAACCCAAATATAAATATATAAATGATTAAGTATTAGATTTTTATCTTTTATATAATAATAATAATATTAATAATAATAATAATAAGGGTTATTGGATTTTATCACCCTCAACTATCGGCCTTTGGCCGTTGTCACCCGTAACTAACACTTTGACACCCGACACCTCCTTTGTTTGCACTGGCACCACCCAGTTAAATCTGCACTAACTTGGTTAGTTTTTTGTCCGACGTGGCACAGGTTTGCTGATGTGTACATGATTACGTGGCGCTGATGTGTTATATCCCTCTCCTTCTTTATAACAATCCCCACAAAAACCCTAATCTTCTCATTCTTTATAACAGTCATCCATCTGGGTAATCTCTACATCAAAAAATATGAAGAAATTCACCCCTTTACATAAAAAATATGAAGAAATTCAGAGGCTTTTTGATAAAAAACAGAGTAATCTCTCTGTTCCGACACATTTGCTGGAGATTCCGGTAAAAAACAGGCGGATACCGTCGATTAAACCCATCAATTTCACGTTTTTGAAGTGGGGTTCTCGAAGTAACGCGAAAGCAAGAGCGATTTGCTCGAAAAAAATCAAAATCGGGTTATTTGCGGTTCCGAGAAGATGATCAAATGCCGGAAAAAGGGGTGGTGGTGTCGAAGGGGAAGATGGCGGTGTATATTGGACAGGAGGATGGAGATTAGGAGAGGGTGTTGGTGCCGGTGAAAATAAACTGGTATGACAACAACCTATGATGAAACAATATAATCGTGCCCGCGAGTTGGTCTTCAGAGTATCAACGGCGGTTGTAGGTTGAAGCAAGAACAGTGAGTTGGGTTGCTGGTGATCAAAACCGAGCAGTAACAATGGAGGTGTGAGATGGTTTCGTAAAGGGAATAGAGAGGGATAACAAGATGATTTGGAGTTATAAATAGCACTTGTAAGAGATAAGAGGAGTATGGGCATGATCATCGCGGCGGGATCACGATCCCGTGCCGGATTTCAGAGTTTGAAAATGTGAAGAGTACGATTGCTGCCGCCGGCTCCGGTGGCCGGAAAATGTTGTCGTGGAAGGGTCCCGATGATGCTGCCGGTAGTTAGGAAGGTGGATGATGAAGGAGATGAGGGATATAACACATCAGCGCCACGTAATCATGTACACATCAGCAAACATGTGCCACGTCGGACAAAAAACTAACCAAGTTAGTGCAGATTTAACTGGGTGGTGCCAGTGCAAACAAAAAGTCAAGTTGGGGGTGCCGGGTGTCAAAGTGTTAGTTGCGGGTGGCAACGGCCAAAGGCCGATAGTTGGGGGTGATAAAATCCAATAACCCTAATAATAATAATAATAATAATAATAATAATAATAATAATAATAATAAACGAATTGGATCGAAATGGTAACTGAAAAGATTTAAATTGAAAATCCCCAAAGTACCCCGGGTTAAAAATGGGGTTTTTGGATGGAGTTAGAGTATGTGATCAAAATGGCAACAAAAGGGAAAAGTCAGGGACCTAGAGGCGAAAAAAAACTATTTGGATTCAAATGGTAAATTTGGACAAACCTTAGGGACTAAAATGGTAATTAACTCTTTTAAATGCATATCGGCTACAAATATATACATATATATATATATTTATATATATATATAGGAGAAGGATCCGTTAGGAACCACCCTTTATTGCGAGAACTGTGAGAACCAATGTGAACACAACAAAAAATACCTAAAAAACACCAAAAAAAATGTTTTCTACTATTTTTTTTTGGAAAAATCGCAATATTTCGTGAATAATAAAAAAAAATTCAATTTTTTTTTTCGAGTAACAGTTATCCATGCACATGTGCATATGTATCATTTCTTTGGCAAATTCCGCAATTTATTACAAATATTAGACAATTGCACTTTCATTTACACTACCATATGTAATACACTACTTTTTACATTACCAATATTAGAAATGCACATGTGCATCTATATGTAGTGATGCGTGCGAAGTGTTATATATATCAGGTGTATATTTTAAGCCCTTTTTAACACTTATTTTAGCCAAGTTTTAAATTTATAAAACACGATATTTCCCTAACACTAAACACACATATGGGCAAGGGCACCCATCGTTGAGTGTAGTATAGCGTTGGTAAGATACCGAGGTCGTCCAAGGACACAAGAGCTTTTAGTACCGGTTTGTCCTCAACGTCTAATCAAAAATAAAAGTTTAGAAAAATGTTTTAAGCTAAGAAAAATAAAAACTAACTAAAATGCTGAAAATAAAAATAAAATAAAAACAGATAGACAAGATGAATCACTTGGTTCCGACTCGTATCTAGTATAACCTTTGATTATTTCCGCACTTTTGCACATAATTAAGAGATTATCTTAGTTATTGTAGTAGGCCCCTCTTTTGGAGGTGACGTTACCCTCACCCCAGTAGTTTGAGTCAGCAGGGATACAATCCTAAAAGGGTGGATTATTGGAAGATAATGAATTAAGTTATTAATGCAGTATTGTGGTAGGCCCCGCTTTTGGCGGTGACGTTACCCTCGGCTAAGTAGTCTGAGTCAGCAGGGATACAGTCCTAAATAGCCGGGTTATAGTATTAATAGTAGTTAACTTATGAGGGGATAAAAGAGTTTGGACCCCCGCCATCCAATACCGTGAAGTATTGAAGGAGGTCCTACTAAATTTGACCCAGGTCCATTGCAGGACCTCTAAACGCTGAACAATGGCAAGACCTTTACCAAACCGTTCCCTTAACCCCCTACCAGGTAGCCAACATACCTCCATATAGACCGTGGAGATATGAATGGTGAAAATCCTTTATTTTATATAGACAGTAAAATAATGCCAAGACACCACGGACAAACGATAAGGAAAGATCACCTTCAACATAAGTAACTAGTTATTAAAGTCATTAATACAAAACCAAATAAAAAGTGCAAAAGATTAGAAATAAAAAGTATTATACTAGACACTTTGTCTTCACCAAGTGATGTAAGAGACTTAGGCAAACATGGCCTTGATTGTCAAGAACTCTTACGATCAATCTTGGATCCCGAGACGACTCACACACTCTACGATGGACAATGGATGATGGTGGTGGATGATGGTGTTGTGATGGTGGTGGGTGGTGGATGAAGTGTGAGAGAGGTGGTGTGCCAAGGGATGAGATGAAATGAATCCAACCACCCCTATTTATAGGCTGAACAGAGAGCTGGACACGGCCCCGTGTCCGCTGGACACGGCCCCGTGTCTGTCTGACAATCTCTCTCCTCATTAATTGTAATTCGCAATTACAATAAATGCGCCTGCTGTACTTTCGACACGCCCCCGTGTCCGCTGAGCACGGCTCCGTGGTGGGCAATAGAAGCTTCTATAGGTTTGTCTTTTCTGCTGCTTCTTGGGCACGACCCTGTGCTGGCTGAGCACGGGGCGTGTTCAGTCTTCTGAATTCTCTATTTTGCATTGGAAGGTGCCGTTGAGGGGTTGGGCAGTCCACTATTATTCCTTTTCTTGTATTTATGTTGGATTTAGCTGTCTTTTTGCTTCTTTTGCGTTTTTGAGCTCATTTAATCCTGAAAATACAAAAGGAAGACAAAAACACTCTTTTTCCAATATTAGTACTTAAAAAGGGTTAGTTTTATGCCTCATTTGATGTAATTTATATGTTGCATTTTACACACATCAAATACCCCCACACTTGAACTTTTGCTTGTCCTCAAGCAAAACTCTTTAACATGTGGCTTACACTCCCAAATGGAATAGGTAGAAGAGAAGGTTTTGGGCTTGTCGTAGAGTGTCGGGATTTTCAAGATCTTTTAGGGTTTTATTTTTATTTATTTACACTCCTATTCGTAATGATTTATTTAGAACTATAAAAGAAATTACTTATTTGGGCATAACATGCCTTTTTTTAAAATTCTATTTATATACAAGTTCACATACCTCACGGGGAAATCACTCACACTCGGCCGAAGGTGTATTTTTAGTGAATCACTCGAGAGCGGCATGGAACTTATTCCTACCATAGGCTTGCCAAGAAATCAATCCTCCTCCTTTTTAACTTTTATACCTTTGTAGATATCAAGAGGACTTTGTGGGTTAAGGGTTAGGCTAGGGTTAAAGGTAGGTGGTTGGGTTAGTGGTTAGTAGAAAAAGGGCTAAAAGCGTAACAAGTGTCGGTTTTCGTATTTTTGTAACTTTTTTTATTTTGATGAAGCTTTTATTCAAACCAAGTTATTTTTGATTAACTTGTTTGTTTATTTTCTTTTTGCTTCATCATTATCACATTTTTTTTACGAAGAACCGAACTTGTTACTAAAATAAAGGGTTAAAAATGAAAAAGGTTTTGGTGGATAAAAGGGTTTTTGTTTGGGTGATGAAATGAAAAGGTTTAGGCTCAAAGGGGCTAACTAGGGGGATTTTTGGGTAGGTGGTAAAAGAAAAAGAAAAATAATGGTGTAGAAATAAAAAGGGTTAGTCCTAATGCCTCCATCATTTACTTACTCGGGTTTAAGTTGATAAGGACCGGGAATGTATTGTCATGGCAAGTTCTAGAGTCGTAAGAACCAAGCGGCTATTCACACAAGAAACGAAAAATGAGCATTTAGTCAAATGATATGTAATTGTGTGCTCAATAAAGGGCTCAAAACTCACTTTTGTGGGAATGAGTTTTTATGTGATCAAGTATATATAATCAAATTTTAAATAAGTTTGCTATGCCTTTTCATAATTTTCTTATGTTGGTTCTTTTTATCACTACGCTATCGGTTGTAAATTTGTAAAAATATAACCTTTTTGAGAACTTGAATTTTCCGAGTTAAACCTAGACAAGTCAAAAAAAAAAATTAAATTTTTGAAAAAATTTGGGGTGATTAGCGGTTCCAATAGAGTTTTGTGTAAGGCTTGTATTTTAGGACTTGCAAAATTCAAGGTTTTAGCATCCCCCCACACTTAAATTACACATTGTCCTCAATGTGTCCCAAAAATAAACTTTTAGGTTGATTAGATGTGTAAAATAGTGTTCAAAAAGCAAAAATTTGTGTTACTGGGCATTGGACACGGCCCCGTGTTGTCCGGGCACGGCCCCGTGCTCAAGTGCCAGTAACAGAATTAAAACAAGAGAAACAGAAGCCTGGACACGGGGGCGTGTTGGGTGAACACGGCCCGTGTCCAGTTACCTGAACTGGGCGTTTTCTGCAGGGTGCTCAGCACGGGACCGTGTTGGTTGGACACAGCCCGTGTTGAACCTTCTGAAATGGAGAAAATTGTCGGGTTGCCTTGTTCTTGTGCATGGGTTCATTTTTCTCGTTCCCCTTTTCATCCTTTACCACCATGAGTGTGTTTTATTCCTGAAAATTAAAACTAACTAGAAAACATAAAAATTAATCTAAATTAAACTAAGGATAGTTCCGTGGAATGCCTCCATGGTGCGCCATGTTTATAAGGGTCCTTGGCTAGACCCAAAGCCTGGTCATATGTTACCCAAGTGGGATGTGTTGCATCCCATGTTACACCGTCGGAGAGCGTCATCCAAGCTTGAGTCTATGACCTTCATGTAGTTGACCGAATCTTCTTCCTCTACTCGCTTTCCACATTCAAATTTCACTTCCTCATCCCCAAACTTCAATGTTAGAGTTCCGTCATTCATATCCACCAATGCTTGGGCGGTGGCTAGGAATGGCCTCCCGAGGATGAGAGGGACCTCGGTGTCTTCTTCCATGTCTAGGATGACAAAGTCGGTTGGAAAGACGAATTTGTCAACTTTGACTAGCAGATTTTCGGCGACACCTTGTGGGAATTTGACGGACCTGTCGGCGAGTTGTATGCTCATCTTTGTAGGGCTTGTTGTTCCTAGGCCGAGTCGCTTGAACATTGATGTGGGCATGAGGTTGATGCTAGCCCCAAGATCGGCTAAAGCATTTCGGACGGGGGACTTCCCAATCGAACAAGGGATTGTGAAGCTCCCGGGGTCGATTTTCTTTTGTGGAAGTTTGCTGAGTACTAAAGCTGAGCATTCTTCGCCTAAGTTAACTAATTGCAATGATTCAATTTTCCTTTTGTGAGTGAGGAAATCCCTCATGAATTTTGCATATTTAGGCATTTGGGTTAGGACCTCAATAAAAGGAATATTAACATGCAATTGTTTTAGTAAACTTTCGAACTTTGCGAATTGCTCATCGGTCTTTTGACGATTCAACCTACCGGGGTACGGAATTGGAGGAGTCTTGGTGGGCTCTTGATTTGGTGTAGAAGCCTTTTCTGGCGCAGGAGGAGTCACAGGTTGGCTAGAATGGCTTCTTTCATTTGGCGACAATGGAGCATCCTCGGGACCCACGGTTCAATTTCTTAATGTGATGAGATGTACTTGTGCCTTCGGGTTCGTTTCGGTATTACTGGGTAACGCGCCTTGTGGTCTCTCGGAGAAATTTTGAGCTAGTTGATTTAATTGTTTTTCAACGTTTTGAATGCTAGCTTGTTGATTTCTGAAATTCGATTCCAATTGTTGAAATCGATCCGAGTTTTTCTTTTCAGTGTCAGAGATGAGGCGAGATACAGTATCTTCAAGCCTTTCTCTTCCACCTTGTTGTTGAGGAAAATTTTGTGGTTGTTGAAAATTAGTTTGTTGGTTTTGTTGGTTACTACTATTGCCGGGATCTCTCCAACCAAGATTTGGGTGGTTACGCCATCCTTGGTTGTAGGTACCAGTTGGAGGACCCGACGGCCTAGGTCTATTGTCCATGTAGTTTACCGTTTCAGTTTGTTCATCTAATTCTTTCATACAACTCCAATTTTCATGTGACCCACCACACCCTTCACAAGCCATAACCGAGGCCGTTTTTGTCATTTCTAGCTTTTTGATTTTTGAAGAGAGGGCCTCGATTTGGGCTTGTAAAGAGGTGCTTTCATCAACCTTATGGGCGCCCGGGGCAATAGATTTATTACCTCGGGGAGTGTGCCATTGAAAATTGGTTTGAGCAATTTCCTCAATTTGGTTATATATTTCATTTGGGCGACGATTACCTAAGAGTCCCCCGGAGCTTGAGTCAAGTGTTTGTCTTGTGTGTGGCAACAACCCATTGTAGAAAGTGGATACTTGTTGCCACACCGCTAGACCGTGATGAGGACACTTTTTTAGAAGCTCCTTGAACCTTTCCCAAGTTTCATATAAGGATTCCCCATCCTCTTGTGAGTATGTATTAATTTCAGTCATTAATTTAGCCGTTTTAGCAGGAGGGAAATACTTATATAAAAACTTTTGGGTAAGTTCATCCCAAGTGTTTACCGATCCAACTGGGAGGGTGTTAAGCCAAGCCTTAGCTCGGTCTTTCAGTGAAAATGGGAACATTCGAAGGCGGATGGCGTCATTTGATGCTCCATTGATCCGAAAGGTATCACATATTTCTAAGAAGTTAGTAATATGTAGATGGGGATCCTCGTCCGCAAGCCCGTGGAAGGTTGCGGAGTTTTGGAGCATTTGTATCAAATGCGGCCGAAGTTCGAAGTTGTTGGCCTCGACATTCGGTGCATTGATAGCGGCGCCAAGATTGCCTACGGTAGGCCGTAGGTAATCCATGAGGGTACGTTGGTCCGCCATTGGAAGTGGGTCCCCCGAAGCTTTCTCTTGATTTTTAGCTTTTAGTCTTTTTCTGAGAAAGCGCTCGGGTTCTTCTAGGGGTTCTTTTATGTCTCTACTAGAACTGGAGCTCATGCACTACGTAGGAGGTTCAAATGTGGCGCCTGGGTTCCAAGTCCTGCAACAAAAACAGAAAAGAACGCTGGTCAGAATGTTCACCACGGCCCCGTGCTCAGTGAACACGACCCGTGGTCAGAAGTACAGTTAATCGTTTTATGTATCCCAGTTACTGGGAGTTGGACACGGCCCCGTGTTGCACCGACACGGCCCCGTGTTCAGCTCTCTGTAACTCAGAAAATAAAAACTGCCAGTAATGATACTAGGCACGGCCCGTGTCTGACCGGGCACGGCCCGTGCTGAGCTCTGCAGAAGCTGAAAAACTAAGAAAAATCCTAAAAAAAATAAAAAGAAAAATAAAAGATGATTAGGCCGTTGATTCCTAACTTTCTTAAAATCCTTGTGTCCCCGGCAACGGCGCCAAAAACTTGATGCGTGCGAAGTGTTATATATATTAGGTGTATATTTTAAGCCCTTTTTAACACTTATTTTAGCCAAGTTTTAAATTTATAAAACACGATATTTCACTAACACTAAACACACATATGGGCAAGTGCACCCATCGTTGAGTGTAGTATAGCGTTGGTAAGATACCAAGGTCGTCCAAGGACACAAGAGCTTTTAGTACCGGTTTGTCCTCAACGTCTAATCAAAAATAAAAGTTTAGAAAAATGTTTTAAGCTAAGAAAAATAAAAACTAACTAAAATGCTGAAAATAAAAATAAAATAAAAACAGATAGACAAGATGAATCACTTGGTTCCGACTCGTATCTAGTATAACCTTTGATTATTTCCGCACTTTTGCACATAATTAAGAGATTATCTTAGTTATTGTAGTAGGCCCCTCTTTTGGAGGTGACGTTACCCTCACCCCAGTAGTTTGAGTCAGCAGGGATACAATCCTAAAAGGGTGGATTATTGGAAGATAATGAATTAAGTTATTAATGCAGTATTGTGGTAGGCCCCGCTTTTGGCGGTGACGTTACCCTCGGCTAAGTAGTCTGAGTCAGCAGGGATACAGTCCTAAATAGCCGGGTTATAGTATTAATAGTAGTTAACTTATGAGGGGATAAAAGAGTTTGGACCCCCGCCATCCAATACCGTGAAGTATTGAAGGAGGTCCTACTAAATTTGACCCAGGTCCATTGCAGGACCTCTAAACGCTGAACAATGGCAAGACCTTTACCAAACCGTTCCCTTAACCCCCTACCAGGTAGCCAACATACCTCCATATAGACCGTGGAGATATGAATGGTGAAAATCCTTTATTTTATATAGACAGTAAAATAATGCCAAGACACCACGGACAAACGATAAGGAAAGATCACCTTCAACATAAGTAACTAGTTATTAAAGTCATTAATACAAAACCAAATAAAAAGTGCAAAAGATTAGAAATAAAAAGTATTATACTAGACACTTTGTCTTCACCAAGTGATGTAAGAGACTTAGGCAAACATGGCCTTGATTGTCAAGAACTCTTACGATCAATCTTGGATCCCGAGACGACTCACACACTCTACGATGGACAATGGATGATGGTGGTGGATGATGGTGTTGTGATGGTGGTGGGTGGTGGGTGGTGGATGAAGTGTGAGAGAGGTGGTGTGCCAAGGGATGAGATGAAATGAATCCAAGCACCCCTATTTATAGGCTGAACACAGAGCTGGACACGGCCCCGTGTCTGTCTGACAATCTCTCTCCTCATTAATTGTAATTCGCAATTACAATAAATGCGCCTGCTGTACTTTCGACACGCCCCCGTGTCCGCTGAGCACGGCCCCGTGGTGGGCAATAGAAGCTTCTATAGGTTTGTCTTTTCTGCTGCTTCTTGGGCACGGCCCCGTGCTGGCTGAGCATGGGGCGTGTTCAGTCTTCTGAATTCTCTATTTTGCATTGGAAGGTGCCGTTGAGGGGTTGGGCAGTCCACTAATATTCCTTTTCTTGTATTTATGTTGGATTTAGCTGTCTTTTTGCTTCTTTTGCGTTTTTGAGCTCATTTAATCCTGAAAATACAAAAGGAAGACAAAAACACTCTTTTTCCAATATTAATACTTAAAAAGGGTTAGTTTTATGCCTCATTTGATGTAATTTATATGTTGCATTTTACACACATCATGTAGCAACATGAAATAAGGTGTTTTGATACACTATTTTGAATACACTTTCCCTTTCATCTATCATACCATTCTTAATACACTACCATTACCTCCTACCATCCATAATACAATACCATTACTTCCTACCATCCATAATACAATACCATTACCAATATTCACTTTATTACATGTATATCAACACCATTTATACCATCCAATCAACATATTACATCATAAAGTAAGAACTGTAGCCAAACCATCAACCACTAGATATAATTAACCAAACAACATGTATATGGGCCTACTTCTCCATTCAAAATCACAAACTTTTTGTACCAAAACACGTTATATCATGATTGTACCTAATGATGCACATGTGCATTTTGAATATTGGTAATGTAAAAAGTAGTGTATTACGGATGGTATTGTAAATTAAAGTGCAATTGTCTATTACTGATAAAGTATTATGGAATTTGTCGAAGTCATGATACATATGCACATGTGCATGGATAACTGTTAATCGAAAAAAAAAGTTTTTTTTGGTAACGAAATATAGCGATTTTTTTTAAAAATATTAAGAAATTTTTTTTAGTGCTTTTTTGATTTTTTTAGATTTTATTTTATGTTCACATTAGTTCTCGCGGTTCTCGCAATAGGGGTGGTTCTCAAATGAACCTTACCCTATATATATATATAGAGGGGGAGAGAGAGAGACATATGAGTGAGTTAGTGTTTAACAATTGAACATTCTGATGGAGAGGGTGAAACCCGAGCATTAAAGTGCCTATTTCATGAGTTCTGTATGTGTTTTATGTGTTTACTTGCCTTTAATGAGATAACTACGAGTATTCGTTGATTTGCAAGTTAAACACGTAATTCAGTGAAGTTATGACGGTTAGAGATGGCGTGGAACGCATTGGAATGGTTATTGCAGCTTTCAGTACGGATTCAGAACTTGTTCGGTGGGGAAAATGACTTGAGAATATGAGAAGCATGAAAGAAAAAAGTCCTGGGACTGACGGAGGGTTTTTGTAAGTTAGATGATATTATGTGTTTGTGATTATCATGCAACGATCGTTTCTACAAGCTTTTGAAGATCTTACTTGTGAGATGAGCGGCTAAACTCTTTTGGTTTCCTCCTGATGGAGGGTTTTTGTAAGTTAGATGATATTATGTGTTTGTGATTATCATTTGAACTCGGTGATCTAAGCATTTGATGCTTTTCACCTTTGATTTGATTAATCGATTGTAACCGATTGCATTTTATTTTAACCTTGATTCTTAATCATTCAATTCCCGAGAGTTCTAGTAATTGGGATATATTTGCTATGGGATTAGGGTTGGTAATTGCATTTGATAATTATTTGATAACCTCTCGTTATGTATTGACCGGAGTACTTAGTCGTTGATTATCACAATTGGTTAATTAGGTTAAACACTTATGTCTATGTAAGTGTTTCGATTAAACACATAATTGAATCTAGCAGCAAAACCTGAAATCTGGAGGAACCATTGTTTCTTTATTGATTTAAACTTCGTTTTTTAGTTCATAATTTTAGATAATCAATCAAATCCACAACTGAGTTTTCCTTTTTCTATAGTAGTTAATAAAAACTCAGCATTACACACTTTCCACAATCCTCCGTTGGTTTGATATCCGACTTACCCTATCTATAGAGTTAGTTGGTTTTTGTATGTTCTTCACGACAGACATCAAAATGGCGCCGTTGCCGAGGAGGCGTGCACAAAGTGTTTAGTGTTAAGTTTTTAGTAGAAATAGATAAAAACCCAAAACTAGTGTCATTTTATTTTGTTTTGCTTTGTTCAGAATTATGCGAGATTTTTCTTGTTTGTGGTGTGCAGGTAAACTCTTACGTGTATGCATCATACTCGGAAGTCCGGGAAGTCTTCGGCTAGTTTACGATCCAGAAATTGAGCGAACCGTTCGGCACACCCGAGTGTTGCACCGAGATGTAAGACCCTTAAGACCATTTGATGATTCATATAATATATATATCACCTTTAAAGTTTCGTTTTTACAAAACGTGAACAAAACGACATTTACATGGAGTTTAAACCATTCCAAACAAAACGGTTATAAGTATTACACATAAGTTTCGTGACAAAAGAAACTATTATATTAGCGGAAGCTTTGCCCTTTGTGTGTTCGGTCCTCTATGTGCTTGATCATCATCTGCGAGTTCCTTTGGTTACCTATTATTCAACAATAGTCTTAAAAGTTAGTTATAAAAATATTATAACTTAACCAAACAAATCTGCAGCTGAAACAAATGACAAATTTTTTTTTCGCTGAGTTAATAACCCGTCGCGCGACCCGACGGAAACAAATTATATGGTTGCGTGACGCGACAACGGTCGCGGGCCGCGAGAGCGAAGGGGCTTCTCCGTTGCGTGACGCGAGGACCCCCTTTCAACAGCGAGTTTTGGTTCATGTCTGCATCTTTTCCAGCCAAACTCATTTTTACAAAAACTACAATAACTTCTTCGTTAGTGATCCGAATTAAGTTCCGTTTCTTTCTGTTGATGCACAAGAATGTCTGTTGACTTCGTCTGATGATGTTTTAGGACAAGAATAGTCAACATAGAATCATAATTGTAAAATTAGGGTTTTATGGTTAATTTCGCTTGTAAGGTCATAGGATTAGAGGTGATTTCGCTTTAGTGTCAAGGTGATTTCGCTTATATGGTTGTGACACATAAGCGAAATCAGTTAACAAGTGATTTCGCTTATATGTCATGCCATTGGAGCGAAATCAGCACCATTATAAATACCTCATGTGTGTGTTCATTTGAGCGAGATCTGGTCATAAGCTTTATAACCGAACTCTGTCAAAATTGTTTCAGAAAGCTAATAAAGTGAAGGAATTGAATAGGAAAGCTGCTGTAACGTTGCGTATACTGATTCCGCCTTTATACGTGATGATGAACTTGCTCAACTGATTGTTTAGGGTCACGACACGGTCCAACAAGTGGTATCAGAGCTTCAGGACGAGGAAGTTCATACTACATCAGCCGATTCGACACTCTTATCTCATTTCTACTCATATTTCTCTTTTATTTTTCGGATTAAACAAGTTTCTTCGGACAAAATGACTTGAAAATCTAGTATATTGAGCGAAACTAGTTGTTAAACAATCCTTAACAATATCAGATCTTAAAACATACTAAAACTCAATCAATTTTATCAAAATCTCAATTTGTTTTTGAACCGTAACTACATCTTCAGATCTAGAATGAATTAGCGGTTGAAAGTGAACATATTTCATATCATTGTGATCGGTTTTAAGAGTATTACAACCCTTGAAAGTTTCAGATCGAAATTCAGCGTAAAAATGAGTAAATTTGTGATTTCGCTTTTGTGTACATTCGGACTCAGCTGATTTCGCTCATACGGTCTTAGCTAATTTCGCTTTAACGAACATAATCAATCTAATTTCGCTCATCCGGACAAGTTGTTGATTTCGCTCATCTGGTCATTGTTGATTTCGCTTATACGAACTTGTTGATTTCGCTCAAAAGGACAATGTCTAATTTCGCTTATGTGTCATAAGTGATTTCGCTCCAAGGGACAAAGTTTGATTTCGCTCAAGTGAACATTCTGATTTCGCTTGAGTGAACAGTTGTGATTTCGCTTATCAGTCATTGAGACTGATTTCGCTTCAGTGTCAGTATTTTACAAAACTTCGAAAAATTTTTCTAAGTGTTTGATAATCTTGCAGGTACATTCATGATGGATGATTTTTTCTTGAACCCGTTTAGCGATATGTACGCATTCGCAGGAAACTCGGGAGATGATATTCCTACAAACAACAACAATACGAACGAGAACGAGAATACTCCGAAAGAAAAGAAGAAGGAAGCTTGGGAATCTGAAAGCGCATTCGGAACGTTCAATAAACCCCCAAAGCTTACGGCTATTGAGGAGTACAATCGTTGGTCCAGAAAATTTGAAGACTGGTTGATGGCATTCGCATTTACTAGCTGGAAAAGTATGAAAAATGGTTATGCAAATGGAAACAAAAATGGTGAGACGTTAAGAACAGCTGAGGAGATTGATTCGTTTGTAGCTGAACAAAAGTGTGTGGCATTGTTATTCCAGTCAGTCCGGGAAGACATTATTGCATTGATTGACTATTCAAATGCAAAAGATCTTTGGGAAAAGTTAGAAAAGAAATGTATAGGTAGTCAAGAAATTAAGAAAAACAAAAAGAAACTTCTTAGAAAAGAGTTTGATCTGTTCGGATGTTTAAAGAACGAGTCTGTGTGTAAAATGATAGAAAGGTTCGGTCATCTGAAGCTGGAGTTAGTAAGACATGATATTGACATTCCTGAAGAAGATCTTATCGACAAATTGTTCGATTCGTTGCCTGACGAGATGGATTGGAGATATTATGCACTCATGCTGAAGAATACCATCAAAGAACCAGAAAAGTTGACATTAGATTTGCTGATTGAGAAACTCGAAAGTCATGAGTTGGAGTTGAAGAAGACGTACAAAGTTAATCATTCATCTCACCAGCAGAATTTGGATTATCCAAAGAGCATGATGCCAAAAGCAACTTCACCAAAAACTGCGTTTTCTGCTGAAAATGTTTCGACAGCTGGCAAAGAAAGTCAAAGTGGTCAAAGCAGTGGAAGTCACAGTGGATCTTCATCTTCTGGAGGTCATTCTGATGCAAAGAATCGTTTTCAATGCAACATTGCAATAGACTTGAAGAATGCTCAGAACTTTGATGAGGAATCGGCCAAGCAGCAGATGATCTTTCTAGCATCAGTGTTGGAATCGTATGAAGGGTTGGTAGCTGGAAAGATAGGCAACACAAATCTGACGAAAGAAGATTACGATCAGATTGATCCGGAGGAAATGGAACTGATTGATATTCGTTGGGCTATGGCAAGTGCTGTTCGTCGAGCACAACGTTTCATGGAAATTACCGGAAGGAAAACAATTGGAGGAGCTTCTACCAAGCTGGGATTCGATAAATCGAAGGTGACTTGCTTTAAGTGTAAGCAGAAGGGTCATTTCAAACGAGAATGCCGAAACGCTTATGCTGATGAGTCAGAGAATCCTTTCAGAGATGATTATTACAAGAAGGCAATTTATCACCAAAATAAATACGAGCCGCCTAGATTGAAGCAGGTTGAAGACAACAAAGATAAATCTAGAGCTCTTGCGGTGATTTACGATGATGAGGGTTATGACTGGAGTCAAGAGGTTCTACCAGAAGAAGATGCGGTTGGTTACGCATTCATGGCGAAAACTGACGATCCTATTCCATGGAAAGACGATCGAACTGAAGAGCAAAAATATCAATACAGAAAGATGATTGCTGAAAACAAAATCATTAGAATATCTCGTATCTTTCTGAACGCAAGGAGAGCAAATAGATGGGATCCAGATAGAGAGTGCTATCTTGATGAGTATGGAAATATTGCAATTGATGATAGTACACTTGACATTGAAGCCATAATCCAGCAATACAAAGAAGATGATGAGTATTGGCAACACAAATGGTGGGGAACTCCAACTTCGAAAATGATTGAAGAAGAGAAAGAGAAAGAGAGAAAGGAGAAATAAGAGATCGAGAAAGCAAAGAAGATTGATACTGGAGTTATTGACACAACGCAGGAGTTGACTGCTGAAAATCTTGGAAGAATGGCTGACAAAGTGCTAGCTGCTAAGGCACTTGAGGTAGATTCTAACTCCGTGTCTGAGTCAAAAAGCCAGGTCAGTTCAGATGTGTCAACTAATGCATCAGGTAAGAAAGTTGAAGAAAATGCTGATTGCAAAAATTGCAACAAAGAGTGCAAATTTTGTAGCACAGTCACGTATCTCAACGGAAAGAAAGTTGATGATCTGACAGCAAAGGTCAGAAGCGTTGAGAATCAGATTCTTGATCGTGACAAAATGGTTAAAGCTTCAACTGAACGGATAAAAGATTTAACTAAACAATTGGAAAATGATAAAATTGATCATGACAAAGTTAAAAGTGAAAATGAAAAGTTGATTCTTGAAAACCGTCAGATTTCTGAAAAATTTGAAAAACTCAAAGGTACATTGAAAGATTGTGATGATCGAAATGGTAAAACTTTTAAAGAAAATGAACATCTAAGAGCAGTGCTTAGAGTCAAAGAAGAATCAATCAACCAACAACTGGATGAAATCGCTAAATTGAAACTTAAAGTTCAAGAGGCTGTAATCGAAAACGAGCGAATCCAGTTGAAGCTTAATAGTTACAGCTCCGCAAGCTTTGTTTTGCAACATATCATTCCCAAACCCATTGGGAAAGACAAAACGGGTGAAGATGTGTATTGTGATGGAACTGGGGTGGGGTTTCATCAAGTTCCACCACCTGTTCTTGATAACTACACGAAAAAGCAATCTGGGTTGGTTGAAATTGAGGAAGAAAAAGAAGTTAAACTTCCGGAAAACATTGACGTTACTTTTACATCATCTGATGATAGTGTTCAGACAGAGATTGTTAAGAGTACAGCTGAAAGTGTTTTGATGTCTGATTCACCTGAAGATGATGGATGTTTCTTGGACAAGTACATTCAGAAACCAAAGTCCAAAAACAACTTAAGTGATGAACCGGGTCTTGTGATGTACAAGATGGTTGGATCTGATAAGTTGTATTCGGATTCTGAGTTTCCAATTGAGAATGTTAATGTGAAAAAATTGACAAATGTTTTTAAGTTGGTTGAAGTTGAGCTGTCGGAAGTGAACAGTTTGAAACAAACAAAAAGGCAAATGAATTTTGAGAAAGATAAAGCTTACTACAAAAAGCCTGTTGTTCCACCAAGGTTTTATAATAACAATCGAAACAATTGGTCAGGTGGTTATAGGGATGGTAAGAGTTATCAGAAAAAGAGTTTTCAAAACAAAAGGTTTGCTGAAAAGAAGGTGTTTGTGAACAGTTCAAGTTCACTTTCTGATGAGGAAAACGAAATTTTTTCAAAATCAAACAAAGAGTTTTTTGAGAAAAGAGCTTCACATTATCTGTCTGAAGGCATAAGTCTAGTTGTGGATACTAGAACATGTTTTAGATGTAACAAAGTTGGTCACATTGCAAGAAATTGCACCAACTCCAAGCCTAAGATTGAAAATGTGAAGATTCAACAGAAGAAAGTTGATGTGAAGGGTAAAGCACCAATCGTTGTTGAGAAAAAGAATGTGAAAAATGACAACATTAAAGTGAAAAATGAACCCGTAACGAATGTGGTAACTAAAAATGACAAATTTTATAAGCGGGTTGCATTATCTCAACAAGTTTGGAAACCAAAAACTGAAATGAAAATTTCAACTTCTGAAGTGAAAAAGGCTGAAGAATCAATTTCGGTTGATTATGATGCAAATTTTCCATCTTTGAAGGCTGAAAATTTCAAAATTCAAATTGCTAGAGTTAAGGTTACACCTAAGGCTGATGAGGCCTGGGTGGACACCATGTTCGAATAAGCAGTTTGAATTGCCGGAGCTTCCTGGAATGCGAAGCATGAATCGGCATCTTTATTGAAGTGTTTTAAAATCAACTTGTGGTATATGCAGGATCTTCCAAGAGCCATTTCAAGATGGATCATGGATAGTGGGGCATCTCGACATATGACAGGAAAAACTGCATTACTATATGATGTGAAGAATATCAATGGTGGTTATGTGGGATTTGCTGGTCATGAAGGAGGTCGAATTGTAGGTGAAGGAACGTTATCTAACGGAATTGTGACGTTTGAGAGAGTTAACTACATCACTGAGCTGGAGAACAATCTGCTTAGTATCTCACAGATTTGTGACAATCAGTATACTACTCACTTCACTGATAAAGAATGTTTGATTCTGAAACCTGGTTTTGTTATCCCCGAAGAATGGATTATTATGAGGGCACCTAGAGTGAATGATTTATATGTGTTAGATATGTCTGTAGCAACTACAACTACTGGTCAAGCACATTGTTTCGTGTCTAGAGCAACTGAGAAAGAGTCAAGATTGTGGCACCGAAAGATGGGGCATATTCACCTAAGGAAGATGAATCACTTGGTGCACAATGATTTGGTATTGGGAGTTAATATCAAAGGTTTTCATCTGGAAGGGGAGTGCATTAGCTGTGTCAAAGGCAAGCAGAAGAAAAAGTCACACCCTACAAAGAAAGTCAATTCAGTTTCGAGACCGTTGGAGAGACTTCACATGGATTTGTTTGGTCCTGTGAATGTCAAAAGTATTACAGGAGATTACTATTGTTTGGTCGTTACTGATGATTATTCCAGATTTTCGTGGGTATCTTTCTTGAAGACGAAATATGAAACATTTGACAGTTTGATGGGGCTGTTCAGGAAGATTGAGAATTTGTACCAAAGGCGTATTAAGAAAATTCGAAGTGACAATGGTACTGAATTCAAGAACAGCAGAATGGAAGAATTTTGTGATGAAAGAGGTATTTTGCATGAATTTAGTGCTCCGTACACTCCGCAGCAGAATGGAGTCGCAGAACGCAAAAACCGGACACTAATCGAGACGGCTAGAACTATGCTCGCAGATTCAAAGTTACCGATTAATTTTTGGGCTGAATCTGTTTCCGCCGCATGCTATACGCTCAACAGGGTTCTTACTGTCAAGAAGTTCAACAAAACATGCTTTGAGCTAATCAATAATCGCAAACCGAATTTGAAGTATCTAGAACCGTTCGGGTCACCTTGTACGGTTATAGAGCCTTTTGGAAAGTTTGGTCCGAAGTGCATTGAGGGAATATTTGTTGGTTATGCAAATCCATTGCGACGTGTCTTCGTTCCAAGTGAGAAGCGGATTATTGAAGCTGCAAATGTTGAATGTCAAGGTTATACTATGCCGCCGCAGAATCCTGGTGATTCATGGCGTTATCATTACGACAAACTTTGGGATTCGTTTGACATGAGAGAAGAATCAGAGGAAGATGAAGATTTCTTTGATGAGTTGGATATTTTGCGTGAATATGAGTCGCAGTTAAGGTTCCCAGCTGAGTATTCGAGGAGACCACGGGAAACTTCAAATGATGATGAAGCAGGTCCAAGTAATGCTGGTGAACATGATGATGTCCAACAGAATGAAGTTGCTCAGGATAATCAGTCGGCTCAGAATGATAATCTAGAAGCTGAAAATATGCCAGTATTTGATCATGGTGATTCAGATTCAGATTCTGAGGGGGAGCAAATTCAGATTTCAAGTCAAACAAACCAAGTTGGTGAACAAGATGCAGAGCAGAATGTTACTAATCTGGAGGGAAATGTAGATGTTCAAAGCGAAGTGATGCCGCGAACTTTTTCATATCATCCAGAGGAGTTGATCATAGGAGAATTGCAAGCTGGTGTTCGCACTCGAAATCAGATTGATAAAGGGCTTACGTGTTTTTATACAAAAGTTGCTCCTTTGCAAACTGAATTCTCATTAAGTTGTTTTATCTCGCAGATTGAACCAAGAACTTACAAAGAGGCGCTTACTGAAGACTCTTGGATCAATGCAATGCAGGAGGAACTTAGTCAATTTGAGAAATTGGGAGTGTGGAAGTTAGTTGATTTGCCGGATGAAGCAGAAGTTTGAAATGTCATCAATGGGGGAGATGAAATTCTTTCTGGGTTTACAAGTTGAACAACTTCCTGAGGGAATTTTCATTCATCAGTCAAAGTATGTTCATGATATTCTAGAGAAATTTGGGATGTCAAGTTCTACTCCAGCTGCTACCCCACTTGCAACAAATCATGGGATTCACCCAGATCTCACCGGAGACAGGGCTGATGAAACTTTTTACCGATCCATGATAGGTTCTTTAATGTACCTAACTGCTTCACGTCCTGATATCATGTACCCAACGTGCCTCGCAGCAAGATTTCAGTCTAACCCAAGAGCATCGCATATGATCATTGTGAAGAGGATATTGCGCTACTTGAAAGGAACTCCTTCATTGGGGTTGTGGTATCCTAGAAAAGGCAATTTTACGCTCGAAGGGTATTCCGATTCGGATTTCGGATGCTGCAAAGTCAATTCAAATCAACAACTGCAGGATGCCAGTTCTTTGGTCCTAGATTGGTTACCTGGCAGTGTAACAAACAAACGTCTGTGGCGTTATCTACTTGTGAAGCGGAGTATGTTTCTGCTAGCAGTTGCTGCTCTCAGATCTTGTGGATACAGCAACAGATGCGCGACTATGGTTTGTAGTTTCTTAACACACCTCTTTTTGTTGATAATGAGGCCGCTATAAATATAACAAAAAATCCAGTACATCACGCTAAAACTAAACACATAGAAATTCGTCATCACTTTATTCGTGATTGCTTTGAGAAAAAGTTGATACGAATTGAGAAAATCCACACTAACGAACAGAAAGCTGATTTACATACCAAAGCTTTTGATAAAAATCGGTTTAAATATTTGTTAAAACTGAATGGTATGAAGCTTCTGTCGGTGTCGGATGGCATAATTGGCGTTGATGAGAGTACTGTTGCGGATGAAGACGAGAAACAATCTGCAATGGTTTGTCGTATTTTTACTTGTTTTGGTATTTAGGGGGAGTAGATGTTTGTACATAGTTTATTTTCAGAAAATACAAAAACAGTAAAAAATGCAAAAATACAAAAACATGATAAAATGAAAAAGAGCTTGTGTATATAGGGAAAATGATAGTACATCGGCTAGATGATCACAGTATGCTAAAGATTTGAATAGTATAAAAGAGTTAAACAATCTCACTGATGATGTGTCGATAGGTTTTCGTACATTTAGTAGATTTATTCGGGATATAAACCTAAATTCAAACTTGTGAATTCGTGGGGAACACTACTTGGATATATAGGTAACCCCTGAAATCTCGTTTGAAAGGTCTCTTAATCTGATATACTAGGTCTTTATACTCTATGATATCTGGGGTATTATTCCGGGACTTCTGCTGAACGGTGGTTCTGACCTAGTCCCTGGCTAATACTTGCTGCAATGCTTGAAACACAGCATTAAACCCTCAGCATGCTGAAACAATAAAATTGATAAATGCTGCTGTTGTAAGCAAAAAGATCCTCTAAAGGGGACACACCGAAAAGTCGAAGCTGATATCTCTCTGCGTATACGGAAGTATCGACCTGAGATCCCTCGGCCCTCGCATACCTAAATTATATACAGATATCATTGTAGTATTCTCACCTGTAAGACTGATTATTGAGATTCTGGATGCGGGAGTATATTCAAGAGGTGGGACACATGAATGATCTAAGTTCTTAATTCATCTAAATCGTATCCTGAGTAGATTGAAATTTGTGTGAGAATTTAAGATGGATCAGTATATCGACAATCGAGGTGAATTTTTTAAGTCTGAGTATGTAATGTAGCTTAACGGTACTTGTGTTTTGTCTGAGAAGTTGATATGATTCCCTGACACGCTCATCAAAAATATATTTGTAAATAGTTAACTTTGTTTACTTTCTGAAATTTAAGTTTTCTGTATTTCATTTCTTAGTTTAGAACACTTTGATAAAATCCAAAAAGATTTTTATTTCTGCTTTAGTTTCCGACAAACCAAAGTGGAGAGTTGATTGTTGGATTCTCAAGATGTTTGAAGCAGATGCAGGAGATTCTGAACTGAAGAATGAGGAGAGCTTACTTTGATGAAGTTTGAATTGTTTGAAAAGTCAAAAGCACAAGTTCATTAATTTGATACTTGTTATTTTCAGAAAACGTTTGAAAATTGTTTTAAAATCAGTGTGATTCGTCAAATGATCAACCAAGGTCATTAATTTGGACTTGGTAGTTTAATCAAGTAATTAGGGTCATTAACTTGAACCTGAATACTTGAGTGGATTTCTAAAACTGATTAAGTTTATGAGTTATGTGAAAAGATAAGTTTGTAATGAATGATGTTTGAGTAACAGGTTTGGACTTCATTATTCCCAATGGAAGCTAAATGTCAAAGATTGAACCAGATATCTCAGATTCTAGCATATCGAGAGGGGGAGTCTGTGAAAGGGGGAGTCTGGATCAACATTCAAAGGGAAGAAAGAAGTTAGAGCCAGGAGGACAAGATCCTGAAACCTGTGAAGATAGAGTGCTTATGATGAGACGACAGAGAATTAGAAAAAGACTAAGACTGAAGACTATGTCAACATCCAAGGGGGAGTCTGTTGATGCACAAGAATGTCTGTTGACTTCGTCTGATGATGTTTTTAGGACAAGAATAGTCAACATAGAATCATAATTGTAAAATTAGGGTTTTATGGTTAATTTCGCTTGTAAGGTCATAGGATTAGAGGTGATTTGGCTTTAGTGTCAAGGTGATTTCGCTTATATGGTTGTGACACATAAGCGAAATCAGTTAACAAGTGATTTCGCTTATATGTCATGCCATTGGAGCGAAATCAGCACCATTATAAATACCTCATGTGTGTGTTCATTTGAGCGAGATCTGGTCATAAGCTTTGTAACCGAACTCTGTCAAAATTGTTTCAGAAAGCTAATAAAGTGAAGGAATTGAATAGGAAAGCTGCTGTAACGTTGCGTATACTGATTCCGCCTTTATACGTGATGATGAACTTGCTCAACTGATCGTTTAGGGTCACGACACGGTCCAACACTTTCTACGCGATCGCAATTCGATCCTCCATACTATGGGATCAAAATCCAACATTTACATATATCGTCGTTGCTCCTGATTTTCTTGACTGTATATCTATAAAATGTCAACTTATACACGTGTGATTTAGTTTACAAAGATTTTTCAATGCCGAGAACCTCGATCAGAGAGTAAAAAAGGCGTAAGGTTCACAATGGTGTAAAACTAAAATGGGATATATAACGGGCTAGGATTAAAGTTACAGGAACAATGGCCAAACCAACCACCCAAGAATGGAATGGTCGAGCGAAAACACTTGACAACCTCCTAGAAGCAGCTTTTCTTACCACCAGACCTTTCTCCATCAATTAGGAATCTGATGCCGTCACTAAACACACTCCTTTAATTGTAGCTATTTTTTGAGTGTTTATTTTTTGGTGTCTAATCCGCATATATATCACCATTGCTCTTCTTTTTCTTGACTGTATATCTCTTAAATGTCAACATATACACGCGTGATTTAGTTTACGAAGATTTTTCAATGCCGAAAAAGGCGTAAGGATCACAATGGTGTAAAACTAAAATGTGATATACCGGGCTAGGATTTGAAATACAGGAACAAGGGCCAAACCAACCACCCAAGAATGGAATCGTCGAGCGAAAACACTTAACAACCTCCTGGAAGCAGCTTTTCTTGCCACCAGACCTTTATCCATCGATTAGGAATCTGATGCGGTCACTAAACACATTCGTTAAATTGTAGCCATTTTTGAGTGTTTATTTTTTGGTGTCTAATCCGCATATATATCACCATTGCTCTTGATTTTCTTGACTGTACATCTCTTAAATGTCAAGATATACGCGGGTGATTTAGTTTACGAAGATTTTTCAATGCCGAGAAGCTCGATCAGAGAGTAAAAAAGGCATAAGGTTCAAAATGGTGTAAAACTAAAATTGGATATACCGGGCTAGGATTCGAGTTACAGGAATAAGGGCCAAACCAACCACCTAACAATGGAATCGTCGAGCGAAAACACTTGACAACCTACTGAAAGCAGCTTTTCTTGCCACTAGACCTTACTCCAACAATTAGGAATCTGATGCCGTCACTAAACATACTCTTAAAATTTTAGCCATTTTTTGAGTGTTTATTTTTTGGTGTCTAATCCGCATATATATCACCATTGCTCTTGATTTTCTTGACTGTATATCTCTTAAATGTCAACATATACATGTGCGATTTAGTTTACGAAGATTTTTCAATACAGAGAACCTCGATCAGAGAGTAAAAAAGGCATAAGGTTCACAATGGTGTAAAACTAAAATGGGATACACCGGGCTAAGATTCGACTTACAGGAACAAAGGCCAAACCAACCGCCCAAGAATGGAATCGTCGAGCGAAAACACTTGACAACCTCCTGGAAGCAGCTTTTCTTGCAACCAGACATTTCTCCATCAATTAGGAATCTGATGTCGTCACTAAACACATTCCTTAAATTGTAGCCATTTTTTGAGCGTTTATTTTTTGGTGTCTAATCCGTATATATATCACCATCGTTCTTGATTTTCTTAACTGTATATCTCTTAAATGTCAACATATACACGCATGATTTAATTTACGAAGATTTTTCAATGCCGAGAACCTCGATCAGAGAGTAAAAAATGCGTAAGGTTCACAATGGTGTAATACTAAAATGGGATATAACAAGGTAGGATTAGACTTACAGGAACAAGGGCCAAACCAACCTCCCAAGAATGGAATCATTGAGAGAAACCACTTGACAACCTCCTGGAAGCAGCTTTTCTTGCCACCAGAACTTTCTCCATCAATTAGGAATCTAATGTCGTCACTAAACACATTCCTTAAATTGTAGCCGTTTTTTGAGTGTTTATTTTTTGGTGTCTAATCTACATATATATCACCATTGCTCTTGATTTTCTTGACTGTATATATATCTTAAATGTCAACATATACAGGTGTGATATAGTTTACGAAGATTTTTCATTGCCGAGAACCTCGATCAGAGAGTAAAAAAGGCGTAAGGTTCACAATGGTGTAAAATTAAAATGGGATATACCGGGCTAGGATTCGAGTTACAGGAACAAGGGCCAAATCAACCACCCAAGAATGGAATCGTCGAGCGAAAACACATGACAAGTTCCTGGAAGCAACTTTTTTTTCCACTAGACCTTTCTCCATCAATTAGGAATCTGATGCCGTCACTAAACACATTCCTTAAATTGTAGCCATTTTTTGAGTGTTTATTTTTTGGTGTCTAATCCGCATATATATCACCATTGCTCTTGAATTTCTTGACTGTATATCTCTTAAATTTTAACATATACATTTGTGATTTAGTTTACGAACATTTTTCAATGCCGAGAACCTCGATCAGAGAGTAAAAAAGGCGTAAGGTTCACAATGATGTAAAACTAAAATGGGATATACCGGGCTAGGATTCGAGTTACAGGAACAGGGGCCAAAGCAACCACCTAAGAATGAAATTGTCGAGCAAAAACACTTGACAACCTCCTGTAAGCAGCTTTTCTTGCCAACTGACATTTCAGCATCAATTAGGAATCTGATGCCGTCACTAAACAAATTCCTTAAATTGTAGCCATTTTTTGAGTGTTTATTTTTTGGTGTCTAATCCGCATATATATCACCACTGCTCTTGATTTTCTTGACTGTATATCTCTTAAATGTCAACATACACATGCGTGATTTAGTTTACGATGATTTTTCAATGCCGAGAACCTCGATCAGAGAGTAAAAAAGGCGTAAGGTTCACAATAGTGTAAAACTAAAATGGGATATAACGGGCTAGGATTCGAGTTACAGGAACAAGGGCCAAACCAACCACCCAAGAATGGAATCGTCGAGCGAAAACACTTGAGAACCTCCTGGAAGCTGCTTTTCTTGCAACCAGACCTTTCTCCATCAATTAGGAATCTGATGCCGTCACTAAACACATTCCTTAAATTTTATCCATTTTTTGGGTGTTTATTTTTTGGTGTCTAATCCGCATATATATCACCATTGCTCTTGATTTTCATCACTGTATATCTCTTAAACGTCAACATATACACGCATGATTTAGTTTACGAAGATTTTTCAGTGCCGAGAACCTCGATCAGAGAGTAAAAAAGGCGTAAGGTTCACAATGGTGTAAAACTAAAATGGGATATACTGGGCTAGGATTCGGGTTACAGGAACAAGGGCCAAACCGACCACCCAAGAAAGGAATCGTCGAACGAAAACACTTGACAACCTCCTGGAAGCAGCTTTTCTTGCCACCAGACCTTTCTCCATCAATTAGGAATCTGATGTCGTCAGTAAACACATTCCTTAAATTGTAGCCATTTTTGAGTGTTTATTTTTTGGTGTCTAATCCGCATATATATCACCTTTGCTCTTGATTTTCTTGACTGTATATCTCTTAAATGTCAACATATACACGTGTGATTTAGTTTACGAAGATTTTTCAATGCCAAGAAACTCGATCAGAGAGTATAAAAAAGGCGTAAGGTTCACAATGGTGTAAAACCAAGATGGGATATACTAGGCTAGGATTCGAGTTACAGGAACAACGGTCAAACCAACCACCCAAGAATGGAATCGTCGAGCGAAAACACTTGACAATATCCTGTAAGCAGCTTTTCTTGCCACCAGACCTTTCTCCATCAATTAGGAATCTGATGCCGTCACTAAGCACATTCCTTAAATTGTAGCCATTTTTGAGTGTATATTTTTTGGTGTCTAATCCGCATATATATCACAATTGCTCTTGATTTTCTTGACTGTATATATCTTATATGTCAACATATACATTCGTGATTTAGTTTACGAAGATTTTTCAATGTGGTGTAAAACTAAAATGGGATACACCGGGCTAGGATTCGAGTTACAGGAACAAGGGCCAAACCAACCACCCAAGAATGGAATTGTCGAGCGAAAACACTTGACAACCTCCTGGAAGCAGCTTTTCTTGCCACCAGACCTTTCTCCATCTATTAGGAATCTGATGCCGTCACTAAACACATTCCTTAAATTGTAGCCATTTTTTGAGTGTTTATTTTTTGGTGTCTAATCCGCATAAATATCACCACTGCTCTTGATTTTCTTCACTGTATATATCTTAAACGTCAATATATACACGCATGATTTAGTTTACGAAGATTTTTCAGTGCTGAGAACCTCGATCAGAGAGTAAAATAGGCGTAAGGTTCACAATGGTGTAAAACTAAAATGGGACATACAGGGCTAGGATTCGAGTTACAGGAACAAGGGTAAAACCAACCACCCAAGAATGGAATCGTCAAGCAAAAACACTTGACAACCTCCTGGAAGCAGCTTTTCTTGTCACTCCCCCAAAATACCACATGCGGAAACCCCGCGGGATGTGTGACGTACCCGGATCTACCCACCAATCACATTGAACTTATGACAAGATTTTTAAATAAAAACTTTCATTAATTAACATAAAGCATTACAAAACTTTAAATGTATTTCAACATATACAGCGGAAGCATAAATCATTTGTTTAGTGTTTCATAAACCACATGTACGAAAACCATTAGACTTGACTTGCGATTGCATGTCTCTCGACCCATGACCACTCCAGCTTCCTAGACAGCAAGTTCCAAAGATATAACCCTATAGACCTGCAAGCATGCAGACAAGTGTGTCAGACGACGCTGGTGAGTTCAAAGTTTGTTAACACGTTTTAGTTACCAGATATGAGTATAAAACATTTCAATGATTTGATGTCGTTAATAACTCGATTACCGCAGATGGCTCCAGATTATTTTCCCTATTCCCCAAAGCCTCTATCAAAGCAATGGTTAAGATTGGGATCATTAGTTCACTCCCGACCTCTCCGGTGCGGTGTGAGGTTTCCAAACCTAAATAGCGCTATTAACTAATACCCCGTTGGCTCCCCAGCAATAATTGGTAGAAGGGACTTGGGTGATAGATATGAGTGTATTAACCAACATCCCAATAACCCGACGTTCCTCCCCGGAACATTTACCAGATGTCCCTCCCCGGGACGCATGCTTGGAAAAAAAGAGCAGTGAACTCACCTTGGTTTGCTCGGTTTGTTAAGTTACCCGTTTCCAAGTTAATCAACCAACCCTACCGTGGTTACCAATGAACATCAGTCACATAAACAACAAGTCACGTATTCGTACACAGTAAGTCACGTATTCGTACACAGTTTGCATTTATCACAAGGTCACCGTATATCATATGTCAAATACCCTGTTCCATACATGTTCACATCTCAGGTGAATATCACACAATAACATTCATAGTTTATATATATCGCAAACACCACGTATGTTATGTAACAGCTACTTAGTTTTCATGTTAGTCTACATTCCAAGTACCCATCAAGTAATAACATTCAACAGTTGAAGTGATTATGCACATTAATTCACACAAGTTTCCTCATTCCCAACTAGTGTTATCATCGAGCACAAACGAAATCATGTGACCAACATTCACATCAAACGCAATACATGCGAAATTAATTGTTCTGTTAAGATTGTTCTCAGATGGCATCCGGACGAAAATCTATGTTTCGTCGTTCAGCTTCTCGACGAAAGACCATATTTTGTCGTTACTTAATCATGGCGAAAGACCATCTTTCGTCGTCACTTAATCATGGCGAAAGACCCTCATTCGTCGTCGTCAACCCAAACAGTTTCAACATTCGTCTAAACCCTAATGTTCACAGTTACCCTATTGCAAATCATAGTCCAATCGATTTCTAAGTACATCATGCGAGCACATCTGGTTATGATTATCAACAGTTTAACATCATCTATCATTATGCAAAACAATACACACTCAATTTCATAAATACAGTAACCTAATCGATCATCATCCATTCAACATCAACACACTTCACATCAGATCATACACCTCAAACCCTAGTTTCTAGCATGCACATATATGATTTAACACGACAACCCGTAACTATTCGATCTCATAAAACTAGGAAATCGAATAACATAATGATAACAGTAACTAACCGAGATGAAGGAAACGATGAGTTTAATCGATATAGAGAGCTTCGAGGACTCGGAATTGTCGCCACACCGGAGAGTGTGTTCTAGGGTTTTTAGTTTTCAACTGACAGTTTCGATATGCAAGTTTATGTTTTAATCATTCTTTGATGGGCCGTAACTACTTGGGCCGAAGGCCCTTACGGCGAAACACCTGCTCGACCAAAGATCCGTCCTTCATCGAGACTGAAGGTGGCGAAAAACCTGTTTTTCGTTGAATAAGGTTTATGGCGAAAAACATGGAATAAACTATATTTAACATTTCACATTTAACCACCAAGTTTCACATTTTGACAACCAAGCATTACACATTAACATTTAACATACAAATAACCACACACGACCAACAGGATTGTGAAGCAAGTGATGTGTATAGAAAAGGCCTTGAAATCTCGGGTTGTCACATTATCCCCAACTTGAAAGAAATTTTGTCCCGAAATTTAATAAGTAATTCAAAATAGCACGGTGTTAGATCAGGATGACTGTGGATTTTCAGCCGGTGCCACATCATCCCCAACTTGAAAGGGAATTTCATCCCGAAATTCGCCAATGACATCCGAAGTTGATACAACCGTTTGAACAACTGAGTATACTAGTGCTTACTCCAATCATTGCGTTCCCACGTGAACTCTGGTCCGCGTCTTGTGTTCCAACGAACTCTCACGATTGGAATTCGATTATGCTAACGAATCTTGACGTCCTGGTCCATGATTTCAGTAGATTCCTCAACAACTGCAACTTGTCATTAACCCTAGACTCTAATAAGGGTATCAAAAGCATTTCATCGGACAAACACTACCTTAGATTCGAGACATAAATGATATCGTGTACATTACTCAATTCATCAGGTAACTCGAGTTTGTAGGCCATGTTATCGACTCTTTCCAAGATTCTGAATAACTCAACGTAACGTAAATTAAGCTTACCACGCTTCCCAAATGTACCACACCCTCCCAGGATGAGATTTTCAACATGATACGATCGCCTACAGCGAACTCCCAGTGGTTCCTAAGCCTATCAACTTTCCTGATGGTCACTCGTTGCCGCCAAACGATTTCCGATCTAAGCAATCTTCCCAAGAGTTTCGAGTGCAAGTCCTGGACCTGTGATTTGGTTGTCACCCATCTTAATCCAACAAGGAGATTAGCGTTACTGTCCATGCAATGCCTCAAACAGAGCTGTCTGAATACTAGAATGGTGACTGCTACGGTAGAATGCAGCCAAAGATATGTGTCCTTACAATTTTCACTAAGTCAATCACACACATGCTCGAAGCATGTCTTCGAGTTTCAGGGGGTTTGTTTACTCTGACCATTTGTCCTATGGTGATAAGTAATGCTCATGTCTAGACGTAAACCAAGAGTGTTGTGTAATGCCTGTTATAAACCAGGTATAGATCAAAATCAGAGATAACAGAAGTTGGCACCTCGTGCCTAAAAACCGCCCTCCACAGGTAGTTACTCAGAGGATGTGAAGACTTGACAATCTTCCTTGTTTGCAAGAAAGTGTGCTGATTACATGAGACAATCAACGAGCACCCAAGTGATGTTATTTCCGTTCTGAGTTTCAGGTAGTCCAGTGACAAAATTCGTGGCAGTCTGTTCCCATTTCCATATGGGTGTCTCGTGTTGCTGATACTCCACCTTGACTTTTCCACAAGTCAAACATCATTCACAAACATTGCTAGGTGGGCCTTCATGCCCGATCACTAGTGCAAGATTTATAGATCCTAATATCTCTCATCAAAACCCAGTCGACTAGAATATCGAGGCTGGAGTGCTTTGCTCAACACGAGTTCCCTACAGTTGCCGTATAATGAGGCCCACATTCGTTCCATGAGGTAGCGGATATCGTCCGACTTGCCAAAAGTTGCTCTTCCATGCCCCGCATGGACCCAGCTTGAAAATTTCTTCCTTCGGTGCTTCGGGTTGAATAGAGCGAGTCTGATCAGGTAGGTTAGAGTCAATAGTGAGCTACGAAGCTCGTGCATGTTCAAGTTTCACAGTCGGAATCATCCAAAAGTCCTATCCAGTGATGCCATTACCTGATTTAGCTCTTTCGAAGACAGAGTACACGGGAGGCTCTTGTGATCGGTCCAAGTAGTACATTTGGTACCGTCCAAGTAATGCCTCCAACCTAAATCCAAAGACCATGGTTTCCACCGCAGGTTGTGACTCATGCAATTCTTCTTGTGAATCCACTACGTAAGCCATCACTTCCTCGTGTTGCATTGGCGTGTAACTGGAACTCTGATTCGAACCATCATGGTATACGATGCTCAGTGCATTGCAGAGTTGGGATTTGAAAGCTGAAAAGTCGTCCTCCTATTTTGTCTTCCACGAATACAGTACCCTGCTGTGCTAAAGAGATTAAGGCTTCACGATCTTCGAAAATCCTGTGATGAATCTGCGATAGCATCTAGCGAAACCAAGAAATTGCTGTATCTCTGAAAGAATCTTTGGCGCCAATCAGTTTCTAACAAAATGGATCTTAGCGAGATCCACATGTATTCCACCTCGTTGATTACATGGCCAAAAATGTACCGAAAGAATCCATTATTCCCATTTATCAAAGCTTCACGCGGAGTGGCTCTTCTCTCAAGAGTTCTAAAATATGATACATATGCCACCCATGTTGTTCCTTTCTATTGGAAATGATTCAAGACATCATCAATAAACACGGTCGATTCATGTGGTCCATAAAGCTACTGGTGTGTTGATTAACTCAAAGGTCAGGGAATACGAAGTCGCAATGGCCGCATTGTGTTCGATATGCCGTTTTAGGAACATTCTCCCCTTGGACTTCCATCTGATGATGGTTTGCTTGTTAGCCAATCCTCGAGTGGGAGCCTGACCCTCGCAACTAGTCAACAGGTTGTCAATACATGGTCGAGGCAAACGGTTCTTGACTGTCACTTTTCAAGTTCTTGATAACCAGTACACATGTCTAACGATAAGTCTTATCTTCACGGATATAACCGGGGGCTCCCCAACGCGAAAAGAGCTAGGTCCAACAAAACTCCTATCCAACAATTCCTGTGGTAGATTAGACAGTTCTTGCAACCCTCCTGGTGCAAGACGGTAAGGCGTACAAGTAATCAGGGTTGCCTCTGGCGCGGGATCAAACTAAGATTCTGCCTAACAGTTGTGGAAGTAAACCTGAAAGTCCCTTGGGTAGTACACCGAGAGGAATTACGAACAATTGGTGGATCCTCGATCCTCTTTTCCTTAGCCTTAACATCAGTAACGGTTGCTAATATAGCGGGGTAATCCCTCAGTAGACCCTTCTGGGCCTTCATAGCTGAAATGGCGCTAACCCTTGCACCACTCTGACGCTTTAGAACAGTTAACGGTTCTCCACCAGGGAGAAGGATACGCAAAATTTTCTTCTCACAGGGTATATCTACGCGATCTCTGGATAACCAATCCACACTAACTACTGCACCAAAACCATCAAGAATAGTAGAAGGAAGGTCGATGTCGAACACTTGTCTCACAAGGTTGAGTTTGCATCCCAGTGAACATATGAGGTTTCATTTGTCTTGCCATCAGCTGATTCCACAACAGGTTCGGTTTCAAGAAGCATTAGGGTTAAACAGAACAGAGACAAAGCGATTAGCTACCAAGAACGTGCAGGCCACCATGTTGCTATATTACTGGCATCGCCTATGCCAGTCCTAAATGCCCTTCCATGAGCATTATTTCCCGTGTTGTTGTTCTTGTTACGAGAATTTCCAGTACTGCCGTCGTTCCCTTGATTGTTGTCGTCTTGATTTAACGACGGCCACTCCTTGTCGTAGGCACCTTCATTTCCATACAGTTGGCTACCATTACAGGTACCTTGACTGTTGCTTCTAATGTTGTTGCTTGAAATGGAGCTCTACGATCTTTCACCGACCGGGTCCACCCTTTTCATATTCCGTGTCACGTCCTAAAGCGCTACTCACTGTGCTGGTAGTTACACATTCCATATTATCACCAATTGTCATCACTTATGCCCTGATTGATTTGTAAGAATTAACCCCCATAAGTCGCTGACTAGTGTTAAGAATTCGATTGAAGTTAAATTGCTGATGTTCGTTGCTGGTAATCAGGGTCGTCCAAATACTGAAGTCGGTAAATTACTACACTCACCCTCTTGTCCATTGATCTAGCAAGTTGATTGAGTAATACGCGGTATGTTGCGAGAGTGTTGCAGAAGTGATCGCACTTCGGGAACTACGACGTCAACACATTGAGTTTCAGCCAATGAAGTGGAGTGAGAAAGGTATCGACCAATCATTCAACGCTGCGACATCCAACTCAGGGACGTTCGTACTAGCACCTAACATTCTACACAGTTAGCTAGGCGTTCAGATGGGTGTTCAGGTAATACTCGATAGCATCAAGATTCGTAAGAATTCAGAGAGAGGTGAGAAGGTCACATTCGAGTGGGAGACAATCACTGCCATGACTCCTATAGACTTGTTACGTTTCACATTGATTAGATAACGGAACAGAACCCCTTTTTCACTTGTTAAGCCTCATTGGGACTCGCATGCACCCCACATTATTATTATGTGTGCACCCACAATAATATTGCGATTTGCATGCTCATCTCAGTTCCTCCTAACTCATGTCAAATGGTTCCTCAGACTTGAATGCCAAACAGAGGTTAACAAAGCGATAAGACCACAAGAATCTAAGGACTATGACATGCTATCAACGCATCATAATGTAAGCAAGTAATTCATGTAATCATGCTATAGTGACGAGTGTATGTTTGTATGCTACATCATAAAAAAATGTACACTGCTCATGTAATGTATACCACAGATGAAAAGACGAACCTTGCAATTTGGAGCTGAGTGTCATGGTCGTATTCACGTGTTCAGAACTGTTCGGTTATAGTCTGGTTTTATAAAAACGTTTTTAAAACCAAGTTCACTATAACCAGTGGCTCTGATACCAAACTGTCACACCCTCAAAATACCACATGCGGAAACCCCGCGGGACGTGTGACGTACCAGGATCTAGCCACCAATCACATTGAATTTATAACAAGATTTTTAAACAAAAACTTTCATTAATTAACATAAAGCATTACAAAACGTTAAATGTATTTCAACATATACAGCGGAAGAATAAATCATTTGTTTAGTGTTTCATAAACCACATGTACGAAAACCATTAGACTTGACTTGCGATTCCATGTATCTCGACCCATGACCACTCCAGCTTCCCAGACAGCAAGTTCCAAAGATATAACCCTATAGACCTGCAAGCATGCAGACAAGTGTGTCAGACGACGCTGGCGAGTTCAAAGTTTGTTAACACGTTTTAGTTACCAGATATGAGTATAAAACATTTCAATGATTTGATGTCGTTAATAACTCGATTACCGCAGATGGCTCCAGATTATTTGCCCTATTCCCCAAAGCCTCTGATGTGTGTAAAATGCAACATATAAATTACATCAAATAAGGCATAAAACTAACCCTTTTTTAGTACTAATATTGGAAAAAGAGTGTTTTTGTCTTCCTTTTGTATTTTCAGGATTAAATGAGCTCAAAAACGCAAAAGAAGCAAAAAGACAGCTAAATCCAACATAAATACAAGAAAAGGAACATTAGTGGATTGCCCGAACCCTCAACGGCACCTTCCAAAGCAAAATAGAGAAAACAGAAGGCTGAACACGCCCCGTGCTCAGCCAGCACGGGGCCGTGCCCAAGAAGCAGCAGAAAAGACAAATCTATAGAAGCTTCTATTGCCCACCACGGGCCGTGCTCAGCGGACACGGGGGGCGTGCCGAAAGTACTGCAGGCGCATTAATTGTAATTGCGAATTACAATTAATGAAGAGAGAGAGTGTCAGACGGGCACGGGGCCGTGCCCAGCGAACACGGGGCCGTGCCCAGGCTTCTGTTCAGCCTATAAATAGGAGTGCTTGGTTTCATTGCAACTCATCCCTTGGCACACCACCTCTCTCACACTTCATCCACCACCCACCACCATCACAACACCATCATCCACCACCATCATCCATTGTCCATCATAGAGTGTGTGAGTCGTCTCGGGATCCAAGATTGATCGTAAGAGTTCTTGACAATCAAGGCCATGTTTGCCTAAGTCTCTTACATCACTTGGTGAAGACAAAATGTCTAGTATAATACTTTTTATTTCTAATCTTTTGCACTTTTTATTTGGTTTTGTATTAATGACTTTAATAACTAGTTACTTATGTTGAAGGTGATCTTTCCTTATCGTTTGTCCGTGGTGTCTTGGCATTATTTTACTGTCTATATAAAATAAAGGATTTTCACCATTCATATCTCTACGGTCTATATGGAGGTATGTTGGCTACCTGGTAGGGGGTTAAGGGAACGGTTTGGTAAAGGTCTTGCCATTGTTCAGCGTTTAGAGGTCCTGCAATGGACCTGGGTCAAATTTAGTAGGACCTCCTTCAATACTTCACGGTATTGGATGGCGGGGGTCCAAACTCTTTGATCCCCTCATAAGTTAACTACTATTAATACTATAACCCGGCTATTTAGGACTGTATCCCTGCTGACTCAGACTACTTAGTCGAGGGTAACGTCACCGCCAAAAGCGGGGCCTACCACAATACTGCATTAATAACTTAATTCATTATCTTCCAATAATCCACCCCTTTAGGATTGTATCCCTGCTGACTCAAACTACTGGGGTGAGGGTAACGTCACCTTCAAAAGAGGGGCCTACTACAATAACTAAGATAATCTCTTAATTATGTGCAAAAGTGCGGAAATAATCAAAGGTTATACTAGATACGAGTCGGAACCAAGTGATTCATCTTGTCTATCTGTTTTTATTTTTATTTTTATTTTCAGCATTTTAGTTAGTTTTTATTTTTTAGTTTAAAAACATTTTTCTAAACTTTTATTTTGGTTAGACGTTGAGGATAAACCGGTACTAAAAGCTCTTGTGTCCTTGGACGACCTCGGTATCTTACCAACGCTATACTACACTCAACGATGGGTGCACTTGCCCATATGTGTGTTTAGTGTTAGTGAAATATCGTGTTTTATAAATTTAAAACTTGGCTAAAATAAGTGTTAAAAAGGGCTTAAAATATACACCTAAAATATACGACACTTCACACGCATCAAGTTTTTGGCGCCGTTGCCGGGGACACAAGGATTTTAAGAAAGTTAGGAATCAACGGCCTAATCATCTTTTATTTTTCTTTTTTTATATTTTTTAGGATTTTCTTAGTTTTTCAGCTTCTGCAGAGCTCAGCACGGGCCGTGCCCGCTGAACACGCCCACGTGCTCAATCATTGGAACTGGCAATCCTGTTTTACATCAGACAGTAAGCTGAACACGGGGCCGTGTCCACTCAACACGCCCCCGTGCCCAAGTTTCAGTTACTGAAAACAGAACCGTTAGATCCCGACGGTTGGTAATTTCTGACATAAACATGAGTGATAGTAATTATTTTTACTTTCGGCACTCTTATGGTACGTGGTGTCAATTATGTGGTGGTGAACATGAAGAAGTAAAATGCTACTTCCTAAATTATAGGCCCCACTACATGGACCCGCGATCTTCTCACAACCTTAAGAGGGGCGAAAGTAAAAATAAGCACTATTTCTCCCTCGAATGCGCCCAGCCAGATATTCTAGGGGAAATGTTCCTTAGCGAATTATTTCAACTAGAAGAGCTAATTCTGAAATGGATAGAAGAGCTTAGGAAGGATTTTATTGATCCGCCCCAAGACGATACCCATGAAGAAATGTTCGAACCGCATTCCGACAACCTCGTTGCTCCCGAAAATACCTTCGTACCTAGCAAAGACTTGGACGATAGTCGTCCCTGTGTCGATTGTGCCGTGAAGGACTCTCCATCGACTTCGTTCGGTGCATACATAGACCTGAGCGATTCGGCATATACCTTCTTTAACAAGAGCCCGGAAAAGGGTTGGACTTGTCCACCTAGAATGAAAATAGGAATTACCCTCACCGACAACCTCTTGCGTTCTCGCCTTAGTCTAGGACAATTAAGGTATATTAGGCACTTTGGGGTTGTTCCAACCAGTAAGGAACCACCCGATATCGGGGAGATCCTTGAATTAGCAAAACTCCATAAAGCAGCCTCCAGACACGGGGCCGTGCCCAGGTCAACACGCCCCCATGCTCACTAAAAAGATTCTCTGCTGATTTGGTCAGAATACGGACAAAATGTGTCAGGATTTTCTCTGAACACGGGGCCGTGTCCAGTCAACACGGGGCCTTGCCCAGGGCGCTGTCGTTTTCTTTAAATGCAGCCTGATTCCTGCTCATTTTGACCACTTCAATTGACAGAGATCTCTGGAATTTTCACTCATACCATCCTAGGTAAGTGTCAAAAGAAGGTTCCAAGGGACCCTCTTGTCCTTTCCACTTTTATTCATTTCCTCCTCTTTCAAAATTTTTCAAAAGTTCCTCCATGGAAGCTTGGAAATCCTTTGATTCCAATCCTCTATGTGAAGTTTGTAAGATTATTTGCTAAAGATTCTGGGCTAAAGTTAGTTGAATAACTTTACTTTAAATTATCCGAGCTTAAAACCCAGATAAAAATCATAAAAATAATTTAAAACTCCAAGAGTCTTTAGCCAAAAATCCTGCAGACAAATGGACACGGGGCCGTGCTCAACGAGCACGGGGCCGTGTCCAGGGGCTCTGTTTTGTAAAGATTTAGTTTCCTTCGGTTTTCTTCACAGAAAATGGCAAGCAGAACAAGCGGATCATCTTCAAGGAATAACCGACAAGGGAGGAGATCTTCAACAGCAGAAGACTCTCTTGTAAACTATGTTTACGCTCTAAGGGAGGCTATTGATGAAATGACGGGAGTGGAAGAAGCATTGGTCGACCGTATCAACCATCTTACCGTGGGGCTGGAGGGCTGTCTCCATGAAGTAAACCTCTTGCACCAGAGGTTGAACCTTCTCGCTTCCCCGCCTTTGGTGCCCATAATAACCCAAAGGGCGTGGAACATGGTGCCCGAAGTTGTCATTCCAGCTGAATGGTACGCCATGCACCAAGAGCTTCCTCGAAGAGTGGTGCAAGGAGTCCCGGTGAATGTTCCCCCTCAACCACCAACAGCAGAAGAAAACGAAGCCACATTCTTCCTCCCTAGGGAGATCGAAGAATGGCTTTAAACAAAGTTTAGGAAGGAACTCGTTCGGCTAAAAGTCCTACTCTATCGGGAAATCATTCTCGAAATTTTCCTAAATTAGTAGAACTCCTTATGATAACCTCGTGTACTTGCTGACCTATCTAGTTAAATTTTAATTTTAGTTTAATTTAGGAGTATGTAAGTTCTCTCTATGATGAAATGAAATGATGGTTTTAAATGTTTGGATGGTTTGTAATGAATTAAACACACTCATGGTGGTAAGGGATGAAAAGGGGAACGAGAAAAATGATCCCATGCACAAGAACGAGGCAACCCGACAATTTTCTCCCTTTCAGAAGGTTCAACACGGGCCGTGCCCAACCAACACGGCCCCGTGTCGAACCACCTGCAGAAAACGCCCAGTACAGGTAACTGGACACGGGCCGTGTTCACCCAACACGCCCCCGTGTCCAGACTTCTGTTTCTCTTATTTCAATTTTGTTACTGGCACTTGAACACGGGGTCGTGCCCGGATAACACGGGGCCGTGTTCAGTGCCCAGTAACACAAATTTTTGCTTTTTAAACACTATTTTACACATCTAATCAACCTAAAAATTTATTTTTGGGACACATTGAGGACAATGTGTAATTTAAGTGTGGGGGGGATGCTAAAACCTTGAATTTTGCAAGTCCTAAATACAAGCCTTACACAAAACTCTATTGGAACCGCTAATCACCCCAAATTTTTTCAAAAATTTCAATTTTTTTTACTTGTCTAGGTTTAACTCGGGAAATTCAAGCTCTCAAAAAGGTTATATTTTTACAAATTTACAACCGATAGCGTAGTGATAAAAAGAACCAACATAAGAAAATTATGAAAAGGCATGACAAACTTATTTAAAATTTGATTATATAAACTTGATCACATAAAAACCCATTCCCACAAAAGTGAGTTTTGAGCCTTTATTGAGCACACAATTCCATATCATTTGACTAAATGCTCATTTTTCGTTTCTTGTGTGAATAGCCGCTTGGTTCTTACGACTCTAGAACTTGCCATGACAATACATTCCCGGTCCTTATCAACTTAAACCCGAGTAAGTAAATGATGGAGGCATTAGGACTAACATTTTTTTTTCTACACCATTATTTTTCTTTTTCTTTTACCACCTACCCAAAAATCCCCCTAGTTAGCCCCTTTGAGCCTAAACCTTTTCGTTTCATCACCCAAAACAAAAACCCTTTCACCCACCAAAACCTTTTTCATTTTTTTTTACCCTTTATTTTAGTAACAAGTTCGGTTCTTCGAAAAAAAAAATTATTTTTAATGAAGCAAAAAGAAAATAAACAAACAAAGTAATCAAAAATAACTTTGTTTGAATAAAAGCTTCATTAAAAATAAAGAGTTGAAAAAAAAAAAAAAATTTTTTTACGAAAACCGACACTTGTTACGCTTTTTAGCCCTTTTTCTACTAACCACTAACCCAATCACCTACCTTTAACCCTAGCCAACCCTTAACCCACAAAGTCCTCTTGATATCTACAAAGGTATAAAAGTTAAAAAGGAGGAGGATTGATTTCTTGGCAAGCCTATGGTAGGAATAAGTTCCAGGACCGCTCTCGAGTGATTCACTAAAAATACACCTTCGGCCGAGTGTGAGTGATTTCCCCGCGAGGTATGTGAACTTGTATATAAATAGAATTTTAAAAAGGCATGTTATGCCCAAATAAGTAATTTCTTTTATGAACAGTTCTAAATAAATCGTTACGAATAGGAGTGTAAATAAATAAAAATAAAACCCCAAAAAGATCTTGGAAATCCCGACACTCTATGACAAGTCCAAAACCTTCTCTTCTACCTATTCCATTTGGGAGTGTAAGCCAAATATTAAAGAGTTTTGCTTGAGGACAAGCAAAAGTTCAAGTGTGGGGGTATTTGATGTGTGTATAATGCAACATATAAATTACATCAAATAAGGCATAAAACTAACCCTTTTTTAGTACTAATATTGGAAAAAGAGTGTTTTTGTCTTCCTTTTGTATTTTCAGGATTAAATGAGCTCAAAAACGCAAAAGAAGCAAAAAAGACAGCTAAATCCAACATAAATACAAGAAAAGGAACATTAGTGGATTGCCCGAACCCTCAACGGCACCTTCCAAAGCAAAATAGAGAAAACAGAAGGCTGAACACGCCCCGTGCTCAGCCAGCACGGGGCCGTGCCCAAGAAGCAGCAGAAAAGACAAATCTATAGAAGCTTCTATTGCCCACCACGGGCCGTGCTCAGCGGACACGGGGGGCGTGCCGAAAGTACTGCAGGCGCATTAATTGTAATTGCGAATTACAATTAATGAAGAGAGAGAGTGTCAGACGGGCACGGGGCCGTGCCCAGCGAACACGGGGCCGTGCCCAGGCTTCTGTTCAGCCTATAAATAGGAGTGCTTGGTTTCATTGCAACTCATCCCTTGGCACACCACCTCTCTCACACTTCATCCACCACCCACCACCATCACAACACCATCATCCACCACCATCATCCATTGTCCATCATAGAGTGTGTGAGTCGTCTCGGGATCCAAGATTGATCGTAAGAGTTCTTGACAATCAAGGCCATGTTTGCCTAAGTCTCTTACATCACTTGGTGAAGACAAAATGTCTAGTATAATACTTTTTATTTCTAATCTTTTGCACTTTTTATTTGGTTTTGTATTAATGACTTTAATAACTAGTTACTTATGTTGAAGGTGATCTTTCCTTATCGTTTGTCCGTGGTGTCTTGGCATTATTTTACTGTCTATATAAAATAAAGGATTTTCACCATTCATATCTCTACGGTCTATATGGAGGTATGTTGGCTACCTGGTAGGGGGTTAAGGGAACGGTTTGGTAAAGGTCTTGCCATTGTTCAGCGTTTAGAGGTCCTGCAATGGACCTGGGTCAAATTTAGTAGGACCTCCTTCAATACTTCACGGTATTGGATGGCGGGGGTCCAAACTCTTTGATCCCCTCATAAGTTAACTACTATTAATACTATAACCCGGCTATTTAGGACTGTATCCCTGCTGACTCAGACTACTTAGTCGAGGGTAACGTCACCGCCAAAAGCGGGGCCTACCACAATACTGCATTAATAACTTAATTCATTATCTTCCAATAATCCACCCCTTTAGGATTGTATCCCTGCTGACTCAAACTACTGGGGTGAGGGTAACGTCACCTTCAAAAGAGGGGCCTACTACAATAACTAAGATAATCTCTTAATTATGTGCAAAAGTGCGGAAATAATCAAAGGTTATACTAGATACGAGTCGGAACCAAGTGATTCATCTTGTCTATCTGTTTTTATTTTTATTTTTATTTTCAGCATTTTAGTTAGTTTTTATTTTTTAGTTTAAAAACATTTTTCTAAACTTTTATTTTGGTTAGACGTTGAGGATAAACCGGTACTAAAAGCTCTTGTGTCCTTGGACGACCTCGGTATCTTACCAACGCTATACTACACTCAACGATGGGTGCACTTGCCCATATGTGTGTTTAGTGTTAGTGAAATATCGTGTTTTATAAATTTAAAACTTGGCTAAAATAAGTGTTAAAAAGGGCTTAAAATATACACCTAAAATATACGACACTTCACACGCATCAGCCTCTATCAAAGCAATGGTCAAGACTGGGATCATTAGTTCACTCCCGACCTCCCCGGTGCGGTGTGAGGTTGCCAAACCTAAATAGCGCTATTAACTAATACCCCGTTACCTCCCCAGAAACAATCGGTAGAAGGGACTTGAGTGATAGATATGAGTGTATTAACCAACATCCCAATAACCCGATGTTCCTCCACGGAACGTTTACTAGATGACCCTCCGCGGGTCGCATGCTTGGAAAAAAAGAGCAGTGAACTCACCTTGGTTTGCTCGGTTTGTTAAGTTACCTGTTTCCAAGTTAATTAACCAACCCTACCGTGGTTACCAATGAACGTCAGTCACATAAACAACAAGTCACGTATTCGTACACAGTAAGTCACGTATTCGTACACAGTTTGCATTTATCACAAGGTCACCGTATATCATATGTCAAATACCCAGTTCCATACATGTTCACATCTCAGGTGAATATCACACAATAATATTCATAGTTTATATATATCGCAAACACCCCATATGTTATGTAACAGCTACTCAGTTTTCATGTTAGTCTACATTCCAAGTACCCATCAAGTAATAACATTCAACAGTTGAAGTGATTATGCACATTAATTCACACAAGTTTCCTTATTCCCAACTAGTGTTATCATCGAGCACAAACGAAATCATGTAACCAACATTCACATCAAACACAATACATGCTAAATTAATTGTTCTGTTAAGATTATTCTCAGATGGCATCCCGACGAAAATCTATGTTTTGTCGTTCAGCTTCTCGATGAAAGACCATATTTCGTCGTTACTTAATCATGGCAAAAGACCATCTTTCGTCGTCACTTAATCATGGCGAAAGACCCTCATTCGTCGTCATCAACCCAAACAGTTTCATCATTCGTCTAAACCCTAATGTTCACAGTTTCCCTATTGCAAATCACAGTCCAATCGATTTCTAAGTTCATCATGCGAGCACATATGGTTATGATTATCAATAGTTTAACATCATCTATCACTATGCAAAACAATACACACTCAATTTCATAAATACAGTAACCTAATCGATCATCATCTATTCAACATCAACACACTGCACATCAGATCATACATGTCACGGCCCCCGACCCCACTCTGGGAGCGAGAGCCGTGAACCAGTCAGATGGTATCGGTGTTAATTAATTACGCAGCGGAAATTTTTTTTTCCCATCAGGATCGTAGTTAGGAAATGATTTCAGAGTTTTAAAACACCGAACTTTTAATATAAAATAAATGGGCTAAAACCCGTATTTCATTCAATTGTTTTTATAGGGATAAACCCAAATAAATAAAACATAATTTTCTTCTTTTATTATAGCCACTTTATTTAAGTCTTCAGTGCTCCATAGCTGGGTTCTACTATCCTTACATCAAGTTACGTGAAATGTGTTTTGAAAACATTTTATCAATAATAAATATTGGCGAGTTCATTCCATTTTTATAAAAATATATTGTTATACTTTACAGCATTAAGGATTTATTCATTTGTTTATATTTACCCAAAAACTCAATCAGTATTTGTCACATGGTGGCAGTTCCGATGTGACGGTGGTCATATCACTCATTGGCTAACTTTCGTCCAATAGTGAATTTATCAAGTAATTATATTTTACTATTATTTAAGTATCTGTCATTAGGCGATTCCTGTGACGGTGGTCATATCGCTGTTGATCATTCTTTCAACTAGTGACTCTGGTCATATCACTGTTGATCATTCTTTCAACTAGTGATTCTGGTCATAACACTGTTGATCGTTCTCTCAACTAGTGCCTTTGGTCATGTCACTGTTGATCATTCCCTCAACTAGTGACTCTAGTCATATCACTGTTGATCATTTTCTCAACTAGTGACTCTGGACTTAGTAGTGTCCCGTGACATTACTTTGTCAAATATATTTTCTATGATACAAAACTAGTTAGCCCAGAAAATGAAATATATCATTTTCTGTCAAACTAATAGCTATAACTTAAATATAATATATTAATTTAATAATTGTAATATTATTATTTAATATATTAACGTGACTAAGACTAAAAATATAATCTTAGTATAGTAGAATCTATTATATTTGACTATTTTATTATGGTATACATTTATGGATTAAACATTATTTTATAATGTAAATAGTAATTTAGTTTTATTAAATATATTTTAATATATATTGATCACTGGTATAATATTTTGTGATGTACGCATAACTTATCATTTACACATAATATTTTAATTTATATTCTAGAGATTATGCATTTACTACATAGTACTTTAACGTATGAAATATTAATTTAACTTATCAAAATATTTAATTACTAGTTTTAATAATGATTAATAAAGCTCTATTTTAGGTACACACCATTTAGATTTATTTCAAACATACATTAAATTTATTAATGATTTAATGTTAAAATAATATTAGTTATAGGCTATGGCTACTGGGCATAATTCCCCCTGTGATTGTGGTCATGCCACTATTGGCTAACTTTTTGGCCAATAGTAACGAGGGTCAAGTAATGTATAAAACCCTACATAGTGGCAATTATTGCATAATACAAAAACTTAATCACTGTAAGTCTAACTGATAAACATTTAGGATTTTGGAAAGCATTTTTAAATATAATTGTATCACAAAAAGGTGATAAAACGGTGATAAAAGAGAATGGACTCACTATGTAACTTTAGGGTTCAACTAGAAAGCCTCTTGGTAGAATCTTGGGTATAACTTCTGAGCTATTTTAAATATATATATATATATATATATATATAGGGAGAAGATCATGCGAGAACCACCTCTTATTGCGAGAACCGCGAGAACCAATGTGAACACAACCAAAAATGCCTAAAAATAGCTAAAAATAACACAAAATTTTTTTTTTGAATTTTTTAATATTTTTTATAAAAAAATCGCTACTTTTAAAAAAAAAATTTTGGCTTCGAAAAGTAGCGATTTTAACATAAAAAATATAAAAAAAAAAATTTTAGAATTTTTTTTGATCTTTTTTAGGTTTTTTGGGGGTTTAGTTTTTAGCATTTTAGCTTGGGGGGGGGGGTGGGGGTTAGGTTTTTTTAGCTATTTTAGGTTGTGTTCACATTGGTTCTCGCGGTTCTCACAATAAAGGTGGTTCTCGCATGAGCTCCTCCCTATATATATATATATATATATATATATATATATATATATATATATATATATTTGCACTCGTGTTAAGTATAGTACCCCTAATTCAACCTTGTCCCTATGTCACTAGACCGAACCCAAACGAACTTAGTCGGGCAGAGCCTTGACATGCGTTATGGGGCTCCAGATCAATCGGAAAGGGTAGCGGTGATCGGGAATTAAAACACTTAAAACGGGGCAGGGCCTTATTATTATTATTAGTGAAAATAAAATAAATAAAATAAAATAGAGTTTTTAGAAAGATAGAGGATCGCGAGAGATATGAGAGTGGAAAGAAAGACAGTGTGTGATGCTATTTATAGGTTCCAACAACTTAGAAGCCAAGAAGAAATTAAATGTCATTCTAATCTTTTGGCCAACACATACATACACGTGTATGAATGTTAGCATTTAGGTTTTTTTTTTCTTTTTTTTATTATTTTATTCATAGTTTGGAGGTACACTTTTAATTTTGATTATTATTATTTTATTAATATATATATTATAATTAATTCAGCTGCTTCACTTATTGGCGCTTATAACTTCTAAAATATGACGTTTTATCAAACAATAAATATGTCATTAGAACGAGAATATTTGTATCTACATTTTGAACCTAGTTTTATTAAAAACGGAGTAGGTTCAAATACAATGTATTTTTATAATTTAATTATTACACGGTTCCTAGGCCTGTCTAGGTACTTCATATTTCTAACAGTTAACTTACCCGTAATCTACCCGTCTAATAATATAAGTTTTTGTACATTTTTATTTTAATAGAAAGGTCACCCATATACAAGCCAATTAATTAGTGTAACATTCCAACCAACTATATATAAAATAGTTTTTAAAACTATTTGGGTCGAATAATTATATTAAAAATAAAACTAGTTACTATAAATTTAAACAATCTATAATTCTTGTATGATAAAAATGGTAATGTTACATCCTCCCCACCTTGTTTTAAATCTCGTCCTCGAGATTTGGGCTACGATGTCTCCTCTAGAGTTAGGTTATGTCTTAATCATTAAGAACATTATTAAGGTAAAGGATATAGAATCAAAACATCAAATTTTGTGAATACGAGTTGTACAACAAACAGGACTTAATGGTACAACTGAATTAATTCAAAAAAAAATTGATGTCAAACGAATGAGACGAAATGATATAATTTCCAAGGTGACTAGGTTCAAGTCAAAAGAGATATGTGATCAATAGATATCTAAATTCAATGTTTACAAGTTGTGAATGACTTTTAGAAACAATAGAGTTCACTGTCGAAAGAAAGCTTACTTTGATTGTCAACTGAGGAAGATTCAGAATCAACAAGCTCAAATGAAATAGAAGCATGAAAATGATCTGTCAACTATCGAATCATGACATGAAAAAAATCAACGTGTTGACATTTATGGAATTGCAAGGATACACTGAAATACAATAGAGTTTAGTGTATCATTGTCTTAATACATAATTGTATCAAGACTATTTTTGAATGAGGAATCAAATGAAAGACATACGTGGTTTTGAATGATTCGTATGATTGTGATTAGTCCAAGCTACAAGTTTATATCGACGCCGCAAGGTGTCGAAATGATTGAAATGGTTTAATAATTACGGTGACCGAACAAATTCACCGTTTTTGAAATCAACTGAAAGTTTTGATGAAGAAAATTTCAAATAAATATTATAGGATTTTCAACTGATGATGAAAGACCAAATGATTATCATAGATTTTTCGATTAATAATGAAAGAAACGTTAAGAGGTACACCGGAATATGATACGAATTTGTGTACTCTGATCTTAACACATAATTGTATTAAGACTGTTTAAGATAATGAATCAACAGAAATTAAATAAATAAATCCGTACATCATGTGTGGAAATGAGATTAGCTCAAACTTCAAATTAAAGAAAACGCCACCACAAGGTGTCGTAACCAAATAAATGATTCAAGGAAAGTGAAGACCAAACAATATTATGGTTTTGAATAGATGATGTATTTGACAGGATGCATTTATTTAAAAACTTTTATTTATACTAGGGTCAAATAATAACTTAACTTAGATGTTACATATCAGTGATTATGTCTGGAATCATTTCTGCTTCTTGCGTAGTAAGTACGAATGCTCGCGCGTTCTTCTTAGCTCCGTCGGTTGTTTTTGTCTTGTTGTCGAGTGCTTTGGTCAGTTTCGGGCAATATGGTTTGATGTGTCCTGTTTCTCCGCAATTGTAACAAATATTAGTTTTCCTTCTACATTCTTCCTCTATATGCCCGACCATCTTGCAGAAGTTATAGTAGAGTGTTCTCTTAAAACGGCATCTTCCTGAATGCTTTTTGTTACAGTTTCTGCAGGTAGGTTGCTCCAATGACAGTTTCTTTCTTCTTGAATTCTTGGGAAATTTTCTGGGCTAACTCTTTCTTCTTGTTTTCTTCTCTTGTGCGGATTAGTCCATCTGTCAGTGTGTTAGCTAGCTCAACTGCTTCTTCAATAGTCTGTGGTCTAGTGGCCTTCACCAGGTCTCAGATTTCACTAACTAATCCCCAAATATAACGAGAAATTAGTACGGGTTCTGTCGAAGCCAGAGTTGGTACCATTCTTGCATATTCGAAGAACGTCGTCGTATACTCCCGACAATTCACATCTATCATTTTATGATTTAGGAACTCGTTAGCCATTCGTTCCTTTTCATAAGGGGGACAAAATTTCCTTTCTGCCATTTCCTTGAATTTTTCCCAGTTCATGGCATAAGCCGTGTCACTTCCTTTTGCTTGAAGGATTGTATTCCACCATTCTAAGGCTTCTTCCTTGTTGGAAGCATACATCACCTTATCTTCTTCGGCACATGCTGATTGTAAGAACAACTTCCGTCTTTTCCAACCATCGCAGAGCAGCAGTGGCTCCTTCACTGCCTGCGAACTCAGTTGGTTTACAAGCTAGAAATTCTTTGTAGGTACACCCGAGAGTCATCTCTTTTATTTTCTTGGGAAATGGGGTTTTGATATTATTATCATTGCCTCCATTGACACTATGGCTAAAACTGTCATCACGAGTATGCTTGCTACTCACAACTTTGGTGGGTTCTACAGGGTTTTTAATAGCTTTAATTATTAAAAGTAAAGCATTAGCTATTCCTTGAGCTATTAGATTTTCTATAGCATTTTTATCCAAAGGATTTTCATTATTAGCATGAACTTCTGGATTATGTGATACTTCATTCGACATCTGAATTGCAAACATTTTCAATTATTAATATCACAGAATAGTTAAAACAAAACAATACTTTCAAGAATCATGTGTGCATATATGTAGATATATACATATATTAAAATCTACAAAAATAACACATATGTTACTTTGTATTAATTTTCCAAACTTTATTGTTTAACTTTAGGTATTAAAAGAACACCTAAATAGCTTAAACAAGTGGCTCCGATACCACCTTCTGTCACGGCCCCCGACCCCACCATGGGAGCGAGAGCCGTGAACCAGTCAGATGGTATTGGTGTTTATTAATTACGCAGCGGAATTTTTTTTTCCATCAGGATCGTAGTTAGGAAATGATTTCAGAGTTTTAAAACACCGAACTTTTAATATAAAATAAATGGGCTAAAACCTGTATTTCATTCAATTGTTTTTATAGGGATAAACCCAAATAAATAAAACATAATTTTCTTCTTTTATTGGAGCCACTTTATTTAAGCCTTCAGTGCTCCATAGCTGGCTTCTACTATCCTTACATCAAGTTACCTGAAATGTGTTTTGAAAACGTTTTATCAGTAATAAATACTGGCGAGTTCATTCCATTTTTATAAAAATATATTGTTATACTTTACAGCATTAAGGATTTATACATTTGTTTATATTTATCCAAAAAACTCAATCAGTATTTGTCACATGGTGGCAGTTCCGATGTGACAGTGGTCATATCACTCATTGGCTAACTTTCGTCCAATAGTGAATTTATCAAGTAATTATATTTTACTATTATTTAAGTATCTGTCACTAGTCGATTCCTGTGACGGTGGTCATATCACTGTTGATCATTCTTTCAACTAGTGATTCTGGTCATAGCACTGTTGATCGTTCTCTCAATTAGTGCCTTTGGTCATGTCAACTAGTGACTCTAGTCATATCACTGTTGATCATTTTCTCAACTAGTGACTCTGGACTTAGTAGTGACCCGTGACATTACTTTGTCAAATATATTTTCTATGATACAAAACCACTTAGCCCAGAAAATGAAATATATCATTTTCTGTCAAACTAATAGCTATAACTTAAATATAATATATTAATTTAATAATTGTAATATTATTATTTAATATATTAACGTGACTAAGACTAAAAAGATAATCTTAGTATAGTAGAATCTATTATATTTGACTATTTTATTATGGTATACATTTATGGATTAAACATTATTTTATAATGTAAATAGTAATTTAGTTTTATTAAATATATTTTAATATATATTGATCACTGGTATAATATTTTGTGATGTACGCATAACTTATCATTTACACATAATATTTTAATTTATATTCTAGAGATTATGCATTTACTACATAGTACTTTAACGTATGAAATATTAATTTAACTTATCAAAATATTTAATTACTAGTTTTAATAATAATTAATAAAGCTCTACTTTAGGTACACACCATTTAGATTTATTTCAAACATACATTAAATTTATTAATGATTTAATGTTAAAATAATATTAGTTATAGGCTATGGCTACTGGGCATAATTCCCCCTGTGATTGTGGTCATGCCACTATTAGCTAACTTTTTGGCCAATAGTAATGAGGGTCAAGTAATGTATAAAACCCTACATAGTGGCAATTATTGCATAATACAAAAACTTAATCACTGTAAGTATAACTGATAAACATTTAGGATTTTGGAAAGCATTTTTAAATATAATTGTATCACAAAAAGGTGATAAAACGGTGATAAAAGAGAATGGCGCTTATTAATATATATATTATAATTAATTCAGCTGCTTCACTTATTGGCGCTTATAACTTCTAAAGTATGACGTTTTATCAAACAATAAAATATGTCATTAGAACGAGAATATTTGTATCTACATTTTGAACCTAGTTTTATTAAAAACGGAGTAGGTTCAAATATAATGTATTTTTATAATTTAATTATTACACGGTTCCTAGGCCTGTCTAGGTACTTCATATTTCTAACAGTTAACTTACCCGTAATCTGCCTGTCTAATAATATAAGTTTTTGTACACTTTTATTTTAATAGAAAGGTCACCCATATACAAGCCAATTAATTAGTGTAACATTCCAACCAACTATATATAAAATAGTTTTTAAAACTATTTGGGTCGAATAATTATATTAAAAAAAAAAACTAGTTACTATAAATTTAAACAATCTATAATTCTTGTATGATAAAAATAGGAATGTTACATTACACCTCAAACCCTAGTTTCTAGCATGCACAAATATGATTTAACACGACAACCCGTAACTATTCGATCACATAAAACCAGGAAATCGAATAACATAATGATAACAGTAACTAACCGAGATGAAGGAAACGATGAGTTTGATCGATATGGAGAGCTTCGAGGACTCGGAATTGTCGCCACACAGGAGAGAGTGTTCTAGGGTTTTTAGTTTTCAACTGACAGTTTCGATATGCAAGTTTATGTTTTAATTATTCTTTGATGGGCCGTAACTACTTGGGCCGAAGGCCCTTATGGCGAAACACCTGCTCGACGAAAGACCCGTCCTCAGTCGAGACTGAAGGTGGCGAAAAACCTGTTTCTCGTCGAATAAGGTTTATGGCGAAAAACATGGAATAAACAATATTTAACATTTCACATTTAACCAACAAGTTTCACATTTTGACAAACAAGCATTACACATTAACATTTAACATACAAATAACCACACACGACCAACAGGATTGTGAAGCAAGTGATGTGTATAGAAAAGGCCTTGAAATCTCGGGTTGTCACATTTCTTGCCACCAGACCTTTCTCCATCAATTAGGAATCTGATGCCGTTACTAAACACATTCCTTAAATTGTAGCCATTTTTAGAGTGTTTATTTTTTGGTGTCTAATCCACATATATATCACCATTGCTTATGATTTTCTTGACTGTATATCTCTTAAATGTCAACATATACACGTGTGATTTAGTTTACGAATATTTTTCAATGCCGAGAACCTCGATCAGAGAGTAAAAAAGGAGAAAGGTTCACAATGGTGTAAAACTAAAATGGGATATACCGGGCTAGGATTCGAGTTACAGGAACAAGGGCCAAACCAACCACCCAAGAATGGAATCGTCGAGCAAAAACATATGACAACCTCCTGGAAGCAGCTTTTCTTGCCACCAGACTTTTCTCCAACAATTAGGAATCTGATGCCGTCACTATACCCATTCATTAAATTGTAGCCATTTTTTGAGTGTTTATTTTTTGGTGTCTAATCCGCATATATCATCATTGCTCTTGATTTTCTTGACTGTATATCTCTTAAATGTCAACATATACACGTGTGATTTAGTTTATGAAGATTTTTCAATGCCGAGAACCTCGATCAGAGAGTAAAAAAGGCGTAAGGTTCACAATGGTGTAAAACTAAAATGGGATATATAACGGGCTAGGATTAGAGTTACAGGAACAAGGGCCAAACCAACCACCCAAGAATGGAATGGTCGAGCGAAAACACTTGACAACCTCCTAGAAGCAGCTTTTCTTGCCACCAGACCTTTCTCCATCAATTAGGAATCTGATGCCGTCACTAAACACAATCCTTTAATTGTAGCCATTTTTTGAGTGTTTATTTTTTTGTGTCTAATCCGCATATATATCACCATTGCTGTTGATTTTCTTGACTGTATATCTCTTAAAAGTCAACATATACACGTGTGATTTAGTTTACGAAGATTTTTCAATGCCGAGAACATCGATCATAGAGTAAAAAAGGCGTAAGGTTCACAATGGTGTATAACTAAAACGGGATATACCGGGTTAGGATTCGAGTTACAGGAAAAAGGGTCAAACCAACCACCCAAGAATGGAATCGTCGAGCGAAAACACTTGATAACCTCCTAGAAGCAGCTTTTCTTGCCACCAGACCTTTCTCCATCAATTAGGAATCTGATGACGTCGTTAAACACATTCCTTAAATTTTAGCCATTTTTTGAGTGTTTCTTTTTTGGTATCTAATCCGCATATATATCACCATTGCTCTTGATTTTCTTGACTGTATATCTCTTATATGTCAACATATACACGTGTGATTTAGTTTACAATGATTTTTCAATGCCGAGAACCTCGATCAGAGAGTAAAAAAGGCGTAAGGTTCACAAGGGTGTAAAACTAAAATGGGGTATACCGGGCTAGGATTCGAGTTACATGAACAAGGGCCAAACCAACCACCCAAGAATGGAATCGTCGAGCGAAAAGACTTGACAAACTCCGGGAAGCGGCTTTTCTTGCCTCCAGACCTAACTCCATCAATAAGGAAACTGATGCCGCCACTAAACACATTCCTTAAATTGTAGCCATTTTTTGAGTGTTTAGTTTTTGGTGTCTAATCCGCATATATATCACCATTGCTCTTGATTTTCTTGACTGTATATCTCTTAAATGTCAACATATACATGTGTGATTTAGTTTACGAAGATTTTGTAATGCCGATAACCTCGATCAGAGAGTAAAAATGGCGTAAGGTTGACAATGGTGTAAAACTAAAATGGGATATACCGGGCTAGGATTCGAGTTACAGGAACAAGGGCCAAACCAACCACCCAAGAATGGAATCCTCGAGCGAAAACACTTGACAACCTTCTGGAAGCAGCTTTTCTTGCCACCAGATCTTTTTCCATCAATTAGGAATCTGATGCCGTCAGAAAACACATTCCTTAAATTGTAGCCATTTTTTGAGTGTTTATTTTTGGTGTCTAATCCGCATATATATCACCATTGCTCTTGATTTTCTTGACTGTATATCTCTTGAATGTCAACATATACACGTGTGATTTTGTTTATGAAGAGGTTTCAACGCCGAGAAACTCGATCAGAGAGTAAAAAAGGCGTAAGGTTCACAATGGTGTAAAACTAAAATGGGATATACCGGGTTAGGATTCGAGTTACAGGAACAAGGGCCAAACCAACCACCCAAGAATGGAATCGTCGAGCGAAAACACTTGACAACCTCTTGGAAGAAGCTTTTCTTGCCACCCGACCTTTTTCCATCAATTAGGAATCTGATGCCGTCACTAAACACATTCCTTAAATTGTAGCCATTTTTTGAGTGTTTATTTTTTTGTGTCTAATCCGCATATATATCACCATTGCTCTTGATTTTCTTGACTGTATATCTCTTAAATGTCATCATATACATGTGTGATTTAGTTTACGAAGATTTTTCAATGCCGAGAACCTCGATCAGAGAGCAAAAAAGGCTTAAGGTTTACAATGGTGTAAAACTAAAATGGAATATAACGGGCTACGATTCGAGTTGCAGGAACAAGGGCCAAACCAACCACCCAAGAATAGAATCGTCGAGAAAAAACACTTTACAACCTCCTCGAAGCAGCTTTTCTTGCCACCAGACCTTTCTCCTTCAATTAGGAATATGTTACCGTCACTAAACACATTCCTTAAATTGTAGCCATTTTTTGAGTGTTTTTTTTTGGTGTCTAATCCGCAATATATCACCATTGCTCTTGATTTTCTTCACTTTATATCTCTTAAATGTCAACATATACATGTGTGATTTAGTTTACGAAGATTTTTCAATGCTAAGAACCTCGATCAGAGAGTAAAAAGGCGTAAGGTTCACAATGGTGTAAAACTAAAATGAGATATATCGGGCTTGGATTCGAGTTATAGTAACAAGGGCCAAACCAACCACCCAAGATTGGAATCGTCGTGCGAAAACACTTGACAACCTTCTAGAAGCAGCTTTTCTTGCCACTAGACCTTTCTCCATCAATTAGGAATCTGATGTCGTCCCTAAACACATTCGTTAAATTGTAGCCATTTTTTGAGTGTTTATTTTTTGTATTCTAATCCGCATATATATATCCCCATTGCTCTTGATTTTCTTGACTGTATATCTCTTAAATGTCAACTTATACACGTGTGATTTAGTTTACGAAGATTTTTCAATATCGAGAACCTCGATCAGAGATTAAACAAAGCGTAAGTTTCACAATGGTGTAAAACTAAAATGGGACATACCGGACTAGGATTCGAGTTACAGGAACAAGGTCCAAACCAACCACCCAAGAATGGAGTCGTCGAGCGAAAACACTTGGCAACCTCCTTCAAGCGGCTTTTCTTGCCACTAGACCTTTCTCCATTAATTAGGAATCTGATGCCGTCACTAAACACATTCCTTAAATTGTAGCCATTTTTTAGTGTTTATTTTTTGGTGTCTAATCTGCATATATCACCATTGCTCTTGATTTTCTTGACTGTATATCTCTTAAATGTCAACATATACACGTGTGATTTAGTTTACGAAGTTTTTCAATGCCGAGAACCTCGATCAGAGAGTAAAAAAGGCATAAGGTTCACAATGGTGTAAAAGTAAAATGGGATATATCGGGCTAGGAGTCGAGTGACAGGAACAAGGGCGAAACCAACCACACAAGAATGGAATCGTCGAGCGAAAACACTTGACAACCTCCTGGAAGTTGCTTTTCTTGCCAGCAGATCTTACTCCATCAATTAGGAATCTAATGCCGCCACTAAACACATTCCTTAAATTGTAGCCATTTTTTGAGTGTTTATTTTTGGTGTCTAATCCATATATATATATATATATATATATATATATATATATATATCACCATTGCTCTTGATTTTCTTGACTGTATATCTCTTAAATGTCAACATATACACGTGTGATTTAGTTTACGAAGATTTTTTTCAATGGACACGCCCCCGTGCCCAGTCTTCTGTTTACTTTTGGTACTGGCAGTCTGGACACTGGGCCGTGCTCAGCCAACAGCACCCCGTGTTCAGCTACCCAGTACCATAAAATCTTGTTTTTAACCCACTTTTACACATTTTAATCAACCTAAAAACTTATTTTGGGACACATTGAGGACAATGTGTAATTTAAGTGTGGGGGGGGGGGGGGGGATGTTAAAACCTTGAATCTTGCAAGTCCTAAATACAAGCCTTACACAAAACTCTATTGGAACCGCTAATCACCCCAAATATTTTCAAAAAATTTTCATTTTTTTTACTTGTCTAGGTTTAACTTGGGAATTTCAAAATTCTAAAAAGGTTATATTTTTACGAATTTACAACCGATAGTGTCGTGATAAAAAGAACCAACATAAGAAAATTATGAAAAGGCATGACAAGCTTAGTTAAAATTTGATTATATATACTTGATCACATAAAAACCCATTCCCACAAAAGTGAGTTTTGAGCCTTTATTGAGCATACAATTACATATCATTAGACTAAATGCTCATTTTTCGTTTCCTGTGTGAAAAGCCGCTTGGTTCTTACGACTCTAGAACTTGCCACGACGATACATTCCCGGTCCTTACCAACTTAAACCCTAGTAAGTAAATGATGGAGGCATTAGGACTAACCCTTTTTATTTCTACACCATTATTTTTTTATTTTTTTTACCACCTACTCAAAATCCCCCTAGTTAGCCCCTTTGAGCCAAAACCTTTTCATTTCATAACCCAAACCAAACACCCTTTTACCCACCAAACCCTTTTTATTTTTAACCCTTTGTTTTAGTAACAAGCTCGGTTTTTCTTACGACTTCCTTAAAAAAAAAAGAGATGATGATGAAGCAAAAAGGAATAAACAAACAAGTTTACCAAAAATAACTTTGTTTGAATAATGGCTTCATTAAAAAAAATAAAAAAAAATTAAATAAAAGAGAAGAAGTCTTACGAAAACCGACGCTTTTTACGCCTTTCGCCCTTTTACTAACCACTAACCCAACCACCTACCTTTAACCCAAGCCTAACCCTTCACCCACAAAGTCCTCTTGATATTTACAAAGGTATATAAGTTAAAAAGGAGGAGGATTGATTGCTTGGCAAGCCTATGGTAGGAGTAAGCTCCATGCCGCTCTCGAGTGATCCACAAAAATACATTTTCGGCCGAGTGTTGAGTGATCCCCGTGAGGTATGTGAACTTGTATATAAATAGAATTTTACAAAGGCATGTTATGCCCTAATAAGTAATTTATCTTGTGAAAATTTTTAAATAAATCATGATGAATAGGATTGTAAATAAATAAAAATAAAACTAAATAAAGAATCTTGGAAATCCCGACACTCTACGACAAGCCCAAAAAACCTTCTTCTCTACCCATTCCATTCCATTTGGGAGTGTAATAGCCACGTATTAAAGAGTTTTGCTTGAGGACAAGCAAAGATTCAAGTGTGGGGGTATTTGATGTGTTCAAAATGCAACATATAAATTTCATCAAATAAGGCATAAAACTAACCCTTTTTAGTACTAATGTTGGAAAAAGTGTGCTTTTGTCTTCCTTTTGTATTTTCAGGATTAAATGAGCTCAAATTAACAAAAGAAGCAAAAAGACATCAAAATCTAACATAAATACAAGAAAAGGAACAAGATGTGACATGCCCGACCCCACGACAGCATCTCCCCAAGCAAAACAAGAGATCAGAAGCCTGAACACGCCCCTTGCTCAGCCAGCACGAGGGCGTGCCCAAGTGTCAGCAGAAAAGACAAAGTGGTAGAAGCTTCTATTGCCCACCACGGGGCCGTGCTCAGCGGACACGGGGCCGTGGTCAACTATAAGATTCGCACAATCTAGGCAAATCTTCATAGTACAAAGATTCTTCTGCACACGGGGTCGTGCTCAGCGGACACGGGGGCGTGGTCAACTAATAAGACAAAGCTGCATTAAATGAAGAAAGAGAAGGATGTGGACACGGGGCCGTGCCCGATCTTCTGTTCAGCCTATAAATAGAAGTGCTTGGCTCAAGCTCAAACCATCCCTTGGCACACCACCTCTCTCACACTTCACCCACCACCCACCACCACCATAACACCATCATCCACCACCCTCATCCATTGTCCATCGTAGAGTGTGTGAGTCGTCTCGGGATCCAAGATTGATCGTAAGAGTTCTTGACAATCAAGGCCATGTTTGCCTAAGTCTCTTACATCACTTGGTGAAGACAAAGTGTCTAGTGTAATGCTTTTTGTTTCTAATCTTTTGCACTTTTTACTTGGTTTTGTATTAATGACTTTAATAACTAGTTGCTTATGTTGAAGGTGATCTTTCCTTATCGTTTGTCCATGGTGTCTTGGCATTATTTTACTGTCTATATAAAATAAAAGATTTTCACCATTCATATCTCCACGGTCGATATGGAGGTATGTTGGCTACCTGGTCGGGGGTTAAGGGAACGGTTTGGTAAAGGTCTTGCCATTGTTCAGCGTTTAGAGGTCCTGCAATGGACCTGGGTCAAATTTAGTAGGACCTCCTTCAATACTTAACGGTATTGGATGGAGGGGTCCAAAGTCTTTGATCCGCTCATAAGTTAACTACTATTAATACTATAACCCGACTATTTAGGACTGTATCCCTGCTGACTCAGACTACTTAGTCGAGGGTAACGTCACCTCCAAAAGAGGGGCCTACCATAATTTGCATTAATAACTTAATTCATTATCTTCCAATAATCCACCCTTTTAGGATTGTATCCTTGCTGACTCAAACTACTGGGGTGAGGGTAACGTCACCTTCAAAAGAGGGGCCTACTACAATAACTAAGATAATCTCTTAAAATAGTGCAAAAATGCGGAAATAATCAAAGGTTACACTAGATACGAGTCGGAACCAAGTGATTCATCTTGTCTATCTGTTTTTATTTTTATTTTTATTTTTCAGCATTTTTAGTTAGTTTTTATTTTTTCTTAGTTTAAAACATTTTTTCTAAACTTTTTGATTTTATTAGACGTTGAGGATAAACCGGTACTAAAAGCTCTTGTGTCCTTGGACGACCTCGGTATCTTACAAACACTATACTACGCTCACGATGGGTGCACTTGCCCATATGTGTGTCTAGTGTTAGTAAATATCGTGTTTTATAAATTTAAAACTTGACTAAAAAGTGTTAAAGGGGATTAAAATATACACCTAAAATATATAACACCAGAATACGCATCAGTGTAAAACTAAAATGGGATATACCGGGCTAGGACTCGAGTTACAGGAACAAGGGCCAAACCAACCACCCAAGAATGGAATCGTTAAGCGAAAACACTTGACAACCTCCTCGAAGCAGCTTTTCTTGCCACCCGACCTTTATCCATCAATTAGGAATCTGATGCCTTTACTAAACACATTCCTTAAATTGTAGCTATTTTTTGAGTGTTTATTTTTTGTTGTCTAATCCGCATATATATATATATATATCACCACTGGTCTTGATTTTCTTGACTGAATATCTCTTAAATATCAACAAATACACATGTGATTTAGTTTACGAAGATTTCTTAATGCGGGGAACCTCGATCAGAGAATAAAAAAGGTGTAAGGTTCACAATGGTGTAAAACTAAAATGGGATATACCGGGCTAGGACTCGAGTTACACGAACAAGGGCCAAATCAACCACCCAAGAATGGAATCGTCGAGCGAAAACACTCGAAACACTCATGGAAGCGGCTTTTCTTGCCACCAGACCTTTCTCCATCAATTAGGAATCTGATGCCGTCACTACACACATTCCTTAGATTGTAGCCATTTTTTGAGTGTTTATTTTTTGGTGTCTAATTCGCATATATATCACCATTGCTCGTGATTTTCTTGACTGTATATCTCTTAAATGTCAACATATACACGTATGATTTAGATACGAAGATTTTTCAATGCCGAGAACCTCGATCAGAGAGTAAAAAAGGCGTAAGGTTCACAATTGTGTAAAACTAAAATGGGATATACCGGCTAGGATTCGAGTTACAGGAACAAGGGCCAAACCAACCACCGAAGAATGGAATCGTCGAGCGAAAACACTTGACAACCTCCTGGAAGCAGCTTTTCTTGCCAACAGACCTTTCTCCATCAATTAGGAATCTGATGCCGTCACTAAACACATTCCTTAAATTGTAGACATTTTTGTGTGTTTATTTTTCGGTTTCTAATCCGCATATATAACACCATTGGTCTTGATTTTCTTGACCGTATATCTCTTAAATGTCAACAAATACACGTGTGATTTAGTTTACGAAGATTTCTTAATGCTGGGAACCTCGATCAGAGAATAAAAAAGGCGTAAGGTTCACAATGGTGTAAAACTAAAATAGGATATACCGGGCTAGGACTCGAGTTACAGGAACAAGGGCCAAATCAACCACCCAAGAATGGAATCGTCGAGCGAAAACACTCGACACCCTCCTGGAAGCGGCTTTTCTTTCCACCAGACCTTTCTCCATCAATTAGGAATCTGATGTCGTCACTACACATATTCCTTAAATTGTAGTCATTTTTTGAGTGTTTATTTTTTGGTGTCAAATTCGCATATATATCACCATTGCTCTTGATTTTCTTGACTGTATATCTCTTAAATGTCAACATATACACGTATGATTTAGATACGAAGATTTTTCAATGCCGAGAACCTCGATCAGAGAGTAAAAAAGGCGTAAGGTTCACAATGGTGTAAAACTAAAATGGGATATACCGTGCTCGGATTCGAGTTACAGGAACAAGGGCCAAACCAACCACCCCAGAATGAAATCGTCGAGCGAAAACACTTGACAACCTACTGGAAGCAGCTTTTCTTGCCATCAGACCTTTCTCCATCAATTAGGAATTTGATGCCGTCGCTAAACACATTCCTTAAATTGTAGCCATTTTTTGAGTGTTTATTTTTTGGTGTCTAATCCGCATATATATCACCATTGCTCTTGATTTTCTTGACTGTATATCTCTTAAATGTCAATATATACATGTGTGATTTAGTTTACGAAGATTTTTCAATGCCGAGAACCTCGATCAGAGGGTAAAAATGGCGTATGGTTCACAATGGTGTAAAACTAAAATGGGATATACCGGGCTAGGATTCGAGTTACAGGAACAAGGGCCAAACCAACCACACAAGAATGGAATCGTCGAACGAAAACACTTGACAACCTCTTAGAAGCAGCTTTTCTTGCCACCAAACCTTTCTCCATCAATTAGAGTTTTGATGTCGTCACTAAACCCATTCCTTAAATTGTAGCCATTTTTTGAGTGTTTATTTTTTGGTGTCTAATCCGCATATATATCACCATTGCTCTTGATTTTATTGACTGTATATCTCTTTAATGTCAACATATACACGTGTGATTTAGTTTACGAAGATTTTTCAATGCCGAGAACCTCGACCAGAGAGTAAAAAAGGCGTAAGGTTCACAATGGTGTAAAACTAAAATGGGATATACCGGGAAAGGATTCGAGTTACAGGAACATGGGCCAAACCAACCACACAAGAATGGAATCATCGAGCGAAAACACTTGACAACCTCCATCAATTAGGAATCTGATGCCGTCACAAAACACATTCCTTAAATTGTAGCCATTTTTTTAGTGTTTATTTTTTGGTGTCTAATCCTATATTACCATTGCTCTTGATTTTATTGACTGTATATCTCTTAAATGTCAACATATACACGTGTGATTTAGTTTACGAAGATTTTTCAATGCCGAGAACCTTGATCATAGAGTAAAAAAGGTGTAAGGTTCACAATGGTGCAAAACTAAAATGGTATATGCCGGGCTAGGATTCGAGTTACAGGAACAAGGGCCAAACCAACCACCCAAGAATGGAATCGTCGAGCGAAAACACTTGACAACCTCCATCAATTAGGAATCTAATGCCTTCACAAAACACATTCCTTAAATTGTAGCCATTTTTTGAGTGTTTATTTTTTGGTATCTAATCCGCATATATATAACCATTGCTCTTGATTTTCTTGACCGTATATCTCTTACATGTCAACATATACACGTGTGATTTAGTTTACGAAGTTTTTTAAATGCCGAGAACCTCAATCAGAGAGTAAAAAAGGCGTAAGGTTCACAATGGTGTATAACTAAAATGGGATATACCGGGTTAGAATTCGAGTTACAAGAACAAGGGCCAAACCAACCACCCAAGAATGGAATCCTCGAGTGAAAACACTTGACAACCTCCTGGAAGCAGCTTTTCTTGCCACCAGACCTTTCTCCATCAATTAGGAATCTGACGCCGTCACTAAACACATTCCTTAAATTGTAGCCATTTTTTCAGTGATTATTTTTTGGTGTCTAATCCGCATATATATCACCATTGCTCTTGATTTTCTTAACTGTATATCTTTTAAATGTCAACATATGCACGTGTGATTTAATTTACGAAGATTTTTCAATGCCGAGAACCTCGATCAGAGAGTAAAAATGGCGTAAGGTTCACAATGGTGTAAAACTAAAATGGGATATATCGGGCTAGGATTCGAGTTACAGGAACAAGGGCCAAACCAACCACCCAAGAATGGAATCGTCGAGCGAAAACACTTGACAACCTCTTAGAAGCAGCTTTTCTTGCCACCAGACCTTTCTCCATCAATTAGAGTTTTGATGTCGTCACTAAACCCATTCCTAAAATTGTTGCCATTTTTTGAGTGTTTATTTTTTGGTGTCTAATCCGCATATATATCACCATTGCTCTTGATTTTAATGACTGTATATCTCTTTAATGTCAACATATACACGTGTGATTTAGTTTACGAAGATTTTTCAATGCCGAGAACCTCGACCAGAGAGTAAAAAAGGCGTAAGGTTCACAATGGTGTAAAACTAAAATGGGATATACCGGGAAAGGATTCGAGTTACAGGAACAAGGGCCAAACCAACCACCCAAGAATGGAATCATCGAGCGAAAACACTTGACAACCTCCATCAATTAGGAATCTGATGCCGTCACAAAACACATTCCTTAAATTGTAGCCATTTTTTTAGTGTTTATTTTTTGGTGTCTAATCCTATATCACCATTGCTCTTGATTTTCTTGACTGTATATCTCTTAAATGTCAACATATACACGTTTGCTTTAGTTTACGAAGATATTTCAATGCCGAGAACCTTGATCATAGAGTAAAAAAGGTGTAAGGTTCATAATGGTGCAAAACTAAAATGGGATATACCGGGCTAGGATTCGAGTTACAGGAACAAGGGCCAAACCAACCACCCAAGAATGAAATCGTCGAGCGAAAACACTTGACAACCTCCATCAATTACGAATCTGATGCCGACACAAAACAGATTCCTTAAATTGTAGCCATTTTTTGAGTAATCCGCATATATATATAACCGTTGCTCTTGATTTTCTTGACCGTATATCTCTTACATGTCAACATATACACGTATGATTTAGTTTACGAAGTTTTTTAAATGCCGAAAACGGGTTTGGTAATTAAACCCCGTTAATACTAAAAGATGGGTAAAGTACCGTTAGTGGTAAAAATTTACCCGGTGGAATATTAGGATTTAAATAATTAATCCTAATAATAAATAAAAGTGAATAAAAGCTTTAAGGAAATAAAATGGATAAAAGGCTCGAGCTAACGGGACCTAAAATAAACTTAGTCATAAATATTCCCGAACCCGCTAAGTTAACTAGAAATATTAAACCTAGTTAATAAGTGAGAGTATTGTTGAAAATAATTAGGTTGTGACCTAATTAATAACTAACCAAACAAGAGGGACCAAAACCGGGTAACTTGAAATAACACTTATAAACTTAAAATAAAACACAAACACACACACTAGAGTGTGTGTGTGTGTGCGTGAGAAAGAACAGGAGACAAGCTCCATGGGAGCTAACCCTAAACTCAACAAATTCTTCAAATTGAAGGATCAAACAAGGGTCAAATTCGGATTTGAACACATAGAAACGGTCACCAAGTCAAGGGGATCGTAAGGTATGTCGAATTTCTAACAATCTTGAAGTTGTAAAAATTGGATAATCATCCTAATCGTGAATTAGGCATGGATTAGAGAAGCTATGGCTAGATTAGTGATGTATATTTGCTTAGGAACAAAACCCTAAGTGAAAATCATACATAACATACTATGGATTGAATGATTGAATGATTTACCACACTAGGTTAAGTGGGTTTTAATCTTATGATGAATTTGATGATATGATTGTGATTAGGATCATCATGCATGTTAGTAATCGGGAAATACTTAAACAATTTGCAAGTTTGAGTATTTGATCATAAGTGATAGTGGTGAATTTTGATGTTAATCTTGGTAAAAATAACTAGTTATGAACTAGTTAGTAAATATGTAAAATCATGCACATTAGGTGTTTGTTAAAATGCCTAAATGAGAACTAAGTATTGATAATATGCCTATTTGAGTCTTGTGAACTTGATAGTGCAATCATATGTGTTAATTGGTGATTTGACTTTTAAATAGTCAAACCGACCATTAATAAGATCGAATGGTAATTGTGATAGAAAATATGTAAGGTGGAATAGTCATAATTAATGATGACTAATATAACTGTCTTACGAATTATGATGATAGTTTGACGCTTGACAAGCTAGGTGGAGGCTTGGAAAGGAAGCGGGTCAAACGAAGCAAGTATGAAGGGAAAAGCGTAATTCGGATGCAAGGTAAGTATAGCTTACACTAGTCTTAAATTGTGGAATGTTTTCTTATCATATAAATTATGAATGAGATATCTAAACAATTGTAATATGATGTTCCGTCGTGTAGTCGAACGGAACAAGAAAATCAAAGATGATAGAAACCATAATAATGGTTAAAAAGAAGTAAATCGATAAATTGGTCATATTATGTCGAAAGAAATACATGGTTTATATTTAAAATTTCCGTACGGTGTTAAACGGGAAGAGTCATGTAGAGGAAATGATAATACATATCCTTTCGCAAAGTTTTAATGGTCATTTCGGCCAAACGGGTCAAAAGGTGTAGATAACACCTTTTGACTATATAGACTAATGATTCTTTTGTCGAGTCATATGCTTACAGGAATAGATGTCCAATGGATATTCGCATCGTTCTTAATTAGCGAATATAAGCAAGGTATTAAAATCGGGTCTATTTGTTGATCCGAGTCAGGTACGCTTATTTATGATGTATGTAAAAGTGCTAATTTGGTCGAATAATTGGTGATAGCCCTTCATTGTAAAAGAAGGACCAAAATCGACCAAAACGCCCTTGTAGGCTGAATTGAACAAATAACTCTTAGAGGTTGTTTGGAAAGGAGTCTTATGATTAAACAAAAGTTTAGAACGAGTACGGGTAGTGAAAGATGTAATTCTTGGGCCAAAAGACTCCGTATGAGTCTTTGCCGTAAAATGATAGTTCAAGAAGTATAAATTCGGAACACATAGATATCTACTTTAAATCCAACACACATTGAGGTTGTGATGGAAGAGTACTAGATAAGAGATATAGGTTACAACGCTAGTTTAGAATGAAAGCGAAATTGAGCTTAAAAGTGCTTAAAATATCCTTAACGGGTCAAAATAAGCATACTAGTGAAAACGGGTTTAACTTGTGTAATAAACCTATGATTAGAACTTAATATGGTATATCACAATTATTTGATGAAGTGTATGAAATATAGGAATCAAATAAACACGTTTGTTTGATAAAATGCATAACCGGGTCAAAGTTTGGTATAAAGGGTAATAAGCCGAAGACTTAGAGGTCTTGAATTTTATCAAGTCGGATGTCGGATTTTAACTCCATATGATGGAGAATCAAATTACAAACATGTAGGAAGAAACGGTAGATCAAACGGATAAGCGGTTTGAAAGATACGAAAGATTTCGTGTCAAATTACGGCAAGATGGAAAGGTGAGATGCAGGTGCTACCGTAAATTACGGTGCCACCGTAATTTACGGTAGACCTGAAATGGCTTATGGTGAAACACTCCTGATTTACGGTGGAAACAAATCAAAACAAGGACCACCGTAAATTACGGTGTCCACCGTAATTTACGGTGGACCTTGTACAAAAATGTATTTTTGATCAGTTTTGTTTTCCGGACTCGTTTAGATGCGTTTTAAATACCGTATGACTAAAGCATTTCATGTTTATGAAATGTAGGTACTTTCTGTGATGCCGGAAGACGATCAAGCTCAGCGAAGAACCGAACACGATAAAGATACACGCTTCCGCACATTGCAACGTTGTAGATTTTAATCAACGAATTCGATCACGTTTTGTAGAATAACCTATGATTTGTAAAAGTTTTAATAAACCCGTATTTTTATAGCATGTGTAGTCTTATCCACACATCTAATTGTTGGTATTTACATATAAAATAACTAGGGTGTTACAAATGCCGAGGACCACGATCAGAGTGTAAAAAAGATGAAAGTTTCACAATGGTGTGAAACTAAATTGGGATATACCGGGCTAGGATTCGAGTTACAGGAAAAAGGGCCAAACCAACCACCCACGAATGGAATCGTCGAGCGAAAACACTTGACAACCTCTGGACGCAGCTTTTCTTGCCACCAGACCTTTCTCCATCAATTAGGAATCCGATGCCGTCACTAAACACATTCCTTTATTTGAAGCAATTTTTGAGTGTTTATTTTTTGGTGTCTAATCCTCATATATATCACCATTGCTCTTGACTGTAGATCTCTTAAATGTCAACATATACACGTGTAATTTAGTTTACGAAAATTTTCAATGCCGAGAACCTCGATTAGAGAGTAAAAAAGGCGTAAGGTTCACAATGGTGTAAAAAATAAATGGGATATAACGGGTTAGGATTCGACTTACAGGAACAAGGGCCAAACCAACCACCCAAGAATAGAATCGTCAGGTGAAAACATTTGACAACCTCCTGGAAGCAGCTTTTCTTACCACCAGACCTTTCTCCAACAATTAGGAATCTGATGCCGTCACTAAACACATTCCTTAAATTGTAGCCATTTTTTGAGTGTTTAGTTTTTTGTGTCTAATCCGCATATATATCACCATTGCTCATGATTTTCTTGACTGTATATCTCTTAAATTTCTACATATACACGTGTGATTTAGTTTACGAAGATTTTTCAATGCCGAGAACCTCGATTAGAGAGTAAAAAAGGGGTAAGTTTCACAATGGTGTAAAACTAAAATGGGATATACCGGATTAGGATTCGAGTTACAGGAACAAGGGCCAAACCAACCACCCAAGAATGGAATCGTTAAGCGAAAACACTTGACAACATCCATTAATTAGGAATCTGATGCCGTCACAAAACATATTCCTTAAATTGTACCGATTGTTTTAGTGTTTATTTTTTGGTGTCTAATCCGCATATATATCACCATTGCTCTGATTTTCTTAAATGTATATCTCTTAAAGGTCAACATATACACGTGTGATTTAGTTTACGAAGATTTTTCAATGCCGAGAACCTCGATCAGAGAGTAAAAAAGGCGTAAGGTTCACGGTGGTGTAAATCTAAAATGGGATTTACCGGGCTAGAATTTGAGTTACAGGAACAAGGGCCAACCAACCACCCAAGAATGGAATCATCGAGCGAAAACACTTGACAACCTCTTGGAAGCAGCTTTTCTTGCCACCAGACCTTTCCCCATCAATTAGGAATCTGATGCCGTCACTAAACACATTCCTTAAATTGTAGCCATTTTTTGAGTGTTTAATTTTTGGTGTCTAATCCGCATATATATCACCATTGCTCTTGATTTTCTTGACTGTATATCTCTTAATTGTCAACATATACACGTGTGATTTAGTTTACGAAGATTTTTCAATGTCGAGAACCTCGATCAGAGAGTAAAAAAGGCGTAAGGTTCACAATGGTGTAAAACTAAATTGGGATATACCGGGAAAGGATTCGAGTTACAGGAACAAGGGCCAAACCAACCACATAGGAATGGAATCCTCGATCGAAAAAACTTGACAACCTCCATCAATTAGGAATCTGATGCCGTCTCAAACACATTCCTTAAATTGTAGCCATTTTTTGAGTGTTTATTTTTTGGTGTCTAATCCCTATATATATATCACCATTGTGTAGGATCGTTGTACGACCTAAACGAGTCGATCAGAAGAGTTTTAATCCAAATCAAAGGAGGAATTCGATGATACGGACTTGATTACAGCTTGATTCACGATTAGATTCACTTGTTTATTGATTTCAAAGCTATACAGATCACTTGACAATTTAGCAGCACCTCGGCTCTGAAATCTGCAACCTTACAAATGACAACCATGCTTAGGTATTTATAGATTATGGCCAATTCGCATGGAATGGACATTGTCATTTCGTGCGAAATGGTCACTTGGCCATTTCGTACGAAATGGCTTTATCCATTTCGTGTGAACTAGTCAATCAACATAAAAACCCTAACTTCTTGACTTCTGAGCACTGGTTTATCCTATCTAGATACAAGACTCGATACAAGACAAAGTTGACAGACATATGCACCAACAGACTCCCCCTTGGATGTTGACGAAGTCTTCGGCATCGAGTCTTCGGTAGTCTTCAGTCTTGATCTGTCTTCTCACTCTTTTCAAAGTATCTGACACTGTAAGCATCCTCAATCTCTTTTTCTTCTCTCCTATTTCTCTTGATCAGATCTCTTGATTCCTTAAGATTAACAGCATCAGCAACTAGCATGAACCTGTCTTTTACAATCTTCAAACTCCCCCTTGAATGTTGATCCAGAATCTGTATCTGACTCTTACGTCTTTAGACTCCCCATTTTGATAAGCTGGGATCGCAATCTTGAATGACTCTCGTTCTTGAATCATATTCTGGCTCAAACTTTGTTTAGGCTTAGCCACGGGGATCTCGCTTTGCAGCTTTCACAGGTTTAGTACTGTTGCCTGCTTCTCAGAAATTTGATGTTATAATCCTATTGACTTTTTGACTTCTTTTGTTGTTTTTATCAGTTTTTAATAATCCACTTAAGTATCCAGATCCAAGTTAATGACCCTGGGCACTTAATTTGCCTACCAAGTTCAACTTAATGACCTTGGTTGACCCGAGACAAAGCAAAACTGACTTTTGTTCAACATTTTTTCAAAACTTTATTCTGAAAATTACAAGTTTCAAATTAATGAACTTGTGTTGACTTTTTATTTTCACCGGTTTGACATAATAAGCTCCCAACTCTTCTGTCCAGCTCAGAACTTCCTGCATCTACTTCAAACTGCGAGTCTGAAGATCAGCTTTCCACTTTGGTTTGTCGATAAAATAAAGCAGAAATGTAAAATCTTTTTGGATTTTGAATAAAGTTTCTAGACTAGAATGCTAAATAGAAATGAAATGCAGTAAATGTAAACTATTTACAAACATATTTTTGGTGAGCGTGTTAGGGAATCATATCAGCTACCGACAAGTCACAAGTACCTTTAAGCTTTGATTTCATATTCAGAATTAAATAATTCGCTTAGATTGCCGATATACTGATCCTCTTAAGTTCTCACACAAATTTCAATCTGTTCAGGATACGAATTTAGTGTTTTAGAGACTTAGCTTATACGCGTGTACCACCTCAGAATATACTCCCGTATCCAGACTACTATATTCAGTCTTACAGGTGAGTGCACACTAATGATATCTGTAAGGGGTTAAATGCGAGGCCATGAGAGCTCAGGCTATTGCTTCCGCAAAATCAGAGAGATGATGGCTCGACTTTTAGGTGGGTCCCCCTTGGGGATCTTCTTTACAACAACACATGATTAGCATTTTTCAATGTTTCATCATTTTTTATGCTGAGGGAGAGCTTTAAGATTTAAAGCAGTGCAAAGTATTATACGAGGACTAGGCTATTGCTTCCGCAAAATCAGAAGTCCTGGTATAATACCCCAGATATCATCACGTACAAAGACCTAGTATGTCAGAAATAGAGCCTTTCAAACAGGATTTCAGGAGTTATCTATATATCCGAGAGATGTTCCCCACGTAAAAACAAGTTGTGATTTAGGTTTATATCCCGAACAAACCTACTAAATGTGTAAAAACCTATCGGCATATCATCAGCGAGACTGTTTAACACTTTTAAACTTTACATTTCTTTAGCATACGATAACTGTCTAGCTGATGTACTATCATTTTCCCCTTTTTACACAAGCTCTTTTTCGGTTTTCTATTGTTTTTGGATTTTGAAATATCTCATGTTTTTGGGTTTTTGAATTTTTTTAATGTTTTTGTATTTTTTTAAAAAAATAACCTATCTCTCCCCTAAATACCAAAACATCTAAAAATTCGACAAACCATTGCAGATTGCTTTTCAACATCATCTACAGTGGTACCTTCATCTACACCAAGAATCCCCTCCGACACCGATAAAAGCTTCATACCATTCAGTTTTAAAAGATATTGAAAACGAGTTTTATCAAACGCTTTGGTATGTAAATCAGCTTTTTGTTCGTCAGTGTGGATTTTCTCAATTCGTATCAACTTCTTCTTGAAACAATCTCGAATGAAGTGATGACGAATTTCAATGTGTTTTGTTTTAGCGTGATGAACAGGATTTTTTGTTATGTTTATAGCCTCCTCATTATCAACAAAGATATGGGAGTTAAGAAATTGCAAACCGTAGTCTCGCATCTATTGCTGGATCCACAAGATCTGAGAGCAGCAGCTGCTAGCAGATACATATTCGGCTTCACATGTGGATAAAGCTACAGAGGTCTGCTTCTTACATTGCCAGGTGACCAATCGTGGTCCGAAAAACTGGCATCCCGCAGTTGTTAACTTAGCGTTAACTTTGCAGCATCCGAAGTCGGAATCAGAATACCCTTCGAGCATGAAGTCGCCTTCTCTTGGATACCACAACCCCAGTGATGGAGTTCCTTTCAGGTAGCGCAATATCCGTTTCACAATCACCATATGCGAAGCTCTGGGGCTTGACTGAAACCGCGCTGCGAGGCAAGTTGGATACATGATATCGGGTCTTGAAGCTGTCAAGTACATCAGCGATCCGATCATGGAACGATACATCGTTTCATCCACCTTCTCTCCGGTGAGATCAGGGTTTATCCCATGGTTCGTCGCTAACGGGGTGGAAGCTGGAGCAGTCCCGGACATCCCAAATTTCTCTAAGATATCATGAACATACTTCGTCTGATGTATGAAAATTCCCTTGGGTAGTTGATCAACTTGAAGTCCCAAGAAGAACTTCATCTCACCCATCGATGACATTTCAAATTTTTGCTTCATAACTCTTTCAAAATCTTTGCACAGATCTTCATTTGTTGACCCAAATATGATGTCATCCTCGTATATCTGAACTATCAGAATATGTCCATCGAATTCTTTGGTGAAGAGAGTGGCATCCACTTTTCCACAGATGAAGCTGTTGGCAAGCAGATGTTGAGACAATGTCTCGTACCAGGCTCTCGGGGCCTGGTGTAAACCATACAATGCTTTATCCAGTAAATAGACATTGTCTTTGTGGATTGAGTCGGTGAAGCCTGGTGGCTGTCCGACATATACCTCCTCTTTTACCTTCCTGTAGAGAAAAGCCGATTTAACATCTAGCTGAAAAACTTTAAATCCTTTCCAAGATGCAAATGCTAGGAAGATTCTAATCGCTTCAAGTCTAGCAACAGGAGCATATACTTCGGTGAAATCTATACCCTCCTGCTGACTAAAGCCCTGGACTACGAGTCGAGCTTTGTTGCGAATAATAACCCCTCGGTCGTCTCTTTTGCACTTAAACACCCACTTGGTGTTTATCTTCCTGTGACCATCAGGCAAGTTTACCAATTTCCACACTCCCAACTTCTCAAACTGACTCAGCTCCTCCTGCATCGCGTTGACCTAAGAATCTTCGGTTAGTGCTTCCTTATATGTTCTCGGCTCAATCTGCGAAATAAAACAACTAAGTGAAAACTCAGTTTGTAACGGAGCAACTGTAGAATAAAAACAAGTAAGGCCTTGGTCAATTTGTCGTCTGGTGCGGACGCCTAATTGCAACTCTCCAATAATCAGCTCTTCTGGATGGTACGAAAGTGTTCTCGACATCACCTCGCCTTCCAAATTTGTGACATTCTGATTTGCACCTTGTTCACTGACTGGAATTGTTTGACTTGAAATCTAGATTTGCTCCCCCTCAGAATCTGAATCACCACGATCGAATATTGGCCTATCATCAGATTCTAGATTATCGTTGACTGCCGTCTGATTGTCAGGAGCATGTTCACGTTCTGAAGATGATGGAATTTGCTGAATATCATCATGTTCTCCAGCATTGCTTGGACCAGCTTCACCGTCATTGGAAGTTTGATATTGATGTTTAAAAGACTAAGCTGGAAACCTTTCCTGTGATGATTCATATTCTCTTAGAATATCCAACTCGTCAAAGAACTCTGGTTCTTCCTCCATGTCGAATGAATCCCACAGAGTGTCATAATTGAAGCGCCATGAGTCACCGAGATTCTGAGGTGGCATTGTATAACCTTGACACTCAACATTATGTGCTTCGATGATCCGCTTCAAGTTGGGAACAAAGACTCTTTTCAATGGACTTGTGTACCCCACGAATATTCCTTCGATGCTCTTTGGACCAAATTTACTATAAGGTTCTAGAACTGTGCAGGGAGACCCAAACGGTTCCAGATACTTCAGGTTAGGTATGCGGTTGTTGATTAGCTCGAAACATGTCTTGTTGAATTTCTTCACTGTAAGAACCCGGTTGAGTGTATAGCAAGCGGCTGACACTGCTTCTGCCCAAAAGTTGACAGGTAGTTTGGAATCAGCAAGCATCATCCTGGCCGTTTCTATCAGCGTCCTATTTTTCCTTTCTGCTACTCCATTTTGCTACGGAGTATAAGGCGCGCTGAATTCTTGCAGTATACCTCTTTCATCACAATACTCTTCCATCTTGTTATTCTTAAACTCTGTACCGTTGTCACTTCTTAATCTTCTGATGCGAGTTCGATACAAGTTTTCAATCTTTCTGAAAAGTGTCATCAAAATTTCAAATGTCTCATCTTTTGTCTTCAGAAACGTTACCCACGAAAATCTCGAGTAGTCGTCTGTGACTACTAGACAGTAGAGATCACCAGTTATGCTTTTGACGTTCACCGGACCAAAAAGATCCATATGAAGTCTCTCTAACGGTCTCGAGACTGAGTTTACCTTCTTTTGAGGGTGTGATTTCTTCTTTTGCTTGCCTTTTGTGCAACTAATGCACTCCCCTTCCAGATGGAAACCTTTCAAATGAACACTGTCTACTAAGTCATTGTGTACAAAGTAGTTCATTTTTCGTAGGTGAATATGGCCCATCTTTCGATGCCATAATTGTGACTCCTTTTCGGTGGCTCGTGACATGAAGCAGTGAGCCTGACCCGTGGTAGTAGTGGCTACACTCATGTCCAACACGTACAGATCATTGACTCTTGGTGCTCTCATGATAACCCACTCTTCGGGAACAAGAAACCCTGGTTTCAAAATCAAACATTCCTTATCCATAAAGTGTGTTGTATACATACGATCACAAATCTGAGATATGCTCAGAAGATTGTTTTCAAGCTCGGCGATGTAGTTTACTCTTTCAAATGTAACAATACCATTAGATAGAGTTCCTTCACCAACTATACGACCACCTTGATTGCCTGCAAATCTCACATATCCTCCATTAAACCCTCGAACATCGTACAGTAGGGTTTTCTTCCCCGTCATGTGCCGAGAAGCTCCACTATCCATAATCCAACATGAAACGGATCTTGGAAGCTCCTACACATATCACAAACACTTAGTTAGATTTTGATGCCACCCAAGCCTCTTTTGACTCAGGTAGCTTGACATTGAGATAAGTTTTTGTAGTGTATAGTGGCGGAAAATTCTTGTCATTCATCTTTAAGCTCTCTTCAGACCCAATCTCAACCTCTTTGTATAGAAAGAAATCATTTTTAGGTGGTTGACCAAATGATTGGTCTTTCTTTGGTACATCCTTCTTTTCAGAAGTAGTAGACTTTTGTTTTTCAAGTTTCTCATAGTAATCCAAAGGTACATACATCTTCTCAGTGGAAGATGATGATTTCGCAGTCTCAGACACCTTTGGTTTTGGAGAACTTGCTTTCTTTACTTCAGATTTTGGCTTCCAAGATTGTTGAGACGAGGCAACCCGTTTGTAAAATTTATCAGTTTTAGTTACCACATTCTTTACAGGTTCAGTTTTGAATTTGGAGTTTCATTTTTCAAAGCTTTCTTCTCAACAACCATTGGAGCTTTTCCTTTTGCATCAACTTTCCTTTTCTGACTCTCAACAACTTCAGACTTAGGCTTTAAGTTGGTGCACTTTCGTGCAATGTGTCCAACTTTGTTGCACTTGAAGCATGTACGGGTATCAACTTCCTGACTTGTGCCTTCGGTCTGAGGCTGCGAGGCCTTCTTTTCAAAGAACTCTTCATTTGATTTTGAAAAAAATCAGATTCTTGCTCGGAAATTGAGCTTGAACTTGAACTCTTCACAAACACCTTTTTCTCAACAAACCTTTTGTTTTGAAAGTTCCTTCTTTGATAATTCTTACCACCCTGATATCCACCCGACAATTTGTTTTGATTGTTGTTAGAAAATCGTGGTAGAACAGCATGTTTTTTGTAGTAAGCTTTATCTTTTTCAAAGTTTAATTTCCTTTTGGAACGTTTCAAACCTTCGATTTCAGACACATCAATCTCAACCAACTTGAACACATTTTTCAACTTGTCAATATTCACATTTTCCAAAGGAAATTCAAGATCCGAATACAACTTATCTGATCCCGACATCTTGTACATCACAAGATTAGGTTCTTCACTTAAGTTGTTTTTGGATGTTGATTTCGGAATATATTTTTCCAAAAAGCATTCTTCATCCTCAGTTGAGTCACTTTCAGATTTCAAAACATTTTCAACCATACTTTTAACAACTTTGGACTGAACACTGTCTTCATCGGATGATGAAGTGAATGTGATATCGATTGATTCTGGAAGTTTAACCTCATTTGTTTTATTATCATTAACCAACCCGGACTTTTTCTTTGAAAAATTATTTAATACTGGCGGTGGAACCTGATGATACCCAACCCCAGTTCCGTCCGAATAAACATCTTCGCCAGCTTTGTTCTTCCCGATTGGTTTAAGAACGATATGGTGAAGAGCAAAACTTGCGGAGTTGTAACTGTTAAGTTTCAGATTGACTCGTTCATTTTCAATCTTAGCTTCCTGTAACTGAAGCTTCAGATTAGCAATCTCATCTAACTGTTGGTTGATTTGCTTCTCTTTCGACTGAAGTACTCCTGACAGTTGGAGATTTTCTTTGGTTGTTTTTTCGTTTCTTTCATCAAAATCTTTTGTTGTTCTTGTTAGCTTCTCGTAATATTTAGAAAGTTGACGGTTTTCATGAATTAACTTTTCATTTTCTTTCCTGATTCGTTCTACGCCAATTTTATCTTTTTCAAGTTTATCATTTAATTCTTTTATTCGATCATTTGAAGCTTTTACCAATTTGTCACGACTTAAAATCTGATTTTCAACTTCTTTGACTCTTTCTGTCAGTTCTTCAGTCTTTTTACCACTGAGGTAAGCATGTGTGCTACAAACCTTGCAGTCTTTCATGCAATTTTTGCAGTTACTTTCACTTTTGGCTTTATCAGTCTTACCTGACTCATTTGTTGAATCATTAGAACTGACCTTGCTCTTTGACTCAGTTCTAGACTTAGAAACTACCTCTAACTCTTTCGCTGCAAGAACTTTGTCAGCCATTTTCTTCAGATTTTCTGTTGTAAATTCTTTCATCGTGTCGATTATCCCATCATCGACCTTTTTTGACTGAAGCTCCTTTTCTTTCTCTTCAGTTTCTGTTGCCCACCACATTCTCTGTCTTGCTTCTTCCTCTTCTGCTATTTGCTCGATGAGAGTTTCAACACTGACTGATGATGGTTCAACAACTATGTTTCCTTTAGGATCCAAATAACATTCCCGATCAACATCCCATCTTTTTGCGCTTTTTGCCTCTTTCCATGTTTGATAGATTTTATCTTTCATGCATTGGGCTAACATCTTCCTGTTGACATATTTTACTTCTTCTGTTCGGGTATCTTTGAAAGGAACAATTTTTGTCATAAAGGCATAACCCACTGCATCTTCTTCCGGTAACAACTCACTCCAATCAAATCCCTCATCATCATGGATAACAGCTAATGCTCTCGACTTTTCTTTGGGATTTTCTTCTATCTGTTTCATTCGTGGAGGTTTAGCTTTGTTTTGATGATAGATGGCTCTTTTATAATAATCCTCACGGAAAGGGTTGGCCGTTTCATCAGCAACTGCATTTCGACATTCTTGTTTAAAATGCCCCTTTTGCTTGCATTTAAAGTATGTAACCTTCGATTTATCAAAACCTAGCTTTGTTGAAGGTCCATGAATCTCTGAGCCCTTCTGACCGCACTCGCCATACACCATCTAATGTCAATCAACTCCATCTCTTCGGGGTCAATTTGATCATAATCTTCCGTGGTGAGGTTGGTGTTTCCGATCTTTCCAGCAACAAGGCTATCATATGATTCTAAGACGGATGCCAAAAACACCATTTGTTGCTTGGCTGCTTCTTCGCTGAAGTTTTGTGCATTGTTGAGGTCTACAACAATATTGCACTGGAACATGTTTTTCGGAACTGATTGTTGTTGTTGACTTGGAGCAGTTGAAGATGATCCTCCATGATAACTACTGCTTGGACTTTCTTGATTTGTCATGTTTGAGTTTTCTGCTGAGAATGCAGTCTTTGGTGACACAGTTTTTGGAATCATACTTCCTCGATAATATAAATCAACATTTTGTTGATACGAGGAGTTGTTGACTTTGTTCGTCTTCCTGATTTCCAATTCATGACTTTCCAACCTTTCAATTAAAAAATCAACTGTCAGATCAGTCTACTTCACTGTGTTCTTCAACATTAAATCAAAATACTGCCAATCTTTCTCATCAGGCAGTGAGTCAAACAACTTATCAACCAATTCTTCCTGTGTAAACACAATTTCATATCTTGCAAGTTACATCTTTTAGTGACCGAATCTTTCTATCATCTTTGACACAGACTCATTTTTCATACACCCAAACAGATCAAATTCTTTTTTCATCAATTTCTTCTTGTTTTTAACAATTTCGGCACCACCCACACACTTCATCTTTAATTTCTCCCATAAATCTCTGGAATCTTTGTAGTCAAATAATGATATAATGTCATCCCTCACTGATTGATGTAGGAAGGCGATGCATTTCTGTTCTGCAATGAACCTTTCTTGTTCAGTATCATTTAAATTTTCATAGTCAGTTCTTCCGATGTCAAAACCATTTCTCAAACTCTTCCAACTTAGGTATGCAAATGCCTTCAGCCATTCCTCAAACCTACTTGCCCATCTGTTGTATTCCTCTATGGCCATTAGCTTGGGCGGTTTGTTGTAGGTACCATAGGCGTTATCAACACTCAAAGAATCAGCAATGGTTTTCCTATGGTTCGGATTTGGTGCTGAGGTGTTCGTGTTGTCTGATGTTGTCTCTCCTGTGCTGCTAGTGTAAGAAAATACATCACTAAACGGATTCAGAAAATCACCCCCCATCTTTAAGTACCTGAAACAATTAACAAACACATAGACAAATTTTTGTGATTTTTTTAAAGAAAAACTTCACACTGGTACTAGTTCACTTCGTGCGAACTGAAGCGAATCAACTCCTGTGAACTGTTGTAGTTTCAAACGACCTAGAACAACCTGACTTGATGCGAATTGAACTGGTACGAATTGACCTGGTACGAATTGACCTAGATGTTCAATTCGTGCGAACTAACAACAATTAATGCGAACTGGACCAAACTTTCTACTTCAAGCGAACTGATCCACCAAGACTCAATCCATGCAAACTGGATGAATATTCAAGCGAAATGGATTTCAAGCGAACTGGAAGTATGATTCACACGAAATGGACCTTTGGTGCGAATTGGAAGTCAATTTCAAGCGAGGTGGTTCATTTCATGCGAACTGGGAGTCAACTTCAAACGAATTGGACCTTTTGGTGCGACTTGGGTCAATTTCAAGCGAAATGGAAGTCCATTTCGTATGAACTGATGTCTCTTTCAAACGAATTGGCAACTTCAAGTGAACTGGGATCCAATTCGTGCGAAATGGAGGTCCAATCTAATCAATCCGTGCGAAATGGAGGTCTCGTTCAAACGAATTGAAGCTGATGTCACACGACCGGACGGTTTTTGCCAAAAATGATGAAGTTTTATGTCTATTTTAGGTCTGATTCTTTCAAGGATTTGATAAAACTGTGTTTCTCTTATTATATGTGTAAATCAAGCCATTTTAACTGTAAAATCTTAGTTAATTTAGGAAAATGTGTAGAAGAATGAGTAGAAATCAGAAAATTCGGTGAAAACAAGCTGAATCGGTAAGAACTCTTCCTCCTGAGCTCTGATACCACTTTTAGTATCGTTGTACGACCTAAACGAGTCGAACAGAAGAGTTTTAATCCGAATCAAAGGCGGAATTCGATGATACGGACTTGATTACAGCTTGATTCACGCTTAGATTCACTTATTTATTGATTTCAAAGCTATACAGATCACTTGACAATTTAGCAGCACCTCGGCTCTGAAATCTACAACCTTACAAATGACAACCATGCTCAGGTATTTATAGATGAAGGCCAATTCGCATGGAATGGACATTGTCATTTCGTGCGAAATGGTCACCTGGCCATTTCGTACGAAATAGCTTTATCCATTTCGTGTGAACTAGTCAATCAACATAAAAACCCTAACTTCTTGACTTCTGAGCACTGGTTTATCCTATCTAGATACAAGACTCGATACAAGACAAAGTTGACAGACATATGCACCAACACATTGCTCTTGATTTTCTTGACTGTATATCTCTTAAATGTCAACATATACACGTGTGATTTAGTTGACAAAGATTTCTCAATGCCGAAAACCTCAATCAGAGAGTAAAAAAGGCGTAAGGTTCACAATGCTGTAAAACTAAAATAGGATATGCCGGGCTAGAATTCGAGTTACAGGAACAAGGGCCAAACCAACCACCCAAAATGGAATCGTCGAGCGAAAACACTTTACAACCTCCTGGAAGCAGCTTTTCTTGCCACCAGACCTTTCTCCATTAATTAGGAATCTGATGCCGTCTCTAAACACATTCCTTAAATTGTAGCCGTTTTTTGAGTGTGCATTTTTTGGTGTCTAATCCGCATATATATCACCATTGCTCTTGATTTTCATGACTGTATATCTCTTAAATGTCAACATATACACATGTGATTTAATTTAAGAAGAGTTTTCAATGCCGAGAACCTTGATCAAAGAGTAAAAAAGGCGTAAGGTTCACAATGGTGTAAAACTAAAATGGGATATAACGGGCTAGGATTCGAGTTACAGGAACAAGGGAGAAAACAACCACCCAAGAATGGAATCGTCGAGTGAAAACACACGACAACCTGCTGGAAGCAGCTTTTCTTGCCACCAGACCTTTCTCCATCAATTAGGAATCTGATGTCGTCACTAAACACATTCCTTAAATTGTAGCCATTTTTGAGTGTTTAATTTTTGGTGTCTAATCCGCATATAAATCACCATTGCTCTCGATTTTCTTGACTGTATATCTCTTAAATGTCAACATATACACGTGTGATTTAATTTACGAAGATTTTTCAATGTCGAGAACCACGATCAGAGAGTAAAAAAAGCGTAACGTTCACAATGGCGTAAAACTAAAATGGGATATTTCGGGCTAGGATTCGAGTTACCGGAACAAGGGCCAAACCAACCACCCAAGAATGGAATCGTCGAGCAAAAACACATGACAACCTGCTGGAAGCAGCTTTTCTTGCCACCAGACCTTTCTCCATCAATTAGGAATCTGATACCGTCACTAAACACATTCCTTAAATTGAAGCCATTTTTTAGTTTTTAATTTTTGGTGTCTAATCCGCATATATATCACCATTGCTCTTGATTTTCTTGACTGTATATCTCTTAAATATCAACATAGTGTGATTTAGTTTCCGAAGATTTTTCAATGCCGAGAACCTCGATCAGAGAGTAAAAAAGGCGCCAGGTTCATAATGGTGTAAAACTAAAATGGGATATAACGGGCTAGGATTCGAGTTACAGGAACAAGGGCCAAACCAACCACCCAAGAATGGAATCGTCGAGCGAAAACACTTGACAACCTCCTGGAAGCAGCTTTTCTTGCCACCAGACCTTTCTCCATCAATTAGGAATCTGTTGCCGTCACTAAACACATTCCTTAAATTGTAGCTATTTTTTGAGTGTTTATTTTTTGGTGTCTAATCCGCATATATATCACCATTGCTCTTGAATTTCTTGACTGTATATCTCTTGAATGTCAATATATACACGTGTGATTTATTTTACGAAAATTTTTCAATGCCGTGAACCTCGACCATAGAGTAAAAAAGGCGTAAGTGCTCAATGGTGTAAAACTAAAATGGGATATACCGGGTTAGGATTCGAGTTACAGGAACAAGGGCCAAACCAACCACCCAAGAATGGAATTGTCGAGCGAAAACACTTGACAACCTCCTGGAAGCAGCTTTTCTTGCAACCAGACCTTTCTCCATCAATTAGGAATCTAATGCCGTCACTAAACACATTCCTTAAATTGTAGCCATTTTTTAAGTGTTTATTTTTTGGTGTCTAAACCGCATATATATCAACATTGCACTTGATTTTCTTGACTGTATATCTCTTAAATGTCAACATATACACGTGTGATTTAGTTTACGAAGATTTTTCAATGCCGTGAACCTCGATCAGAGAGTACAAATGGCGTAAGGTTCACAATGGTGTAAAACTAAAATGGGATATACCGGGCTAGGATTCGAGTTAAAGAAACAAGAGCCAAACCAACCACCCAAGAATGGAATCGTCGAGCGAAAACACTTGACAACCCCCTAGAAGCAGCTTTTCTTGCCACCAGATGTTTCTCCATAAATTAGGAATCTGATGTCGTCACTAAACACCTTCCTTAAATTGTAGCCATTTTTTGAGTGTTTATTTTTTGGTGTCTAATCCGTATATATATAACCATTGCTCTTGATTTTCTTGACTGTATATCTCCTAAATGTCAACATATACACGTGTGATTTAGTTTACGAAGACATTTCAATGCCGAGAACCTCGATCAGAGAGTAAAAAAGGCGTAAGGTTCACGATGGTGTAAACTAAAATGGTATATACCAGGCTAGGATTCGAGTTACAGGAATAAGGACAAACCAACCAGCCAAGAATGGAATCGTCGAGCGAAAACACTTGACAACCTCCTGGAAGCAGCTTTTCTTGCGACCAGACCTTTCTCCATTAATTAGGAATCTGATGCCGTCACTAAACACATTCCTTAAATTGTAGCCATTTTTTGAGTGTATATTTTTTGGTGTCTAATCCGCATATATATGTCACCATTGCTCTAGATTTTCTGGACAGTATATCTCTTAAATGTCAACATAAACACGTGTGATTTAGTTTACGAAGATTTTTCAATGCCGAGAACCTCGATCAGTGAGTAAAAAAGGCGTAAGGTTCATAATGGTGTAAAACTAAAATGAGATATACTGGGCAAGGATTCGAGTTACAGGAACAAGGGCCAAACCAACCACCCAAGAATGGAATCGTCGAGCCAAAACGCTTGACAACCTCCTGGAAGCAGCTTTTCTTGCCACCAGACCTTTCTCCATGATTTAGCAATCTGGTGCCGTCACTAAACACATTCCTTAAATTGTAGCCATTTTTTGAGTGTTTATGTTTTGGTGTCTAATCCGCAAATATATCACCATTGCTCTTGATTTTGTTGAAGGTATATCTCATAAAAGTCAACATATACACGTATGATTTAGTTTACGAAGATTTTCAATGCCGAGAACTTCGATCAGAGTGTAAAAAATGGATAAGTTTCACAATGGTGTAAAACTAAAATGGTATGTACCGGGCTAGGATTCGAGTTGCTGGAACAAGGATCGTCGAATGAAAGCACTTGACAACCTCCAGGAAGAAGCTTTTCTTGCCACCAGACCTTTCTCCATCAATTAGGAATCTGATGCTAGCACTAAACACATTCCTAAAATTGTAGCCATTTTTTGAGTGTTTCTTTTTTGGTGTTTAATCCGCATATATATCACCATTGCTCTTGATTTCATTGACTGTATATCTCTTAAATGTCAACATATACACGTGTGATTTAGTTTACGAAGATTTTTCAATGCCGAAAACCTCGATCAGAGAGTAAAAAGGGCGTAGGGTTAAGAATAGTATAAAACTAAAATGGGATATACCGGTATAGGATTCGAGTTACAGGAACAAGGGCCAAACCAACCACCTAAGAATGGAATCGTCGAACGAAAACACTTGACAACCTCCAGTAAGTAGCTTTTCGTGCCACCAGACCTTTCTCCATCAATTAGGAATCTGATGCCGTCACTTAACACATTCCTTAAATTGTAGCTATTATTTGAGTGTTCATTTTTTGGTGTCTAATCCGCATATATATCACCATTGCTCTTGATTTTCTTGACAGTATATCTCTTAAATGTCAACATATACATGTGTGATTTAGTTTACGAAGATTTTTCAATGTCGAGAACCTCGATCAGAGAGTTAAAAAGGCGTAAAGTTCACAATGGTGTAAAACTTAAATGTGATATACCGAGCTAAGATTCGAGTTACAGGAACAAGGGCCAAACCAACAATCCAAGAATGAAATCCTCGAGCGAAAATACCTGACAACCTCATGGAAGCAGCTTTTCTTGCCACCAGACCTTTCTCCAACAATTAGGAATCTGATGCCGTCACTAAACACATTCCTTAATTTGTAGCCATTTTTGAGCGTTTCTTTTTGGTGTCTAATCTGAATATATATCATCATTGCTCTTGATTTCCTTGGCTGTATATCTCTTAAATGTCAACGTATACACGTGTGGTTTAGTTTACGAAGGTTATTCAAGGCCGAAAACCTCGATCAGAGAGTAAAAAAGACGTTAGGTTCACAATAGTATAAAACTAAAATGGGATATACCGGTATAGGATTCGAGTAACAGGAACAAGGGCCAAACCAACCACCCAAGAATGGAATCGTCGAGCGAAAAAACTTGACAACCTCCTGTAAGCAGCTTTTTTTTTTGCCACCAGACCTTTCTCCATCAATTAGGAATCTGATGCCGTCACTAAACACATTCCTTAAATTGTAGTTATTTTTTGAGTGTTTATTTTTTGGTGTCTAATCCGCATATATATATATATATATATATATATATATCACCATTGCTCTTGATTTTCTTGACTGTATATCTCTTAAATGTCAACAAATACACGTGTGATTTAGTTTACGAAGATTTTTCAATGCTGAGAACCTCGATCTTAGAGTAAAAAAGGCGTAAGGTTCACAATGGTGTAAAACTAAAATGGGATATACCGGGCTAGGATTCGAGTTACAAGAACAAGGGCCAAACCAACCACCCAAGAATGGAATCATCGAGTGAAAACACTTGACAACCTCCTGGAAGCAGCTTTTCTTGCTACCGGACCTTTCTCCATCAATTAGGAATCTAATGTCGTTAGTAAAACACATTCCTTTAATCGTAGCTATTTTTGAGGGTTTATTTTTTAGTGTCTAATCCGCATATATATCACCACTGCTCTTGATTTTCTTGACTGTATATCTCTTAAATATCAACATATACACGTGTGATTTAGTTTACGAAGACTTTTCAATGCCGAGAAGCTCGATCAGAGAATAAAAAAGGCGTAAGGTTCACAATGGTGTAAAACTAAAATGGGATATACCGGGCTAGGATTCGAGTGACAGGAACAAGGGCCAAACCAACCACCCAAGAATAGAATCATCGAGCGAAAACACTTGACAACATCCGGGAAGCAGCTTTTCTTGCCACCAGACCTTTCTCTATCAATTAGGAATCTGATGCCGTCACTAAACACATTCCTTAAATTGAAGCCATTTTTTGAGTGTTTATTTTTTGTTGTCTAATCCGCATATATATCACCATTGCTCTTGATTTTCTTAACTGTATATCTCTTAAATGTCAACATATGCGCGTGTGATTTAGTTTACGAAGATTTTTCAACGCCGAGAACCTCGATCAGAGAGTAAAAAAGGCTTAAGGTTCACAATGGTGTAAAACTAAAATGGGATATGCCGGGCTAGGATTCGAGTTACACGAACAAGGGCCAAACCAACCACCCAAGAATGGAATCGTCGAGCGAAAACACTTGACAACCTCCTGGAAGCAGCTTTTCTTGCCACCAGACCTTTCTCCATCAATTACGAATCTGATGCCGTCACTAAACACATTCCTTAAATTGTAGCCATTTTTTGTGTTTATTTTTTGGTGTCTAATCCGCATACATATCACCATTGCTCTTGATTTTCTTAACTGTATATCTCTTAAATGTCAACATACGCACGTGTGACTTAGTTTACGAAGATTTTTCAACGCCGAGAACCTCGATCAGAGAGGAAAAAATTCGTAAGGTTCATTATGGTGTAAAACTAAAATGGAATATATCGGGCAAGGATTCGAGTTACAGGAACAAGGGCCAAACCAACCACCCAAGAATGGAATCGTCAAGCGAAAACACTTGACATCCTCCTGGAAGCATCTTTTCTTGCCACAAGACCTTTCTCCATCAATTAGGAATCTGATGCCGTCACTAAACACATTCCTTAAATTGTAGCTATTTTTTAGTGTTTATTTTTTTGGTGTCTAATCCGCATATATATCACCATTGCTCTTGATTTTCTTAACTGTATATCTCTTAAATGTCAACATATACACGTGTGATTTAGTTTACGAAGATTTTTCAACGCCGAGAACCTCGATCAGAAAGTAAAAAAGGCGTAAGGTTTACAATGGTGTAAAACTAAAATGGAATACATTAGGCAAGGATTCGAGTTACAGGAACAAGGGCCAAACCAACCACCCAAGAATGGAATCGTGGAGCGAAAACACTTGACAACCCCTTGGAATCAACTTTTTTTTGTCCCCAGACCTTTCTCCATTATTTAAGAATCTGATGCCGTCACTAAACACATTCCTTAAATTGTAGCCATTTTTTGAGTGTTTATTTTTTGGTGTCTAATCCGCATATATATGTCACCATTGCTCTTGATTTTCTTGATTGTATATCTCTTAAATGTTAACATAAACACATGTGATTTAGTTTACGAAGATTTTTCAATGCTGAGAACCTCGATCAGGGAGTAAAAAAGGCGTAAGGTTCATAATGGTGTAAAACTAAAATGGGATATATCGGGCAAGGATTCGAGTTACAGGAACAAGGGCCAAACCAACCACCCAAGAATGGTATCGTCGAGCGAAAACACTTGACAACCTCCTGGAAGCAGCTTTTCTTGCCACCAGACCTTTCTCCATCAGTTAGCAATCTGGTGCCGTCACTAAACACATTCCTTAAATTGTAGCCATTTTTTGAGTGTTTATGTTTTGGTGTCTAATCCGCATATATATCACCATTGATCTTGATTTTATTGACTTTATATCTCTTAAAAGTCAACATATACACGTGTGATTTAGTTTACGAAGATTTTCAACGCTGAGAACCTCGATCAGAGAGTAAAAAATGCATAAGGATCACAATGGTGTAACACTAAAATGGGATGTACCGGGCTAGGATTCGAGTTGCTGGAACAACGGCCAAACGAACTACCCAAGAATGGAATCGTTTAGCGAAAACACTTGACAACCTCCTGGAAGCAGCTTTTCTTGCCACCAGACCTTTCTGCATCAATTAGGAATCTGATGCCATCAAGAAACACATTCCTTAAATTGTAGCCATTTTTTGAGTGTTTATTTTTTGGTGTCTAATCCGCATATATATCACCATTGATCTTTATTTTCTGGACTGTGTATCTCTTATATGTTAAAATATACACGTGTGATTTAGTTTACGAAGATTTTTCAACGCCAAGAACCTCGATCAGAGAGTAAAAAAGGCGTAAGGTTCATAATGGTGTAAAACTAAAATGGAATATATCGTGCAAGGATTCGAGTTACAGGAACAAGGGCCTAACCAACCACCCAAGAATGGAATTGTCGAGCGAAAACACATGGCAACCTCCTGGAAGCAGCTTTTCTTGCCACCAGACCTTTCTCCATCAATTAGGAATCTGATGCCGTCACTAAACGCATTCCTTAAATTGTACCTATTTTTTGAGTGTTTATTTTTTGGTGTCTAATCCGCATATATATCACCATTGCTCTTGATTTTCTTGACTGTGTATCTCTTATATGTCAACATATACACGTGTGATTTAGTTTACGAAGATTTTTCAATGCCAAGAACCTCGATCAGAGAGTAAAAAAGGCGTAAGGTTCACAATGGTGTAAAACTAAAATGGGATATACCGGGCTAGGATTCGAGTTACAGGAACAAGGGCCAAACCAACCACCCAAGATTGGAATCGTCGAGCGAAAACACTTGACATCCTCTTAGAAGCATCTTTTCTTGACACCAGACCTTTCTCCATCAATTAGGAATATAATGCCGTCACTAAACACATTCCTTAAATTGTTGCTATTTTTTGAGTGTTTATTTTTTGGTGTCTAATCCGCATATATATCACCATTGCTCTTGATTTTCTTAACTGTATATCTCTTAAATGTCAACATATTCACATGTGATTTAGTTTACGAAGATTTTTCAACGCCGAGAACCTCGATCAGAGAGTAAAACAGGCGTAAGGTTTACAAAGGTGTAAAACTAAAATGGAATACATCGGGCAAGGATTCGAGTTACAGGAACAAGGGCCAAACCAACAACCCAAGAATGGAATCGTCGAGCGAAAACACTTGACAACCCCTTGGAATCAGCTTGTTTTTGCCCCCAGATCTTTCTCCATTAATTAGGAATCTGATGCCGTCACTAAAGACATTCCTTAAATTGTAGCCATTTTTTGAGTGTTTATTTTTTGGTGTCTAATCCGCATATATATGTCACCATTGCTCTTGATTTTCTTGACTGTATATCTCTTAAATGTCAACATAAACACGTGTGATTTAGTTTACGAAGATTTTTCAATGCCGAGAACCTCGATCAGGGAGTAAAAAAGGCGTAAGGTTCATAATGGTGTAAAACTGAAATGGGATACACCGGGCTAGGATTCAAGTTACAGGAACAAGGGCCAAACCAACCACCCAAGAATGGAATCATTGAGCAAAAACAATTGACAACCTCCTGGAAGCAGCTTTTCTTGCCACCAGACCTTTCTCGATCAACTAGCAATCTTGTGCCGTCACTAAACACATTCCTTAAATTGTAGCCATTTTTTGAGTGTTTATGTTTTGGTGTCTAATCCGCATATATATCACCATTGCTCTTGATTTTACTGACTGTATATCTCTTAAAAGTCAACATATACACGTGTGATTTAGTTTACGAAGATTTTCAATGCCGAGAACCTCGATCAGAGAGTCAAAAATGCATAAGGTTCACAATGGTGTAAAACTAAAATGGGATGTACCGGGCTAGGATTTAAGTTGCTGGAACAAGGATCGTCGAACGAAAACACTTGACAACCTCCAGGAAGCAGCTTTTCTTCCCACCAGACCTATCTCCATCAATTAGGAATCTGATGCCAGCACTAAACACATTCCTAAAATTGTAGCCATTTTTTGTGTGTTTCTTTTTTGGTATCTAATCCGCATATATATCACCATTGCACTTGATTTCATTGACTGTATATCTCTTAAATGTCAACATATACACGTGTGATTTAGTTTACGAAGATTTTTCAATGCCGAAAACCTTGATCAAAGAGTAAAAAGGGCGTAAGGTTCAGAATAGTATAAAACTGAAATGGGATATACCGGGTTAGGATTCGACTAACAGGAACAAGGGCCAAACCAACCACCCAAGAATGGAATCGTCGAGTGAAAACACTTGATAACCTCCAGTAAGCAGCTTTTCGTGACACCAGACCTTTCTCCATCAATTAGGAATCTGATGCCGTCACTTAACACATTCCTTAAATTCTAGCTATTTTTTGAGTGTTTATTTTTTGGTGTTTAATCCGCATATATATATATATATCACCATTGCTCTTGATTTTCTTGACTGTATATCTCTTAAATGTCAACATATACACGTGTGATTTAGTTTACGAAGATTTTTCAATGCCGAGAACCTCGATCAGAGAGTAAAAAAGGCGTAAAGTTCACAATGGTGTAAAACTTAAATGTGATGTACCGAGCTAAGATTATAGTTACAGGAACAAGGGCCAAACCAACGATTCTAGAATGAAATCATCGAGCGAAAATACTTGACAACCTCCTGGAAGCAGCTTTTCTTGCCACCAGACCTTTCTCCAACAATTAGGAATCTGATGCCGTCACTAAACACATTCCTTAATTTGTAGCCATTTTTGAGTGTTTCTTTTTTGGTATCTAATCCGTATATATATCACCATTGCTCTTGATTTCCTTGACTGTATATCTCTTAAATGTCAACGTATACACGGGTGATTTAGTTTACGAAGGTTTTTCAAGGCCGAAAACCTCGATCAGAGAGTAAAAAAGGCTTAAGGTTCACAATAGTATAAAACTAAAATGGGATATACCGGGATAGGATTCGAGTTACAGGAACAAGGGCCAAACCAACCACCCAAGAATGGAATCGTCGAGCGAAAAAACTTGACAACCTCCTGGAATCTGATGCCGTCACTAAACACATTCCTTAAATTGTAGCCATTTTTGAGGGTTTATTTTTTGGTGTCTAATCCGCATATATATCACCACTGCTCTTGATTTTCTTGACTGTATATCTCTTAAATATCAACATATACACGTGTGATTTAGTTTACGAAGATTTTTCAATGCCGAGAAGCTCGACCAGAGAATAAAAAAGGCGTAAGGTTCACAATGGTGTAAAACTAAAATGGGATATACCGGGCTAGGATTCGAGTTACAGGAACAAGGGCCATACCAACCACCCAAGAATAGAATCGTCGAGCGAAAACACTTGACAACATCCTGGAAGCAACTTTTCTTGCCACCAGACCTTTCTCTATCAATTAGGAATCTGATGCCGTCACTAAACACATTCCTTAAATTGTTGCCATTTTTTGAGTGTTTATTTTCTGTTGTCTAATCCGCATATATATCACCATTGCTCTTGATTTTCTTGACTGTATATCTCTTAAATGTCAACATATACACGTGTGATTTAGTTTTCGAATATTTTTTAATGCCGAGAACCTAGTTCAGAGAATAAAAATGGCGTAAGGTTCACAATGTTGTAAAACTAAAATGTGATATACCGGACTAAGATTCGAGTTACAGGAACAACGGCCAAACCAACCACCCAAGAATGGAATCGTCGAGCGAAAACACTTGAGAATCGCCTAGAAGCAGCTTTTCTTGCCACCAGACCTTTCTCCATCAATTAGGAATCTGATGCTGTCAAGAAACACATTCCTTAAATTGTAGCCATTTTTTAAGTGTTTATTTTTTGGTGTCTAATCCGCATATATATCACCATTGCTCTTTATTTTCTTGACCGTGTATCTCTTATATGTCAACATATACACGTATGATTTAGTTTACGAAGATTTTTCAACGCCGAGAACCTCGATCAGAGAGTAAAAAAGGCGTAAGGTTCACAATGGTGTAAAACTAAAATGGGATATACCGGGCTAGGATTCGAGTTACAGGAACAAGGGCCAAACCAACCACCCAAGATTGGAATCGTCGAGCGAAAACACTTGACATCCTCTTAGAAGCATCTTTTCTTGACACCAGACCTTTCTCCATCAATTAGGAATATAATGCCGTCACTAAACACATTCCTTAAATTGTTGCTATTTTTTGAGTGTTTATTTTTTGGTGTCTAATCCGCATATATATCACCATTGCTCTTGATTTTCTTAACTGTATATCTCTTAAATGTCAACATATTCACATGTGATTTAGTTTACGAAGATTTTTCAACGCCGAGAACCTCGATCAGAGAGTAAAACAGGCGTAAGGTTTACAAAGGTGTAAAACTAAAATGGAATACATCGGGTAAGGATTCGAGTTACAGGAACAAGGGCCAAACCAACAACCCAAGAATGGAATCGTCGAGCGAAAACACTTGACAACCCCTTGGAATCAGCTTGTTTTTGCCCCCAGATCTTTCTCCATTAATTAGGAATCTGATGCCGTCACTAAAGACATTCCTTAAATTGTAGCCATTTTTTGAGTGTTTATTTTTTGGTGTCTAATCCGCATATATATGTCACCATTGCTCTTGATTTTCTTGACTGTATATCTCTTAAATGTCAACATAAACACGTGTGATTTAGTTTACGAAGATTTTTCAATGCCGAGAACCTCGATCAGGGAGTAAAAAAGGCGTAAGGTTCATAATGGTGTAAAACTGAAATGGGATACACCGGGCTAGGATTCAAGTTACAGGAACAAGGGCCAAACCAACCACCCAAGAATGGAATCATTGAGCAAAAACAATTGACAACCTCCTGGAAGCAGCTTTTCTTGCCACCAGACCTTTCTCGATCAACTAGCAATCTTGTGCCGTCACTAAACACATTCCTTAAATTGTAGCCATTTTTTGAGTGTTTATGTTTTGGTGTCTAATCCGCATATATATCACCATTGCTCTTGATTTTACTGACTGTATATCTCTTAAAAGTCAACATATACACGTGTGATTTAGTTTACGAAGATTTTCAATGCCGAGAACCTCGATCAGAGAGTCAAAAATGCATAAGGTTCACAATGGTGTAAAACTAAAATGGGATGTACCGGGCTAGGATTTAAGTTGCTGGAACAAGGATCGTCGAACGAAAACACTTGACAACCTCCAGGAAGCAGCTTTTCTTCCCACCAGACCTATCTCCATCAATTAGGAATCTGATGCCAGCACTAAACACATTCCTAAAATTGTAGCCATTTTTTGTGTGTTTCTTTTTTGGTATCTAATCCGCATATATATCACCATTGCACTTGATTTCATTGACTGTATATCTCTTAAATGTCAACATATACACGTGTGATTTAGTTTACGAAGATTTTTCAATGCCGAAAACCTTGATCAAAGAGTAAAAAGGGCGTAAGGTTCAGAATAGTATAAAACTGAAATGGGATATACCGGGCTAGGATTCGAGTAACAGGAACAAGGGCCAAACCAACCACCCAAGAATGGAATCGTCAAGCGAAAACACTTGGCATCCTCCTGGAAGCATCTTTTCTTGCCACCAGACCTTTCTCAATCAATTAGGAATCTGATGCCGTCACTAAACACATTCCTTAAATTGTAGCTATTTTTTAGTGTTTATTTTTTTGGTGTCTAATCCGCATATATATCACCATTGCTCTTGATTTTCTTAACTGTATATCTCTTAAATGTCAACATATACACGTGTGATTTAGTTTACGAAGATTTTCAACGCCGAGAACCTCGATCAGAAAGTAAAAAAGGCGTAAGGTTTACAATGGTGTAAAACTAAAATGGAATACATTAGGCAAGGATTCGAGTTACAGGAACAAGGGCCAAACCAACCACCCAAGAATGGAATCGTGGAGCGAAAACACTTGACAACCCCTTGGAATCAGCTTTTTTTTGTCCCCAGACCTTTCTCCGTTATTTAAGAATCTGATGCCGTCACTAAACACATTCCTTAAATTGTAGCCATTTTTTGAGTGTTTATTTTTTGGTGTCTAATCCGCATATATATGTCACCATTGCTCTTGATTTTCTTGATTGTATATCTCTTAAATGTTAACATAAACACATGTGATTTAGTTTACGAAGATTTTTCAATGCTGAGAACCTCGATCAGGGAGTAAAAAAGGCGTAAGGTTCATAATGGTGTAAAACTAAAATGGGATATATCGGGCAAGGATTCGAGTTACAGGAACAAGGGCCAAACCAACCACCCAAGAATGGTATCGTCGAGCGAAAACACTTGACAACCTCCTGGAAGCAGCTTTTCTTGCCACCAGACCTTTCTCCATCAGTTAGCAATCTGGTGCCGTCACTAAACACATTCCTTAAATTGTAGCCATTTTTTGAGTGTTTATGTTTTGGTGTCTAATCCGCATATATATCACCATTGATCTTGATTTTATTGACTTTATATCTCTTAAAAGTCAACATATACACGTGTGATTTAGTTTACGAAGATTTTCAACGCTGAGAACCTCGATCAGAGAGTAAAAAATGCATAAGGATCACAATGGTGTAACACTAAAATGGGATGTACCGGGCTAGGATTCGAGTTGCTGGAACAACGGCCAAACGAACTACCCAAGAATGGAATCGTTTAGCGAAAACACTTGACAACCTCCTGGAAGCAGCTTTTCTTGCCACCAGACCTTTCTGCATCAATTAGGAATCTGATGCCATCAAGAAACACATTCCTTAAATTGTAGCCATTTTTTGAGTGTTTATTTTTTGGTGTCTAATCCGCATATATATCACCATTGATCTTTATTTTCTGGACCGTGTATCTCTTATATGTTAAAATATACACGTGTGATTTAGTTTACGAAGATTTTTCAACGCCAAGAACCTCGATCAGAGAGTAAAAAAGGCGTAAGGTTCATAATGGTGTAAAACTAAAATGGAATATATCGTGCAAGGATTCGAGTTACAGGAACAAGGGCCTAACCAACCACCCAAGAATGGAATTTTCGAGCGAAAACACATGACAACCTCCTGGAAGCAGCTTTTCTTGCCACCAGACCTTTCTCCATCAATTAGGAATCTGATGCCGTCACTAAACACATTCCTTAAATTGTACCTATTTTTTGAGTGTTTATTTTTTGGTGTCTAATCCGCATATATATCACCATTGCTCTTGATTTTCTTGACTGTGTATCTCTTATATGTCAACATATACACGTGTGATTTAGTTTACGAAGATTTTTCAATGCCTAGAACCTCGATCAGAGAGTAAAAAAGGCGTAAGGTTCACAATGGTGTAAAACTAAAATGGGATATACCGGGCTAGGATTCGAGTTACAGGAACAAGGGCCAAACCAACCACCCAAGATTGGAATCGTCGAGCGAAAACACTTGACATCCTCTTAGAAGCATCTTTTCTTGACACCAGACCTTTCTCCATCAATTAGGAATATAATGCCGTCACTAAACACATTCCTTAAATTGTTGCTATTTTTTGAGTGTTTATTTTTTGGTGTCTAATCCGCATATATATCACCATTGCTCTTGATTTTCTTAACTGTATATCTCTTAAATGTCAACATATTCACATGTGATTTAGTTTACGAAGATTTTTCAACGCCGAGAACCTCGATCAGAGAGTAAAACAGGCGTAAGGTTTACAAAGGTGTAAAACTAAAATGGAATACATCGGGCAAGGATTCGAGTTACAGGAACAAGGGCCAAACCAACAACCCAAGAATGGAATCGTCGAGCGAAAACACTTGACAACCCCTTGGAATCAGCTTGTTTTTGCCCCCAGATCTTTCTCCATTAATTAGGAATCTGATGCCGTCACTAAAGACATTCCTTAAATTGTAGCCATTTTTTGAGTGTTTATTTTTTGGTGTCTAATCCGCATATATATGTCACCATTGCTCTTGATTTTCTTGACTGTATATCTCTTAAATGTCAACATAAACACGTGTGATTTAGTTTACGAAGATTTTTCAATGCCGAGAACCTCGATCAGGGAGTAAAAAAGGCGTAAGGTTCATAATGGTGTAAAACTGAAATGGGATACACCGGGCTAGGATTCAAGTTACAGGAACAAGGGCCAAACCAACCACCCAAGAATGGAATCATTGAGCAAAAACAATTGACAACCTCCTGGAAGCAGCTTTTCTTGCCACCAGACCTTTCTCGATCAACTAGCAATCTTGTGCCGTCACTAAACACATTCCTTAAATTGTAGCCATTTTTTGAGTGTTTATGTTTTGGTGTCTAATCCGCATATATATCACCATTGCTCTTGATTTTACTGACTGTATATCTCTTAAAAGTCAACATATACACGTGTGATTTAGTTTACGAAGATTTTCAATGCCGAGAACCTCGATCAGAGAGTCAAAAATGCATAAGGTTCACAATGGTGTAAAACTAAAATGGGATGTACCGGGCTAGGATTTAAGTTGCTGGAACAAGGATCGTCGAACGAAAACACTTGACAACCTCCAGGAAGCAGCTTTTCTTCCCACCAGACCTATCTCCATCAATTAGGAATCTGATGCCAGCACTAAACACATTCCTAAAATTGTAGCCATTTTTTGTGTGTTTCTTTTTTGGTATCTAATCCGCATATATATCACCATTGCACTTGATTTCATTGACTGTATATCTCTTAAATGTCAACATATACACGTGTGTAACGACTCTCATCAAAAGTCATAATTATTAAATTAATTTGACCAATAGGAAACCTTAATTGAGACACCCAAGTAATTCTGTGCAAACCCTAAGAGTTTCATAATTTTCAGAATCAGGATTAGGGCCCCTAAAACTCAGGGGGGGTAAACCCTAGTTGATAATTATCCTCTAAATCTCGTTGTCAAATTCTGAGAAATTGAAAATAGCAAGTCATCAGGTCTAGTCCCACACGTGGCTACTCTATAACCAATTTTTGATCCCTTACGCATCGTATCAAAGTATGGCCTACGATGCGCAGGCTGTTTAAAACGCATACGATGCGTAGAGAAGAATGGCATACGGTGCGTATGCTTACCATACGATGCGTATGGTATATTAGGCCTACGATGCGTATGGGTGATCAAAATTCAGCTATAAATAGCAGGCATTGGCACTCGCTTTCTGAACATCTTACGTCGAAAGAATTCTCGATTATACACCGAGTTTTCTGCTTATACTTCAATTAAACACACACAGCACTAAATTGAAGCTGCAATCAGGGTATTAGCACAATCGCTGTTACGATTCAAATTATCCGACGATCAAGATATCCAATGAATGTTTAAATGCCGCCCACATTAGGGTTATACTTTATCGTTCGTCATTAATTTGACGGATTGTCGTTAATTCGATAGGTAAAGTATTATACTTTATCGTTCGTTGTTAATTCAACGGATCATCGTTAATTCGATGGATAAAGTAGTATACCTTGTCGTTCATTGTTAATTCAATGGATCATCGTTAATTCGATGGACAAAGTATTGCATTTGATCATTCATTGTGATAATTTGATCTCGTAAATTATCGTAATTGCTGGATTGATTACTAATTCCAAATTGTGTGCTTGTTATTGAAATTAGGATAAAAGGTTAATCAATAGGCTAGGCTCTGCCCGTATAAATCTGCAAAGTGAGTCATTCTCTCTTTTTATCAAATCTATTTACAAAATCATGTTATTTTCAAAGTTATAATTACGGGGATTAAGTCTTTGTAATCACCAAGTTACAGCCGGTATGTGGGGTTTTGTATACATTACTTGATAATCGTCACCATTGGGGAAGCCAGTGGGGGATATGACCATAGTCACAGACACCATTGGACGAATGGGCCAATGGGTCGAGTGGCAAGTACCGTGGGTAGTTGGATTGATATCAGAAACATTGTAATCGCTCTTAATACTGTAAATTATAACAAATGTGTCATTTTAGTAAATAGAATGATTCACTCAGTATTTCCCGCTGACAAAACCTTTTTCAAACATGTTTCAGGTGATCTGTTGTAATTCAGGAAAAGTGCTGGGAAGCATTTCAAGCTTACTGATAGTGGCTCAATATAAAATAAATAAATGCTTTTGTAATATCACGTTTTTATAGTAAAAACATAATATTGTAAATTATCGGGGTTTTATCCCGAATTATGAAATAAATAAAAGGGAAAAATTTTAGCTTTAAGCGATCCTGTTTCCGCTGTTAAACTCAATTAAATAAATACCGCAGTATTTTCTGCCGCGGCTCTTGAAACGGGTCAAACCGGGTCTTGGGCCGTGACAGAAAAAGATGGTATCAGAGCCACTGGGTTAAGCTGATTAAGTATTTGGAAATACTTAATTTTTTCCTGATTTGAGCCACTGGGTTAAGCTGATTAAGTATTTGGAAATACTTAATTTTTCCTGATTAGAGCCACTGGGTTAAGCTGATTAAGTATTTGGAAATACTTAATTTTTCCTGATTAGAGCCACTGGGTTAAGCTAATTAAGTATTTAGAAATACTTAATTTTTCCTGATTACTATTATGTGATTATGTGTTTTATTAACTGGCTATTTGTTAATGTTAATATAGGCAGATTTTTATTTTGTTGCTCTATTATTGTTAATTGAAAAACATTATATATTTGATTAATATATGGAATTACCTAATATAGTATTACTATATTGTGGTAAAGAAATTATATTTTTATGTTTGAAGTATACTCTTATTTAACATTTTTGTTTAGTTAATTATTATTAATAATTTTATTGTTAATAATAATATATTCATAGTAGTGATATTAAGATTATTTTTAAATACTAAGGTTATTATCAAAAGCAGATATTGGATAACCTAGCCTTAATTATGCATGGACTGATCACCTATGCTTAAACAAGGCAGCATTAACCAATATCCACCATGATAATGACTAGTTAATATATATAAATTAAGTCATCATACTTATTTAAATATATAGATTTTATATGTTAACTATTGTAATAGTAAATATAAATCTTTAAATATTCTGATTTAAAGTTTAGTATTTTTATTATCTACGGTCAAGAAAATTTATAAATAAATTACAAATAAAACCTAGTATGTTTTAATACTATTTAAAAAGTTGTTTTATAAAATTTTAGTATGATTTAATAATTATGTGTATTTTGTTAAATAGCATGAGTGATTTGTCGGAAGCCCTTCAGAATTTAAATCTCTATCCAGTAAGAATCGAAGTTTCCAGAGATTTCAATAAGTATATACCAGATATAGAAGGACCTATAGAATTCAATGTTTTACCTCTTGAGAAACCTAAGCCTAAGAAAATAGAAATTGGGGAAAGTTCTAGGCAAATGGAGGAATTACCATCTCAGGAAGAGCTAGATTTTATAATGGCAACCGATGGTACTATTAAGCCTGTTAATGAAAATAATTTTATGAACTTAGAACCATCTATTCCAAACTCTTCGAATCACTGGAATATAGACGAATGGTTGGATCATGAAATACTGTTACAAAACCATCCCTATAGGCTTTTTCCTAAGTACAATCCAGAACCTTTACCAAATTTACCAATAAGTAACAAGAATAGGACCGAACTCCATCATTTTGACAACATGGATGCTGGGAATAGGATCCAAGAGACTTTGGGACAAATCTCCTGGAAATACGATGAGAAGAAACGCCGTTACTAAGAACATCATCTGATAAGGGATAGGGGATTATGAAAACTGTGGTTGTATAATAGTAACAGTAAAATCAGTATGTGTAAATAAAAAAAGAATAAAACGGGTGTATATAGAAACATGATATAAGGAAATATTAGAAAAGTTACAATTTTGTTTGTATATTCGATTATGTGATTATGTGCAACTAAATTGTGACATTGGATTATTTCCTTTATACTAATTATGTATCTATAAAATAGATATCAAATGGAAAATGCTAATAATGAACCAGTTAATGAGGTTAATCAATCTGAACACCAACTAGGGGATCAATATGTGACTAGGCAAGATATAGAAAATATTATTTCTCAAGAGATAGCCAACACTATTCCAGGAATAGTTGCTCAAGGGATAGCCAATGCTATTCCAGCAATCATTGCTGCTGTTAAAAATCCAATCGAACCGCAACATGTTGTTCCTAGTAAACGCATTTCTGAAGATAATTTCAGTAATAGCGTAAATGGAGGCGGTAATCATGTTGATCATGATAAACCATGGCAAGCTCCGCTCCCTAAGAAAAGGAAAGTTGCAACGCCTGGTTGCACTTACAAAGAATTTCTTGCTTGTAAACCCACTAAGTTTGCAGGCAATGAAGTAGCGACTGCAGTACTGCGTTGGTTAGAGAAAACCGAGGCAGTAATTGCCATAAGTAAATGTGCTCAAGATGATCAGGTTATGTATGTATCAAATCTTTTCAAAGAAGTAGCGCTAGAATGGTGGAATACGATGTTACAAGTAAAAGGAAGAAGGATGGCGTATGCTATGAACTGGGAAGAATTTAAGAATCTTGTAGAAAGAAAATTCTGTCCTGAATACGAAAAAGATCAAATGGCAAATAAGTTTCTAACCCATCGGATGGTAGATATAGATTGTCGAGGGTATACTACGACATTCTTCGAATATGCTCGAATGGTACCAATCCTGGCTTCGCCAGAACCGGTACTTATTTCTCGTTATATTTGGGGATTGATTTCCGAGATCCGTAATATCGTCAAAGCTGCGAAACCTCGCACGATTGATGATGCGGTGGAATTAGCCAATATTATAACTGACGAGCTAATACGGACAAGAGAAGAAAATAAAAGAAAGGAAGTAGCCCAAAAGATTACCCAAGAATTCAGTTCGGGTAACCATAACCATTTCAAGAAAGGAGGGAATGGGCAAACTTCTATTAGTCTATTTTGCAAATTTTGCAAAAAGAAGCATTTTGGAAGATGCAAAGGATACTGCAATTTTTGCAAAATTCCGGGGCATCAAGAAGAAGATTGTAGGAGGAAGAAATTTTCAGTTTGCTACAACTGTAAAGAAACTGGACATCTTAGGCCAGATTGTCCAAAACTGAATAAACCATTAGACAATCAAGCCAAACCAGCAGATGGGGCAAAAAGGAATGAGAGAGAGAATTTCAGCTAACTACTCATGAGGACGAGATGATTCCAGATGTGATAGCCGGTATGTTCTTAGTTTACAACATTTACCTAAAAGTATTATTTAACTCTGGTGCCAACCAAAGTTTTATAAATACTTTACTCTGCCAAATTCTTAACTTACCATTTACCAACATTAGATAGATTTCTATATTAGAAACGGTAGATAAGAATTCAGTAAGAATAAATAAGGTTATGCAGAACATAGGAATAAGTTATAGGTTTTCTGCAACCCTATTACCTATAAAATTAGTTGAATTCGATGTTATGATCATTATCTGTGATCAGAATTTCTTAGAAATTCAATCAACCATCAGAGAAGTAGTTATGATTACAGAAGATAAACCATATAAACCTATGAAGTTCATATTAGTAATGGAACTTGCTAAATATGAACAAAAGCAAAGGAATAGTATATATGATTTTAGTAATCATTAATACTAAAAATACAGAATTTAAGGAAATTTCTGTAAATTCCGAAATACCCAGATATATTCCAGAAGATTTACCTGGATTATCATCAGATAGGAAGATAGAATTAGGATTTATCAATTTCAGGAATTTTACCGATAAGCCAGGAAACCTTATCGGTTAGCATAATATTGATTATTTAAGAAAAAGAAAATTTCGATAAGAATGTGTATTGATTATAGGAAATTGAATAAGGTTATAATTAAGAATCAATACCCATTAATTAGAATTTATGATCTATTCGATCAATTTAAGAAAGGTAGATAGTTTTCTAAGATCAACTTATGTTCCGTATATTATCAATTAAAAGTATCAAAGGAAGATGTATCTAAGACTATTTTCAGAACTAGCAATGGTCATTACTAGTTTACAATCATGCCCTTGGATTAAAGAATGCAACCGTAGCATTTAGGGACATGATAAATAGGATCTGTAAACCATATTTGGATAAATTAGTAATTGTCTTCAAACGACGATATAATTATTTATTACAAAAGTAGGAAAGAACATTGACAGCACTGGCATTTATTCTTAACTTTGTTAAGAAAAGAAAAGCTTTACGCCAAATTTTCGAAGTAGGAATTTCGGCTATCAGAAGTGCAAATTTTAGGTCATATGGTGAATCATGAAGGTATTCACTTAGATCTTGCTAAGATAGCAGTGATTACCAAATGGAAGATTTTTGAAATATAAGGTAATACTTCAAAGCTATAATTTGGATATATGTTAATATAACGCAAAAAGGTAATTGCGTAGGCCTCAAGCCAATTGAAAAAGTCCGAAGAAAACTATATCAACTCATGAGTTAGAATTAAGAACCATAATTTTTTTTGCCTTAAAGATTTGAAGATATTATCTGTATGGTAGTAAGGATACTATCTATACAGATTATAAGAAGTTAAGATATATATTTATAGGCAAAAAGAATTTGAGGCGAAAGGAGATGGATGAAAATCCTAAGTGACTACAACTGTGATATTTGGTATCACAAGGGAAAAGCTAAAAACGGCAAGAGATAGTCATAAGAATTATGCAGATAATAGAAAAGTAATTGGAGTTCGAGTTGGAGACAAAATACTATTAAAAGTATCTCCTTGGAAAGGAGTGATTAAATTTGGTAAGAAAAGGAAATCTAAGACCAAATTATGTAGGATCATTTCCAGTAAATTCAACGTATTAAATTAGCTACTTATAGTTACAACTACCAGGAAGGTTAGTTGGAATACATGATATCTTTTATATATCTAATCTCAAGAAATGTCTCTTTTGTAGTAACTTCTAAGATATAAAGGTAAACAAATAATGTTAAGTAAAGTAGGATTCAAAGACAGGATCCTAATATACGTGAAAACTGGAATCAAAAAGGAAGAGAGTATTCTCAATTATTCCAGTAAATCTCGAGGACGAGATTTTTATTAAGTTGGGGAGAATGTAACGACTCTCATCAAAAGTCATAATTATTAAATTAATTTGACCAATAGGAAACCTTAATTGAGACACCCAAGTAATTCTGTGCAAACCCTAAGAGTTTCATAATTTTCAGAATCAGGATTAGGGCCCCTAAAACTCAGGGGGGGTAAACCCTAGTTGATAATTATCCTCTAAATCTCGTTGTCAAATTCTGAGAAATTGAAAATAGCAAGTCATCAGGTCTAGTCCCACACGTGGCTACTCTATAACCAATTTTTGATCCCTTACGCATCGTATCAAAGTATGGCCTACGATGCGCAGGCTGTTTAAAACGCATACGATGCGTAGAGAAGAATGGCATACGGTGCGTATGCTTACCATACGATGCGTATGGTATATTAGGCCTACGATGCGTATGGGTGATCAAAATTCAGCTATAAATAGCAGGCATTGGCACTCGCTTTCTGAACATCTTACGTCGAAAGAATTCTCGATTATACACCGAGTTTTCTGCTTATACTTCAATTAAACACACACAGCACTAAATTGAAGCTGCAATCAGGGTATTAGCACAATCGCTGTTACGATTCAAATTATCCGACGATCAAGATATCCAATGAATGTTTAAATGCCGCCCACATTAGGGTTATACTTTATCGTTCGTCATTAATTTGACGGATTGTCGTTAATTCGATAGGTAAAGTATTATACTTTATCGTTCGTTGTTAATTCAACGGATCATCGTTAATTCGATGGATAAAGTAGTATACCTTGTCGTTCATTGTTAATTCAATGGATCATCGTTAATTCGATGGACAAAGTATTGCATTTGATCATTCATTGTGATAATTTGATCTCGTAAATTATCGTAATTGCTGGATTGATTACTAATTCCAAATTGTGTGCTTGTTATTGAAATTAGGATAAAAGGTTAATCAATAGGCTAGGCTCTGCCCGTATAAATCTGCAAAGTGAGTCATTCTCTCTTTTTATCAAATCTATTTACAAAATCATGTTATTTTCAAAGTTATAATTACGGGGATTAAGTCTTTGTAATCACCAAGTTACAGCCGGTATGTGGGGTTTTGTATACATTACTTGATAATCGTCACCATTGGGGCAGCCAGTGGGGGATATGACCATAGTCACAGACACCATTGGACGAATGGGCCAATGGGTCGAGTGGCAAGTACCGTGGGTAGTTGGATTGATATCAGAAACATTGTAATCGCTCTTAATACTGTAAATTATAACAAATGTGTCATTTTAGTAAATAGAATGATTCACTCAGTATTTCCCGCTGACAAAACCTTTTTCAAACATGTTTCAGGTGATCTGTTGTAATTCAGGAAAAGTGCTGGGAAGCATTTCAAGCTTACTGATAGTGGCTCAATATAAAATAAATAAATGCTTTTGTAATATCACGTTTTTATAGAAAAAACATAATATTGTAAATAATCGGGGTTTTATCCCGAATTATGAAATAAATAAAAGGGAAAAATTTTAGCTTTAAGCGATCCTGTTTCCGCTGTTAAACTCAATTAAATAAATACCGCAGTATTTTCTGCCGCGGCTCTTGAAACGGGTCAAACCGGGTCTTGGGCCGTGACAACGTGTGATTTAGTTTACGAAGATTTTTCAATGCCGAAAACCTTGATCAAAGAGTAAAAAGGGCGTAAGGTTCAGAATAGTATAAAACTGAAATGGGATATACCGGGCTAGGATTCGAGTAACAGGAACAAGGGCCAAACCAACCACCCAAGAATGGAATCGTCGAGTGAAAACACTTGATAACCTCCAGTAAGCAGCTTTTCGTGACACCAGACCTTTCTCCATCAATTAGGAACCTGATGCCGTCACTTAACACATTCCTTAAATTCTAGCTATTTTTTGAGTGTTTATTTTTTGGTGTTTAATCCGCATATATATATATATATATATATCACCATTGCTCTTGATTTTCTTGACTGTATATCTCTTAAATGTCAACATATACACGTGTGATTTAGTTTACGAAGATTTTTCAATGCCGAGAACCTCGATCAGAGAGTAAAAAAGGCGTAAAGTTCACAATGGTGTAAAACTTAAATGTGATGTACCGAGCTAAGATTATAGTTACAGGAACAAGGGCCAAACCAACGATTCTAGAATGAAATCATCGAGCGAAAATACTTGACAACCTCCTGGAAGCAGCTTTTCTTGCCACCAGACCTTTCTCCAACAATTAGGAATCTGATGCCGTCACTAAACACATTCCTTAATTTGTAGCCATTTTTGAGTGTTTCTTTTTTGGTATCTAATCCGAATATATATCACCATTGCTCTTGATTTCCTTGACTGTATATCTCTTAAATGTCAACGTATACACGGGTGATTTAGTTTACGAAGGTTTTTCAAGGCCGAAAACCTCGATCAGAGAGTAAAAAAGGCTTAAGGTTCACAATAGTATAAAACTAAAATGGGATATACCGGGATAGGATTCGAGTTACAGGAACAAGGGCCAAACCAACCACCCAAGAATGGAATCGTCGAGCGAAAAAACTTGACAACCTCCTGGAATCTGATGCCGTCACTAAACACATTCCTTAAATTGTAGCCATTTTTGAGGGTTTATTTTTTGGTGTCTAATCCGCATATATATCACCACTGCTCTTGATTTTCTTGACTGTATATCTCTTAAATATCAACATATACACGTGTGATTTAGTTTACGAAGATTTTTCAATGCCGAGAAGCTCGACCAGAGAATAAAAAAGGCGTAAGGTTCACAATGGTGTAAAACTAAAATGGGATATACCGGGCTAGGATTCGAGTTACAGGAACAAGGGCCATACCAACCACCCAAGAATAGAATCGTCGAGCGAAAACACTTGACAACATCCTGGAAGCAACTTTTCTTGCCACCAGACCTTTCTCTATCAATTAGGAATCTGATGCCGTCACTAAACACATTCCTTAAATTGTTGCCATTTTTTGAGTGTTTATTTTCTGTTGTCTAATCCGCATATATATCACCATTGCTCTTGATTTTCTTGACTGTATATCTCTTAAATGTCAACATATACACGTGTGATTTAGTTTTCGAATATTTTTTAATGCCGAGAACCTAGTTCAGAGAATAAAAATGGCGTAAGGTTCACAATGTTGTAAAACTAAAATGTGATATACCGGACTAAGATTCGAGTTACAGGAACAACGGCCAAACCAACCACCCAAGAATGGAATCGTCGAGCGAAAACACTTGAGAATCGCCTAGAAGCAGCTTTTCTTGCCACCAGACCTTTCTCCATCAATTAGGAATCTGATGCTGTCAAGAAACACATTCCTTAAATTGTAGCCATTTTTTAAGTGTTTATTTTTTGGTGTCTAATCCGCATATATATCACCATTGCTCTTTATTTTCTTGACCGTGTATCTCTTATATGTCAACATATACACGTATGATTTAGTTTACTAAGATTTTTCAACGCCGAGAACCTCGATCAGAGAGTAAAAAAGGCGTAAGGTTCACAATGGTGTAAAACTAAAATGGGATATACCGGGCTAGGATTCGAGTTACAGGAACAATGGCCAAACCAACCACCCAAGAATGGAATCGTCGAGCGAAAACACTTGACAACCTCCTGGAAGCAGGTTTTCTTGCCACCAGACCTTTCTCCATCAATTACGAATCTGATGCCGTCACTAAACACATTCCTTAAATTGTACCTATTTTTTGAGTGTTTATTTTTTGGTGTCTAATCCGCATATATATCACTATTGCTCTTGATTTTCTTAACTGTATATCTCTTAATTGTCAACATATGCACGTGTGATTTAGTTTACGAAGATTTTTCAACGCCGAGAACCTTTATCAAAGAGTAAAAAAGGCGTAAGGTTCACAATGGTGTAAAACTAAAATGGAATATATCAGGAAAGGATTCGAGTTACAGGAACAAGGGCCAAACCAACCACCCAAGAATGGAATCGTCGAGCGAAAACACTTGACAACCCCTTAGAAGCAGCTTTTTTTTGCCACCAGACCCTTCTCCATTAATTAGGAATCTGATGTCGTCACTAAACGCATTCCTTAAATTGTAGCCATTTTATGAGTGTTTATTTTTTGTTGTCTCATCCGCATATATATCACCACTAGGTTATCACCCGGGTGGCAACCCGGGTTGAAGAAAACTATTAAGATAAATATCAAGTGTATAAATAAAATAAAGTACAAAGTCTCATGTTACATAAATTAGTGATACAGTGGAAATACAATTTAAAGATAGTCGAGCCCCTTTGAAGATGCATATCCTTCGAGTTACCAAAACATTTCCCTTAGTAAATTGAGTTCTCTCTACAAAAAAAAAAAAAAAAAAAAAAAAAAAAAACCAAATTATAAGTGTTTAAATATATAATATAAACTTGAACCAATTAAAAATATTTTATGTCTTTCTGATTCGTAAAAAATGAAATCTGAATAAAAATTAATCCTAATCAAACCCGATTTAACATCCATCGGCATATCAATCGCGATCACATATCCTTTTTTCCAATGCCAGTTTTTCAAGAGCATACGCAACCAACCTAAAGAAAATCCAAAATAATGTCATATGAATTAACGTTTATCTAACAGCATAAAATAGTTATTCTACCTTTTATTGACAAAGGTAGAAATTAAGCATACCAAACCTTTGAGCGCAATTTCTCGAATGTCATTTTGTTGACCGGAGATTCATCGTCTCCTTCATCGCGCCATATCACCGCTATATCACTCAATTTTCTCTTGCTATTTAAGTTTAAACAATTTCCAGCCGGATTTACGTAAGCTCCGGGAAGCCATTGACCTCCTGGATGCAATAATTGGCTTTCTTGAGATGGATCTTCAACTGATATGCGGTTTGGAGGCACGGAAAATGATACACTCATTTCATCCAATATTGTTTTCCAAAACACTTGTCATTAACTCATAATCATGCTTAATCATACAACAACTAATATCCGAAATCAAACACAATATATGTGAAAAAAATGATTTGAAAGAAAATTAGAATATGGATACCACTATCGCCGGTAGCAGGTGGATCTATTTTGTTACTTTTTTATAGGCCAACTCCATATTAGCCTTGCCCATCTAGACTTGAAACAACTTGAGAATTCGTGTACCCTGTTCGAGCTTGAAAAAATGTGCCCTTATGCCTTAAGGAAGTTGGGTATTGGGTTCACTAAAAGTCTAAACCTAATGTTAATAGGCTAATAACTAATCTAAACCATAAAAATAGTTTTGTAAGTGTGCCTACGTTTGTGTTTGTATGGGTATATCCATTTTGATCCCTTACCCAACTCATTAGACTCACCCACTTTGCCATTGGGACAAATATTAATAACTTAGAGAGCTGAGAAAAGCTTTTTGTAGTGCGAAGTAAGCTTTCATATGTATTGTTCCTTCAACAATACAATACAATAGATTAGAAATATAAAAGCATTAATGTTAACATGTAATATACTTGCATTTGCTATGCATGTAAAAATACTTCAATTTTTACCAATTGACTTAATCTACTTACATTTTGCTGTGTCTATATATAGTAGTTACGTTATGTTATAAGCAAATTTTTTTCGTGTTTGCTTCATTTAGTGCATGCTCGTATAGAGTATATAAAAATATTATAAGAAAACCATAAGTAAATAAATAAATTGAGTATTTAAACATGCTGGTATAGAGTATATAAAAATATTATAAGAAAACCATAAGTAAAAAAATAAATTGAGTATTTAAATACAACATATGTTGATGTTCTCTTACCTTTTTTGAAGACTTGTTAGTGTGTCCAACATGAGCTACGTCCTAGTCGCCTCCGTCTTCCCCTTGCTTGCCTCAACGTTCCTCCAATACACACACACATACATACATATGTATATACAAAGGGGCTCATCCCTGCACCCTAGCACATCCCTTTTGGCTCATCCCTCACACCCGTTGTTATGAACGCCTACGTGGCGGATCATCCTCAAAGGACTACCCTCCTCGGCTCCTCCACACGCATTAGCCTTAGTTAGCTTTTCTAAGGAAAAAGTGATTTCACTTGATAAATTAAAGATAAATAAGAATTATAAAAACTCATCAAATATATAAAATAAATAAATAAACTGACATTGGATTACCTGGGTGTTCATAAGTCTAATTATGTAGCAACATCTCAAAGTGCTTAACATTGGGATCCTTGTTTTTTGGAATACTCAAAGTGGTTGGTCAACTTTTTATTCACCATTAACTTTGCTCTAAGCTTTGCCTCCTAGTATGCGGCAACGTCTTTTAGAAAACATGCCTACAAGCTGGTCACAACATCCACATACAACAATCACAACAATTAAACCAACCTGAGAAACACAAAATTATAGATAAAGTTAAAAATACAGATATAAATTGGTCCCAAGAGACATAAGGGAGGTTAAATTTGTTGGTGTGAAGCATGCCAACCACTATTACAGGGTCCCTTATTTTAAGAAACTGTTGCCATTCTTTAGAAGCTTATACTTCATCTAAAACAGTCGGGCCCCATGACCCTTCCAGCTCCATGACACTATCATAATTATAAGCCAATTAAATAGGCATTGCCCAATGAATAGACACCCGTAAAACCAGAAAATCAACCCAATGGACAATGACTGTTGTTTTAGACACAAAAAGGGATAAGGAAGGAACATACCGTCCAGCCAGAACACGATCCATGTCTTGTATCTCAGCTTTATGAAACCGACACCCGCTCATAAACTTTTCAGATTGGTATGAATCATTCTTCCCTGAAACAGGATTTTGAGGTTACAAAAAATTGAAGTTATAATAATTAACATGTGACCATTTTACCCTTCTATTTCTCATTAAACTCCAAACTCTCATATCCTAATAACCTAATGCAAGTTTAAAGGGAAAGGTATAAACGCCATAAATTTATAAAAAAAAAAATAATCTGAGTGCAAACGATCAAATCCACTTCAGCCTCCAACGCCTCCATGATCGCTGCTGCAGCAAAAGGCAGAGGCACATAAATTACGAATGCGTTCGCCTTGGTTTCAGCTTTTGCATCTGCAACCAAGTTGAAAACAGGTAGCCCTAAATGCTCTATTCCACCCTTCTTCGGAGTAACTACAGCAACCTACAAATCATTCATTCAAATATTAAAGAAACAATATTATTCATCCCTTGCAAACCTCATATACCAAAAAAGTATCAATCCAACAAATAATGAGTACATGAATTAACAACCACAATGGTGAAGGAGTCGAAATCGTCTGAGTCAACAGATCTTATTCAAATTCTTTCTCCAAAATAACCTATATCTAAGATGCAAACTCTACTCATTCTCAACCTGCCAATCAATATAATTATACTAACAATAATCAAATTACAACCCACAAAACAGTACTAAGTACATATTTGATCAAATCAATCGTAATAAAGTTCCAAAAAAACATAATAAATCGAATTAACAACAGGAAGATAATAAATCAAAATCAATTTGTTGAGATAATAAAGACAAAGCTAGGGATTGTGTAACCTGTGTACACCGTCTAAAGATTCATAGCAACGTTGAGGATGGTGTCATCGTGTCGACTGTATTGATTAACGAACCCTAACCTGTTATTTGATTATCTTCAATATTTGATAAAGAAAAAAAGAAATAGAGAGCACGAGGATGATGAACCAGAGGGTTTGCAATGAAGGGGTGGGATGCTAGGGTTTAGAATTGAATCTGGGATTACCGAATGAGGGATTTAGGTTTTAGAAGGTTTATATTGGCGGGTCAAAAAAAAACGGGTATGGATCAACACGTGGTATCCATATATAAATAACATTACCCATTCATTTTCCCGCCCAAAAAGTATTGAGATTGCACCACAAGCTGACACATCAGCCCATATTATTCTTGTTTATTATATATAATAGATTACTCTCGATTTTCTTGACTGTATATCTCTTAAATATCAACATATACACGTGTTATTTAGTTTACGAAGATTTTTCAATGCCGAGAAGCTCGATCAGAAAATAAAAAAGGCGTAAGGTTCACAATGGTGTAAAACTAAAATGGGATATTCCGGGCTAGGATTCGAGTTACAGGAACAAGGGCCAAACCAACCACTCAAGAATGGAATCGTCGAGCGAAAACACTTGACAACCCCTTGGAAGTAGCTTTTTTTTGCCACCAGACCCTTCTCCATTAATTAGGAATCTGATGTCGTCACTAAACACATTCCTTAAATTGTAGCCATTTTATGAGTGTTTATTTTTTGTTGTCTCATCCGCATATATATCACCATTACTCTTGATTTTCTTGACTGAATATCTCTTAAATATCAACATATACACGTGTTATTTAGTTTACGAAGATTTTTCAATGCCGAGAAGCTCGATCAGAAAATAAAAAAGGCGTAAGGTTCACAATGGTGTAAAACTAAAATGGGATATTCCGGGCTAGAATTCGAGTTACAGGAACAAGGGCCAAACCAAGCACCCAAGAATAGAATCGTCGAGCGAAAACACTTGACAACCTCCTGGAAGCAGATTTTCTTGCCACCAGACCTTTCTCTATAAATTAGGAATCTGATGCCGTCACTAAACACATTCATTAAATTGTAGCCATTTTTGAGTGTTTATTTTTTGTTGTCTAATCCACATATCTATCACCATTGCTCTTGATTTTCTTGACTGTATATCTCTTAAATGTCAAAATATACACGTGTGATTTAGTTTACGAAGATTTTTCAATGCCGAGAACCTCGATCAGAGAATAAAAAAGGCGTTTGGTTCACAATGGTGTAAAACTAAAATGGGATATACCGGTCTAAGATTCAAGTTACAGGAACAACGGCCAAACCAACCTCCCAAGATTGGAATCGTCGAGCGAAAACACTTGACAACCTCCTGGAAGCAGCTTTTATTGCCACCAGACCTTTCTCCATCAATTAGGAATCTGATGCCATCAAGAAACACATTCCTTAAATTGTAGCCATTTTTTGAGTGTTTATTTTTTGGTGTCTAATCCGCATATATATATCACCATTGCCCTTTATTTTCTTGACCGTGTATCTCTTATATGTTAACATATACACGTGTGATTTAGTTTACGAATATTTTTCAATGCCGAGAACCTCAATCAGAGAGTAAAAAAGGCGTAAGGTTCACAATGGTGTAAAATTAAAACGGGATATACCGGGCTAGAATTCGAGTTGCAGGAACAAGGGCCAAACCAACCACCCAAGAATGAAATCATCGAGCGAAAACACTTGACAACCTCCTGGAAGCAGCTTTTCTTGCCACCAGACCTTTCTCCATCAATTAGGAATCTGATGCCGTCACTAAACACATTCCTTAAATTGCACCTATTTTTTGAGTGTTTATTTTTTGGTGTCTAATCCGCATACATATCACCATTTCTTTTGATTTTCTTAACTGTATATCTCTTAAATGTCAACATATGCACGTGTGATTTAGTTTACGAAGATTTTTCAACGCCGAGAACCTCGATCAGAGAGTAAAACAGGCGTAAGGTTCATAATGGTGTAAAACTAAAATGGAATATATCGGGCAAGGATTCGAGTTACAGGAACAAGGGACAAACCAACCACCCAAGAATGGAATCGTCGAGCGAAAACACTTGACAACCTCCTGGAAGCAGCTTTTCTTGCCACCAGACCTTTCTCCATCAATTAGGAATCTGATGCCGTCACTAAACACATTCCTTAAATTGCACCTATTTTTTGAGTGTTTATTTTTTGGTGTCTAATCCGCATACATATCACCGTTGCTTTTGATTTTCTTAACTGTATATCTCTTAAATATCAACATATGCACGTGTGATTTAGTTTACGAAGATTTTTCAACGCCGAGAACCTCGATCAGAGAGTAAAACAGGCGTAAGGTTCATAATGGTGTAAAACTAAAATGGAATATATCGGGCAAGGATTCGAGTTACAGGAACAAGGGACAAACCAACCACCCAAGAATGGAATCGTCGAGCGAAAACACTTGACAACCTCCTGGAAGCAGCTTTTCTTGCCACCAGACCTTTCTCCATCAATTAGGAATCTAACGCCGTCAATAAACACATTCCTTAAATTGTAGCCATTTTTTGTGTTTATTTTTTGGTGTCTAATCCGCATATATATTACCATTGCTCTTGATTTTCTTGACTGTGTATCTCTTATATGTCAACATATACACGTGTGATTTAGTTTACGAAGATTTTTCAATGCCGAGAACCTTGATCAGAGAGTAAAAAAGAAGTAAGGTTCACAATTGTGTAAAACTAAAAGAGGATATACCAGGCTAGGATTCGAGTTACAGGAATAAGGGCCAAACCAACCACCCAAGAATGGAATCGTCGAGCGAAAACACTTGACAAACTCCTGGAAGCAGCTTTTCTTGCCACCAGAACTTTCTCCACCATTTAGGAATCTGATGCCGTCACTAAACACATTCCTTAAATTGTAGCCATTTTTTGTGTTTATTTTTTGGTGTCTAATCCGCATATATATTACCATTGCTCTTGATTTTCTTGACTGTGTATCTCTTATATGTCAACATATACACGTGTGATTTAGTTTACGAAGATTTTTCAATGTCGAGAACCTCGATCAGAGAGTAAACAAGAAGTAAGGTTCACAATGGTGTAAAACTAAAATGGGATATACCGGGCTAGGATTCGAGTTACAGGAACAAGGGCCATACCAACCACCCAAGAATAGAATCGTCGAGCGAAAACACTTGACAACCTCCTGGAAGCAGCTTTTCTTGCCACCAGACCTTTCCTTAAATTGCACCTATTTTTTGAGTGTTTATTTTTTGGTGTCTAATCCGCATACATATCACCATTTCTTTTGATTTTCTTAACTGTATATCTCTTAAATGTCAACATATGCACGTGTGATTTAGTTTACGAAGATTTTTCAACGCCGAGAACCTCGATCAGAGAGTAAAACAGGCGTAAGGTTCATAATGGTGTAAAACTAAAATGGAATATATCGGGCAAGGATTCGAGTTACAGGAACAAGGGACAAACCAACCACCCAAGAATGGAATCGTCGAGCGAAAACACTTGACAACCTCCTGGAAGCAGCTTTTCTTGCCACCAGACCTTTCTCCATCAATTAGGAATCTGATGCCGTCACTAAACACATTCCTTAAATTGCACCTATTTTTTGAGTGTTTATTTTTTGGTGTCTAATCCGCATACATATCACCGTTGCTTTTGATTTTCTTAACTGTATATCTCTTAAATATCAACATATGCACGTGTGATTTAGTTTACGAAGATTTTTCAACGCCGAGAACCTCGATCAGAGAGTAAAACAGGCGTAAGGTTCATAATGGTGTAAAACTAAAATGGAATATATCGGGCAAGGATTCGAGTTACAGGAACAAGGGACAAACCAACCACCCAAGAATGGAATCATCGAGCGAAAACACTTGACAACCTCCTGGAAGCAGCTTTTCTTGCCACCAGACCTTTCTCCATCAATTAGGAATCTGATGCCGTCACTAAACACATTCCTTAAATTGCACCTATTTTTTGAGTGTTTATTTTTTGGTGTCTAATCCGCATACATATCACCGTTGCTTTTGATTTTCTTAACTGTATATCTCTTAAATATCAACATATGCACGTGTGATTTAGTTTACGAAGATTTTTCAACGCCGAGAACCTCGATCAGAGAGTAAAACAGGCGTAAGGTTCATAATGGTGTAAAACTAAAATGGAATATATCGGGCAAGGATTCGAGTTACAGGAACAAGGGACAAACCAACCCCCCAAGAATGGAATCGTCGAGCGAAAACACTTAACAACCTCCTGGAAGCAGCTTTTCTTGCCACCAGAACTTTCTCCATCAATTAGGAATCTGACGCCGTCAATAAACACATTCCTTAAATTGTAGCCATTTTTTGTGTTTATTTTTTGGCGTCTAATCCGCATATATATTACCATTGCTCTTGATTTTCTTGACTGTGTATCTCTTATATGTCAACATATACACGTGTGATTTAGTTTACGAAGATTTTTCAATGCCGAGAACCTTGATCAGAGAGTAAAAAAGAAGTAAGGTTCACAATGGTGTAAAACTAAAAGAGGATATACCAGGCTAGGATTCGAGTTACAGGAATAAGGGCCAAACCAACCACCCAAGAATGGAATCGTCGAGCGAAAACACTTGACAAACTCCTGGAAGCAGCTTTTCTTGCCACCAGAACTTTCTCCACCATTTAGGAATCTGATGCCGTCACTAAACACATTCCTTAAATTGTAGCCATTTTTTGTGTTTATTTTTTGGTGTCTAATCCGCATATATATTACCATTGCTCTTGATTTTCTTGACTGTGTATCTCTTATATGTCAACATATACACGTGTGATTTAGTTTACGAAGATTTTTCAATGTCGAGAACCTCGATCAGAGAGTAAACAAGAAGTAAGGTTCACAATGGTGTAAAACTAAAATGGGATATACCGGGCTAGGATTCGAGTTACAGGAACAAGGGCCATACCAACCACCCAAGAATAGAATCGTCGAGCGAAAACACTTGACAACCTCCTGGAAGCAGCTTTTCTTGCCACCAGACCTTTCTCTATCAATTAGGAATCTGATGCCGTCACTAAACACATTCCTTAAATTGTAGCTATTTTTTGAGTGTTTATTTTTTGGTGTCTAATCCACATTTATATCATCATTGCTTTTGATTTTCTAAAATGTATATCTCTTAAATGTCAACATATACACGTATGATTTAGTTTACGAAGATTTTTCAATGCCGAAAACCTCGATCAGAGAGTAGAAAAGGCGTAAGTTTCACAACGGTGTAAAACTAAAATGGGATATACCGGGTTAGGATTCGAGTTAAAGGAACAAGGGCCAAACCAACCACCCAAGAATGGAATCGTCGACCGAAAACACTTTACATCCTCCAGAAGCAGCTTTTCTTTTCACCAGACCTTTCTCCATCAATTAGGAATCTGATGCCATAACTAAACACATCATTAAATTGTAGCTATTTTTTTAGTGTTTCTTTTTTGGTGTCTAATCCGCATATATATATCACCATTGCTCTTGATTTTCTTGACCGTATATCTCTTAAATGTCAACATATACACGTGTGATTTACTTTACGAAGATTTTTTAATGCCGAGAACCTCGATCAGAGAGTAAAAAAGGCGTAAGGTTCACAATGGTGTAAAACTAAAATGGAATACATCGGGCAAGGATTCGAGTTACAGGAACAAGGGCCAAACCAACCACCCAAGAATGGAATCGTCGAGCCAAAACACTTGACAACCCCTTGGAATCAGCTTTTTTTTTGCCACCAGGCCTTTCTCCATTAATTAGGTATCTGATGCCGTCACTAAACACATTCCGTAAATCGATGCCATTTTATGAGTGTTTATTTTTTGGTGTCTAATCGGCATTTATATCACCATTGCTCTTAATTTTATTGACTGTATATCTTTTAAATGTCAATATACACACGTGTGATTTAGTTTATGAAGATTTTTCAATGCCGAGAACCTTGATCAGAGAGTAAAGCAGACGTAAGGTCACAATGGTGTAAAACTAAAATGGGATATACCGGGCTAGCATTCGAGTTACAGTAACAAGGGCCACACTAACCACCCAAGAATGGGATCGTCAAGCGAAAACACTTGACAACCTCCTGTAAGCGGCTTTTCTTGCCACCAGACTTTTCTCCATCAATTAGGAATCTGATGCCGTCACTAAACACATTCCTTAAATTGTAGCTATTTTTTAAGTGTTTATTTTTTGGTGTCTAATCCACATATATATCACAGTTGCTCATGATTTTCTTAAATGTATATCTCTTAAATGTCAACATATACAAGTGTGATTTAGTTTACGAATATTTTTCAATGCCGAAAACCTCGATCAGAGAGTAAAAAAGGCGTAAGTTTCACAATGGTGTAAAACTAAAATGGGATATACCGGGCTAGGATTCGAGTTAAAGGAACAAGGGCCAAACCAACCACCCATGAATGGAATCGTCGACCGAAGACACTTTACAACCTCCTGAAGCAGCTTTTCTTGTCACCAGATCTTTCTCCATCAATTAGGAATCTGATGCCATCACTAAACACATCATTAAATTGTAGCTATTTTTTTAGTGTTTCTTTTTTGGTGTCTAATCCGCATATATATATCACCATTGCTCTTGATTTTCTTGACCGTATATCTCTTAAATGTCAACATATACACGTGTGATTTAGTTTACGAAGATTTTTTAATGCCGAGAACCTCGATCAGAGAGTAAAAAAGGTGTAAGGTTCACAATAGTTTAAAACTAAAATGTGATATACCGGACTAGGATTCGAGTTACCGGAACAAGGGCCAAACCAAACACCCAAGAAAGGAATCGTGGAGCGAAAACACTTGACAACCTCCTGTAAGCAGCTTTTTTGCCACCAAACCTTTCTCCATCTATTAGGAATCTGATGCTGTCACTAGACACATTCCTTAAAGTGTAGCAATTTTTGAGTGCTTATTTTTTGGTGTCTAATCCGCATATATATCACCATTGCTCTTGATTATCTTGACTGTATATCTCTTAAATATCAATATATACACGTGTGATTTAGTTTACACAAATTTTCAATGCCGAGAACCTCGATCAGAGAGTAAAAAAGGCGTAAAGTTCACAATGGTGTAAAACTAAAATGGGATATACCGGGCTAGGATTCGAGTTACAGGAACAAGGGTCAAGCCAACCACCCAGGAATGGAATCGTCGAGCGAAAACACTTGACACCCTCCTGGAAGAAACTTTTCTTGCCACCAGACCTTTCTCCATCAATTAGGAATCTGATGCCATCACTGAACACATTCCTTAATTTGTAGCCATTTTTTATGTGTTTATTTTTTGGTGTCTAATCTGCATATATATCACCATTGCTCTTGATTTTCTTGATTGTATATCTCTTAAATGGCAAAAAATACACGTGTGATTTGGTTTACGAAGATCTTTCAATGCCGAGAACCTCGATCAGAGTGTAAAAAAGGTGTAACGTTCACAAGGGTGTAAAACTAAAATGGGATATAACGGGCTAGGATTCGAGTTACAGGAACAAGGGCCAAACCAACCACCCAAGAATGGTATCGTCGAGCGAAAACACTTGACAACCCCCTGGAAGCAGCTTTTCTTGCCACCAGACCTTTCTCCATGAATTAGGAATCTGATGCCGTCACTAAACACATTATTTAAATTGTAGCCATTTTATTAGTGTTTTTTTTGGGTGTCTAATCCGCATTTATATCACCATTGCTCTTGATTTTGTTGACTCTATATCTTTTAAATGTCAACATATACACGTGTGATTTAGTTTATGAAGCTTTTTCAATGCTGAGAACCTCGATCAAAGAGTAAACAAGACGTAAGGTTCACAATGGTGTAAAACTAAAATGGGATACACCGGGCTAGGATTCGAGTTACAGGAACAAGGGCCAAACCAACCACCCAAGAATGGAATCGTCGAGCGAAAACACATGACAAACTCCTGGAAGCAGCTTTTCTTGCCACCAGACATTTCTCCATCATTTAGGAATCTGATGTCGTCACAAAACGCATTCCTTAAATTGTAGCTATTTTTAAGTGTTTTTTTTGGCTATTCCGCATATATATAACCATTGCTCTTGATTTTCTTGACTGTATATTACCTAAATGTCAACATATACACGTGTGATTTAGTTTACGAAGATTTTTCAATGCCGAAAACTTCGATCAGAGAGTAAAAAAGGCGAAAGGGTAACAATGGTGTAAAACTAAAATCGGATATAGCGGGCTAGGATTTGAGTTACAGGAAGAAGGGCCAAACCAACCACCCAAGAATGGAATCGTCGAGCGAAAACACTTGACAACCTTCTGGAAGCAGCTTTTCTTGCCAGCAGACCTTTCTCCATCAATTAGGAATCTGATGCCATCACTAAAGACATCATTAAATTGTAGCCATTTTTTGAGTGTTTCTTTTTTGGTGTCTAATCCGCATATATATCACCATTGCACTTGATTTTCTTGACTGTATATCTCTTAAATGTCAACATATACACGTGTGATGTAGTTTACAAAGAATTTTTCAATGTCGAGAACCTCGATCAGAGAGTAAATAAGGCGTAAGGTTCACAATAGTATAAAACTAAAATGGGATATATCGGGCTAGGATTCGAGTTACAGGAACAAGGGCCAAACCAACTACCCAAGAATGGAATCGTCGAGCGAAAACACTTGACAAACTCATGTAACCAGCTTTTCTTGTCACCAGACCTTTCTCCATCAACTAGGAATCTGATGCCGTCACTAAACACATTCCTTAAATTGTAGCCATTTTTTGAGTGTTTGTTTTTTGGTGTCTAATCCGCATATATATCACCATTGCCCTTGATTTTCTTGACTGTATATCTCTTAAATGTCAACATATACACGTGTGAATTAGTTTACGAAGATTTTTCAATGCCGAGAACCTTGATCAGAGAGTAAAAAAGGCGCAAGGTTCCCAATGGTGTAAAACTAAAATGGGATATACCGGGCTAGGATTCGAGTTACTGGAACAAGGCCCAAACCAACCACCCAAGAATGGAATAGTCGAGCGAAAACACTTGACAACCTCCTGGAAGCAGCTTTTCTTGCCACCAGACCTTTCTCCATTAATTAGGAATCTGATGCCGTCACTAAACACATTCCTTAATTTGTAGCCATTTTTTGAGTGTTTATTTTTTGGTGTCTAATCCGCATTTATATCACCATTGCTCTTGATTTTCTTGACTGTATATCTCTTAAATGTCAACATATACACGTGTGATTTAGTTTACGAAGATTTTTCAATGCCGAGAACCTCAATCAGAGAACAAAAAAGGCGTAAGGTTCACAATGGTGTAAAACTAAAATGGGATATACCGGGCTAGGATTCGAGTTACTGGAACAAGGCCCAAACCAACCACCCAAGAATGGAATAGTCGAGCGAAAACACTTGACAACCTCCTGGAAGCAGCTTTTCTTGCCACCAGACCTTTCTCCATTAATTAGGAATCTGATGCCGTCACTAAACACATTCCTTAATTTGTAGCCATTTTTTGAGTGTTTATTTTTTGGTGTCTAATCCGCATTTATATCACCATTGCTCTTGATTTTATTGACTGTATATCTTTTAAATGTCAACATATACACGTGTGATTTAGTTTACAAAGATTTTTCAATGCTGAGAACCTAGACCAGAGAGTAAAAAAGGCGTAAGGTTAACAATGGTGTAAAACTAAAATGGGATATAACGGGCTAGGATTGGAGTTACAGGAACAAGGGCCAAACCAACCACGCAAGAATGGAGTCGTCGAGCGAAAACACTTGACAACCTCCTGAAAGCAGCTTTCCTTGCCACCAGACCTTTCTCCATCAATTAGGAATTTGATGCTGTCACTAAACACATTCATTAAATTGTAGCCATTTTTGAGTGTTTATTTTTTGGTGTCTAATCCGCATATATATCACCATTGGTCTTGATTTTCTTGACTGTATATCTCTTAAATGTCAACATATACACGTGTGATTTAGTTTACGAAGATTTTTCAATGCCGAGAACCTCAATCAGAGAACAAAAAAGGCGTAAGGTTCACAATGGTGTAAAACTAAAATGGGATATACCGGGCTAGGATTCGAGTTACATGAACAAGGGCCAAACCAACCACCCAAGAATGGAATCGCCAAGCGAAAACACTTGAGAATATCCTGGAAACCGCTTTTCTTGCCACCAGACGTTTCTCTATCAATTAGGAATCTGATGCCATCACTAAACACATTCCTTAAATTGTTGCCATTTTTTAGAGTTTATTTTTTATTGTCTAATCTGCATATATATCACCATTGCTCTTGATTTTCTTGACTGTATATCCCTTAAATGTCAACATATACATGTGTGATTTAGTTTACGAAGATTTTTCAATGCCGAGAACCTCGATCAGAGAATAAAAAAGGCGTAAGGTTCACAATGGTGTAAAACTAAAATGGGATATACTGGGCTAGGATTTGAGTTGCAGGAACAAGGGCCAAACCAACCACCCAAGAATGGAATCGTCGAGCGAAAACACTTGATAACCTGATATACGTTAAATTATACATGTTTTTATCCCACAAAACACTCCCGTGTTAAGCGTTTTTCACCGAAACTGCGATGTTTAGGCACCAAAATAGGTACTTTTCTATTTTCAGGTCGTATACAAATAGAAAAAGACAAATCTGATGAAAAAGGGGCAATTCTTATGCAATTCTGATGAAATTGGTAAAATTCTGTGAACTGCCAGATATTGCACAGCCGTGCGATCCAACCGCACTACCGTACGTGACCTACGACCCCGGAAGCACTGCCAGTGTAGGAGCGTGTGCCACTGATTACTCGGTACGCACGGACATGCATCTCAACCGCACCCCCGTGCAAGACAACGACACTCCCGTGCGAGCCAACCGCACCCCCGTGCACCACTTGGACCATACTTTCTGATCTTGATTCTGATGACCTCACACTACCGTGCGACCATTGGTATGACCGTGCCAATTTGGTGACTAGTGGACAAGTTGTCTCGGTTACCAAATTGGCATGGTCGTGCCAATGGTTGCACGGTAATGCGAGGTCATCGAAATCATGATCAGAAAGTATGGTCCAGGTGGTGCACGGGGGTGCGGTTGGCTCGCACGGGAGTGCCGTTGGCTTGCACGGGGGTGCGGTTGAGATGCACGGTCGTGTGTACCGAGTAATCAGTGGCACACACTCCTGCACTGGCAGTGCTTCCGGACGTTATCTTCTTCTTTAGGTCAGGCTGAATAAGTTTTTCTTCAATACCTACATAAAAAGTTTCCTAACAGTTTTGCAAATCTATTATGAGGTCATCAGAATTCTGATGAGGTTATTCTACAAGGGCCCAGGTTGTTCTACAAGAAGATTTAAATGTTCCCTCCCTAGTTGCAAATCTATTATGAGGTCTTCAATACTTACATAAAAAGTTTCCTAACAGCTGGCTTGTTATCACCTTGGTCACAAAATGAGGAAAGATCAGAAAAGGTTGACGGGTATGCATGTTTGCTTTTAAAAGCTCTTCAGAAAAGGTTGACGGGTGTGCAGTTTTGCAAATCTATTATGAGGTCATCAGAATTCTGATGAGGTTATCAGATTTTCTGATGATGTCATTAGAATTTCTGGTAAAAACAAAATAAATAAAATAAAATAAATAAATTAAAAAAAAACAGATTTTCTGATGAGGTCATCGGAATTCTGATGAGGTTATCTGATTTTCTGATGGTGTCATCAGAATTTCTGGTAAAAATAAATAAATAAAAATAAATAAAAACAATTTAAAAAAAATTCTGATTTCTGATGCGATCATCAGATTTCCATCAGATTTCATCAGATTCCATCAGATTTTTTGATTAAAAAAAAATAAATAAATAACTAAGAATTATAGTATATATATACGTATATATATTTATAATAGTATAATATATTACATTCTTTTTCTGTATAATGCTTTCCATTTAATTGTTGGTTGATGTCCTCAACCCCCCATACCCGCTATTGCTGAGCCAGCCAACAAACCAGAACCTAACCTTCGAAGAAGTAGGAGGTGTCACGAAAGATCCCGTGTTATTGCACAAAGAATTGCTGCAGCAATCAACGAACCGGTGATACTTTCTGATAGCGAGAGTTCAGAAGACAATAGAGGAAGCATCATGGCGGAAGACGACCGGCCATTGAATGAGACCGGCCGACCAGGTGGAAAGGGCTTGCTACCGAGCATCGCCCGACCTACGGTAATAGAACCTTGTTTTGAAATCAAATCTAGTATTATTAATATGTTACAAAATTCTGTGCGGTTTGATGGGAAGGATCACGAAGATCCGGGTCGACACATCGCTTCGTTTCTCATAGTTTGTTCGACTTTCAAAATACGTGACGTTTCTGAAGACGCAATCTGTTTGCGGATCTATCCATTCTCTTTGCGAGACAAAGCCCAATCTTGGCTTTTGTCACTTCCGGCAGGATCCATCACGACTTGGAACGAGATGGCAGAACTTTTCATGCAAAAATACTTTCCTCCAGAAAAGACAGCCAAGTTGAAGAATCGTATTATGACATTTAAGCAGGACAACGGGGAATCTCTAAACACTGCGTGGGAGAGATTCAGAGACCTTTTGATTGATGTCCCACATCATGGGCTGTCCAAAAGGCAGCTTGTACTCAATTGCTACCAATGACTCAATTATGACTCACAAGAACATTTAGATGTATATGCAGGAGGCGATCTTGGAACAAAAACACCTAATGAAGCCAACGCAATTATAGAAAAAGCTACCTTGAAGTCAAGTTCTTGACACAGTGGGGTGCGAACTAAAGCATCTTCCATTCCTGGCGATCATGCTGTGGATACGTATACGGCTCTTACATCACAGATTGGAGCTGTGGTAGCAAGACTTGATCAAGCTCAGAACGTTTCGCAGGTAAAATCATCATGTGAGCAGTGTGGAGTTTCGCACGAGCCAGGTACTTGTGAGCAGGGTGTTATGTTTACAGGCCATGAGGAAATGGACTATCTGGGTAATCAAATAAGGCCCCAAAATAATCCGTACAACAACACGTACAATCCGGGGTGGAAGAATCATCCAAACTTTGGGTGGAAATCCGGTTCTTGGAACCAAAACCCACTCGGATACGCTCGGTGTGCTCCCGCGCCACAGCAGCCCCAGGGAAAACCTTACCAATCTCAGGGTCAGTCCTTCCAGCCACATTACCATCATCAAGGCTCCGAGAGCATTTCCCAGCCTCACGCCTCTCAAAGTAACTCTAAGCTAGAGGAGATGATGGCACATCTGTTGTTACACCCTAAACTTTTACCCTTAAATTTAAGAAAAAGAAAAGTTAATTTAATTACATGACTTTCATACAAGAAGTTCATTAGATACCAAGGTCTTAGTCAACTATGACTAAGTTACATCATTTCAAAATTTGTTTAACGTGTGTTTATAACCCATACACAAAGACTACAAAAGATTTAAAACATTGCGGAAGCTTCAAAATTTAGTGTTCGGTTCTTCACTTTATCACTCGATCGCCATCCATAAGCTTCACTAATTTACCTATGATCAAAACGATAAACTCATTAGTTTTGATCGTTATTGCAAAACATAATCATAATGAGAAACATCACACTTGAAATAATAACCTCAAAACAACTATTCTGGGTTCACCGTAAATTACGGTCTCACCGTAATTTACGGTGTGCCCTAAAAATTTCTGGTTACCGTAAACCAGTAGGGATGCACCATAGCAAGTCTGACCATTACCGTAAATTACGGTAAGACCGTAATTTACGGTAAGAACTGGAAATCAATGTTTTGTTTTGCTGGTCCATCTTATTCAAAACAATTCTTGTAATTTGCTTTTCTATCAACCCATATCATCCAAATTCTAGTATTTCTAATAATGTGACAAATTTTAACTAATAACATAACACTATCCATCATATTCCGGAGTATATATAAATCATGTTTCACTTGATTAATTGACCCGTTTGGCTCGTCTAAGGAAATCCTCCTATATGACGACTACCAACGCGAACCGACTGAATTTTAATAAATCAATCAATGTAACGACTTCAATGCTTAATTCGAAACAATTCTTATTCAAGATTGAATTTCATATTTGAATCATCCGAGAAATAAATATAACGGGTCGAGTTACATACCTTAGCGCACGCCCTTCAACCGTGAGTCACCACCGGCTTGTCCACTCGACGTTCCGGTATCTTGTCCTATAGAGTTCAATTTCAAGGCATGTTTAGAACTCTCTTCACATCATAATTCGCATAATACACCAAACATCATGATTATGCGTTTAACTCAAAATTTCAGTTTTTAAGCCTTCATAGAGGCATTTCAACAAACACTTTATAAGCAGATTTTTACATGATTAATCATCACATCTTTAGTTTACCATTTAACCCTATTTTCATATAAATCAACCAATTTACATGAATATTAGCCTCTAATTGCTGAAATTACTTCCAGATTGCTAAATTACACTAGATTAACAATCTACTTTCTAGTGTTCATCTAAATACACATGACCCACTAATCACCTACTATGGTGATTATGGATTCACCCAAAATCTCTTATGATTTCAACTTATTTTGATCTAGGGTTTGCCCTTAAACACTATAATTGTTCCTTAATCATCATAACACATACATGCAAGCTTAATTTCAGATTTTTCCCAATTCATGAGAATTTCAATTTCAGAGTTTTCCTTGAATTTTACATACCTTGGAATCCTCTTGTGATGAGGATCAATAATCTGTGCTCGGATTTTGATTTGGGGCAAGATTAAACCTTCAATTTGAGAGTTCTAGTAATTTTAGGTTTTGTGATAAAGGGGGTGTCGCCCCTGCTCTTCTGATGTTCGACCAGGATAATCAAAAATGGGGTTTTGATTTAATTTTTATTAAAACAATATTATAGTTTCAATCTTTTACAACTAAGGCCCCTCTACTTATATTAATCTTATAGTTTATTAGTTTTTAACCATTTTATGAACCATTTCGAAGAAATAACTAACTAGGTTAAAATTCCTAATTAGTAAATCCTCGTTATTTATACTCTATTATTTTAATATAAGCTTTCATATTTTCGGGGTGTTACAAGTCCATCCCCCTTAAAAGGGTTTCGTCCTCGAAACCGCAATACGTACCAAATAAAGTAGGGTGAAGACGTCGCATCTCCTCTTCGGACTCCCATGTAGTGTCCGAACCCTTCCTATGCTCCCATTTGACTTTGATTTGTTCGATTTGTTTATTTCGTAAGCGTTTGACCTTTCTGTCTAAAATTTCAACCGGTCTCACCACATAATTTAGACTATTATCCACTTCGATATCATCGTAATGGATATAGGTCGTTTCGTCAGCTAGACACTTCCTTAATTGAGATACGTGAAACGTGCCATGGATCCCACTTAGCTCCTCCGGTAGTTCAAGACGGTAAGCTACCTTGCCAGCTCTCCCGATAATTTTAAACGGCCCGATAAACCTTGGGCTTAACTTCCCCTTCTTTCTAAATCTAATAACACCTTTCCATGGGGACACTTTTAGCATGACCATGTCACCGATTTGAAATTCAATTGGCCTTTTCCTTTTATCAACATACGCCTTTTGCCTGTCTTGAGCCGCTTTCAAGTGTGCCCGAACTTTATCGATCTTTTCGTTCGTGGCTCGTACTATGTCTTGGTGGGCGAGTTCACGTGGACCCACTTCACCCCAACAAACCGGGGTTCGACACTTCCTTCCGTAAAGCAGTTCGTATGGTGCCATTTTAATACTAGATTGGTAACTGTTGTTATACGAAAACTCAACTAATGGTAGGTGAACATCCCAACTGCCTCCAAAGTCGATTATACACGCCCGTAGCATGTCTCCCAATATTTGTATCGTTCTTTCACTTTGCCCATCCGTTTGGGGATGGTAGGCAGTGCTAATGAACAATTTGGTCCCTATTTGTTCTTGGAAATCACGCCAGAAATTCGAAGTAAACCGGGTATCCCTATCCGATACGATGGACACTGGCACTCCATGACGTGCTATGATTTCATTGGTATAGACTTCTGACATCTTTTCTGACGTATAAGTCTCACGAATCGGAATGAAGTGAGCACTTTTCGTCAGTCTATCCACCACTACCCATATGGCATCAAAACCCCGATTCGTCTTAGGCAGTTTGGTTAGCAGGTCCATTGTAATATGTTCCCACTTCCAAACCGGAATTTCTAACGGTTGGAGTTTACCATATGGTTTCTGGTGCTCCGCCTTGACTTGTAAACATGTCAAGCATTTTTCCACATATTTCGCCACGTCCCTCTTCATTCCGGGCCACCAATAGTTTTGTTTCAAATCATTGTACATCTTGGTCGCACCCGGATGAATTGAATAACGGGATTTATGAGCTTCATCGAGTAGAAGCGCCTTTACTCCACAAGTATGTGGGACCCATATCCTTCCGGATCGAGTCTTTAACCCGTGATTCCCATCCGACAAGTCTTTCAACTGACCAATTATTCTTTCCTTCTTCCAATTCTCTTCTTTTATTGCTTCTAATTGCGCCTCTCGAATACGTTCAAGTATACCCGAGGTCACCACGAGTTGCATTGACCTCACTCGTATTGGGACACAGTCCGCTTTTCGACTTAGAGCGTCCGCTACCACGTTTGCTTTTCCGGGGTGATAATGTATCTCACAGTCGTAGTCTTTCACCGTCTCTAGCCATCGCCTTTGCCGCATATTCAACTCCTTCTGATCAAAGAAGTATTTCAAACTTTTGTGATCAGTGAATATGGTGCACTTTACCCCATACAAGTAATGTCTCCATATTTTTAATGCAAACACTACCGCTGCCAATTCGAGATCGTGCGTGGGGTATTTCTTCTCGTGCATCTTCAATTGTCTCGAGGCATAGGCTATTACCTTGCCCCGTTGCATCAACACGCAACCGAGCCCCGATAACGAAGCATCCGAATAGACCACCATGTCTTCGACTCCGTCCGGCAATGTCAGTACCGGAGCTTGAGTTAGCCTTTCTTTTAGCGTCCGAAACGCTTTTTCTTGATCGACTCCCCAAACAAACCTTGCTTTCTTTTGGGTTAGCTTTGTTAGCGGCGATGCAATCTTGGAGAAATCTTGAATGAATCTCCTATAATATCCAGCAAGCCCCAAAAAGCTTCTAATTTCAGAAGGGTTCTTCGGGGGATTCCATTTTGACACCGCCTCTATCTTTGACGGATCCACCAAAACTCCATCGGCACTTATGACATGACCTAAAAATTGAACCTCTCGTAACCAAAAGGCACATTTAGAGAATTTCGCATATAACTTCTCTCGCCTAAGTGTCTCTAACACTTCTTGCAAATGGTGTGCGTGTTCAGCTTCATTTTTCGAGTACACCAAGATATCATCGATAAACACGATGACCGACTTATCTAACATTGGCTTGCAAACCCGGTTCATAAGGTCCATGAAAGCCGCGGGCGCATTTGTCAGCCCAAACGACATCACGAGAAATTCGTAATGTCCGTATCTTGTGCGAAAAGCCGTCTTCGGCACATCTTCTTCTTTGACCTTTAGTTGGTGATACCCCGACCTAAGGTCAATTTTTGAAAACCAACTCGCGCCTTGTAGTTGGTCAAATAAGTCGTCTATCCTCGGGAGCGGGTATCGGTTCTTTACCGTGAGTTTATTTAACTCCCGATAATCGATACACATGCGCATGCTCCCGTCCTTCTTTCTCACAAACAACACCGGCGCGCCCCAAGGAGACACACTCGGCCTTATAAACCCCTTGTCAAGCAAATCTTGAATTTGGGACATTAGCTCTTGTAATTCCGACGGTGCAAGTCGGTACGGGGTTTTTGCCACAGGTTTCGCGCCCGGAATCAATTCGATCCCGAACTCTACTTCCCGTTCAGGCGGTATCCCCGGTAAATCTTCCGGAAAAAACATCTTCATAATCCCGTACTATCGGTACATCTCCAATCTTCCGTGATTCTTTCTCGGTCTCATTTGCATAAATTATGAATGCCTTGCATCCTCGCTTCATGAGCTTGTGAGCTTTCAACATCGAACATACTATGGGGTTACCTCGTTTTTCGCCATAAATGGTGGCGTGTTTTCCCCTCGGAGATGTTAGTTTTATCTCTTTGCGAAAACACACGACCTTTGCATGGTATTGAGATAGCCAATCCATCCCCACGACTACTTGGAATTCTCCCATCGACATCGGGATTAGATTTATCAAATATTCTTCATCGTCGATGCTCAGTTTGCAATTTTCACATACATCACAAACAATAAAGCTTTTATTATTACCTATCTCTACTTCTAAAGGCACAGGTACTTTTGTTAGAATAAATGAAGGATGTCGAATAAACCCATATGAAACAAAGGATTTATTCGCACCCGTATCAAATAACACGTGTGCGGGAATTGAATTTACAGCAAATATACCTGAGACCACGTCAGGTTCAACCTTCGCTTCTGCGGCAGTTAGTTGAAAAGATCTTGCCTTTGCTTTCGGGGCTTCACCTTTCGGTTCTTGCCCATCCTTCTTTCCAACCAGTTCCGGGCATTCCGACTTCTTGTGACCCGTTCGATAACAGTTATAACAAACCGTCACCTTCTCCGGGCATGACATAGCCATATGTCCCGTTTTCTTGCATATGGGACAAGGCTTATCCTTGTAACGACATTCGCCCTTATGATTCTTCCCACAAATTTTGCAACCTGATGTTCTACCTTTAGCATCTGATTTCTTTGCTGATTCATTCGTTCTTGCTTTCTTGGCAGGGCTTGGATTCACATCTTGTGCCCTTCGTTCGCCCCGTTCTATACTCTTCTTCAATTCAATCTCCCTTTCCCGAGCAGCGTTAACAATCTCGGTAAGGGTCTCGTATTTTGAAGGGGTTATGAACTCTCTATATTCCGCGCTTAGCATGTTATGATAATAATAGACCTTTTGCTCTTCGTTCGTTATCAAATCATCACAGAACTTCATCTTGTCCATAAACATTCCCGTGCTCTTGTCTATGGATTCACCTTTATGTCTGAGTTGCATGAACTCTTCCTTGATCTTGTTTATGACCGCTTTGGGACTATGGTGTTTAAGAAACGGCGTCTTAAACTCCTCCCAAGTCATGGCCTTAGCCGCTTCGCTTCCAATCTCCTTCTTTTTGTTATCCCACCAATCTTTCGCTTGGCTCCTCAGTTGACCCGTACCATAGGCTACGTAGTCTTCTTCGTCACAATGGGTTCTCTCGAATACCCCTTCGATGTCACTTAGCCATCGTTGGCACACTATTGGGTCAACCTCCCCATTATATATTGGTGGTTTACAAGCCATGAATTCCTTGTATGAACAAGGCTTTCGTCCTCCACGCTTTTCCTTCACTACATTTGAATCATCCTCCAGTTTCTTGATTCTATCTTCTACTATTGATAAAACCGTGTTTTGGATTTTATCAATAAAGCCCGACAAACTGTTTTCGATCGCCTTTCCAACCTCTTCGGCAATCACTTCCCTCACTTGTTCGGTGACTCTTGGCACCGCATTATCATTGTCTCCGTCAACCATTTCGATTTCTGAAATGTTTACATAGATTGTTAAACATTTCATTTATAACACATGCTTTACTTGTTTTGATTTAATCAAGTTCGTAACTTGATTTAATCATTCTTGTTTTAACTCAATCAAGTTCGTAACTTGATTTAATAATTCTTGTTTCTATCCAATCAAGTCCGTAGCTTGATTTGATCATTCTTGTATCTCTTTAATCAAGTCCGTAACTTGATTTGATCATTCTTGTTTCATGCATTTCTTGTTTTTGAGTGAGCTTACACACTCTTTTCATGCATATTGTTCATTTCTTATTTTATACATAGTACATAATTTATTAACAAAACAAGTTAATTCTTACCGGACGATCGATTAAGCTTGAACCGAACACTTTTTGACAACCTTGAGCTCTGATTACCAACTTGTTACACCCTAAACTTTTACCCTTAAATTTAAGAAAAAGAAAAGTTAATTTAATTACATGACTTTCATACAAGAAGTTCATTAGATACCAAGGTCTTAGTCAACTATGACTAAGTTACATCATTTCAAAATTTGTTTAACGTGTGTTTATAACCCATACACAAAGACTACAAAAGATTTAAAACATTGCGGAAGCTTCAAAATTTAGTGTTCGGTTCTTCACTTTATCACTCGATCGCCATCCATAAGCTTCACTAATTTACCTATGATCAAAACGATAAACTCATTAGTTTTGATTGTTATTGCAAAACATAATCATAATGAGAAACATCACACTTGAAATAATAACCTCAAAACAACTATTCTGGGTTCACCGTAAATTACGGTCTCACCGTAATTTACGGTGTGCCCTAAAAATTTCTGGTTACCGTAAACCAGTAGGGATGCACCGTAGCAAGTCTGACCATTACCGTAAATTACGGTAAGACCGTAATTTACGGTAAGAACTGGAAATCAATGTTTTGTTTTGCTGGTCCATCTTATTCAAAACAATTCTTGTAATTTGCTTTTCTATCAACCCATATCATCCAAATTCTAGTATTTCTAATAATGTGACAAATTTTAACTAATAACATAACACTATCCATCATATTCCGGAGTATATATAAATCATGTTTCACTTGATTAATTGACCCGTTTGGCTCGTCTAAGGAAATCCTCCTATATGACGACTACCAACGCGAACCGACTGAATTTTAATAAATCAATCAATGTAACGACTTCAATGCTTAATTCAAAACAATTCTTATTCAAGATTGAATTTCATATTTGAATCATCCGAGAAATAAATATAACGGGTCGAGTTACATACCTTAGCGCACGCCCTTCAACCGTGAGTCACCACCGGCTTGTCCACTCGACGTTCCGGTATCTTGTCCTATAGAGTTCAATTTCAAGGCATGTTTAGAACTCTCTTCACATCATAATTCGCATAATACACCAAACATCATGATTATGCGTTTAACTCAAAATTTCAGTTTTTAAGCCTTCATAGAGGCATTTTAACAAACACTTTATAAGCAGATTTTTACATGATTAATCATCACATCTTTAGTTTACCATTTAACCCTATTTTCATAAAAATCAACCAATTTACATGAATATTAGCCTCTAATTGCTGAAATTACTTCCAGATTGCTAAATTACACTAGATTAACAATCTACTTTCTAGTGTTCATCTAAATACACATGACCCACTAATCACCTACTATGGTGATTATGGATTCACCCAAAATCTCTTATGATTTCAACTTATTTTGATCTAGGGTTTGCCCTTAAACACTATAATTGTTCCTTAATCATCATAACACATACATGCAAGCTTAATTTCAGATTTTTCCCAATTCATGAGAATTTCAATTTCAGAGTTTTCCTTGAATTTTACATACCTTGGAATCCTCTTGTGATGAGGATCAATAATCTGTGCTCGGATTTTGATTTGGGGCAAGATTAAACCTTCAATTTGTGAGTTCTAGTAATTTTAGGTTTTGTGATAAAGGGGGTGTCGCCCCTGCTCTTCTGATGTTCGACCAGGATAATCAAAAATGGGGTTTTGATTTAATTTTTATTAAAACAATATTATAGTTTCAATCTTTTACAACTAAGGCCCCTCTACTTATATTAATCATATAGTTTATTTGTTTTTAACCATTTTATGAACCATTTCGAAGAAATAACTAACTAGGTTAAAATTCCTAATTAGTAAATCCTCGTTATTTATACTCTATTATTTTAATATAAGCTTTCATATTTTCGGGGTGTTACATCTGTTAGGAAATTTCAATTGTGCTAATCAGATAGCTGAGAACCGCTACCAACAACACGAGGAATGCTTCATGGCCCAAGAAGGGGAGATGCAGAGTCAGAAAGCTTCTATACGGATCATTGAGAATCAGGTTGGACAGTTGGCTAAAATGTTGTCTGAGAAACCCCGGGTGGTCTTCCAGGAATGACAGAGCTGAATCCGAAAAGGCGTGTCAATGCCCCGCACGTTTAACAAGTGTGGGAAAAATGAGTCTAGCTATCGACTTGCTGACAAATGTAGCGAGCGTGTTTTCACACGCTAAGGGTAAATATGTAAATATTTAATTTATCGCATGTATTTCCTTGTTCATTAACTTATTCTGTTTTTAGTATGTTTAAACAAGATTGATTCATGTCTTAGGAAGTTTTGAAGTTAGTTTAAAGTTAAAACATGGAAAAACCTTGCAAAAATGGTGAAATCTATTGAGAAAAAGAAGTTGAAGAGCATTCTGTTACTTCTGTCCGTAGAATGTACAGATAACGCACGGTCGTCTGATCCGCACTACTGTGCTCTTCATAATCACATCTGACCAAGAAGAACGTGCATAAGTGCACCTGATCCGCACTACTGTGCACAGCGGCACCACCTTGCGAACCACAGTGCACAGGTTGATGCGCACCACCGTGCACGACTTTTTAGCAATAGTAATTTTTCAGGGTATAAAAACTAACTTTCAAAGAGAATAACATAAAATAAAATAAAATAAAATAAATAAATAAATAAAAACCCTTCAAAATTACTAACCCTGGCCACACACCCATTCTTGGCTCTCCCACTCCTAAAACCAACCAATTTTTGCAAGGATTTAACACGAATCTTCAATCAAGGTATGATTCCTTACTTGTTTTAAGTGTGTGTTTGTTGTTGTTTAATAATGGATTTGGTTTTAGTCATCTAACGGTTTGATCAATAGTATTGTTTGTTGTTTTGGTTAGTGACATACTTGGCAGGTATATAGGGACACACACACAGAGTTAAGAAGACTTATATTCAAAGTCTATTCATACAAGTCTACTTCAACTCTAAGGGAGTACTTCTATCCTTTGTCACACTTTAGTTTAGCCATTCATAATTGCTTAACTAATACGTCTTTCACATTGGGGACAATGTGAAATTCAAGTGTGGGGAGGGGTTTAAGGGTTTAACTTTGTTTGTCCTTGAGTGTCCTCATTTTTGTATATATTTATTTTGAAAAAAAAACCTTTAAAAATACAAAAATGGTCAATTGCGTTCTTTAGAAAGCATCAGATTTGATCAAAACCGACAAGCCAAATTGATTTTTGAAAAAGATAACTAAAAGCGTGGCAAACAAAAAGAAAGACTTGCATATTTATCTTTACATTTATACCCATTCCTTCCATTTTCGTGAGCATATTTTTGAGCCTTTTATTGCTTTCTTGACATGCTTATTGCTTTTTCGGAATATGAGTGCGCCAGATGTTTTATGCAATTTAGAACTTGTCATTAGTATACTTTTCAAGATCATGAATATGTGAAAACGGCATAAATATGATAGAGGCACTTAGGATACCCTTCTTGTGTTAGCCTTTTTCTTTGTTTATATCCCGCACCCAACATTATCCATTAGTTCGCCATGTTGAGCCTATTTTCCGTGTTTTTCTAATTTTACCCAACTACTTAGCCTACGTAACCAAATTTAGCCTTTTTTTTATTTTTAAACCTTGTGTGTTAAAACTCGGCCAAGTTATTATCCAACTAGCTTGTTTGTAATTATTTCCTTGTAAAAAAAAAGAAAATAGAGATCGAAAAAAAACATAATAAAGACGATCAAGTTAGAGCAATTTTAAGCGCTAAATAGTACAAGATATGTTGTATAGCTCGAAAAGGGTAAAATCGTCTTTAAGCGTTATTTATGTATAGTTGTTGATTCATTTACGCTAGTTAGAAATAACCACTCAGTTTTAACCATTTAGCCACTTTTAAATATCCATTCCACACCCTAACCATAGCCTATTATTACAACCATCAAAGACCTCTTGATTTATCCTTTTTCGCATGTTAAATTGGTGGAGGTTAGATCTTTTGACAAGCTTATGACATTGCATGATTCGTTGACTTGGCGTTGAGTGTTTTACACATACACATTACATATATGATTCATAAATATCACCGAGTGTGTGTGAACATTGTGAGAAATGTAAAGATTTGCATGCTAAGTCGATCGAAAGTGGAATCATTGCTTTTTGGTTATCTTTATTTATATTCGCATACGCTTGTTTGGTCTAAAATCTTTGATGATTGACTTTTTGGAAAACGGATTGGCCATCGAAATAAATTAGAAATTTTGTAAATTTTTAGATTTGTTTATTTTCTTTATTTAGGTTTGCTTGAGGACAAGCAAAGTTCAAGTGTGGGGATGTTTTATATACGTTAAATTATACATGTTTTAATCCCACAAAACACTCCCGTTTTAAGCGCTTTTGACCGAAACTGCGATGTTTAGGTACTAAAACATGTACTTTTCTATTTTCAGGTCTTATACAACGGACAAAAGACAAATATGATGAAAACGGGGCAATTCTGACGTAGTTCTGATGAAATTGGCAAAATTATGTGAACTGCCAGATATTGCACGGCCGTGCGATCCAACCGCACTACCGTGCGTGACCTACGACCCTGGAAGCACTACCAGTGTAGGAGCGTGTGCCACTGATTACTCGGTACGCACGTCCGTGCATCTCAACCACACCCTCATGCAAGCCAACGCCACGCCCGTGCGAGACAACCGCACCCCCGTGCACCACCTTGACAATACTTTCTGATCTCGATTCTGATGACCTCGCACTACCATGCGACCATTGGCATGATCGTGCCAATTTTGGTGACCAAGACAACTTGTCCACTAGTCTGACCCCGAATCGGAGAAATGACATCACCCGCCAACGTGCCAGTGCACGGCCGTGCGATCCAACGGCACGGCTGTGCCAAAACTGAAAATTGCCTATAAATAGTAGCATTCGCTACTGATCAAAATGTTGGGTTTTTCTCCATGTTTCTGGGCGATTTCTGGGTTCCGATATAACAACTCTCCTAAATATTCTTAAGATACTCCTATATATATATATATATATATATATATATATATATATACGTCCGAAGATAGCTAAACATAGGAAGGCAAATAGAGATGACAACAAATCTAACAAAATCAAAGCCACGTACTTCCTTCAGTTACCATCACAAAATGTAGCAGCTTTCCTAGAACCTTTAACGTGACCTTAAGCACTCCCAAATACATTCCGTACATAAGAAACGGACCCAAGATACATTCGTACTTGTAAAAATCAAGAAAAAGAAGATTCAAGCGTCAGCCTCTTGCTTGGCAGCCTCTTGCTTGGCAGGCACTCCGAATGCCATGTGTCAGGACACGTGTCGACACTCGTGATGACTCAGCAACAACTTACGCCGCCTTTAGGGCCCTCGCGGGGCGCGACGGATGAAGTGGAAGCCGTCGCAGGGCGCGACGGAATGGCGGAACAACTATAAATAGTGCTGAACTTAGCCATTTCACTTGTTCAAATTTCCTATTTCTCTCTCAACGTCTATAGGCTAAAACTCTAGCCTAATACCCCCCTCTAAGAAGCGAAGCTCTGCCTCGTTGTAAGTATTATAACCCTGCTATTACCCTACGCGATCGATCTAGAATTCCGTAATTCATGTCGGCTCTGCCCGACTCAGTCATTGGAATTCTGTCTCGTGTGTACACCCGATTGATGTAGAACTCCGTAATGCATGTCAAGGCCTTGGCTGACTCAGTCATTGGAGTTCTGTCTCGAGTTGTACGGTTAATGCAATTTGGGTTATTTTACTAACATATGTGCATTATTTAAATTAACCAGGAAACTATATTATTATCAGAAAGTTATAAGATTATCAGGAAGCTATAAATATTACCAGGAAGCCAGTAGGAATACCTAAATCTACAAATGTGAGTAATCCTATTTTTGTGTAAACCTTTTTGTGAGCTAATCTTCTTTTTATAAATCCTTTTTGCAAAACCTCAAATGTTTAAATTATATTTCACAGTGATTGAGTATTTGTATTTCTACAATTATCGTCGGTATGTTGGGGTTTTGTATACAAAATTTGTTACTACACTGTGAGTAGTAACATTACCACCAGTCATGGATTGACAGTACCATGGGTGGTAATTAAGGTAGAATGGTAAACAAATGTAATTGCGAGATTGTTCTCAATGCTGTAAATTGATAAAACCCGTTATGATTAAACTGGGATTCACTCACCAGTATTTCTTGTTGATAAAATGTTTTAAACATGTGTTACAGGTAACTTAGTGTGAAGCCAAATAAAAGCCAGCTGGAGAGTACTGAAGGCTTAGAAAAGTGGCTATAAAAGTTACCTAAATAAAAAGGAGAATTGTTTCAATAATTAGGGTTTATCCCTATATATATATATATATATATATATATATATATATATATATATATATATATATATATATATATATATATATATATATATATATATATTAGTAATGAAAATCGGGTTTTGTCCCACTTATTTATTATAAATATACTATCAGAAAAACTTGCGTTTTATCCCATTGATCCATTTTAAATATTATGGTGTTTAACTCTGATAAAAATATTTCTTAACTACGGTCCTGATGAAACTTTCCGCTGCCAAATTAATAAACACCGATACCATCTGACTGGCTAGCGGCTCCCGCTCCAAGGGTGGGGTCGGGGGTTGTGACAGAAGGTGGTATCAGAGCTACAGCCACTAATTTAAGCCAAAGAAGTGTTCTGCTGACACTGAAATTCCAAATTTTGTGTTAGGAAATAAATTATGTGATTGTGTGTTATGTGTTATTTGTTAGTTTATAGTATGAGTGCGCAAGGAACTTCTAGCACTTATCGCCACTTAGATAATTCACCAAAAGATGAGGGAACATCATCTAAGCCAGATCCCTTAGGATACTAAGCCGATACTGAGAAAGGAATATTTATATTTAAGGCCCAGTCTGAGGAACCCTTTACTACTAGAGATTGGTTTAGTAGAGGAGTTCAAGAGAGAATAAACAAAATGAAGAAGTCACAACAAAAGAGAGCGATAGTCAGAGCTAATAAGGAAATAAATACACAAACTCAGGAAACAGGCAATAGACCACCATGGGAAGAGGAATTAGATAGGCAATGGGAAAATCTCCATATGTTGGCCACTACGGCAGTAGCTGCTAACTTAAATCAAATAGTTGAACCGTCACTATTCCCAGATCAACAAATGATAGAGCCAAACCAGGACCAACCAATGGAATTAGATCTCCACCAGGAAAACTCATACCCTTACGGACAACCTATCCCTCAACACCCTGATCCAGTACCAGCACCCATGCTACCTATGAGCCATGAAATTTGGAGGAACTTCACCCATTAAGTGATGAATTAGTGGAGGAAGGAGATAGAATTCGAATAATAGGAGAACATCTTACGTGGAAGCATGTTGAGCGTGATATACCTAATTGAACACATAAAACCAAGATAGACTAAAATAAGATACGGATGTATAACTACTAGTATATTTGCCAGTTGTAGTCTGTAATAGATGCATATATATATATGAAAAGAGTAAAAGTCGCAATGTTCAACGTTTCTGATTAATTTGTTTATATTATTGTAGATAAATGTTTGTACTAAATATTAGTCGTAATAATTAATACCTGATAAATGTTCATAATTCAAATGGACAACGAAATAAATCAGGAAAACCAGAATTATTACAGTTCATAATTCATAGTTTGACGATTCTAAAATTTAAACACATATACATATACTATGGAAAATATAAAATATTTTACAAAACTATATCTAAGAAACAGGAATAGGTACAACAAACTTGGTACTGTGTAATTAAATGATCTTAATACATAATACCTATATATCAACAGGAAATAGCTTAGACTTATTTCTTAAATTATATGTAAGACAGATATATATTTTGTATCAATATTATAAATGATATTTCATCCATAAAATAAAAATATAACTATATGGTATAAATTATATGTATATATATCTCAAGAAGAAACAATTTTTAATCCATTTCTTATATTAATTCTGATATGAGAATGATACTTCATTATCTAATATATTAAGGATCAAAATTAGAAACGCTAAACTTTGTATTATCTATTATGATTCTTTAATAAATAAATATGGTAAATTAAGATTCAAGTTTTAAATATGTTATAACCAAAATTGAGTCAACCTGTCAAGATTAAATCTTTATTTAAATTATTCCTTTTGATGAACTTCTTTTTATTCCAAAAATATTATGTTCAATAAATCAGATAGAAATTTATTTTGTTAATATAAAGGAACAAACAAAGTTATGGGAATAGATGGGATAACTAATACAATTAGTTATGCAATTGGATTCTTATGAATCGGTATTATATATATACATATTACAGGAAATTTTAAAACTTTATATTTATATGTATATGTATGCAAGATACCATTTTCTTGGTAGTATGCATAATAATAATCAAATATCTTCAGTAGAAGGACAAGCTTTTATGTAACAAAAAGAACAAACCTACATGTTTACTCAAAATCTATTTTGATAACCAGCTTTAATTCAAAAGATACCTTAAGGATATCTGTACTAGCACCACCTCTTGAAGAAACATAGTAGGTCAATGACGACAAACCTCAGAATTTTACATAAAATCCCTACCTCTAGCCACAACTATAATTTCTGAATATTTATCCAGCCATGAGTTCTGGAAATATAATTAAATTATGGCGATATAGAAAAAAAATTATTTACAACAAAAGAAAGGAACGACACATAATATAACATACATACTTTCCTTATATTTTGATGAAATATAGTAAGAGAAAAATGAAAACATAAAATGTGTATATATATACCTATTAACGCATAATACCGATAGGTATGATTATAAGTGTACTAATTTGAGTAACAAAATGTGCTTGTGTAATTGCTTAGTTCTGTGATAATTATATCTGAACATGTTTGTAATTCAGATGTCAAAGGAAATAACATGTAATCCGGAAATCCAGGCTACTAATGAAAATTCTTTGGATAAAAGCACTATAGAAAATATTATAGCTCAAGGAATATCGAATGCCATCCCTTCAATCGTTGAAGCTATTAAAATTTCTGTGCCTGTAAACGAGAATCCTACTACCCACTGTAGGCATACTCACCACTTCAAACCTAACCCTAGTATTAATGGAAGTCATGATATTCGTATCAAAACTCCATCTTCCAAACGAAAGAAAACCACAACCTATAGCTACTCTTATAAGGAATTTCGCTCCGATAAATCATGTAAGGACAAAGGAAAGGAACCAGCAATCACACAACCTACTTGCAACGACCATAACAAGAAAAACGCAAGAAAACGCCATTCTAAGAAAACACTTCGCTGTAACTTCTGCAAGAAGGCTGGACATGCAGAGGAAGAATGTAGAAGAAAAACTAATGTATGTTACAAATGCGGAGACCCAGGCCACATCCGTCCTTACTGCCCAAAACTATCTAATGCACCCGACAACAAGGACGTAAACTCAGATGAAGCTAGGAAGGACGCGTGAATGACACAGGAAGCCATAGCAAATTCTAACATAAGCGTCCGTACGTTTTATCTGTACTAAAGTATTAATTGACTTTTAATTCCAATCAAAGTCCTTTAAATAAAAGGGTCTTTATTTTTCTTTCATAAAGACCAACACTCAGCTATCTCATCTCTTGACAAACTCCTATGTCACACATACATTGCTTGTTAAGCATGCGATTTCATTTCAAAAGATCTTTTATTCACGAAGTTTGAATCTTATTTTGTTATACTCATTTTTGACAATCTCTCTGATTGCAAAAACATTGACTTTTGATATCAAGTCAATAGATTTCTTGGAAAACTTCTTTTCTTTTCAAAAGTTACTTCCCAGATTTCATTGAAATCATTTCTTATTACGACATATGTCCATTATTGGGATATGCACAAACCAAGCTCAATTGTTTGAACTTGTTCACAATATGCATTCAATTTGAAATTCCATATGATGAATTGAGATCATCATATTCAAAATAATCTCATTTGTTTGAATCATCGTAAACCTGTTTAAAGTCTTCAACTCCGATGAATCATTTGTTAAAACCCGACACCTTGCGGTGGCAATTTCTCTGAAACTTGGACTCATTTCATTTCACACATGAGGTACGAATTTATTTATTTATTGTTTCATTATCCTAAACCAGTCCTAATACAGTTTTGTATTAAGATAAAGGTACCTAAATTCTTATTCCAATGTACATCCAACATTCCTTTCATCTTTGATCAATCCTTTGAAATTCATTAATTCCTTCAAATTGAACATCCTATCTTTTGAATATCCAGATTCATTTCATGTGAAACTCTCAGTTAATTTCGAAAATGGTGAACTCGTTCGGTCACCGTAATCATCGAATTCATTCAATCATTACAAACACCTTGTGATGTTTGAGCTAATCATAAACCCTAATCATATCAATTCATATGTCTTTCGTTCAACTCATCATCCAAATAGTCTTGATACAATTATGTATTAAGACCATGATACACTACATTCCATTGTATTGTCCGGTGTATCCTTGCCATTTAAATAAACGTCACTAATTTCTGGTTTGATTATTGAAAAGTCATTTTTCATACTTCTATCTTCAATTAAGATTATTGATTCAGAGTCCTTTTTAAACGAACATCATTTCTGTCAGTTGTAACGGACAAGCTACGGGTTCTACTCGTTTAATAAATGATCCAACATACCTGTAACTTGACTTCCTTCTTTAAACGAATCTGACTACCCCTTTCTATAGGGAAACTTTCAATAAAACCTTATCTCCCATTTGAAAGATTTTTCATCTGTTATCTGCATAACTCTTTTGATATTCTCGTATTGCTTAAATTATCTTATCTATTGTTTCTTGCACTATCTCGAGTTCAGATAAGTTGCTTTTCTCCAAATTTCTGCCCCAACAGACAAGAACTCGAAACTTCCATCCATTAAAAGCTTCCAAAGACGCTTTTAACACAGTTTTTACTAGCTACCAGAGTTGATATACCTCTAAGGGAAGTCAGTAGCCCAAATCTTGAGGACGAGATTTAAGACAAGGTGAGGAGGATATAACAACTCTCCTAAAAATTCTTAAGATACTCCTATATATATAGGGGAAGGTTTAAATGAGAACGCTAAATATTGTGAGAACCGTGAGAACAAATCAAAAAACCGCGAGAACTTGGTCAAAAACAATTCAAATTCAAAATTTTTTTCTACACTCATCCTTATTATTCGAATACAATGTTAGAAATTTAATTTACATGTTTAACTTTACGTGAATTCGTAAATAAAGAAAATTTACACATGTGTAAGTTTGCCATTTACACATGTGTAAATCTGTTATATTTACACATGTGTAAAAAATCTAAAAGGAGTGATTTTGAAAGGAGAAATGAATTATTTGATGTTGTAAATTCTTTTTCTAATGTTGTATCTTAATTACAATGAGGTTTGTATTAAAAAATTTGGTTTTGATTGGTTTTCTCATTCGTTCTCACGGTTCTCGCAATATTTAGCGTTCTCAAGATAACCCTCCCCTATATATATATATATATATATATATATATATATATATATATATAGGGTAGGGTTCCAGCGTGAACAACCTCCCAAGAGTGAACTGCGTGAACATATCTAGACCCTTGATTTCCTTTTTAGTTGTTAAGGGTAGGATTGTAATTATATAAAAAATTAGATTTAAATCATTATTTTAATAATTGAATTAAGTTACATCTTTCCTATTTTAAATTAATTATCCACATTATGTTTTATTTATTAATAAGATAATTATCAAAACCAAAAACAAATCACTAGATTTCAATTTTAATTTTTATTTCAGATTTCATCACCAGAATTTAAATATTGATTTTTAAGATCCACATAACCTTCATATTTCAACGGTATACACATGTGTACTTGGATATAAATAGAACATTACACATGTGTACTTAGCATTGTACATATGTGTAATTAGCTACATAATACATACATTGAAACAATACATGTAAAAATATTTTATATTTAACAAATTACAAGTTCCATAATGTTTTCCAAACCAAACAAAAAAACAACATAATCGAAAAACAAAAAACATAATCTTTTACAACTATTCGCCACGTTGTATGCTGAATCATCCTTATCGACCAAGCAAAGAAACATATGTGAATCATCCTTATCGACCTCATACGTGAATCATCCTTATCGACCTTCCATCTCCACTTTTCTCGTTAACGACATCTCCTATAATAGAAAAAAAAAAACTCAGCAACTAATACTTTGCATAATTCACAAGTGTACATTAACAACTTTACACATTCAATACACAAAAAAATATGAGACATCACAAAAACAGACGCTATACACATGTGTACATCGCGTTAAAATCAGAATACACATAGAAAAATCAGAATACACATGTGTACATCGCGTTAAAACCAGAGCAAAATCAAAAAACTGAGCAAAAAAAACTCAGCAACTAATACTTTACATAATTCACAAGTGTACATCAACAACTTTACACATTTAATACACAAAAAAATGAGATATCACAAAAAACAGACGCTATACACATGTGTACGTCGCATTAAAAACAGAACAAATCAGAATACACATGTGTACATCGCATTAACAACAGAGCAAAATAAAAAATATTCAACTCCAAAAAACGCTAAACAACTTAACAATAAAACCTAAATGTAGATATAAACGGGAGACGCATCAATTATTTAATTTAGCATTGAGCAATAAAGTAACAATGGCAATTAGAAGATTAAATAAATAAACTTATAAACACAAATAAGATTGATCATAAGCATCAAAAGTCAATAACTGGCTAATGAATTATAAAATAACCAAGATGAAAAATGAATGGCCCATATATCATGCCATGGTGAAACCTGAAACAGCCCATATATGTTATCATCATCGTATCCCTACGGAAATAATCACCATTAACGTAGCTTTCAACAATCAAACATCATAGAATGATTAAAAAAGCATCTTTCTTCATCCCAGATTCCCAAACAGTAAAACACATTTCATCTCAATCAGAATATCAAGACTTATCTTGTCTTAAATTTTGGACATTTCAAAAATTTAAAGTCAAACTCGAAGTCAAAAATTAGCCGGTTTGACCTCAAAGTTCATACTATCTATCATATTCATATTCAACTAGTATGTTACTGCTAGAATCGGTTAAATTCAAACTTTTATATAAACCCTAAATCAAGAATCATCATACCCATTTTTCAACAATCAAAACATCTAATCATTATCAACCCCTAACAAACAAACAAACAATCACACAAAACAACTAAACCCCACAACATTAATCAACAAACCACAAAAAAAACACAACCTTTTTACTAGAATCATCAACAAAAAACACTCTGTAATCTAGGGTTTCAGGCAGTCCTTCTTCCTTGATCTGCACATCATCGTCAACCTCACGCGGTGGAGACGCATTCATATCCATAAGCCCTAAACTGTCACCGCCGCTAGCGGCGGAGGAAGATCGGCGCAACCCTAAGTTAGGGTTTTCGAATACAGGAATATCTGCGCGAATCGATACCGGCGATGAATCAGTTTTCTTCGATTCGGATCTGAAACACGATCCGGCGAAGATCAATGTCGGCGATGAAACAGCGATGTCCCATTTTTTCTTCAATTCGGATCTGAAACGGCGATAATTCTTCGATCTAAGTGATGAAAGTGAGAGAGAAAGTTGGATCTGGGGATTTTCGTTGATGTCGACTGTGATATGTGAGAGAGAAAGTTGTGTGGGATTTTGAAACCTAATTGTAGATATAAACGGGATTTATGCAATCAAGATGATATGGAAATTACATATATACCCTTATTCACTTAATTAAATAGTAACAAATAACCAAATAATTACCATCATGCCATTCACTTAAAATCTCAAGATCATAAAAATCAAGGGCCCAGATCAGTTCACGCAGTTCACGCTGGAGAAATTGTTCACGTTTGAACCTAATCCTATATATATATATATATATATAGTGTGAGGTTCATTGGGGAACACTAAAAAAGTGGGGAACCGGGGAACACTCTTAAAAATTTAACTTAACATGTTAAAAATAAATTTTTTAAACATCTTTTTCGGCGCTTCTCCTTATATATACTTGTAGAAGCATTTTTAATAAAAAAAATCAAAAACTAAAAATATTAAAAAAAATTAAATAAAGGCTAAAATTTTTTTTTTTAGAAATTTTTTTTTACTCGACTAGTTTCTCCTCCTTTTTATAAAGAAAAGCGCTGAAAAAGTTTTTAAAAAAAATTATTTTTAACATGTTAAGTTAATTCTATAAGATATAACTGTTTTTTAAACATTTTTTTTATATTTTTAGTTTTTGATTTTTTTTATCAAAAATGTTTCTACTTGTATTTATAAGAAAAAGCGCCGAAAAAAATTTAGAAAAATATTTTTTTAACATGTTAAGTATAATTTTTAAAAGTGTTCCCCCGTTCCCCACTTTTTTAGTGTTCCCCAATGAACCCTCCCCTATATATATATATATATATATATATATATATATATATATATATGTCCGAAGATAGCTAAACATAGGTAGGCAAATAGAGATGACAACGAATCTAACAAAATCAAAACCACGTACTTCCTTCAGTTACCATCACAAAATGTAGCAGCTTTCCTAGAACCTTTAACGTGACCCTAAACACTCCCAAATACATTCCGCACATAACAAACAGACCCAACGTACTTGTAAAAATCAAGAAAAACAAGATCCAAGCGTCACTCACGAGCCGTGACAGATAAAGACATAGTTGTCGCGGCATGACAGCCTCTTGCTTGGCGGGCACTATGAATGCCACGTGTCAGGACACGTGTCGACACTCGTGATGACTCAGCAACAACTTACGCCGCCTGTAGGGCTCTCGCGGGGCGCGACGGATGAAGTGGAAGCTGTTGCGGGGCGCGACAGAATGGCGGAACAGCTATAAATAGTGCCGAATTCAGCCATTTCACTTGTTCAAATTTCCTATTTCTCTCTCAACGTCTATAGGCTAAAACTCTAGCCTAATACCCCCCTAAGAAGCGAAGCTCTGCCTCGTTGTAAGTATTATAACCCTGCTATTACCCTACGCGATCGATTTAGAATTCCGTAATTCATGTCGGCTCTGCCCGACTCAGTCATTGGAATTTTGTCTCGTGTGTACACCCGATTGATGTAGAACTCTGTAATGCATGCCAAGGCTTTGTCTGACTCAGTCATCGGAGTTCTGTCTCGAGTTGTACGGTTAATGCAATTTGGGTTATTTTACGAACATATGTGCATTGTTTAAATTAACCAGGAAAATATATTGTTTTCAGAAAGTTATAAGATTATCAGGTAGCTATAAATATTACCAGGAAGCCAGTAGGAATACCTAAATCTACAAATGTGAGTAATCCTATTTTTGTGTAAACCTTTTTGTGAGTTAATCTTGTTTTTATAAATCTTTTTTGCAAAACCTCAAATGTTTAAATTAAATTTCACAGTGATTGAGTATTTGTATTTCTACAATTATCGTTGGTATGTTGGGGTTTTGTATACAAAATTTGTTACTACACTGTGAGTAGTAACATTACCACCAGTCGTGGATTGACAGTACCGTGGGTGGTAATTAAGGTAGAATGGTAAACAAATGTAATTGCGAGATCGCCCTCAATGCTGTAAATTGATAAAACCCGTTTTGATTAAACTGGGATTCACTCACCAGTATTTCTTGCTGATAAAATGTTTTAAACATGTGTTAAAGGTAACTTAGTGTGAAGCAAAATAAAAGCCAGCTAGAGAGCACTGAAGGCTTAGAAAAGTGGCTATAAAAGTTACCTAAATAAAAGGGAGAAAAGTTTTCAATAATTAGGGTTTATCCCTATATATATATATATATATATATATATATATATATATATATAAATATATTATAAATGAAAATCGGGTTTTTTCCCACTTATTATTTATAAATATACTATCAGAAAAAATTGGATTTTATCCCATTGATCCATTTTAAATATTATGGTGTTTTACTCTGATAAAAATATTTCCAAACTACGGTCCTGATGAAACTTTTCGCTGCCAAATTAATAAACACCGATACCATCTGACTGACTAGCAACTCCCGCTCCCAGGGTGGGGTCGGGGGTCGTGACATCCGCAGCAGTCCTGATCAGACCCATTTGAAGCACTAAGATTGAGTGGAAGCATAACCGATCCAACCCATCAATTCCTTGCTTTTTTATAGTTCGATTCCTTGTTCTTATTCATGCATTCTAATCATTATTCAATTATTGAGCTGATGTTAGTTTATGTAATAGTAGTAAAGAACTTGTGTCTTGAATAATCTTTATGTTGTAATCTTGTTTATATGAATCTTTAGTACTTTTTCATGTTGAATCTTCATGACTATATAATGAATGTTTCATTGATGTTGAGTTCCTGATTATGTTTGATTATCTTGGATAATGAATCTGTGGTTAGTGGGATGGTAACTATTTCTTGATTAATCACTTGTTTGTAGACTTTGTTTACACCATGAAACCGGACCAGGGTATTGGTTTTATACAAGATATATCTTATTTTTATTAGGAATGATTTCTTGCACGTAAGGGTTCTAACGAATTATATGGTGTTGATTACATGTTCTTGAACGCGGTTTATGATCCTTGTTTAGGAGTTTTGTTCTGAAATTGCTGACATGATAGATTTGTGTTTAAGACTTGTAAAGGTGAAATAGCTTGTTATATGATCTACTTAATTGCTTATCCTCGTGGCTGTATTGTGACCATCGGTATTACTTTCTTTGATAAGTGAGGTTAGGAATCCAGACCCGGTAAATAACCTATCTTTAAAGATTCGCAAGAATAAATATCAATAACTCGCTAATGAATGATTTTAGGTGGTTAACGTGTGACCATCGCGTTAACTTTCCGAAGAATCATAATGCTAGAAATCCAGACCCGGTAACTAGCTGTCTTGCAATTGAAAAATTTATTAAGTGCTTTTGTGACATATCTTGGTAACATGTGTTTGGAGTCTATTATGGGGGTGTTTGGCCTAGCTTTTTTAACCAAGCTTATAGCTTTTTTATCTTTTTTTTATAAAATAAGCTTAACTAGGTGTTTAGTTTAGCTTTTTAAGCTTACGCTTATTAGCTTTTATAAGCTAATTTTAAGAAGCTTATGGGAAGATGGTTATTTAGCTTATTTTGAAGAAACATATTTATGTAAGGGTGTAAGTTACTCATTTGCCCTCAAATGGTGGTGGACTAATATTGAAGAATGGTGAATTTAACAACTTATTAAGACACATCATTTACCGTCGTTGCTCATTACCCACGGGTTTATACAAATGAAAACACATCATTTACTGTCGTTATGAAAAACCATTTAATCCGTTTCATTATTGTTAAAAAAAATTTTATTTTGGCTATAAGTCCTAATTGCTAATTGCTTATGTCAGATTATTGTTAAAAAAATCTTATTTTGGCTATATGAATATAAAACTCTGTTATACATGCAAACATGTAATGCATATACTAATTGCTGATGTAAGAATATATGAATTTAAAGCTCAGTTATACATGCAAACAAGTAATGCACAATTCTGCAGATGTAGGTGAGATACATTGTGTTTATGATGCTTCTTTGCCTAAATTATATAACGGATATAAATGCATTTATATTTGCATTTATTTGCAGCTACCTATTGCATAACTTCAGAGGGGTTAAACATTTATAGTGTGAAAAGTGCAGCCAATTCAATCTCATGAAAATGACTTTAATGAAGTAAATTAAGACACATGAGTGCAGTTAGAGATATGATTACAGGAGATCTAACCAAACCAAGATGAATGTTTATTGAATATTAATGTATTTTTGTAGAAGTTTTACGTCATTCTCGACATAAATTTATCCAAAAATGATGGAATAACTCATAAAAACAAAGTAGGTACATATAAAATATAGGTTATGTGATAATATGTAACCATGCCCCTTTTGGTCATTATACTAACATAAGCTAAATAAAAAAAGCTAACACAAACACTTAAGAAGAGCTTATCAACTTGTAGAATATAAGCTAATCCAAACACTTGAAAAGAGCTTAACAAAAGAAAGAAAATAAGCATAAGCTACTTTAGAATATAAGCATAAGCCAAAAAAAATAAAAGCTAGGCCAAACACACCCTATGTTTTAGATATAATTTTAGATAATTTAGTTAAACAACCATTCAATTATCCTTTTACTGATAAATTAATGACAAATATTTAGTACTTAATGACGCCCGTGTTCCATGGATCGATATCTGACTCTTACCAATACTTTGCTACATAAATAACAGGATACACTTGTCCTTTGTTGTGTGTGTTTTAATGTTAAGGTAAAAGCCATTTTTATAAATAAATAAAACAGACGTGAGGGCGAAGTTCAATGTAAATAAATATGTGCCCCTCACGACCCACCACAACCTCCTGAAAGCAGCTTTTCTTGCCATCGGACCTTTCTCTATAAATTAGGAATCTGATGATGTCACTAAACACATTCCTTAAATTGTAGCCATTTTTTGAGTGTTTATTTTTTGGTGTCTAATCCGCATATATATCACCATTGCTCTTGATTTTCTTGACTGTATATCTCTTAAATATCAACATATACACGTGTGATTTAGTTTACTAAGATGTTTCAATGCCGAGAACCTCGATCAGAGAGTAAAAAAGGCGTAAGGTTCACAATGGTGTAAAACTAAAATTAGATATACCGGGCTAGGATTCGAGTTACAGGAACAAGGGCCAAACCAACCACCCAAGAATGGTATCGTCGAGCAAAAACACTTGACAACTTCCTGCAAGCAGTTTTTCTTGCCACCAGACCTTTCTCCATCAATTAGGAATCTGATGATGTCAGTAAACACATTCCTTAAATTGTAGCCAATTTTTGAGTGTTTATTTTTTGGTGTCTAATCCGCATATATATCACCATTGCTCTTGCTTTTATTGACTGTATATCTTTTAAATGTCAACATATACACGTGTGATTTAGTTTACGAAGATTTTTCAATGCCGAGAACCTCGATCAGAGAGTAAAAAAGGCGTAAGGTTCACAATGGTGTAAAACTAAAATGGGATATACCGGGCTAGGATTCGAGTTACAAGAACAAGGGACAAACCAATCACCCAAGAATGGTATCGTCGAGCGAAAACACTTGACAACCACCTGGACGCAGCATTTCTTGCCACCAGACCTTTCTCCATCAATTAGGAATCTGATACCGTTACTAGACACATTCCTTAAATCGTAGCCATTTTTTGAGTGTTTATTTTTTGGGGTCTAATCCGCATATATGTCACCATTGCTCTTGATTTTCTTGACTGTATATCTCTTAAATGTCAACATATACATGTGACATTTAGTTTTCGAAGATTTTTCAATGCCGAGAACCTCGATCATAGAGTAAAAAAGTTGTAAGGTTCACAATGGGGTAACACTAAAATGGGATATACCAGGCTAGGGTTCGAGTTACAGGAACAAGGGCCAAACCAACCACCCAAGAAAGGAATCGTTGAGCGAAAACAATTGACAACCACCTGGAAGCAACTTTGCTTGCAACCAGACCTTTCTCCATCAATAAGGAATCTGATGTCGTCAATTAACACATTCCTTAAATTGTAGCCATTTATTGAGTGTTTATTTTTTGGTGTCTAATCCGCATATATATCACCATTCCTCTTGATTTTCTTGACTGTATATCTCTTTAATGTCAACATATACACGTTTGATTTAGTTTACGAAGTTTTTTCAATGCCGAGAACCTCGATCAGAGAGTAAAAAACGCTTAAGGTTCACAATGGTGTAAAACTAAAATGGGATATACCAGGCTAGGATTCGAGTTACAGGAACAAGGGCCAAACCAACTACCCAAGAAAGGAACCGTCGAGCGAAAACACTTGACAACCTCCTGGAAGCAGCTTTTCTTGCCCCCAGACCTTTCTCCATCAATTAGGAATATGATGCCGTCACTAAACATATTCCTGAAATTGTAGCCATTTTTTAGTGTTAATTTTTTGATGTCTAATCCGCATATATATATCCATTGCTCTTGATTTTCTTGACTGTATATCTCTTAAATATCAACATATACAAGTGTGATTTAGTTTACGAAGTTTTTTCAATGCCGAGAACCTCAATCAGAGAGTAAAAAAGGCGTAAGGTTCACAATGGTGTAAAACTAAAATGGGATATACCGGGCTAGCATTCGAGTTAAAGGAACAAGGGCCAAACCAACCACCCGAGAAAGGAATCGTTGAGCGAAAACTTTTCTTGCCACCAGACCTTTCTCCATCAATTAGGAATCTGATGTCATCACTAAACACAATCCTTAAAATGTAGCCAATTTTTTAGTGTTTATTTTTTGGTGTCTAATCCGCATATATATCACCATTGCTCTTGATTTTCTTGACTGTATATCTCTATAATGTCAACATATACACGTGTGATTTAGTTCACGAAGATTTTTCAGTGCCTAGAACCTCGATCAGAGAGTAAAAAAGGCGTAAGGTTCACAATGGTGTAAAACTAAAATGGGATATACCGGGCTAGGATTCCAGTTACAGGAACAAGGGCCTAACCAATCACCCAAGAATGGAATCGTCGAGCGAAAACACTTGTCAACCTCCTAGAAGAAGCTTTTCTTGCCACCTGACTTTTCTCCATCAATTAGGAATCTAATGCTGTCACTAAACACATTCCTTAAATTGTAGCCAATTGTTAGTGTTTATTTTTTGGTATCTAATCCGCTTATATATCACCATTGTTCTTGATTTTCATGACTGTATATCTCTTAAATGTCAACATATACACGTGTGATTTAGTTTACGAAGATTTTTCAATGCCAAGAACCTCGATCAGAGAGTAAAAAAGGCGTAAGGTTCACAATGGTGTAAAACTAAAACGGGATATACCGGGATAAGATTCGAGTTACAGGAACAAGGGCCAAACCAACCACCTAAGAAACGAATCATCGAGCGAAAACACATGACAACCTCCTGGAAACAGCTCTTCTTGCCACCAGACCTTTTGTCACACCCCAACCGATGGCGGAAACATCGGGGCATGGCACTGAGCGAAACAGATTGTCCAGAAGTTTCCATAACAACTATATTTACCAAATATTTAAATCAACACGTCCCATACTGTGTCATATAAGATAATATAATTATTACAGACAAAAATCTAGTCAAGTAGTTCTGTTCCAACAACTCAGATTTATACATAGATAGTTTATTTATTGGTTTCTAGGACCTCTTTTCCTAGCCTCGATTTCATCACAGCACAGAGAGCATCCTAGACCTTTCCTTGCCTCAAGTTCACAGCAAGCTAAGCATATAAACAACTTAAGCACCTGTCACATACGTTAAAGTAACAGTCAATACACATAGTGTAAAGGTGAGCATACAAGTTTGATAATAGCATATAGAGTTCGAAAGCGTTACGCATAACCAGCACGTACACAGAGTGAAATGAGGCATGTTAGTTATCGACATGAACCTATCGATACCAATGATTGCGGGTTGACTGCCCAAGGCAGTTCGTGATACATACTCACCACTGTGAGCCATGTAGGTAATTGTTCTTAATAACCCCCGAGTGAACGGGTGCTGAGTCCAAACTAATAGTACTACCGTTGCTAAGGCAGGTAGACAGCATTCCATGTGTAAACATAACAAACAAGCATTCATTTAGTCACGTAATACATGCGGTAACGGTTAGCGTCTAAAGTATTGCGTAGTGTGTTCGATGTGATTTTGTATAAGTAACGTATGTAACAACCAAAAGTATGTAAAGCAAAAAGGGATCGAGTATACTCACACCGTTGATGGATTGAAGGGAGCGCTAGAGAGTAGGGTCAGCCTGAATAGATTGATAGCATAACGATAAGTGACGCGCAAAATGATGCAAAGTACAAGCGAGTCGGGCGGTAGGTCGATCGGATGGTAATCCGGTCGGACAGCCGGTCGTGCGGGTGGCAATCCGTTCGGACAGTAGTCCGGTCGGATGACTGTTCGAGTGGATTGTTTCTTCCTTTGAGAAGGATGTGTTTGTGTATGATGGCTTGGCTTTTGAAGTTTTTGTTGTAGCATTTTGAAAACATTGAAGTGTCTCTACCTTTCAGGTCGGTCGATCGGACGGTCGTTTGATCGGACGGCAACCCGTTCGATTAGGCACTTCCGTGAGAACAAGTTCACAGCAGGGTGTCACTCGATCGGACGGTCGTTCGGTCGGGTGGCATCCCTTGGTGCATTGAACATGTTGAAAATCGTTTAAGTGTTAAATGAATCAAGATGCAACCCGATAGGACGGTGGGTCGAGTGGATGGCAACCTGGTCGGATAGTAGTCCGGTCGGATGACAACTCGTTCCAACGACATGATCGTGTTATTACTTGATCTCGCTTGAAGTGTTGTAACTTGAGCGATACATTGTGATGACTGGTTTAAACAATGGGAACCCTATCTCGTCCCAATGACCTGACTGAACAGGAATCACCCTAGTCCGACGGTGCACGGTCTGAGACGGTTGTTCATGTCCAAACCCGAAATCACTATCCTTCAGATGGAACTCGGATCTAGCACTGATACATCACTACGAACGAGTAGACGTTTAGTAGTAGTACCGATTCCCACCGGGTTTGAGTGCATTGAGTGTAAAAGAGTTGAAAGAAAGCTGGAAAACCATCTTTCACCACTTTTCATTATGATTTTGTTTAGATCTATGAAAGATCTTTGTTTGTTTATGTGGAAATCGGTTAGATCTAAGTTGTTCTTGGTGGATTAAGGCCAAAACATGAAGTTCTTCAAGAACACATGATGACGTCATCCTAGATCACCTTGAATCTTGATGATTTCACGGTTAAAAGTTAAGATTCAAAAGATAGAAAGGTGTAGGAGTGCGTGTAGATTAAGAAAGTACAAGATTTAAGACGAGATCTTACCGAAATTGCGAGAAATCGAAGGAAAAAGTGAGTTGGAGCACTGGTCAGACGTCACTTGCCAAAAGTGGAAATAATGAAAGTGACAAGGGGTATTTATAGGATGCCCAAAGTGGAAAGGGCTGGTCGGTCGGATGGCATCTCGCCCGGGTAACAGCCCGGCCGAGTGGCTCCTCGGTCGGATGGCACCTCACTCGGGTGGCAGCCCGGTCGGATGGCAGCCCGGTCGGATGGCAGCCCGGTCGGATGGCAATCCGGTCGGCTGGCACCTGGTTCGAGTGCTCGGCGCGACGAGTTTTGCCGTTTCGATTTCGATTGCGAGCGTTGCGATGCGATAGAGTTTCTTATCAAATTACTTTTAATCCCAACTACTCATATCTCGCACTATCTCTTCTCTTCCCATTATCATACTGTTTCGATTGCGATTGAGTTCGATTGCGTTTGAGTTTCGATTGCGATTCGATTGATTACCACACATAACATAATTTAAACATGCACAAGTAACACATAAGGCACACACACGTATATCAGTAACCAAATGCGTAATTCGAGTTGCGAGTGCGATTGCGATAGCGATAAAGCGATTAAACATGCGATAAATAGCGATTAATATGCGATAATTAATAGATACTCCACATAATACAACTAAAGCGAAAATAAATAGACTAATTACAAGTCAAAGAAGTCAAAACAGGAATTGAGCAAGGAGAGACAGATCGCAATTAGCAATCTTGTCTTCCTTTGACTTCAATCTTTACTTTGACTTTTACTTCCGAAACACGGGGTGTTACACCTTTCTCTATAAATTAGGAATCTGATGCCGTCACTTAACACATTCCTTAAATTGTAGCCATTTTTTGACTGTTTATTTTTTGGTATCTAATTCGCATATATATCACCATTGTTCTTGATTTTCATGACTGTATATCTCTAAAATGTTAACATATACACGTGTGATTTAGTTTACGAATATTTTCCAATGCCGAGAACCTCAATTAGAGAGTAAAAAGGCGTAAGGTTCACAATGGTGTAAAACTAAAATGAGATATACCGGGCTAAGATTCGAGTTACAGGAACAAGGGCCATACCAACCACCCCAGAAAGGAATCGTCGAGAGAAAACACTTGACAACCTCCTGGAAGCAATTTTTCTTGCCACAAGACCTTTCTCCATCAATTAGGAATCTGATGCCGTCACTAAACACATTCCTTAAATTGTAGCCATTTTTTGAGTGTTTATTTTTTGGTGTCTAATACGCATATATATCACCATTACATTTGATTTTCTTGACTCTATATCTTTTAAATGTCAACATATACACGTGTGATTTAGTTTACGAAGATTTTTCAATACCGATAACCTCGATCAGAGAGTAAAAAAGGAGTAAGGTTCACAATGGTGTAAAACGAAATGGGATATACCCCCGGGTTAGGATTCGAGCTACAGGAACACGGGGCAAACCAACCACCCAAGAATGGAATCGTCGAGTGAAAACACTTGACAACCTCCAGAAAGCAGCTTTTCTTGCCACCAAACCTTTCTCTATCAATTAGGAATCTGATGCCGTCACTAAATACATTCCTTAAATTGTAGCCATTTTTTGAGTGTTTATTTTTTGGTGTCTAATCCGCATATATATCACCATTGCTCTTGATTTTCTTGACTGTATATCTCTTAAATATCAACATATACACGTGTGATTTAGTTTACGAAGATTTTTCAATGCCGAGAACCTCGATCAGAGAGTAAAAAAGGCGTAAGGTTCACAATGGTGTAAAACTAAAATGGGATATACCGGGCTAGGATCGAGTTACAGGAACAAGGGCCAAACCAACCACCCTAGAATAGAATCGTCGAGCGATAACACTTGACAACCTCCGGGAAGCTGCTTTTCTTGCCACCAGACCTTTCTCCATCAATTAGGAATTTGATGCCTTCACTAAACAAATTCCTTAAATTGTAGCCGTTTTTTGAGTGTTTATTTTTTGGTGTCTAATCCACATATATATCACAATTGCTCTTGATTTTCTTGACTGTATATCTCTTAAATGTAACATATACATGGGTGATTTAGTTTACGAAGATTTTTCAATGCCGAGAACCTCAATCAGAGAGTAAAAAAGGCGTAAGGTTCACAATGGTGTAAAACTAAAATGGGATATACCGGGCCAGGATTCGAGTTACAAGAACAAGGGCCAAACCAACCACCCAAGAATGGAATCGTCGAGCGAAAACACTTGACAACCTTCTGGAAGCAGCTTTTCTTGCCACCAGACCTTTCTTCATCAATTTCAAATCTGATGCCGTCGCTAAACACATTCCTTAAATTGTAGTCATTTTTTGAGTGTTTATTTTTTGGTGTCTAATCCGCATATATATCACCATTGCACTTGATTTTCTTAACTGTATACCTCTTAAATGTCAACATATACACGTGTGATTTGGTTTACAAACCTTTTTCAATGCCGAGAACCTCGATCAGCGAGAAAAAAAGGCATAAGGTGCATAATGGTGTAAAACTAAAATGGGATATACCGGGCTAAGATTCGAGTTACAGGAACAAGGGCCTAACCAACTAATAAAGAAAGGAATCGTTGAGCGAAAACACTTGGCAACCTCCTGGAAGCAGCTTTTCTTACCACCAGGCCTTTCTCCGTCAATTAGGAATCTGATGTCGTCACTAAACACATTCCTTAAATTGTAACCATTTTTTGAGTCTTTATTTTTTGGTGTCTAATCCGCATATATATCACCAATGCTCTTGATTTTCTTGACTGTATATTTCTTAAATGTCAGTATATACACGTGTAATTTAGTTTACGAAGATTTTTCAATGCCAAGAACCTCGATCAGAGAGTAAAAAAGGCGTAAGGTTCACAATGGTGTAAAACTAAAAAGGGATATACCGGGCTCAGATTTGAGTTCTAAGAACAAGGGCTAAACCAACCACCCAAGAATGGAATCGTCGAGCGAAAACACTTAACAACCTCCTGGAAGCAGCTTTTCTTGCCACCAGACCTTTCTCCATCAATTAGGAATCTGATGCCGTCACTAAACACATTCCTTAAATTGTAGCCATTTTTGATGTCTAATCCGCATATATATATATATATATATCACCAATGCTCTTAATTTTCTTGACGGTATATCTCTTAGATGTCAACATACACACGTGTGATTTAGTTTATGAAGATTTTTCAACGCCGAGAACCTCGATCAGAGAGTAAAAAAGGCGTATGATTCACAATGGTGTAAAACTAAAATGGGATATACCGGGCTACGATCGAGTTACAGGAACAAGGGCCAAACCAACAACCCAAGAATGGAATCGTCGAGCGAAAACATTTGACCACCTCCTGGAAGAAGCTTTTCTTTGCCACCACACCTTTCTCCATCAATTAGGAATCTGATGCCTTCACTAAACACATTCCTTAAATTGTAGCCATTTTTTGATTGTTTATTTTTTGGTGTCTAATCCGCATATATTTCACCAATGCTCTTGATTTTCTTGACTGTATATATCTTAAATGTTAACATATACACGTGTGATTTAGTTTACAAAGATTTTTAATGCCAAGAACATCGATCAGAGTGTAAAAAATGCGTAAGGTTCACAATGGTGTAAAACTAAAATGGGATATACCGGGCTAGGATTCGATTCACGGGAACAAGGGCCAAACCAACGACCCAAGAATGGAATCGTCGAGCGAAAACACTTGACAACTTCCTGGAAGCAGCTTTTCTTGCCACCAGACCTTTCTCCATCATTAATCAGGAATCTGATGTCGTTACTAAACACATTCCTTAAATTGTAGTCATTTTTTGAGTGTTTATTTTTTGGTGTCTAATCCGCATATATATCACCATTGATCTTGATTTTCTTGAATGTATATCTCTTAAATGACAACATATACACGTGTGATTTAGTTTACGAAGATTTTTAAGTGCTGAGAACCTCGATCAGAGAGTAAAAAAGGCGTAAGGTTCACAATGGTGTAAAACTAAAATGGGATATACCGGGCTAGGATTCGAGTTACAGGAACAAGGGCCAGACGAACCACCCAAGAATGGAATCGTCGAGTGAAAACACTTGATAACCTTCTGGAAGCAACTTTTCTTACCACCAGACATTTCTCCATCAATTAGGAATCTGTTGCCTTAACTAAACACATTCCTTAAATTGTAGCCATTTTTTGAGTGTTTATTTTTTGGCGTCTAATCCACATATATATCACCATTGCACTTAATTTTCTTTACTGTATATCTCTTAAATGTCAACATATACACGTGTGATTTAGTTTACGAAGATATTTCAGTGCCGAGAACATCGATTAGAGAGTAAAAAAGACGTAAGGTTCACAATAGTGTACAAGTAAAATGGGATATACCAGGCTAGGATTCGAGTTACAGGAATAAGGGCCAAACCAACCAACCAAGAATGGAATCGTCGAGCGAAAACACTTGAAAACCTCCTAGAAGCAGCTTTTCTTGCCACCAGACCTTTCTCCATCAATTAGGAATCTGATGCCGTCACTAAACACATTCCTTAAATTGTACCATTTTTTGAGTGTTTATTTTTGGTGTCTAATCCACATATATATCACCATTGCTCTTGATTTTCTTGACTGTATATCTCTTAAATGTCAACATATACGCGTGTGATTTAGTTTACGTTCAATGCCGAGAACCTCGATCAAAGAGTAAAAAAGGCGTAAGGTTCACAATGGTGTAAAATTTAATGGGATATAACGGTCTAGGATTCGAGTTACATGAACAAGGGCTAAACCAACCACTCGAGAATGGAATCGTTGAGCGAAAACACTCGACAACCTCATGGAAGCAGCTTTTCTTGCCACCAGACCTTTCTCCATCAATTAAGGATCTGATGCCGTCATTAAACACATTCCTTAAATTGAAGCCATTTTTGAGTGTTTATTTTTTGGTGTCTAATCCGCATATATATCACAATTACTATTGATTTTATTCACTGTATATCTCTTAAATGTCAACATATACACGTGTGATTTAGTTTACGAAGATTTTTCAATGCCGAGAACCTCGATCAGAGAGTAAAAAAGGCGTAAGGTTCACAATGGTTTAAAACTAAAATGGGATATACCGGGCTATGATTCTAGTTACAGGAACAAGGGCCAAACCAACCACCCAAATGGAATCGTCGAGCGAAAAGACTCGACAACCTCCTTGAAGCAGCTTTTCTTGCCACCAGACCTTTCTCTATCAATTTGGAATCTGATGCCGTCACTAAACACATTCCTTAAATTGTAGCCATTTTTTGGAGTGTTTGTTTTTTGGTGTCTAATCTGCATATATATCACCATTGCTCTTGATTTTCTTAACTGTATATCTCTTAAATGTCAACATATAGATATGTGATTTAGTTTACGAAGATTTTTCAATGCCGAGAACCTCGATCAGAGTGTAAAAAAAGTGTAAGGTTCACAATGGTGTAAAACTAAAAGCGGATTTACCGGGCTAGGATTCGAGTTACAGGAACAAGGGCCAAACCAACCACCCAAGAATGGAATCGTCGAGCAAAAACACTTGACAACCACCTGGAAGCAACTTTTCTTGCCACCAGATCTTTCTCCATCAATTAGAAATCTGATGCCATCGTTAAACACATTCCTTAAATTGTATCCATTTTTAGTGTTTATTTTTTGGTGTCTAATATGTATATATATCACCATTGCTCTTGATTTGCTTGACTGTATATCTCTTAAATGTCAACAAATACACGTGTGATTTTGTTTACGAAGATTTTTAAATGCCGAGAACCTCGACCAGAGAGTAAAAAAGGCGTAAGGTTCACAATGGTGTAAAAATAAAATGTGATATACCGGGCTAGGATTTGAGTTACAGGAACATGGGCCAAACCAACCACCCAAGAATGGAATCGTCGAGCAAAAACACTTGACAACCTCCTGGAAGCAGCTTTTCTTGCTACCAGACCTTTCTCTATCAATTAGAAATCTGATGTCGTCACTAAACACATTCCTTAAATTGTAGACATTTTTTTGAGTGTTTATATTTTGGTGTCTAATATGTATATATATCACCATTGCTCTTGATTTGCTTGACTGTATATCTCTTAAATGTCAACAAATACACGTGTGATTTTGGTTACGAAGATTTTTCAAGGCCGAGAACCTCGATCAGAGAGTAAAAAAGGCGTAAGGTTCACAATGGCGTAAAACTAAAATGGGATATACCGGGGTAGGATTCGAGTTACAGGAACAAGGGCCAAACCAACCAACCAATAATGGAATCGTCGGGCGAAAACACTTGACAACCTCCTGGAAGCAGCTTTTCATGCCACCAGACCTTTCTCCATCAATTAGGAATATGATGTCGTCCTAAACAAATTCCTTAAATTGTAGCCGTTTTTTGAGTGTTTATTTTTTGGTGTCTAATCCGCATATATATCACCATTGCTCTTTATTTTCTTGACTGTATATCTCTTAAATGTCAACATATACACGTGTGAGTTAGTTTACGAAGATTTTTCAATGCCGAGAACCTTGATATGAGAGCAAAAAAGGCGTAAGGTTCACAATGGTGTAAAACTAAAATGGGATATACCGGGCTAGGATTCGAGTTACAGGAACAATGGCCAAACCAACCACCCAAGAATGGAATCGTCGAGCAAAAACACTTGACAACCTCCTGGAAGCAGCTTTTCTTGCCACCAGACCTTTCTCCTTCAATTAGGAATCTGATGACGTCACTAAACACATTCTTTAATTTGTAGCCATTTTTTCTGTGTTTATTTTTTGGTGTCTAATATGTAAATATATCCCCAATGCTCTTGATTTGCTTGACTGTATATCTCTTAAATGTCAATATATACACGTGTGATTTAGTTTACAAAGATTTTTTTAATGCCGAGAACCTCGATCAGAGAGTAAAAATGGCATAAGGTTCACAATGGTGTAAAACTAAAATGGGATATACCTGGCTAGGATTTGAGTTACATGAACAAGGGCCAAACCAAGCCCCCAAGAATGGAATCGTCGAGCGAAAACACTTGACAACCTCCTGGAAGCATCTTTTCTTGCCACCAGACCTTTCTCCATCAATTAAGAATCTGATGCCGTCACAAAACACATTCCGTAAATTGTAGCCATTTTTTGAGTGTTTATTTGTTGGTGTCGAATCCGCATATACATCACCATTGCTCTTGATTTTCTTGACTGTATATCTATTAAATGTCAACATATACACGTGTTTAGGAGAGTTCTAGATCTAGAGAGAGAATCTAGAGAGAGAAAGTGATTCAAGGTGCTTGTTATTGTTAGATTTCTAATAGAATCACGTTTATATTACATTGTGTGTGTTAGGTCGCGTTCGTGTACGGATTCCGCCCATCATACGTTAGTTTCGCAATCGTTTCGGTGTCAAAACCGGTCCTACAAGTGGTATCAGAGCAGGAGCTCGATTGCACTGATCCAACACATAATTCCACTCATCGATTTCAGATCCGGATTTCATCTATTTCTTCATCTTTTTCATATTTTTCACGTTTTTAACTTATTTTCGTCAAATTGAACGAGTTTTTACGGTCCAAAATTCATGATTTTTTTATATGTTGTGCGAAAACACCTGATCTACAACCCTACAAAGTTTCAAATCCTAATTCAAAGCCGTTTAGGAGAAATCTGAGTTTTTAGGTCCGATTTCGCGTCAACAGCCTGATTCCGCTTGAAAATACACCTTGTTTCGCTTGAAAACACCTAATTTCGCTTGAAAGTGCCTTTTTTCGCTTGAAATACACCTTATTCAGCTTGAACATTACTATTGATTCCGCTTCAGATTGCAATTCCGCTTGAACATTGCTGTTAATTTCGCTTGAAAACGATATTCCGCTTGAATATTGCTGTTGATTTCGCTTCAGATTACTATTCCGCTTGAAAATTCAAATGATATAAGTGATTCCGCTTCAAATCTTGTATTCGCTTGAGTTGTCATTCCTCTTGAAAGTGTCTGTCAACATTTATCAGCTTCATTAATTGTCTCGGGACTTCACATCACGTGAAAATAGTGTCTGAACCATTTATCACCTCGGACATATACATGTGATACGTTAAATTGATTCAATTGACAGCCCATGTGACTTCAAACTTTTGGCCCTATAGGATTGTGTTGTGAATTGAGTTGTCGGTAGCTTTAAATGTGTTTTAGTGGCCCAAGATTGTGAATACCATGCGACTTCATATGATGATAATTGTTGTCAGATTGGTAATTGTTCGGTCCAATGAAAGTGAATTGAGTATATCAGATCATTAAAAAGGTTTTGACTGAAAAAAAGTTCTAGGCCCAATCACAAAGTATAATCTAAAGTGACTGTTAGTTGGTTACGTGAAGTTCTCGGCCCAATAAAGTGTTATCATTTAATAACGGCCCAATCAAGTCTCATTGTTACAAGGTTTCTTAAAGTCTTAAATGAATAGCCCAAGACACTTGAAACAGATCTCGGCCCAATACAAAGTCATTTGGTTCAAAGCAGTTCAGTCAAATCACTTGAAACAGTTCAGGTCGTGTCTTTGTGAACCAGGTCAATTTAGAGTGAACTCAGTTTGCACGTAGTGGGTCAGGTGGTTTGAATTTGATACGGGTCATAGCAATTCGTACGGTTTGTCAACTTAAATCTCAGTTCGCATCAAACTCAGTTCGCATCAAACTCTGTCCGCATAAAATATTCACCAGTCAGAGTATCAGTTTGATTCAGTGGTTTGATAGTGTTTAAACTGATAAGTGTTTGTTTGTTTGTTTGTTTGATTTAAGGTAATTCAAGAAGTTCAAACCATGGCTGAAGAATTTTTCAATACTTTCTACAACGCGTTTACCTCGGATACAGTGGATGCTTCAGATGCTACACCCAAAGTGATAACAAAAACAATCAAAGACAACATTAAACATGACAACTTTTATGGAACCTATTCAAAGCCACCGAAGCTGGATAATATTGAGGATTATGTTTGGTGGAAGGAGAGGTTTGTCAATTGGACGAAGGCATATGCACATGAGAGTTGGTTTTGTTTGAAGTTTGGATATGATAGCCCAGTAAATGACAAAGGAGAAGAAATTTTGATCAACGATTTTTCAGAGGAAGACAAAAAGAAATTTTCATACGAACAGAAGATGATTGCTTTGATCCAGCAATCAGTTCGAGATGACATTTTTTCATTGTTAATACATGATGGGTCATCGAAATCTGTGTGGAAAGCTTTGAAGGCGAAAGCTAAGGGGGGTAAACAAATTCAGAAAAAGAAAATCGCGTTATTGAAAAAAGAATTTGATTTATTTGATAGTTTAAAAGGAGAGACAATGAGGGAAATAATTGAGAGGTTTTGTCATTTAAAGATTGAACTAGAAAGATTTCAAATTGTGAAAACTAGAGAAGAAGTTGTTGATAAAGTAATTGAAGCGTTACCGCGAGCTGATCAGTGGCAAACGTTTGTTTTTATCTTGAAAAACGATGCTTTATATGATACGATTTCTCTTGATGTGTTGTTAGAAAAGATTGAGAGTCATGATCTGGAGCTACAAAAGCAAAACAAGATGAGTGGTTCATCGCATCATCAGAATGTTGGTCTGTACTACAAAGGTAATGTACCTTCGGTGAAAGCTGATGGTTCACCAAAGACAGCATTTAGTGGTGAGAAGATGAAAGAACCACAAACAACCTCATCAAGTTATCATTCTGGATATTATTCATCTTCAAAATCAAGTTCTGATGAAGCAGAGGAGATTCTGTGCAACATTGCTCTCAAACTGAAGAATTCTCCGTCGATGAGCATCAATGCAGCTAAACAACAAATGAGTTTTCTAGCATCTGTTCTGGAATCGTATGAAGGTCTTGTAGCTGGCAAAATTGGAAATTCAGAGTTAACCAAAGAAGACTACGACCAGATTGATCCGGAAGAAATGGAGCTCATAGACATTCCCTGGTGTTTGGCAAGTTGCATTCACAGAGCTCAAAGATATATGGAGATTACCGGGAAGCAATCGTTAGGTGGTCCGTCAACGAAGCTTGGATTCGACAAATCCAAAGTGACCTGCTTCAGATGCAAGCAAAAGGGTCATTTCAAAAGAGAATGTAGAAATTCTGAAGTTGCTGAATCTGAGAGACCTTTCAACGATGACTATTACCGAAAGGCGATTTATCATCGTAGTAAAGAAGAACCAAAGATGATCGAAAATATTCCAAAAGAGAAGTCCAGAGCTTATGCAGTAATTCATGACGATGAAGGTTTTGACTGGAGTCAGATTCTTCCATATGAAGATCATCCTGTAACAGCTCATGGCAGAAAAGTATCAAAAGCCCAGCATCATGTTCTTGTTGCTGAAATTCGTGAAGAAATCAAAGAAAAAGACACAGTTGAGATAAAAGAGAAAACTCGAGAAGAGATTTTAAAAGAGAAAATTGAGAGAGAAAGATTCATTGTGGGGTGCAGAATGGAGAAAATGCAGGAATAATATGAGAATGCTGTTGCGAACAAAAGATGGGATAAGAAACAAGAATGTTATGTCAACAAACAAGGTGAACTGGTTGTTCCAAGAAGTGACATAGTTCATGATGATGTTCTCCTTGTTATTCCTCGATCCGGCGAATATTATTCCAATGTTGCAAAAGACAAGACATATGTGAAAAGGCTGGATAAAATCATCAGGGATGCTATGACAACAAAACTGAGGAAGAGGAATGAAGAAAGAATGAAGAAGAACATTGAGAATTTAGTTGATGATTTGAAGAAAGCTGCTGAGGAAATCAAGGTTGAAGAAAAAGAGAAGGTTCTTGAAAAAGAAGTTGTTATTGAAGAACAGCAAGTTGAAGTAGTCAAGAATGAGAATTTGGAAGCTGGTGATGCTGGTGATGAAGTTAGTGTTGAAGAAAAGCAGAATAATGTTGATCAGAAGCAGACAGAGATTGCAACAAACACCGAAGTGCCAATCACTGAGGTAAATTCTGATTCTAACATCTTGACTGAAATTGTTGAATAGTGCAAGAAATGCATGGAAACGTGCAGTGCTTGTACTGAAAAAGACGAAAACATCAGAACAAGAGATCTTGATTTCACAAAACTTGAAGAAGTTTTAAAAAACAAGTGCAAAGAAATGTTTGAAAATGAAAAGGTTTTAAAAGAAAATAATGAAACGCTTTCAGAAAAATATAAAAAATTAGAAAAAGAGAATGAAGTTTTGAAAGAAAATGTTTTTAAAATGACAGAAGAATGTTTTCAAAAAGAAAATATTTGCCAAGAAATGAAAAAGGAGTATGATTCAATAAAATTGGCTTATCACATTACAAAAGAATCATATGAAAAAGTAAAAAGTGAAATGAAACTTGTTCAATCAAGATTGAAATATTGTTCTGAAACATCAAATGAACTAAAACGAATGTATGAAATAAAACAACAAATTGTAAATTCTTATATTGAAGATGTTGCTAAACTTAAGAGTAAGATTGCTGATTTAGAACAGGATAACAACAAATTAAAAAGTTATCACGCGTCGTCATATGTGCTTGAACGTATTTTCAACATAAAACCCGATGGGAAATATTCTGAGCAAAACACGAAAGGTGTTGGATCAGAGTTTCATCAAGTTCCACCACCGGAAAAGTTTGTGTTTTATGATGATGAAAAGGTCAAAAAAGCTTTCAACCTGGTAGATCAATTGCCAGACAAAATTGACGTAACCTATTCCAAATCTGATGATTCTAGTGATTCAGAGGTGGTAGGTAAGGTCATTGAAAGTGTGTTGAAAGAAGAGTCGGTTGAATCAGGTAATTCTGAATCACAGGATGAAAATGAAGGTAATTTTCATGATGGATATCTGAAAAACACAAAATCCGAGAAGAATTTGAATGATGATTCAAAGGGATTGGTTTATACCATGATTGGATCAGATAAATTATTCTTAGATGTTGTATTCCCGATTCAGAATGTGATTTCAGAAAAGGTTGACAAAGTTTTCAAGATGGTAGAAATTGAAAAGTCTGAAATTTCAAAGCTTGTTGGTAAAGGTCACAAAACTTTTTATAACAAACCTGGTTTTAAAAAGAAAAATATGAAGGCTGGGTTGGGTTATAAAAAGAAACAGAATTGGAAAAGAAATGAAACGCCGAATTATCAGGAAAAAATGAATTTTGTTCAAGGAAAAAGTTTTGAAGAAGAAAAAGAACTTCAATTTGGACAACAGTCTAATGAAAAGTTTTGTACTCAAAAGAAGAAGCAACAATCACAGGTCAAAGATGTGTCCAAGAGAACTTGTTTCAAGTGTGATCAAATTGGACATCTTGCACGAAAGTGTCCGAATCTGAAACCTGTGGATGTTGACAAAAAGACGTTTGTTGATGTTGACAAAACGAAGTCTGAAAATGTGGAGAAACAGAAATCTGAGGATGTGAAACAAAGGTCAACCAGATTTGATTCGAAACAAACTTGGAGGTATAATAAAAACAAGTTTGCTTCAAATCAAAATTGGACATCTAACCCGAACAGGTTCGATTCAAGACAGACCTGGAATTCTCACACACCCAGATTCAGAACAATACAAAGTTGGAAAACATCATTTGATATGACAAAACCCCAACAGTTTTGGAAACCAAATGTTGTTAAAAAACAAAGTGTTCAAAAAGAATCACATTTTTACAAACGAGGTACTCCTAAAGGTCAAACATGGAGTGCTAAGAAACCGATGACTTTTGTAAAAGATTAAAAAGTTGAAGTCAAAGTTGATAAGGTCTTTGTGAAAAATGACAAAGACTTTCCGGCATTGAATGAAGTTTATTGTGTTGAAATGCCTAAGGTTAAGCAGGCCTGGGCTAAATTGTTCAAGTAATTGAATTAGTTGAATATGCAGGTGCTCAAGAAAAATGAAAACTGGAGCAGCCTGGCACATGGAAAGGAGGAAGAGGCTGCTGGACCCTGTGTTGGTTGAAACAGGGAGTTTATTTGTTTTTCTGTACATAAATAAACAATATTTTAAAAATACCTAAAAATTTGAAAAAAAAATTAAAAACCAAAAATATGTTTTAGTGTGTTAAAAACTTGAAAAACCAAAAATATGTTTGTTTTTAATTTTTGTCAAAAATAGAAAATTACAAAAATATGTGTTGATTGAATATGCCGAAGCCCTCATGGCGGAACAAATATGATTAATTTCACAAGATTGAAAAACGGTTTTCAAACTGTAAAATATCAATGTGTTGTAAATCATGGGGGTATTTGTTACTTCTTACGTTATATTTTTTGCAAATCAGTGCATGAGAAGCAGAAAATGGATGGCGAGATAAAGCTATCAGTGTTGGTTGTCAAATTTTCTTTAAATGATTTTGCATTTTAGGGGGAGAAAAATTGTCAGAAAATCCAAATACATTAGAAAATTTGAAAAAGCCAAAAACATGATAAAATTAAAAATTGAGTTTTTGTGTAAAAAGAGGAAATAATAGTACATCAGTAGACAGTTACAGTATGCTAAAGAAATGTAATGATTAAATAGTGTTAAACAGTCTTACTGATGATATGCCGATAGGTTTTTATACATTTAGTAAACTTTTTCGGGATATAAATCTAAATTCAAACTTGCTTATTTCGTGGGGAACACTACTTGGATATATAGGTAACCCCTGAAATCTCGTTTGAAGGACCTCTTTCTGAGATACTAGGTCTTTATGCTTAGTGATATCCGGGGTATTATTCCGGGACTTCTGCTGATTGGAAGTTCTGACCTAGTCCCCGAATAATACTTTTCGCATTGCTTGAAATACAGCGTCGCCCTCAGCAAAAATGATGAAACAATAAAATTGATAATCATTGTTGTTGAAGAAAAGATCCTCTAAAGGGGACACACCTAAAGTCGAACCGTCATCTCTCTGCTGAACGGAAGTCCTGACCTGAGCTCTCACGATTATTCGCAATTTAACCCCTTACAGATATCATCTAGGTATACTCACCTGTAAGACTGAATATTGGGATCTAGATACGAGAGTATATTCAAGAGGTGGGACACATGAATGAGTTTAAGTTCCTAAAACATCTAATATTTATCCTGAATCAGTTGAACTTTGTGTGAAAATTTAAGTGGATCAGTATATCGACAATCTAAGTGAATTGTTTAATTCTTAATGTGTAACTAAGCTCAACGGTACTTGTGACTTGTCAGAAACTGATATGATCATCTAACGCGAACTCAAACAAAAATATTGATTGTAAATATGTTTGCACATATTTCTTTACTGCTTTATATTTTCAGAAAATACAAAAAGATTTTGATTTCTGCTTTATTTTCGACAATCGATGTCTGAGTGCTGAGTTTCAAAATCTGAGTATGCTGATTGTGTTTCTGAAAAATAAAACAAGTTCATTAATTTGAAACTTGAATTAAAAATCAAAAATAAAAAATAGTTTGTGATATCTCCAAGGTCATTAGTTTGGATTTGGATGATTAACTGTGAGGGATTTTGGATACTTAACACTGCCAAATCTGTAAAGATTGTTGATAGGGGGACTGATTTAGAAAGTTGAATAGAGCCAGGTTACGATTTCTGGAAAATTGAATGTTCAATACGTTGTTACTTATAAATGTTTGAGTGTTGCAGATGTTATACCAGACTATGACCCTGAAAGCCGAGTCTAAGGGGGAGTTTGAAGACGAGCTCAACGCAAAAGGAAGCGTGGATTCAAGGAGTCATGTAACTATCCTGAAAGAGCTTGTATACGAAAAGCAAGGTGTCGATCCCAAAAGCACGGAAGCTTGACGAAAGGGGGAACCTGATGAAGAAAATAGTCTACCAAAAGGAGAAGCTGAAGCTAAAGACAGATCCACGGGGATTTTGTTCAAGCAAGAGAGAGTCTACGTTGATGAAAACGTGTTAAAGCTTCAAGAAGACTCAAAGAGAGAGAGAGAAAGACAAGACGCTACGAGATTGACTGCGACAATATCCAAGGGGGGTCTGTTAGTGCATTTATGTCTATCGCCTTCGTCAATCCGAGTCGTATTGAGAAACTAAAGAAAACGAAGCTTTATAGTGTTATATCTAGTCAAAAGTCAAGGTGGCAATCTTGTAATTAAAGAGAAGTTTCATTAAAGCCTTGGACTATATATAGGGAGGTTATGTCATAGATTAGAGACTTTTGGCTCATTTGTGTTTAGGAGAGCTCTAGATCTAGAGAGAGAATCTAGAGAGAGAAAGTGATTCAAGGTGCTTGTTCTTGTTAGATTTCTAATAGAATCACGTTTATATTACATCGTGTGTGTTAGGTCATGTTCGTGTACGGATTCCGCACGTCATACGTTCGTTTCGCAATCGTTTTAGAGTCAAAACCGGTCATACACAACCTCCTAGAAGCAGCTTTTCTTGCCACCAGACCTTTCTCCATCAATTTGGAATCTGATGCCGTCACTAAACACATTCCTTAAATTGTAGCCATTTTTTGAGTGTTTATTTTTTGGTGTCTAATATGCATATATATCACCATTGCTCTTGATTTTCTTGACTGTATATCTCTTAATTGTCAACATTTACACGTGTGATTTAGTTTACGAAGATTTTTCAATGCCGAGAACCTCGATCAGAGAGTTAAAAAGGTGTAAAGTTCACAATGGTGTAAAACTAAAATGGGATATACCGGACTAGGATTCGAGTTACATGAACAAGGGCCAAAACAACCACCCAAGAATGGAATCGTCAAGCGAAAAAACTTGAAAACCTCCTGGAAGCAGCTTTTCTTGCCACAAGACCTTTTCTCCTTCAATTAGGAATCTGATTTCACTCAACACATTCCTTAAATTGTAGCCATTTTTTTATTGTTTATTTTTTGGTGTCTAATCCGCATATATATCACCATTGCTTTTTGATTTTCTAGACTGTATATCTCTTAAATGTCAACATATACACGTGTGGTTTAGTTTACGAAAATTTTTCAATGCCGAGAACCTCGATCAGAGAGTAAAAAAGGCGTAAGGTTCACAATGGTGTAAAACTAAAATGGGATATACCAGACTAGAATTCGAGTTACATGAACAAGGGCCAAACTAATCACCCAAGAATGGAATCGTTGTACGAAAACACTTGACAACCACCTGGAAGCAGCTTTTCTTGCCACCAGACCTTTCTCTATCAATTAGGAATCTCATGCCGTCACTAAACACATTCCTTAAATTGTACCATTTTTTTAGTGTTTATTTTTTGGTGTCTAATCCGCATATATATCACCATTGCTCTTCATTTTCTTGACTGTATATCTTTTAAATGTCAACATATATACGTGTGATTTAGTTTATGAAGATTTTTAAATGCCGAGAACCTCGATCAGAGAGTAAAAAATGCGTAAGATTCACAATGGTGTAAAACTAAAATGGGATATACCGGGCTAGGATTTGAGTTACAGGAACAAGGGCTAAACCAACCACCCAAGAATGGAATCGTCGAGCGAAAACACTTGACAACCTCCTGGAAGCAGCTTTTCTTGCCACCAGACCTTTCTCCATCAATTAGGAATCTGATGCCGTCACTAAACCCATTCCTTAAATTGTAGCCATTTTTTGAGTGTTTATTTTTTGGTGTCTAATATGTATATATATCACCATTGCTCTTGATTTTCTTGACTGTATATCTCTTAAATGTCAACATATACACGTGTGATTTAGTTTTGAAAATTTTTCAATGCCGAGAACCTTCATCAGAGAGTAAAAAAGGTGTAAGGTTCACAACGGTGTAAAACTAAAATGGAATATACAGGGCCAGGAATTGAGTTACAGGAACAAGGGCCAAACCAACTGTCACACCCCCAAAATACCACATGCGGGAACACCGCGGGATGTGTGACATACCAGGATCCAAGCCACCAATCACATTGAACCACGTATAGTATTTAAATAAAACATATCATTAATTGCCAAATATAAATCCAAATCATAAGTTTAAACCAAAGGATACGTTCAGCGGAAGCATATAGTAAATTGTTAAACAACTGTTTCTTGATAAGTGTTCAAAACCAAAGTATCAAATATATCCAAGAGCCTCGATCCATGACCACTCCAGCACTCCCAGATAGCAAGTCCATATCAAGAAACCTAACGACCTGCAAGCATGCAGACAAGTGTGTCAGACGACGCTGGTGAGTTCAAAGTTTTGTTAACGCGTTTAGTTACCAGATGTGTGTTTAAAACAGTTCAATGTTATGATTTGATGTTGTTATTAACTCGATTACTGTATGTAGCTACTAGATATGTTTGCCAAACCCCAATGCCTCTATTAAAGCATTGGTCAAGTGGTCAAGGTAAATAGTTCACGCCCGTCCATTCCGGCCCGGTGTGAGGGAGCCAAACCTAATAGCGCTATCAACTAAATACCTCGATGCCTTCCCGGCAACAATCGGTAGATGTAAGGGGTCTTATATGATAGAAACTGAGTAACAACAAACATCCCATTAACCTGACATACTTCTCTGAAAACGTTACCCGATATCCCTTCCCGGGATGCATGCTTGGAAAAGAGCAGTGAACTCACCTTGGTTTGCTTGGTAAGATTAACTACTCGTTCACACTTAAACAGTCACACCGTATTGTATTCAAGTACTCGAAATCAGTTTACGTTCATGTATAGTTATAATGCGCATTACAAGCAACATGGTAGTTATACAGCTCATATCATACAATTCCTACAATTCATAAACATATATTGCAACAGTGCTCACAGTTATGTGTGTTAAACAACACCAAGTCATGTCCCCATTACCATAAACAATCATCATTAACAGTATGTATTATAAGTTCCTTAACACATCATTCATCAGTAAAGTTAACTCATATTGTGCACATTCACAGTCTGTTGGTCAGGGTGACGAAACTCCAAGAGGTTTCGTTGACACACATGGTGACGAAACTCGGAGGTTTCGTCGACACATAAGGCGACGAAACTCCAAGAGGTTTCGTCGTTCTGAGAGGTTTTGCCAATATGCAGGTTTCGTCGACAACACTACTGTTACATTGTTTAAGATAAGCATATGATTGAAGTCATGATCATAACCTAATCCTTAGTTATTATTATAATACTATCGTTGAAGTCATGATCATGGCTCATTACCTAAGTTGTCACAATCACCATTTTATGAAAACATAAGAATTATCAATTCTATAACCTACATACACAGGTTCCAATTTCAACAAAACAAAACATCATTTCATCACTTACTTCTCCTAATATTATGCTCTTGACTATTTTGACAATATTATCAAGATAAGCACATGGTTGATCAAATCGAGACTACAAACACACACACATGGCCGCCATTTCCAATTCATGATTAATATTTTTATATGATTACCAACACCTTTTGGATCTCACATGGGTCATGTGCCTTCAATTATATTGGACCGAATAAACTGCTGATATAACAATTTCCTAGAATTCCATATGATTACCAAGATTCATTTATTAATTAACAACAGCCAATTACAATCATGTTTATCAATTGCACACATAGTCATTACCACACAAACCAACGCATCGAATATAGATCCAAACAAACAAAACACTCACCTTGATATTGTTACTAAGGTGTTAAGGCTAGGAAGATGATGCTTCGAGAATATTCACTGCCGTCGCTAGGTTAGAGAGAGTCTAGGGTTTCTGGTTTGTAACTGGTGGTTATCATATCATAGTTTATGTTTTAACGTATCACGTTGTGTCACACCCCGACCAGGTATAACATAAAAAACGTGGCGAAAACGTCGGGGAGTGTTGTAACAGAATTAATTGTTTCATAACCATGGCATACAAAGTTGTATTTTATTTATTAAACAAGAGTGTTACATTGTCTTAAACAGGAACAAAGAGTTCATATCATAATTAAACTAGTCTATCTTTATTTTTAGTCTCTAAGGCACAGGTCCGCCCTAGTGTCACGATCATCATCCTATGGAAAAGCTCCTGAAAACACATGTGAAAAAAGGTGGTACGTCAGCATAAAAATGCCTGTGTGATACATAGGTTTTGTAAAAATATGATTCATGACTTGTGTTTAAGAAAATGTTTAGTCATGAACCTTGTAATTTGCTTTGTCTTATAAATCATTTGAAAAACGATAAGATCAAATGATATGTATAAATAAATGTAAGGTTAAACGAATAACCATGAAAAAATGAGTTTGTGTAAGATAAGTTGTTTGTAAACAATGTTTTGTAAAAAGTATATTATTTGTATAAAATGTCATGTGTCATAAATTGAAATGATTTAAATAACGCTACGATATGTAATACCATACAAGCACTTATATATAGGAAGTACCAGTGGCGTATCCACCATGCTTGTATCATATTACACACACCTCGTTACTTAAATCACTTACTCAAACCAAACCACCAATGTAAATTGTTTATGTATAATCAAATGTCAAAATGTTATTGTGTAAACCATATCAAATGTCTGTGTTCAATGTAAACCATGAATTGTGTATATCAATATCAAAATGTTTATGTCTAATGTAAATCGTGTAATGTGTATCCAAGAATGTCATGTATGGTATGTGAAATATATCAACTAAACCATATGTAAAATGCACAAAAACAAGGTATTGAAGTAAAACATGGTTTAAATCAAAGTTATGTTTCGTGGAACAAATGCATGCTATACTGATATAAACATCTATGCGGTATTGTGAAAATGCATACATCCAAGCCTTGAGACTGTGGCGATAAACCCTTAAACAAATTAAAGGTTTATCTAAGTTATGTATATCGAATTCGGTCATTCCTTTCATCCAAACCAACCTAGGATGTCTGGAACGGGAGTTGTCAATTCCTATGGTACCACTACCTACTAACGAACGGCGTGATCAATGTTAATGAATGTATTGTTCCATGTTAAACAAACCAAATGTCATACCAAAATGTAAGCATGTGATGTAAACAATTGTACTAAGTATGCACACAATGGGCATACATAGCATGAGATGTAATGTGAAACCATGTACTAATATGCACACATTGGGCATATATAGCATGAAATGCAATGTAAAACAATGTACTAAGTACGCGCACAATGGGCATACATAGCATGAAATGTAATGTAAAGCAATGTACTAAGTACGCACACAATGGGCATACATAGCATGAAATGTAATGTAAAGCAATGTACTAAGTACGCACACAATGGGCATACATAGCATGAAATGTAATGTAAAACATGTACTATAATGTACTAACAAACATAGCAGGTATATGATATGAAAACATGGAAAGCATGAAAGTAACAAGTAGGCACATGTGTTTCACCCCAAAACAGTTTGGAAAACAGTAAAATAGGGGTCTATGTACTCACTTGAGATTGCTCAGAAGTCCTAAGATAACCACCAAACAATGCTAGAGATCACGGAAATCAAACGGTACCTAATATAGGTAACTATGTTAATATACCGGACCTAAATCAGAGGATCGGGTAGAATGAGGGTTCATAAACCAAACGAGTATGGAGACTCGTGTACTATGGTTTAACAAAGCCTACATACTAAATGAAACCTAACATAAGTGTTTACGACCCATTACGACCCGTTTAGGTAGTTTATGCTACTTTAACGCGTCGTTCGCGTAAAACGCGTTTGGACCGCTTAACTAGTCTTATGAAAAGTAACATATGCCTTAACATGTCTAATATTGTTGTCAAATCAGTTTAGATGTCAAAAGTTATGTTACATATGTTTAAAATGAATTTTGGCATCAAAGGGGTATTTTGGTAATTTACCTAAGGCATATAAACTACCTATCATACAACTACTTAAACGTCGTGACCATAAGGTATAACCTCGGGAGGTTATTCCCTATATATTATGGTCACCTAATGTGTTTGGTCGGATCCTAATGATCGACCAAATAGGTCGGGTTCGAAGGTATAAGCGATTTATCAGATCGCTTACCCTTACGACCTAGACAACGTGGTAATCAGTAGGCATAGTCACAAGGGACTATAACCATCGTGATTACAATCACGTTGCGAAGTTCAAACGAACTTCGCATTGACCATAAACTGGTCAATGCAGAAAGTCAAACAAAGTTTGACTTTCGGACTCGAAAAGCAATAAAAGAACGAAGGAACACTTACGAAGGGTCCCCGCAAGCAATCTAGACCCAAATAGTTCAGGTATGAAGCAAAGGCTTCAACTTAGAACACTTTAGATCAGATTTTGTGAGGAATGAGTGAAGGTGTGGGGGGGGGGGGGTATTTATGGTTTTCGGTTCACCGTTAGGATCGTTTCTTGGAAAAGGGTGCACGATCTAAGCCGTACACTTGTTGTAATGTTGTGGTATGTCATTTGCCATCCACCATAAGAGTTTGACACTTGGGCTTGCCCTTTGGAGGGGTTTAAAGGCTGTTAACAGCTGAGAAAAACGTTTTTCTGCATCTGGGCCTCCCTTACGGACCGTAAGGGTAGGGCTTACGGTCTGTAAGCCTTTGATCAGAATTGTAATTCTTTCTAGTTTTTGCATAATTGGCTCTTGGCTTTTTGAAAGGTCAATTAACTTATACTTTGCACTTTGAACCCTCCATATTGACACATAAGGGCCTCAAGACTTATACCCCTTTTGTTAAGTCCTTGGCCACTCGGTGATTGCCCGAAAGGTCAAAGTTTTCAACGTTGATGTTTTAACCCCTTGTAAACGGATTTGATGATAACTTTCTCGTACGATAACGAAACTTTATGAAATTTTGTATCATGCATTCAAGTGCATAATTATCTGTTACAAACCTTCGGGTTTGTCAAGTTTAGTCCCTGTAAGCGAATTAACTTGTTTTTGCTATACCAAAGCCTTCAAAACTTATTTCTAAGTTATGTAAGGGTTATTTAAGGTATGTTAAGTATATGTTGATGTTCCAGAGTATTTGTCGCATTTAAACTGGTTACGTTTACGCACCAGTTGGCGTATAACTCTCCAGAAAGCGATATAGAGTTTGAAATTGAATAAAAGTCAAAACATGAAAAATGTAAAACACAACCAAACAAACATTGGGATCAAATATCATTGTTTTATTGATAATTGAACTGTTCATAATGATAACAAGCACAGATGTTACAGTCTCCCCTACTTGTGGAAATTTCGTCCCGAAATTTATTTAGAGGAAACTCGTGGGAAAAGATGCGGATATTTCGCCTTCATTTGATCTTCGCGTTCCTAAGTAAACTCAGGTCCACGTTTAGCTTCCCAGCGAACTTTGACCAAAGGAATGCGCTTGCGTTTGAGCCACTTGACTTTACGTTCCATGATTTCCACAGGTTTCTCAACAAATTTCAGTGTTTTACCAACACGAATTTCGTCAAGTGGTATGTGGAGGTTCTCATCAGCTAAACACCTCTTGAGATTGGACACGTGAAAGGTTGGATGAACATTTCCAAGTTCAGGAGGTAACTCAAGTCTGTAGGCTACCTTACCGATTCTTTCGACGATCTTGAATGGTCCAACATATCTAGGTGCAAGTTTTTCTTTCTTTTGCAAATCTGATCACACCTTTCCAAGGTGAGACCTTAAGTAATACTCGATCACCGACTTGAAATTCCAAGGGCTTGCGTTTTGGGTCCGCGTAACTCTTTTGACGGCTTCTAGCTGTCTGAAGGTTATCACGAACTTTCTTAATCTTGTCAATTGTCTCTAAAATGAGGGCAGGTCCAGTAAGTTGAGCCTCGCCGATCTCATTCCAGCAGACTGGTGAACGACATTTTCGACCATAGAGAGCCTCAAAAGGAGCCATTTTGATGCTGCTGTGATAACTGTTGTTGTAGGAGAATTCAATCAACTGAAGATGTGAATCCCAACTACCACGAAAATCGATCACACAAGCTCTAAGCATATCCTCCAGAGTCTGGATTGTTCTTTCAGATTGACCATCCGTCTGCGGATGATAAGCTGTGCTCAGATTAAGTTGGGTCCCCATAGCAGATTACATGGTTCTCCAAAAATGAGAAGTGAAACGAGCATCTCTGTCAGAAATGATGTTCAAAGGAACACCATGTCGAGCTACAATTTCATCCACATAGATTTAGCAAGTTTGTCAGCAGAAAAATCCTCACGGATTGGCAAGAAATGCGCTGACTTAGTAAGACGATCAACGACTACCCAGATGGCATCATGACCTTTCTTTGTGCGTGGAAGTTTGGTAACAAGGTCCATAGTAATGTTTTCCCATTTCCAAACTGGGATCTCTGGTTGCACCAATAAACCCGAAGGACGTTGATGTTCAGCCTTAACCTTAAGACAAGTAAGGCATTTTGATACGTATAAGGCAATGTCTTTCTTCATACCAGGCCACCAATAGTGAATACGAAGATCCTTATACATCTTATCTAAGCCCGGATGAATAGAATAACGAGACTTATGGGCTTCATTCATAAGCAAGGTGCGAAGGTTATCTTGGCTTAGGACCTACAAACGGTCCATGAAGTAATACGATCTATTGTCCTTCAGTTCCAGATCAGGTGTTATGTGATAGGGAAATTCCTTATCCATCAAACCTTGTGAAACACATGATTGTTGAGCTTGAGAAATGCGTGCTTGGATATCGGATCGAGCTTGGATAACAGATTGAACACGAACACAATGAAGCTTAGTACGTTCCTTACGACTCAATGCATCGGCTACGACATTCACCTTACCAGGATGGTAGCGAATTTCGCAGTCATAGTCGTTTAGAAGCTCGACCCAACGTCGTTGCCTCATGTTGAGTTCTTTCTGATTGAAGATATGCTGAAGACTTTTGTGGTCCGTGAAAACCACACATTTTGTACCGTACAAATAGTGTCTCCAGATCTTTAGAGCGAAAACAACTGCACCCAACTCAAGATCATGAGTGGTGTAGTTCTTCTCATGTATCTTCAACTGCCTCGATGCATATGCTATGACTTTGTTCCTTTGCATCAGAACACAACCAAGACCCAATTTAGATGCATCGCAATAAACGACGAAATCATCATTGCCCTCAAGCAAAGTCAGAACAGGCGCGTCGCAAAGTTTCTGCTTCAAGTGTTGAAAAGCTTCTTCTTGTTTGAATCCCCAATCAAAGGGTTTGTTCTTCTGAGTTAGAGCAGTTAGAGGAACTGCAATCTTTGAGAAGTTCTCAATGAAGCGGCGGTAATAACCCGCTAGACCAAGAAAAGAATGAACTTCAGTAGGAGTAGTAGGCGTATCCCAATCCTTAATCGCACTGATCTTGGAGGGATCTACATGAATACCTCGTTCGTTGACAATATGTCCTAAGAATTGAACTTCTTTAAGCTAGAATTCACACTTGGAGAATTTGGCGAAAAGTTGCTCTTTCTTTAGGACTTCCAGAGTAAGACGAAGATGTTGCTCGTGATCAGCTCGCGTCTTAGAGTAAATCAAGATGTCGTCAATAAAAACAATGACGAACTGATCCAAATAAGGTTTGCAGACCCTATTCATTAAGTCCATGAAAACAGCAGGAGCATTAGTCAGACCGAATGGCATGACTATGAATTCATAATGCCCATAACGAGTGCGGAACGCTGTCTTGGGAATATCTTCTTCATGCACACGAAGTTGATGATATCCATATCGCAGATCAATCTTTGAAAAATAAGAAGCACCCTGTAACTGATCAAAGAGATCGTCTATGCGAGGTAGGGGATATCGATTCTTGATGGTAAGCTTGTTAAGCTTACGATAATCGATACACATCCTAAAAGATCCATCCTTCTTCTTGACAAAAAGAACAGGAGCACCCCAAGGTGAAAAGCTAGGACGGATAAAACCTTTGTCAGAAGGTTCCTGAAGCTGCTTAGATAACTCTTGCATCTCAGATGGTGCAAGACGATATGGAGCTCTGGAAATGGGATTTGCACCAGGTACGAGATCAATACGGAACTCGACTTGGCGTGCTGGAGGTAGACCAGGTAAGTCTTCAGGGAATACTTCAGAATAATCCCGAACGACAGGAATATCTGAAATAGACTTACCCTTGCCTTTATCTGCTGTAACATGTGCTAAGAAGGCCACATAGTTGTTCCGCAGATATTTCCGAGCATTAAAACAAGACATGAGCTTGAGACCACCTGCAGGCTTCTCACCACGAACCTGTAGGATCTCGCCTGTTGAAAGCGGCACACGAACGATCTTCTCGAAACAAACTATCTCGGCGTGATGCTTGGATAACCAATCCATACCCACAATGACGTCGAAGCTTCCAAGTTGCATAGGCGTGAGGTTGATAGGAAAAAGATGGTCGTTAAGGTTCAACTGGCAGTTGCGTAGAACAGAATCAAGAACAATGGGTTCACCATTAGCAACTTCTACTGTCAAGGGTTTTCCTAGTTTTGTTCTAGACACGCGAAGCATTGGCTCAAAAGATAAAGACACAAAACTCTTATCGGCACCCGTATCAAAAAGAACAGATGCATGCTGATTATTAATAAAGAACGTACCGTTCACCACATTATCGTCCGCCTGCGCCTCTTGGGCATTCAAGTTAAAAGGTCGCCCTCGAGCCTGAGCCTGATTCTGATTTGGATTCTGATTCTGGTTAACCAGCCTTGGGCACTGGTTTCTGTAATGGGTCAGATCCCCACAGTTATAACAAGCACCTGGTGGGTAGTGTGGTCATGCAGCTTGGCCCTGTTGCTGAGCAAGAGGCTGAGCAACTTGTTGAGCCGGGTTCTGAACTGCGCGATTCTGAGCAAACCGACAAACATCGGCAAGATGACCTGACTTACCACAGTTAGTACAGAAACGACACTGATGTTGCGGCTGATGGTGACTGTTGCATCTATTGTACAAAGGTGCATTCCCTGAATAGGGCTTCTTCGCTGGAGGCTGTGCGGGTTGGTTGGGAGCTGCCTGGTTAGCTTGGGCAGTGACAACATAGTTTTGGGAAGCCTTACGCTTCCTTGCCCTTTTTGATGAACCAGAATCCTTTCCATTCTTGTTTTGACCTTTCTTGCTATCTTCCTTGTCAGACGACTGTTTCTTGCCCTTGTCACCCTTCCTGTATAATTTATTCTTCCGAATCTGCGACTCAGTCAATGTCGCTGATAACTCGATCGCCTGACGGAGTGTGGCAGGGTTACTACCAGTAATGATGTCTTGCACTGAGTCAGGTAGGCCGTCGATGTACCTTTCGATAGCCTTGTCGAGTGGGGTAACCATAGTCGGGCAAAGCAGACTCAACTCCTCAAACCTATCAGTATATGCCCTGTGCTCGCCACTATCTTGCTTCAAGTCATCAAACTCCTTCTCCAACGCTCGTTGTTCATGACGAGGACAAAACTCCCTCATCATAAGAGCTCTAAGTTCAGCCCATGTCTGTGCTAGAGCAACTTCTGCACCATGGTCTCTCATTACCCCATTCCACCATGTAAGAGCCCTCTTCTGAAACATGCTCGAAGAAAACTCGACCTTGCGATTATCCGGACACTGAACATGACGGAAAGTATTCTGAATGCTCTCGAACCATTGAAGAAGCCCAGTCGCTCCCACAGAACCACTAAACTTGAGTGGTTTAGCCGAGTTAAAATCCTTGTATTTGCATGGAGTATTGTTGTTGTTGTTGGCTTGGTTCCATTGAGCAAAGAGATTTGGGAATTGAGCAGCCATCTGCTGCGCAATGATTTCTGCCAGTTCGGCAGTCGCTATCTGGTTTTCGCGTCGAGGAGGCATTCTAAAGAGGGAACATGAAAGGAAACGAGTGAGATGGTTGGATGAAGAGAATGAGATGAAACAAAATCAACAAAAGCAAAGATGGTGGTCATTTGTCCACATTACCAAGCAAACAAACGACACACAGTGACTAATCAAAGTAAATGGATCAAAAATAATGTATCGCGAAGACATGATCGCCTATAAGTGAACACTCATCCCAAGAATTCCCAGGTAAGCACAACTGGTCTCGCGTCTGATGAGATATATACGAAGTGCTTGCCTAGACAGAAAACCCAGAATACAGGCATTCACTCTTCCAGTTTACACGTGTTCACATAATTTAAAACCCAAAACCTTGACGAGAGTTTGAAAATTTGAAGGCACAAGGCCAAAAACCAAACTGGAAGGGTTCAAAACCATATAACAGAGGGTTGAAAACCATACAATAGAGGGTTCAAAACCTTGTAATAAATCATTCAAAAAAAACAGAAGATTGTTTTTTTCAAAAATCGTTTCGGAAAATTTGGTTTCTGTTTTGATAATCACCTAAGGATAGGTGATGTGTATGTTTTAAGATCTAAACACAAGATAACTTGTGTTAGGGTCCTAGAAAGGTTATAGTCTAGGTCAAAGCATTACTAATAACCTAATTCCCTATAACCATTGGCTCTGATACCAACTCTTCTGTCACACCCCGACCACGTATAACATACAAAACGTGGCGGAAACGTTGGGGAGTGTTGTAACAGAATTAATTGTTTCATAACCATGGCATACAAAGTTGTATTTTATTTATTAAACAAGAGTGTTACATTGACTTAAACAGGAACAAAGAGTTCATAACATAATTAAACTTATCTTCATTTTTAGTCTCTAAGGCACAGGTCCGCCCTAGTGTCACGATCATCATCCTATGGAAAAGCTCCTGAAAACACATGTGAAAATAGGTACGTCAGCATAAAAATGCCTGTGAGATACATAGGTTTTGTAAAAATATGATTCATGACTTGTGTTTAAGAAAATGTTTAGTCATGAACCTTGTAATTTGCTTTGTCTTATAAATCATTTGAAAAACGATAAGATCAGATGATATGTATAAATAAATGTAAGGTTAAATGAATAACCATGAAAAAATGAGTTTGTGTAAGATAAGTTGTTTGTAAACAATGTTTTGTAAAAAGTATGTTATTTGTATAAAATGTCATGTGTCATAAATTGAAATGATTTAAATAACACTACGATATGTAATACCATACAAGCACTTATATATAGGAAGTACCAGTGGCGTATCCACCATGCTTGTATCATATTACACACGCCTCGTTACTTAAATCACTTACTCAAACCAAACCACCAATGTAAATTGTTTATGTATAATCAAATGTCAAAATGTTATTGTGTAAACCATATCAAATGTCTGTGTTCAATGTAAACCATGAATTGTGTATATCAATGTCAAAATGTTTATGTCTAATGTAAATCGTGTAATGTGTATCCAAGAATGTCATGTATGGTATGTGAAATATATCAACTAAACCATATGTAAAATGCACAAAAACAAGGTATTGAAGTAAAACATGGTTTAAATCAAAGTTATGTTTCGTGGAACAAATGCATGCTATACTGATATAAACATCTATGCGGTATTGTGAAAATCCATACATCCAAGCCTTGAGACTGTGGCGATAAACCCTTAAACAAATTAAAGTTTTATCTAAGTTATGTATATCAAATTCGGTCATTCCTTTCATCTAAACCAACCTAGGATGTCTGGAACGGGAGTTGTCAATTCCTATGGCACCACTACCTACTAACGAACGGCGTGATCAATGTTAATGAATGTATTGTTCCACGTTAAACAAACCAAATGTCATACCAAAATGTAAGCATCTGATGTAAACAATTGTACTAAGTATGCACACAGTGGGCATATATAGCATGAGATGTAATGTGAAACCATGTACTAATATGCACACAATGGGCATATATAGCATGAAATGCAATGTAAAACAATGTACTAAGTACGCGCACAATGGGCATACATAGCATGAAATGTAATGTAAAGCAATGTACTAAGTACGCACACAATGGGCATACATAGCATGAAATGTAATGTAAAGCAATGTACTAAGTACGTACACAATGGGCACACATAGCATCAAATGTAATGTAAAACATGTACTATAATGTACTAACGAACATAGCAGGTATATGATATGAAAACATGGAAAGCATGAAAGTAACAAGTAGGCACATGTGTTTCACCCCAAAACAGTTTGGAAAACAGTAAAATAGGGGTCTATGTACTCACTTGAGATTGCTCAGAAGTCCTAAGATAACCACCAAGCAATGCTAGAGATCACGGAAATCAAACGGCACCTAATATAGGTAACTATGTTAATATACCGGACCTAAATCGGAGGATCGGGTAGAATGAGGGTTCGTAAACCAAACGAGTATGGAGACTCGTGTAATATGGTTTAACAAAGCCTACATACTAAATGAAACCTAACATAAGTGTTTACGACCCATTACGACCCGTTTAGGTAGTTTATGCTACTTTAATGCGTCGTTCGCGTAAAACGCGTTCGGACCGCTTAACTAGTCTTATGACAAGTAACATATGCCTTAACATGTCTAATATTGTTGTCAAATCAGTTTAGATGTCAAAAGTTATGTTACATATGTTTAAAATGAATTTTGGCATCAAAGGGGTATTTTGGTAATTTACCTAAGGCATATAAACTACCTATCATACAACTACTTAAACGTCGTGACCATAAGGTATAACCTCGGGGGGTTATTCCCTATATATTATGGTCACCTAATGTGTTTGGTCGGATCCTAATGATCGACCAAATGGGTCGGGTTCGAAGGTATAAGCGATTTATCAGATCGCTTACCCTTACGACCCTAGACAATGTGGTAATCAGTAGGCATAGTCACAAGGGACTATAACCATCGTGATTACAATCACGTTGCGAAGTTCAAACGAACTTCGCATTGACCATAAACTGGTCAATGCAGAAAGTCTAACAAATTTTGACTTTCGGACTCGAAAAGCAATAAAAGAACGAAGGAACACTTACGAAGGGTCCCCGCAAGCAATCTAGACCCAAATAGTTCAGGTATGAAGCAAAGGCTTTAACTTAGAACACTTTAGATCAGATTTTGTGAGGAATGAGTGAAGGTGGGTGGGGGGGGGTATTTATAGTTTTCGGTTCACCGTTAGGATCGTTTCTTGGAAAAGGGGGCACGATCTAAGCCGTACACTTGTTGTAATGTTGTGGTATGTCATTTTCCATCCACCATTAGAGTTTGACACTTGGCGTTGCCCTTTGGAGGGGTTTAAAGGCTGTTAACAGCTGAGAAAAACGTTTTTCTGCATCTGGGCCTCCCTTACGGACCGTAAGGGTAGGGCTTACGGTCCGTAAGCCTTTGATCAGAATTGTAATTCTTTCTAGTTTTTGCATAATTGGCTCTTGGCTTTTTGAAAGGTCAATTAACTTATACTTTGCACTTTGAACCCTCCATATTAACACATAAGGGCCTCAAGACTTATACCCCTTTTGTTAAGTCCTTGGCCACTCGGTGATTGCCCGAAAGGTCAAAGTTTTCAACGTTGACGTTTTAACCCCTTGTAAACGGATTTGATCATAACTTTCTCGTACGATAACAAAACTTTATGAAATTTTGTATCATGCATTCGAGTGCATAATTATCCGTTACAAAGCTTCGGGTTTGTCAAGTTTAGTCCCTGTAAGCGAATTAACTTGTTTTTGCCATACCAAAGCCTTCAAAACTTATTTCTAAGTTATGTAAGGGTTATTTAAGGTATGTTAAGTATATGTTGATGTTCCAGAGTATTTGTCGCATTTAAACTAGTTACGTTTACGCACCAGTTGGCGTATAACTCTCCAGAAAGCGATATAGAGTTTGAAATTGAATAAAAGTCAAAACATGAAAAATGTAAAACACAACCAAACAAACATTGGGATCAAATATCATTGTTTTATTGATAATTGAACTGTTCACAATGATAACAAGCACAGATGTTACACGTTGGGCCGACTCTACTTGAGCCGGTGACCCTTATTACGAAACTCGGGGGTTTCGTCGGTCTGGATAATGGCGAAACTCCATAGTCTCGTCGGCTATGGCTTGTGACAAAACATCAAGTTTCATCGAGTGGTGTTTGCAAGTTCCTAAGTTTAACAACAAGTTTATGATATCTAAACAATTCAATGCAACTCATGCACTAACAATAAACAATATACAGTAATAGTGTTTTGTAAACAAGTAACGTGTCAAGTAAAGACCTTGAGAACTCGAATTGTCACATCATCCCCAACTTGAAAGAAATTTCGTCCCGAAATTTGATAAGCAATCCACAAAACAGTGTGGTGTTAGATCAAGATAATTGCGCATTCTCCGCGGGTGCCACATCATCCCCAACTTGATTGGGAATTTCATCCCGAAATTCACTAGTTGTTCCAGGCTTAGCTTTATCAGACTTAGTCTTGTCATCAGGGAATAAATGTGGGTACTTGAGCTTCATCTGATCCTCGCGTTCCTATGTGAACTCCGGTCCACGTCTCGAGTTCCAACGAACTCTCACAATCGAAATACGGCTGTGCTTACGGACCTTGACCTCTCGGTCCATAATTTCTATTGGTTCCTTGACGAACTGCAACTTGTCATCGATCTTCAGGTCTTGAAACGGTACGACCAGTGTTTCATCCGACAAACACTTCTTTAATTGTGACACATGGAAAACATCATGAACGTTACCCAACTCCGCGGGTAACTCTAACTTGTAGGCCACTTTACCAATCCGTTCCAAAATTTTAAATGGCCCTACATAACGAGGGTTTAGCTTGCCGCATTTTCCAAAACGTACCACACCCTTCCAGGGTAAGACCTTCAACATGACGCGATCATTAACTTCGAATTCCAAAGGTTTCCTACGCTTATCAGCATACCTTTTCTGACGGTCGCGCGCCGCTGCCATCGGTTCCTGATCAGCACAATCTTTTCTGAAGATTCCAACACAAGTTCAGGGCGTGTGACCTGGCTATCACCCACCTCAGCCCAACAGAGGGGCGAATGACACTTTCGTCCGTACAATGCCTCGAATGGAGCTTCCTGAATGCTGGTATGGTAGCTATTGTTTTAAGAAAACTCTATCAACGGCAAGTGTTTCTCCCAACCCTTGCGAAAGTCAATCACACAGGCTCGTAACATATCCTCAAGTGTCTGGATGGTTCGCTCACTTTGACCATCCGTATGCGGGTGATAAGCAGTGCTCATATCAAGACGCGAGCCGAATGATTTGTGCATCGACTGCCACAAATCTGAGATGAAACGCGGGTCACTGTTGGTGCATATTCTGTGACAACAGCATAATAGTTTGATTATTTAGTCTTTGGATATTTTGTATTGGGCTTAGCTTATTGGTTAGTGAGTTTATTATTGTAATGGGCTTGGAAAATGGACTAGCCCGGTAGGAGGCCCAGTTCACAAACATGTGGTATATAAACATGTTTTTGTGATTAGGGTTTTAGACTTCTTGGAGGCTAGAGAGAGAAAACGTAGAGAGAGAAAGAAATTTCGAATTAGGGTTCTTAGACAAGATCACAGATAGTGGCTGTGAGGTTGTGAGGTCTTGAGTTGATTGTAAAACTTCTACTTTGGATAATCAATAGAAGACCTGTTTAATTGTGAATTTCGGTTTCTACTCGTTTCTGTGCAAATCTGATCTAGAGGATTCCGCACTCTTGATTGGATTGACAATTCTGTGAAGATCCATACGAACAAGGGGACCTACACTTGGTATCAGAGCATTAGGCTCTTGAATGCTCGGTTCAGAATTGGCTGCTGCAGAAAACTAGGGTTCTAAAGGATTTTTGAAATTTTCTTGAGATTTTCGAAAATTTTAGGTTTATTTTGATCTTTTGGCGTATTTAAATTCTAAGTTTTAGTGTTTTTGTTGCAGGAAAGTTGAAGATTTTGAAGAAAAACTTGAAAATTTGTTCTTAGTGTTCTTCGTGTTCTTCGTTGTGTTCTTCATATTTTTATCAAAATTTGACTGATTTTGGTGTTTCGATTTTGCAGGAAATTGTTAGAAGAATCTGGAAAATCTGCAGAAAATTCGATCAGATTGAGTTTCCAAAAATTTTCTAGCATAATTAACAATTTCGCAGCAAATTTAACATCTACACTGACTGATCAGCGAATTTGTGACTTAATATCTCGGTGACCGGCGAAATTAAAAAATCCAAAGGCGACTTTGGTAACCGTGTAATTGTCCTCAGCGACATTATTGCGGTGATCGGCGAAATTAAAGTCTTCGTAATAGCGACCTGATTAGCCAGCGGAATTAACTGACCGGTGAACCAGCGAAATTAAGTCAGCATAATTAACCGGCGAAATTAAGTGATCAGCGAATCTGTTCCAGCGAATTTAAAAAGTCAGCATAATTATATCTACTCTACCAGCATAATTATAATTACTCTATCAGCATATTTAACTTGGTTTGCCAGCATAATTAGCGTGACCTAGCATAATTAAGTTGGTTTGCCAGTCAAATTATCTAGAGGAATTAAAAGGTGGAGTATTTATTTTTGTAGAGGAATTAGATACGTATAGAGGAATTAATGTTTTCGTGAATAGAAAGTGATCCGTAGCTCATCTCGACAAACCGTTTGCACGGTTGGACTCGGTTGATTTTTAGAACAAAAAAAAAAGAGTTTTCGACATTATATATCATTGGATTCGTTTTTTCGAGACGATTCTAACGGTATAATTTGGTAAAAACAGTTTTCGGAAAAATATTGTACGGTTTTTTCAGTACGATTAAGGTAAAAACGTGTTTAAAGATGGTTAAAATGGACAAGGTCAGTGATACTGTTAAGAGCTGGCCAAAGCTGAAAAACGTCAAAGAATATACTATCTGGAAAGAGGAGTTTGAGGTATCTGTGAAAAGTGAAGATACGAGAATGTGGAATTGTATGATCGATGGGTACATTGCTGCCACATGACTAGTTCACGGAAGAGTTAAAGTGATTTCTTATGAGATGATGGATGAATCTGAGAAACTCATGGTAAATGCTGAGAAGAAAGCTTTAGCAGTGATCAAGATGTCCTTGCCTGAGGGAATTAAACATACCATCAAGCACTATGGGACTTCTTATGAGCTGTGGGAAGCTTTAGAAAAAACGTTACCAGAGTTCATCTAGACAAAGTGTAGAAGAGAAGAAGAAAGCAGATGAGGAGAATGTTGAGAAGAAGGAGACAGAAGTTTCAAAGGGCTTGACTGATGTGAACGGACTTATAGCAGAGGTGAAGGTATCATCAGAATCTGTAAGTCATACATATCATAAATGCATTGAACTACAAGTTAAAGTTCACAGACTATCGGAGCAGAACAAAATTCTGTTAGCTGAATTGGAAAAACAAAAAGAGTCAAATGTTCTTTTGATTAAAAGAGAGTCAAATTGTTTAAATGAACTCAAATCAAATGAACAAGAAATCAGCAGTTTAACAAGCAAAGTCAATGAACTGTTACAGATCATTGATTTGGCTCGTGAAACTGTAAAGGATAAAACTAATGAGTTTTCTGAAAAGTGCAGGGAATTGGCCATTGCACAAGACCAAATTGTTAAACTAAAAGAAAAGTTGGACAAATTTGGAAATTCTTCATTAGTTAGGACTCAAATTCAAAAAGGGCTGAAAATGAGTAATGATAGAACGGGAGTGGGGTTTAGTAAAGCTTCATCTTCTAAGGATCAAGACTACTCTTTTCTGCCTGATGAGAATGAGTTAATTGATTTTGTGCCTACTACACCAGCTGTAGTGGATCCGATAGCTATGGACTTGCCAAATAGTCCAGTTTCTTTGAAAGAATCTGTAGGGTCTAACAGTACACCTCATAAATCGGATGAGGATACTGAAATGGAAAAGAAGAAAACTTTTAAAAAGAGATTTAACAAAAAGAAAAGATCTTGTTTTAGATGTCACAGCAAAGGGAACGTGGCGAGTTGTTGTCCTTTAAAGAAAGGTAAACAAAAAGTTGATGAGGTTAAGGATGGGAATCAGGTTGGGTCAAACAATAGTGTAAAATCGAGTTGTCAGACAAAGCAACCTGAATTTCAATCTAAACCCTCAACTTCGAAAATATTTGATAGACCAAGAAGTATTTCTCTACAATTTAGTCATCATAATGGTAAATCAAATCAGTTTCAAAGTCAAAATAAAAATTTTGGATATCAAACTCGATATCAAACTGCTGGTAATCGAAATTTTCAACAAAGAAATGGACATAGGGGTTTTAGTAACTCAAATGTTCAACAACATCCAAATTTTTTTCAAAATTCATGGTATGAGAGTGGGAGAAGAAGATATCAAGATAATAATTTCCAAAGGTCAGAAAATTCGAGAGGTTATTGGAACTCTCGCAATCAAAGACCTAGTGGAAATTATCATTCTTGTTCAACAATGGGTAAGCAATCCAAGACTCCAGTTAGGTGTGATGGATATTGGATGGATGTTCCTGTAATGGATGAATTTGGAAAACCCAAGACTATCAGGGCTTGGGTTCTCAAGACTAACTGAGTTGTTGAGTAAATACAGGATGACCAAGAAGGACTGTTGATGTGTTCAACAGTGGTTGTTCCTGTAAAGTGTCTGAGGTGAATAGTAGGTTAACCTTGGTAACGAACTATTTACTTTAGTGATTATTATGATTATTCAAAAACTTTAAAAGTGAAAAACTTGTTGTCAGATTAAAGTGGGAGTCTGTTTGTGTTTGTAAATTTTTGTTTTTGAAACTTGCTCCATAAAACAAAAATTTAGGGGGAGAAATTTCCCTAAGCCAAAAAGAGTTTAGATAATGCGTGAGTTTAGGGGGAGTAAGTTAGTAAGTTAAAAAAAAATTTAAAATACAAAAAAAATTGAAAAATGGAAAACATAAAAAAAAAAATGAAAAATTGAAAAAAGAGATTTCATTGTGTGAAAAAGAAGAAATGATAGTACATCCGCAAGTTAGACTGTTAAACTGAAAATAAATTAAATTGCTTAAGTGTGATAGCAGCTTCATCATACGATGTACCAGTAGGCAAAAAGCATGAAATAATCAACTTACCAACGTGATATAAACATAAACGAACTGAATATGAGTGGGGAACACATCAGTGGTGTATGGTTTAATGACCTTAAATCTTGCGTTGATAGATTGCCAAAATCTGAGGTTTTGGGTCTTTATACAGTTATTTTATCTGGGGATATCAGGGTTGTCCTTCTGCTGCATCCAGATAGATGCTGACCTAGGCACAACCAGGATATCTTAAAAGAGCTAAAAATGCCAAAACCCATAAATGAAGAAGCTCTCCTAGAGAGTCATTCAAAATGTGCAAAAAGCATAAATCATACCAAAAATGGTATTTGTCTTAGCCCTCGTTAGTTATTTTGGTCTCTTTGCTGTACGGAAGCACTGACCTGATCACCAATTATCTATCATTGAAATACAAAAGGGATGAATTCAGTATACTCACCTACTACGATGAATCTTTGTGCATACCTTGATCGCGGGGGTATATCCTGAAGTGGGACACACTAATATATCAGTAATAAAATTACCTTAACGTATCATACGGTAATGGAACTTGAAATGTTCATGCATTTTGTTTAAGTGGACAAATATACTGGTAATCGTCTTGGACTGCTTTTCACGGAAAATTACTTAAAGAATTATCTACTAGTCTGAAGACAGTTTGATTTTGTTGATATGATCTTCCTGCACATGATTCTCACAAAAAGATGAAATTGTAAATATTTGTGAGTTTAGTTTAGTTTAGTTTACTTTGTTAGTTTGTTTTAAAAAAAATCAAAAATACCATTTCTTTTTAAAAAAAAGACTTCCATTTTGAATTGACAAGTTGTTGTTTTTGCATATCTAGATAAAATATTGGTTTATCTTTAAATGTGAAAAAGACTAATGGTTTTTCGAGATACTTGCTTGTGTTGCTAAACAAATTGATGCAGTTATCAAAATGAAGTGCAGAATACAAGTAAAGTGCAGATTGAGAGTGAAGTGAAGAAAGTGTGAAGATGCATGGTAGGATCCTTCTACTACATTGCAGAAAGAGAAAGAGATATGGAAGAGTTGGAGCTTACTTGCTTAACCAAAGATTGCTAGCTAACTAATCTACAATGAATGAAAGTTTTGGAGATTGGAAGCATCAGCTAAGGGGGAGTCTGTTGATGTCAGAAGCTGTGTAGCTGACGCTATCCAAAGACCAAAAGAACACAAGATGTTTGAAGACAAAGTTACACTATGAAGCTATTGTCAAGGGGGAGTCTGTTGGTGCATATTCTGTGACAACAGCTTAATAGTTTGATTATTTAGTCTTTGGATATTTTGTATTGGGCTTAGCTTATTGGTTAGTGAGTTTATTATTGTAATGGGCTTGGAAAATAGACTAGCCCGGTAGGAAGCCCAGTTCACAAACATGTGGTATATAAACATGTTTTTTTTATTAGGGTTTTAGACTTCTTGGAGGCTAGAGAGAGAAAACGTAGAGAGAGAAAGAAACTTCGAATTAGGGTTCTTAGACAAGATCACAGATAGTGGCTATGAGGTTGTGAGGTCTTGAGTTGTTTGTAAAACTTCTAGTTTGGATAATCAATAGAAGACCTGTTTAATTGTGAATTTTTGTTTCTACTCGTTTCTGTGCAAATCTGATCTAGAGGATTCCGCACTCTTGATTGGATTGACAATTCTGTGAAGATCCATACGAACAAGGGGACCTACAGTCACGGTCAGAGATAATAGAAGTTGTCACCCCGTGCCTAGAAACCACCTCCTTGAGGTATACAGCTACTAATTGTGAGAACTTATCCGTTTCTTTGATCGCGAGAAAGTGCGTTGACTTTGTTAGACGATCCACGATTACCCAAATTGTATCATTCACGCTTTGAGTTCTCGGCAAAGCTATGATGAAATCCATTGCGATTTACTCCCACTTCCACATGGGTATTTCTGGTTATTGTAGTAATCCAGACGGTTTCTGGTATTCCACTTTAACTTTTGAACACGTCAAGCATTTACTAACATACGTTGCGATGTGGGCTTTCATCTTCGGCCACCAATACATGACTTTGAGATCCTGATACATCTTATCCGAACCTGGATGAACAGAGTATCGAGACTTGTGCGCTTCATCCATCACAAGTTCTCTAAGGTTACCAAACAAGGGAATCCATACACGCTCCATGAAGTAGAGAATACTATCCGATCTCTCTACAAGTTGTTTTTCCATACCCCTTAAGTATTCTGCTTCAATGTTTTCCTCTTTTAACGCTTCGGTTTGCGCAGAACTAATTTGATCAGGTAGGTTTGAATGGATAGTAAGATGCAAGGCGCGAACACGTTTGGGTTTCGATTCCTTTCGACTGAGAGCGTCAGCTACCACGTTAGCCTTACCCGGATGATACTTGATTGCACAGTCGTAGTCATTTAAAAGTTCCACCCAGCGACGCTGTCGCATGTTCAAGTCCTTCTGGTAAAAAATATGCTGAAGGCTCCTGTGGTCGGTATAAATAGTGCATTTAGTACCGTACAGGTAATGCCTCCAGATTTTGAGCGCAAATACTACAGCTCCCAACTCCAAATCATGCGTCGTATAATTCCTCTCGTGAACCTTCAACTGGCGAGAGGCGTAAGCTATCACCTTGTTGCGTTGCATCAACACGCAGCCGAGACCCTGAATAGATGCATCACAGTATACCGCGAAATCTTCGGTACCTTCAGGTAGAGACAAAATTGGCGCACTGCAGAGTTTCTGTTTCAATACTTGGAAAGCCTGTTCTTGTTTCGTTCCCCAAGAGTATACAACGCTTTTCTGTGTCAACGGAGTAAGAGGTTGAGCGATCTTCGAAAAGTGTTTGATAAATCTTCGATAATACCCAGCGAGACCAAGAAATTGCCGCACCTCCGAAGGATTCTTTGGTGCCGCCCAATTTCTAACAGCATCAACTTTTGCAAGATTCACGTGTATCCCCAATATATTAACAATGTTCCCAAGAAAGTGTACCTCCCGAATCCAGAAGTCACACTTAGAAAACTTCACATAGAGTTGCTCTTTCCTTAGAAGTTCCAAAATAAGACGCAGGTGCCGCTCGTGATCTTCCTGGCTCTTAGAGTAGATCAAAATGTCGTCAATGAATACTATAACAAAATCTTCGAGATACGGTTTGCATACGCGGTTCAAGAGATCCATGAAGACCGCTGGCGTATTCGTCAATCCAAATGGCATAACCAAAACTCATAGTGCCCATAACGCGTTCGAAAGCTGTTTTCAGAACATCCTCCTCTCGGACTCTCACCTGATGATAGCCCGATCTTACGTCGATCTTCGAATAAAAAATCGACCCTTGCAACTGGTCAAACAAGTCGTCAATGCGTGGCAATGGATAGCGGTTTGATGGTCACCTTGTTAAGCTCCCGGTAATCAATACACATACGAAAGGACTCGTCTTTCTTCTTTACGAACAGAACTGGGACTCCCCAAGGCGAAGAACTGGGTCGAATAAAGCCCCAATCCAGTAACTCTTGCAGTTGATTAGACAACTCCTGCAACTCTCCAGGCGCTAAACGATAAGGAGCACGAGCAATTGGAGCTGCTCCTGGTGCAAGTTCGATCTGAAATTCCACTTGACGGTGAGGAGGTAAACCAGGAAGCTCCTCAGGAAATACATCGGTGAATTCACGTACTACTGGCAGATCCTCGATCTTTCTTTCTCCTGACGGAGTATCAGTAACAAGTGCCAAAATAGAAGGATACCCCTTTCATAACCATTTATGTGCTTGCATAGCTGAAATAATACCAACCATCGCACCACTGCGATGCCCCTGAACCGACAATGGCTCCCTACCAGGGATAGGGATATGCACAATCTTTTCCTTACACAGAATCTCATCTTGGTGCTTAGACAACCAATCCATACCAACCACTATATCGAAACTACCGAGGGTAACAGGAAGGAGATCAATATCAAACACTTGACCCACGAGATCTAGTTTACACCCAAAAAGGACATGCGTAGCTTCTATCGTTTTACCATCAGCTAATTCTACTACTTGCTTAACTTCTAAAGGTGTGGGAGTTAACCCTAGTCGCTGACTAAACTCTAGAGACACATAACTCCAATCGGCACCAGAATCAAATAACACAGAAGCAATAAGACTGTTCACAGAAAACATACCAGTCACGCATTTCCGTCGTTCCTAATATCCCCAGCCTCGATCGTGAATACCCTTCCACGAGCACCGTTGCCCCCACTGTTGCCGTTGTTGTTGTTGTTTCCAGCATTGTTGTTGTTATTCTGGCGGTTGTTGTCATTGGCGTTCTGGTTCAACTGAGGGCAATCCCGCTTAAAGTGGCCCTCATCCCCACACTGATAACACCCTTTCTTGAAACCCTGATTCTAATGGGGTTGCTGCCTTTACTGTCTCTAATACTACTGATTTTGCTGTTGCTGCTGCTTTGGCTGTGGGGCTCTACAGTCCTTGGCCTCGTGGCCCACTTTCTCGCACCTACGGCAAGCCCGAGCACACTGCCCATAGTGATGATAACCACACTTGTTGCACTGTGGCTTCTTCCCCAAATAGGAACCTTGATTCTGATTGCTGCCCTGGCCTTGGTTTACTGAGGACGACTGACTGAAACTGCGGTTGCTGCTGTTGTCAGGCCTTTTCTGATATTGGCTGGCACTGGTTGCTTTGTCAGTGTCGTTCCATTTCCGCTTGTTATCAATAGCAGGCGTAGTAGCGATGGTTGTAGCAGCAGTAGTGGCAGAAACACGCGGTGGTAAAGAACCACTCTCCACCTCCTTATCGGTGATTTTGTGAGCCAAACGAACAATCTGAGTTAAGTTGTTGAGGTTTGCTGCAGTAACCAAGCCCTTCACTCGAGGAGCTAATCCCTTGATGAACAGTTCAATTCTCCGATGCGGAGGTCGGGACAAGTTCGGGCACATGATCGCCAACTCATGTGACCGTTTCACATATGTTTCAATCTCTTATCCCACCATCTTCAGATCATAATACTCATTCTCTAGTTTCTGTATCTCATCACGAGGGCAATACTCCTCCCTTATCAGCTCCTTAAAATCATCCCAAGTAGTGGCATTTGCCACCTCGATGCCCAACAACTGAACCTGGGCATTCCACCATGTCAAGGCACCATCCTCGAGTGTGCCCGTAGCATACTTCACTTTATCCCCAGCAGGATAGTTACATATCGCAAACACTGATTCTGCCTTCTCGAACCATTGCAGGAGTCCTACAGCCCCTTCAGTCCCATTGAAGGTCTGTGGCTTACAATCCATGAACATCTTGAACGTACAAGCAGGTGGATTGTTTTGGTTTTGCTAACCTATTGGACGAAAGAAAACACATTACAGAGGTAAGAGTTGTGTACGCGACACAAGAACAAAATGTAACAGCCCAGCGTAACCGCACCATGATATTGTCCGCTTTGCCAGCCAGCACGCCCTCGGCGTCCGCCTCTCACGGTTTTCAAAACGCGTCATGATGGTGAAGGTATCCAGCCCCTTATAAGGAAGCCTTTGTTCCCCTTCACAACCGATGTGGGATGTCACAATCCACCCCCTTAAGGGGTCCAGCGTCCTCGCAGGACCTGGCACCACCGGTCCGGCCCTGGCTCTGATACCAACCTGTCACACCCCGAATTTCCACGTGTCACCGGTGGGCCCGGTAGGGGAGTATCGTGACGTGGTTGGCAACATAATAGTCAAACAACACAATATTTAAATGCACAGCGGAAGCAAAGTATAGATTTCATTCAACCAACGATATTGTAATATTAAGTATCACAATTAGTCGAATATAAATCCACAGGTAGATTAAATAAAAAGGAAACAAATGTTCAACAGTTTATGACATCCAAGCTGGCGAGACTTAATGTGGATGCTAGGAGACAAGCCAGCCTATTTCGCGTAGTACCTGCACTTAACCTTTTTAAGAAAATACGTCAGTTTACACTGGTAAATACAATCAACCGACTCATTTTGAAAAGAGTTTAAGAAAATGCATTTAAGGCACAAGGCACAAATAATATTTTATAACTTGGGATACTTATTTAAATATATAAACTTGTACAGGATTTACATGTTTCTTATGCGTTCAGTAGCCCGGATCGAGCCGGGTTAAAGATCAATTAACACACCACTTTAGTTATGAGACACTGACAGGTGTACGCCTACACCTGAGTGCTAAGGTCGTGGCCATTTCGTAAAATGATGCCAGGGATATCCGGGACACGGTCATTAACCCCCCAAAGGCTTTAAGCAACAAAACAAATTAAACGGAGACATCTCAATCATTTAACCATAATAAGATTAAATATTCAACGCCCGACCAAGCGGTATTTTATATACCGTACCCAAGCCCGTATAGGGAAATAAGTTAAAAGTATTTACCTGAGCAAGTATAGTTCAAAATCAGCAAGTGCAAGTATCTTTTACTGGTTCTCCTATTCTGGAACGAAGGTTTATAATAACCTATTAGAATCCTAACGGGTCTTTAGTTAAGCTTACGCTTAGACCAATTAGTTTTAATGATACGGTTCGTACGCACGATTAAGCGAAGACCGGTTAGAATGTGATTTAAACCCGACAAGTTTGAAGACTTTCTTAATATGGGTATATGATACACATTCTAGATTTTGAGACAAAACCGTTAAGGTTTGACCCGTTTCGGCTAATTTATGTAAACTAGTTACATAAACCGAACCGAACGCGCATGCAGCGTAACGGGTATCCGTAAGAGTCCTAAACAGGTTTCCTAAGTTAACATGCCTTAAATAAGTTGTGATATCAGTAGGATATCACCCGTGACGCCCCAAACGAGTTTAATCTCTTAATAAGCCCCGTAGGGGTATTTTGGTCATTTTAAAGATTATAAAAGGGTTTAATTAGACACCTGTGATCCGGGTCTGATTTGATCAGTAAAATGGCCTATTTTAACAGGTTATAACATTTGGTAATAAGTCTTATATGTTAAAATAGTTTTAAACCCAAACTATGCGTTAAATACGCGTATAAAGTCGTTTTAAGCGACGTACGGTTTAAAATACGATTCTGAGTTTCCAGGTCAGTTTAACAGGCTCAAAATACTATAATTATTATTTAAAATCAGTAGCAATTGGATTGGCGCCATTTGGATTTGTAAAACTCGTTTTATGGCCTAAAAGGGCATATTCGGTATTTACCGAATTAAGGCGCTAATCCAAGCTTATGATCAGTCTAAAAATAATTAAAAATCTTTAAAAATCCTAAAATATTATTTAACATCAGTGGGTGAAAGATTTGGTGTCAAAACTGAGTTTAGATAGGCTTTACGCTAATGGCGCCGTTTAATTAATAAACATGTTTATAAATACGCCATTAAGCATAACTCCTAATCTAGACTTCCGATTGACGTGAAATTTTGCAGACATGTTCAATAATCAGTACTAAAGACTTTTGCACTTTTACATTTTCTAAAATCTCGTTTGATGGTCATAAGGGCATTACGGTCAATATTTAGGCGATTAACGGAAACATCGGATGATTAGGGATTCGAGTGGTATAAACGCAGAGGCTTATACACACAAGTAACTAGGTCCTAATGGAACTTTAAGGCATGTCTAAACCTATATAAATCGGGTCAGAACTGAGGTCAACGCAAAAGTCAAACTTTTGCGTCTCTCGGCTCCGAATCGGTTCTAAATAGAAAGTTGTCGAATCAAACAAGCGTATACAAGTTTTTATACTTATTTTCAGTTGGTAAGAATAATAAAATAGTCTATACGCCATTTACATCGCTAATCATGCATTAAACCAAACATAACAATTCTGTTGACTTTTTCGGAAGAGGTTTGACTCGATAAACGACCTAGTTAGGATCCGAATTAGTGAGTGCCCTTTTAGGGGTTTATCAACCATATAAATACCAACTTATAACAACCTTTGATTCGACTAAACTCTGGACCGATTATTTATTATCGAAAAGTCAAACCGTAGTTACGACGGTTTGATTTCTCGGCCATAAACTAAGTATGAATGAACTAGAGAAGATCAAGGGTACTTACACAAGTCTTATGGATGATATGGATTGCTTGTAGGCTGCTTGAATGGTCTTGAAATGCTCAGGAGATGAAAAGAATGATGAATGCACAATGTTGCATATTGTGATCTTTATAAATGACTTCAAACCCTCTTAGATGATCGACAACTAAGCCTAGGATGTTGCAATAACATCCACAAGTATGCTACACACTAGAAACCATCTTAGGGCAGCCCAAGGTATGCCAAACATGTGTTTAAGTCGGTTAAAAATCATGCAGGACACCTGTGCAGGCTTTCTGTCCAGATAAGGCAGTAGCGTAGCGCTACTGCCAAGGCTTTCAAGCTAGCGCTACGCTAGGGTGATGAAGATCAGCTCAGCAAGTTTTTGTTAATTGCATTTCAGTCCCTGGTCCCTCGAAACATCGTTTTCACCATCCTACTTGCATATGAAGCTTTGTTATTTAATATATGGGGCTTTAAGACTTATACCCACTTTGTTAAGTCCTCGGTAACTTTGTGATCACCCGAAAAGCCCTAAATTTCAACGTTGACGATTCTAACCCTCACACACGAATTTTATCACAACTTGCTCATACGATAACGAAACTTCATGAAATTTTTGTGGTACATTCTAGTGAGCATAATTAATCGTTACAAAGCTTCGGGTTTGTCAAAAGGTCACTCAGAGGTATAACTTAAACATGTTGGCACATTTAACCCCTGTAGTTTGTAATCTCTCACTTTCTTTTACAATTCGCTTCGTATGATCCATGATCTATTCGTTTAAGGTTGTAAACATCATGTAGGGTTATTGCAAAGTATATTTATTCATTGTTGACACTTTGAACCCTTCTATTTACACAGTTTCACTGTTTGTCAACTTTAGTCCTTCAAGAATATTCTTTCACACGTTCAAACCTATGACACGTGTCAACACTTTATAGGACGTAAATTTCCGAGGTGTTACATCCTCACCCCCTTAAAATAAATCTCGACCCGAGATTTACTGAAATAAGTAAGGGTATTTTTCTTTCATCGTGGATTCAACCTCCCACGTGAATTCGGGACCTCTACGGGCATCCCATTTGACCTTTACAAAAGGTATATGCTTCCTTCGAAGCTTCCTCACCTATCGATCTTCGATCGACACAGGTTTTTCCACAAATTTCAAGCTCTCATCGATCTGCACATCTGTATAGGGTATAACCACTGATTCGTCAGCGGAGTCAGCGAAACACTTCTTCAGATTGCAGATGTGGAACACATTGTGTATACTACTGAGCTCTTCAGGTAAGTTTAGCTTGTAGGCAACTGACCCGACACGTTCGATAACCTCGAAAGGTCCTATGTATCTCGGGCTTAGTTTGCCTTTCTTACCAAATCGCATCACTCCTTTCCAGGGTGACACTTTAAGTAGGACTTTTTCACCTACTTCGAAGTGAAAATCCTTACGATTTGGATCAGCGTAAATCTTTTGCCTATTCCGGGCAGCTTGGAGGTTGTTTCGAATCTGGACAATCTTGTCCGTCGTTTCGAACACGATTTCTGGTCCTGATAACTGGACTTCTCCAACTTCCGCCCAACAAACTGGTGATCTACACTTTCTACCGTATAATGCCTCAAAAGGCGCAGCCTTGATGCTGGTATGGTAGCTATTGTTGTAGGAGAATTCGATCAATGGCAGGTTCTTATCCCAGCTACCTCCCAAATCGATTGCACATGCACGTAGCATGTCTTCCAACGTTTGAATAGTACACTCACTTTGACCGGCTGTCTGTGGATGGTAAGCCGTACTAAAGTTCAAACGTGTGCCCAAAGATTGTTGGAAACTTTTCCAAAAATGTGATGTGTATCTAGTATCTCGGTCAGAGATAATAGCTACAGGTATGCCATGTAGAGCTACAATCTTATCAACGTACAGTTGGGCTAACATATCGGAGCTGTAGGTCTCCTTAATAGGTAGGAAATGTGCTGACTTAGTCAGTCGGTCAACTATCACCCAGATGGTGTCATTTCCTTTCCTTGTCTTGGGTAACTTGGTGATAAAATCCATAGTTACCATTTCCCACTTCCAAGTAGGAAGTTCAGGTTGTTGTAGTAAACCTGACGGTTTTTGATGTTCTGCTTTGACTTGCGCACACGTCAAGCATTTAGCTACATAGGTAGCTACAGACTTCTTCAAGCCTATCCACCAATAATTTGCTCTAAGATCATGGTACATTTTATCAGCTCCAGGATGAACAGAATATTTAGAGCTGTGGGCTTCCTGGAGGATAACATCTCGGAGTCCTCCATAAATTGGAACCCATATTCGTCCATTCAATCTAAGAATTCCATCCTTACTAAGAGACAACTGCTCCTCAGTTACTCCTAGCTTTTCGTTAGGATAGTTAGCTTCCAACACAGCTTCCTTCTGTGCAGCTAACAACTTTTCTATCAAATTGTTCTTTATTTCCATTCTCTTGGCATTGATTCGGATGGGTTTCACCCTTTCTTTCCGACTCAAGGCATCGGCGACTACATTCGCCTTGCCGGGATGGTATCTTATTTCACAATCGTAATCATTAAGAGTTTCCATCCAACGGCGTTGCCTCATGTTCAAGTCCTTCTGGTTGAACATATGTTGAAGGCTCTTGTGATCAGAATAGATCACACATTTGATTCCATATAAGTAGTGCCTCCACAGTTTTAGTGCGAATACAACGGCACCCAACTCCAAGTCGTGGGTGGTGTAATTCTTTTCGTGCACCTTTAACTGACGCGAAGCATAGGCAATGACTTTGCCCTTCTGCATAAGCACACATCCCATCCCGGTGTGTGATGCATCACAATAAACTACAAACTCCTCTATTCCATCAGGCAATGTTAGTACCGGAGCATTGCTCAACTTTTGTTTCAGAATATCGAATGATTCCTGCTGCTTAGGACCCCAGTCAAACTTAATCTTCTTACGTGTCAGCGAAGTCAGGGGTGCAGCAATCCTTGAAAAGTTTTCTATAAATCGCCTATAGTATCCTGCCAAACCTAGGAAGCTACGAATTTCAGTAGGCGTCTTTGGCTCATGCCAATTCATGACAGCTTCAACTTTAGCAGGATCTACTTGGATACCATGCTCACTAACAACATGCCCAAGAAATTGGACTGCTCGAAGCCAGAATTCACACTTTGAGAACTTGGCATAGAGCTTCTCTTTATGAAGTAGTTCCAGTATGCAGTGAAGATGCTTCTCATGGTCAGCTTGGTTCTTTGAGTAGATGAGAATGTCATCAATGAAGACGATGACGAATTTATCTAGGTGCGGCTTGCAAACGCGATTCATGAGATCCATGAATGCGGCCGGTGCATTAGTGAGCCCGAAAGGCATCACTAGGAATTCGTAATGACCATAACGAGTCCTAAACGCTGTCTTGTGCACGTCTTCATCTCTAACCTTCAATTGATGGTAGCCTGACCTCAAGTCAATCTTCGAGAAGAAACTTGCCCCTTGAAGTTGATCGAACAGATCGTCGATTCTGGGCAAAGGATACCTATTCTTGATGGTAACCTTATTAAGCTCGCGGTAGTCGATGCACAGACGCATCGATCCATCCTTCTTCTTGACAAATAAAACTGGTGCTCCCCACGGAGACGAACTAGGTTTGATGAAACCTTTGGCTAGCAAATCATCTAGCTGCGTTCTTAATTCCTTCATCTCTGTTGGTGCCAACCTATAAGGCGCCCTTGCAACTGGTGCTGATCCAGGAATAATGTCAATTCTGAATTCTACTTGCCTATCTGGTGGCAAACCAGGTAGTTCTTCAGGAAATACCTCGAGGTATTCAGAAATGACTGGGATATCCCCAATCTTGGGTTTCGGTTCATTAATAATCACCTGTGCCATGTAGATGACACAACCCTTCTTCAAACACTTGGAGTCTTTGAGTATGGACATTTTCTCGGGCAGCCCATACTGGGTATCTCCCTGGATAGTAAGTGATTTACCAGACGAAGTCTTGATCATCACTTGCTTCTTATTGCAAATAATTTGGGCCTGGTTATGAGATAACCAGTCCATACCCAAAACTATGTCGAAACCGGCTAGTTTTAAAGGAAGTAGGGACAAAGGAAAAGAGTGATTCCTAATGGATATGAAACATCCATCTAATAAGGTTGAAGCGGTTTCTAAAGTGCCATCTGCTAGTTCCACCTCATATTTCACACTTAAAGTTCTAACAGGCAGTTTCAACAATTCACAAAACTTATTATCTACAAACGACTTATCGGCGCCTGAATCAAATAACACTCTCGCATAAACATCATTTACGAGAAAGGTACCTGTTATCACATTATCATCCTTGACAGCTTCCTTAGCATCCATTCTGAAGACCCTAGCATTGATCTTCCTAGTCTCTTCGGGCTTCTTGGCGTATTTTGGGCAATTGCTTTTGATGTGCCCCTTTTCATTGCAACTATAGCAGGTCGCATCCTTTATCTTCTTGCAATCCACGGTTTTGTGTTCCCTGGATTTGCATAACCCACAAGCAAAAGGTTTCGATTGTGATTGTGAGTTGGATTCACACCTGCACTTCCCAAAGTGCTGTTTCTTGCAGATTTTGCATTTGGGTTTTTCACCCGACTGCTGACCCTCTCTCTTGAATCCTGACCCCTTCTTCGAGCCATTGTTTCCCTTCTGCTTCTTATCTGAACGCCGTGAGTTGTCATCCTCACGCTTTCTTTTCTCCGTATCAGTTTTCCTCAGTGACCTCAGCCTTACAACATCTGAGGTAAGGGACAACGATATGTCCGTTACTGACCGAAAAGTGGTTGGTCTGGAAGCTTTTACACTTGCTTTTATCTCCGGTTCCAAACCCCCGATAAAACGAGCTATACGTTTAGGCTCCGGAGTTACCAAGTAAGGGACCAACCTTGACAAAGTATTGAAAGTAGTAAGGTAGGCCTGACAGTCCAGGTTTTTCATGACCAGCGCCAGGAAATCAGATTCAATTCTCTCAACCTCGTGTTGAGGGCAGAAATTTTCCTTGATTAGGGCCATGAACTCTTCCCATGTCATGTTGTATAACGGGACTTTCCCTGTGGCCTGGATCAAAGATCTCCACCAGGCTAAGGCTTCTCCTTTGAAAGACTGTGAGACAAACTTCACAATATCCCGATTATGGCAACCACTAATATCCACCACAGTATCCATTTCATCCATCCACGTCATGCAGTCAACAGCTCCTTTTTCCCCATTGAAGTCTCTGGGTTTGCATGACACGAAGTATTTATAGGTGCAACCCCTATTACGAGGTTCCTGGTTCTGTACTGCTCTTTGGGATGGATTACTCCTTTGATTCGAGGAGTGGTGAGAATTACTGTTGTGGGCAGTGTGGGTCCTGGAGGGTGTTCTAGTGTGTGATGCAGAATGGGTCCTCGTATGGGTACCACTTGATCCATGGTGCTGTCTACCCATAGCTATATTAACCGCATTATTTATCATAGCTTGCAACTCTGCACCTGCTACGTTAACTTGGGCATTTTCATTCACTATCCCTGGGTGACTGTTGACCTCGTTTGAGTCTGCCATGTATCTAGAACTGTCACATATCGACAACAATTTATTGGTGAGTTTATTATAAAATTGTCTTTTATGGCAATTTGTTAACCGTGGTAAACGTAGACCAAATATGGTTAATTTATTACTCACATAAATTCAGGATTTCTAATATAATTTATCCTAATTATAAAACAATAACAGTTTTATTAGCGCATAAGGCCTAGTCACAGGGACAATATAGATTATAAGCTATGACTTCAGAGAATCACAGCATGAAGGTTTGAACAAAGTTCATTACCTTTATCAGACAGAGTCACAGACTAATACTGTCTTTTGTCTCATGTGAAAATGAGAAGGGCCCGTAGGCATTCCATTACCAATGGATGGTATAAAGAATTGATCATATTTATTAATGATTTAACCCATGATTCAGAGATCAATATAATGGGTCAGGAATAAAAATCCTTATTTAGAATGACGTGTGTGATTTTAACGAACCACATCTGCCAGGAGTGTTAACATGTTTTCAGATGTTAACTGGGATTGGAATCTTTTATACAGGTCTTACCATTATGTCCAAGTCTTATAATGACAGGTAGACTAGGTTTTACCTTTAAGATCCTTAATAATAACATAGGCAGATTGACTTTTAAAAGGAATGATTTTTGATTTATTTATTTCATATATCTTTTAATTATGCATAACATGGCAAATATGAAATTTATAAACTTACATTCCATTACACTAAAAGTAGTACATTTTGCCCTAAACGGGACTTTTCACAGAAACAGATGCCCACGCAGGAGCTATACATATAATACATGTCCTCACAGGGACGGTCTACAAAAGTAAATGTCCACGCAGGGACTACTAGAGACAAGTCCACGTAGGGACTAAGTACAAGATAGATGTCCGCGCAGGGACTACATACACACATAAATAAATGTCCACGTAGGGACTTGATTTAAACAAGGAACTACAACAATATATATATATGGGGATTTAACGATCCCTTTTCTTCTTCCCCTTCAGCAAATCTGCTAAACCACTCATGAATCCTTGGTTCTTCTTACGCTTTCTCTGGAGGTCTCGCTCAACCCGATCCAACCTATGACGGAGCTCAACCTGCTCAGGAGGAGGAACCCGTGGCGGCTGATGCTGAAATGGTGGCTGAGTAGGTACTTGATACCCATGAGCTGGATGTCCCATTCCCCAAGGGGTTCCATATGGTCCCTCAGGGTTTTGGGTATAGTAGTTTGCAGCCACTAGGTAGGGGTCGGCCTCGGCATAGTTATAATTATGGTATGCTGGTGGTCCATATGGGTTGTAAGCTGCCGGAGCAGTATAAGCAGGGATTGGGTGGCCAAAACCCGGTGATGGCGGTACAATAGGTGCCGAGTTCACCTCTGAAACTGGAACAGAAGGTCCCCCCATCTGTGGGACTTCATGAGTAGGCGGATAATGGCTACCGCTAGAGTGTTGAGGAGTGGTGATATGAACTCCCACTGGTCGTACTGACATCCGCGGGCCAGTCCTCCTACGTCTCGGCGGTTCTGGAGGTTCTACATAAACTGGCGGCGGTGGAGGCGGTGGCGTGACTGCCTCGAAATGGGGATCCCCAGAGGGATCTTGTTGCTGCTGTTGCTGATGAGATGCTGAATGAGACGGTGTATGGTGAGACGGTGTATGGTGAGACGGTGTATGGTGAGATGGTGTATGGTGAGACGATGAGTGTTCAGATGGGGTATAATACCACTCACACCGTTCGAACCGTGCCATGTGACTATCCGGACCTTCGTAGGGTGGTCCGTGGTAAGATGAACCATCAGAGATTGAAAAAGGATGGTTCCGGGATCCGGTTGAAGCTTCGACAGGATCTGTGTCCTCGTCCATATCTTGATCACCAGAAAAGTGATCCTCCGGCCCTAGTGGGTTAAAGCCCACGTTTTCGGGTAGGTACTCTGCTGGGTTAAACTGACCCTGAAATACAGGAGTAGGGTCGCCGAAGAAATGTTGCGGGTTGTGGGGTTCGTTCTCTGACTGAGGCCCATAGGAGTCATGATATGGAGGCGTTGAGGCGTGCGAAAAAAATCGTCTGGCATCGTCTTCATAGGTCCTCCATAGCTCCCTCGTTTCGTCATTCCTTGTAGAAGAAGTTCGTCGATATGAAGGCCCTGCCTCATGGTCGTTAGGGGCACTAGCTGGCTCCTTTCCTCGACTACCTCGTCTAATTCTTGGCGGCATTATTGTACCTGTTAAAATACACAAGGTAATAACAAGGAAAAATAAAGGACAAAAATTTAATTAAATAAAAATTTGAACAATTTGGATTATTCCTAAGTTCTTTGTCTAGACGCGAAGATTTAGGAATGTGCAATTGTGTAACTGAGATTAAACACAAAAGGTTGGTGTTTAATTCACTCAGTGTTGGCTCTGATACCATCTGTAACAGCCCAGCGTAACCGCACCATGATATTGTCCGCTTTGCCAGCCAGCACGCCCTCGGCGTCCGCCTCTCACGGTTTTCAAAACGCGTCATGATGGTGAAGGTATCCAGCCCCTTATAAGGAAGCCTTTGTTCCCCTTCACAACCGATGTGGGATGTCACAATCCACCCCCTTAAGGGGTCCAGCGTCCTCGCAGGACCTGGCACCACCGGTCCGGCCCTGGCTCTGATACCAACCTGTCACACCCCGAATTTCCACGTGTCACCGGTGGGCCCGGTAGGGGAGTATCGTGACGTGGTTGGCAACATAATAGTCAAACAACACAATATTTAAATGCACAGCGGAAGCAAAGTATAGATTTCATTCAACCAACGATATTGTAATATTAAGTATCACAATTAGTCGAATATAAATCCACAGGTAGATTAAATAAAAAGGAAACAAATGTTCAACAGTTTATGACATCCAAGCTGGCGAGACTTAATGTGGATGCTAGGAGACAAGCCAGCCTATTTCGCGTAGTACCTGCACTTAACCTTTTTAAGAAAATACGTCAGTTTACACTGGTAAATACAATCAACCGACTCATTTTGAAAAGAGTTTAAGAAAATGCATTTAAGGCACAAGGCACAAATAATATTTTATAACTTGGGATACTTATTTAAATATATAAACTTGTACAGGATTTACATGTTTCTTATGCGTTCAGTAGCCCGGATCGAGCCGGGTTAAAGATCAATTAACACACCACTTTAGTTATGAGACACTGACAGGTGTACGCCTACACCTGAGTGCTAAGGTCGTGGCCATTTCGTAAAATGATGCCAGGGATATCCGGGACACGGTCATTAACCCCCCAAAGGCTTTAAGCAACAAAACAAATTAAACGGAGACATCTCAATCATTTAACCATAATAAGATTAAATATTCAACGCCCGACCAAGCGGTATTTTATATACCGTACCCAAGCCCGTATAGGGAAATAAGTTAAAAGTATTTACCTGAGCAAGTATAGTTCAAAATCAGCAAGTGCAAGTATCTTTTACTGGTTCTCCTATTCTGGAACGAAGGTTTATAATAACCTATTAGAATCCTAACGGGTCTTTAGTTAAGCTTACGCTTAGACCAATTAGTTTTAATGATACGGTTCGTACGCACGATTAAGCGAAGACCGGTTAGAATGTGATTTAAACCCGACAAGTTTGAAGACTTGCTTAATATGGGTATATGATACACATTCTAGATTTTGAGACAAAACCGATAAGGTTTGACCCGTTTCGGCTAATTTATGTAAACTAGTTACATAAACCGAACCGAACGCGCATGCAGCGTAACGGGTATCCGTAAGAGTCCTAAACAGGTTTCCTAAGTTAACATGCCTTAAATAAGTTGTGATATCAGTAGGATATCACCCGTGACGCCCCAAACGAGTTTAATCTCTTAATAAGCCCCGTAGGGGTATTTTGGTCATTTTAAAGATTATAAAAGGGTTTAATTAGACACCTGTGATCCGGGTCTGAGTTGATCAGTAAAATGGCCTATTTTAACAGGTTATAACATTTGGTAATAAGTCTTATATGTTAAAATAGTTTTAAACCCAAACTATGCGTTAAATACGCGTATAAAGTCGTTTTAAGCGACGTACGGTTTAAAATACGATTCTGAGTTTCCAGGTCAGTTTAACAAGCTCAAAATACTATAATTATTATTTAAAATCAGTAGCAATTGGATTGGCGCCATTTGGATTTGTAAAACTCGTTTTATGGCCTAAAAGGGCATATTCGGTATTTACCGAATTAAGGCGCTAATCCAAGCTTATGATCAGTCTAAAAATAATTAAAAATCTTTAAAAATCCTAAAATATTATTTAACATCAGTGGGTGAAATATTTGGTGTCAAAACTGAGTTTAGATAGGCTTTACGCTAATGGCGCCGTTTAATTAATAAACATGTTTATAAATACGCCATTAAGCATAACTCCTAATCTAGACTTCCGATTGACGTGAAATTTTGCAGACATGTTCAATAATCAGTACTAAAGACTTTTGCACTTTTACATTTTCTAAAATCTCGTTTGATGGTCATAAGGGCATTACGGTCAATATTTAGGCGATTAACGGAAACATCGGATGATTAGGGATTCGAGTGGTATAAACGCAGAGGCTTATACACACAAGTAACTAGGTCCTAATGGAACTTTAAGGCATGTCTAAACCTATATAAATCGGGTCAGAACTGAGGTCAACGCAAAAGTCAAACTTTTGCGTCTCTCGGCTCCGAATCGGTTCTAAATAGAAAGTTGTCGAATCAAACAAGCGTATACAAGTTTTTATACTTATTTTCAGTTGGTAAGAATAATAAAATAGTCTATACGCCATTTACATCGCTAATCTTGCATTAAACCGAACATAACAATTCTGTTGACTTTTTCGGAAGAGGTTTGACTCGATAAACGACCTAGTTAGGATCCGAATTAGTGAGTGCCCTTTTAGGGGTTTATCAACCATATAAATACCAACTTATAACAACCTTTGATTCGACTAAACTCTGGACCGATTATTTATTATCGAAAAGTCAAACCGTAGTTACGACGGTTTGATTTCTCGGCCATAAACTAAGTATGAATGAACTAGAGAAGATCAAGGGTACTTACACAAGTCTTATGGATGATATGGATTGCTTGTAGGCTGCTTGAATGGTCTTGAAATGCTCAGGAGATGAAAAGAATGATGAATGCACAATGTTGCATATTGTGATCTTTATAAATGACTTCAAACCCTCTTAGATGATCGACAACTAAGCCTAGGATGTTGCAATAACATCCACAAGTATGCTACACACTAGAAACCATCTTAGGGCAGCCCAAGGTATGCCAAACATGTGTTTAAGTCGGTTAAAAATCATGCAGGACACCTGTGCAGGCTTTCTGTCCAGATAAGGCAGTAGCGTAGCGCTACTGCCAAGGCTTTCAAGCTAGCGCTACGCTAGGGTGATGAAGATCAGCTCAGCAAGTTTTTGTTAATTGCATTTCAGTCCCTGGTCCCTCGAAACATCGTTTTCACCATCCTACTTGCATATGAAGCTTTGTTATTTAATATATGGGGCTTTAAGACTTATACCCACTTTGTTAAGTCCTCGGTAACTTTGTGATCACCCGAAAAGCCCTAAATTTCAACGTTGACGATTCTAACCCTCACACACGAATTTTATCACAACTTGCTCATACGATAACGAAACTTCATGAAATTTTTGTGGTACATTCTAGTGAGCATAATTAATCGTTACAAAGCTTCGGGTTTGTCAAAAGGTCACTCAGAGGTATAACTTAAACATGTTGGCACATTTAACCCCTGTAGTTTGTAATCTCTCACTTTCTTTTACAATTCGCTTCGTATGATCCATGATCTATTCGTTTAAGGTTGTAAACATCATGTAGGGTTATTGCAAAGTATATTTATTCATTGTTGACACTTTGAACCCTTCTATTTACACAGTTTCACTGTTTGTCAACTTTAGTCCTTCAAGAATATTCTTTCACACGTTCAAACCTATGACACGTGTCAACACTTTATAGGACGTAAATTTCCGAGGTGTTACACAAAAGGTAATTGGCACTTATCGTACCAGATTGAGAGGCTGCCAAAGCCGCAGCCACACGTGTATTAATCAGATTTGCCAGCTCAGCTTGGGTCATCGCAATGTGACCATGTCCGTGACCTCGTCCACTCATGATTCTATATAAGTAGAGGGAACAAATTTAGGAGTCGAGATGAGGTAAAAGTCAAGTACCACATTAAAGTCTACAACTACCAAGTTTACACACAATAGGGCAGAACCCTTCTCACACTCGTTAAGCCTCACTGGGACTGGCATACACCTCACGTTATTATTATGTGTGCACCCATAATAATAAGGCAACTTGTATGCTCATCTCAGTGTCTCAAAACTTGTGCTAAAAGTTTCCCCCGCATTCAAGTAGCCAAGCAGAAAGTGTTACAGGATTACGAATCACAAGAGTGGAAGAGTAGTGTCATGCTATCAAGTCACCATAGTATCTAGTATGTTGTTTCATGCAACTGTGAGTGTGTGACTACTAAACAAGTATTGCATAAAGTAAACAGAAGACGAACCTTGCAATCTGGAGCTGAGTGTCATGGTCGATTTTCGAAGTTGTTCGGTTATAGTCTGGTTTTATAAATCATTTTAAAACCTAGTTCACTATAACCAGTGGCTCTGATACCAAACTGTCACACCCCCAAAATACCACATGCGGGAACACCGCGGGATGTGTGACGTACCAGGATCCAAGCCACCAATCACATTGAACCACGTATAGTATTTAAATAAAACATATCATTAATTGCCAAATATAAATCCAAATCATAAGTTTAAACCAAAGGAGATGTTCAGCGGAAGCATATAGTAAATTGTTAAACAACTGTTTCTTGCTAAGTGTTCAAAACCAAAGTATCAAATATATCCAAGAGCCTCGATCCATGACCACTCCAGCACTCCCAGATAGCAAGTCCATGTCAAGAAACCTAACGACCTGCAAGCATGCAGACAAGTGTGTCAGACGACGCTGGTGAGTTCAAATTTTTGTTAACTCGTGTAGTTACCAGATGTGTATTTAAAATAGTTCAACGTTATGATTTGATGTTGTTATTAACTCGATTACCGTATGTGGCTACTAGATGTGTTTGCCCAAACCCCAATGCCTCTATCAAAGCATTGGTCAAGTGGTCAAGGTAAATAGTTCACGCCCGTCCATTCCGGCCCGGTGTGAGGGTGCCAAACTTAGTAGCGCTATCAACTAAATACCTCGTTGCCTTCCCGGCAACAATCGGTAGATGTAAGGGGTCTTATATGATAGAAACTGAGTAACAACAAACAACCCATTAACCTGACATTCTTCCCTGAAAACGTTACCCGATATCCCTTCCCGGGAAGCATGCTTGGAAAAGAGCAGTGAACTCACCTTGGTTTGCTCGATAAGATTAACTACTCGTTCACACTTAAACAGTCACACCCTATTGTATTCAAGTACTCGAAATCAGTTTACGTTCATGTATAGTTATAATGCGCATTACAAGCAACATGGTAGTTATACAGCTCATATCATACAATTCCTACAATTCATATACATATATTGCAACAGTGCGCACAGTTATGTGTGTTAAACAACACCAAGTCATGTCCCCATTACCATAAACAATCAACATTAACAGTATGTATCATAAGTTCCTTAACACATCATTCATCAGTAAAGTAAACTCATATTGTGCACATTCACAGTCTGTTTGTCAGGGTGACGAAACTCCAAGAGGTTTCGTCGACACACATGGTGACGAAACTCGGAGGTTTCATCGACACATAAGGCAACGAAACTCCAAGAGGTTTCGTCGTTCTAAGAGGTTTCGCCAATATGCAGGTTTCGTCGACAACACTACTGTTACATTGTTTAAGATAAGCATATGATTGAAGTCATGATCATAACCTAATCCTTAGTTATTATTATAATACTATCGTTGAAGTCATGATCATGGCTTATTACCCAAGTTGTCACAATCACCATTTTATGAAAACATAAGAATCATCAATTCTATAACCTGCATACACAGGTTCCAATTTCAACAAAACATCATTTCATCACTTACTTCTCCTAATATTAATGCTCTTGACTATTTTGACAATATTATCAAGATAAGCACATGGTTGATCAAATCGAGACTACAAACACACACACACATGGCCGCCATTTCCAATTCATGATTAATATTTTTATATGATTACCAACACCTTTTGGATCTCACATGGGTCATGTGCCTTCAATTATATTGGACCGAATAAACTGCTGATATATCAATTTCCTAGAATTCCATATGATTACCAAGATTCATTTATAAATTAACAACGGCCAATTACAATCATGTTTATCAATCGCACACATAGTCATTACCACACAAACCAACGCATCGAATATAGATCCAAACAAACAAAACAATCACCTTGATATCGTTACTAAGGTGTTAAGGCCAGGAAGATGATGCTTCGAGAATATTCACTGCCGTCGCTAGGTTAGAGAGAGTCTAGGGTTTCTGGTTTGTAACTGGTGGTTATCATATCATAGTTTATATTTTAACGTATCACGTTGGGCCGATTCTACCTAGGCCGGTGGCCCTTTTACGAAACTCATGGGTTTCGTCGGTCTGGATAATGGCGAAACTCCATAGACTCGTCGGTTATGGCTTGTGACAAAACATCAAGTTTCGTCGAGTGGTGTTTGCAAGTTGCTAAGTGTTGATACATGATGTCTAAAGTCTACATCATAAGTCTAGGGTCTAAATATGTCAAGTATGTAAAGTATAGGGGTCTGAATGTAAAGTTTAAGTTAGTATGTTAAGGTTTCGCTTCAGGGTCTTAATGTAAGCCTCAAGCGAAATCAAGTGATGAGATTTCGCTTGAGACATGTTGAAGCGAAATCTAGTTGCCTATAAATAGGCATGTTGTGTTCTCAGTTGGTACGCATTCCGAGAAGTTGTAACAAAGTGCTGCCAGTTTTTCAAGTGAATATATAACAGAGAACAAGTGTTAAAAGTGAATCTATTCTGTTTTCTACTCTCTTCTGTCTGATTCTAAGCTGTTTAGATGTTTCCGCCATCTAAATAGTGTAAACACATTCAAATTGACTCATTTGATCGGTCAAATCGATCCTACAATTGGTATCAGAGCCAGTTATGAGTGTGTTTGCTTGAATCAGTTGGTTTTTACTCACAAAAACTGATTTCTGGACGAAAACACGGACAAAATGGACTGAGTTTGTCACAGTGTGTGTAAAAGTGTGTTTTAACAAAGCCTTGAGAAATTCAGATTAAAACTCGGACTAAAATTGACAAAAATGACTTGAAAACCAGATTTCGCTTGAGCGGGCAGACTAATTGTTGGTATTTTTGAAGCGAAAACGAGGATTTCACTTGAAATATTCTGTTTGCTTGAAGCGAAATCGTATATTTCGCTTGAGGAGTCTGTGGTTAGCTGAAAATTTTGGTTTGAAGCGAAACCATAGATTTCGCTTGAGATCTTGCTGTTTGAAGCGAAATCATATTGTGTTTGATTTGTAAGATTTCACTTGAAATCTTCTGTGATTTCGCTTGAAGATTGAGTGATTTCGCTTGAGATTTCTGATAGTCCATAGTGTTCGTGAACTTGTTCGATAATCTGATTCTGTGAAAAGTGTGTGTAAAAAATTTAAAACTACTCGGTAAATTTCTAAAAATGGAAAACCAAGAGTTTTATAACTTCTTCTCGGGAAGTGGTATGGTAGCAGGACAAACTTCGGGTAGTGTTTTACAAAACGTCAACATGGAGAACGAATTGGGAACAATGCAAAAGCCTCCTAAACTCATGAACATCGACGAATATTCGAGTTGGGCAGGAAGATTTAAAACGTGGGTTCAAGCTAATCATTTTGAAAGTTGGTTAAAGATTGTGGATAAATATGTATATCCTGTTAATGCTATGGGTCATCCGAAAGGGATTGGAAGTTTGAATCAAACGGAACAAGCTGACTTTAAGGCTGAAAAGAAAATGATGAGCATCCTTCAACAAGCAATTAAAGAAGAGATCTTAGTACTATTACATCACGAAAACAATTCAAAATCTCTTTGGGATAAATTGTTGTTAAAGTTTGAAGGAAGTGGAGAAATGATGAAAAGCAAGAAGGCATTGATAAACAAGCAGTTTGACATTTTCACGGGAATGAAAGGAGAGACCACAAAGCAATTGATTGAACGATACTGTCATTTGGTTTTGGAGATGGGTAGATTGAAGATAACCAAGACAAATGAAGAGTGGATCGACAAATTAGCAGACGCGTTACCTTATGATGAATGGGGAACGTACCTGATGGTGTTGAAGAGCAATACAAATTTTGCTGACATAACTTTGAGTGATTTCATTGAGAAAATTGAGGCACATGAATTGGAACTATCAAAGATCAAACAAATGAATTCAGCAAATGTGCAGCAAGACATATCTTTGTATTACAAAGGAAGTATTCCTGTTGCAACAAATCAAAGTCCAAAGATACAGACGGGTTTTAGTGCTGATGTAAATTTGGGTGGTTCTACAAACACTCCACAATTAAACAAGCCTTCACCATTTGTGAACTATGATCCAAATTTTAAAGTTCAAGAGCAGTCTTCACCTCAAAGCTCTACAAGTTCAAGTAATCAGACTTATGTTTCTGGCGTGCAGTGCAACATCGCGGTAAATATTAAGAATGGAAATGAAATTACTGAAACTGCCGCAAGACAACACATTGCAGTACTTGCTTCAGTTCTAGAGGCTTATGAAGGCTTGGTGGCGGGTAGGATTGGTAATCCTGATATGACCAAAGAGGATTATGACCAGATTGACCCGGAGGAACTTGAACTGATTGATATAAAATGGGGCATGGCAAGTTTGGTTAGAAGAGCACAACGGTTTATGGAGATTACAGGCCGAAACAGTTTATCAGGCCCTGATCAGAAGTTAGGGTTCGACAAATCAAAAGTAACTTGCTTCAAGTGTAAAGAACGTGGTCATTTTAAGAGAGAATGTCCGAATCGTGAAGTAAACAATCATCAAAACCCGTTCACCAACGACTACTACAAGCAAGCAATCTATCATCGATCAAATCAACAGCCTACTATTCAAAGACCACAAATTGAGAATAAACCAGAAAAGGCGATGATTGTAAATCAAGATGATGAGAAGGTAGCTGCAGGTTTCAGCTGGGATAAATATATTCCTAGTAATGATGAACAAGCAATGATGGCTGAAGTTGTTGAAATTTCTGAGACAGTGTCTGAACCGAAAACAGTTACTGAAGATGTTTCTGAAGTTGTTGAAGAGATTTCTGTTGAAAATGTGGACAATTTTGGAGAAATAGCTGATGAAGTTCATTACTCTCAATCTGAGAAGGAGGTATTAGCTAGTTCTTTGAAATCTATCATGCCGCCTAAAATTTTTGAATCTTTTGCAGGTTTCTTTGAAGAACCGACGACTGGATTGTGTCCAAGATATGAGGAGAAGAAAGAATTTGTTGAAGAAATGATAGATGTGACAAAGGAAATGACCGTAGACACTTTGAAAGAAATTGCTGACAAAGCTCTCATGGCAAAACTGAGAGAGGTAGACTCAGAATCTGAGGAGTCTAAGTCTGTCAGTAGTAAGTCTGTCAAACGAGAGGAATCTGGAGTTCAGGGAAACGAATCAGTCAAACTGTCTGAGTCAGAGTCTGAGAATGTCGGTAAACAAGATGTGACAAATGTTTGTCATGAACAGGTTGTTGAAAAAATCGTTTCAATTCCTGAAACACCATGCCAGAAGTGTTTACAACCTTGCATGGAGTGTCTTGAGAAAGACACTAAGAATCAGGAAATGAAACATCATGTAGACATGCTAAAATTTGATCTGAGCGAAGTAAAAGAAGCATATGACAAATTGGCTAAATCTATCAAAATGATTCAAGATGAAAGTCTTGAAAATGACAAAGCCACGAAATTGCTAAAATCAACTGTTTTAGAAAAACAAATGGAAGTCAATTTTCATTTGGACACCATTGCTTCATTAAAAAGGGAATTGGAGTTAACAAAAATTGAAAATGATAGAATTGATAAGAAGTTGATGAGTTATATAGCATCTTCATATGTGATTGAACAGATTGTCCCAAAACAACCTGATGAAACACCAGTCTTTAACAGTGTTCCACCCCCAATGTGGAATCATTATACACAGAAATATCCAGATGGGGTGGAAGCTGCTTTGAATCTCAAATTGAGAACAATTGAGGATGATTTGCCTGAAAGCATCGATGTTACATTCTCTGCATCCGACACCGACAACGAATCACAGATTATTAAAACTGTTGTCGATCAGGTGTTAGATGAAGAGATTGATAACTCTGAGAAGTCACAATCTGACAAAGGTGTTACAGATTCTGAAGATGAAAGTAATTTCTTGGAACGGTTTATACCGAAATCGGACAAGAGTGCGAATGATGATTCGATTATGGTAGTATATACTATGATTGGAACAGACAAACTTTATTCCGATTTTGAGTATCCTCTTCAGAATGTGAAAATTGAGAATGTTGAGAAAGTTTTTAGATTGGTTGAAATGAACATTGATGAGGTTAATAACAAAGAATTCTTTTCAAAAACTAAAAAATCATTTGTTACAACACGTGTTCACAACTTTGAGAAAAAGGAATGGGAAGGTAATGATTACAAGAAAAATGGTAACAACTTTAAAAACAAAGGAATTGGTTTTGAGAAAAAGTTGGCTAAGAAAGTTGTCAAGCCAAAAGATAAAATGAATGATGTTTTTGTTGTTGGTCCAAGTGTTGATGAAGAAAAGGAATACATTTTTAGTCAAAAAGCAATTGACGATTTCGATACAGCAAAGAAACTGAAAGAAGAGTCGTTCAAATCAACTTTTGTCGAATATGATAAAAGAGTTTGCTATCGCTGTAATGAAATTGGACACATGGCAAAACAATGCAAGAAAGTTTTTGAAAAACCTGTCATTAAACCATTTGTTAAAAAATCTCAACCTAAGTCACCAGTTAATACAAAGGGCAAAAAGCCGATGGTTTCACCAATTCGAATCTTGAAAGGGGGTGAATCATTGAAGTCGGAAGATAAGCTGAAATCAACATTTGAGATTGGCGAATCTTCAAAGTCTCAAATGACTTCAAAGATTTATCCAAAAACGAAAACTTTTGAAAATCAATTTTGGGTTGTAAAATCAAAACCATCGGTCGAGGAGAAAAAGATGGAAAACATTTTGAAAAATGAAACAAAAGTTGGTGAAACCAAATCTCAATCAGTTGAGGTAAAGAAAATGGAAAATGAGTTAAAGTTTGATTCAAAAGCTTTTAATCCTACTGTTCAAAATATTTTTGGAAAAATGGTTGACAGAAAAGTCAAAGGGGTAAAGGAATTTTATGCATCAAAAGTGGGTGCTAATGATAAACAAGAATTTGAATTTGAGCTTGATAAGTTTCTTGCAGAGTTTCCTCCTATTAAAGAAAATATGCTAAAATCAAAAGTGGAACCTGTTGCTTCGAATGTCACATTTGACTTTCCTAAGATTGATGAAAAGTGTGATGTAGTGTTTGGAAGTGTTTCAGAAGTTAAAAGGTCATGGAGTTCATTGTTTGAATGAATTTGATATGATATGTGCAGGGGCTGCCCAAGTCAATTCTATCAAAATGGATCATGGATAGTGGTGCATCAAGGCACATGACTGGGACGCTTGCTTTGCTCTATGATGTAAAATCCATCAATGGAGGTCATGTAGGATTTGCTGGGAGTCAAGGTGGAAGAATTGTTGGTCAAGGAACTTTGACAAATGGTGTGATATCTTTTGACAAAGTAAACTACATAGTGGAGTTGACTAACAATCTACTCAGTATTTCACAGATTTGTGATAAAGATTTCAGTGTACATTTTACAAAAACTGAATGTGTGGTTTTGAAACCAGGGTTTAAAATCCCTGATGAGATGGTGTTGTTGCGTGCTCCACGCGAGTATGATCTTTATTATCTTGATATGAGCACAGCAAAGTCAACGTCTCATCAGAAACAGTGTTTTGTGTCTAAAAACAAAGCAACAGAAAAGGATTCAATCATGTGGCATCGTAAGATGGGCCACATTCATGTTCGCAAAATGAATTTTTTGGTTCATAATGATTTAGTTGAAGGTGTGAACTTTAAAAATTTTCATTTAAATGATGATTGTATTGCATGCAAGAAAGGTAAGCAGGTTCGGAAGTCACATCCTTTGAAGGTCATGAATTCAGTCAGGTTACCTCTTGAGAGATTGCACATGGATCTCTTCGGGCCTGTCAATGTTAAGAGTATCAGTCGGGATTTGTACTGCTTGGTGGTTACAGATGATTTTTCAAGATTTTCTTGGGTTGTATGCTTAGAACGGAAAGATCAAACATTTGAGTCTTTGATGATACTTTTCAAAAAGATGGAAACAGTATACAAACTGCCTATCCAGAGAATTAGAAGCGACAATGGAACTGAATTTAAAAACAACAGAATGTACGAGTTCTGCAATGAAAAGGGAATTCTTCATGAATTCAGTGCGCCGTATACTCCACAGCAAAACGGCGTAGCTGAAAGAAAGAATAGAACCCTAATCGAGACAGCACGTACAATGTTAGCAGATTCCAAACTACCTATTTTCTTCTGGAGTGAAGCAGTATCTGCAGCGTGCTATACACTGAACAGAGTCCTTACTGTCAAGAAGTATGGAAATACATGTTTTGAGTTGCTGCATCGTTACAAGCCGAATCTTGAGTTCTTGGAACCTTTCGGATCACCGTGTACGTTCATTGATGAAGACGGAAAGTTTGGAGCAAAATCAAATGAAGGTTTCTTTGTAGGTTACGCCAGCCCACTAAAAAGGGTGTTCGTACCATGTCTGAGCAAGGTGATTCAGGTGCTTCATGTGGATTGTCAGAAGCATACTCCGTCACCACAACTTCCCGGACAAAGATTCCTATTTGACTACGATAAACTCTGGGAATCATTTCATATGCCATCCGAGCCGAGTGAGGAGGAAGTCGCTCTCATGTATTTGTATCAACAAAATCATTTGTCAGAGCCAGAATCTAGACCGCTAGATGTTCCTACGCCCACCGTGGGTACTCATGATGATGAAGCCGGACCAAGTGGAACTGTTCATATACCACCAGAGGAACCAGAGGAACCAGCTCCGTCATTTGACGTTTCTAACGACTCAGAGGAGGAACCCGCTCCTACCTTTGACGAGGAACCAAATGAGACAACAGAAGAGACTGTTGACCAAATCGTTGATCTTGAAATTTCAAATCTGGAATCGGAAGTTGTAGTGCCTGACAGTGCAATGCCACGAACGTTATCCTATCATCCCTCAGAACAGACCATTGGCGACTTGCAAAGTGGTGTTAAAACTCGACATCAAATAGATCAAGCTCTTACTTGTTTTTATTCATCTATTGCTGACATGCAGAAAGAAGTTTCTTTAAAATGTTTTATCTCGCAGATAGAGCCCAAGACATACAAAGAAGCATTGACCGAGGAGAGTTGGGTTAATGCAATGCAGGAGGAGCTACAACAGTTTCAAAAGCTGGGTGTCTGGGAGCTTGTTGATCTTCCATCAAATCAAAAGTTAATCAAGACAAAGTGGGTTTTCAAATGTAAACGAGATGATAGAGGAGTCGTGGTGAGAAACAAAGCAAGACTGGTAGTACAAGGATTCAGTCAACAAGAAGGAATTGATTACGATGAAGTCTACGCACCAGTTGCAAGGCTAGAGGCAATTCGGATTTTTCTGGCCTTTGCATCATGGAAGAACTTTAAAGTATATCAACTTGACGTGAAATCTGCTTTTCTCTATGGAACTATCAAAGAGGAAGTGTATGTGGGGCAACCGCCAGGTTTCACAGACCCACAACACAAAAACAAGGTGTTTTTACTGGACAAGGCGTTATACGGACTTCACCAGGCCCCGAGAGCCTGGTATGAAACGCTCTCGACATACTTGTTGGACAACGGGTTCACAAGAGGTACAGTAGATAGCACTTTGTTTATTAAAGAAAAAGAAAACCATTTGTTGATTGTGCAGATTTACGTGGACGATATCATCTTTGGATCCACCAACGACGATATGTGCAAAGAGTTTGAGCTAGTGATGAAGAAAAAGTTTGAAATGAGCTCAATGGGCGAAATGAAGTTTTTCCTCGGGTTGCAGGTAGAACAAATGCCCAATGGAATCTTCATTCATCAGTCAAAGTATGTGAAAGATGTGCTAGACAAGTTTGATATGGCAAATTGCAGTTCAGCATCCACTCCCCTTGCACAAAATCATGGGATTTGTCCTGATGAGAATGGAGTGAAGATGGATGAAACATTGTACCGATCAATAATTGGTTCCTTGATGTATCTCACAGCTTCTCGTCCGGACATCATGTATCCGACATGCTTATGTGCCAGATATCAGTCGAATCCGAAGCAGTCACACCTGACAATCGTGAAACGAATACTACGGTATTTGAAAGGCTGTCCAAACATCGGTTTGTGGTATCCTAGATTAGGTGACTTTACTTTATCCGGTTTCGCTGATTCAGATTTCGGAAGCTGCAAGCAGAACGCAAAGTCCACCACTGCCGGGTGTCAGTTCTTAGGAACTCGACTTGTTACCTGGCAGTGTAAGAAACAAACCACTGTAGCGCTTTCCACTTGTGAAGCTGAATACGTTTCAGCTTCCAGCTGTTGTTCGCAGATCCTTTGGATCCAACAGCAAATGCGTGACTTTGGTTTGCAATTCTTAGATACTACAATTTTCGTGGACAATGAAGCAGCCATTAATATTACTAAAAATCCGGTTCACCATTCAAAAACAAAACACATTGAAATCCGTCACCATTTTATTCGAGATTGTAACGAGAAAAAATTAATTCGGATTGAATATGTGCACACCGATGAACAGAAAGCGGATTTCTATACCAAACCATTTGATAAAAAGAGGTTTTATTATCTTTTAAAATTGAATGGAATGAAAAATCTGCAATCTGGGAGGGTTGTTGAATGTGATGCCGAATTGGACGGCGATCTGACGTGAACTTTTGTCGTGTTGTCAATTTTGTTTGTACAGTTTATTTTCTGCTTTTCGATAAAAACAAAAACACAAAAATATGTTTTTATTTTTAGGGGGAGAAAGTTTGCAGAAAAATACAAAAACATGATAAAATCTATAAAAACCAAAAACATTTGAAAAAGTAAAAATGAGTTTGTGTATAAAAGGGAAATGATAGTACATCAGCTAAACGGGTGCAGTACGCTAAAGAAATGTAAAGTATAAATGTGTTAAGCAGTCTTGTAGATGATGTTCCGATAGGTCTTTACACATTCAGTAAAAATGTTCGGGATATAAACATAAAAATTACTTGCTTTTACGTGGGGAACACCTCCAGGATATATAGGTAACCCCTGAAATCTCGTTTGAAAGGTTTCATATTCTGATATACTAGGATTGTTTACTCAATGATCTCTGGGGTATTATTCCAGGACTTCTGCTGAACGGTGGTTCTGACCTAGTCCTCGAATAATACTTTTCGCAAATGCTTGAAATATAGCATCACCCTCAGCATATATGATAAGACAATAAAATTGCTTAGAAATGCTGTTGTAAAAAAGATCCTCTAAAAGGGGACACACCAAAAGTCGAGTCATGATTTCTCTGCTGAACGGTAGTTCTGACCTGAGCTCTCATGATTCTTCATAAATTATTAACCCCTTACAGATATCATTTGTGTTAAATCTTTCCTGTAAGACTGAATATTGGGATCTGGATACGGGAGTATATTCTGAGGTGGGACACATATAAAAGTTTAAGTCTTAAGACATTAAATTCGTATCCTGAACAGATTGAGAAATGTGTGAAGATTTAAAGTGGATCAGTATATCGGAAATCAATGCAAATTGTTTAATATTGGTAATGTAACTCAGCTTAACGGTACTTGTATCTTGTTGGCAGCTGATATGATCCCTTAACACGCTCACAAAAAGATTGTGTGTACATAGTTACAGCTTATTCAGTTTAAAATCCAAAAAGATTTTAATTTTTCATTTTATTTTCGACAACTGACATTGGGAATCGAAAGTTCAAAGTCTTGTGCAGATCATGTCTGAGATTGATGAGGATTGGGTAAGCTTGTGATGCAGTATAATGATTGGTACAAGTGTTTGTTGATTAAAATGAGATTGAAAGATCAAAATGATTCGAAAGTTCATTAATTTGAATTTATTTTTTAAGAAATCTGATATCTTCATTGTTTGGTTAGCCAAGGTCATTGAGTTGGACTTGGCAGTCTTGTCAGTTGACCAAGGTCATTAGCTTGGACTTGGTTAACTGGGTGTGACATTAAAATCTGAAAAATAAAAAAAACTAAAACAATTTTTTTTTAGGTTTTCGCTTCAAGAAAATGCGCTTAAATCTGTTTCAAGCGAAACCTTTATGTAACGAATTCGCTTCAAGATGTTGTAAGTTTGCCTGAAGCGAAATCGTCAATAGTATATAAAGACAACATTGCTTCGCTTCAGTCATTTTTTTTAAACACTTCGCTTCAAGGTCTGTCAGAGACTTCAAGCGAATTCATCTAGACCTCGTTTTTTCTGCCGTTACTCTGCCCAAATTCACCCAAATCTTGTGTTTTTAGTTGGCATACACAACTACTAACATGGTGAATGTAAGTGATGGTGTTGATTTGTACAGATTTTTGTTGATTTTTGTGTGTCGGCGATGGTTAGGGTTAGAACACATAGTTTTAGGGTTTTAACTTGATAAAAATCAAATCAAAACTTGTGTGTGTAGTCGGAATCATGTGTAGATGATAGTGTGTTGTTTGATTGATTCAGATCTGAGTGTTTAAGAATTTGACGGATGAACAGATATTTAATCTTAGATCTAGAACAGATGGATGGGATAAAATGAATGAAATTCACATCATGTTGCTCGGAATTGATAGTAGTACAGGACTGTGTGATCAATTTGATCATTTGTTTGAAAATTTTTGAGATGATTGAACAGTGTCGCTTCAAAGAGTTTGAACAGTGTCGCTTCAGGAGATATGTTAGTGTCGCTTCTAGGAAATGTTCACATATTAATTTCGCTTGAACAGTTCTTATTTGCTCAGATGAATTTTAAGCGAAATCATAGATATCGCTTGAAATGATGAGTAAATTTGAAATTTTATAAAAATTGTCTAATGTGTTTGAATTTTTGTGGTATTTGATGTGCAGCCTTCAAATATTCTATTCAAAGCTCTTCACAACTCTTGTTGTGATCTTGATGTGACAAGGAGTTCAAAGTTGTCTGAGTTCTCTAGCATTCTAGAATTCATGAGAAGATTGCCGATTCAAAAAGCTTTAACAGATAGAAGAATGGTGTATAAGTCACACATCAAACGCTTTTGGAAGCATGCTGTATATGATGAGAAAAATAAAGTAATTACTTCACTTGTTAAGGTTGCTGATGAAAAGAAACAAATTCTGATAACAGAGGCATATGTTCGTGAGATTCTAGATTTTCCTGATTCTGAAAAGTCACCAACGGCATTTCCTGAAAGGATGGTGAAAGGATGTTTGCATAGAATGGGATACATTGGAGATGTGAATGCTGCTAATGTTTTGAAATCAAAATTCACAAAGCCGTTCAAATTTTTTATTCATTCAGTGCTGATTGCTCTAAGTCATCAAAAGGGTAGTTACGATGCTATGCGTGATTATCACATGAACATGGTAGTTGCTCTTGTTTTGAACAAGAAATACAATTTCTCACATATTGTATTTCATTATCTTGTGGAAGAGGTGACATCAAAAAGGAAAAGCTGGATATATCCTAGATTCATTCAAATGATGATTGATCATGCTTATCCAGGAATTGTTCGAGATATGGAGAATGACTTGTTGGTTCTGGCTCATATGAACAATGATTCTATTGCTCAATTAGCAAGATATCATACAAACCATCCTGAACCAGAGAAGGAAGTTGCATTGTTTGGTTTCATAAGCAATCCAGATTATCAAGATCCTGATCCAGTAAATCATGAACACTGGAGGAATGAAGATGAAAGAACTGAAACTGGTTATGCTGATGAGTTGAAGAAGTTGGAAAAGTTTAAACCTTCAAGAAGTGTGTGGTTTGTAAAAGAACAAAAGAAGAGGAGTCAGAAAGCAACTCCTAAAGTGCAAGCTGAAGAAGGTTCGTCTTCACAACCAAAGAAACGACGTAAGAAGGTTGCTAAAACGCTATTGGTTGATGAACCTGAAGATGAAGTAGCAGTTGAAGCTGTAGCAGAAACTAATGTTGAAACTGAAGCTGAAATCAACATTGAAGCTGAAACAGAAATTGAAACAAATGTTGAAGGAGATATTCGTTTTTCTCCAAGATCTACAGAGTTTTTGAAAGGACTTTCTGAATCTGTTCCTGAACAAAGTAAAGCTGCTGACAATGTAGTGATTGAAGACGTTGATGAAAGTTCTTCTAGTTCTTCTGATGAAACCATTGATGAAATTGCACGTCAAAGAAGAATTAAAGAAGCAACTGAAAAAGAAAAGTTGTTAAAAAAGAGAAAGAGACTAGAAAAAGATGATGATGTTTATGAACCTTCACCGGAACATGTATCTGAATCTCAAACTCCGGATAGTGGTAAAAAGAAGAGAGGAGCTCGAAAGAAAGTTGCTCAGAAGAAGACTCAAGTTGTTAGTCCAACAATCAAGATTCCAAAAATTGTCTTGAAGAAGAAAACAGCTAAAGGAACCAGTCAATCTATACCACCATCTGAACCTATTACACCTCATTCACCACCATATCAAACTTCACCACCAAATATCTCACCACCACATGAACCTATTTCTACTCCACAAGTTAATATCCAAACACCACCTTCTTCACAACCTATCCTTCAAACTACACCTGGTTCTTCTAGTTATAAAACTTTTCCTGGAATTCCTGAGAATGTTTCTCTTGATGATATTGGAAATATTACTTTTGCAACAGATGAACAAATCATACATGTTGAAAAGAGAATTGATGTCATAGCTGATGAAAACAAGAAGTTAGTAGCTGAGTGTAAAAAGTTGGAGAATCGTGAGAAAATTCGTGATTTGAGATTAAAGGCAACTGAAGCTGAAAACAAGTCTTTGCTGAAGAAATTGGAATCTAATGAAGCAGAGATGGATATTATGAAAGTTCAGATTGCAGAATTGTTGGAAGAAAAGAAGAATAGGGATGAACATCTCAAATACTATGAGTTGAAAAATCAAGAGTTGGAGGAAATGAAAGCACGAAATGAACATGAAAGCAAAATGATGAAGAAAGTGTTGGAAAAGTTGGTGGGTACATCTCTAGAGTTAAAATACAATGAATTTGTTCGTGATGAAGAGAAAGCTAAGAAACAGGCTGAAATTGATAAGCAAATGAAGGATAAGGGAAAGGGTCTTGAAATTGAAGAAAAAGCTATTATTCCAGTTGATGTTTCTGATGATATTCTGAATGTTCGTTCTCTTACAGCAATTTCTGGTATTTTTGATGTTGATGTTGAAATTGATGATCTTCTTATTGGAGAGAATGAAGAGGATGATGAAGAGGATGATGATGAAGATGAAGAAGATGCAGAAGATGATGTGATCTCTGCAAGTAGTAGTGATGATGATGATGGAGATGATGATCAAGATCAAGGTGCTTCTGGTCTGAAAATTTCTGAGAAAACAACTGAAGAAGCAATTGATGATTTATTACAAGATGATGCAAATGTTGAACATGATAGTGCAACAAGTGAGGGGGAGCATGGTGATGATCAAAATGTTGATCAAACTGAAAAGTTGATTCTTAGATTGGATACATATCGGGAAGAAGGAGAGCATTTTCATAACTATTCGCTGGAAATCATAAAAGAAATGACTCGAAGAGATCATCCAGAGTTCAAATTTGATTTCGAAGAAGAAATGAATTCTGATTTAGAAAGAGAGCTTAATGAGTTTGATGCTGATCATTATGATGATTATGAATATCGATATGTTGAAGATGCTGATCTGTATGACAGAGTAGAAGTTGAAGACTGGGAAGATGATGAAAGTGTTCATGAAGATACTTCTCAGTTGCCTACACTGATGGAATTTTTCACTGAAGAGAATCGGGACGAGTTGAGGAGAAAAGTTGCTGAAGTTATTAAAAACTTTAATCCTGATGGTACAAAGAAAGACTTAGAGAAAGAAGAGAAGAAGAAATGGTTTAAGGTTGATCATGACAGAAAGTTCAAAAGACCATTGAAGTTTTATCAACGGGATCGAAGTATTTCTTTGGGAGATATTATTAGTTGGGGTTTTCTACCACACGTGAATGCTTATGCAGTCAGAAGAGAATGTGGTGTTCAGTATTTCGAAAAGTTATATGATCTTATGTCACTCCCATGGTGGGATGTTGAAGAGTTATCACAGGTCAAAGCTTTGGAATATCCTGTGAGGAAGAATGACATACAAATGTGGGGGTTTATCAGATTTCAATCATTTAAGGGATTCAGATTCTGGAAGCCTCATCGTCCAAAGATTATTCCAAGAGTTAATCCTGATACTGGTGCTGTAGAAAGGATTCTTAATATTAAGAAGCCAAAGACAATGAAGATTATACCAGTACCTCCAATGGAACAAGAATTCTATAAAGGATTTATACATTGGGTATATAGTTGTCTGTCTACTGAAGCAGTGATCACGTATCGAGCAGGAGGTGAACTTAGAGAAGTTCGTGTGTTTGATCCAATGTGGCTGGTTAATTGCTCGGCAAAAGATATAGAATGCTTGTTCATCAACAAGATTCATCATTCGCCAAAAGATAGAGATCAAGCAATGCAGTTTCAGAGAGTTGTGAATGTGTGTTTTCAAAAGAATATCAATTCTGAAACAAAATGGAAGTCATCTTGGTGGGCGTTGGAGAAGAAAGTCAAAAGGAAAGCTGAAAAGGAACGTAAAGCTCGTGAAGAAAAAGATAGATATCTTCGGGAGACATTTGCTCAAAGGCAAGCTGCTGAAGAAAAGAAAAGAACTGATGATAATGAAAAGCTTAGGAAGATGTTGTCAAGGAAACCTAAGCCTAGAGAAGAAAAGTTCAAGTCCATGTGAAGACCTAGACTGAAGACTCCGGCTTTATCCAAGGGGGAGTTTGTTGATACATGATGTCTAAAGTCTACGTCATAAGTCTAGGGTCTAAATATGTCAAGTATGTAAAGTATAGGGGTCTGAATGTAAAGTTTAAGTTAGTATGTTAAGGTTTCGCTTCAGGGTCTTAATGTAAGCCTCAAGCGAAATCAAGTGATGAGATTTCGCTTGAGACATGTTGAAGTGAAATCTAGTTGCCTATAAATAGGCATGTTGTGTTCTCAGTTGGTACGCATTCCGAGAAGTTGTAACAAAGTGCTGCCAGTTTTTCAAGTGAATATATAACAGAGAACAAGTGTTAAAAGTGAATCTATTCTGTTTTCTACTCTCTTCTGTCTGATTCTAAGCTGTTTAGATGTTTCCGCCATCTAAATAGTGTAAACACATTCAAATTGACTCATTTGATCGGTCAAATCGATCCTACACTAAGTTTAACAACAAGTTTATGATATCTAAACAATTCAATGCAACTCATGCACTAACAATAAACAATATACAGTAATAGTGTTTCGTAAACAAGTAACGTGTCAAGTAAAGACCTTGAGAACTTGAATTTTCACACCAACCACACAAGAACGGAATCCTCAAGCGAAAACACTTGACAACCTCTGGGAAGCAGCTTTTCTAGCCACCAGACCTTTCTCCATCAATTAGGAATCTGATGCCATCACTAAACACATTCCTTAAATTGTAGCCATTTTTTTAGTGTTTATTTTTTGGTATCTAATCCGCATATATATCACCATTGCTCTTGATTTTCTTGAATGGATATATCTCTTATATGTCAACGTATATACATGTGATTTAGTTTACGAATATTTTTCAATGCCAAGAACCTCGATCAGAGAGTAAAAAAGGCGTAAGGTTCACAATGGTGTAAAACTAAAATGGAATATACCGGGCTAGGATTCGAGTTACAGAAACAAGGGAAAACCAACCACCCAAGAATGGAATCATCGAGCGAAAACACTTGACAACCTCCTAGAAGCAGCTTTTCTTGCCACCAGACCTTTCTCCATCAATTAGAAATCTGATGCCGTCATTAAACACAATCCTTAAATTGAAGCCATTTTTAGTGTTTATTTTTTGGTGTCTAATCCGCATATATATCACCATTGCTCTTGATTTTCTTCATTTTATATCTCTTAAATGTCAACATATACACGTGTGATTTAGTTTACGAAGATTTTTCAATGTCGAGAACCTCGATCAAAGAGTAAAAAAGGCGTAAGGTTCACAATGGTGTAAAACTAAAATGGGATATACAGGTCTAGAATTCGAGTTATAGGAACAAGGGCCAAACCAACAACCCAAGAATGGAATCGTTGAGCGAAAACACTTGACAACCTCCTGGAAGCAGCTTTTCTTGCCACCAGACCTTTCTCCATCAATTAGAAATCAGATGCCGTCACTAAACACATTCCTTAAATTGTAGCCATTTTTTGAGTGTTTATTTTTTGGTGTCTAATATGCATATATATCACCATTGTTCTTGATTTTCTTGACTGTATATCTCTTAAATGTCAACATATACACGTGTGATTTACTTTACGAAGATTTTTCAATGCTGAGAACCTCGATCAGAGAGTAAAAAAGACGTAAGGTTCACAATGGTGTAAAACTAAAATGGGATATACCGGGCTAGGATTCGAGTTACAGGAACAAGGGCCAAACTAACCACCCAAGAATGGAATCGTCGAGCGAAAACAATTGAAAACCTTCTGGAAGCAACTTTTCTTGCCACCAGACCTTTCTCCATCAATTAAGAATCTGATGCCATCACTAAACACATTCCTTAAATTGTACCATTTTTTGAGTGTTTATTTTTTGGTGTCTAATCTGCATATATATCACCATTGCTCTTGATTTTCTTGACTGTATATCTCTGAATAGTCAACATATACACGTGTGATTTAGTTTACGAATATTGTTCAATGCCGAGAACCTCGATTAGAGAGTAAAAAAGGCGTAAGGTTCACAATGGTGTAAAACTAAAATGGGATATACCGGGGTAGGATTCGAGTTACAGGAACAAGGGCCAAACCAACCACCCAAGAATGGAATCGTCGAGCGAAAACACTTGACAACCTCCTGGAAGCACCTTTTCTTGCCACCAGACCTTTCTCCATCAATTAGGAATCTGATGCCATCACTAAACACGTTCCTTAAATTGTAGCCATTTTTTGAGTGTTTATTTTTTGGTGTCTAATCCGCATATATATCACCATTGCTCTTGATTTTCTTGACTGTATATCTCTTAAATGTCAACATATACACGTGTGATTTAGTTTGCAAAGATTTTTCAATGCCAAGAACCTCGATCAGAGAGTAAAAAAGGCGTAAGGTTCACAATGGTGTAAAACTAAAATGGGATATAACGGGCTAGGATTCGAGATACAGGAACAATGGCCAAAACAACCACCCGAGAATGGAATCGTCGAGCGAAAACACTTGACAACCTCATGGAAGCAGCTTTTCTTGCCACCAGACCTTTCTCCATCAATTAAGAATCCGATGCCGTCATTAAACACATTCCTTAAATTGAACCCATTTTTGAGTGTTTATTTTTTGGTGTCTAATCCGCATATATATCACCATTGCTCTTGATTTTTTTAACGGTATATCACTTAAATGTCAACATATACACGTTTGATTTAGTTTACGAACATTTTTCAATGCCGAGAACCTCGATCAGTGAGTAAAAAAGCCGTAAGGTTCACAATGATGTAAAACTAAAATGGGATATACCGGGCTAGGATTCGAGTTAAAGGAACAATGGCCAAACCAACCACCCAAGAATAGAATCGTTGTGCGAAAAAAGTTGACAACCTCCTAGAAGCTGCTTTTGTTGCCACCAAACCTTTTCTCCATCAATTAGGAATCTGATGCTGTCACTAAACACATCCCTTAAATTGTAGCCATTTTTTTAGTGTTTATTTTTTGGTGTCTAATCCGCATATATAACACCATTGCTCTTAATTTTCTTGACTGTATATATCTTAACTGTCAACATATACAAACGTGATTTAGTTTGCGAAGAGTTTTAAATGCCAAGAACTTCGATCAGAGAGTAAAAAAGGCGTAAGGTTCACAATGGTGTAATACTAAAATGTCATATACCGGGCTAGGATTCAAGTTACAGGAACAAGAGCCAAACCAACCACCCAAGAATGGAATCGTCGATCGAAAACACTTGACAACCTCCTAGGAGCATCTTTTTTTGCCACCAGACCTTTTTCCATCAATTAGGAATCTGATGCCGTCACTAAACACATTCCTTAAATTGTAGCCATTTTTTGAGTGTTTATTTTTTGGTGTCTAATATGTATATATAACACCATTGCTCTTGATTTTCTTGACTGTATATCTCTTAAATGTCAACATATACACGTGTGATTTTGTTTTGAAGATTTTTCAATGCCGAGAACCTTCATCAGAGAGTAAAAAATGTGTAAGGTTCACAATGGTGTAAAACTAAAATGGAATATACCGGGCTAGGATTTTAGTTACAGGAACAAGGGCCAAACCAACCACCCAAGAACGGAATCCTCAAGCGAAAACACTTGATAACCTCCGGGAAGCTACTTTTCTTGCCACCAGACATTTCTCCATCAATTAGGAATCTGATGCCTTCACTAAACACATTCCTTAAATTGTAGCCATTTTTTGAGTGTTTATTTTTTGGTGTCTAATCTGCATATATATCACCATTGCTCTTGTTTTTCTTGAATGTATATCTTTTAAGTGTCAACGTATACACGTGTGATTTAGTTTACGAATATTTTTCATTGCCAAGAACCTCGATCAGAGAGTAAAAAAGGCATAAGGTTCAAAATGGTGTAAAATTAAATGGGATATACCAGGCTAGGATTCGAGTTACAGGAACAAGGGCCAAACCAACCACCCAAGAAGGGAATCATCGAGCGAAAACACTTGACAACCTCCTAGAAGCAGTTTTTCTTGCCACCAGACCTTTCTCCATCAATTAGGAATCTGATGCTTTCATTAAACACAACCCTTAAATTGAAGCCATTTTTGAGTGTTTATTTTTTGGTGTCTAATCAGCATATATATCAACATTGCTCTTGATTTTCTTGAATGTATATCTCTTAAGTGTGAACGTGTACACGTATGATTTAGTTTACGAATATTTTCAATGCCAAGAACCTCGATCAGAGAGTAAAAAAGGCGTAAGGTTCACAATGGTGTAAAACTAAAATGGGATATACCAGGCTAGGATTCGAGTTACAGGAACAGGGGCCAAACCAACCACCTAAGAATGGAATCATCGAGCGAAAACACTTGACAACCTCCTAGAAGCAGCTTTTTCTTGCCACCAGACCTTTCTCCATCTATTAGGAATCTGATGCCGTCATTAAACCCAATCCTTAAATTGAAGCCATTTTTGAGTGTTTATTTTTTGGTGTCTAATCCGCATATATATCAACATTGCTCTTGATTTTCCTGACTGTATATCTCTTAAATGTCAACATATACACGTGTGATTTAGTTTACGAAGATTTTTCAATGCTGAGAATCTCGATCAGAGAGTAAAAAAGGCGTAAGGTTCACAATGGTGTAAAACTAAAATGGGATATAACGGGCTAGAATTCGAGTTACAGGAACAAGGGCCAAACCAACCGCCCAAAAATGAAATCGTCGAGCGAAAACACTTGACAACCTTTCTGGAAGCAGCTTTTCTTACCACCAGACCTTTCTCCATCAATTAAGAATCTGATGCCGTCACTAAACACATTCCTTAAATTGTAGCCATTTTTTGAGTGTTTATTTTTTGGTGTCTAATCCGCATATATATCACCATTGCTCTTGATTTTCTTGACTGTATATCTCTGAAATGTCAACATATACACGTGTGATTTAGTTTACGAATATTTTTCAATGTCGAGAACCTCGATTAGAGAGTAAAAAATGCGTAAGGTTCACAATGGTGTAAAAATAAAATGGGATATACCGGGCTAGGATTCGAGTTACAGGAACAAGGTCCAAACCAACCACCCAAGAATGGAATCGTCGAGCGAAAACACTTGACAACCTCCTGGAAGCACCTTTTCTTGCCACCAGACCTTTCTCCATCAATTAGGAATCTAATGCCATCACTAAACACATTCCTTAAATTGTAGCCATTTTTTGAGTGTTTATTTTTTGGTGTCTAATCCGCATATATATCACCATTGCTGTTGATTTTCTTGACTGTATATCTCTTAAATGTCAACATATACACGTGTGATTTAGTTTGCGAAGATTTTTCAATGCCAAGAACCTCAATCAGAGAGGAAAAAAGGCATAAGGTTCACCATGGTGTAAAACTAAAATGGGATATAACGGCTAGGATTCGAGTTATAGGAACAAGGGCCGAACCAACCACCCGAGAATGGAATCGTCGAGTGAAAACACTTGACAACCTCATGGAAGTAGCTTTTCTTGCCACCAGACCTTTCTCCATCAATTAAAAATCCGATGCCGTCATTAAACACATTCCTTAAATTGAACCCATTTTTGAGTGTTTATTTTTTGGTGTCTAATCCGCATATATATCACCATTGCTCTTGATTTTCTTAATAGTATACCTCTTAAATGTCAATATATACACGTGTGATTTAGTTTACGAAGATTTTTCAATGCCGAGAACCTTGATCAGAGAGTAAAAAAGGCGTAAGGTTCACAATGATGTAAAACTAAAATGGGATATACCGGGCTAGGATTCGAGTTAAAGGAACAAGGGCCATATCAACCACCCAAGAATGGAATCGTTGAGCGAGAAAAGTTGCAACCTCCGGGAAGCAGCTTTTCTTGCCACCAAACCTTTCTCCATCAATTTGGAATCTGATGCCGTCACTAAACATATTCCTTAAATTGTAGCCATTTTTTAGTGTTTGTTTTTTGGTGTCTAATCCGCATATATAACACCATTGCTCTTAATTTTCTTGACTGTATATATCTTAAATGTCAACATATACACGCGTGATTTAATTTGCGAAGATTTTTAAATGCCAAGAACCTCGATCAGAGAGTAAAAAAGGCGTAAGGTTCAAAATGGTGTAAAACTAAAATGTGATATACCGGGCTAGGATTCGAGTTACAGGAACAAGAGCCAAACCAACCACTCAAGAATGTAATCGTCGATCGAAAACACTTGAAAAACTCCTAGAAGCATCTTTTCTTGCCACCAGACCTTTTTCCATCAATTAGGAATCTGAGGCCGTCACTAAACACATTCCTTAAATTGTAGCCATTTTTTGAGTGTTTATTTTTTGGTGTCTAATCCGCAAATATATTATAATTGCTCTTGATTTTCTTGACTGCATATCTCTTAAATGTCAACATATACACGTGTGATTTAGTTTACGAAGATTTTTCAATGCCGAAAACCTCGATCAGAGAGTAAAAAAGGCGTAAGGTTCACAATGGTGTAAAACTAAAATGGGATCTACCGGGCTAGGATTCGAGTTACAGGAACACGGGCCAAACCAACCACCTAAGAATGGAATCATCGAGCGAAAACACTTGACAACCTCCTAGAAGCAGCTTTTTCTTGCCACCAGACCTTTCTCCATCTATTAGGAATCTGATGCCGTCATTAAACACAATTCTTAAATTGAAGCCATTTTTGAGTGTTTATTTTTTGGTGTCTAATCCGCATATATATCAACATTGCTCTTGATTTTCCTGACTGTATATCTCTTAAATGTCAACATATACACGTGTGATTTAGTTTACGAAGATTTTTCAATGCTGAGAATCTCGATCAGAGAGTAAAAAAGGCGTAAGGTTCACAATGGTGTAAAACTAAAATGGGATATAACGGGCTAGAATTCGAGTTACAGGAACAAGGGCCAAACCAACCACCCAAAAATGAAATCGTCGAGCGAAAACACTTGACAACCTTTCTGGAAGCAGCTTTTCTTACCACCAGACCTTTCTCCATCAATTAAGAATCTGATGCCGTCACTAAACACATTCCTTAAATTGTAGCCATTTTTTGAGTGTTTATTTTTTGGTGTCTAATCCGCATATATATCACCATTGCTCTTGATTTTCTTGACTGTATATCTCTGAAATGTCAACATATACACGTGTGATTTAGTTTACGAATATTTTTCAATGTCGAGAACCTCGATTAGAGAGTAAAAAATGCGTAAGGTTCACAATGGTGTAAAAATAAAATGGGATATACCGGGCTAGGATTCGAGTTACAGGAACAAGGTCCAAACCAACCACCCAAGAATGGAATCGTCGAGCGAAAACACTTGACAACCTCCTGGAAGCACCTTTTCTTGCCACCAGAACTTTCTCCATCAATTAGGAATCTAATGCCATCACTAAACACATTCCTTAAATTGTAGCCATTTTTTGAGTGTTTATTTTTTGGTGTCTAATCCGCATATATATCACCATTGCTGTTGATTTTCTTGACTGTATATCTCTTAAATGTCAACATATACACGTGTGATTTAGTTTGCGAAGATTTTTCAATGCCAAGAACCTCGATCAGAGAGGAAAAAAGGCGTAAGGTTCACCATGGTGTAAAACTAAAATGGGATATAACGGGCTAGGATTCGAGTTATAGGAACAACGGCCGAACCAACCACCCGAGAATGGAATCGTCGAGTGAAAACACTTGACAACCTCATGGAAGTAGCTTTTCTTGCCACCAGACCTTTCTCCATCAATTAAGAATCCGATGCCGTCATTAAACACATTCCTTAAATTGAACCCATTTTTGAGTGTTTATTTTTTGGTGTCTAATCCGCATATATATCACCATTGCTCTTGATTTTCTTAACAGTATACCTCTTAAATGTCAACATATACACGTGTGATTTAGTTTACGAAGATTTTTCAATGCCGAGAACCTTGATCAGAGAGTAAAAAAGGCGTAAGGTTCCCAATGATGTAAAACTAAAATGGGATATACCGGGCTAGGATTCGAGTTAAAGGAACAAGGGCCATACCAACCACCCAAGAATGGAATCGTTGAGCGAAAAAAGTTGACAACCTCCGAGAAGCAGCTTTTCTTGCCACCAAACCTTTCTCCATCAATTAGGAATCTGATGCCGTCACTAAACATATTCCTTAAATTGTAGCCATTTTTTAGTGTTTGTTTTTTGGTGTCTAATCCGCATATATAACACCATTGCTCTTAATTTTCTTGACTGTATATATCTTAAATGTCAACATATACACGCGTGATTTAATTTGCGAAGATTTTTAAATGCCAAGAACCTCGATCAGAGAGTAAAAAAGGCGTAAGGTTCAAAATGGTGTAAAACTAAAATGTGATATACCGGGCTAGGATTCGAGTTACAGGAACAAGAGCCAAACCAACCACTCAAGAATGGAATCGTCGATCGAAAACACTTGACAAACTCCTAGAAGCATATTTTCTTGCCACCAGACCTTTTTCCATCAATTAGGAATCTGAGGCCGTCACTAAACACATTCCTTAAATTGTAGCCATTTTTTGAGTGTTTATTTTTTGGTGTCTAATCCGCAAATATATTATAATTGCTCTTGGTTTTCTTGACTGCATATCTCTTAAATGTCAACATATACACGTGTGATTTAGTTTACGAAGATTTTTCATTGCCGAGAACCTCGATCAGAGAGTAAAAAAGGCGTAAGGTTCACAATGGTGTAAAACTAAAATGAGATTTACCGGGCTAGGATTCGAGTTACAGGAACAAGGGCTAAACCAACCACTCAAGAATGGAATCGTCGATCGAAAACACTTGACAAACTCCTAGAATCATCTTTTCTTGCCACCAGACCTTTTTCCATCAATTAGGAATCTGAGGCCGTCACTAAACACATTCCTTAAATTGTAGCCATTTTTTGAGTGTTTATTTTTTGGTGTCTAATCCGCAAATATATTACAATTGCTCTTGATTTTCTTGACTGTATATATCTGAAATGTCAACATATACACGTGTGATTTAGTTTACGAATATTTTTCAATGTCGAGAACCTCGATTAGAGAGTAAAAAATGCGTAAGGTTCACAATGGTGTAAAACTAAAATGGGATATACCGTGCTTGGATTCGAGTTACAGGAACATGGTCCAAACCAACCACCCAAGAATGGAATCGTCGAGCGAAAACACTTGACAACCTCCTGGAAGCACCTTTTCTTACCACCAGACCTTTCTCCATCAATTAGGAATCTAATGCGATCACTAAACACATTCCTTAAATTGTAGCTATTTTTTGAGTGTTTATTTTTTGGTGTCTAATCCGCATATATATCACCATTGCTGTTGATTTTCTTGACTGTATATCTCTTAAATGTCAACATATACACGTGTGATTTAGTTTGCGACGATTTTTCAATGCCAAGAACCTCGATCAGAGAGGAAAAAAGACGTAAGGTTCACCATGGTGTAAAACTAAAATGGGATATAACGGGCTAGGATTCGAGTTATAGGAATAAGGGCCGAACCAACCACCCGAGAATGGAATCGTCGAGTGAAAACACTTGACAACCTCATGAAAGTAGCTTTTCTTGCCACCAGACCTTTCTCCATCAATTAAGAATCCGTTGCCGACATTAAACACATTCCTTAAATTGAACCCATTTTTGAGTGTTTATTTTTTGGTGTCTAATCCGCATATATATCACCATTGCTCTTGATTTTCTTAACAGTATATCTCTTAAATGTCAATATATACACGTGTGATTTAGTTTACGAAGAGTTTTCAATGCCGAGAACCTTGATCAGAGAGTAAAAAAGGCGTAAGGTTCACAATGATGTAAAACTAAAATGGGATATACCGGGCTAGGATTCGAGTTAAAGGAACAAGGGCCAAACCAACCACCCAAGAATGGAATCGTTGAGCGAAAAAAGTTGACAACCTCCGGGAAGCAGCTTTTCTTGCCACCAAACCTTTCTCCATCAATTAGGAATCTGATGCCGTCACTAAACATATTCCTTAAATTGTAGCCATTTTTTAGTGTTTATTTTTTGGTGTCTAATCCGCATATATAACACCATTGCTCTTAATTTTCTTGACTGTATATATCTTAAATGTCAACGTATACACGCGTGATTTAATTAGAGAAGATTTTTAAATGCCAAGAACCTCGATCAGAGAGTAAAAAAGGCGTAAGGTTCACAATGGTATAAAACTAAAATATGATATACCGGGCAAGGATTCGAGTTACAGGAACAAGAGCCAAACCAACCACTCAAGAATGGAATCGTCGATCCAAAACACTTGACAAACTCCTAGAAGCATCTTTTCTTGCCACCAGACCTTTTTCCATCAATTAGGAATCTGATGCCGTCACTAAACACATTCCTTAAATTGTAGCCATTTTTTGAGTGTTTATTTTTTGGTGTCTAATCCGCATATATATCAACATTGCTCTTGATTTTCCTGACTGTATATCTCTTAAATGTCAACATATACACGTGTGATTTAGTTTACGAAGATTTTTCAATGCCGAGAACCTCGATCAGAGAGTAAAAAAGGCGTAAGGTTAACAATGGTGTAAAACTAAAATGGGATATACCGGGCTAGGATTCGAGTTACAGGAACAAGGGCCAAACCAACCACCCAAAAATGAAATCGTTGAGCGAAAACACTTGACAACCTTCTGGAAGCAGCTTTTCTTACCACCAGACCTTTCTCCATCAATTAGGAATCTGATGCCGTCACTAAACACATTCCTTAAATTGTAGCCATTTTTTGAGTGTTTATTTTTTGGTGTCTAATCCGCATATATATCACCATTGCTCTTGATTTTCTTGACTGTATATCTCTTAAATGTCAACATATACACGTGTGATATAGTTTACGAAGATTTTTCAATGCCGAGAACCTCGATCAGAGAGTAAAAAAGGCGTAAGGTTCACAATGGTGTAAAACTAAAATGGGATATACCGGGCTAGAATTCGAGTTACAGGAACAAGGGCCAAACCAACCACCCAAGAATGGAATCGGTGAGCGAAAACACTTGACAACCTCCTGGAAGCAGCTTTTCTTGCCACCAATCCTTTCTCCATCAATTAGGAATCTGATGCCGTCACTAAACACATTCCTTAAATTGTAGCCATTTTTTGAGTGTTTATTTTTTGGTGTCTAATCCGCATATATATTACCATTGCTCTTGATTTTATTGACTGTATATCGCTTAAATGTCTACATATACACGTGTGATTTAGTTTACGAAAATTTTTCAATGCCGAGACCCTCGATCAGAGAGTAAAAAAGGCGTAAGGTTTACAATGGTGTAAAACTAAAATGGGATATACCGGACTAGGATTCGAGTTACAGGAACAAGGGCCAAACCAACCACCCAAGAATGGAATCGTCGAGCAAAAACACTTGACAACCTCCTGGAAGCAGCTTTTCTTGCCACAAGACCTTTCTTCAACAATTAGGAATCTCATGCCGTCACTAAAAAATTCCTTAAATTCTAGCCATTTTTTTAGTTTTTATTTTTTGGTGTCTAATCTGCATATATATCACCATTGCTCTTGATTTTCGTGAATGTATATCTCTTAAATGTCAACATATACACGTGTGATTTAGTTTACGAAGATTTTTCAATGCCGAGAACCTCGATCAGAGAGTAAAAAAGGTGTAAGGTTAACAATGGTGTAAAACTAAAATGGGATATACCGGGCTAGGATTCGAGTTAAAGGAACAATGGCCAAACCAACCACCCAAGAATGGAATCGTCGAGCGAAAACACTTGACAACCTCCTGGAAGCAGCTTTTCTTGCCACCAGACCTTTCTCCAGCAATTAGGAATCTGATGCCGTCATTAAACACATTCCTTAAATTGTAGCCATTTTTTGAGTGTTTATTTTTTGGTGTCTAATCCGCATATATATCACCATTGCTCTTGATTTTCTTGATTGTATATAACGGAATTGTCAACATATACATGTGTGTTTAGTTTACGAAGATTTTTCAATGTCGAGAACCTCGATTAGAGGGAAAAAAAGGTGTAAGGTTCACAACGGTGTAAAACTAAATTGGGATATACCGTGCTAGGATTCGAGCTACAGGAACAAGGGCCAAACCAACCAGCCAAGTGTCACACCCCGATTTCCACGTGTCACCGGTGGGCCCGGTGGGGAGTATTGTGACGTGGTTGGCAACATAATAGTCAAACAACACAATATTTAATATGCACAGCGGAAGCAAATGAATAATATGATTCAACTTTAATAATATTGTAATATCGTGTATCACAATAGTTGAATGTTCGTCCACAGAAGGATCAAAAATAAATAGTAGTTCGACAGACGATAGGCATCTTAAGCTTGCGAGACTTCTATTGATGCTAAGGAGAAATCCCAGCCAATTACGCTTAGTACCTGCATTTAATCTTTTTCGGAAAATACGTCAGTTTACACTGGTAAATACAATCAACTGACTCATTTTGGAAAATGATTGAAAATTGATTTGGATGCACGTGGCATAAACATTTTATAACTTGGGAGAATTATTTAAATATATAATCTTGTGAACGAATTACATGTTCCTTATGCGTTCAGTAGCCCGGATCGTGTCCGGGTTAAGGATCAATAGACACACCACATTATTCTTTTGTGCACCGACGGGTGTACACCTACACCCCCCAAAGGCTTTTAAGTAAACAAAACTGTTTAAACGGGCCGATTAAATTTTTCAATTAACCACCAAACGATGGAAGATTTAATGCCCGATCAAGCGGTATTTTAAATACCGTAACCCAAGCCCGTATAGGGAAAATAAGTTAAAAGTATTTACCTGAGCAATGTAATAATCACAGTAAGCAAAATGCACGTAGCTTTTACTGGTCTCCTATTCTGGAACAAAGGTTTATAATAACCTATTAGAATCCTAACGGGTCTTTAATTAAGCTTAAGCTTAGACCGGCTAGTTTCAAAGATACGGTTCGTACGCACGATTAGGCGAAGACCGGAGAGAATGTGATTTAAACCCGACAAGTTAAGAGACTTGCTTAATATGGGTATTTCATACACATTCTGGATTTTGAGATAAAACCGATAAGGTTTGACCCGTTTAGGCCAGTTTATGTAAACTAGTTACATAAACCGAACCGAACGCGTAATAAGCGTAACGGGTATACATATGAGCCATTTACAGGTTTCCTAAGTTAATATGCTTCATATATATATATATTGTGACATCATTAATATGTCTTTTATTATGCCCGAAACAAATTTAAACACAAACTATGCCCCGTAGGGGTAGTTTGGTCATTTAAAAGGTTATAAAAGAGTTTAAGTATTTACCTGAGTCACAGGTCTGATGTAAACATCAAAAATACTTATTTTACTAAGTTATAACAGTAGGGTAAAGTATATATGTGAAATTTATCAATTCTAACCAAACTATGCACCGTAGGGGCATTTTGGTAATTTCACATAAGCCGTAAAGCTCAAAACTGAAGTCTGAGTTAAACAACTTTTGCTTATTGTCAAGATATTATAATTTGCCTCAAATATCAGTAGGTATCAACCCTTGTATGTTTAAAATAGTTCTAGTACATACTATGCGCTAAAAACGCTTAATAAGGCGATTAGAAGCCATTTCCGGGTTCGATACTTAAAGCTGATATTTTTATCATTCCAGAAGGCTTAAAATAATTTATTTAACATAATTAATTAGTAGCAGAAGGTTTGGAGTCAATTAGATATGTAAAACTCATTTTATGGCCCGTAAGGGCAAAACCGACAATTTCCGGATTAAGCCTACGACTTTGAGTTATGCTCAGCCTAAAATTTATTAAAAATCTTCAAAAATCCCAAAATAATATATTACATCAGTGGGTAAAGAGTTTGATATCAAAAAGTATGTTTAAGTAGGCTATACGCTAATTACGCCGTTTAATTAACATAAAGCTTTCATTTTACGCTAACGAGCATAACTCTTAATCTACACCTCGAACTGATGTCAAACTTTGCATACAAGTTTATATATTAGTAACTAAGGTTTCTACACTTTTACATTTTCACAAATCACGTTTTAAGGTGAAAAGGGCATAATGGTCAACATATGAGCAATTAACGGAATCATGCGTATTACTTGGTTAACTAATGAACCATGGTGTATAATCACAGAGGGTTATACAAGCATGTTACCTGGTCTAAATAAGGCTCTAAGGTATTTCTAAAACATACCAAAACAGGTCAGAACTGAAGTCAAAGCAAAAGTCAAAGCTTTGCGACTTTCGGTTCCGAACCGGGTCTAAACAGTAAATTATCGGGTTGAACATGTTTAGACATGTTCTTACACTAATTACCAAGTTATATTAATGATCAAACAGGTTATATGTGTTCTACATTGCTAATCATGCATATATTAGAATTTAAGTATCCTGTTGACTTTTTAATTACAAGTTTGACCCAACATTTGACCTAGTTAGAGTGGGAATCAGGGGGAACCCTTTTAAGGGTTTATTACCCACATAATTACCAACTTATAACTACTTTTAATTCGAACTTTGACTGAGCCATTATTAATTAATCTCGAAGTCAAACCGTAATTACGACGGTTTGACTTTTAGCTAAATAACTAAGCTAAACCCAATTAAAGAAGTTAAGCAAACTTACAAGAGTCCTATGAACGATTTGTGATCACTTGAGAGGGGTCTTGAGCTCCAGAAGTGATCAGGAAGTGCAAGAGAAGATGTGAAGAACTTGTTGCAAACTAAGGGCTTTATATAGTGATTTAATCACCATAAAAAGTTGACACACAAGTCTACATCCGACCACAACTGATTAACGAGTGTCCCTAGTGCTTAAGGGGTGCCTTAGGGGTCGTCCAAGATGAGGAAATTCGGTTAAAAGTCGATTACAAGGGCCATGGCAGACAAAGAACCAAGAAAATCGCATCAGATGGGCCTAGGCGTGGCGCGAAGGACCCCCCCTGGGCCTCGCGTCGCGCGACACCATGTCTGACTCAAATCCAACTTTAGATTTTTATGTTTTTATCCTTGCCCCTTCAAACTTTGCTTAGACTTCCTTTCTTGCATTATGAACCCTCATAATTGATTTATAAGGGATTTAAAACATATACCCACTTTGTTAAGTCCCCGGTTAACTTTATTGTTACCCGAAAAGTCCTAACTTTCAACGTTGACGCTTTAACCCTTCGCACACGAATTTGATCATAACTTTCTCATACGATAACGAAACTTTACGAAATTTATATCGTGCATTCTAGTGAGCATAATTAACTGTTACAAAGCTTCGGGTTTGTCAAAAGGTCACTCAGAGGTATAACTTAAACATGTTGACACATTTAACCCCTGTAGTTTGTAATCTCTCACTTTTAGCTTCGCATGATCCATGATTTATTCGTTTGATGTTATAAACATCATGTAGGGTTAATGTACAATATATTTATTCACTGTTGACATTTAGAACCCGTATATCCACATACTTTCCATGACTGTCAACTTTAATCCTTTTATAACATTCTTTCACACGTTCAAACATATTACATGTGTCAACGCATTATAGGATGTGAATTTTCGAGGTGTTACATCCTCACCCCCTTAAAATAAATCTCGACCCGAGATTTACTGAAATAAATAAGGGTACTTTTCTTTCATCATGGATTCAACCTCCCACGTGTATTCGGGACCTCTACGGGCATCCCATTTTACCTTTACAATAGGCACATGCTTCCTTCGAAGCTTCTTAACCTGTCGATCCTCGATCGACAATGGTTTTTCCACAAATTTCAAGCTCTCATCTATATGCACATCTGTATGTGGTATAACCAGTGATTCATCAGCGAAGCACTTCTTCAGATTGAAGATGTGGAACACATTGTGAATTCCACTGAGCTCTTCTGGTAAGTTTAACTTATAGGCAACTGACCCGACACGTTCGATAACCTCGAAAGGTCCTATGTATCTCGGGCTTAGCTTGCCTTTCTTACCAAATCGCATCACTCCCTTCCAGGGTGATACTTTAAGTAGGACTTTGTCACCTACTTCGAAGTTCATAGCTTTACGCTTTGGATCTGCGTAACTCTTCTGCCTATCACGAGCAGCTTTGAGACGGTCACGAATCTGGACAATCTTGTCCGTCGTTTCAAAGACTATCTCAGGTCCTGATAATTGGACATCTCCAACTTCCGCCCAACAAACAGGCGTTCTACACTTTCTACCGTATAATGCCTCAAAAGGCGCAGCCTTAATGCTGGTATGGTAGCTATTGTTGTAGGAGAATTCGATTAATGGTAGGTGGTTATCCCAACTACCACCCAAATCAATCACACATGCACGTAGCATGTCTTCCAACGTTTGAATACTACGCTCACTCTGGCCGTCCGTCTGAGGATGGTAAGCCGTACTAAAATTCAAACGTGTGCCCAAAGATTGTTGGAAACTCTTCCAAAAATGTGACGTGTATCTAGTATCTCTGTCAGAGATAATAGACACAGGTATGCCATGTAAAGCTACAATCTTATCTACATACAGTTGGGCTAACATGTCGGAGCTATAAGTCTCCTTGATGGGTAAGAAATGTGCTGACTTAGTCAGTCTATCAACTATAACCCATATTGTATCCTTTCCTTTCCTTGTCTTAGGTAACTTGGTGATAAAATCCATAGTTACCATTTCCCACTTCCACGTATGAAGTTCTGGCTGTTGTAGCAAACCTGACGGTTTCTGATGCTCGGCTTTGACTTGCGCACATGTCAAGCATTTAGCTACATAGGCAGCTACAGACTTTTTCAAGCCTATCCACCAATAATTTGCCCTTAGATCCTGGTACATCTTATCAGCCCCACGATGAACGGAATATTTAGAACTATGGGCTTCCTGGAGGATGACATCTCGTAGTCCTCCATAAACTGGAACCCATATTCGTCCATTCAATCTCAGAATTCCGTCTTTGCCAAGAGATAACTGCTCCTCAGTTACTCCTAGCTTTTCATTAGGATAGTTAGCTTCCAACACAGCTTCCTTCTGTGCAGCTAACAACCTTTCAATCAAACTGTTCTTTATCTCCATGCGCTTGGCATTGATTCGGATGGGTTTCACCCTTTCCTTTCGACTCAAGGCATCAGCGACTACATTCGCCTTGCCGGGATGATATCTGATTTCACAATCATAATCATTTAAAGTCTCCATCCAACGGCGCTGCCTCATGTTTAAATCTTTCTGATTGAACAGATGCTGGAGGCTCTTGTGGTCAGAATAGATCACACACTTAATACTATATAAATAATGCCTCCAGAGCTTCAGTGCAAATACAACGGCACCCAACTCCAAGTCGTGGGTGGTGTAATTCTTTTCATGCACTTTTAACTGTCTTGAAGCATAGGCAATAACCTTGCTTTTCTGCATAAGCACACACCCCATGCCGGTGTGTGAAGCATCACAGTAAACTACGAACTCTTCGGTGCCTTCAGGCAATGTCAGTATAGGAGCGTTTCTCAACTTTTGCTTCAGAATATCAAAGGACTCTTGCTGCTTAGGGCCCCAAACGAACTTTACTTTCTTCTTAGTCAAGGAAGTTAGGGGTGCAACAATCCTTGAAAAATTTTCGATGAATCGCCTGTAGTACCCTGCCAAACCTAGGAAGCTACGAATCTCCGTAGGTGTCTTTGGCTCTTGCCAGTTCATGACTGCTTCAACCTTAGCGGGATCCACTTGGATACCACGCTCACTGACCACATGTCCAAGGAACTGGACTTCTCGAAGCCAGAATTCACACTTAGAGAATTTGGCATAGAGTTTCTCATGATGTAGAAGCTTGAGAATACAGCGAAGGTGTTTCTCATGGTCAGCTTGATTCTTAGAGTAAATAAGAATGTCGTCGATGAAAACGATGATGAATTTATCTAAGTACGGCTTGCAAACGCGATTCATGAGATCCATGAATGCAGCCGGTGCATTAGTGAGCCCAAAAGGCATCACTAGGAACTCGTAATGACCATAACGAGTCCTAAATGCAGTTTTGTGAACGTCTTCATCTCTAACCTTCAACTGATGGTAGCCTGACCTCAAGTCTATCTTCGAGAAATAACTTGCCCCTTGTAATTGGTCGAACAAATCGTCGATCCTAGGCAAAGGATATCTATTCTTTATCGTGACCTTGTTAAGTTCACGGTAGTCGATACACAGACGCATCGATCCATCCTTCTTCTTGACAAATAGGACTGGCGCTCCCCAAGGAGACGAACTAGGTTTAATGAAACCTTTGGCTAGCAATTCGTCTAGCTGTGTCCTCAATTCTTTCATCTCCGTTGGTGCCAACCTATAAGGTGCTCTAGCAACTGGTGCTGCTCCGGGGATGATATCAATTCTGAACTCCACTTGTCTATCTGGTGGTAAACCAGGTAGTTCTTCTGGGAAAACTTTAGGGTATTCATAAATGACGGGAATGTCTTCTATCTTCGGTTTAGGCTCATCAATAATCACTTGTGCCATGTAGATGACACAACCCTTCTTTAAACACTTGGAAGCCTTGAGCATAGTCACTTGCTCAGGCAGTCCATACTGGGTATCTCCCCGAATGGTAAGTGACTCACCAGACGGAGTCTTTATCACCACTTGCTTTTTGTTGCAGACAATTTGGGCCTGGTTATGAGATAACCAGTCCATACCCAAAACTATGTCAAAACCAGCCAACTTAAAGGGAAGTAGAGACAGAGGAAAAGATTGGTTCTTAATGGATATGACGCATCCATCTAACACAGTTGAGACGGTTTCTAGTGTGCCATCTGCTAACTCCACCTCATAATTCACACTTAAGGTTTTGATAGGTAATTTCAGCAATTCACAAGACTTATTATCTACGAAAGACTTATCAGCGCCTGAATCAAAAAGTACTCTTGCATAGACATCATTTACAAGGAAAGTACCTGTAATAACGTTGTCGTCTAGAACCGCTTCCTTTGCGTCCATTCTGAAGACTCTCGCATTGGTCTTTTTGGCCTCTTCAGGCTTCTTGGCGTACTTAGGGCAGTTGGTTTTAATGTGCCCCTTCTCATTGCAACTGTAGCAAGTTGCATCTTTCAGTTTCTTACAATCTAAGGTCTTGTGGTCCTTGGATTTGCATATACCACAAGCATAGGCTTTTGACTGAGTCTGTGACTTCGACTCAAGTCTGCACTTTCCATAGTTCTGTTTCTTGCAAATCTTGCACTTGGGCTTCTCACCAGAATGATGCCCATCTTTCCTTGACTCTGATCCTTTCTTGTTGTCACCGTTCCCACGGTGCTTCTTGTTCGACCTCCGTGAGTTATCATCTTCACGTTTTCTCTTCTCAGCATCTTTGTTCCTCAGCGATCTTTATCTGACCGCATCCAGAGTAAGGGACAAAGATATGTCAGCTACAGATCTAAAAGTAGTTGGCCGAGAGGCCTTTACGCTTGCCTTTATCTCGGGGGCTAAACCACCGATAAAACGAGCTATTCTCTTTGGTTCCGGGGTCACCAGATAAGGAACCAACCGGGACATTGTGTTGAAGCTCGTTAGGTAAGCTTGACAGTTAAGGTTTGTCATCACCAATGATAGAAAATCAGACTCTTTCTTCTCCACCTCATGCTGAGGGCAGTGATTTTCCCTGATAAGGGCAACAAATTGATCCCATGACATGTTGTACAATGGGATTTTCCTGGTGGCTTGAATCAGTGATCTCCACTAGGCTAAGGCTTCCCCCTTAAATGATTTCGAAACAAACTTGACTATATCCTTCTCAGCACATCCGCTGATATCCACAACCGTGTCCATCTCGTCTAGCCACGTCATGCAGTCAATGGCTCCCTTTTCCCCAGTAAAATCCCTGGGTTTGCAAGACACAAAGTATTTATAGGAGCAACCCTTGTTATCGGGTTCTTGTTTTAGTACATTCTGCTGAGATGGAGCATTGTGGTGGTTTGAGGAGAGTCTATCGTCATCCTTCTTGGGATCTTCCTTCTTGGGAGGTGGCTTTGAATGCGGGGTAGATAGGGTCCTACTCCGAGTCCCACTATACTCTTCGTACTGCCGCTCTAAAGCCTTTGTAACAGCGTCATCAACTAACGCTTTCAATTCAGCACCCGTTAAAGTAATTCGGGCGTTATCATTGTTCTCCACTGGATGACTATTTATCTCGTCCGAATTAGCCATTTTTAATTGAACTGTTACAGAAAACAAGGACAATAGTTTATTTGGGAGTTTATTATGGAATTGCCACTTAGGGTAATTCATTAACCATGGTAAACAGAGACCATATTTGGTTAATTTGTTAATCAAATTTATTTAGGATTTTAATATAACTTATCCTAATTATAAAACAATAATAGTTTTATTAATAGCACAAAAGGCCTAGTCACATGGACAATTATAAGCCATGATTTCAGAGAATCAAGGCATGAAGGTTTGAATCATAGTTCATTACCTTTTTCTGACAGGGAGTCCTAGCGACCACTGTCTTTTGGCTCATATGGAAATGAGCAGTGCCCGTGGGCGTTATATTACCACGTATGGTCAAAATATGATCATCTTAATTGATGATTTAACCCATGATTCAGAGATCATTAAGTTGGGTTTGGGATCTTTGGAAAGATCCTTATATAAAAATGACGTGTGTGATTTTAACTAATCACGTCTGCCAGGAGCGTTAAAATGTTTACAGATGTTAACAGGGATTTGAATCTTTTAAACAGGTCTTACCATCACGGCCAGGTTTTTATAATGACACACAGGCTAGGTTTCACTCTTAAGATTCTTATTCAATATTTAATAGGCAGATTATTATCAAAAAGGAATGATTTTGATTTATTTATTTCATATATAATATTTATGCATATAATAGCAAAAATGAAATTTATAAACTTTCATTCCATTAATTTAAAAGATTACATGTCGCCCTAAACGGGACCTTTCAAATAGACAAATCACCCACGCAGGGGTTTAACAACAAGCATATCCACGCAGGGGTCAAACTAGAATAATAGTCCACGCAGGGACTTAAACATACAATATACCCTCATAGGGGTAAATAGAAAGATAGACCCACGCAGGGGTCAAAACAATCAAACATACATACCCACACAGGGGCTAATACAATAAGACATGCCCACGCATGGGCTCAATTGATACAAGGAAGTTACAACAATTAGTGGAAGGATTCAATGGTCCTTCTTGCTCTTCCCTTTGATCAAGCTTGTCAATCCTTGGAAGAAAGTCTGTCGCTCCCTACGTTCTCGGTGGAAGTCTCGCTCGACCTGATCCAGTCTCTGTAGAATTTCCTCCCTTTTTGGGGGAGAAAATCGTGGCTGCTGCGATTGCGTCCGTATTATCAGTCTGGCAGGTATCTGGTACCCATGAGTTGGGTATCCTACTCCCCATGGATCCCCATAGGGTCCTTGGGTGTTATAGTTAGCCGCTACCATGTACGGGTCAGCTTCGGCGTAGTTGTAGTTGGTGTGCACTGGCTGCTCAAACGGGTTATACGCCATGGAACCCGTGTATGCCGGAATCAGGTTATCAAAACCCATAGGTGGTGGTTGCGGTGCAACTGGGTGCGAAGGTCCACCCATTTGTGGGTCTTCCTGAAGTGGCGGGTAATGGCTGCCACTTGATTGGCGTGGGGAGCTAAAATGGAAGTCCCCCGCTCGTGCAGACATACGCGCTCCGGTTCTCCTACGCCTTGGCGGTTGTGGAGGTGCCGGCTGAACTGGTGGTGGTGGAGGTGGTGGCGTGACTGCCACGAACCGCGAATCCACAGAGGGATCCTGCTGCTGCTGATGAGGCGACGAATGATGCGAGGGTGTGAAGTACCACTCGTGCTGAGTAAATCTCGCCTGAAAGCTGTCTGGACCACCGTAGGGTGATCCATGAAAAGAAGAGCCATCCGAAATCTCAATTGGATGGTTCGGTGTACCACTGGCGGGTTCGACGGGATCCGTGTCCTCGTCCATATCCTCCGCGTTGTCTCCCGAGAAGTGGTCCTCCGGTCCCAATGGGTTGAAACCCACTGGTTCTTGTATGAAATTTGTCGGGTTAAACCGGCCCCTAAAAACAGGTGTAGGGTCACCAAAGGAGTTGTGCGATAAAGATCGCTGTAACGGTGTGTATGAGGGTTGCGGGTTGTTGGGCTCATACTCCGGCTGTGGCCCATAAGGGTTATGAGCGGGAGGTGTTGAACTGTGTGAGACCGACCATCTAGCCGGCTCAAAGAGGTTCCTCCGGTTCTGCCGAGGATCGTCACTCTCCGTGGTGGAAGGAGCTCGCATATGCGAAGGTCCAGCTTCATTATCATTGGGGGCGATGATTGGCCCCTTGCCTCGTCCTCTTCTTCTAAAGAATCTTGGCGGCATTTTTAAATCCTGTCAATACAAAATGAGATAACGACAAGAATATATATAAAATAAAGGACAAAACAAAACCAAACAAAGTAGAATTTGTCCTATGTTATTTGTCTAGACTCGAAGGTTTAGAAATGTGCAATTGTGTAACTGAGATTAAACACAAAAGGCTAGTGTTTAATTCACTCAGTGTTGGCTCTGATACCAACCTGTCACACCCCGATTTCCATGTGTCACCGGTGGGCCCGGTGGGGAGTATCGTGACGTAGTTGGCAACATAATAGTCAAACAACACAATATTTAATATGCACAGCGGAAGCAAATGAATAATATGATTCAACTTTAATAATATTGTAATATCGTGTATCACAATAGTTGAATGTTCGTCCACAGAAGGATAAAAAATAAATAGTAGTTCAACAGACGATAGGCATCTTAAGCTTACGAGACTTCTATTGATGCTAAGGAGAAATCCCAGCCAATTACGCTTAGTACCTGCATTTAATCTTTTTGGGAAAATACGTCAGTTTACACTGGTAAATACAATCAACTGACTCATTTTGGAAAATGATTGAAAATTGATTTGGATGCACGTGGCATAAACATTTTATAACTTGGGAGAATTATTTAAATATATAATCTTGTGAACGAATTACATGTTCCTTATGCGTTCAGTAGCCCGGATCGTGTCCGGGTTAAAGATCAATAGACACACCACATTATTCTTTTGTGCACCGACGGGTGTACGCCTACACCCCGCGCTTAAGTCGTGGCCATTTTGTAAAATGATGCCAGGGATATCCGGGACATGGTCATTAACCCCCCAAAGGCTTTTAAGTAAACAAAACTGTTTAAACGGGCTGATTAAATTATTCAATTAACCACCAAACGATGGAAGATTTAATGCCCGATCAAGCGGTATTTTAAATACCGTAACCCAAGCCCGTATAGGGAAAATAAGTTAAAAGTATTTACCTAAGCAATGTAATAATCACAATAAGCAAAATGCATGTAGCTTTTACTGGTCTCCTATTCTGGAACAAAGGTTTATAATAACCTATTAGAATCCTAACGGGTCTTTAATTAAGCTTAAGCTTAGACCGGCTAGTTTCAAAGATACGGTTCGTACGCACGATTAGGCGAAGACCAGATAGAATGTGATTTAAACCCGACAAGTTCAGATACTTGCTTAATATGGGTATTTCATACACATTCTGGATTTTGAGATAAAACCGATAAGGTTTCACCCGTTTAGGCCAGTTTATGTAAACTAGTTACATAAACCGAACCGAACGCGTAATAAGCGTAACGGGTATACATACGAGCCATTTACAGGTTTCCTAAGTTAATATGCTTCATATATGTTGTGACATCAGTAAGATGTCTTTTATTATGCCCGAAACGAATTTAAACACAAACTATGCCCCGTAGGGGTAGTTTGGTCATTTAAAAGGTTATAAAAGAGTTTAAGTATTTACCTGAGTCACAGGTCTGATGTAAACATCAAAAATACTTATTTTACTAAGTTATAACATTAGGGTAAAGTATATATGTGAAATTTATCAATTCTAACCAAACTATGCACCGTAGGGGCATTTTGGTAATTTCACATAAGCCGTAAAGCTCAAAACTGAAGTCTGAGTTAAACAACTTTTGCTTACTGTCAAGATATTATAATTTGCCTCAAATATCAGTAGGTATCAACCCTTGTATGTTTAATGGTGTAGAACTAAAATGGGATACACCGAGCTAGGATTCGAGTTACAGGAACAAGGGCCAAACCAACCACCCAAGAATGTAATCGTCGAGCGAAAACACTTGACAACCTCCTGGAAGCAGCTTTTCTTGCCACCAGACCTTTCTCCATCAATTAGGAATCTCATGCTGTCACTAAAAAAATCCTTTAATTCTAGCCATTTTTTGAGTGTTTATTGTTTCGTGACTAATCCGCATATATATCACAATTGCTCTTATTTTCTTGACTGTATATCTCGTAAATGACAACATATACACGTGTGTTTAGTTTCGAAGATTTTTCAATGCCGAGAACCTCGATTAGAGAGTTAAAAAGGTGTAAGGTTCACAATGGTGTAAAACTAAAATGGGATATACCGGGCTAGGATTCGAGTTCCAGGAACAAGGGCCAAACCAACCACCCAAGAATGGAATCGTCGAGCGAAAACACTTAACAACCTCCTGGAAGCAGCTTTTCTTGCCACCAGACCTTTCTCCAGCAATTAGGAATCTGATGCCATCACTAAACACATTCCTTAAATTGTAGCCATTTTTTGAGTGTTTATTTTTCGGTATCTAATCCGCATAGATATCACCATTGCTCATGATTTTCTTGAATGTATATCTCTTAAATCTCAACATATACACGTGTGTTTAGTTTTCAAAGATTTTTCAACGTCAAGAACCTCGATTATAGAGTAAAAAAGGCGTAAGGTTCACAATGGTGTAAAACTAAAATGGGATATACCGGGCTAGGATTCGAGTTCCAGGAACAAGGGCCAAACCAACCACCCAAGAATGGAATCGTCGAGCGAAAACACTTGACAACCTCCTGAATGCAGCTTTTCTAGCCACCAGACCTTTCTCCATCAATTAGCAATATCATGCCGTCATTAAACACATTCCTTAAATTGTAGCCGTTTTTTGAGTGTCTATTTTTTGGTGTCTCATCCGCATATATATCACCATTGCTCTTGATTTTTTTGACTGCATATCCCTGATATACACGTGTGATTTAGTTTACGAAGATTTTTCAATGCCGAGAACCTCGATCAGAGAGTAAAAAAGGCGTAAGGTTCACAATGGTGTAGAACTAAAATTGGATATAACGGGCTAGGAATCGAGTTACAGGAGCAAGCGCCAAACCAACCACCCAAGAATGGAATCGTCGAGCGAAAACACTTGACAACCACCTTGAAGCAGCTTTTCTTGCCATAAGACCTTTCTCCATCAATTAGGAATCTCATGCCGTCACTAAAAAATTCCTTAAATTCTAGCCATTTTTTGAGTTTTTATTTTGTGGTGTCTAATCTGCATATATATCACCATTGTTCTTGATTTTCTTGACTGTATATCTCTTTAATGTCAACATATACACGTGTGATTTAGTTTACGAAGATTTTTCAATGCCGAGAACCTCGATCAGAGAGTAAAAAAGGCGTAAGGTTCACAATGGTGTAAAACTAAAATGGGATATACCGGGCTAGGATTCGAGTTACAGGAACAAGTGCCAAACCAACCACCCAAGAATAGAATCGTCGAGAGAAAACACTTGACAACCTCCTGGAAGTAGCTTTTCTTCCCACCAGACCTTTCTCCATCAATTAGGAATCAGATGTCATTACTAAACAAATTCTTAAATTGTAGCCATTTTTTGAGTGTTTATTTTTTTGGTGTCTAATCCGCATATATATCACCATTGCTCTTGATTTTCTTGACTGTATATCTCTTAAATGTCAACATATACATGTGTGATTTAGTTTACGAAGATTTTTCAATACCGAGAACCTCGATCAGAGAGTAAAAAAGGCGTAAGGTTAACATTGGTGTAAAACTTAAATAGGATATACCGGGCTAGGATTCGAGTTACAGGAATAAGGTCCAAACCAACCACCGAAGTATGGAATCGTCGAGCGATAACACTTGACAACCTCCTGGAAGCAGCTTTTCTTGCCACCAGACCTTTCACCATCAATTAGGAATCTGATGCGGTCACTAAACACATTTCTTAAAATGTAGCCATTGTTGAGTGTCTAATTTTTGGTGTCTAATCCGCATATATATCACTATTGCTCTTGATTTTCTTGACTGTATATCTCTTAAATGTCCACATATACACGTGTGATTTAGTTTACGAAGATTTTTCAATACCGAGAACTTCGATCATGTAACGCCCCAAAACCCGAACGTTTAACTCACTAATGAGATTTCATGGAATACGAGATAAAATGTGACAAATATGTTATTTAACTTGGTCACAATACAAGTTAGATAATAGTAGTAAAGTTTGTGACTAAGCAATTACCACATTAAACTCAAGGGACTAAAGGTGACAAGTTAAGAAAGCTAGATGAATAAAAATGAAATAAGAATTAAAACACACACACATCAGATGTGTGTGTGTGTTCGACGCCCAGAACCAGAGAAGAAGGGGAAACCCTTCTAACCACAGAAATCCAGCCAATTGAAGCCCTAATCGTGACTGAATCTCATGCATGTCAATGATTTCTTGACCATCTAGGCCTATTAAAGCTTAAGGTAAGAAGAATTTGATAGTTTGATGATCTTGAATATGTAGGGTTTTAAGAAATTCCATGTGTTTATATGAAATTAGTATGATATTGAGCTAAGATCACCATCTAGAACATTATGAATGCTTGAAATCAATTAAATCAATGTTGGGAGTGAAAACCCACTTAGAGTAGAATGAATATGAGTTGTAAAGTGTGAAATTGGATGAGGGAATGTATGATGATTGTTTATAATGATAAATTGTTAGTTAGAGCTGAATTATAAGAGAAGTTATGTGAAATTCTATTGAATATTGATGTTTTTGATGATATTGATATGGATTGGTCCTGTTATGCAAATGATACTTGTACACTATGCTTAATTAACGGTACGCCCACCAAGTGTATGATGAAATGCCTAAGTGATGATTTTAGATGAATTGTGTATAATGATGGATGGAAAAGTATAGAATGTAATAATGAAGTGATAAACGATAGGTTAACATGAAATATGCTTTTTGATTGAAATACATATGGGTTTTTAATTGATAAAACAACTTTGATAAAAGGTATGCTTAGAAGTTGAACTTCGTACTTAAATGATGTGGTAAACGTCATGTGTTGGTCTAGAGGTTTAATGGTGAATTGATATGGATGGGCACTAAAGGTAGAGTGATTTATTAGTAAAGAAGGATGTTAAGATTACGTTAAATTGTTAACTTGAATATGGTTGACAATTGCAAGATTATAAAAGTCATATGGGACGTAGTTAGATCAATGTATGAATGTGTGATGACATGATAAATTATATAAGCTTAAAAAGATATGACTTTGAGTATATGCCTTATGTTTGTTAGAAATTGACTAATGAAGGTCAAATGTTGAGCATAGGATTAATATGATTGATGTTATGTGTGGTCTTGTATGCTAACAAGGATATTAATGTATTGACATGTAAGGATAAATAACATATCTACGGACTCAAAAACGGAGGCTAACGGGTCAAAAGTAAACATGGAACCTATGCTTGAACTTGGTCGCTCAAGGTAAGTGATTTCCATAATCACTTCTTAGTTTGTTTAAGTAATATAATGTTTAATTATTAAGTTCATATGAAGTTGAGGTCAAATCAATAGATTATTTTGATAAATGCATGAACGGGTCGAACAATTCGTAGATGAATAATAAGCCGAACACGTATAAGTTAAGAAATTCCTTAACTCGGATGTTGGATTTCAAGTTTACATGATAGAATGTTAATTTACAATCATGTAGGAAGAAACGGGAGGTTAACGGGTAAACGGTTTGAAAGTTACGCAAGTTTTAGCGTAAACGGACGAAACAAAGATACAGGTGCCGTAAATTACGCCCCAGGCCGGAATTTACGGCCTCCCCTGCATCAGCATCATGTTTGAGGCCGTAAACAGCAGGCAGGCCGTATTTTAGGCCGTAATTTGGGCCGTATTTTACTGGGTAGGCCGTAATTTACGTCCCCTGGGGGTTTGGATGGTTTCCCTTTATAAGATTTTGACCGAATGTGTTATACATGCGAATGGATGGATCTTGTTTGTAAGTAAGTCTATTATCGGATGGTCATATGCATGACTAGGGAGGTGTGTTAATTAAGTTAAGAGAATAGGATAATATATAAGTATGAATAATTGGAGTCATGGTGAGTTTAAGTCGTATAAATTAGTATGCGTGATGTGTATAGAAGATATATATATATATATATATGTATATATATATATGTATGTATGTATATATGTATGTATATAATTATGCGAAAGGCGTGCATTGTGTTGTAGTTAAATAGATGCATATAAATGGTTGGCGACCTTTTTACGAAGATGTAGTACTTGAATATGTTGAGATTACGGGTTTGCTAACCAAGTTATTATTGAGTATGTTTGAAAGTGCAGGTTATGAATGTCGGACTTTCAAAGTGTTAATATAGTAATGAAATGATTGAATGGTGGAAGGATAATCGGGGTGAAGTAACTTAAGCGGTTAGAATATGCTATGGACGTTTTAGTTTATACAATATTTATGTTTGGTCGTCACCACCTACTAACGGGTTAGTTGTATCAGAGTATATGTCATACCCATTTAATTGGGTAATCGAATGCGTAAAAGAAATGAAAGTACGTACACGAATGGAATTAAAAATGACAGTTTTATAAGCCATCAAGTATAACGACTAACTTTTTAAAGCTTTGTTGTTGAATGTAGGTAAACCCTCAATTTAGGCAACTTGGAGAATTGGAGCGAGCACATGTTCATGATATGTCATATCAAGCGCTTCCGCTTGTTGCACTAATGTTTTGGGTCAAAATTTCTATTTTGTACAACTTGTTAGTAGACATACATTTTAACACTTGATGTCTAGGTTTTTAGTAGGGCCTTGTCAAACGAATTGTAGATTGGTATTTGTCTTACTTATGTTGATAACAGGGGTATATCCGTCTTACGGACGGGTCATGCCCAATTTTTTGTCAAACCATGTATTAATGTTATTAATTTGAAGTCTTTTAATTATCTTTGTAAGTTAATTTATAAAGACGAAAGACGGTCCTTACAAGTTGGTATCAGAGCCAAGGTTTGAGGGATTCGAGCTTATGATGTGATGCTTGAACTCAAACGGATGGCTCGTTCAAAAGTGTGCTCGCTCCAAGATCGTCAATGAGGTAACAATTTAAGTTTTTGGATAAATAGAAGTATTTGTAATGTGCTTGTGGTATAAAGTTAAGTTAAGTATGTGAAAGAATAATTTTGGAGGGTGAAACGATGAATTCCAGGGACCATACGGCTGGAAACGGAACCGAAAAAGAGTTAAAACAATTAAAATAAGAAGCAGCAGCGGATTCACAAATTGCAGGCCGTCGCCGACGGCTGTGTACCCGTCGCCGACGCCCCCTTCCTTTGGCCGACGCCTTAGTCTCCTGTCTACGGGAACAAGTGGCTGACGCCACATTTGAAGACCCGTCGCCGACGGACCATCAGCCGTCGCCGACGGGTTGTGCAAAGTGGATCCGCCCGAATTTTCATGTTTCGCGTAATTTAGCCAAAAGTACTTTCCGAAAGCCATTTTAATGTTCGTATAAGATCTATATAAGGCCTAGTGCGACATATGTGACCACGATCAGTGGATAAGACAGACGGAATATGCTAATCATTTATTAATATGCTATTCATAACGCCAAGAGCACGTAGGTTATGCGAAGGGTAAGCACAATTATTCGGAAGGGATGATCCGTGAATGCGGCCTAGAACCGGCATCAAGGCAAGTAATAAGACGAATTAACCCCTGGTACGTAAACTCAACGCGTGGATGTATGAAATAGTATAATTAGGCAAGCGAAAGAAAATTCTAGATGAATATAAGAACGACATGGTAAAGAAGTTTTAAAAATGTAACACGTGCCGAAACTTAATTCTTCGGACATAATGTGACGATTACGCGAAGACACGAAACTAGTACGTGGATTGTGTACCTGGCCAGTACACAAGAAACGTATGACGTTCGTGAGACCGCGATAATTGTTATTGGTATGTCCGTTAGAATTGGGTAGCAGGTGGGAGTATGGGTGAAATGAGTAGTAAGACTCTCGGGAGATTGAGAGTACTACGTAAGAGTAAAAAGTGCAGATGATAAGAATGAAATGTTTGAATCCGCGTGACGGATTCAAAGAATGAAAGATATGAATGCAATGCTTGAATCCGCGAGACGGATTCAAGGAATGAAAGACATGAATGAAATGCTTGAATCCGCGAGACGGATTCAAAGAATGAAAGATATGAATGCAATGCTTGAATCCGCGAGACGGATTCAAGGAATGAAAGACGTGAATGAAATGCTTGAATCCGCGAGACGGATTCAAAGAATGAAAGATATGGATGCAATGCTTGAATCCGCGAGACGGATTCAAGGAATGAAAGGCATGAATGAAATGTTTGAATCCGCGAGATGGATTCAAAGAATGAAGGATGTGAATGCAATGTTTGAATCCACGAGACAGATTCAAAACATAGGAGGTACGAAAGGTATGAATAATGTGTTCAAATCCGCGAAACAGATTTAAGATATAAAAGACGAAACTAGTCTACATAAGAAGAAGTCGATAGCTTGACCATGTTAAGTAAATGTAAAGAAAATGAGCAAAAGAATGATAAGAATGAAAATATTCGAATGTGTAAGTAATTACGGACCGAACAAGTAAATATTCCTTAAGTGATATGATCCAAATTATGTTTAAACTTTCATATATATATATGTATATATATATATATACATGGATATATTTATGCAAATGCGATGTATGCAAGAATGGTAGAAAGGATAAATGGGACATACGGGTCAGCTGGCGATCGCCATTTGAACTCGGTAGTTAATGATTTGATTTGTTAAGTTTTATACTCATAGGTGAACTTGAAGAATGGACACGCAATGTCACTAATCGGAAGGGAATGATCATCGTAAGATATGGATAACGAATCAATGGAATTTACTTCCGTCAGGTATGTATAAAAAGAGTTATAACTTAAATAGGAGGTTATGACTCGACTAGAGATGGATGTGTTAGAATAGAATGTATATATATATACAAACCGTAATGCAAAAATGTAGAATGAATTTCAAAATGTTCGTAATGATCGTCGAGTGGTATAGAACTTGAATGCTCGTAACTGTGGAAATTCTGATATAATGTAAGAGACGACAAGTATCGTTAAGAAATACTAACCTTGATGCTCGGCTTGTTGGCCATGTTCATTTGAACAAGACATTGTAGAAAAGATACGCATGGCATAAATAACAATAGTAACCATAGAAATAATGCTTAGTTTTCGTGTTAAGTATGGATAAGTGAGTTTAAGAGAGGTGATTTTGGTTGTAACAATAAGTCTTTGAATGATTATAATATGCGTATGATAATATATCGACCCCTCCTATGAGCTTAAGGGTAATCAGAAGTAAAGATAGTAATGGAATGTTTAGGATGGCTTGTAGTGAACAAAATGAAAGATAGCATATGATGTATGAGTAGAATGAAATAAATCGACTTATTTCAATTAGTAAACATATGAATGTATATGCTTAAATAGGATGTTAGAAACAAGCCATAGACGTAGCTTGTATGGTTAATAACTGTATACAATTGGAATAAATTCGATGAATGAAGCGCAAGTGATGGTATGTGCTAGGAGCTAGCATTATAAAGTGAAAACGACACTAATAAGAGATCTGGATCAGATTCTGATCTTAATGCGATTATGAAAGTAATCTACTTGATTTAAGAACGGAGGGACAATGCGTACAAAGATGTTTATGAATGCATGAAGCTCTTGCCAAGATCTCGAATGCATCCATGTGGTGCTAAGCCTCGTGAATGAAAAGAGGAAAAAGTAGGAATATAATTGGTCCAGTTGGAATAAGAAAGGTTTCGGGGACGAAACCTCTTTTAAGGGGGGTAGACTTGTAACGCCCCAAAACCCAAACGTTTAACTCACTAATGAGATTTCATGGAATACGAGATAAAATGTGACAAATATGTTATTTAACTTGGTCACAATACAAGTTAGATAATAGTAGTAAAGTTTGTGACTAAGCAATTACCACATTAAACTCAAGGGACTAAAGGTGACAAGTTAAGAAAGCTAGATGAATAAAACTGAAATAAGAATTAAAACACACACACATCAGATGTGTGTGTGTGTGTTCGACGCCCAGAACCAGAGAAGAAGGGGAAACCCTTCTAACCACAGAAATCCAGCCAATTGAAGCCCTAATCGTGACTGAATCTCATGCATGTCAATGATTTCTTGACCATCTAGGCCTATTAAAGCTTAAGGTAAGAAGAATTTGATAGTTTGATGATCTTGAATATGTAGGGTTTCAAGAAATTCCATGTGTTTATATGAAATTAGTATGATATTGAGCTAAGATCACAATCTAGAACATTATGAATGCTTGAAATCGATTAAATCAATGTTGGGAGTGAAAACCCACTTAGAGTAGAATGAATATGAGTTGTAAAGTGTGAAATTGGATGAGGGAATGCATGATGATTGTTTATAATGATAAATTGTTAGTTAGAGCTGAATTATAAGAGAAGTTATGTGAAATTCTATTGAATATTGATGTTTTTGATGATAATGATATGGATTGGTCCTGTTATGCAAATGATACTTGTACACTATGCTTAATTAACGGTACGCCCACCAAGTGTATGATGAAATGCCTAAGTGATGATTTTAGATGAATTGTGTATAATGATGGATGGAAAAGTATAGAATGTAATAATGAAGTGATAAACGATAGGTTAACATGAAATATGCTTTTTGATTGAAATATATATGGGTTTTTAATTGATAAAACAACTTTGATAAAAGGTATGCTTAGAAGTTGAACTTCGTACTTAAATGATGTGGTAAACGTCATGTGTTGGTCTAGAGGTTTAATGGTGAATTGATATGGATGGGCACTAAAGGTAGAGTGATTTATTAGTAAAGAAAGATGTTAAGATTACGTTAAATTGTTAACTTGAATATGGTTGACAATTGCAAGATTATAAAAGTCATATGGGACGTAGTTAGATCAATGTATGAATGTGTGATGACATGATAAATTATATAAGCTTGAAAAGATATGACTTTAAGTATATGCTTTATGTTTGTTAGAAATTGACTAATGAAGGTCAAATGTTGAGCATAGGATTAATATGATTGATGTTATGTGTGGTCTTGTATGCTAACAAGGATATTAATGTATTGACATGTAAGGATAAATAACATATCTACGGACTCAAGCACGGAGGCTACCGGGTCAAAAGTAAGCATGGAACCTATGCTTGAACTTGGTCGCTCAAGGTAAGTGATTTCAATAATCACTTCTTAGTTTGTTTAAGTAATATAATGTTTAATTATTAAGTTCATATGAAATTGAGGTCAAATCAATAGATTATTTTGATAAATGCATGAACGGGTTGAACAATTCGTAGATGAATAATAAGCCGAACACGTATAAGTTAAGAAATTCCTTAACTCGGATGTTGGATTTCAAGTTTACATGATAGAATGTTAATTTACAATCATGTAGGAAGAAACAGGAGGTTAAACGGGTAAACGGTTTGAAAGTTACGCAACTTTTAGCGTAAACGGACGAAACAAAGATACAGGTGCCGTAAATTACGCCACAGGCCGGAATTTACGGCCTCCCTGCATCAGCATCATGTTTGAGGCCGTAAACAGCAGGCAAGCCGTATTTTAGGCCGTATTTTGGGCCGTATTTTACTGGGTAGGCCGTAATTTACATCCCCTGGGGGTTTGGATGGTTTCCCTTTATAAGATTTTGACCGAATGTGTTATACATGCAAATGGATGGATCTTGTTTGTAAGTAAGTCTATTATCGGATGGTCATATGCATGACTAGGGAGGTGTGTTAATTAAGTTAAGACAATAGGATAGTATGTAAGTATGAATAATTGGAGTCATGGTGAGTTTAAGTCGTATAAATTAGTATGCGTGATGTGTATAGAATATATATATATATATATATATATATATGTATGTATGTATATAATCATGCGAAAGGCGTGCATTGTGTTGTAGTTAAATAGATGCATATAAATGGTTGGCGACCTTTTTACGAAGATGTAGTACTTGAATATGTTGAGATTACGGGTTTGCTAACCAAGTAATTATTGAGTATGTTTGAAAGTGCAGGTTATGAATGTCGGACTTTCAAACTGTTAATATAGTAATGAAATGATTGAATGGTGGAAGGATAATCGGGTTGAAGTAACTTAAGCGGTTAGAATATGCTATGGACGTTTTAGTTTATACAATATTTATGTTTGGTCGTCACCACCTACTAACGGGTTAGTTGTATCAGAGTATATGTCATACCCATTTAATTGGGTAATCGAATGCGTAAGAGAAATGAAAGTACGTACACGAATGGAATTAAAAATGACGGTTTTATAAGCCATCAAGTATAACGACTAACTTTTTAAAGCTTTGTTGTTTAATGTAGGTAAACCCTCAATTTGTAGGATCGATTTGACCGATCAAATGAGTCAATTTGAATGTGTTTACACTATTTAGATGGCGGAAACATCTAAACAGCTTAGAATCAGACAGAAGAGAGTAGAAAACAGAAAAGATTCACTTTTAACACTTGTTCTCTGTTATATATTGACTTGGAAAACTGGCAGCACTTCGTTACAACTTCTCGGAATGCGTACCAACTGAGAAGTACACAAGCCTATTTATAGGCAACTAGATTTCGCTTAAACATGCCTCAAGCGAAATCTCATCACTTGATTTCGCTTCAGGTTTACATCATGACCCCTGAAGCGAAACCCTAATAAACTAAGTTAAACTTTACATTCAGACCCCTACACTTAACAAACTTGACATATATAGACCCTAGACTTATGACTTAGGCTTTAGACATCGTGTATCAACAAACTCCCCCTTGGATACAGCCGAAGTCTTCAGTCTAGATCTTCACATGGATTTGAACTTTTCTTCTCTAGGCTTAGGTTTCCTTGACAACAACTTCCTAAGCTTTTCATTTTCATCAACTCTTTTCTTTACTTCAGCAGCTTGCCTTTGAGCAAATGTCTCCCGAAGATATTTATCTTTATCTTCTCGAGCTTTACGTTCCTTTTCAGCTTTCCTTTTGACTTTCTCCTCCAAAGCCCACCAAGATGACTTCCATTTAGTTCCAGAATTGATATTCTTTTGAAAACACACATTCACAACTCTCTGAAACTGCATTGCCTGATCTCTATCTTTTGGCGAATGATGAATCTTGTTGATGAACAAGCATTCTATATCTTTTGCCGAGCAATTAACAAGCCACATTGGATCAAAGACACGAATTTCTCTAAGTTTACCTCCTGCTTGATACGAGATCACTGCTTCAGTAGACAAACAACTATATACCCAATGTATAAATCCTTTATAGAATTCTTGTTCCATTGGAGGTACTGGTATAATCTTCATTGTCTTTGGCTTCTTGATATTAAGAATCCTTTCTTCAACACCAGTATCAGGATTAATTCTTGGAATAATCTTTGGACGATGAGGCTTCCAGAATCTGAATCCCTTAAATGATTGAAATCTGATAAACCCCCACATTTGAATGTCATTCTTCCTCACAGGATATTCCAAAGCTTTAACCTGTGATAACTCCTCAACATCCCACCATGGGAGTGACATAAGATCAAACAACTTTTCAAAATACTGAACACCACATTCTCTTCTGACTGCATAAGCATTCACGTGTGGTAGAAAACCCCAACTAATTATATCTCCCAAAGAAATACTTCGATCCTGTTGATAAAACTTTAATGGTCTTTTGAACTTTCTGTCATGATCAACATTAAACCATTTATTCTTCTCTTCTTTCTCTAAGTCTTTCTTTGTACCATCAGGATTAAAGTTTTTAATAACTTCAGCAACTTTTCTCCTCAACTCATCCCGATTCTCTTCAGTGAAAAATTCCATCAGTGTAGGCAACTGAGAAGTATCTTCATGAACACTTTCATCATCTTCCCAGTCTTCAACTTCTACTCTGTCATACAGATCAGCATCTTCAACATATCGATATTCATAATCATCATAATGATCAGCATCAAACTCATTCAGCTCTCTTTCTAAATCAGAATTCATTTCTTCTTCGAAATCAAACTTAAACTCTGGATGATCTCTTCGAGTCATTTCTTTTATGATTTCCAGCGTATAGTTATGAAAATGCTCTCCTTCTTCCCGATATGTATCCAGTCTAAGAATCAACTTTTCCGTTTGATCAACATTTTGATCATCACCATGCTCCCCCTTACTTGTTGCACTATCATGTTCAACATTTGCATCATCTTGTAATAAATCATCAATTGCTTCTTCAGTTGTTTTTTCAGAAATTTTCAGACCAGAAGCACCTTGATCTTGATCATCATCTCCATCATCATCATCACTACTACTTGCAGAGATCACATCATCATCTGCATCTTCTTCTTCATCTTCGTCATCATCTTTTTCATTTTCTCCAGTAAGAAGATCATCAATTTCAACATCAACATCAAAAATACCAGAAACTGATGTAAGAGGACGAACATTCAGAATGATATCTTCAGAAACATCAACTGGAATAATAGCTTTTTCTTCAATTTCAGGACCCTTTCCCTTATCCTTCATTTGCTTATCAATTTCAGCCTGTTTCTTAGCTTTCTCTTCATCACGAACCACTTCACTGAATTTCAACTCTAAAGATGTACCCACCAACTTTTCCAACACTTTCTTCATCATCTTGCTTTCATGTTCATTTCTTGCTTTGATTTCCTCCAACTCTTGATTTTTCAACTCATAGTACTTGAGATGTTCATCCCTGTTCTTCTTTTCTTCCAGTAGCTCTGCAATCTGAACTTTCATAATATCCATCTCTGCTTCATTAGATTCTATTTTCTTCAGCAAAGACTTGTTTTCAGCTTCAGTTGCCTTTACTTTCAATTCAAGAACTTTCTCACGATTTTCCATCTTTTTATACTCAGCTGCTAACTTCTTGTTTTCATCAGCTACAACATCAATTCTCTTTTCAACATGTATAATCTGTTCATCTGTTGCAAAAGTAATATTTCCAATATCATCAAGAGAAATATTTTCAGGAATACCAGCAAAACCTTTAAATCCAGAAGATCCAGGTGTTGTTTGAATGTTAGGTTGTGAAGATGGTGGAGTTTGGATATTAATTTGTGGAGTAGAAATAGGTTCATGTGGTGGTGAGAGATGTGGTGGTGAAGTTTGATGAGATGATGAATGAGGTGAAATAGGTTCAGATGGTGGTATAGATTGACTGGTTCCTTTAGTTGTTTTCTTCTTCAAGACAATTTTTGGAATCTTGATTGTTGGACTAACAACTTGAGTCTTCTTCTGAGCAACTTTCTTTCGAGCTCCTCTCTTCTTTTTACCACTATCAGGAGTTTGTGATTCAGATACATGTTTCGGTGAAGGTTCATAAGCAGCATCATCCTTTTCTTGTCTCTTTCTCTTTTTCAACAACTTTTCTTGTTCAGCTGCTTCTTTAATTTTTCTTTGACGTGCAACTTCATCAATGATTTCATCAGAAGAACTAGAAGAACTTGCATCAACATCTTCAATCACTACATTGTCAGCCGCTTTACTTTGTTCAGGAATAGATTCAGAAATCCCTTTCAAAAACTCTGTAGATCTTGGAGAAAAACTAATATCTCCTTCAACATTTGTTTCAATTTCAGTTTCAGCTTCAATGTTGATTTCAGATTCAATTTCAACATTAGCTTCTGCTACAGCTTCAACTACTACTTCATCTTCAGGTTCATCAACCAATAGCGTTTTAGCAACCTTCTTACGATGCTTCTTTGGTTGTGAAGATGAACCTTCTTCAGCTTGCACTTTAGGAGTTGATTTCTTACTCCTCTTCTTTTGTTCTTTTACATACCACACACTTCTTGATGGTTTAAACTTTGTCAGCTTTTCCAACTCATCAGCATAACCAGTTTCAGTTCTTTCATCTTCATTCCTCCAGTGTTCATGATTAACTGGATCAGGATCTTGATAATCTGGATTGCTTATAAAACCAAAAAATGCAACTTCCTTCTCTGGTTCAGGATGATTTGTATGATATCTTGCTAATTGAACAATAGAATCATTATTCATATGAGCTAGCACCAACAAGTCATTCTCCATATCTCGAACAATTCCTGGATAAGCATGATCAATCATCATTTGAATGAATCTTGGATATATCCAGCTTTTCCTTTTTGATGTCACCTCTTCCACAAGATAATGAAATACAATATGAGAGAAATTGTATTTCTTGTTTAAAACAAGAGCAACTACCATGTTCATGTGATAATCACGCATAGCATCATAACTACCCTTTTGATGACTTAGAGCAATTAACACTGAATGAATAAAGAATTTGAACGGCTTTGTAAATTTTGATTTCAAAACATTAGCAGCTTTCACATCTCCAATGTATCCCATTCTAAGCAAACATCCTTTCACCATCCTTTTAGGAAATGCTGTTGGTGAATTTTCAGAATCAGGAAAATCTAGAATCTCACGAACATATGCCTCCGTTATCAGAATTTGTTTCTTTTCATCAGCAACCTTAACAAGCGAAGTAATTACTTTGGTTTTCTCATCATACACAGCATGTTTCCAAAATCGTTTGATGTGTGACTTATACACCATTCTTCTTTCTGTTAAAGCTTTTTGAATTGGCAATCTTCTCATGAATTCCAGAATGCTAGAGAACTCAGACAACTTTGAACTCCTTGTCACATCAAGATCACAACAAGAGTTATGAAGAGCTTTGAATAGAATATTCGAAGGCTGCACATCAAATACCACAAAAATTCAAACACATTAGACAATTTTTTATAAAAATTTCAAATTTCCTCATCATTTCAAGCGATATCCAAGATTTCGCTTAAAATTCATCTGAGCACATAAGATCTGTTCAAGTGAGATGGTATTTGAACATTTCGCTTGAAGAATCAAACAACAACAAACTGTTCAAGCGAAATAGTCACAAAATGCTTTTCCTGAAGCGACACTGACAACCCTTTGAAGCGACACTATTCAAATAAAATTTTTTTAAACATATGATCAAATTGATCACACATTCCTGTTATACTAACAATTCCGAGCAAACTGATATGAATTTCATACAATTTAACCCACACAAAAGTTCTAGATCTACGATTAAAATTCTGATCAAACAACAAACTTTCAAAAAAAAAACAGATCTGAAACAATCAAACATCACACAACAATCTACACATGATTCCGACTACACACATATGTTTTGATTTGATTTTATCCAGTTAAAAGCCCTAAAACTATGTGTTCTAACCCTAACCGTCGCCGACACATAAAAAAACAATGAAAAACGGTACAAATCAACATCATTACTTACATTCACCATGTTAATAGTTGTGTATGCCAACTAAAAACACAAGATTTGAGTGAATTTGAGCAGAGTAACGGCAGAAAAACAAAGATTCAGAAGTGTTCGCTTGAAGTCGCTTTGACAGACCTTGAAGCGAATTGTTTGAAAAATAATGACTGAAGCGAAGCAATGTTATCCTTTTATACCCCTGAAGATTTCGCTTGAGACTTACTCAAAATCTCTTGAAGCGAAATCGTTACATGAAGGTGTCGCTTGAAACAGATTTAAGCGCAATTTTTTCATTGAAGCGAAAACCTTAGAAAACTTGTTTTACTTTTTGATTTTTTTTCAACTTTTAATGTCACACCCAATTAACCAAGTCCAAGTTAATGACCTTGGTCAACTGACTAGTCTGCCAAGTCCAAATCAATGACCTTGGCTAACCAAACTATGAAGATACCGGATTTCTTGAAAAATAAGTTCAAATTAATGAACTTTTGAATCATTTTGATCTTTCAATCTCATTTTAATCAACAAACACTTGTACCAATCATTATACTGCAACACAAGCTTACCCAATCCTCATCAATCTCAGACATGATCTGCACAAGACTTTGAACTTTCGATTCCCAATGTCAGTTGTCGAAAATAAAATGAAAAATTGAAATCTTTTTGGATTTTAAACTGAATAAGCTGAAACTATGTACACACAATCTTTTTGTGAGCGTGTTAAGGGATCATATCAGCTGCCAACAAGATACAAGTACCGTTAAGCTGAGTTACATTATCAATATTAAACAATTTGCATTGATTTCCGATATACTGATCCACTTTAAATCTTCACACATTTCTCAATCTGTTCAGGATACGAATTTAATGTTTTAAGACTTAAACTTTTATATGTGTCCCACCTCAGAATATACTCCCGTATCCATATTCCAATATTCAGTCTTACAGGAAAGATTTAACACAAATGATATCTGTAAGGGGTTAATAACTTACGAAGAATCATGAGAGCTCAGGTCAGAACTACCGTTCAGCAGAGAGATCATGACTCAACTTTTGGTGTGTCCTCTTTAGAGGATCTTTTTTACAACAGCATTGCTAAGCAATTTTATTGTCTTATCATATATGCTGAGGGTGATGCTATATTTCAAGCATTTGCAGAAAGTATTATTCGAGGACTAGGTCAGAACCACCGTTCAGCAGAAGTCCTGGAATAATACCCCAGAGATCATTGAGTAAACAATCCTAGTATATCAGAATACGAAACCTTTCAAACGAGATTTCAGGGGTTACCTATATATCCTGGAGGTGTTCCCCACGTAAAAGCAAGTAATTTTATGTTAATATCCCGAACATTTTTACTAAATGTGTAAAAACCTATCGGAACATCATCTACAAGACTGCTTAACACATTTATACTTTACATTTCTTTAGCATACTGCACCTGTTTAGCTGATGTACTATCATTTCCCTTTTATACACAAACTCATTTTTACTTTTTCAAATGTTTTTGGTTTTTATAAATTTTATCATGTTTTTGTATTTTTCTACAAACTTTCTCCCCCTAAAAATAAAAACATATTTTTGTGTTTTTGTTTTTATCGAAAAGCATAAAATAAACTGTACAAACAAAATTGACAACTCGACAAAAGTTCACGTCAGATCGCCGTCCAATTCGGCATCACATTCAACAACCCTCCCAGATTGCAGATTTTTCATTCCATTTAATTTTAAAAGATAATAAAACCTCTTTTTATCAAATGGTTTGGTATAGAAATCCGCTTTCTGTTCATCGGTGTGCACATATTCAATCCGAATTAATTTTTTCTCGTTACAATCTCGAATAAAATGGTGACGGATCTCAATGTGTTTTGTTTTTGAATGGTGAACCGGATTTTTAGTAATATTAATGGCTGCTTCATTGTCCACGAAAATTGGAGTATCTAAGAATTGCAAACCAAAGTCACGCATTTGCTGTTGGATCCAAAGGATCTGCGAACAACAGCTGGAAGCCGAAACGTATTCAGCTTCACAAGTAGAAAGCGCTACAGTGGTTTGTTTCTTACACTGCCAGGTAACGAGTCGAGTTCCTAAGAACTGACACCCGGCAGTGGTGGACTTTGCATTCTGTTTGCAGCTTCCGAAATCTGAATCAGCGAAACCAGATAAAGTAAAGTCACCCAATCTAGGATACCACAAACCAATGTTTGGGCAGCCTTTCAAATACCGTAGTATACGTTTCACGATTGTCAGGTGTGACTGCTTCGGATTCGACTGATATCTGGCACATAAACATGTCGGATACATGATGTCCGGACGGGAAGCTGTGAGATACAATAAGGAACCAATAATTGATCGGTACAATGTTTCATCCATCTTCACTCCATTCTCATCTGGACAAATCCCATGATTCTGTGCAAGGGGAGTGGATGCTGGACTACAATCTTCCATATCAAACTTGACTAGCACATCCTTCACATACTTTGACTGATGAATGAAGATTCCGTCGGGCATTTGTTCTACCTGCAACCCGAGGAAAAACTTCATTTCGCCCATTGAGCTCATTTCAAACTTTTTCTTCATTACTAGCTCAAACTCTTTGCACATCTCGTCGTTAGTGGATCCAAAAATGATATCGTCCACGTAAATCTGCACAATCAACAAATGGTTTTCTTTTTCTTTAATAAACAAAGTGCTATCTACTGTACCTCTTGTGAACCCGTTGTCCAACAAGTATGTCGAGAGCGTTTCATACCAGGCTCTTGGAGCCTGATGAAGTCCGTATAATGACTTGTCAAGTAGAAACACCTTGTTTTTGTGCTGTGGATCTGTGAAACCCGGAGGTTGCCCCACATACACTTCCTCTTTGATAGTTCCATAGAGAAAAGCAGATTTCACGTCAAGTTGATATACTTTAAAGTTCTTCCATGATGCAAAGGCCAGAAAAATCCGAATTGCCTCTAGTCTTGCAACTGGTGCGTAGACTTCATCGTAATCAATTCCTTCTTGTTGACTGAATCCTTGAACGACCAGTCTTGCTTTGTTTCTCACCACGACTCCTCTATCATCTCTTTTGCATTTAAAAACCCACTTTGTTTTAATCAACTTTTGATTCTCAGGCAAATCTACAAGTCTCCAGACACCCAGCTTCTCAAACTGTTGCAACTCCTCCTGCATTGCATTAACCCAGCTCTCCTCGGTCAATGCTTCTTTGTATGTCTTGGGCTCTATCTGCGAGATAAAACATTTTAAAGAAAACTCTTTCTGCATGTCAGCAATAGATGAATAAAAACAAGTAAGAGCTTGATCTATTTGATGTCGAGTTTTAACACCACTCTGCAAGTTGCCAATGATTTGTTCTGAGGGGTGATAAGACAACGTTCGTGGCATTGCACTGTCAGGCACTACAACTTCCGATTCCAGATTTGAAATGTCAAGATCAACGATTTGGTCAACAGCCTCTACTGTTGTCTCATTTGGTTCCTCGTCAAAGGTAGGAGCGAGTTCCTCCTCTGAGTCGTCAGAAACGTCAAATGACTGAGTTGGTTCCTCTGGTTCCTCTGGTGGTATATGATCGGTTCCACTTGGTCCGACTTCATCATCATGAATACCCACTGTGGGTGTAGAAACATCTAGCGATCTAGATTCCGGTTCTGACAAATGACTTTGTTGATACAAGTACATGAGAGCAAGTTCCTCCTCACTTGGCTCGGACGGCAGATGAAACGATTCCCAGAGTTTATCGTAGTCAAATAGGAATCTTTGTCCGGGAAGTTGTGGTGACTGAGTATGCTTCTGACAATCCACATGAAGCACCTGAATCACCTTGCTCAGACATGGTACGAACACCCTTTTTAGTGGACTGGCATATCCTACAAAGAAACCTTCATTTGATTTTGCCCCAAACTTTCCGTCTTCATCAATAAACGTACACGGTGATCCGAAAGGTTCCAAGAACTCAAGATTCGGCTTGTAACAATGCAGCAACTCAAAACATGTCTTTCCATACTTCTTGACAGTAAGGACTCTGTTCAGTGTATAGCACGCTGCAGATACTGCTTCACTCCAGAAGAAAATAGGTAGCTTGGAATCTGCTAACATTGTACGTGCTGTCTCGATTATGGTTCTATTCTTTCTTTCAGCTACTCCGTTTTGCTGTGGAGTATACGGCGCACTGAATTCATGAAGAATTCCCTTTTCATTACAAAACTCGTACATTCTGTTGTTTTTGAATTCAGTTCCATTGTCGCTTCTAATTCTTCGGATAGGCAATTTGTATACAGTTTCCATCTTCTTGAAAAGTATCATCAAAGACTCAAATGTTTGATCTTTCCGTTCTAAGCACACAACCCAAGAAAATCTTGAAAAATCATATGTAACCACCAAGCAGTACAAATCCCTACTGATGCTCTTAACATTGACAGGCCCGAAGAGATCCATGTGCAATCTCTCAAGAGGTAACCTGACCGAATTCATGACCTTCAAAGGATGTGACTTCCGAACCTGTTTACCTTTCTTGCATGCAATACAATCATCATTTAAATGAAAATTTTTAAAGTTCACACCTTCAACTAAATCATTATGAACCAAAAAATTCATTTTGCGAACATGAATGTGGCCCATCTTACGATGCCACATGATTGAATCTTTTTCTGTTGCTTTGTTTTTAGACACAAAACACTGTTTCTGATGAGACGTTGGCGTTGCTGTGCTCATATCAAGATAATAAAGATCATACTCACGTGGAGCACGCAACAACACCATCTCATCAGGGATTTTAAACCCTGGTTTCAAAACCACACATTCAGTTTTTGTAAAATGAACACTGAAATCTTTATCACAAATCTGTGAAATACTGAGTAGATTGTTTGTCAACTCCACTATGTAGTTTACTTTGTCAAAAGATATCACACCATTTGTCAAAATTCCTTGACCAACAATTCTTCCACCTTGACTTCCAGCAAATCCTACATGACCTCCATTGATAGATTTTACATCATAGAGCAAAGCAAGCGTCCCAGTCATGTGCCTTGACGCACCACTATCCATGATCCATTTTGATAGAATTGACTTGGGCAGCCCCTGCACATATCATATCAAATTTATTCAAACAATGAACTCCATGACTTCTTGACTTCTGAAACACTTCCAAACACTATATCACACTTTTCATCAATCTTAGGAAAATCAAATGTGACGTTCGAAGCAACAGGTTCCACTTTTGATTTTAACATATTTTCTTTGATTGGAGGAAACTCTGCAAGAAACTTATCAAGCTCAGATTCAAATTCTTGTTTATCATTAGCACCCACTTTTGATGCATAAAATTCCTTTGTTCCTTTGACCTTTCTATCAACCATTTTTCCAAAAATATTTTGAACAATAGGATTAAAAGCTTTTGAATCAAACTTTAACTCGTTCTCCATTTTCTTTACCTCAACTGATTGTGATTTGGTTTCAACAACTTTTGTTTCATTTTTCAAAATGTTTTCCATCTTTTTCTCCTCGACTGATGGTTTTGATTTTACAACCCAAACTTGATTTTCAAAAGTTTTCGTTTTTGGATAAATCTTTGAAGTCATTTGGGACTTTGAAGATTCACCAATCTCAAATGTTGATTTCAGCTTATCTTCCGACTTCAATGATTCACCCCTTTTCAAGATTCGAATTGGTGAAACCATCGGCTCTTTGCCCTTTGTGTTAATTGGTGACTTAGGTTGAGATTTTTTAACAAATGGTTTAATGACAGGTTTTTCAAAAATTTTCTTGCATTGTCTTGCCATGTGTCCAATTTCATTGCAGCGATAGCAAACTCTTTTGTCATACTCAACAAAAGTAGACTTGAACGACTCTTCTTTTAGTTTCTTTGCTGCATTGAAATCGTCAATTGCTTTTTGACTAAAAATGTAATCCTTCTCATCATCCACACTTGGTCCAACAACAAAAACATCATTCATTTTATCTTTTGGCTTAACAACCTTCTTAGCCATCTTTTTCTCAAAACCAATTCCTTTGTTTTTAAAATTGTTACCATTTTTCTTGTTACCATTACCTTCCCATTCCTTTTTCCCAAAATTGTTAACATGTGTTGTAACAAATGTTTTTTTAGTTTTTGAAAAGAATTCTTTGTTATTAACCTCATCAATGTTCATTTCAACCAATTTGAAAACTTTCTCAACATTCTCAATTTTCACATTCTGAAGAGGATACTCGAAATCGGAATAAAGTTTGTCTGTTCCAATCATAGTATATACTACCATAATCGAATCATCATTCGCACTCTTGTCCGATTTCGGTATAAACCGTTCCAAGAAATTACTCTCATCTTCAGAATATGTAACACCTTTCTCAGATTGTGACTTCTCAGAGTTATCAATCTCTTCATCTAACACCTGATCAACAACAGTTTTGATAACCTGTGATTCGTTGTCGGTGTCGGATGCAGAGAATGTAACATCGATGCTTTCAGGCAAATCATCCTCAATTGATCTCAATTTGAGATTCAAAGCAGCGTCCACCCCATCTGGATATTTCTGTGTGTAATGATTCCACATTGGGGGTGGAACACTCTTAAAGACTGGTGTTTCATCAGGTTGTTTTGGGACAATCTGTTCAATCACATATGAAGATGCTATATAACTCATCAACTTCTTGTCAATTCTTTCATTTTCAATTTTTGTTAACTCCAATTCCATTTTTAATGAAGCAATTGTGTCCAAATGAAAATTGATTTCTATTTGTTTATCCAAAACAGTTGATTTTAGTAATTTCGTGGCTTTATCATTTTCAAGACTTTCATCCTGAATCATTTTGATAGATTTAGCCAATTTGTCATATGCTTCTTTTACTTCGCTCAGATCAAATTTTAGCATGTCTACATGATGTTTCATTTCCTGATACTTAGTGTCTTTCTCAAGACACTCCATGCAAAGTTGTAAACACTTCTGGCATGGTGTTTCAGGAATTGAAACAACTTTTTCAACATCCTGTTCATGACAAACATTTTTCACATCTTGTTTACCGACATTCTCAGACTCTGACTCAGACAGTTTGACTGATTCGTTTTCCTGAACTCCAGATTCCTCTCGTTTGACAGACTCATTACTGACAAACTTAGACTCCTCAGATTCTGAGTCTACCTCTCTCAGTTTCGCCATGAGAGCTTTGTCAGCAATTTCTTTCAAAGTGTCTACTGTCATTTCCTTTGTCACATCTATCATTTCTTCAACAAACTCTTTCTTTTCATCATATCTTGGACACAATCCAGTCCTTGGTTCTTCAAAAAAATCTGCAAAAGATTCAAAAATTTTAGGAGGCATGATAGATTTCAAAGAACTAGTTAATACCTCCTGTTCAGATTGATATTGATGAACTTCAGCAGCTATTTCTTCAAAATTGTCCACATTTTCAACAGAAACCTCTTCAACAACTGCAGAAACATTTTCAGTAACTGTTTCTGATTCAGACACCATTTCGGAAATTTCAACAACTTCAGCCATCATTGCCCGTCCGTCACTACTGGGAATATATTTATCCCAGCTGAACCCTGCAGCTACCTTCTCATCATCTTGATTCACAATCATCGCCTTTTCTGATTTATTTTCAATTTGTGGTCTTTGAACAGTAGGCTGTTGATTTGGTCGATGATAAATTGCTTGCTTGTAGTAGTCATTGGTGAATGGGTTTTGATGATTGTTTACTTCACGATTCGGACATTCTCTCTTAAAATGACCACGTTCTTTACACTTGAAGCACGTAACTTTCGATTTGTCAAACCCTAACTTCTGATCAGGGCCTGATAAACTGTTTCGGCCTGTAATCTCCATAAACCGTTGTGCTCTTCTAACCAAACTTGCCATGCCCCATTTTATATCAATCAGTTCAAGTTCCTCCGGGTCAATCTGGTCATAATCCTCTTTGGTCATATCAGGATTACCAATCCTACCAGCCACTAAGCCTTCATAAGCCTCTAGAACGGAAGCAAGTACCGCAATGTGTTGTCTCGCGGCAGTTTCAGTAATTTCATTTCCATTCTTAATATTCACCGCGATGTTGCACTGCACCCCAGAAACATAAGCCTGATTTTTTGAACTTGTAGGGCTTTGAGATGAAGACTGCTCTTGAACTTTGAAATTTGGATCATAGTTCACAAATGGTGAAGGCTTGTTTGATTGTGGAGTGTTTGTAGAACTACCCAAATTTACATCAGCAATAAAACCCGTCTGTATCTTTGGACTTTGATTTGTTATTACAGGATTACTTCCTTTGTAATACAAAGATATGTCTTGCTGCACATTTGCTGAATTCATTTGTTTGATCTTTGATAGTTCTAATTCATGTGCCTCAATTTTTTCAATGAAACCACTCAAACTCATACTAGCAAAATTTGTATTGTTCTTCATCACCATTAGGTACGTTCCCCATTCATCATAAGGTAACGCGTCTGCTAATTTGTCGATCCACTCTTCATTTGTTTTGGTTATCTTCAATCTACCCATCTCCAAAACCAAATGACAGTATCGTTCAATCAATTGCTTTGTAGTCTCTCCTTTCATTCCAGTGAAAATGTCAAACTGCTTGTTTATCAATGCCTTTTTGCTTTTCATCATTTCTCCACTTCCTTCAAACTTTAACAACAATTTATCCCAAAGAGATTTTGAATTGTCTTCGTGATGTAACAGTACTAAGATGTCCTCCTTAATTGCTTGTTGAAGGATGCTCATCATTTTCTTTTCAGCCTTAAAGTCAGCTTGTACCGTTTGGTTCAGACCTCCAATCCCTTTCGGATGACCCATAGCATTAACAGGAGATACATATTTATCCTCAATCTTCAACCAGCTTTCAAAATGATTAGCTTGAACCCACGTTTTAAATCTTCCTGCCCAACTCGAATATTCGTCGATGTTCATGAGTTTAGGAGGCTTTTGCATTGTTCCCAATTCGTTCTCCATGTTGACGTTTTGTAAAACACTACCCGAGGTTTGTCCTGCTACCATACCACTTCCCGAGAAGAAGTTATAAAACTCTTGGTTTTCCATTTTTAGAAGTTTACCGAGTAGTTTTAAAAATTTTCACACACACACTTTTCACAAAATCAGACTATCGAACAAGTTTACGAACACTATGGACTATCAGTAATCTCAAGCGAAATCACTGAAGATTTCAAGCGAAACTTACAAATCAAACACAATATGATTTCGCTTCAAACAGCAAAATCTCAAGCGAAATCTATGGTTTCGCTTCAAACCAAAATTTTCAGCTAACCACAGACTCCTCAAGCGAAAAATATGATTTCGCTTCAAGCAATCAGAAAATTTCAAGCAAAATCCACGTTTTCGCTTCAAAATACCAACAACCAATCTGCTCGCTCAAGCGAAATCTGGTTTTCAAGTCATTTTTGTCAATTTTAGTCCGAGTTTTATTCTGAATTTCTCAAGGCTTTGTTAAAACACACTTTTACACACACTGTGAAAGTCTTAGTCCATTTTGTCCGTGTTTTCGTCCAGAAATCAATTTTGTGAGTAAAAACTAACTGATTCAAGTGAACACATTCATAACTGGCTCTGATACCAATTGTAGGATCGATTTGACCGATCAAATGAGTCAATTTGAATGTGTTTACACTATTTAGATGGCGGAAACATCTAAACAGCTTAGAATCAGACAGAAGAGAGTAGAAAACAGAAAAGATTCACTTTTAACACTTGTTCTCTGTTATATATTGACTTGGAAAACTGGCAGCACTTCGTTACAACTTCTCGGAATGCGTACCAACTGAGAACTACACAAGCCTATTTATAGGCAACTAGATTTCGCTTAAACATGCCTCAAGCGAAATCTCATCACTTGATTTCGCTTGAGGTTTACATCATGACCCCTGAAGCGAAACCCTAATAAACTAAGTTAAACTTTACATTCAGACCCCTACACTTAACAAACTTGACATATATAGACCCTAGACTTATGACTTAGGCTTTAGACATCGTGTATCAACACAATTTAGGCGACTTGGAGAATTGGAGCGAGCACATGTTCATGATATGTCATATCAAGCGCTTCCGCTAGTTGCACTAATGTTTTGGGTCAAAATTTCTATTTTGTACAACTTGTTAGTAGACATACATTTTAACACTTGATGTCTAGGTTTTTAGTAGGGCCTTGTCAAACGAATTGTAGATTGGTATTTGTCTTACTTATGTTGATAATAGGGGTATATCCGTCTTACGGACGGGTCATGCCCAATTTTTTGTCAAAAGCATGTATTAATGTTATTAATTTGAAGTCTTTTAATTATCTTTGTAAGTTAAGTTATAAAGACGAAAGAAGGTCCTTACATATCAGAGAGTAAAAAAGGCGCATGGTTCACAATGGTGTAGAACTAAAATTGGATATACCGAGCTAGGATTCGAGTTACAGGAACAAGGGCCAAACCAACCACCCAAGAATGGAATCGTCGAGCGAAAACACTTGACAACCTCCAAGAAGCAGCTTTTCTTGCCACCAGACCTTTCTCCATCAATTAGGAATCTCATGCTGTCACTAAAAAAATCCTTTAATTCTAGCCATTTTTTGAGTGTTTATTTTTTCATGTCTAATCCGCATATATATCACTATTGCTCTTGATTTTCTTGACTGTATATCTCGTAAATGTCAACATATACACGTATGTTTAGTTTACGAAGATTTTTCAATGCTGAAAACCTCGATTAGAGAGTAAAAAAGGTGTAAGGTTCACAATGGTGTAAAACTAAAATGGGATATACCGGGCTAGGATTCGAGTTCCAGGAACAAGGTCCAAACCAACCACCCAAGAATGGAATCATCGAGCGAAAACACTTGACAACCTCCGGGAAGCAGCTTTTCTTGCCACTAGACCTTTCTCCATCAATTAGGAATCTGATGCCGTCACTAAACACATTCCTTAAACTGTAGCCATTTTTTGTGTGTTTATTTTTTGGTGTCTAATCCTCATATATATCACCATTGCTCTTGATTTTCTTGACTGTATATCTCTAAAATGTCAACATATACACGTGTGATTTAGTTTACGAAGATGTTTCAATGCCGAGAACCTCGATAAGAAAATAAAAAGGCGTAAGGTTCACAATGGTGTAAAACTAAAATGGGATATACCGGGCTAAGATTCGAGTTACAGGAACAAGGGCTAAACCAACCACCCAAGAATGGAATCGTCCTGCAAAAACACTTGACAATCTCCTGAAAGCAGCTTTTCTTGCCACCAAACCTTTATCCATCAATTAGGAATCTGATGCCGTCACTAATCACATTCCTTAAATTGTAGCCATTTTTTGAGTGTTTATTTTTTGGTGTTTAATCTGCATATATATCACCATTGCTCTTGATTTTCTTGATTGTATATCTCTTAAATGTTAACATATACACGTGTGACTTAGTTTACGACGATTTTTCAATGCCGAGAACCTCAATCATAGAGTAAAAAAGGCGTGAGGTTCACAATGGTGCAAAACTAAAATGGGATATACCGGGCTAGGATTCGAGTTACAGGAACAAGGGCCAAACCAACCACCCAAGAATGGAATCGTCGAGCGAAAACACTTGACAACAACCTGGAAGCGGCTTTTTTTGCCACCAGACCTTTCTGCATCAATTAGGAATCTGATGCAGTCACTAAACACATTCCTTAAATTGTATCCATATTTTGTGTGTTTATTTTTTGGTGTCTAATCCGCATATATATCACCATTGCTCTTGATTTTCTTGACTGTATATCTTTTAAATGTCAACATATACACGTGTGATTTAGTTTACATAGATTTTTCAATGCCGAGAACCTCGATCAGAGAGTAAAAAGGGGTAAGGTTCACAATGGTGTAAAACTAAAATGGGATATACCGGGCTAGGATTCGAGTTACAGGAACAAGTGCCAAACCAACCACCCAAGAATGGAATCATCGAGCGAAAACACTTGACAACCTCCTGGAAGTAGCTTTTCTTCCCACCTGACCTTTCTCCATCAATTAGGAATCAGATGTCATTACTAAACAAATTCCTTAAATTGTAGCCATTGTTTGAGTGTTTATTTTTTTGGTGTCTAATTCGCATATATATCACCATTGCTCTTGATTTTCTTGAATGTATATCTCTTAAATGTCAACATATACACGTGTGATTTAGTTTACGAAGATTTTTCAATACTGAGAACCTCGATCAGAGATTAAAAAGGCGTAAGGTTAACATTTGTGTAAAACTAAAATAGGATATACCGGGCTAGGATTCGAGTTACAGGAACAAGGTCCAAACCAACCATCCAAGAATGGAATCGTCGAGCAATAACACTTGACAACCTCCAGGAAGCAGCTTTTCTTGCCACCAGACCTTTCACCATCAATTAGGAATCTGATGCCGTCACTAAACACATTTCTTAAAATGTTGCCATTGTTGAGTGTTTATTTTTTGGTGTCTAATCCGCATATATATCACCATTGCCCTTGATTTTGTTGACTGTATATCTCTTAAATATCAACATATACACGTGTGATTTAGTTTACGAAGATTTTTCAATGCCGAGAACCTCGATCAGAGAGTATAAAAGGCGTAAGGTTCACAATGGTGTAAAATTAAAATGGGATATACCGGGCTAGGATTCGAGTTACAGGAACAAGGGCCAAACCAACCACCCAAGAATGGAATTGCCGAGCGAAAACACTTGACAACCTCCTGGAAGCAGCTTTTCTGGCCACCGGACCTTTCTCCATCTTAGGAATCTGATGCCGTCACTAAACACATTCCTTAAATTGTTGCCATTTTTTGAGTGTTTGTTTTTTGGTGTCTAGTTCGCATATATATCACCATTGCTCTTGATTTTCTTGACTATATATCTCTTAAATGTCAACATATACACGTGTGATTTAGTTTACGAAGATTTTTCAATACCGAGAACTTCAATCAGAGAGTAAAAAAGGCGTAAGGTTCACAATGGTGTAGAACTAAAATGGGATATACCGGGCTAGGATTCGAGTTACAGGAACAAGGGCCAAACCAACCACCCAAGAATGGAATCATCGAGCGAAAACACTTGACAACCTCCAGGAAGCAGCTTTTCTTGCCACTAGACATTTCTCCATCAATTAGGAATCTCATGCTGTCAATAAAAAAATCCTTTAATTCCAGCCATTTTTTGAGTGTTTATTTTTTCGTGTCTAATCCGCATATATATCACCATTGCTCTTGATTTTCTTGACTATATATCTCGTAAATGTCAACATATACACCTATGTTTAGTTTACGAAGATTTTTCAAAGCTGAAAACCTCGATTAGAGAGTAAAAAAGGTGTAAGGTTCACAATGGTGTAAAAATAAATGGGATATACCGGGCTAGGAGTCGAGTTCCAGGAACAAGGGCCAAACCAACCACCCAAGAATGGAATCGTCGAGCGAAATCACTTGACAACCTCCTGGAAGCAGCTATTCTTGCCACCAAACCTTTCTCGGTCAAATAGGAACCTGATATCGTATCTAAACTGTATCCATTTTTTGAGTGTTTATTTTTTGGTGTCTAATCCGCATATATATCACCATTGCTCTTGATTTTCTTGAATGTATATCTCTTAAATTTCAACATATACACGTGTCTTTAGCTTACCAAGATTTTTCAATGCCGAGAACCTCGATAAGAGAGTAAAAAAGGCGTAAGGTTCACAATGGTGTAAAACTAAAATGGGATATTACGGGCTAGGATTCGAGTTTTCGGAACAAGGGCCAAACCAACCACCCAAGAATGGAATCATCGAGTGAAAACTCTTGACAACCTCCGGGAAGCAGCTTTTCTTGCCACCAGACCTTTCTCCATCAATTTGGAATCTGATGCCGTCACTAAACACATTCCTTAAATTGTAGCCATTTTTTGTGTGTTTATTTTTTGGTGTCTAATCCGCATATATATCACCATTGCTCTTGATTTTCTTGACTGTATATCTCTTAAATGTCAACATATACACGTGTGATTTAGTTTACGAAGATTTTTCAATGCCGAGAACCTCGATAAGAGAATAAAAAGGCGTAAGGTTCACAATGGTGTAAAACTAAAATGGGATATACCGGGCTAAGATTCGAGTTACAGGAACAAGGGCTAAACCAACCACCCAAGAATGGAATCGTCCTACAAAAACACTTGACAACCTCCTGAAAGCAGCTTTTCTTGCCACCAGACCTTTATCCATCAATTAGGAATCTGATGCCGTCACTAAACACATTCCTTAAATAGTAGCCATTTTTTGAGTGTTTATTTTTTGGTGTCTAATCTGCATATATATCACCATTGCTCTTGATTTCTTGATTGTATATCTCTTAAATGTTAACATATACACGTGTGACTTAGTTTACGATGATTTTTCAATGCCGATAACCTCGATCATAGAGTAAAAAAGGCGTGAGGTTCACAATGGTGTAAAACTAAAATGGGATATATCGGGCTTTTTTTTTTGGGAAACGAGGGAAATCCCCCGGGTAAACCTTTTATTAATAATGCTTAAAACAAGATTACAAACAAAAAGCATTTGGTCAAGGCTACTCGCCTAAAACCAAACCTCAACAAACCAACATACATCACAAACCAAACTAGAAATAAAATAAAAGCTAAACTCCACGAATAATGTCTCTAGCCGACTCATCCGTTTCGGATTCAACCTCTACTTCATTTCCATCACTTGTTTCCACCATAGCTTCCTTTATCGGATCAAATTTTGTCAACATAACATAATATGCTTTCATTTTATCGGACCAAGAGGTAATGACATCATCCAACGGGCATGTGTTGGCCTCATAGAATTTCCGAACCAAAAGCATTTCTTTTTCCCATAATCCAAATTCAGTATCATAACATTCCTCTTCATCTTGAAGTTTGCCAAATGTATTTTTTGTTTCAATAATTGGGTTTTGTCGAGACCCATAATTATTTTGTGAGACATCAAAAAACCCGCTTCCTTTTGCTTTTTCTCTAAGGTTGTTAACCATGGATTTTTTCGGACGATTAGATGTCAAATTATTATTCAAATCAGCATTTGGGACATGCAAAGAACCCAATGGTGATCGGCCCAGTCCATCAGCCCTCAATGGAGGGAAATCATCAACATTCAGCAGACCTGGGCCTGTTCTGGCTGAGCCCAAAGCTGAATCAGTTCCTACATTAAGCCCAATAACCGTACCAGGACTGTTGCCGCCAAGTTTAAGCCCAGCAGCTTTTTCGTTGGGCTTAACTGGGCCTACCCGCATTCCTTTAACCTCTGTTGGGCCTTGGGCTATTTCCGAAACAGAATCAGCTCCCGATGGGCCAGCACTATCCGTTTTTGGGCCATAGATCAATCGGTTAACTTCTTTTTTGTTCAATGGTGCCCACTTTATTTTTGATTTTTTCCTATTAATAACTGTGAACCCATCATCATGAACTATCGGTTTTTTCAAGATAGATTTTGCAACCGGTTGATCCACAATATTTTTGCCCTTCACAACACTATCAACCAGATTTTGCATTACCTCATGACTAGCCTCCATATGTCCGAAAACATTACATTTCCCGCATATAGGAGGCTTCCATTTATATGATAAATCAAGGTAAGCAATTTTACTCGGTAAATCATTTAAAGAAGGAAATCGAACCTTAACCCGATTAGGCAAGCTACATAAAGCACTAGCCTCCACAAGAACACGAGCAAAGCTTAAAGGTCCCTTCTTGGTTTCACATCGTTCATAAGTTGCTTTATCTAACATAAGAGGTCTTCCAACTCCACTAACAATTTGCCCAATGTTACCACCATTCCATAAGCAAAGTGGGAGATCTTTAATAGTTACCCATATCGGCACTTTATCCAAATCCGGTTTTGACAATATAGTATCCGGTTGCCATAATTGCAAAACAAGAGGGACATTTTTCACTAACCATGGGTTCCTTTCTAAGACTTGTAGCATGCCATCATCATTATCAAATGTAAAGAAATAGAATCCTCCACTCTTCTTGTTAATAGATTTTAGTCCATATTTATGCCACATCTTAATTAGATTCTCCTTTACAATTTGAAATGATAGATTGTCACCCACAAAATAACCATAGAGTTGCAAACGATGAGCCTTGATACTTTTAGTCATAAAATGACCATTAAGATTCACAATAGCCTCACCATCCTCAACAACCGGAGGATCATAATGTAATCTTGTTTCACTTTCATCAACCTCAAGCCCCTTAGTCAAGAATGAGAACAATTCCTTATTCACCGGATCTACATCAACCCCATTTGGTCCAAACTTTAAATTCGATTCACATACAAACTGAAAAGTAGGCTTTCTCAATTTACTAGGATCCATTGTACCAAATTGTAAAGAATGTGATGTAATATTAAGCCCACAATTCACATTAGATATCCTATTCGTATCAACTGATGCAATTGGTTCTGTTATAGGCCCAGATGTGATTTTAGAGCTATCTAGAATATTTGAGCCCACCAAAGGTGAAGGCCCAGAACTCATGTAACATACCTCATTATTTTGTATATTAGAAACCGGTCCAGAGCCCACTTCCATTTCAGCCGTTAAACCAACCTCTGGTCCAATTCCTTGATTAATAGGTAAAGGCCCAAAGTCACAGCCCAAATCCTTTCCGATTACTGGACTTTGACTTAATCCTGGCCCACCATCAACCCTAGCAGCGACAAACTCTGCAGTCGCCAAGGGACATTCCCTGACATTCTCTGGCTTGCTGACGTCAGCTCCTAAAATTCCGTTCCCATGCTCCGAAAAACAATTCCGATGATAAACCCGGCTTACTTTTCACCGGAGAAACTGATTCCGGTATTATCTCCGTAATTTCTGTTACAGGTTTTAATTCCGAAATAGATTCCGACGAATTAATCCCCGGTAACCCAGATTCCGATATCGGCGTAGACGCCGCAGAAACAGTCGAAATAGATTCTGATTCCATGTTAACTTTGCATCTCTGAGCTTCTTCCCTCGTCATTTTGCATAAATCCCATATTGTCACTTTAGGACTTGCTAAAACATTCGGCTCAACCTCAGAATCCTTCGTTTCCTCCTTCATCCCCTCCTTTTCAACAATATTCTGAGATCTTGTATCCCGAGAAGATGGATATACCGGGCTAGGATTCGAGTTACAGGAACAAGGGCCAAACCAACCACCCAAGAATGGAATCGTCGAGCGAAAACACTTGACAACATCCTGGAAGCGGCTTTTTTTGCCACCAGACCTTTCTCCATCAATTAGAAATCTGATGCAGTCACTAAACACATTCCTTAAATTGTAGCTATTTTTTGTGTGTTTATTTTTTGGTGTCTAATCCGCATATATATCACCATTGCTCTTGATTTTCTTGACTATATATCTTTTAAATGTCAATATATACACGTGTGATTTAGTTTACGTAGATTTTTCAATGCTGAGAACCTCGATCAGAGAGTAAAAAAGGCGTAAGGTTCACAATGGTGTAAAACTAAAATGGGATATACCGGGCTAGGATTCGAGTTACAGGAACAAGTGCCAAACCAACCACCCAAGAATGGAATCGTCGAGCGAAAACACTTGACAACCTCCTGGAAGTAGCTTTTCTTCCCACCAGACCTTTCTCCATCAATTAGGAATCAGATGTCATTACGAAACAAATTCCTTAAATTGTAGCCATTTTTTGAGTGTTTATTTTTTTGGTGTCTAATCCGCATATATATCACCATTGCTCTTGATTTTCTTGACTGTATATCTCTTAAATGTCAACATATACACGTGTGATTTAGTTTACGAAGATTTTTCAATACCGAGAACCTCGATCAGAGAGTAAAAAAGGCGTAAGGTTAACATTTGTGTAAAACTAAAATAGGATATATCGGGCTAGGATTCGAGTTACAGGAACAAGGTCCAAACTAACCACCCAAGAATGGAATCGTCAAGCAATAACACTTGATAACCTCCTGGAAGCAACTTTTCTTGCCACCAGACCTTTCACCATCAATTAGGAATCTGATGCCGTCACTAAACACATTTCTTAAAATGTAGCCATTGTTGAGTGTTTATTTTTTGGTGTCTAATCCGCATATATATCACTATTGCTCTTGATTTTCTTGACTGTATATCTCTTAAATGTCAACATATACACGTATGATTTAGTTTATGAAGATTTTCCAATGCCGAGAAACTCGATAAGAGAGTAAAAAAAGGCGTAAGGTTCACAAGGGTGTAAAACTAAAATGGGATATACCGGGCTAGGATTCGAGTTATAGGAACAAATAAAACCAACCACCCAAGAATGGAAATGCCGAGCTAAAACACTTGACAACCTCCTGGAAGCAGCTTTTCTTGCCACCGGACCGTTCTCCATCAATTAGGAATCTGATGCCGTCACTAAACACATTCCTTAAATTGTTTCCATTTTTTGAGTGTTTGTTTTTGGTGTCTAGTCCGCATATATATCACCATTGCTCTTGATTTTCTTGACTATATGTCTCTTAAATGTCAACATATACACGTGTGATTTAGTTTACGAAGATTTTTCAATACCGAGAACTTCGATCAGAGAGTAAAAAAGGCGTAAGGTTCACAATGGTGTAGAACTAAAATGGGATATATCGAGCTAGGATTCGAGTTAGAGGAACAAGGGCCAAACCAACCACCCAAGAATGGAATCGTCGAGCGAAAACACTTGACAACCTCCAGGAAGCAGCTTTTCTTGCCACCAGACATTTCTCCATCAATTAGGAATCTCATGCTGTCACTAAAAAAATCCTTTAATTCTAGCCATTTTTTGAGTGTTTATTTTTTCGTGTCTAATCCGCATATATATCACCATTGGTCTTGATTTTCTTGACTGTATATCTCGTAAATGTCAACATATACACGTATGTTTAGTTTACGAAGATTTTTCAATGCTGAAAACCTCGATTAGAGAATAAAAAAGGTGTAAGGTTCACAATGGTGTAAAACTAAAATGGGATATACCGGGCTAGGATTCGAGTTCCAGGAACAAGGGCCAAACCAACCACCCAAGAATGGAATCGTCGAGCGAAATCACTTGACAACCTCCTGGAAGAAGCTATTCTTGCCACCAAACCTTTCTCGATCAAATAGGAACCTGATATCGTCACTAAACACATTCCTTAAATTGTAGCCATTTTTTGAGTGTTTATTTTTTGGTGTCTACTCCGCATATATATCACCATTGCTCTTGATTTTCATGAATGTATATCTCTTAAATTTCAACATATACACGTGTCTTTAGTTTACGAAGATTTTTCATTGCCGAGAACCTCGATAAGAGAGTAAAAAAGGCGTAAGGTTCACAATGGTGTAAAACTAAAATGGGATATTACGGGCTCGGTTTCGAGTTTTCGGAACAAGGGCCAAACTAACCACCCAAGAATGGAATCATCGAGCGAAAACACTTGACAACCTCCGGGAAGCAGCTTTTCTTGCCACCAGACCTTTCTCCATCAATTAGGAATCTGATGCCGTCACTAAACACATTCCTTAAATTGTAGCCATTTTTTGTGTGTTTATTTTTTGGTGTCTAATCCGCATATATATCACCATTCCTCTGGATTTTCTTGACTGTATATCTCTTAAATGTCAACATATATACGTGTGATTTAGTTTACGAAGATTTTTCAATGCCAAGAACCTCGATAAGAGAATAAAAAGGCGTAAGGTTCACAATGTTGTAAAACTAAAATGGGATATACCGGGCTAAAATTCGAGTTACAGGAACAAGGGCTAAACCAACCACCCAAGAATGGAATCGTCCTGCAAAAACACTTGACAACCTCCTGAAAGCAGTTTTTCTTGCCACCAGACCTTTATCCATCAATTAGGAATCTGATGCCGTCACTAAACACATTCCTTAAATTGTAGCCATTTTTTGAGTGTTTATTTTTTGGTGTCTAATCTGCATATATATCACCATTGCTCTTGATTTTCTTGATTGTATATCTCTTAAATGTTAACACATACACGTGTGACTTAGTTTACGACGATTTTTCAATGCCGAGAACCTCGATCATAGAGTAAAAAAGGCGTGAGGTTCACATTGGTGGAAAACTAAAATGGGATATACCGGGCTAGGATTCGAGTTACAGGAACAAGGGCCAAACCAACCACCCAAGAATGGAATCGTCGAGCGAAAACACTTGACAACATCCTGGAAGCGGCTTTTTTTGCCACCAGACCTTTCTCCATCAATTAGGAATCTGATGCAGTCACTAAACACATTCCTTAAATTGTAACCATTTTTTGTGTGTTAATTTTTGGTGTCTAATCCGCATATATATCACCATTGCTCTTGATTTTCTTGACTGTATATCTTTTAAATGTCGACATATACACGTGTGATTTAGTTTACATAGATTTTTCAATGCCGATAACCTCGATCAGAGAGTAAAAAAGGCGTAAGGTTCACAATGGTGTAAAACTAAAATGGGATATACCGGGCAAGGATTCGAGTTACAGGAACAAGTGACAAACCAACCACCCAAGAATGGAATCGTCGAGCGAAAACACTTGACAACCTCCTGGAAGTAGCTTTTCTTCCCACCAGACCTTTCTCCATCAATTACGAAGCAGATGTCATTACTAAACAAATTCCTTAAATTGTAGCCATTTTTTGAGTGTTTATTTTTTTGGTATCTAATCCGCATATATATCACCATTGCTCTTGATTTTCTTGACTGTATTGAAACACCTCGAAAATTCACGTCCTATAATGTGTTGACACGTGTAATATGTTTGAACGTGTGAAATAATGTTATAAAAGGATTAAAGTTGATAGTCATGGAAAGTATGTGAATATACGGGTTCTAAATGTCAACAGTGAATAAATATATTGTACATTAACCCTACATGATGTTTATAACATCAAACGAATAAATCATGGATCATGCGAAGCTAAAAGTGAGAGATTACAAACTACAGGGGTTAAATGTGTCAACATGTTTAAGTTATACCTCTGAGTGACCTTTTGACAAACCCGAAGCTTTGTAACTGTTAATTATGCTCACTAGAATGCACGATATAAATTTCGTAAAGTTTCGTTATCGTATGAGAAAGTTATGATCAAATTCGTGTGCGAAGGGTTAAAGCGTCAACGTTGAAACTTAGGACTTTTCGGGTAACAATAAAGTTAACCGGGGACTTAACAAAGTGGGTATATGTTTTAAAGCCCTTATAAATCAATTATGAGGGTTCATAATGCAAGAAAGGAAGTCTAAGCAAAGTTTGAAGGGGCAAGGATCAAAACATAAAAATCTAAAGTTGGATTTGAGTCAGACATGGTGTCGCGCGACGCGAGGCCCAGGGGGGGTCCTTCGCGCCACGCCTAGGCCCATCTGATGCGATTTTCTTGGTTCTTTGTCTGCCATGGCCCTTGTAATCGACTTTTAACCGAATTTCCTCATCTTGGACGACCCCTAAGGCACCCCCTAAGCACTAGGGACACTTGTTAATCAGTTGTGGTCGGATGTAGACTTGTGTGTCAACTTTTTATGGTGATTAAATCACTATATAAAGCCCTTAGTTTGCAACAAGTTCTTCACATCTTCTCTTGCACTTCCTGATCATTTCTGGAGCTCAAGACCCCTCTCAAGTGATCACAAATCGCTCATAGGACTCTTGTAAGTTTGCTTAACCTTCTTTAATTGGGTTTAGCTTAGTTATTTAGCTAAAAGTCAAACCGTCGTAATTACGGTTTGACTTCGAGATTAATTAATAATGGCTTAGTCAAATCTCGAATTAAAAGTAGTTATAAGTTGGTAATTATGTGGGTAATAAACCCTTAAAAGGGTTCCCCCTGATTCCCACTCTAACTAGGTCAAATGTCGGGTCAAACTTGTAATTAAAAAGTCAACAGGATACTTAAATTCTAATATATGCATGATTAGCAATGTAGAACACATACAACCTGTTTGATCATTAATATAACTTGGTAATTAGTGTAAGAACATGTTTAAACATGTTCAACCCGACAATTTACTGTTTAGACCCGGTTCGGAACCGAAAGTCGCAAAGCTTTGACTTTTGCTTTGACTTCAGTTCTGACCCGTTTTGGTATGTTTTAGAAATACCTTAGAGCCTTATTTGGACCAGGTAACATGCTTGTATAACCCTCTGTGATTATACACCATGGTTCATTAGTTAACCAATTAATACGCATGATTCCGTTAATTGCTCATATGTTGACCATTATGCCCTTTTCACCTTAAAACGTGATTTGTGAAAATGTAAAAGTGTAGAAACCTTAGTTACTGATATATAAACTTGTATGCAAAGTTTGACATCAGTTCGAGGTGTAGATTATGAGTTATGCTCGTTAGCGTAAAATGAAAGCTTTATGTTAATTAAACGGCGTAATTAGCGTATAGCCTACTTAAACATACTTTTTGATATCAAACTCTTTACCCACTGATGTAATATATTATTTTGGGATTTTTGAAGATTTTTAATAAATTTTAGGCTGAGCATAACTCAAAGTCGTAGGCTTAATCCGAAAATTGTCGGTTTTGCCCTTACGGGCCATAAAATGAGTTTTACATATCTAATTGACTCCAAACCTTCTGCTACTGATTACTTATGATAAATAAATTATTTTAAGCCTTCTGGAATGATAAAAATATCATCTTTAAGTATCGAACCCGGAAATGGCTTCTGATCGCCTTATTAAGCGTTTTTAGCGCATAGTATGTACTAGAACTATTTTAAACATACAAGGGTTGATACCTACTGATATTTGAGGCAAATTATAATATCTTGACAGTAAGCAAAAGTTTTTTAAGTCAGACTTCAGTTTTGAGCTTTACGGCTTATGTGAAATTACCAAAATGCCCATAGGGTGCATAGTTTGGTTAGAATTGATAAATTTCACATATATACTTTACCCTACTGTTATAACTTAGTAAAATAAGTATTTTTGATGTTTACATCAGACCTGTGACTCAGGTAAATACTTAAACTCTTTTATAACCTTTTAAATGACCAAACTACCCCTACGGGGCATAGTTTGTGCTTAAATTCATTTCGGGCATAATAAAAGACATCTTACTGATGTCACAACATATATGAAGCATATTAACTTAGGAAACCTATAAATGGCTCATATGTATACCCGTTACGCTTATTACGCGTTCGGTTCGGTTTATGTAACTAGTTTACATAAACTGGCCTAAACGGGTCAAACCTTATCGGTTTTATCTCAAAATCCAGAATGTGTATGAAATACCCATATTAAGCAAGTCTATGAACTTTTCGGGTTTAAATCACATTCTATCCGGTCTTCGCCTAATCGTGCGTACGAACCGTATCTTTGAAACTAGCCGGTCTAAGCTTAAGCTTAATTAAAGACCCGTTAGGATTCTAATAGGTTATTATAAACCTTTGTTCCAGAATAGGAGACCAGTAAAAGCTACGTGCATTTTGCTTATTGTGATTATTACATTGCTCAGGTAAATACTTTTAACTTATTTTCCCTATACGGGCTTGGGTTACGGTATTTAAAATACCGCTTGATCGGGCATTAAATCTTCCATCGTTTGGTGGTTAATTGAATAATTTAATCGGCCCGTTTAAACAGTTTTGTTTACTTAAAAGCCTTTGGGGGGTTAATGACCATGTCCCGGATATCCCTGGCATCATTTTACGAAATGGCCACGACTTAAGCGCGGGGTGTAGGCGTACACCCGTCGGTGCACAAAAGAATAATGTGGTGTGTCTATTGATCTTTAACCCGGACACGATCCGGGCTACTGAACGCATAAGGAACATGTAATTCGTTCACAAGATTATATATTTAAATAATTCTCCCAAGTTATAAAATGTTTATGCCACGTGCATTCAAATCAATTTTCAATCATTTTCCAAAATGAGTCAGTTGATTGTATTTACCAGTGTAAACTGACGTATTTTCCCAAAAAGATTAAATGCAGGTACTAAGTGTAATTGGCTGGGATTTCTCCTTAGAATCAATAGAAGTCTCGCAAGCTTAAGATGCCTATCGTCTGTTGAACTACTATTTATTTTTGATCCTTCTGTGGACGAACATTCAACTATTGTGATACACGATATTACAATATTATTAAAGTTGAATCATATTATTCATTTGCTTCCGCTGTGCATATTAAATATTGTGTTGTTTGACTATTATGTTGCCAACCACGTCACGATACTCCCCATCGGGCCCACCGGTGACACGTGGAAATCGGGGTGTGACAGGTTGGTATCAGAGCCAACACTGAGTGAATTAAACACTAGCCTTTTGTGTTTAATCTCAGTTACACAATTGCACATTTCTAAACCTTCGAGTCTAGACAAATAACATAGGACAAATTCTACTTTGTTTGGTTTTGTTTTGTCCTTTATTTTATATATATTCTTGTCGTTGTCTCATTTTGTATTGACAGGATTTAAAAATGCCGCCAAGATTCTTTAGAAGAAGAGGACGAGGCAAGGGGCCAATCACCGCCCCCAATGATAATGAAGCTGGACCTTCGTATATGCGAGCTCCTTCCACCACGGAGAGTGACGATCCTCGGCAGAACCGCAGGAACCTCTTTGAGCTGGCTAGACGGTCGGTCTCACACAGTTCAACACCTCCCGCTCATAACCCTTATGGGCCACAGCCGGAGTATGAGCCCAACAACCCGCAACCCTTATACATACCGTTACAACGATCTTTATCGCACAACTCCTTTGGTGACCCTACACCTGTTTTTAGGGGCCGGTTTAACCCGGCAAATTTCATACAAGAACCAGTGGGTTTCAACCCATTGGGACCGGAGGACCACTTCTCGGGAGACAACGTGGAGGATATGGACGAGGACACGGATCCCGTCGAACCCGCCAGTGGTACACCGAACCATCCAATTGAGATTTCGGATGGCTCTTCTTTTCACGGATCACCCTACGGTGGTCCAGTCAGCTTTCAGGCGAGATTTACTCAGCATGAGTGGTACTTCACACCCTCGCATCATTCGTCGCCTCATCAGCAGCAGCAGGATCCCTCTGTGGATTCGCGGTTCGTGGCAGTCACGCCACCACCTCCACCACCACCAGTTCAGCCGGCACCTCCACAACCGCCAAGGCGTAGGAGAACCGGAGCGCGTATGTCTGCGCGAGCGGGGGACTTCCATTTTAGCTCCCCACGCCAATCAAGTGGCAGCCATTACCCGCCACTTCAGGAAGACCCACAAATGGGTGGACCTTCGCACCCAGTTACACCGCAACCACCACCTATGGGTTTTGATAACCAGATTCCGGCATACACGGGTTCCATGGCGTATAACCCGTTTGAGCAGCCAGTGCACACCAACTACAACTACGCCGAAGCCGACCCGTACATGGTAGAGGCTAACTATAACACCCAAGGACCCTATGGGGATCCATGGGGAGTAGGATACCCAACTCATGGGTACCAGATACCTGCCTGATCGATAATACGGACGCAATCGCAGCCGCCACGATTTTCTCCCCTAGAAAGGGAGGAAATTCTACAGAGACTGGAGCAGGTCGAGCGAGACTTCCACCGAGAACGTAGGGAGCGACAGACTTTCTTCCAAGGATTGACAAGCTTGATCAAAGGGAAGAGCAAGAAGGACCATTGAATCCTTCCACTAATTGTTGTAACTTCCTTGTATCAATTGAGCCCCTGCGTGGGCATGTCTTGCTGTGTTGGTGCATGTTTGTGACAACAGCTTAGATTTGGTCTTTGGATATCTTGTAATTAGTTAGACGATAAACAGTTAGCGGGTTTAGCTTTGTAATAGTTAGTTGTAATGTTTGGGCTAACCTAACCCATACTTATAGGGATGTGGGACGAATTGGGCCTTGCCCAAATTCGCAGTCCATGTGGTTTATCCTAGCCCAAGTAGCAAACCTTGTGTTATATAAACAAGGTTAGGCTTTAGGGTTTAGGTTAATCAGCCAAAAACAGTTTGTGAGAGGAATTTCGTGAGAGCTTTAGGGTTTGGACGAAATTCAGAGAGTTAGGGTTTTAATTGATTGTAATTCAGTTTGATTGATAATCAATAGAAAACCCAGATTGAAAGTGTCTTGCTGTTTCTGTTTCCTACACGTTTTCTGCTTATTCTGATCAAGAGGATTCCGCACTCTTGATTGGAAAGACAATTCTGTGAAAGATCCATACGAATAGGGGACCTACAATTGGTATCAGAGCATTAGGCTCTTGAAGGCTCGGTTCAGAATTGTTCTTGGAGAAACAGGGAGATTTTCGAATTTTTTTTTAAACCTGGAAAATTAGGGTTTTGAATTTTCGAAATTTTTGATATAATTTTTCGAATTTGTTTGGCTGTTTTGATCTTCTGGTTTGTTTGATTGCTGTTTTGCAGGTTTTAGGGTTTTCAGGAAAGTGTTTGGTTGATTGTTTGGAAGAATTTTGGCTGAAAGACTTGAGGATTCGAAGACTGTTCTTCGTGTTTTTCTATCAGTTCTTCACACTTTTCGAAAATTTTCTGCTGATTTGCTTGTTCGATTTTGCAGGAAGTTGATACGAAATCTGCTGAATTCTGAGAAGATTAAGTTTCCAATTTTACAGAACCAGCGATTTTGGTAGACCAGCGAAATTAAGTGAGACCAGCATATTTATTAGCGAAGTTAAATCCAAAGGCGACTTTGGTAACCGGATAACTTTCCACAGCGAAATTATTACGGTGTTCGGAACCTTTACAGGTCGTCGTTATAGCGAATTTGACCAGCGAAAATAACCTGCGAAATTGACTCAGCGAACTTGACCTGCGAAATTACAAATACCCAGCAAAATTAACAGAACCAGCGACATTATCAGGACCAGCGAAATTAGTAGCATAATAGTGGTGGAATTTCAGTCAGCTAGCGTCGATAAAATTTTAGTGTTTTGCAAATAGAATTTGATCCGTAGCTCGTTAGACAGAACCGTTTGGACCGTTGAATTCCTTGGATTTTTAGGGTAAAAAAAAAAAAAAAAAAAAACCCTGGAAAATCCCGAATTCGGTTTTCGACATTATATATCATTGGATTTGTATTTTCGAGACGATTATAACGGTGTAAGTTAATAACCACTGTTTTCGGAGAAATTTTGTACGGTTTTATCAGTACGGTTACGATAAAGACGTGTTTAAAGATGGTCAGAATGGACAAGGTCAGTGAGACTGTTAAACATTGGCCAAAGCTGAAAAATGTCAAAGAATATGCTGACTGGAAAGAGGAGTTTGAGACATTTGTGAAGAGTGAAGATACCAGAATGTGGTATTGTATGATAGATGGCTATGTTGCTCCTACGCGTAGTATTGAAGGAAGGGTTTTAGTGCTGTCTTATGACAAGATGGATGAATCTGAGAGACAGGTGGTTGATGCTGAAAAGAGAGCCTTGGCGGCAATAAAGATGTCCTTACCTGACAGCATCAAGCATACCTTCCAAAAGTACACTGATTCAAAGGATATGTGGGATGCATTACAAAAGCGATATCAGGGAAATGACAATGTCACTCAGGCATTCATGGCAGAGATAGTGCCAGTTGATGAGGCTGAAACTATTGTGAGTGATGCTGAATCTGAAGTGAAGAATGCTGAAGCTCAAGTGGAGAATGCTGAAGCTCAAGTGGAGAATGCTGAAGCAAAAGTGGATGCTGAAGTGGAGAAAGAGAGTGAAGCTGAACAGGTTGTTGCTGATGAAATCTCAGAAGTTCATGAGAAAGAGGTACAATCTAATTCAGTATGTTTGAGATGTCGTGAACTACAGGGTGCGGTTGACAGATTGACAACACAAAACCAAAGTCTGGTAAGCGAGATGTCAAAGGTAAAAGAGTCAAAATTTTTTGCTAAAAGAAATGAATCTACATACTTGAAGAAGATAAGAGGTTATGAAGTTGAAATTGAAGCTTTAACTTGCAAATTGAATGAAAAACTTCAAGTCATAGACTTAGATCATGACATGATGGCTGAGAAAACAAAAGAGATTTCTGAAAAATGCAAAGAGTTGTCAGATGCACAACTCAAAATTGTTGAACTTGAAAAGAAATTGAGTCAATTCAGAGATTCATCTTTTGTAATGAAACACATGATGGGTGGGTTAAAGAAGAGTAATGACAAGACCAGTGTGGGCTTCCAGGGCTTTAATGAAGTTCCACCTCCTCTTAGTCATGACTATTCATTCCTGCCAAGTGAAGATGAGCTAGCAAACTTTATGGCATCTGCACCAAGTAGTTTCGCATCCACATCAAGTCAAGGTGATGGATCTGAGAGTGATGATGCTAAGAAGAACAATAACAAGGAACCTTTGAAAAAGAAAAATTCACCACCTAAGAATAAAAATCAAGATTTTGTTAAAAAGATTAATTTTGTTCAAGGTAGTGATATGAAAAATGAAACAACTGTTATTGAAAATGAATCAAATGTAGAGTTTGCAAAAAATAAGAGCATAGAAAAATCTGAAATCAAGCAAACTGAACAAGGTTCATCCAAGGGATCATCACCATCTGATAAGGGATCTACCTCAGAGACTCCAGCTAAGAAGTCTTTGAAAAGGAGATCGTGCTTCAAATGTCACACCAAGGGACATGTAGCAAGTTGCTGTCCTAACAAAAAGAGTGAAGCACAACTTAGTGAAAAACAGAGAGGGAAATTACCTGAGAAGATAGGTGATAATGAGGAGAAAGTTGCGAATTCTCCAAAGAAATCTGCTCCTAAGCAACCAGAGAATGTTGCTGTTGGTGTAGATAAGGCTGGAACAGGAACTTCACAAGTTCCACGTTTTCAAAGAAATCAACAAAGATTTCAGCCTAGTTCTCCACCAGGCAGATACGAGAGACCTAGAAGCAGTTCACCTAGAATGAACAATTTTAATGGATATTCAAATAATTTCAGAAGTCAAAGTCAATATCAAAATCGATACCAGAATAATGGTGGTCGAACTTTTTATAACAATGGCTTTAGAAATTATAACAATCAAGCTTCTTGGAATCAAAATTCGAGGTACCAAAATCAAAATTTTCATAGGTCAAATAGTCCAAATGTATATAGGAACCCTCAGGACCATAGACCTAGTGGAAATCAAAATCAAATTCCATCAACAGGTCTGAGATCCAAGACTCCAGTTAGGAGTAATGGATATTGGATGGATGTTCAAGTAGTTGGTGAATTTGGACGACCCAAGACCATTAAGGCTTGGGTCCCCCAATCTAACTAATTTCTTAGTTGGTGTGTGCAGGAGCTGCTAAGGAGGATTATCAACTTATGTTGATAATGGCTGCTCTAGGCACATGAAGGGGGATGTGAGATTGTTGATATATATATTGATTGATTAAATTGAGGTTCAAAGTGCTGAGTTGACACACTAGATAACCTGGCAGATCTTTGTACTAAAGCATTTGACAGGGCTCGCTTTGAACACTTAGTCGAACTCAACGGGATGAGGAATCCTGAATAACTGGTTTTTCATAAGAATTTTGTAAATAGTTTACTGTTTTTCTTAAAAATAAAAAATACAAAAACATTGAAAAATCAAAAACATAAAAAAATAGAAAATCAAAAATGAGTTATCACTGTGTGAAAAAGAAGAAATGATAGTACATCAGCAAGTTAGACTGTCACACTGAAAATGAATTAAATTGCTTAAGTGTGATAGCAGCTTCATTATACGATGTACCAGTAGGCAAAAAGCATGAAATAATCAACTTACCAATGTGATATAAACTTAAATAAACTGAGTATGAGTGGGGAACACATCAGTGGTGTATGGTTTAATGACCTTAAATCTTGCGTTGATAGATTGCCAAAATTTGAAGTTTTGGGTCTTTATACTGTTATTTCATCTGGGGATATCTTGACTGTCTTTCTGTTCAGAACTAAAATTGTACATGACCCCAAGAAAGAAAGTCACTTGGAATTAGCTCATTTCTATTTGAATGTCTGTATGTTGTCCCGATACACACAATTTTGATCTGATTCTGAAATCTTCTCTGAAAAAAGTCGTGTACCTCCTCTGCTGCATCCAGATATATGCTGACCTGGAGGTGCTAGGCAACGACAGCTTCTACTGCATCCAGATACATGCTGACCTAGCTGTACGTTGTCGCGCTATAGATCTAATACACCCGAAAGAGGCCCTCTAGTGCCCAAAAGAAACCCAATAAACCTATATCAAACTGAGAAAACTCATTTGATCTGTATATTTTACCATCTCTGCTAAAGATCTATTCTATTCTCTTCTCAACCTATTCCCAGTTAAGATTTCAGAAATCTGGATTGGACTTGTGAAATATGTGGTAGGGAAGATACTTGCATGATAGAGTGTGTTGTTTATATTTCCAGGATTTGATTAGTATTTATTTGGGTGTTCATTGTTAAGCAATCAAAACATGATAAAACAGATTATATGCAGACCTAGACATTGTCAGGATATCTTAAAGGATGACATCAGTATACTCACCTACTACGATGAATCTTTATGCATACCTTGATCGTGGGGGTATATCCTGAAGTGGGACACGCTAATATATTAGTAATTAAAATTACCTTAACGTATCATACGGTAATGGTACTTGAAATGTTCATGCATTTTGTTTAAGTGGACAAACATACTGGTAATCGTCTTGGACTGCTTTTCACGAAAAATTAAATAAAGAATTATCTAATTGTGTGAAACAGTTTGATTGTGCTGATATGATCTTCTTACCGGTGATTCTCACAAAAATAGAGTGTTTATTGCTTTTGTATTTACTTGCTTTCAGAAAATATAAAAAATCCAAAAATAGTGTCTTTTTCTGTTTAAAATTCTTAACGTACGAAAAACTGTTATTCTTGGAGGAATTGTTACTGATAGGGGGAGACAGTGTTAGAAAGTGAGTTCAAAATTTTAAATCATGCGGGTTATAGGGTGTGATTAAAATGTTTTGCGTGTTGGGGATTAATTGGAAAAGGCTTAATCTGTTATACAGTTTAACAAATCTCTTGAATAATAATAATTTGTTTAACTTATGTTGAAAAATTCTTATGGTTTCTCGAGATGTTTGTTTTATAGTATACAGATTGAAGCGGTATGTTGCTGAGAAGTTAAAGTGTTGAGTTGCTGTGAAGATGAGAGTTTGATTGGATGCATGGTAGAACCTCCTTTCTACATTGCAGACAAAGTGAAGAGTTTGAAGATTGCTATACATATGCTAAACTGGAGTTTACTCAAACGCTAAAGTTTTGAAGATTTGGTGATTGGATGCATCAGCTTAGGGGGAGTTTTTTTTTCCCTAAAAATACGAGGAATGCAAAGACCAAAAGACTGCAAGATGACTGAAGACAAAGTTATTTTATGAAGCTATTGTCAAGGGGGAGTTTGTTGGTGCTTGTCTGTGACAACAGCTTAGATTTGGTCTTTGGATATCTTGTAATTAGTTAGACGATAAACAGTTAGCGGGTTTAGCTTTGTAATAGTTAGTTGTAATGTTTGGGCTAACCTAACCCATACTTATGGGGATGTGGGACGAATTGGGCCTTGCCCAAATTCGCAGTCCATGTGGTTTATCCTAGCCCAAGTAGCAAACCTTGTGTTATATAAACAAGGTTAGGCTTTAGGGTTTAGGTTAATCAGCCAAAAACAGTTTGTGAGAGGAATTTCGTGAGAGCTTTAGGGTTTGGACGAAATTCAGAGAGTTAGGGTTTTAATTGATTGTAATTCAGTTTGATTGATAATCAATAGAAAACCCAGATTGAAAGTGTCTTGTTGTTTCTGTTTCCTACACATTTTCTGCTTATTCTGATCAAGAGGATTCCGCACTCTTGATTGGAAAGACAATTATGTGAAAGATCCATACGAATAGGGGACCTACATGCTGTATTAGCCCCTGTGTAGGTATGTATGTTTGATTGTTTTGACCCCTGCGTGGGTCTATCTTTCTATTTACCCCTACGAGGGTATATTTTATGTTTAAGTCCCATCGTGGACTATTATTCTAGTTTGACCCCTGCGTGGATATGCTTGTTGTTAAACCCCTGCGTGGGTGATTTGTCTATTTGAAAGGTCCCGTTTAGGCGACATGTAATCTTTTAAATTAATGGAATGAAAGTTTATAAATTTCATTTTTGCTATTATATGCATAAATATTATATATGAAATAAATAAATCAAAATCATTCCTTTTTTATAATAATCTGCCTATTAAATATTGAATAAGAATCTTAAGAGTGAAACCTAGCCTGTGTGTCATTATAAAAACCTGGCCGTGATGGTAAGACCTGTTTAAAAGATTCAAATCCCTGTTAACATCTGTAAACATGTTAACGCTCCTGGCAGACGTGATTAGTTAAAATCACACACGTCATTTTTATATAAGGATCTTTCCAAAGATTCCAAACCCAACTTAATGATCTCCGAATCATGGGTTAAATCATCAATTAAGATGATCATATTTTGACCATACGTGGTAATATAACGCCTACGGGCCCTGCTCATTTCCATATGAGCCAAAAGACAGTGGTAGCTAGGACTCCCTGTCAGAAAAAGGTAATGAACTATGATTCAAACCTTCATGCCTTGATTCTCTGAAATCATGGCTTATAATTGTCCATGTCACTAGGCCTTTTGTGCTATTAATAAAACTATTATTGTTTTATAATTAGGATAAGTTATATTAAAATCCTAAATAAATTTGATTAACAAATTAACCAAATATGGTCTCTGTTTACCATGGTTAATGAATTACCCTAAGGGGCAATTCCATAATAAACTCCCAAATAAACTATTGTCCTTGTTTTCTGTAACAGTTCACTAGAATGCACGATATAAATTTCGTAAAGTTTCGTTATCGTATGAGAAAGTTATGATCAAATTGGTGTGCGAAAGGTTAAAGCGTAAACGTTGAAAGTTAGGACTTTTCGGGTAACAATAAAGTTAACCGGGGACTTAATAAAGTGGGTATATGTTTTAAAGCCCTTATAAATCAATTATGAGGGTTCATAATGCAAGAAAGGAAGTCTAAGCAAAGTTTGAAGGGGCAAGGATCAAAACATAAAAATCTAAAGTTGGATTTGAGTCAGACATGGTGTCGCGCGACGCGAGGCCCAGGGGGGGTCCTTCGCGCCACGCCTAGGCCCATCTGATGCAATTTTATTGGTTCTTTGACTGCCATGGCCCTTGTAATTGACTTTTAACCGAATTTTCTCTTCTTGGACGACCCCTAAGGCACCCCCTAAGCACTAGGGACACTTGTTAATCAGTTGTGGTCAGATGTAGACTTGTGTGTCAACTTTTTATGGTGATTAAATCACTATATAAAGCCCTTAGTTTGCAACAAGTTCTTCAAATCTTCTCTTGCACTTCCTGATCATTTCTGGAGCTCAAGACCCCTCTCAAGTGATCACAAATCGTTCATAGAACTCTTGTAAGTTTGCTTAACCTTCTTTAACTGGGTTTAGCTTAGTTATTTAGCTAAAAGTCAAACCGACGTAATTACGGTTTGACTTCGAGATTAATTAATAATGGGTCGGTCAAATCCCGAATTAAAAGTAGTTATAAGTTGGTAATTATGTGGGTAATAAACCCTTAAAAGGGTTCCCCCTGATTCCCATTCTAACTAGGTCAAATGTCAGGTCAAACTTGTAATTAAAAAGTCAGCAGGATACTTAAATTCTAATATATGCATGATTAGCAATGTAGAACACATACAACCTGTTTGATCATTAATATAACTTGGTAATTAGTGTAAGAACATGTCTAAACATGTTCAACCCGACAATTTACTGTTTAGACCCGGTTCGGAACCGAAAGTCGCAAAGCTTTGACTTTTGCTTTGACTTCAGTTCTGACCCGTTTTGGTATGTTTTAGAAATACCTTAGAGCCTTATTTGGACCAGGTAACATGCTTGTATAACCCTCTGTGATTATACACCATGGTTCATTAGTTAACCAATTAATACGCATGATTCCATTAATTGCTCATATGTTGACCATTATGCCCTTTTCACCTTAAAACGTGATTTGTGAAAATGTAAAAGTGTAGAAACCTTATTTACTGATATATAAACTTGTATGCAAAGTTTGACATCAGTTCGAGGTGTAGATTAAGAGTTATGCTCGTTAGCGTAAAATGAAAGCTTTATGTTAATTAAACGGCGTAATTAGCGTATAGCCTACTTAAACATACTTTTTGATATCAAACTCTTTACCCACTGATGTAATATATTATTTTGGGATTTTTGAAGATTTTTAATAAATTTTAGGCTGAGCATAACTCAAAGTCGTAGGCTTAATCCGAAAATTGTCGGTTTTGCCCTTACGGGCCATAAAATGAGTTTTACATATCTAATTGACTCCAAACCTTCTGCTACTGATTACTTATGATAAGTAAATTATTTTAAGCCTTCTGGAATGATAAAAATATCATCTTTAAGTATCGAACCCGGAAATGGCTTCTGATCGCCTTATTAAGCGTTTTTAGCGCATAGTATGTACTAGAACTATTTTAAACATACAAGGGTTGATACCTACTGATATTTGAGGCAAATTATAATATCTTGACAGTAAGCAAAAGTTTTTTAACTCAGACTTCAGTTTTGAGCTTTACGGCTTATGTGAAATTACCAAAATGCCCCTACGGTGCATAGTTTGGTTAGAATTGATAAATTTCACATATATACTTTACCCTACTGTTAAAACTTAGTAAAATAAGTATTTTTTATGTTTACATCAGACCTGTGACTCAGGTAAATACTTAAACTCTTTTATAACCTTTTAAATGACCAAACTACCCCTACGGGGCATAGTTTGTGCTTAAATTCGTTTCGGGCATAATAAAAGACATATTACTGATGTCACAACATATATGAAGCATATTAACTTAGGAAACCTGTAATTGGCTCGTATGTATACCCGTTACGCTTATTACGCGTTCGGTTCGGTTTATGTAACTAGTTTACATAAACTGGCCTAAACGGGTCAAACCTTATCGGTTTTATCTCAAAATCCAGAATGTGTATGAAATACCCATATTAAGCAAGTCTCTGAACTTGTCGGGTTTAAATCACATTCTATCCGGTCTTCGCCTAATCGTGCGTACGAACCGTATCTTTGAAACTTGCCGGTCTAAGCTTAAGCTTCATTAAAGACCCGTTAGGATTCTAATAGGTTATTATAAACCTTTGTTCCAGAATAGGAGACCAGTAAAAGCTACGTGCATTTTGCTTATTGTGATTATTACATTGCTCAGGTAAATACTTTTAACTTATTTTCCCTATACGGGCTTGGGTTACGGTATTTAAAATACCGCTTGATCGGGCATTAAATCTTCCATCGTTTGGTGGTTAATTGAATAATTTAATCGGCCTGTTTAAACAGTTTTGTTTACTTAAAAGCCTTTGGGGGGTTAATGACCATGTCCCGGATATCCCTGGCATCATTTTACGAAATGGCCACGACTTAAGGGCGGGGTGTAGGCGTACACCCGTCGGTGCACAAAAGAATAATGTGGTGTGTCTATTGATCTTTAACCCGGACACGATCCGGGCTACTGAACGCATAAGGAACATGTAATTCGATCACAAGATTATATATTTAAATAATTCTCCCAAGTTATAAAATGTTTATGCCACGTGCATTCAAATCAATTTTCAATCATTTTCCAAAATGAGTCAGTTGATTGTATTTACCAGTGTAAACTGACGTATTTTCCCAAAAAGATTAAATGCATGTACTAAGCGTAATTGGCTGGGATTTCTCCTTAGCATCAATAGAAGTCTCGCAAGCTTAAGATGCCTATCGTCTGTTGAACTACTATTTATTTTTGATCCTTCTGTGGACGAACATTCAACTATTGTGATACACGATATTACAATATTATTAAAGTTGAATCATATTATTCATTTGCTTCCGCTGTGCATATTAAATATTGTGTTGTTTGACTATTATGTTGCCAACCACATCACGATACTCCCCACCGGGCCCACCGGTGACACGTGGAAATCGGGGTGTGACATGTATATCTCTTAAATGTCAACATATACACGTGTGATTTAATTTACGGAGATTTTTCAATACCGAGAACCTCGATCAGAGAGTAAAAAAGGCGTAAGGTTAACATTTGTGTAAAACTAAAATAGGATATACCGGGCTAGGATTCGAGTTACAGGAACAAGGTCCAAACCAACCACCCAAGAATGGAATCGTCGAGCGATAACAGTTGACGACCTCCTGGAAGCAGCTTTTCTGGCCACCAGACCTTTCACCATCAATTAGGAATCTGATGCCGTCACTAAACACATTTCTTAAAATGTAGCCATTGTTGAGTGTTTATTTTTTGGTGTCTAATCCGCATATATATCACTATTGCTCTTGATTTTCTTGATTGTATATCTCTTAAATGTCAACATATACACGTATGATTTAGTTTATGAAGATTTTTCAATGCTGAGAACCTCGATCAGAGAGTAAAAAAAGGCGTAAGGTTCACAAGGGTGTAAAACTAAAATGGGATATACCGAGCTAGGATTCGAGTTACAAGAACAAGGGCCAAACCAACCACCCAAGAATGGAATTTCTGAGCGAAAACACTTGACAACCTCCTGGAAGCAGCTTTTCTTGCCACTGGACCTTTCTCCATCAATTAGGAATCTGATGCCGTCACTAAACACATTCCTTAAATTGTTGCCATTTTTGAGTGTTTGTTTTTGGGTGTCTAGTCCGCATATATATCACTATTGCTCTTGATTTTCTTGACTATATGTCTCTTAAATGTCAACATATACACGTGTGATTTAGTTTACAAAGATTTTTCAATACCGAGAACTTCGATCAGAGAGTAAAAAAGGCGTAAGGTTCACAATGGTGAAGAACTAAAATGGGATATACCGAGCTAGGATTCGAGTTACAGGAACAAGGGCCAAACCAGCCACCCAAGAATGGAATCGTCGAGCGAAAACAGTTGACAACCTCCAGGAAGCAGCTTTTCTTGCCACCAGACATTTCTCCATCAATTAGGAATCTCATGCTGTCACTAAAAAAATCCTTTAATTCTAGCCATTTTTGAGTGTTTATTTTTTCGTGTCTAATCCGCATATATATCACCATTGCTCTTGATTTTCTTGACTGTATATCTCTTAAATGTCAACATATACACGTATGTTTAGTTTACGAAGATTTTTCAATGCTGAAAACCTCGATTAGAGAGTAAAAAGGTGTAAGGTTCACAATGGTATAAAACTAAAATGGGATATACCGGGCTAGGATTCGAGTTCCAAGAACAAGGGCCAAACCAACCACCCAAGAATGGAATCGTCGAGCGAAATCACTTGACAACCTCCTGGAAGCAGCTATTCTTGCCACCAAACCTTTCTCGATCAAATAGGAACCTGATATCGTCACAAAACACATTCCTTAAATTGTAGCCATTTTTTGAGTGTTTATTTTTTGGTGTCTAATCCGCATATATATCACCATTGCTCTTGATTTTCTTGAATGTATATCTCTTAAATTTCAACATATACACGTGTCTTTAGTTTACGAAGATTTTTCAATGTCGAGAACCTCGATAAGAGAGTAAAAAAGGCGTAAGGTTCACAATGGTGTAAAACTAAAATGGGATATTACGGGCTAGGATTCGAGTTTTCGGAACAAGAGCCAAACCAACCACCCAAGAATGGAATCATCGAGCGAAAACACTTGACAACCTCCGAAAAGCAGCTTTTCTTGCCACCAGACCTTTCTCCATCAATTAGGAATCTGATGCCGTCACTAAACACATTCCTTAAATTGTAGCCATTTTTTGTGTGTTTATTTTTTGGTGTCTAATCCGCATATATATCACCATTGCTCTTGATTTTCTTGACTGTATATCTCTTAAATGTCAACATATACACGTGTGATTTAGTTTACGAAGATTTTTCAATGCCGAGAACCTCGATAAGAGAATAAAAAGGCGTAAGGTTCACAATGGTGTAAAACTAAAATGGGATATACCGGGCTAAGATTCGAGTTACAGGAACAAGGGCTAAACCAACCACCCAAGAATGGAATCGTCCTGCAAAAAAACTTGACAACCTCCTGAAAGCAGTTTTTCTTGCCACCAGACCTTTATCCATCAATTAGGAATCTGATGTCGTCACTAAACACATTCCTTAAATTGTAGCCATTTTTTGAGTGTTTATTTTTTGGTGTCTAATCTGCATATATATCACCATTGCTCTTGATTTTCTTGATTGTATATCTCTTAAATGTTAACATATACACATGTGACTTAGTTTACGACGATTTTTCAATGCCGAGAACCTCAATCATAGAGTAAAAAAGGCGTGAGGTTCACAATGGTGCAAAACTAAAATGGGATATACCGGGCTAGGATTCGAGTTACAGGAACAAGGGCCAAACCAACCACACAAGAATGGAATCGTCGAGCGAAAACACTTGACAACATCCTGGAAGCGGCTTTTTTTGCCACCAGACCTTTCTCCATCAATTAGGAATCTGATGCAGTCACTAAACACATTCCTTAAATTGTAGCCATTTTTTGTGTGTTTATTTTTTGGTGTCTAATCCGCATATATATCACCATTGCTCTTGATTTTCTTGACTGTATATCTTTTAAATGTCAACATATACACGTGTGATTTAGTTTACGTAGATTTTTTAATGCCGAGAACCTCGATCAGAGAGTAAAAAATGAGTAAGGTTCACAATGGTGTAAAACTAAAATGGGATATACCGGGCTAGGATTCGAGTTTCTGGAACAAGGGACAAACCAACCACTAAAGAATGGAATCGTCGAGCGAAAACACTTGACAACCCAAAAATGGGATTAACCGACACACCACTAATATAAACCCACAAGGAGTTATCCTCAACAATGTGGGTATATCTTTTTAGATACGCAACTGTCAGGTGTATGCCTACACCCCATGCTTAAGTCATGGCCATTTGCAATTAAATGAGCCGAGGATATCCAGGACACGGTCGCATTAACCCCCAATGTTTATGTTATCAAACAAAACAGATTAAAACGGGTTATGTAATTTATTAATCATAATCCGATTAAATGATTCCATACCCGACCAAGCGGTAATATTTTAACGTATCACTAGCCCGTATAAGGGAAAATAAGTTAAAAGTATTTACCTGAGTTTCTAAATGCGAGATCTATCTACTCAGCCGTATAATGTAATTAGACTCGTGAAGGTAGCTTTTACCAGGGCTTCCTAATCTGGAACGAAGGTTTTATTAACCTATTAGATTACTAACGGGTCTTACTTAAGTCATAGACTTAGACATGTTAGTTTAAAGGATGAATTACGGTACGAAGCGTTAGATTAAGCGATGACCGGATTGGAATGTAATTTAGACCCAACAAGTATGGAGACTTGTATAATATGGGTAAACTAAACACATTCTGGATTTTGAAGTTTAAATGATAAGGTTAAACCCGTTTCGGCTAATTTATGCAAACTAGTTACATAAACCGTACCGAACGCGTATAAGCATATACGGGTAACCGGATGAGTCATATACAAGTTCCATATGTTATTATGCTTAAAATATGTTATCATATCAGTAGGATATCAATAAATATGCCCAAAAAGATTTTTAAACCGAATTAAGCCTCAAAAGGGCATTTTGGTCATTTTATGATATATAAAAGGGGTTTATATGCAAACTGAGGTTCTGGTCATAACCCTTCTGTAAAAATATTTAATTTATGTTTTTATAACAGTAGGATATCATATATATGTGTGGTTTATGATTTATGGCAAAACTATGCACCGTAAGGGCATTTTGGTCATTTCACACATAGTTTTAAGGACTTATTTGGGATTCTGAGTTCATGACTTATACCTACTATAAAAATATTAAAAATGGTTTATAAAATCAGTAGGTAACAAGTCTTGGGTGCTAAGTATGGTTTAAAACCATACTATGCACCTTATTGTCGTAAAAATCGATAAATGACGATTATTTCGATGTTTAGGAAATTCTGAAGTTATGACCAGCTTTGAATGGTCAAAATAATTTATTTATCATATCATATCTGTAACAAAAGGTTCTTGCATGTTAATCTTATTTAAAACCCAATTTATGTGTGAAAAGGGCATAATCGTTATTTATTAATATAATATGAAAACTCATGCATAAACTCAGTAAGTAATCTGGCTTGAACTCCCAATTAGTCCTAAATATGATATCATAACAGTGAGTAATGAGTTTTATGTCAAAATTATGTTTAAAACTTAATTTGCATGCAAAAGGGTATTTTAGTCCTTATAAAAGCATGTTTTACGATTTTTATATATAACTTCTGTTTATGACCAGAATATAAGTGTCGAAATATGTTAAATAATATTACTAATCAGAATGTAACTCATTTGCATGCTTGTTTATGTTAAAATCTCTTTTTTTACTAAAATGGCATAATAGTCAACATTTAGCATAATAATGGAAACAAATAAACAAACTCAGATTACTAGGTGACCATGTAATATAACCTCAGATGGTTATACTACAACATAATATGGTCACAAAGGAATCTTAATACATAAAGAAGCTAAGCTAATTAGGGTTAGAACTGAAAGTCAAAGCAAAAGTCAAGCTTTTGCGACTTTCGGTTGCGAACCGAGCCTAAACTTAGAATTGTCGGGTTGAACATGTTTAGACATGTTCTAATAATGTTTGCCAAGTTATTAAAGTGATAAAACATATTTTATAACCTTTACATTATCAAATTTGCATTTATTTAAAAACTGACCCGTTTGACTTTTTATATTAATTACTTTGACCCGACAATTAACTAAGTAGACGTGGTAAGTAGGAGGTTCCCTTTTGAGGGAATAACACCTACCTAATTACGATCACGTAGCCATATTCGCCTCGAACAAGGGCTGGACTGTTTAGGTCTAAACCGAAAGTCAAAGCCGTTTTGCGGCAACTTTGACTTTCGGCTTTTAAATGCATAAAAACCGAACTAGAGTGGCTAAGGACACTTACAAAGAGTCCTAGCTCGAAACTTGAACTATGGAGAGCTTCCTTTTTTATCAGGAACCTCAGAGAACCAAGCGAGAGAGAAGAGAAGATAATTTTAAAGTGAGCAAGTTGAAAGTGATCAGGGTATGGAACCTATTTATAGTGCAAGGAGGTCTCTCATGTTGCTACCAGATGTCCAGGGGTGTCATGGGAGCTTAACAAGTGTCATCATACGTGTCCCAAAACAGCTAACAGCCCCTGGTATCGAATCTGACTCGTTTTGGTTGTTTGTGTGGCAGCCAAGCAATTTTTCTGCCCAGTACCACTCCTTACGGACCGTAATCAAAGACCTCATACGGTCTGTATACGATCTGTTCAGCGGGAAGAATTTTAAAACTTTACACAAAAGGCCCCTTGACCTGTATAATCTTTATTATTGTCTTGTAACTTATCAAAAGACAACTTTAGCCAATAATGGCTATATATAGGAGTGTAAATAAACGTTCTATGGCTCCCGACTCGTATGTAGACTACCCGAAGGTATTAGTTTCTCTCGTTGACACTTTTAGTCCCTCCGCATACATCTTTTCATCGTTTGTCATCCTTAGTACTTCAAAGTCAACTTATAACACGTTTAGGGTTCATGACACGTGTCTTTACATTATTGGGTACGATTTTGCGAGGTGTTACAGTGGCACACCCACAAGGAAATGGTCAAGTTGAGGCAGTAAACAAGAGCATTGCTGATGGCATCAAAGCAAGGCTTAGTACTCAACGAAGGGGATGGGTTGATGAGTTACCCAGTATCTTATGGGCACACAGGACAATGCCAAAGACGAGCAATGGTGAAACCCCGTTCAGTCTGGTATACGGGTCAGAAGCAGTGATACCTGTGATAATCGGCCTGCCATCCCCAAGAATGTTGTCGATGAATGCCATAAATAATGAAGAACAGAGAAGGCTAGATCTGGACCTCCTGGAAGAGAGGAGGGAAATGGCAGCAATAAATGAAGCAAAGTACAAGTCTAAGTTGGAAAAGTACTACAATAGAAAAGTGCGGATCTGCACTTTCAATCCTGGTGACTATGTCCTGAGAGACAATGAAGCGTCCAATACTGAGAGACCAGGCAAGTTGGCTCCAAAATGGGAAGGGCCGTATATCGTCGATAAGGTTCTAGGAAAGGGAGCATACAAGCAGCGCATGCTGGAATACAAAGAAGTCCCTAGGACTTGGAACGCCCAACAGTTACGAAAGTGCTACATGTAATCAGCTGACGTTATTTCCTTTTAATGTAAGGCCATGGGCCTAACATAAATGTCTTTAATACAAGAAGTGTTGATTATCCTATCTTTTGTGAATTTTTGTTAAAACTGCATACATTCCTTTGGGTATACACGAAAACATCGTTGGCTTAACGACATAAAACATTGTAGACCTCCAAGGCTCGTCACGACTAAGTGCACAACCGGGTCAAATACACACAATAAAACCTGTCAGCCAACCATTACTTCGTACCCACGTATACACGAAAGCATCGTAGATAAGGTAACACAAACATTGTAGACCTCCAAAGCTAGTCATCACCAAGTGCACAGTTGGGTCAATAAGACACAATAACCTGTCAACAATCACTTCGTAATATTCCAGGCACGCGAACAAACAGTTGGCATAGTGATAAAACAAACATTGTAGAAACACTTGGGCTCGGCACAACAAAGCGCACAGCCAAGTCGATCAAACACAATAACCTGTCATAGCCATCACTCATTTGCAATACCTAATCAAAGCAATTATCATATGCACAAATTGTAAGTAGAACAAAATTCACACAAATGAATTAACAACTGAAACTTAGCATGTTAGAAAAAATTGTAGCAGTATATCGACAAGCATGACACCATAAAGACATATTGTTTACAAACACTAAATGAGTACCAAATTGTCTGGGATTACAAGGTCAACAGACCCATACACGGCATGCAAGCCGGAGAATTAACATAATCAGACCTGGTGACTCATACCAGCGCCACCAGCCTCCGCATCTCCATCTTCAAGAGCTTTCTTTAAGGTCTCCACAGCGATACCCTTCCTGGTTAATTTCTCGATGGCCTTAACAATTCCAAACTCGAGAAACTCGTACTCCTGGTGCTTGGCGGTATAGTTGGTTGTGCAATCAACTTTGTAAAGATCAAAGTGATAATCCTTCCCGTTGGCGATAGAAGCTGCCCTACCTTCGCCATATCCATCTTTGTGCCCGCTGTCATAGGCAGCTCCACCCAATTCAAACATATATTTAGCAAGCTCATCCGATTTCACTATTCGGTCAGCAATATACAAAAGGCAAAAGAGTAAATATAACACATAACAGGAAATATAAAGAAATTGAAAGGACAAAGAAACATACCAGAGGAATGCCTCGGGCAAGCAACCACTTGCAGTCCGTACTAAGATCCTCAGCCGGGATTTCTAAAGCCTTATTTTGAGTTGGTTTTCTTGAACAGCGTTTTCCAAGACAGCGATCCGCGATTCGGACTCAGCTTCTTTCTTTTGGTAGGCAGCATCCACACGCTCATGTTCATCGCTCTCTTTGGTTTTCTCAGCTTTCAACCTAACCACCTCATCACGAGCAGACTTCAACTCCCGGTTAGTCCTTTCACATGCAGCCTCCCACTCTTTCTGACGGTTGGCATTAAATTGTTTTTACTTCGCGAGCTTCTCTTTATTATCAGCAACCCTCCACAACAACCCTTTCTTCTCAGCATTGAAAGCCTCCCGCTCAGCAGCAAAATCCTTCTTTGTAGCTTCATACTCGAGAGTGTCCTCCCCCATCGCCTGCCACTCCCTTACAATTTCTTGGGTAGTGGAGAAGTAGTTAACACCAGCATGGATATGATCATCTAAGAGATCCATACGATGGTGGTTCTTTTGAAAAAGTCTCTCTTCTAGGGGGAGCGACAATGAGTAGAACTCACGACACTTGGGGAGGCTATCCATCCTTGAACCTTGGGTCAAACCCCAACGGGGAACGTGCGGAAGGTCATCACAAGCGGGATTATGATCGGTCCAAGATCCACCACCTTCAACTCTATGAATCTCCGGAGTCAGCCGACTACCGGAAGCACCACCACCTCCAGAAGTATGTATACGTTTAGTGTATATCGTGCCTTGGGGAGTAGCCTCACTCGATTCCCAATCGGTTTCTCCACCCTTAATGTGCGCGCCACCCTTTTCAACTTCCACCCCAGCAACAACATTCTCCACCACCTTCTCCGTTTTATCCCCCTCAACATCATCTTCCTTACCCTTCCCTTTCGGGTCAGGGATAGGAGGTGTCACGGCCCCCGACCCGGTTTTACCCGTTTCAGGAGTCGCTGAACAGAAACCCGTGGTATTGTTTATTTTGGCAGCGGAAGTTTTAGCAGGATCTTTTTAAAACTGAAAATGCCCAATTATTTTATTTCACAATTTGGGACAAACCCAATATTTTACAATAAAGGAAATTTTACAAGAAATTTCCTTGTTTATATAAAACATGTTTATTTATTTTACTGAGCCACTTTATCCAAGCTGGTAGTGCTACGCGGCACTTTTCCTGATTCACAGTAAGTCACCTGAAACATGTTTAAAAAGATTTTATTAGCGGGGAAATACTGGCGAGTCATTCAATTTACACAAAACGACACATTGTTACAATTTACAGCATTAAGGGTTTTAATATTTGCCCCTATCTTATAATTAGATGGTTCAGCTATCACTCGACCGAATCTATGACTGTGGACATATCACTAATTAGGCTCACCCACCTAAAGTGATAAATCGTTAGTAATAATGTGCACAAAACCCCCCACATACTGCCAGTAATTAAAGATTAGCAAAGAGTTAATCACTGCAAAGTATAACGGGAAACCATTTAGGGTTTTGTAAAGCAATTTGATAAAAAGAGAATGACTCACATTGCAAGTTTAATTGGACAGAACCTTGCCTACTGATTTAGCCTTGTAACCTAGTTAAATAACAATGCACACGAAACTAGGTCAGTAACTTAATACAACATTTACGATAAACTCATGAAATCAAAACCCTCACGAGAAATGACAAAGTATAGTCCGAATTCGGGCAGCACTTAAACATCCATCGGATCGGTTTCAATCGATCGGACATTGTATCGTAGCAGTGATCGAGTTATTACCTTGTTGTCGCAGTAGAGATTCGTGCTTGTGTGTGTTTTTGAACGAAACGGTGTATAACTTCTCGTACGTAACAAATTTTTCCATCGTAACAACTCTCCTATGCAAGTGCCAACCCCTTTTTATACTGGAAATTGGCCTCCCCCGCGTGTCGCGCCAGGCTCCCTAGCCCCTGGCGCATGTCGCGACAGCGACCAGTTTAGGCTAGGGTAGCCTGGTGTCCTGCTTAGCCTTGCTGAGTCAATTGGAACGAAAATTGAGAGTTATCTTCGTTTAGGACGATAATTATCAAGAAGGGAATACCCCCCCCCCCTTGAGTTTTAGGGGGTCCTGATCCTAGTTTTGAACGTTTTAAAAATTAAGGGTCATGCCATACTACTTGAGGGTCTTAATTAGGGTTTCCTAATGGACATTATTAAAATAAGAAATAATAATTTTGTCTAGAGTTGTTACATCCTCCCCACCTTGTTTAAAATCTCGCCCTCGAGATTTAGTGGAACAAGTGAGGATATTTTCGCTTCATCTCTGATTCTAGTTCCCATGTATACCCTGGTCCTCTTTTCGAGTCCCATTTTACTTTAACTAATATCAGTCTCTTGTGCTTGAGGAACTTGACTTTTCGGTCTTCTATTTGAAGTGGTTTCTCCAAAAATTTCAACTTTTCATTTACCTCTATGTCTTGAAGAGGTACTACCAGGGATTCATCAGATAAACATTTCTTGAGATTGGATACATGGAATACGTCATGTACCCCCGCTAGTTCTTCTGGTAGTTGTAAGTGATAGGCAACTAGTCCTATCCGTTGGGTGATGGTAAAGGGTCCTATGTACCTTGGACTTAGCTTTCCTTTCTTACCGAACTGAACTACTCCTTTCCAAGGAGAAACTTTCAAGAGTACCTTGTTTCCTACTTGAAATTCTAGTGGCTTACGTCGATTGTCGGCATAACTTTTCTGGCGATCTCGAGCCGTCTTCAGTCTTTCCTTGATTTGAGTTATCTTGTCGGTGGTTTCTTGTAAAATTTCAGGACCTGATAATTGACTTTCTCCTATTTCTGCCCAACAAACTGGAGTTCTACACTTTCGTCCATACAGTGCTTCGAATGGGGCAGCTTCGATACTTGCATGATAACTATTGTTATAGGAGAATTCGATTAAAGGTAGGTGGTCATCCTAGTTTCCACCAAAATCTATTACACAGGCTCTGAGCATGTCTTTCGGGGTTTGGATCGTCCTTTCACTCTGTCCATCTGTTTGGGGATGGTATGCAGTACTCAAGTTTAATCGGGTTCCCATTGCTTCTTGGAAACTTGTCCAAAAGTGCAAGGTGAAACGACTATCCCTATCTGATACAATGGAGAGTGGAACTCCATGTAATGATACTACCTCGTCTACATATAACTTTGCTAATCTTCCCATGCTAAAGGTTTCCTTCATGGGCAGAAAATGAGCTGATTTGGTCAATCGATCCACAATTACCCAAATCGCGTTGTTACCTTTCCTGGTTTTGGGTAACGTAGTAACAAAATCCATGGTTATTAGTTCCCATTTCCAAACAAGCATTTCTAGTTGTTGGAGTAACCCTGAAGGTTTCTGGTGTTCTGCCTTAACTTGCGAACAAGTTAGACACTTAGATACATATCTAGCTATGTCCTTTTTCATTCCTATCCACTAGAAATTATTTCTTAAATCTTGGTACATCTTATTATTACCAGGGTGCATGGTATATCTAGATTTATGGGCTTCCTCTAAAATCTTATCTCTTAAATTTCCTTGCTTAGGTACCCAAATCCTTTTCTTGTGGTATCTCCAAATTTCATCAGTTCCTTGCTCTAATTCCTTTATCCTTCTTTTCATTCCTTCAGCATCATCCTTGATTGCTGTTTCTTGAACATTCTTCAATTGTTCCATTAAATCTACTTGAAGATTTACTCTAAGAGCACGAATTCGTCTTTGTTTTTCATGATACTTACGACTTAAGGCATCTGCAACTACGTTTGCTTTTCCTTCGTGATATTGAATATCACAGTCGTAATCACTTAAAATCTCCATCCATCTTTGTTGTCTCATGTTTAATTCTTTTTGCCCAAATATATATCTTAAACTCTTATGATCTGTATAAACTGTAAACTTACTTCCATACAAATAGTGTCTCCAAATCTTAAGGGCAAAAATTATTGCTCCAAATTCTAAATCGTGAGTGGTATAATTTTCCTCGTGCTTTTTCAATTGTCTTGAAGCATACGCAATTACCTTCTTGCGTTGCATCAACACACCTCCTAACCCTAGTTTAGAAGCGTCACAATAAACTTCAAAATTTTCCGTTCCTTCTGGTAAGGCTAGAATTGGAGCGTTCGTTAACCTTTGTTTTAAAATCTTAAAAGCCTCCTTTGCCTGGGTCCCCATTCAAACTTAATTGTTTTACAGGTTAGCTTAGTTAATGGCACTGCTATCTTAGAGAAATCCTTAATGAAGCGCCTATAGTACCCAGCTAGTCCTAGAAAACTTCTAACTTCTGTAGCTGATTGCGGGACCTTCCAATTTGTGATTGCCTCTATCTTGGAGGGATCTACATGAATACCTTCGTTATTTACTAGGTGTCCTAAAAATTGCACCTCCTGCAGCCAGAATTCACACTTCGAAAATTTGGCGTAAAGCTTTTCCTTTCTTAACAAAGTTAAGAGTGCATGAAGATGCTCACGATGCTCATCCTGACTTTTGGAATAAATAAGTATATCGTCGATGAAGACAATCACAAATTTATCCAAATATGGTTTACAGATCCTATTCATCATATCCATAAATGTTGCAGGAACATTCGTTAATCCAAAGGACATGACTGTAAACTCGTAATGACCATACCTAGTTCTGAAAGCAGTTTTAGGTATGTCTTCTTCTTGTACCTTCAACTGATGATATCCTGAGCACAAGTCTATCTTAGAAAAATATCTAGCTCCCTGAAGTTGATCGAAAAGATTATCAATCCTAGGTAATGGGTATCGATTCTTAATTGTAACCTTATTTAGCTCCCTATAATCGATACACATTCGCATGGAACCATCTTTCTTTTTCACAAATAGCACCGGTGCTCCCCAAGGGGATGAACTAGGTTGTATGAATCCTTTACTTAGCAATTCATCTAGCTGCTTTTTCAGTTCTAACATTTCAGTGGTAGCTAATCGATAAGGTGCCTTAGTTATTGGTGTAGTTCCAGGAATTAGGTGAATTCTAAACTCTACCTCCCTATCTGGTGGCAATCCTGGTAGTTCTTCCGGGAATACATCCTTGTATTCTGATACTACAAGAATTTCCTTAAGTTCCTTACCTTTAGTGTTAATGATTACTGAAATCATATACACTAATCCTTGCTTTCTTTCATAACTAGCAACTTTCATTACTGAAATGAACTTCAGGGGTTTACGCGGCTTATCTCCTATGATCACAATTACTTCCCCTGCGTGTGTACGAATTTCTATGGAATTCTTATCACAGAGGATTCGAGCATGGTTGGATACTAACCAATCTATTCCTAATACGACATCGAATCCAGCTAAATTCATAGGTAGTAAGTTTGCAGAAAATTAGTGGCCTGAAAGTTCTATCTTCCCTTCCTGGAGAACCTCTTCTATTTTAACAGAATTACCATCTGCCGTTTCTACCGTATAAATCTGCCGGAGTTTGATTAAGGGTAGCTTAAGAGCTTGGCAGAATGAAGTATTTATAAAACTTTGGTTTGCACCAGAGTCAAATAATACTTTTGTGTAAACGTTTTGTACAAGAAACGTACCAGCTATTACGTCGGGAATCAATTCGGCTTCCTGCGTGGTTAGTTGGAAGTAGGGGTGTTCATGAGCCGATCCGATCCAATCGAGGGTCTGCTCATGCTTGGATTGAATTACAACCGATCCGATCCGATCGGATCGAATTTGCAAAACCGAGCACAAAAGTGATGCTCATGCTCGGATTGAATTTGAATCAATCAGATCATTTTCGCTCGGTTTTTATCAAATCCTAACTAAAATTGAGCGGATCGTTTTCGCTCGATTGAATTATAAGGCTGCGTTCAACAAAAACAAATCCTAACTTAATTAAAACATGTCCAACACTTTACTAACAAAAGCAATACATAACTAAAATCATGAGTCTAAAAATGTTCTTAACAATATCAAGAAGGACAAAATAAAGTGCGAAATACAAATTGTCATTTGGTTTAAAAGCCATAAACTTCTTTTTTAAGCTTGATCATCTCATCCACAAAATTCAACTTCAAATCAACATATAACCTATAAGTTGGGCTAGTATATATTTTGTGCTTTTAATATTTTCGAGGTAGTATATTTTTTGGGCTTTTAATCTTTAAAATCTATAATATATATATATATATGTATATATATATTAATTATTAATCATATTATTCGAGCGAAACCGAGCGATCGACAAGCGAGCGGACCTTTGCTCATGCTTGGATTCAATTTGAATCGAACCGATCCGAGTGGCTCATTTACAAACTGAGCGGGAATCGAACGGGCATTTTTCGAGCGATCGTCGAGCGATCCTCGATCGTCGAGCAGTTTGGATAGCCCTAGTTGGAAGGCTCTTGCGTTCTTCTTATTAGTTCCTTCAGCAGGTTTGGCTTTATTATCAGCTGGCTTGACCAATTTAGGGCATTCTGGTCAGAAATGTCCAGCTTCTCCGCAATTGTAGCAGATCTTTGATTTCTTCTTGCAATCCTCCTCCCGATGGCCCGGAATTTTGCAGAAATTACAATTTTCTCTACATTTTCCAAAATGTTTCTTTTTGCAATTTCCGCAAAATGGCGGGGTGGAAGATGATCTAGTTCCCTTTCTCTGAAGTTGCTATTATTACCCATACGAAATCCTTGGGTAATCTTTTGGGCTAACTCCTTTTTCTGGTTTTCTTCCCGTGTACGCACCAGCCCGTCGGTCAAGGTGTTGGCTAATTCCACTGCATAGTCAATTGTGCGGGGTCTCGCAGCTTTGACGATATCCCGAATCTCGCTAATTAAACCCCAAATATAGCGATAAATAAGTACCGGTTCTGGCGAAGCCAGAGTTGGCACAATTCTGGCATATTCGAAGAATTTCGAAGTATACCCTCGACAGTCAACATCTACCATCCGGTGGCTCAGGAATTTATTCGCCATTTGTTCCTTCTCATATTCGGGACATAATTTCCTTTCCATCAATTGCTTAAATTCTTCCCAGTTCATGGCATTAGCCATGTCACTTCCCTTGGCTTGCAACACCGTATTCCACCATTCTAATGCCTCTTCCTTGAAAAGGTGAGAAGCATACATAACTTTATCTTCCTCGGCGCATTTACTTATTTTAATTACTGCTTTGGTCTTTTCCAACCAACGCAGCGCAGCAGTTGCCCCTTCATTGCCATCAAATTCAATGGGTTTACAGGCAAGAAATTCCTTGTAAGTGCAACCAGGTGTTGCCACTTTCATTTTCTTGAGTATTGGGGCTTGAACCACATTATTATCGTTGTTGTCGCCTCCATTCACACTGTTACTAAAATTATCGTCGCGCGTGCGTTTACTGGGGTTGGCTTGCGAAGGCTCAATAGGACTTTTAATTGCAGCGACGTTTGCCGGGATAGCATTGGCTATACCCTGGGCAACGATATTTTCTATATCTTGCCTATTTAGGAAATGATCCTCATTATTTTGTTCCGATTGATTAACTTCATTGACCGGTTGATTTTCCGCCTTTTCCATCTGAATAATTTAACAATATAAATTATTGTCACAAGGTAGATAATAACCAAACACAATAAAGCAATCACAACATCATGCCAACACGTATAGCCAAAATTGTCGACTTTGCGACGTTTATATTTTATATATTAGTATGCATTGATACACACCAAGTATTTTACAAGAGTTTTATTTGAGTTATTTTTACGTGGTTATATTTTTATTATTAGTATTTTTTATTATATTATTATTAAACACACAACCATAGATGACTGGCCCCTCAGAAACGACTCTCCCTCTCGTCGTATTTCCACGTGATTTTCTCCCCCACGTCCCAAATTCTATTTCCTGCTTCCACCAGTTCCTCGCCATAGTGGCGGAGTTCAGCCAAGTTTTATGTGCTCATAGGTGGGTTTGGTGCAGGCTCAGGGTCAAATTAGGGAAAATAGACGTTGGGGTTATTCATGAAATTCTGAAACTGCCAGTCGTTTGTCCACCATTCCTTCAGCTGGCCTATAACAGGTTGGGGCCTATGAAATTCTGGGATAGCCGGTTCCAAATTAATTGGAAGTTGGGATTCAGCGGGGTAATTGAAGAGGTTTTCATCGGCAGGTCCGATGAGGTAACAATTCGCCAATTTGCGATCCAGCTCCTCCCATGGTGGCATTTCCTGGGCTTGCCCGGAACTTTCCCCGATATCTTTTCCTTTCCCTTTATCCTTCGGATCCTCGGTCTTTTTAACCTTCTGTGCAGCTGGTTTCTTCCTACGCCCATGTTTCCAGTCCAAGATTATCCTCCTCTTTTTCGGCTTTGGTTTCTCCTGCGGCTGGGCCTGGAATACTATTGGCTCTTCAGTATCAGCCTGGTAACCAGTTAAGGTGACGGTGCCGGTGGTATCCATATCCGTGCTATGGATAGTAAAGTTTCAGAGTGCCTCTGACAGTTCATTCATGCTGTTAGCACACATGAAGAAACACACACAATTCTAAGTTAAAATTTTATTTATCAACTTAAATTCACAGAATCACAAAAATGGCAATCTGAAAAATTAAGTATTTCTAAATACTTAATTAGCTTAAATCAGTGGCTCTGATACCACCTTTTTTCTGTCACGGTCCCCGACCCGGTTTTACCCGTTTCAGGAGCCGTGGAACAGAAACCCGTGGTATTGTTTATTTTGGCAGCGAAAGTTTTAGCAGGATCTTTTTAAAACTGAAAATGCCCAATTATTTTATTTCACAATTTGGGACAAACCCAATATTTTACAATAAAGGAAATTTTACAGGGAATTTCCTTGTTTATACAAAACATGTTTATTTATGTTACTGAGCCACTTTATCCAAGCTGGTAGTGCTACGCGACACTTTTCCTGATTCACAGTAAGTCACCTAAAACATGTTTAAAAAGATTTTATCAGCGGGAAATACTGGCGAGACATTCAATTTGCACAAAACGACACATTGTTACAATTTACAGCATTAAGGGTTTTTATATTTGCCCCTATCTTATAATTAGCTGGTTCAGCTTTCACTCGACCGAATCTATGATTGTGGACATATCACTAATTAGGCTCGCCCACCTAAAGTGATAAATCGTTAGTAGTAATGTGCACAAAACCCCCACATACTACCAGTTATTAAAGATTAGCAAAGACTTAATCACTGCAAAGTATAACTGGAAACCATTTAGGGTTTTGTAAAGCAATTTGATAAAAAGAGAATGACTCACATTGGAAGTTTAATTGGACAGAACCTTGCCTACTGATTTAGCCTTGTAACCTAGTTAAATAACAATGCACACGAAACTAAGTCAGTAACTTAATACAACATTTACGATAAACTCACGAAATCAAAACCCTCACGACGAATGACAAAGTATAGCCCGAATTCGGGCAGCACTTAAACATCCATCGGATTGGTTTCAATCGATCGGACATTGTATCGTAGCAGTGATCGAGTTATTACCCTGTTGTCGCAGCAGAGATTCGTGCTTGTGTGTGTTTTTGAACGAAACGGTGTATAACTTCTCGTACGTAACAAATTTTTTCGTCGTAACAACTCTCCCATGCAAGTACCAACCCCTTCTATTTATACTGGAAATTGGCCTCCCTCGCATGTCGCGCCAGGCTCCCTAGCCCCTGGCGTGTGTCGCGACAGCGACCAATTTAGGCTAGGGTAGCCTGGTGTCCTGTTTAGCCTTGCTGAGTCAATTTGAACGAAAATTAAGAGTTATCTTCATTTAGGATGATAATTATCAAGAAGGGAATACCCCCCCCCATTGAGTTTTAGGGGTCCTGATCCTAGTTTTGACCGTTTTAAAAATTAAGGGTCATGCCATACTACTTGAGGGTCTTAATTAGGGTTTCCTAATGGACATTATTAAAATAAGAAATAATAATTTTGGCCAGAGTTGTTACAGGAGGGGACAAATCAAATGGCCTGGAGGGAGGAGACGTGGGTGGAGTAATCTTAAACATCAATCTTAGCCCCAGAACGGCCAGACTTAGAGGATGCAGCAGTAAAAACAAACAGTTATACTAAAAAGAAAAAGAAAAATAGACGAAATTCTAAACCAAATAGTCAAAAGAAATCATACATCGAGGGGCAGAAGAAGCCTCAAAAATCTTCTGTAAAAGATTACCAGATTCTTTGCTGAAAACACCTAAGTCAACCTCATACTTAGATGGTGCAGCAGTCTCACCCATAAACTTTAATTTTTTCTCAGACAACATAGCAGCAGCCTGTGCATCTAGCTCACGTTTTTTATCTTCAAGCATTTTCCGTTTCTTGATCATTTCCGTCAAGGTAACATCATCATCTGGGTCACCAGATGATCGTTTGACCCCTGCATCTAAACCAGATAATGTGCCAGAAATGACAACATAGTCCAACACTGGGACGTTAGTAGAGCGCTTACGAGTTGGTTCAGCAACAGGCTCCTCGGTTGCCTTTTCTTCCGTCCTCTCTTCCCTTTTCTTCGTCCTCATCTCTTTTTGTTTCACAGCAGTAGAAGGATCCACAACAGGAGTAGAAACACCCTCGCCAGCAGGCTCTTGAGTAGCTCCTCGTTGTGGACCTGCACGCGAGGAACGGTGAATTAAGTCCTGTGACGAACCAGCAGACTCCTCACTCGAAAGGAGTATAAGTTCCTCCCGAGTAGGAGCAGCATCGACATCAGTATCATCCTCATTGTCATCACCTAAAACAGTGTTGGCATAGGCAGCCATACTCTTAGTGGAGGGAAGCAAGAATTTGTTCCTTATCGGATCAATACACCCCGGTTCGCCTTCGGGCAACGCCGCCACAACCATTCTGCTAGCCACCTTGGAATTAAACACATTCATTAAACTATATCCTGCTGAAAAACATAAAAGAATGTGAGAAGATAAACAAGTAACAGCAGTAACAAGGCAAACAACAAAGAAGCGGTACCATTTCCCTTGTGCCCATACACCGGGTAAGCCCTAGGGTTTTGAGGCACCCATAGCATGCTCATCCCAGCTGCCACCAACGCCCTCTCCTCAAACTGAATCATCGGAGTAGCTTTCCGAGTCAAAGTGGTATACTAATCTTGGTCAGCAAAAGATATCGAAACATTAACTCGGGGAACACCTTCACTTTCTGCCCAGTAACGCATGTCAATCGGGATAACACCACGACGTATATAAAAGAATTTCTGCTTCCAGTCGTGAAAGCTTTTGGGAGGATCCCGGCGACAAGGAAGTACTGCACCAGTGCGGGAGTTGAAAGAGTAAAAACCACCGGTGTAAGTAACAAAACAGAAAACGTTAAATTTCTCAAACGATGGTTCAATACGCTGGGCCCGACAAATAAACTCAAAATGGGTTATCCAGGGCAAACCCAATGCATTTATTTGAGAAATATGCAACCCATAAACAGTCAACACTTCACCGATGAACTTAGACATCGGCAATCAGAAATTTCCTTCACGAAAAAAGTCAGCATACAACGTCATGTAACCGGGGAGAGCGTCCAAAGCAGTACAGTTGATCGTCGGAAACTGGACTCCCCAGTCGGAAGAAAAGCCAAAATTTTGAATCAAGTTGTTTAGTTCATCCTCCCTCCAATTAATCACCGCCTGATTTATACCGAGAGGATTCTTCAGCTTAGACTTCCTCTTTTTTGCGGTAGCAGGTTTACCACCGGTAGACATTCTCTCAAGATAAAGATGAAGATGAAAGGAGAGTGAAAGAGAAGAAAGAAGGATTTTAAATTTGAAATTTGAGAGAAGTCGGAGAGAAAAGTTGTTGTTTGGTGGAAACCGCCATGTATTTATACCCATCGCATTTAATGCGATGGGGTAGTAGACCGTCGGAAGACAGAAGGACAACTAATCGGGAGATGACACGTTAGGATATAGAAACGAGACGCCACCTCTTTAGGGTGCGTGGCCGCCACGCGCCTGACATACGACGAAAAACGTGCATGACAATCTGAAAAAAGCAACTGTGCACACCTCCGACAAGACAGCCACCTCAGACGGAACATCAGTCACATATCAGACGTCATCATTTTTACAAGGACGAAAATCAAAACTTCTCTTCAAAGAAATCCTCAAGGAAAAAATCTCACACGTCATGCGCCATGCGCTATTTTGGCTCAATTTTGAACGCCATCACCATGCGCCATGCGCTATTTTGGCTCAAATTTTGCAAGGCATCAACATGTGCCATGCGCTATTTTGGCTCAATTTTGCACGCATCACCATGCGCCATGCACTATTTTGGCTCAATTTTGCAAGCAACCACCATGCGCGACATGCGCTATTTTGGCTCAATTTCGCAAAGCATCACCATGTGTCATGCGTTGTTTTGGCTCAAGTTTGCACGCCATTACCACGCGCCATGCGCTGTTTTAGCTCAACCTTGCACGCTACCTACAGACCATACGCGATACACCCCAGTGCTCAAACAAAAGCAACTAACATTACTTCCACCCTTATGAGTCCAGATCCTTCCCAGTTGATAAACTCAACTAGAAGGCACACTGGACTGGGGAGACTTGAAGAGGTATGGTCCCAACCCCATGCACATAAGGCAGGGACCACACCACTTTTATCCAGCATGGTGCCTACATCAGCATGACATCCAGAAGCTTCTAGAAGCTTCAGGAGGAAATCGCAGGTGACACCAAAAGATGCTCTCCCAGTCAAAAAGGACAACACGTGTCACCAGTAGGCAAATGCCAGCTGGACATGCGAGACATTCCTAGGACAGGCCGACAACCACTGTTAGAATTCTCTTATCTGGATGAATAGAGATGCGCCACATCATCCACTACTCTGGGAATGACAGAGGAGACCAAGAGGATATTCCTCTCGGTCGGACAGCTGGAACTCAGCGGCAGCTGGCAGGGTCCTCCTTCCCTCCTTCATCCTTCGGCTATAAATAGAGGACTCCTCCTTCAGGTTTAACATTATGCTCTCTCTCTCTCTCTCTCTTTCTATTTCACCAACAACACATACTATTCTCCTTAGAACAGTACGTATTGTCACGCCGGAGGGTGGTCACAAGGAGAACCCCCCTATTCCCCTCCTTGTGGTGAGTCACCGGTGTTCTGTTTTGCAGGAACCCAGCAGTCGGCGAGTGGAAGAGAAGAAAGAAGGATTTGAAATTTGAGAGAAGTCGGAGAGAAAAGTTGTTGTTTGGTGGAAACCGCCATGTATTTATACCCATCGCATTTAATGCGATGGGGTAGTAGACCGTCAGAAGACAGAAGGACAACTAATCGGGAGATGACACGTTAGGAGAGAGAAACAAGACGTTGCCTCTTTAGGGCGCGTGGCTGCCACGCGCCTGACATACGACGAAAAACGTGCCTGACAATCTGAAAAAAGCAACTGTGCACACCTCCGACAAGACAGCCACCTCAGACGGAACATCAGTCACATATCAGACGTCATCATTTTTACAAGGACGAAAATCAAAACTTCTCTTCAAAGAAATCCTCAAGGAAAAAATTCTCACACGTCATGCGCTATTTTTGCTCAATTTTGCACACCATCACCATGCGCCATGCGCTATTTTGGCTCAAATTTTGCAAGGCATCAACATGCGCCATGCGCTATTTTGGCTCAATTTTGCACGCATCACCATGCGCCATGCGCTATTTTGGCTCAATTTTGCAAGCAACCACCATGCGCTATTTTGGTTCAATTTCGCAAAGCATCACCATGTGCCATGCGCTGTTTTGGCTCAAGTTTGCACGCCATTACCACGCGCCATGCGCTGTTTTAGCTCAACCTTGCACGCTACCTACAGACCATATGCGATACACCCCAGTGCTCAAACAAAAGCAACCAACATCACTTCCACCCTTATGAGTCCAGATCCTTCCCAGTTGATAAACTCAACTAGAAGGCACACTGGACTTGGGAGACTTGAAGAGGTATGGTCCCAACCCCATGCACACATGGCAGGGACCACACCACTTTTATCCAGCATGGTGCCTACATCAGCATGACATCCAGAAGCTTCTAGAAGCTTCAGGAGGAAATCGCAGGTGACACCAAAAGATGCTCTCCCAGTCAAAAAGGACAACACATGTCACCAGTAGGCAAACGCCAGCTGGACCTGCGAGACATTCCTAGGACAGGTCGACAACCACTGTTAGAATTATCCTATCTGGATGAATAGAGATGCGCCACATCATCCACTACTCTGGGAATGACAGAGGATACCAAGAGGATATTCCTCTCGGTCAGACAGCTGGAACTCAGCGGCAGCCGGCAGGGTCCTCATTCCCTCCTTCATCCTTCGACTATAAATAGAGGACTCTTCCTTCAGGTTTAACATTCTGCTCTCTCTCTCTCTATTTCACCAACAACACATATTATTCTCCTTTGAACAGTACGTATTGTGACGCCGGAGGGTGGTCACAAGGAGAACCCCCCCTATTCCCCTCCTTGTGGCGAGTCACCGGTGTTCTGTTTTGCAGGAACACAGCAGTCGGCGAGTGGAGGAAGAGATTGAACCCTTATTCACCCGACGACCCAGCTGGTTAGCTTAGTGTTAACCAGTGTTTCATCACTAAAGTATTTCAAAAGCAGAAAGTGAACAATTAAATTGTCTATGTTAGCATAGAAAATTAGACAAAATTCAATGAGAGAAACATAGAAAATTTTATGAGGTAATCCTAAGCTCCGATAACAAATATGCAGAGTATTTTGGGGCTTCAAACATTATCAGGATCATATTTCAAAATCAAATCAAGGATCACACATACTCTATCTAACATTCTATACCATTACATATTGGCATGTAATCAACTAATAGCGAGTGACCGGTTCATACACGCAACTTATCTTATATTCATGTTATAGTATTAGATAGTCATTGTCATGTGTTTATTGCTTCACACTAAGGCCATCTGTAGTCATAAAGCCCCTTTATGGGCGTGATGCGACACGTGTCGTGTCACGTCACACAGGGGCTTTATGGGGCGTTATAGCACTAGAGCATGTAGTCATAAATCCCCTACCTCATCATTATTTAATTAACGGATAGGGTATATACACATCCCCCTAAAAGTATCTACACATCCCCCAAACCTTATACGCCCCTCATTGCCCAACACGCCTCAAAATGACCCCCCCCCCCATACGCCCCTCATAGCTCTATACATTTGCAAATGGTCCCTACCATCTAATTAATGCCAATCATTGGGTGTCAGCCAATGATTACCCAATGATTGAGATGTACATATGGAATTTTATTTTAGTTGATGGGGTTTTTGTTTGGGGAAGTTGTGAAATATTTATATAAGAAATTAATAATTTTTTTGTGAAATGTTGTTATAAAAAATTGTGTTAGTATTATAAAACTTCATATTTTTATGAAATGAATTGTGTATATTTTTAACAAAAAAATGTGCATGTGATTTTTTATTAAGCATTATTATTAAAAACTTCATATTTTTATGAAATGACTTGTGTATACTATACAATGTCAAATTTTTATAAGTATTATTAAATGTCAATTTTTTTTATAAAACGAATTGTATATATTATAATAAAGTTTTTTATTTATGAATTATTATTATATCTTTAATTGTCAAATTTTTTAAATGTCAAATTTTTATTAAATAAGTTTTATTTAATATTACTAAATGTGTATTATTATGTCTTTAATTGTCAAACTTTTAAGTGTCAAATTTTATTAAATGGGTATATTATAACGTTTTATTAAATGTCAACTTTTTTATTTATCAATTATTATCATGTGTTTAATTGTTTTTCACTTGTCATTTATTAACCATAACGCATTGTGTATGTTATAAAATGTCAAATTTTTATGTCTTTAATTGTTTTACACTTGTCGTTTATTAACCATAACGCAACAAGAAACGGAATTCAAAATGTAATTAAACATCGTTTTATATTAATACACAAAACATGTAACTTTCATACAAAATGTAACAACTAAAACCTAAACCCTAAACCCTAAATCGCTAATTGTTACATATTCTTGAATTCTTGCAAAGGAAAACGATAGGTGTAGCATACACAATTTAAAGACAGGCCGACTGTCTTGAAATTGTGTACCGAACCCTACCTTCCAGCAGGGTTTCTGCTTCACATCTACCACATTTCAATGGCACAAGGGATCAGGAGGTTGGAGCAGTGGAGTCGGGATTTCCGTTATCAACCACCGTCCAGTCTTCCGCGTCCCCTCGGGATGGTAAGTGCAGTGGCATTCCCGTTGGTGGAAGGCTCATGAGAACACTAATGAACGCCTCTCTTAGAAAGACATGCTACAGGGTGGACCGCGTTGGCTAGCGTCACTAGGTGCTGACGATGCCACAGGCTACTCCGATAACACGTAATCCTAGATCGGCGTTCTAGTGCATGAATTTTAAATACGAACATAGTTTCTCCATAAGGATTACGCTACCACCACCGTCAAAACACCGACTTTCGATATCCTGTTAATAAAAAATACAATTTAGCATTAGACTCGACATTCGAAAATATATTGTAAAAATAAAAAAAAACAAATTCAAGCACCACCACAACCACCACCCACCACGACACCACCATAGCCCACCAGCACCCTTAACCACCTCATCTACCTCCACAGCCAACCCACCACCACCACCACAACCTCCACAGCCGACCCACCACCACCACCACCACAGCCGACCCACCACCACCACAGCCGACCACCACCACCACCACCACAGCCGACCCACCACTACCCCTCAGCCGACTCACCACCACCACCACCCCAGCCGACCCACCACCACCACCGTCAAACCCCAACACCGAAAACAACAACCACAACCACAATCCCAACACCACCACAAACGTCCAAAATAAAACCACGAAAAAACAAACCTTGAATATTCTGACCGTATAGAGCGATACGAGAGTGAAAACTATACGAGAGACAAAGAATTCGTGTGTGTGTGTCCCCTTCCGGATCGTCATCGTGTGGTCCAGAGCTCAGTCCAAAAAATCGCTTTACATGTGTACTTGTGACCAGGAATCTTCGTTTTAACTATAAAAGAAAACTGAAGTTCAATACGTCGCTCATAGCTCATTGAGACCCGTATAGAAGTAAGGTGTAGTAAATGTTTCTGCCAAATTTTCAGAAAAAGTATGCGTATAGGGGGCTCATCAGGCTATACGAAGCGTATAACCTGAAAAGGTGTCAGACTCCGTACCCCCATACGCGCGTATTGCCCTATGAGCGGCTTAGCGAGTTGTTTTTTTAAAAGCTTATGATACGTATCAGAAGTTGCAAATGAAATATACACCATCTTCACAATCACAAATTCACAATGGTTGTTTGCAAATGTAGTAGGACGGTTGCACTAAGAACATCTTGGACTGAAGCTAATCCCGGACGTCAATTTTACACTTGCCACAGTATGGTATGTTTTTTAAGCCATGTTTTTTAACACTTTGAAATAGGGATGGCGATGGGTCGGGTTCGGGTCGGGTATTGGTAATCCTATACCCATACCCGGTTATAAAAATATAAATTAAAAAAATCGGGTATATGATCGGGTATATAGTCGGGTATTTTTTCCATCCCTACTTTGAAACACTAATTCCCCTTCCGTGTCAGCGTTCTAAGTGCAACTTCTTTGCGTGGCACGGTCCTCCCATGTGTCATCGGGCATGTGTAGTCATCAAAGTACTGATGGATTCGAAGGCTGTGCTTGAAGACGAAGTCAAGTATTTGAGAGAGGATGTTCGAATGTATAAATTGCTAGACGCGGAATTGGAAGATAATCATTCAAGGGTTGTTCGTAAGAGGGAAAGTTGTTTGATAATCAGTTGGATTTTTTTGTGTTGTTTGTCTTGTTATTTTTCATTGTTAGTATTTAAGTTTATGCAAGACATGTAATCGAATATTAATTATAAATGTCGTTTTTAATATTATTATAAATATTAAGTTTTTTAAAAAATGTCGTTTTTTTAATAAGTCAACTAAGCATAAATAACAAAATGAACAAACACTCATCAAGTTACAAATGTTTAAACATGCCAAAATGAAATAAATACTTGTCCATAGATGCCCAACACAACCAAAATAAACAAAAAGAAATAAATATGTGTTCATACATGCCCACAAATGTTTAACAAATAAAGTTCACCCAACAAATAGAAATACTACTCCTCCATGTCCTCATCGGTGTCGTCAGAATCATCACCACCACCTGTCATATGGATTTGCGTAGCAGAAGTGCCTGCCTGCGTCCCGGATGTGCCTGCCTCCATGTCGGTACCCGGATACACTCGTGGACGTGGCAGGGGTCGAACCGCCAACCACGTCTGGGCACGTCTCTCGGCCTCACTAGCCATCACCCACTCCATCAAATCCTCCATCCGGTCCATCCGCCTGTCCATCCGTTAAAACTGTTGTGGCCAGCTCGCCATCATACCGTCCTGACCAGCCACCAGCCTCTCAAGGAGACGCTGGGTGGACTGAGGCAACCTCACGGCATGATAAACGCATCGAGGAATCTGTGGCGGTTCCTGCGGATGCCCCTGGTCAACCTGAGGCTCCACGTCTCCATCCATAACAGGCACGTCAGCAACATGCGGCATCTCCACCACCCTAGCCTTGAGCTGTGCCTGGTGGACTATCGGCCCGGGTACAAAAATCCGTTGGTCATTGTCAACAAACCGATGCCCGAGATCTAGAAAGTTCACCGCTATCTTCATCCATCTCATCGTCCTAAGATCCAAGGGCTCGTAAGGTGCTGGCGGCAGCATATCATCAAGGAATGGGAAATACCGACCGTAATGCTGGGCAATACGCGTGACAAACGCCCCTCCAATCAAAAGGCGACGCCTTTGCTGTTTGCCGTATGAGGAAAAATACTCCGCCAGACAACGATGGAGGCCGCACGGTGTGCATGTATATAAGCAGTACAGAAAGAACAAATCCACCTTCGTGACCCACTCGTTGCTTTTGCCACGCGCAGAGATCGACGTGGCAATGCAGTGGTGTATGTAACGAACGGGTGGGTCAGGAATCGACGATACTCGGGCCTTCTTACCGAAGGGTTCAGGACATAGGGTGGGCCACCAAGCAAACAGCTGATCATCAAGCATAGCCGTAATCACGGTGGTATAGATGTCCTGAACCAACTCATCGTCGGTATGGAACCCGGTGGCAACAACAAACTGACGCAGCGACCTATTTTGACGCTGCCCAAAAAAAAAACAGAAAGATACCTTGGGAAGCGGTGGTTCCACGTTCGGATCGTCCATATCCGAATTCAGCCGGTCAGCCAGCCATGGACGAAACACGAAGGTGGACAGATACTCCACCATCATGGTCCTATAAGACCTCCCAGCTACCACCGAAAACATGCGATCCCATGGGGAATTCTCGCTGATCAAACCCCGGGCCCTCTCCTCCTCCCCGACCTCCTGTAAAGCATCCCATGCCAACGACCTCTACCGCCCTGCCCTCATATGTCGCAACCTTGTAAAACGTTTATACTCCCTAGAATTGTTCGGGTAGTCCATATAGGGAATACCCGAACAATCACCCCCGGCCATCGGATTGAATCCAGGCGCCGATCCCGCACCAAACTCCTCCGCGTCTGACGACATATCTACAAAAATTAATATATAATACGTGTCATATTATAAACTTATTACAATTTTTATAAACTTGTAATAATTCTTATTAACCAATTTTATAGCTGACCCACCACCACCACCACACCCGACCCGCCGCCACCACCACAGTCGACCCCCACCACCACCACTACACCCGACCCCCAACCACCACCACCACAGCCGACCCCCAACCACCACCACCACAGCTGACCCACCACCAACACCACAACCGATCGCCACCACCACTACAACCGACCCGCCACCACCGTCAAACACCCCACCACCGTCAAACACCTAACCTAACCATCGTGAAACCATAACCGTCGTCAAACACCTAACCACCATCAAACCCTAACTGCCACCGTCAAATCCTAACCGCCACCGTCAAACCCTAACCGCCATCGTCAAACCCTAACCGCTACCGTCAAACCCTAACCGCTAAATCATATCCATTCATCAGCACATTACGCAATTGCGTAAAGAAGAGCCAGTTTCAATGGACACCGGAGGCGGAAAAGGCTTTCCAACAAATGAAAGAATGTCTAATTCAACTACCTACCTTAACAGCTCCGCGAAAAGAAGAACCATTAATCTTATACCTTTTCGCAGCAGAGGTAGCAGTCAGCGCAGTATTATTGGTCGAAAGGGACGGAGTCCAAACTCCAATATATTACATTAGCAAAATGCTAACTGGTCCAGAAACGCGCTATTCCATCATGGCAAAACTTGTCCTCGCGCTGGTTCAAGCATCGCGCAGGTTGCGACGGTACTTTTCTGGTCACGTTATCACTATCATTACCAACTATCATCTGGGACAGATCTTGTCCAAACCAGACATCGCGGACAGGTTAGCCAAATGGGCTATCGAGCTAGGCGGATATAACATTTTTTATAAATCGCGCCCAGCTATCAAAGGACAAGTCCTAGCAGACTTTATTACTGAAGTTCCCGTCGACAAGATCCAGGAATGCGAAGCCATACAAAATCCTACCCCAGTCTTCAATGACAGGGTCTGGAATTTAAATACAGATGGTGCTTCCAATGATGATGGCGCAAGAGCAGGTCTCCGCCTAGTTAGCCCCGATAACCCTGAAGTTACCTACGCCATTCGGCCAGGTTTCAAGATTACCAACAACGAAGCGTAGTACGAGGCATTCCTCGCAGGTCTCCGCCTGGAGCTCAAAATGGGAACAAAAAATCTTGAAGCACACGTCGATTCCAAGTTAGTGGCGGAGCAAATTAATGGTCATTATGACGCAAAAGGCGAAGCAATGGCCCTATATCTCGAGCAGGAAAGAACTCTGATCAACCAGTTTCAGACCTTCGAAATAATCCACATCAACATAAGCGAGAACAAGCACGCGGATGCGCTAAGTAAGTTAGCCACTACAAGCTTCAAGCACCTAGCAAAGGAAGTCCGCATTGAGGTTCTCTCAAAACCATTCGTTCCTCTGAGACACGTAAACGTAATAGAAGTCGGGAATCCATCTTGGATGTCCCCAATCATTATCTACTTACAACATGGAACTCTCCCAGAAGGGAAAACAGAAGCAAGAAAAATTCAACACAAGGCGTTAAATTACGAGATGGCGGACGGAATTTTGTATCGCAAGTCTTACATGGGCCCTCTCCTAAGATGTGTAGACAAGAACGATGCGTGGTATCTGGTCCGGGAAATTCTTGAAAGACTATGTGGAATCCATGCAGGCCTACGCATGGTGGTAGCAAAAATCATGAGTACGGGCTATTACTGGCCCGACAGGCATTTAGACGCTGTAGAGATCTTGCGCAAGTGTACGTCATGCCAACGTCATGCTCCAAAGACACTCCGCCCAAAGTAACCTCTAGTCCCAGTAACCGCAGCATGGCCCTTCCAGCAATGGGCCATCGACCTAGTAGGTCCCTTTCCCGACGCGCCTGGTGCGGTAAAATTTATAGTATCAACCACCGCAATGGTAATCCGAAAATTCTTTTGGGAACACATCATATGCCGTTTCGGATTACCACTGCGCATAATCATATATAATGGTACCAATTTCGCGTCAGAAGATCTGCAAAAATGGATGAAGGAAATGCATATCGAACATAGTTCCGCCTCCGTGGCACACCCACAGGCAAACGGTCAAGTCGAAAGCATTAACAAGCAGATCGTAGATGGCATAAAAGCAAGACTGGGAACATTAAGAAGGGGATGGGTTGACGAACTCCCAAGCATTTTATGGGCTCAACGCACCATGCCAAAGACTAGCACGGGAGAAACGCCATTCAGCCTCGTTTACGGCTCCGAAGCAGTAATTCCAGCGGAGATTGGCTTCCCATCACCACGAATGATAGCCATGGAAAAACAAAACAATGAGCAGGAGCGCAGACTCGACCTGGATCTCCTCGAAGAAAGGCGCGAGAACGCAGCCATCAATGAAGCCAGGTACAAATCAAAGCTAGAAAAATATTACAATGCTCGAGTACCCATATGCACTTTTGTACCAGGAGATTTCGTCCTACGAGACAACGAAGCCTCAAACGCTGAGAAACCGGGGAAACTCGTGCCTAAATGGGAAGGGCCTTACATTATTAATGAAGTCCTAGGAAAGGGCGCGTACACCCTACGACGGCTCGATGGAACAGACGTTCCATGCACTTGGAACGCGCAACAGCTGCGCAGGTGCTATATGTAACTGACCCATCCGTACTTAAACAGCATACAACGCTAACACAGTACAACAGTCATTGCTTGCGTATGCATCATAATTATCATATTTATTTACTTTGTATCTACTGGCCCCTGCGCCCTATCCAAATCAATACAAAGTTCTACTTCCATTATGCTCCTGTGTTTATTACAAAACGCATGTAATTTCTTTTGGTAAGCACAAAAACACTATGGTAATCTATTACAACTCTCATGAACGGTCCGCGGCCACGGGTACCGCGCACGGTCCAGCCCTACGTTCACACATGAGCTTGGTACCATCTTTATTCGCCTTACCTAAACAAAGTAATTATACTCATGCAAAACATTGTAATTCAAACATATCATATATTCAAAACAAGTTACTTGTGCAGCAAGCACATTAACAAAATTTACATACACAGCAGTGCATCAGCGATACTTACAAAACGGGACATACATCCCAAACCTACAACTAAGATGTTCTAATAAATTACAAGTCGGGAAACATTGCCAACACTTCAGCAGGGGTGTGCAATGCTTCACCGTACCATTCCAAAGGGTGAGGATCAACGATCAAGTCGTCGTCGTTCTCCTCACCAGTCAGAACAGCCGACATTCTACATGCACCGGCCGGGTTAGCACATCGACGATCATTCTAGCGTCGTTCCTACACCATCCTACATCGACGTCTCCGGTTAGGTGGAAAAGCTTGCATCAAGGCATCTGCTGTCAATAACACAACACCTGTATCGACATCGGTCCCGGTAACAGAAGGGACAGCATCTTTGCTACCCTTATCCGACGAATTCAGATAAGGCACAGTGTCGGGAAACTCATCACTTTCTGCGGCTTTATCCGACACTTTATCTCGAAGACGGACCATGGCATCAGCAACATCAAGGCTTTACAAGATGTCAGAAACCTTCCGTAGACGGTATTTGCAGCTCATATTGCATTTACCAAATTTCGTAAAAGGGAGTGGTGAGTATATAAAGGCTAAAACGAGCTGACATGGATGACGAAAGCATAATTAAAGGAAATGTAAGAAGTCATAATGATTAACTTCAAATCGCCACCTTTTGAGCGGCGGCACTACAGTAATCATGAATTTCATTTAATGATCCCTGACAACATCAAGTGCTTACAAACACTCCAACAAAATACAGCTTTTACAAAATATCACCAACACTGTATAAGAACATCTATTCCTCCTCTGATTTGTCCGCCGCCTCCAGCTTATGGCGAAAAGATTCCATACAAATCATACGATAAAGTACAACACAACGGTAGGCAGATATGATTGTACATCCTTGTCAACAATCCAGAAGATTTTTTACTTCACGCTAAACAAGCCCACTACTTCTCAAAGCAAAAGCGCGCACTTGATATTATATAAGTCCAGTGATCCACCTACTTGCATAGAAGCAACACTGGACTGGGGGGACTTGAAGGGGTATGGTCCTAAAAAACTTGCGCAGGCGTATTGGACCATACCACAACCTTATCCAAAAAACATCTTGAATAAAGACCCTGCACGGCTGCGCAGTAGTCATAAACAAGATTTGGAAAGAAACAGTTCAAAGACAAAGGAATATGGGCTAGGAAACCTCGCGTAAGATGACGAGACCATACCATAAGTCCTATTTCAAGAACACCGTTAACAGAACCCTGCACGGCTGCGCAGCGGTTCTAAACAAAGATATAGAAGAAAACAATCTTCAATAACCGTGCGCCGGAGAAAGGGTAAAACTAACCTTCAACTAACACCCTTGCGTGGGCTCGCGTAAGAGTACAGTTAGACTTGAATACAAGATCCTAAACATCTCCGCGCGCCGGAAACCAAGACTTGAACAAAAGTGTTTTTTCCGTTACAACCGAATGAACACGTGGCAAGGGCATAAAGGTTTACAGCTGTAGATCTTCTAGAAGGTTGTTAATGCTCATCGTGCACAGCCATTCAGTTATAATTAACTGTGACATGGCATGATCTGGAACGCTCATCTGATCATGATGATGACACTCCTTTGAAGATCAATCTACAACAAACCCACTTTCCACGTGGCTTCTCCCTAGCCGTCGATCACACTCACGATCCGTGTGCATGGATGTGACGTTAGTGGTTGACGGAAAAGGGAATAACTGCCTACAGAAAATACTTTCCGTTTCTTCCTCCGTCCCACCAATTTCCTGCCAAAAAGCCGATTATAAATAAGCTATTGCAGGTATGATCTCACAAGTCACATTCACTTCACTTTTACTACTTCTTTTTCTTCATCGAGATCACTATACTTATTCTCATGCCGGAGGGTGGTCACGGGAGAACCCCCATTCTCCCCGTGGCGAGTCTAACGGCTTTCTATTTTGCAGTAATCACCGGAGAAGGAGCTCAGTTGTACCCTGAATCAGCGAGAGGATTAACCCTTTTATGCAGAACTGAAACCCTGGTCTGATTGATTCCAGTCATTCAAACCACTGTTTCTTCAAGGTTAAAACAGAAAAAATTAATAAATCAATTAAAACAAAAAAAATTAACTAAAAATAAAACAGAAAAATTAATTAAACATTAAAGGAAAATTATTTATAGGTTCAAATAGAAAAATTAATAAATCAATTAAAACAGAAAAATTAATTAAACAATTAAAACATAAAAATTAATTAAACATTAAAGGAAATTTATTAATTAAATAAATTTCCTTTAATGTTTATTTATAGGTTCAAATAGAAAAATTAATAAATCAATTAAAACAGAAAAATTAATTAAAAAATTAAAACAGAAAAATTAATTAAACACAATTCATGTTTTTAAAAGTTTTAAATATGAAGTTTTAAATAATAATAATAATAATAATGCTTAATAAAAAAAAGCATATGCACAATTTTTTTTAAACACAATGATATTTTCTTATAATAAAAAGATGACATTATAAGAAATATATATAGAAGCTATGGAATGGGTGACAATGTACATGTCTCGTATTATACAGGGTAGGGCGTTACTAGGTAGTAATTGAATTCCACGAAAAAGAATTTGTTAACTTGGCAAAGGTGTAACATCCGTGAAATATAGTGTACGCAACATTATTTTATAAAAAAAATATTAATTAGAGTGTTTTATAATATAAAAACCCTTAATTACCTCACAAGATTTTTTTTTAAATTAATACCATATGAGTCGTATAAGGCAAGGAGACCCGTATACAACTCCTATAAGGTGCTCATTGCCCGATGCAACTCCCCTGGTGGACACTCTATACGATCCTCATTGACCAATAAGCCTCCCATGGTGGTTTCCAGTTTCATTAAATGGGGAATAGTTCAACCAGGGAAGGCTTATTGGTCAATGATCATCGGATAGAGTGTCCACCAGGGGAGTTGTATCGGGCAATGAGCACCTTATAGGAGTTGTATACGGGTCTCCTTGCCCTATACGACTCATATGGTATTAATTTTTAAAAAAATCTTGTGAGGTAATTAAGGGTTTTTATATTATAAAACACTCTAATTAATATTTTTTTATAACAAAAATGTTGCATACACTATATTTCACGGATGTTACACCTTTGCCAAGTTAACAAATTGTTTTTCATGGAGTTCTCTTACTACCTAGTAATGCCCTACCCTGTCTAATACGAGACATGTACATTGTCACCCATTCCATAACTTCTTTACTTTGGTGTATATTTCAAAGTCCATTTTGTACTGGCATCAGGCAATCATCCGTTAACTTAGCCATGATGAAATGGACACCTTCGACATAAGCGATCGATAAAATGGAATGGTTCGGGTAAACCTCCCACAACGGGAAGTAAGTTTGACAAACACCATTGCTTAAATACGTTAAAATACGCTAAAAATACGTCAAAATACCACGGGTGTTTCAGTAAATTCAGGGGTTTTTAGGGCTTTCTTCAATTTCCAACATTTAGGGCTTTCTTCAAAGGGTAGCGCAGATCTGGCCTACCCTTAGTCTCACCGAGGCTCTTTGGCTAATGTTTTTCAAAGGGTAGTGCAGATTTGGCCTACCGTTACTCTCACCAAAAAATATGAAGTTTTTAATAATAAATCTCTTTTAATGTTTAATTAATTTTTCTGTTTTAATTGTTTAAGTAATGTAACACCTGTGTCATTTCAACCATCAAACAAATGCCCAACCAGTGAAATATTGTATTTCATACTTGGGATTTGTAAAAATATGTGTATCGTTTACACATATCAATTCTTGTTCGATTTCAATCACTATATCGCTTTCTGGAAGGTTATACGCGCACTAATGCGTAAATATAACCAGTTTAATGCAACAAACACTCCGGAATAGTGAAATAGGCTTAACATACCTTAAATAACCTATACATAACTTAGATATAAGTTTTGGAAGGTTTGGTGTGGTGAAATCAAAGTTAATTCGCTTACAGGGACTAAAGCTGACAAACTGCGAAAGTATGCCAATTTGAACTGTAACAGACATTCCGGAACATGACCATAAGTTAAACATACCATAAATATCCTTTACATAGCTTAGAAATAGGCTTTGAGGGGTTCGGTATGCTAAAATAAACTTTTGTGTCATTCAGGGACTAAAAGCGTCAAAAAGTGCACAAGTTTGCATTTTTACGCATAACTTACGTTCTGAATACATCCGGACATCCAAAAATTTATGTAAGCATGACTACATTATATTTTAGTGTTCGCCATAAGAAAAATCCATTCGTCGCGTCATTTGGTTCGTTTTTCGCGCTTATGCGCATTCCGTCGTAATTAAGCGAACATCGCGTTCGTACGACCAAACGAACCATCATCCGGCATATTTTTGAGTATGTTTTGAGTTCCCTATACTTTAACTTCATTTTAGAGCCTTGAAATGAGGTTAACGGGGTTCAAACGCATCGAAAATCGCTTAAACAAGGTGCAGGGACCATTTCTGGAAAATCTGCCAAAACAGGGGCCTAGCGTGACGCGACGGGCCTTAGCGTCACGCGAGACCCCTTCTGGACCAGATTCCATGTTTTTAACAGCGGGTCCCAGCTGTTTGATTCTCAACCACACATTCTCAATCGTCTAGTCAGCGGATAAGAACCTAATTTCAGCCACCATAAGGTTCCGACAAGTGTACGCCTTGGATCATGGCACGTTTTACAACAAACGATCTTAACGGTTACCCGAAAACTATAAATACCCACCCCCCTTTGGCTTAAAAACCCACAAATCTGATTGAAAAGACTCTAAGTTGGAACCTTCGTTTCATACCTGAGCTATTTTGATCTGGGTTAGCATTCGGGGACCCTTCGTAAGTATTCTTTCGTTCTTTTCCTTATTTTACTGCTTTTCGAGTCAGAAAGTCAAACTTTGTTTGACTTTCAGCGTTGACCAGTAATGGTCAATGCGAAGTTCGTTTGAACTTCGCAACGTGAGTGTAATCACGTTGGTTATAGTCCCTTGGGACTATGCCTACTGATTACCACGTTGTCTAGGGTCGTAGGGTAAGCGATCTAATAAATCGCTTATACCTCGAACCCGACCCAGTTTGGTCGATCATTAGGATCCGACCAAATACATTAGGTGACCATAGTAGGTAGGGAATAACCTTCCGAGGTTATACCCTATGGTCACATCGTTTAAGTAGTTGTATGATAGGTAGTTTATATGCCTTAGGTAAATTACCAGAATACCCTTTTCATGTATAATTGGTAATTAAGCATATGTAACCTAAACCTTTGTCACATAACTGATTATGTAATATGTTTAGGCATATAACACTTGTCATAGGGCTAGTTAGGCGGTCCGAACGCGTTTCACGCGAACGACGCGTTAAAGTAGCATAAGCTACCTAAACGGGTCGTAATGGGTCGTAGACACTTAGGTTAAGTTTCATTTAGTATGTAGGCTTTGTTAAACCAAAAGACACGAGTCTCTACACTCGTTTGGTTTACAAACCCTAATGCTACCCGATCCTCCGATTTAGGTCCGGTTTATTAATGTAGCTACCTATACTAGGTGCCGTTTGATATCCGCGATCTCTAGCATTGTTTAGTTGTTACTCAAGGACTACTGAGCAATCCCAGGTGAGTACATAGACCCCTCTTTTACTGTTTTCCAAACTGTTTTGGGGTGGAACACATGTGCCTACTTGTTACTTTCATGCTTTCCTGTTTTCACATCATATACATGCTATGTTCGTTAGTACATTATAGTACATGATTTCATTACTTTTCATGCTAGGTGTGCCCATTGTGTGCATTACTTAGTACATTGTTTTACATTACATTTCATGCTAGGTGTGCCCATTGTGTGCATTACTTAGTACATTGTTTTACATTACTTTTCATGCTAGGTGTGCCCATTGTGTGCATTACTTAGTACATTGTTTTACATTACATTTTGTTGCATATGCTCATCCAGTATATGAACACATTATATTACATTTTGAACCGTTGTACCTGTGAACCGTTTGTATCTGTGAACCGTGTGAACCGTATTTGACATAGACATTTCGGCATAGACATCTTAACATGATTGACATTTGATCATGCATTTCCCACAAAACATAACTTTGATTTAAAACCAAGTTTTACTTCAATACTTTGTTTTTGTGTATATGGTTTAGTTGAGACATTTCACTTGCCATACATGATATTTTGACATAGACATTTGACATGGATATTTGACATAGACATTTGACATGGATATTTGACATAGACATTTTGACATTGGTTTGGTTTGGTTTGATTAAGTGATTAAGTAACAATGCGTGTGTAATATGATACAAGCATGGTGGATACGCCGCTGGTACTTCCTATATATAAGTGTTTGTATGGTATTACATATTGTAGCGTTATTTGAATCATTTCAGTTTGAGACATAGAACATTTTATACAAATGACATACTTTTCACAAGACATTGTTTTACAAACAACTTATCTTATACAAACTCATCTTACATGGTTATTTATTTAACCATACATTATTTACTTATTTATACATATCATCTGATCTTATCGAATTTCAAATGATTTACAAAACAAAGCAAATTACAAGGTTCATGACTAAACACTTTCTCAAACATAAGTCATGGAACCTATTTTCACAAAACCTATGTATCTCACAGGCATTTTTATGCTGACGTACCTATTTTCACATGTGTTTTTCAGGAACTGTTGCATAAGATGATCAAGATACACATAGGCAGACTTGGGCTTTAGTAACAATAAAAGATGCAAGACTAGTTAATTATGTTGTATTTCTTTGTTTGTTAAGACATTGTTACACTTTTAATCAATAAAACAAGACTTCAATTGCCATGGATTTGAGACAATTAATTCTGTTACAACACTCCCCGATGTTTCCGCCACGTTTAGTATGTTCTACGTGGTCGGGGTGTGACAAGTAATTTTTCTATTTTATCTGTTTTATTAATTTTTCTCTTTTAATGTTTAATTCATTTTTCAAAGGGTAGAGCAGATCTGGCCTACCCATTCCAACCCGAACACATTTTGACCCGAACCCGTTTTGACCCATGACCCTACCCTACCCGACCTGACCCGACCCATTTTCCGGGTCTAGTTATATCATCGTTTTTTTTAAATGTGCATGTATTTTTTTATTAAGTAGTATTATTGTTATTATTTAAAACTTCATATTTATGAAATGAATTGTGTGTATTATAAAATGTCAAATTTTTTATTTATCAATTATTATTATTATTATGTCTTTAATTGCTTTTCACTTGTCATTTATTAACCATAACGCAATAAATAGACAAAACATCGTTTTATATTAATACACAAAAAATGTCACTTTAATACAAAATATTACGACTAAACCCTAAACCCTAAATCGCTAATTGTTACATATTCTGAAGATTTATCCGTTGAGGAAATGAATATCCGTTGTGTAATCCTTCATTTCCAACTCTGAGGAAGCAACCGTTGAAAATGACTCCGTTAGTTCATTTTCGTTTCTGAAGATTTATCCGTTGAGGAAATGAATATCCGTTGTGTAATCCTTCATTTCCAACTCTGAGGAAGCAACCGTTGAAAATGACTCCGTTAGTTCATTTTCGTTTCTGAAGATTTATCCGTTGAGGAAATGAATATCCGTTGTGTAATCCTTCATTTCCAACTCTGAGGAAGCAACCGTTGAAAATGACTCCGTTAGTTCATTTTCGTTTCTGAAGATTTATCCGTTGAGGAAATGAATATCCGTTGTGTAATCCTTCATTTCCAACTCTGAGGAAATAACCGTTGAAAATGACTCCGTTAGTTCATTTTCGTTTCTGAAGATTTATCCGTTGAGGAAATGAATATCCGTTGATTTTTCTTTCATTTCAAATTCTGAAGAACAAACCGTTGAGGAAAATGACCCCGTTTGTTCATTTTCGTTCTGAAGAATATCCGTTGAGAGAAATGAATATCCGTGGATTATTCCTTCATTCCCATTTCTGACAAAGAATCCGTTGAGAAAGAATGAATCATCCATTCATTTTCACTTCTGAAGAATATCCGTTGAGGGAAATGTATATCCGTTTAGTTAATTCCTTTATTTTCCATTTCCGAAGAACCCGTTGAAGAAAATGACTCTGTTCGTTCATTTTCGCTTCTGAAAAATGTCCGTCAAGGAAATGTCAGGATTATGCCTCTCATATCTTTGGTGGTTATTTGACACAAAGTCATAGACAGACTCCTACGAATTAATTTCGGGACGAAATTTCCTAAAGTAGGGGAGACTGTAACACCTGTGTCATTTCAACCATCAAACAAATGCCCAACCAGTGAAATATTGTATTTCATACTTGGGATTTGTAAAAATATGTGTATCGTTTACACATATCAATTCTTGTTCGATTTCAATCACTATATCGCTTTCTGGAAGGTTATACGCGCACTAATGCGTAAATATAACCAGTTTAATGCAACAAACACTCCAGAATAGTGAAATAGGCTTAACATACCTTAAATAACCTATACATAACTTAGATATAAGTTTTGGAAGGTTTGGTGTGGTGAAATCAAAGTTAATTCGCTTACAGGGACTAAAGCTGACAAACTTCGAAAGTATGCCAATTTGAACTGTAACAGACATTCCGGAACATGACCATAAGTTAAACATACCATAAATATCCTTAACATAGCTTAGAAATAGGCTTTGAGGGGTTCGGTATGCTAAAATAAACTTTTGTGTCATTCAGGGACTAAAAGCGTCAAAAAGTGCACAAGTTTGCATTTTTACGCATAACTTACGTTCTGAATACATCCGGACATCCAAAAATTTATGTAAGCATGACTACATTATATTTTAGTGTTCGCCATAAGAAAAATCCATTCGTCGCGTCATTTGGTTCGTTTTTCGCGCTTATGCGCATTCCGTCGTAATTAAGCGAACATCGCGTTCGTACGACCAAACGAACCATCATCCGGCATATTTTTGAGTATGTTTTGAGTTCCCTATACTTTAACTTCATTTTAGAGCCTTGAAATGAGGTTAATGGGGTTCAAACGCATCGAAAATCGCTTAAACAAGGTGCAGGGACCATTTCTGGAAAATCTGCCAAAACAGGGGCCTAGCGTGACGCGACGGGCCTTAGCGTCACGCGAGACCCCTTCTGGACCAGATTCCATGTTTTTAACAGCGGGTCCCAGCTGTTTGATTCTCAACCACACATTCTCAATCGTCTAGTCAGCGGATAAGAACCTAATTTCAGCCACCATAAGGTTCCGACAAGTGTACGCCTTGGATCATGGCACGTTTTACAACAAACGATCTTAACGGTTACCCGAAAACTATAAATACCCACCCCCCTTTGGCTTAAAAACCCACAAATCTGATTGAAAAGACTCTAAGTTGGAACCTTCGTTTCATACCTGAGCTATTTTGATCTGGGTTAGCATTCGGGGACCCTTCGTAAGTATTCTTTCGTTCTTTTCCTTATTTTACTGCTTTTCGAGTCAGAAAGTCAAACTTTGTTTGACTTTCAGCGTTGACCAGTAATGGTCAATGCGAAGTTCGTTTGAACTTCGCAACGTGAGTGTAATCACGTTGGTTATAGTCCCTTGGGACTATGCCTACTGATTACCACGTTGTCTAGGGTCGTAGGGTAAGCGATCTAATAAATCGCTTATACCTCGAACCCGACCCAGTTTGGTCGATCATTAGGATCCGACCAAATACATTAGGTGACCATAGTAGGTAGGGAATAACCTTCCGAGGTTATACCCTATGGTCACATCGTTTAAGTAGTTGTATGATAGGTAGTTTATATGCCTTAGGTAAATTACCAGAATACCCTTTTCATGTATAATTGGTAATTAAGCATATGTAACCTAAACCTTTGTCACATAACTGATTATGTAATATGTTTAGGCATATAACACTTGTCATAGGGCTAGTTAGGCGGTCCGAACGCGTTTCACGCGAACGACGCGTTAAAGTAGCATAAGCTACCTAAACGGGTCGTAATGGGTCGTAGACACTTAGGTTAAGTTTCATTTAGTATGTAGGCTTTGTTAAACCAAAAGACACGAGTCTCTACACTCGTTTGGTTTACAAACCCTAATGCTACCCGATCCTCCGATTTAGGTCCGGTTTATTAATGTAGCTACCTATACTAGGTGCCGTTTGATATCCGCGATCTCTAGCATTGTTTAGTTGTTACTCAAGGACTACTGAGCAATCCCAGGTGAGTACATAGACCCCTCTTTTACTGTTTTCCAAACTGTTTTGGGGTGGAACACATGTGCCTACTTGTTACTTTCATGCTTTCCTGTTTTCACATCATATACATGCTATGTTCGTTAGTACATTATAGTACATGATTTCATTACTTTTCATGCTAGGTGTGCCCATTGTGTGCATTACTTAGTACATTGTTTTACATTACATTTCATGCTAGGTGTGCCCATTGTGTGCATTACTTAGTACATTGTTTTACATTACTTTTCATGCTAGGTGTGCCCATTGTGTGCATTACTTAGTACATTGTTTTACATTACATTTTGTTGCATATGCTCATCCAGTATATGAACACATTATATTACATTTTGAACCGTTGTACCTGTGAACCGTTTGTATCTGTGAACCGTGTGAACCGTATTTGACATAGACATTTCGGCATAGACATCTTAACATGATTGACATTTGATCATGCATTTCCCACAAAACATAACTTTGATTTAAAACCAAGTTTTACTTCAATACTTTGTTTTTGTGTATATGGTTTAGTTGAGACATTTCACTTGCCATACATGATATTTTGACATAGACATTTGACATGGATATTTGACATAGACATTTGACATGGATATTTGACATAGACATTTTGACATTGGTTTGGTTTGGTTTGATTAAGTGATTAAGTAACAATGCGTGTGTAATATGATACAAGCATGGTGGATACGCCGCTGGTACTTCCTATATATAAGTGTTTGTATGGTATTACATATTGTAGCGTTATTTGAATCATTTCAGTTTGAGACATAGAACATTTTATACAAATGACATACTTTTCACAAGACATTGTTTTACAAACAACTTATCTTATACAAACTCATCTTACATGGTTATTTATTTAACCATACATTATTTACTTATTTATACATATCATCTGATCTTATCGAATTTCAAATGATTTACAAAACAAAGCAAATTACAAGGTTCATGACTAAACACTTTCTCAAACATAAGTCATGGAACCTATTTTCACAAAACCTATGTATCTCACAGGCATTTTTATGCTGACGTACCTATTTTCACATGTGTTTTTCAGGAACTGTTGCATAAGATGATCAAGATACACATAGGCAGACTTGGGCTTTAGTAACAATAAAAGATGCAAGACTAGTTAATTATGTTGTATTTCTTTGTTTGTTAAGACATTGTTACACTTTTAATCAATAAAACAAGACTTCAATTGCCATGGATTTGAGACAATTAATTCTGTTACAACACTCCCCGATGTTTCCGCCACGTTTAGTATGTTCTACGTGGTCGGGGTGTGACAAGTAATTTTTCTATTTTATCTGTTTTATTAATTTTTCTCTTTTAATGTTTAATTCATTTTTCAAAGGGTAGAGCAGATCTGGCCTACCCATTCCAACCCGAACACATTTTGACCCGAACCCGTTTTGACCCATGACCCTACCCTACCCGACCTGACCCGACCCATTTTCCGGGTCTAGTTATATCATCGTTTTTTTTAAATGTGCATGTATTTTTTTATTAAGTAGTATTATTGTTATTATTTAAAACTTCATATTTATGAAATGAATTGTGTGTATTATAAAATGTCAAATTTTTTATTTATCAATTATTATTATTATTATGTCTTTAATTGCTTTTCACTTGTCATTTATTAACCATAACGCAATAAATAGACAAAACATCGTTTTATATTAATACACAAAAAATGTCACTTTAATACAAAATATTACGACTAAACCCTAAACCCTAAATCGCTAATTGTTACATATTCTTAAATTTTTACAAACTGTATCGGTTATTTAGATCTCTATTCGGTCACCATATTGTTGCTATCAAGTTTAAGGATGCATTCCACGGTAAACGTGTTTTCCGCTTCCCCATCTACCACGTGAAGAACCTCCGACCTGATCTAGCGTTCCCTCGGGATGGTTGGTGCAGAAGCATTCTCGTTGGTGCATGAATCTGAAATACGAACGCAGGCCGACTTTCTTTGAATTGTGTACCACCCCATATCCAACATCAAAGAACAAATCCACCCTCACAGTCAATGGTATTCCTCGAGATTGTGGGTGCAGAAGCATTGTCGTTGGTGGATGCGACAGTGACTAGCATTGTCGTTGGTGGACGTTCCAGTGCATGAATCTGGAATACGAATGCAGCTAAGCGTTTGAATTTGAAATATGAACGCAGTGTACTTCTCCATAAGGATTACGCTACCACCACCATCAAAACACCGACTTTCGATATCCTGTTAATAAAACATACAATTATAGCATTAGACTCGGCATACGAAAATATATTGTTGAAAATAAAAAAAAAATCAGATCCAAGCACCACCACCACCACAGCCGACCCACCACCACAGCCGCCTCACCACCACCTCCACCACCACAGTCGCCGAACCACCACCACCACCATAGCCGATCCACACCCACAACCACCACCACCGCAGCCGCCTCACCACCACCACCACCACCACCACCACAGCCGCCTAACCACCACCACCATTACCACAGCCGACCCATAACCACAACCACCACCACCACCACAGCCGCCTAACCACCACAGTCAATCCTCACCACCGTCAATCCCCACCACCGTCAAACCCAACACCACCACAAACGGCCAAAATAAAACCAAAAAATAAAAAAAAGATTGAAGATTAATCAATAAAATATGGAATACAAACTAACCTTAAATATTCCGACCGTATTGAGAGATACGAGAGCGATAACGATACGAGAGCGAATCCTCATCGTGTGGTCCAGAGTTTGTCTTGTGAAAATCGTGTGGTCCAGAGCGTTTTTGTGTGTGTTTTTGGTGTTTTAGTGTGTCTGTTTGAACTTTTAGATCTATTTACCCCTTTATTGAAGCTGGAAAAGGTGTTTGGGGACCAGGAGACACGTATGGATCAATGAGCACCGTATAGGAGTTGTTTTTTTTTTCTTTTTTAATCTATGAAACTTAGTATAAGAGAATTAAGAATCATGATTATGAACGGGTGAGACACTTGTTGACCAAAATTGGGGATTGTGTTAGTCCAAGCTGAAACGAACTTTTCTTTATAATCTTTCAGCCACACATTATACAAATACTCCAGAACATCTGAAAAAAATAGAATGCAACGATTTGTAATGTTTGTATGTATGTATGTATGGATGAATGTATGTAAACTAATATAATATGTACTTGATCGTTCGTCGTTAGTCAGTCGCGTGAAAAGCCGCTCAAAGTTATAATTGTATAGCGTCGGAGTGGGAGAACTACACATTCGAGACCAAGAAAGCTTGAATATTTTCCAGTCTTCATCCGTAAATTTTGCCCAACGGTGTTTTAGAATATTCTGTGAGATGTGCCACCTACATAGTAATTTGGAAGCTTTTGGGAATACTTTATCGCAAGCATTCATCAAAGCTTTATCCCTATCTGTTACAATTACACGTGGCTCCATACAATCTACCAACAATTCTTTAAGCTTCTCCAGGACCCATAAGAAGTTATCTATTTTTTTCTTTAGAGACAAACACATGAGCCACACAAAAAGACTTGTATGTCAATGTCACACCCACAACTTGAATAAATGGAAGCTTATACTCATTCGTTTTGTAGGTAGCATCAATCATCAACACATGTGGGAATGCACGCCACATGTTGTACGAGTCTGGATGAACGAAAAAAACCTCCTCGACCGCATTTGTGGAGGGATTCACCCTGGTGAAATAAACGTACCTTTCTTCTAGCAACATGTTCTCCAATATCTGCATTGGAGTTCGATCGTCATATATTTTGAGTTTAATCTTTTTTATCATGTTTTGTATGTCTTGTAGAATGCACACGCTGTGTGGGTTTTGTTTTCTTATGGTTAAATGTATATTCGTAGGCTCCATGTTTTGCAGATAAAGTCTCTCCACCAGTGATTCATCGTCCGGGGTCAGCCTTCTAGCAAACGTGTGGCCCTCGAGAAATTCAGCAGGCTCATTGTGGTGAATGTTTTTCTTCTCCACAAGGCTCCAATTACCAGTACTTGAGTCTAGTTTCCCTATCAGACTAAAAGGACAGCCAACATTTTTGCTACCGGAACGCCGAACTGTTGCTTTACTTTTGGGTTTTCTGCCACGATCGCATTGCAACCATATCTTCACTGTCCTTGCTGACGAACCTTCGCCTTTTGTTATCGTTCGTTGGGTCACAATGACGTAACCTTTCGCAACTTCTCTCTTGTAAACCCAATTCTTCAACTTTTCAAGTGACCCAAATACCTCAAAAAATGGTACATTAGAAATCCACATAAATAAAATTAATATATTAATTTGTCGACAAAACAATAAAAAAAATCGGGTTGAACATTGGGTTCGGGTTAATATCTATGACATATTTTCGGGTTTGTATTTCATTTCGGGTCATACATTTTCTAGTTTTAATCAGTATACATGCCTCGTTCGTGTTCGTTCGGTTCATTTACAAGCCTAACTAATCTATTTTTAACAAAATATTTCAACAGAATATATAAAATATTTCACCAAAATGATAACGAAATCGGGTTAATATGTATGACACAATTTTCGGGTCGGGTTCGGGTTAAGGTCGGGTCGGGTCAAACATTTTCTAGATTTTTCATACCTGATAAAAATTATATATAACAAAAAACATGTATACAAAAACATTTTTTACACTCTAACATTATATAACACGAATAACACATAATTGACGGTTATGTTATACCTTTTTTTGTTTTTTTCTCGTCATTAGCACCTTCCTCGTTAGCACCTTCCTCGTTAGCACGTTCGTCGTCATCAACACCTTCCTCGTTAGCACCTTCGTCGTGTCAACACCCTCCTCAAAGTGCATTACACCTTCCTCGATTTCGTTATCATTTTCCTCAAAGTCCTTAGCACATTCATCGACTTCGTTATCATTTTCCTCAACGTCGTTAGCACCTTCTTCGACTTCGTTATCATTTTCCTCAAAGTCGTTAGCACCTTCTTCGACTTCGTTATCATTTTCCTCAAAGTCGTTAGCACCTTCCTCATACTCTAACTTGTGTTGGTTTTCCGTATACGAATGGTAAGTCCCGTATTCGTGTCGCAGATAACTTTGGGCAATGTAAGATGGTTCTGCCTCATCTACAAACACCTGGTTCAATTCAGGTAACACGGGATGCACACCCCCGTCATCACAACGAGGCACGGACACAACCTCCTCCTCACCTCGATCAACGCCGAAAAACCAAACGCTTTCGGAGTCATATGACTGGTTTGAATCTTCGCCAAAAACATTACCAATGTCCCAAAACGATATCTTTATGCTTCACGGTTTCAACCAACGTTTTTATTTGAGAATTTTCATCATTTTCATCGGTATTTTGTGAGTTTTGAACATTTGAATGAAATAGTTCCCGTATGCTTGGGTAAATAAACATTTTCTTGGTCGATAAGAGGCGTATAGATCAATAAGCACGTATGGGGTTACCTTTTCACACTTTTCAGACTGAACTCACTGGATGTCAGTAATTATACCTTAAATTCATCAAAAGTTATGCCTGTAAGCCGCATATAGTTCAATGAGAGGCGTATAGGGTTTAATGCTTCAACTACCACAATCTTATATGCCTCTCATAGGGCAATGAGAGGCGTATCAAAACCCTTTTTCTGACACATTTAATGCTTTCACACTATATACGCCCCTTACAGCCCTATACGCTGCCTCTGGGGAGAAGTGCGCATAAAAAGTGGGGATGTATCAATACCCTCACCCTTAATTAATTAATAACCCCTTCAACTATACATACATATACATATGTATGTATATATATGTGTGTGAGTGGGGGAAAAGTTTGAAGATCCATAGCGCCGCGAAGGAGATAGCGCCACCCACCAAACAAAGCCTCATAGCGCCGCCCGTCATGATGTTCGGGACGCTATGGTGCGTTATCCTTCAAAAAAATGCACAAATCACGCCCCAATGCAGGGGAACTAATTAAGTGATGCCGAATCATCATTTTCGATAAGTAATAAAAAGAACTCAAAAGTATACATTAGTGAATACAGTCAAATAAGATTTATAACAAAAACATATGTTATTTCATGTGCAAAAATTGTACAGCCTCCACATATTGGATCCATTGTGATACAAAAACTACTCTTCAACAAGTACTACTTTTTCTAATCCATCCAAAATTTTAATTTCTTCAACTTGGCCCCGTCACCGACTCGTTAACAGACACATCTATTATAACATAAACTCGTTCCCTTCTATCCTCCTCGTACGTCGTTTCGATAGATGAAGCACTTAAACCGGGTTCAGGTGCAGACTTACTTTTGGTTCAACTGGTTGTAAGATTAAATATTTATTTATTTATATTTAATCTTGTAGCCATCATTATCATTTATATAATATAGATCAAAATATATTAATAACCTATTAATAATTAGTTGGTAATTGTTGATGGACCATATTACCCTTATTAACTAATTGGGTTTCCTCTTGGGTGTATAAATAAGAAACTTATTAGAGAGTTAAAGGGTTAGACACTTTACACAATCAACCAACCCTCAATAACATCAATTCGTAACTCTCTCTCCATAATCGAAACTCACCCTAGTTTCGGTTTCATCACCATCATCACTTTACACCCTAAGGAGGAACCAGATCAAACTGACAACTATGTCGAACTCCGTTGCTGCGTCTCTGACTGGATTCTCTACTGATGCAATCAAAGGTATGTTATTTCATGTTTTCCATTATGTTTAAACAGAACTGATCAACATGTGGTATCAGAGCATATGTTGATAAATCAGTTCTGTTTTTCGTATCCATCATTCTCGGATCATAATCTGGAAAACGGAAGTTTTAAAGCCTTAAAAACCAAAACTGTATTCGGGTTACATTGAGGCCGAAATCACTGTTTTCGGAATAATATGCTTAATTTTTTGACTCGAAACCATAAAGGGGATAATAATATCCGAAATCTGTTAACAAAAGGTCTTAAAAAATTAGATTTCGGATCCCAGATTATGTTTTATTTTTCTTAGGGTTCATCAACTGTTCTAAATAAAAACTCGAAAATTCCATTATTTTGGAATCTAATTTGGATTGATGGGTGTTTTTTAATGTTTTGATCTTAATTTTATCTATTAGAAATTTCGAAAACTGTTAAAAATAATAATCAGTTATTATTTCGAAATCTTTTGATAAGTATAGATCAGAAATAAAATAGAAACACTATCCCACAATCCCTTAAAAATCGAGTTTCTGTTATTATCACAAAAAAACAGCTATTAACAGTGGGATCGAGACTAAGATTGCGACTCGCAACCACAATCATCACAACTCGAGACTAAGATTGCGACTCGCAACCACAATCATCACAACTCGAGACTAAGATTGCGACTCGCAACCGCACTCATCACAACTCGAGACTGAGATTGCGACTCGCAACCATAACCATCACAACTCGAGACTGAGATTGCGACTCGCAACCATAATCATCACAACTCGAGACTGAGATTGCGACTCGCAACCATAACCATCACAACTCGAGACTGAGATTGCGACTCGCAACCATAACCATCACAACTCGAGACTAAGATTGCGACTCGAGACTAAGATTGCGACTCGAAACCATAATCATCACAACTCGAGACTAAGGTTGCGACTCGAGACTAAGATTGCGACTCGAGACCATAATCATCATAACTCGAGACCTGACTCGAGACCTCATTATTTTTTACGCTGTTTAAATGTGACCTAAAAATTTTTTGCTATTAAAATTTTTTGCTATTAACTCGAGACTAAGTTCGATCCGCGCTAACAGGTGGTTTGCTATTAAATACTTGGTTTTGTTTATACTTAATTAATTAATAAGGATCAAATAATGTTTTACAAAACCAAACTAACTTAACTTGAATGAGCTTCTGATGTATTAATTCTGGCCAAAGCTGATTTAATACATCTATTTATTGTTCAAGTATTATAAAAAGCTATGTTAAGTATGCATTACAAACGTGAAATGTCTTAATTCTGGCCAAAGCTGATTTAATTCATTTATGTTTAGCATGCTTGACAAGTGCATAACTAAAGTGATTGTCTCATTTCTGGCCAAAGCTGATTTGTCACGATTACTTTGCACACATACTTAAATGATTACACTTCTGGCCAAAGCTGATTTGTCTTTGTTTAAGTAGAATTTTACTAAGTCTATTATTTTGATGTTAGTAATAGACATATCACAATCTCTTCACATCATGATCCTTATATTAATGATCCTTAATTAATTTTATGATCATTTCGTCTGTCTTATTTTATAGTACCCATAATTTTCACTCACTGTAATTTACTTCTACATATATCTCATCCACTTTAATTCCCAAACCTAAAATGTTTGCTTTATTTAAAGTTTCTATTAGAATTAGCTCTTAAATTAAATCCTTGATTATTTCTTAAGACACGATAATCCTATTGCTCTCTTCTGATAAAGATTATAAAGAAGAAAATTAGAGCATGATGATTAGGACAAATCGAACATGATGTCTCTTATGATAATCAAGAACTCTCTCACATAATGCTATCACTAAAGTTATTTCAGATTAAGTCTTTCCTAAGGCAAATCTCTTATATATGGAATAATCACTAGAACTCCTAAGATGCATGCCTTAATTTGAAACTATAAAGTTAAGTGGTATATGTGAATACATTATAATGTACAAAACCATGACCCATAATGTTAAGGGCTTATGCATGGAAATAAGTACATTTTCCAGTACATTACATATTAAGATTTTCACTTGTACAATTTGATGCCTTATAAATCAACTATAACACTCAAAAATACCAAAGTATAATGAGTGTGTTGATAAGCAACATATGTACAAAGAAATAAATGTTTGAAGCTGGAAAAATAAGTTGTTACTCACCTTACAACCACTTAAAAACCTTAAAAGATGATTGTTCTAAAGTCCATAGACAATTTACAACTGTTAATTCCACCTCTAAGGTTCTTCAAGGGAAAATCTCACTTCATCATTATGTCATTAGACTAGACATAAGCAACGAGACTATCCATTATTCTGAAGAACAGTTGGATGAATTAATTAGATAATCACTTATTAAAGATATTTAAGTCTACTAATTGTAATATTCCAATTAACACATGATTAGTTGACTCTAGTTCCATACGTTTCCTTACCAGAACTTGACAAATAACTAACATGAGAGTTAGTGACAAAATTAAATGTTAAGGCTATAAAAACCATAATAATCAGTCTTCTAACAACGCCTTTCGATACCTTATATATTCTGAAAATTAATCAGAATATTGTATCATAACTAAGCAATGTTATGAAGGTTGTGAGGTTTGCATAGTCAACATAAAGTCACAATTATCTTAAACTCTCATTTTTATTTGTTCTAAATATCTGGATTGAAACATTATTAAGATAAAACTAGATGATACCTTACACTTTCACAACTTTTATCATCATGCAAATGAAAAATTTGACAAAAGGAAAATGAGACTTACAAATTTCATCCATTATAACCAAAAATTCATGAGAAATCATGACATGGTTAATGAGGATGATTTCTTATCTAATCTCATTCTAAGTGATTTTAAGTTATGTTGTTAAAGCCCTAAATATGTTTTGGCTTAAGGCATAAGTATGGGTCCATCATAAGTCATTCATTGACATTCGTGGAACTTATTCCAATTGGAATATTCAGACATAATTCATTTATCATTTAAAAGACTATCAACTTGTATCTAAATTTTGTCGTATATGGCCCACGGTCTTATAAGAAATCTACTCATATATGTGCTTAACATGATTTCTATTAAATATGTCCCTAAGTTTTTGTGACACCTGGACATTAAAGAAATCAAGTAAAGTCTAACATATATATATGATAGGTTCCCACGTCACATAACTAATTGAAACTTCTCTAGTAGCATTCTAGAGATATTAAAAGATCAGTGGGAGCATTAAGTGTCTTAATAATAACTTACAATAGTTGCAAGAGGTGGGGGAGTGAAAATTGTACATTACTTCAATTTACACCTCTTGTACAAGACACTGCTCCATCTTGACACTGTTCTATCATAACTTGTCTTCTTAAAATCTAAAGCTACTTTTACAAAAGTTTCATTATTGCTTAATTGTGGGCACACTTAGATTTCTTATCTAAACTAACATAATCCTCAACAAGAGAAACTACAATGACTAATGTCACTAATATGTTTTCTCTATTATATGTTTTCTCTATTAGAATTTGTTTGGTCGTTAAATATTGACCCTAAGCATGCTGAGTTCCTAAAGATTTCTAAGGTCAGTGGGAGCAGTCAAAGTCCTTATCATGACTTGCAAGGAATACAAGAGGCGGGGGGAAGAGTGTCATTAAATTTCACTCCAAATTTAACTCCGATTACACCTCTTGTACACCATACTGCACCAACTCTCTTACAAACTTAGAATCCTTAAAATGATAGCAACCTAAGCAAGAGCTAATCCATAAAACTGAAACTTCTAACAAAAACTTCTAACAAACCCAATAATCAACTCAGGTGGTCATCTAGGTTTAAAAGCCTACTAACTTTGATGATTACACAACCTCCCTAATTGAAGTTGAAATGGATTTTGGAAAAGTTTACTGATCATATCTCTTCTAATTAAGCCATTAGTGTCAATCAATCTTCTGAATGGAATAAAACAGTTTTCTAGTAAAACTGATTTTATGTGTTCGCATAACGTTTGGGATTTGATTGAATAACCTAAGAGTGTTCATAACTAAACCAAATCCTGATATAAACGTTAAGACACAAAGAAGTATGATTGATTGTCAAAGGCTGTACTCAGGAAGAGACAAATTATTAAAGAATCTTTATTACATATCTAACAAAAGATTTCTTTTAGGATCATCACTGTTCTAGTAGCTTATAATAGTTTAAAGCTACATTAGATGAACATTAAAACAATTTTCCCTAACAACTGGCTGACATATTTACATGTTCATAAAACAACCTGAAAGTTCTAAACTTAAGGTTAAAGAACAGTTTGTCTATAAGCCAATAAAATCCATGTATGGTTTAATGCAAACATTATAATGTGATGAAATCTTAACACAATTATTTTCATCAACAACCAAGTGGAATAATGTACCTACCTCAAGATGAGTGGGAGCAACTAAGATAAACTTGTCTATATAGATGATATTCTTTTGACAAGTAGATGTTACATAAGTCAAAGCATTGTTAACACAAACTTTGATATAATAGATCTCAGAGATATCTCTTACATAATAGATATCATAACATGTTGAGATAGACCAAATGGAACATTACTTCCGTTCCATAAGTTTAACATTAAATTGGTCCTTACATATGTAACAAACAATACTGCTCATCTTTAGAGGATAATAGGATAAATGAGATTATTTCTTACGCTTCATTAATTAGAAGTCTTATGTAAATTTAAGTCTATACTCGTTTAGATATTACTCACATTGCAACACACTAGATATGTCTAGATTAATGTGAAGCATTTAATAGAGTATTACAATATCCTTAAAAGAAACGAGAGGCTATATTTTTTAAAGAAGAAGTGAGAACTCAAACCGGTTTATTACTCTAACTTTGAGATATTCAAAGATGACAAAATGTAATTTCGGGTATATCTTTATGTCAGCAGACAAAACCCATTTCATGGAGGAGTCATAATAAACTGATAACAACATAAGTTATAACGACATAATATATTGTTGATCACAAAGCAATAGTTACTAAAAGTTGTTGGAAATTTATCAGTGGACTCATAAGTTTATTAACTCCATATAATTAATATTTTGAAGACTTATTGTGATAAAGTCAGCTACCATGTCTCCTTGAACAGTAACAGTTCGAGAGGTGCTGCATTAAATTTCGATACACAATTAATTATTCGTTTATGAACGAATTGAGGAAACTAAATCTTTGTATCGAATGCATTCATGATATGCTTAAGGATCCTATAACTAAAGGTCTATTACCCATAAGTCTTATTAAGAGTGCACATAAAAGAGAAGGGTTTTAATTGATGACCATGTACAACTGCATATCGTACTATGAATGACTAACTATCAATTTTCCTCATCAGTTTGATTTTGTATGTCTCTTACATATGTTCTGCCGGTGTAATGACATATAGACAACTATAAATACAAATCAAACGCTAAAGGGCTTACATATTTTGATCATAACTGTTAGGTTTTAAATTAAGGCTATAGTATGACTAATGGGGGTCCTGAGTCGCATAATGATTCAACGGCTGTATTTCTCTGCTATAGTACTTGTTTAAGGCTAAAATGAGTATTAACTTCTGATCAGACTTATCTAATACTCATGATAAATGATTATTCGGCTAAGTGGGAGAATGTAAGATTAAATATTTATTTATTTATATTTAATCTTGTAGCCATCATTATCATTTATATAATATAGATCAAAATATATTAATAACCTATTAATAATTAGTTGGTAATTGTTGATGGACCATATTACCCTTATTAACTAATTGGGTTTCCTCTTGGGTGTATAAATAAGAAACTTATTAGAGAGTTAAAGGGTTAGACACTTTACACAATCAACCAACCCTCAATAACATCAATTCGTAACTCTCTCTCCATAATCGAAACTCACCCTAGTTTCGGTTTCATCACCATCATCACTTTACACCCTAAGGAGGAACCAGATCAAACTGACAACTATGTCGAACTCCGTTGCTGCGTCTCTGACTGGATTCTCTACTGATGCAATCAAAGGTATGTTATTTCATGTTTTCCATTATGTTTAAACAGAACTGATCAACACTGGTGACCGGCAAAGCGGGCAAGTTGAATGCTTATAAAACCACATGTCAATACACCCAATATGAAAACAATGTTTACAATTCGGTAAAACCCGACACTTGTCACCGTTTTCAAACTCCGACAAACAGACAACACAATCCACAACATCCGCATTGGTTTTGGTTTCAGTCGAGTAAACAAATAATGGGAGTGACTTTAATATTGACGCGTTGAGCCCACTTGAGCAGGAAGCGAGTGGTCTATGGATGTTGACGATATGGGTGGGCCGGTTGTGGCGGTTAGGATGTCGGATGTCATTGACGATGAACGCTAAGAACATGACGATGAAAAGCATCGCTAATATGACAAACATTAGTTTCTGGTTGAAAGAGTAAGGTATGGGGATGGGGGTATCTTGTGATTCACTGTCGAGCCATGGGCTCATGGCCGGAGAGTCTGCAGACATGGAGTTATTTCTTCAAGATCTGATATGAAGTTTTGGGTAATCGGATAATGAAGCAAATCAAACAACACGTAGGGTTTATAATTTGAATGAAAAACTCAAAGATCACAAGTTACTACTCTATTTATAAGTTTACGTAACTTGGAATGGAAGCTAACTAATTTGAAATTAAAAACAATTCTGACTCCTATCAATACGATATTCAAAATATAAAAAAATATTTAAATGAGTTGCATGCTTATCGGCCATGCATGTTTATCGCCAATCTCATGCATACGATAATTAGTTATCATCCTATACAACTAGGATTAACCGTCTCAATTATGAAGTGATTGAGTGACTTTACATGTGGAGTCGTTCACTTGCTACAAAAACTATGGTACACAATGGCGGACACAGTATTTTTTTTTTTTCAATGGAGTCCAGTTTTTTTGATACTCGGATTTTTTACACTCAAACGATAGAATTTTCGGGTTGGTCGTCGTTTGGGTCGGGTCGGGATGATTTATTGAGCGTGGAACCTTTAAAAAAGACAAATAAATAACAAAACAACACATGTCTAATCACAAAGGCAGAAATTGAGTAAATCAAAAGAGTTGAAGTGTTTAGGATGAACGGGGCGCCTGCGGGGGAGGGGTGCGGGGAGTGAATTCCCCGCTCGGGAACACCGCCGCCGACCCCTCGGGGAGGCTAAGCGGGGAGTGGGGAGCGGCATTGATTCACCGCATGAAGGGAGAGAGGGAGAGCGTGGCCCACCAGATTTTCAACCAATCAAGTTATTTTCCTTTTTGATTTTTTCAACTTAATTAAAAAAATAAAAAACAAGTCCCCAAGAGAGGAGTGCTGCCATCAAATTGAGGGTGTGGGGGAGTTAAGTGGGGAGTTGACGTGGCGCGTGCTGATTGGCTGTGGGTAAGAGAGCTCACTCCCCACTTAGAGAAATGCCCCTTATACCCTTATGTTACATTAAAATTATTTATTGATTGATAGTGTATGACACAATTTACATCCTATGTTTAATAATAATAATAATAATGGTGGTTTAATTTCAGCGCACAGTTAAACGGCTTGTATTAGGCTTGAACCTATGACCTTTTGTTAGTAAACAAGGGATTACCACCACAACAGCTTTGCTTTTGATACTATAGGGTCCAACTAAATATTCTTATCGGGTCCTTAAAAAAATTAATATAATTTCAACTAAATTTGTTAAATCTAATCTAACTTTCTATATCCTGCCTGTTGTGGTGTATAAGAACATGAAGTTTAATGAAGAATACTTTTAGAATTACAAAACTTCTAAAAGTTTTAAATTATTTTTACCAATTATGTTTGTGAAAGATTGTAAAAACTAATAACTATATTTTCAATGACCTCACTCTCATTTTTTAGGGATATTGGCCTTTAAGAATCCCTAATAGATGTCATTATCTATTGGTAGTCGCACCTTTTTTTTATTTCTTTTGACAGTCCTACCTTTCAACTATTTTTCTCTACTGGTCCTCAGTTAAAAAAACTTAATGGAGTTAAGTTTTGTTTCGGAAATACATACTGACTTTTTAGGACTTTTGATCAGAACGAGAATACGAGTCTACTGACGTAAAACTTACCTCGAAACGGTGCTCCAAACGACTTGATTTTGTTAATTGGAAGTTTAAATACCCGAATTGAAGCACCGTTTCATCATTTGGAGCACAATTTCAAGGCAAGTTTTATGCCATTTGACTCGTATCCACGTTCTGATCAAAAGCCCTAATACGCCAGTTTGTAATTCGGAAAAAAACTTAACTTCGTTAAGTTTTTTTAAATGAGTACCAGTGGAGGAAAAATAGTTGAAGGTGAGACTGTCAGGGGGAATAAAAAAAATGTGGGACTGCCAATGGCCAACGACGTCTAGTATGGATTATTAGAGGCCAATATCCCCATTTTTTAACATGTAGCACCAAATTGTTCTGGAAAAATCATCCACACCAGTTAAAAAAATACTTAGCCCCTTCTCGACTAATGACTCTATAAGGACCCCAAATATCCAAATGAATAAAAAAATAAAACCCGTGGGGCACAACAATATGTTTGTATTGATGTTTGATGTGTTTTTTTTTTTATTATATGAATTTTAGCTTGATTATCCTATAATTTGTTAATATGATCCAACCCGATTTAACCCGTTACGAACTGAAAAAAAAAATTATATAGCTAGGGGTCTAAAATTTTTAAAATTTTTTCGCTTTCATAGAAAAAAATTCTTGGGTCCTCCACTGAGCGATCCACCCACCCAGATCTTTACGTGTAACCCAATACTAATTTATCATATTCCATTTTCACTCCAGACCTAACATCTCCCACCAAGTCGTCTTGATGTATGTAAAATGCAACATATAAATTACATTAAATGAGGCTTAAAACTAACCCTTTTTTAGTACTAATATTGGAAAAAGAGTGTTTTTGTCTTCCTTTTGTATTTTCAGGATTAAATGAGCTCAAAAACGCAAAAGAAGCAAAAAGACAGCTAAATCCAACATAAATACAAGAAAAGGAACAGTAGTGGACTGCCCGAACCCTCCACGGCACCTTCCAAAGCAAAATAGAGAAAACAGAAGACTGAACACGCCCCGTGCCCAGCCAGCACGGGGCCGTGCCCAAGAAGCAGCAGAAAAGACAAACCTATAGAAGCTTCTATTGCCCATCACGGGGTCGTGCCCAGCGGACACGGGGGCGTGTCGAAAGTACAGCAGGCGCATTTATTGTAATTGCGAATTACAATTAATGAGGAGAGAGAGTGTCAGACGGACACGGGGCCGTGCCCAGCGGACACGGGGCCGTGTCCAGCTCTCTGTTCAGCCTATAAATAGGAGTGCTTGGATTCATTTCATCTCATCCCTTGGCACACCACCTCTCTCACACTTCATCCACCACCCACCACCATCACAACACCATCATCCACCACCATCATCCATTGTCCATCGTAGAGTGTGTGAGTCGTCTCGGGATCCAAGATTGATCGTAAGAGTTCTTGACAATCAAGGCCATGTTTGCCTAAGTCTCTTACATCACTTGGTGAAGACAAAGTGTCTAGTATAATACTTTTTATTTCTAATCTTTTGCACTTTTTATTTGGTTTTGTATTAATGACTTTAATAACTAGTTACTTATGTTGAAGGTGATCTTTCCTTATCGTTTGTCCGTGGTGTCTTGGCATTATTTTACTGTCTATATAAAATAAAGGATTTTCACCATTCATATCTCCACGGTCTATATGGAGATATGTTGGCTACCTGGTAGGGAGTTAAGGGAACGGTTTGGTAAAGGTCTTGCCATTGTTCAGCGTTTAGAGGTCCTGCAATGGACCTGGGTCAAATTTAGTAGGACCTCCTTCAATACTTCACGGTATTGGATGGCGGGGGTCCAAACTCTTTGATCCCCTCATAAGTTAACTACTATTAATACTATAACCCGGCTATTTAGGACTGTATCCCTGCTGACTCAGACTACTTAGCCGAGGGTACCGTCACCGCCAAAAGCGGGGCCTACCACAATACTGCATTAATAACTTAATTCATTATCTTCCAATAATCCACCCTTTTAGGATTGTATCCCTGCTGACTCAAACTACTGGGGTGAGGGTAACGTCGCCTTCAAAAGAGGGGCCTACTACAATAACTAAGATAATCTCTTAATTATGTGCAAAAGTGCGGAAATAATCAAAGGTTATACTAGATACGAGTCGGAACCAAGTGATTCATCTTGTCTATATGTTTTTATTTTTATTTTTATTTTCAGCATTTTAGTTAGTTTTATTTTTCTTAGTTTAAAAACATTTTTCTAAACTTTTATTTTGGTTAGACGTTGAGGATAAACCAGTACTAAAAGCTCTTGTGTCCTTGGACGACCTCGGTATCTTACCAACGCTATACTACACTCAACGATGGGTGCACTTGCCCATATGTGTGTTTAGTGTTAGTGAAATATCGTGTTTTATAAATTTAAAACTTGGCTAAAATAAGTGTTAAAAAGGGCTTAAAATATACACCTAATATATAGACACTTAAACGCGCATCAAGTTTTTGGCGCCGTTGCCGGGGACACAAGGATTTTGAGAAAGTTTAAAATCGACGGCCTAATCAGTTTTTCAAAACCTTTTCAAAACGCGCGCACATTTTTCTACATTTTAGTTTAGTTTGCATTTACAGTAGCCTGAACACGGGGCCGTGCTCATTGAACACGTCCCCGTGCTGCATATTTTTAGTTAGATACCCAGATACAGAGTCTGAACACGGGGCCGTGCTCACTGAACACGCCCCCGTGCTCAACGTGACCAGTAACTTTAAATAAAACGCCCAGATACAGATCCTGTACACGGGGCCGTGTTCACCAGACACGGGGCCGTGTCCAGCCTTCTGTTTCAATCTTTGTTTTCATTTTCTGGTCCCGAGACTCAGTTGTGGTCTGCTGAGTGATTCTTATGGATCAATACTCAGGAGGTTACAACTACACCTATGATGAGGATGATTATAGGGGTAATTATTGCACTAATTGTCGTAATACACGTTCGATTCAAAATAATCACTCGTATCAACCATCCGATTCATACGCTTACTATGAGGAGCCCAGGTACGAGCCATCAACTTCATACACATCCTATGAAGACCAAAGGTATGAACCTCCTCCCTCATACTCATATTTTGATGAACCAAGGTATGAGCCTTCTTACTCATACTTTGAGGAACCAAGATATGAGCCACCACCTTCATATGCTTATTATGAGGAACCTTGGCATGAACAACCCACATCATATGAGTATTATGAAGAACAAAATTACGAACCTTATCCATCATATGCTTACAATGAAGGACAATGGTGTGAACCATCAACTTCATATGGGTATTATGAGGAACAAAGGGTCGAACAACCGGATTCAAGCTTAGAAAATAATGATTCTTTTTCTATAACCGAAGTGACCGATAGGATATTAGAACACATTAGAGTTATCGATCGATGTATAAAAGAAGCTCGCGCAAGGGAAGAGGAGTCCCGCGCAAGAGAAGAATTAAAAAGGGAAGAGATAACTAAAAATGAAAAAATGGAAGAACAAATAAGTGGAAAACCGACGCATGAGCTAAGCATCGAAAAAGGTGAGTCCAATAACGTTAAAATCCAAGAAGAGTCTAATTTTGAAGAAATTAATCTCTTGACACCTTCTTTCGAAAATCATTGTTTAGTACCCACTCATGCTAAGTTTTTAAAAGAGTTAAACACTAACACAAAAATTGACGAAACGGTAAGTGTTAAGTTAACTAATGATCAAACTTCGCTAATAAAAGAAGACCCATTTGAAATTAACATCACACCGGTTCCATGTTTCTTTCAAAATTCGTTTATTAGTAATGTCACAATCGATAAAGATCTTTGTGTTAACATAATGCCTAACTATATTTTCGAAAAATTAAGTATTAGTGATTTTTCTCCACTTCAAATACCCATCTTTCTATCCAATCGGAAAGTAATAAAATCAATCGGTATAGTTGAAGATGTCTTGGTTCAAACAAATCAAATGGTAATCCCAACCGACTTTGTCATCCTCGATGACGCTCCTCTAGTGTTGGGACGACCATTTGTAAAAACTCACGAAGCTTTGAAAAACTGGAAGTTCAACAATTTACCTCTTAAATTAGGGGCATTTAAAAGAAGTGTCGATCTCGAACGATCAATGAAATATCCATTCGGCAATAATGACCCCCTAATTGAAGATGAAGATGAACCACCCGATACAAATGAAGAGATTGACCACTTTGTTGAAGAAGAGGTCGCCATAGAACAAACTTTTAAAGTTCTTGATCGAAACGAGCAACCAAATAAGGAGTCTCCTAAAGACCCACCACTTGAGCTCAAAGAACATCCAAAAGGTTTGGAATATGCTTTTCTAGACAAAGATGGTAAGTTACATGTAATTATTTCGTCTAAATTAGATAACTTAGAAAAAGAAAAATTAATTAATCTTTTGAAAAAACACAAAAACGCAATAGCTTGGAAACTTGTTGACATAAAAGGAATTAGTCCTTCTATGTGCACACACAAAATTTTGATGAATGATGACTACAAATCGGTCATACAACCACAACGTCGAGTAAATCCAAATGTTCAAGAAGTGGTTAAAAACGAAGTCATCAAATTACTTGACGCCGGACTTATCTATCCTATTTCTGATAGTCCTTGGGTAAGTCCCGTCCAAGTAGTTCCAAAGAAAGGAGGTATGACGGTAATTACTAACGAAAAGAATGAATTAATACCAACAAGAACCGTCACAGGATGGAGAGTATGTATAGATTATAGACGATTAAATGAAGCAACAAGAAAGGATCATTTTCCTTTACCCTTCATTGATCAAATGTTAGAAAGATTATCCGGTCATAAATTTTACTGTTTCTTGGATGGTTTTTCAGGTTACTTTCAAATCCCGATAGCACCCGAAGACCAAGAAAAGACGACTTTCACATGTCCCTATGGAACTTTTGCCTATCGACGCATGCCGTTTGGTCTATGTAATGCCCCCGCAACATTCCAACGTTGCATGGTAGCAATTTTCCATGACATGATAGAAAAGACAATGGAAGTCTTCATGGACGATTTTTCTATCTTTGGGGATTCATACGACCAATGCCTCGATAACCTTGAACGAATGCTATCCCGATGTGAGGAAACTAACCTCGCCCTTAATTGGGAAAAATGCCATTTTATGGTAACAGAGGGAATAGTACTCGGTCACAAAATCTCAAGCGAAGTAATGGGGGTGGATCGAGCCAAAATAGATACCATTTCTAGATTACCTCCTCCATCCTCCGTAAGAGCTATTAGAAGTTTCCTAGGACATGCCGGATTTTATAGACGGTTTATCAAAGACTTTTCAAAAATCTCAAGGCCTCTAACAAAATTACTTGAAAAAGATGCTCCTTTCATCTTTGACAAGGATTGCAATCAAGCATTTCTAACCCTAAAGGAAATGCTAGTCAATGCACCTATCATGATAGCACCTGATTGGAAATTTCCTTTCGAAATCATGTGTGATGCTAGTGACTTTGCAGTTGGAGCTGTCTTGGGACAGAGAAAAGAAAAGCATTTCCACCCAATCTATTATGCTAGTAAAACACTTAACGATGCACAAGAAAATTACACAACAACTGAAAAAGAGTTACTAGCTGTGGTATTTGCTTTTGATAAATTTCGTTCTTATCTTGTTCTTTCTAAAACTATAGTCTATACAGACCATGCAGCCATTCGATATCTCTTTAAGAAGCAAGACGCAAAACCACGTTTGATTAGGTGGATTCTACTCCTCCAAGAATTTGACATTGAAATCAAAGACAAAAGAGGAGTAGAAAATACCGCAACAGATCATCTTTCACGCTTAGAAGACCCAACTTTGGAGGCAACCAGGGACGAGCAAATCAACGAAAAATTTCCAACTGAATCCCTGGAAATGGTGGACTTTAAGGAAGAACCATGGTACGCCGACTTTGCTAACTACCTAGCTAGCGGAATAGTCGCAAAAGGATGGCCACATCATCAAAGAAAAAAATTCTTTGCCAATGTGAAACACTATTTTTGGGAAGATCCATATCTTTTCAAAATGTGTGCCGACCAACTCGTCAGACGATGCGTACATGGTAGTGAAGCACGAAGAATTCTCCGCCATTGTCATGAAGGTCCATACGGAGGACATCATGGTGCTGCCAGTACCGCACGAAAGGTATTTGATTCAGGATTTTATTGGCCAACCATTTACAAAGATGCTCAAAATCTTGTAAAGACATGCGATGCTTGCCAAAGAACAGGTAATATTTCTTCCAAAAACGAAATGCCACAAAATGGCATTCTTGTTTGTGAAATTTTTGATGTATGGGGACTCGACTTCATGGGAACTTTCCCATCATCGAAAGGAAACAAATACATACTTGTGGCAGTAGATTACTTGTCTAAATGGGCCGAGGCACTTCCAACAAATGATGGAAGAGTAGTGGTAAGATTTCTGAAAAAATTATTCTCTCGTTTTGGCACACCTAAAGCTTTAATAAGTGATAGAGGTACCCATTTTTGTAACCATCAACTTGAAAAATTTTTAACAAGATATGGGGTCTATCACCGGGTTTCGACAGCTTATCACCCTCAAACAAACGGACAAGCCGAAGTGACCAATAGAGGGTTAAAACGAATACTCGAAAAAACCGTAGGGTTAAATAGAAAGGAATGGGCTGATAAATTAGATGATGCTTTATGGGCTTTTCGAACTGCTTATAAAACAACGATAGGTACAACCCCATATAAGCTAGTCTATGGAAAAAGTTGTCACTTGCCAGTAGAAATTGCACACAAAGCCTACTGGGAAATCAAAAATGTAAACTTAGATCTAGAATTTGCTGGTAAAAATCGATTTTGTCAAATAAATGAATTAGACGAGCTTAGGAATTATGCATACTCAAACTCCGAGATTTATAAGGAAAGAATGAAAAATTGGCATGACAAACATATTAACCCTAATGAATTTCGGGTAGGAGATTTAGTTCTTTTGTTTAATTCACGACTTCGATTGTTTCCTGGTAAATTAAAGTCTATGTGGTCAGGACCTTTTTCAGTCACCCACATTTTTCCACACGGTGCAGTAGAAATTAAACCTCGAAATGGGCCACCATTTAAAGTCAATGGCCAACGGCTGAAACTCTATCAAGGATTTATTGAGGATGAGGAAGAAGAGATCTCGCTTCAAACCGTGGAAGAATAAAACATCATGCCTGGAAAGTTACGAACGATTGAGACGACAAAATAAAGCGGTAAGTTTTCTAAACCATAGCTTATGGGAAAAAGGGGCACTCACACGCGCACAAAAAAAAAGAAGAAGCTCGGCACGAGGCCGTGTCCGCTGGACACGGGGCCGTGTTCGCGCTGCAGACGGGATAAAACCCCTTTTTCAAAACAGTTTCTTCATTCCACACGCCCCGTTTCCCCACAAAAGCTCTGGTTCCAGGCGATTTTTCGCGAAATTCCAACGTCTCTTACCGATCTAACAACGTCAAGGTATGATTCTATCACTCTTAGTAGTTAGATTAGTTACTTGCATGTAGTTAATACACCACAAATTTGGGGAAAAATCTAGGGTTCTTGATGTTCATCCGGATCGAACCTAAAATTTTTGCCTAAATCTGCTTGCATTTAGTTAGATTAGTGTTAGGGGAAGTAAATAAACTTAGATTGTTCATAGATTCACCCGATTTCTTACAAAAAAAACCCTAAAACCCTTGTTCTTGAACCGAAAAAGACAAAATTGATAGGGTAAACGGGATATTTTGGGAAAAACGGTGTTTAGGGTTTCATTTTCGGGGAAAACCGCACCTATTGGACCAAAAATTTTCAAGTTTTCAAAACCGGGTCGAAAATTGAAGTTTTTGAGTAACAGACCTCTGGACACGGGGCCGTGTCCGCTGGACACGGGGTCGTGTCCAGCCCGCTGTTTGCAGTTTTGTCCGAAAACACTTCTGTTTCGTACTAATTTTTGGTGTATTCTTTCAGATGGCAAAGTTCACAAGGTTCAATACAAGTGAGCTTGATGCAAGGGCAAGGTATGAGGTTCTCCAAACAAGACCCGAAGAGTACCCGAGGAGAGCTTGCACAGATCTGTTAACCTTGGTAAACCAGCTGAACCGATTCAACAACATCGTTACGGGACCACTAGCTGTTGCATTAAACACTAGGCTTCAATCAGTATATCAATGTACCATGGAGTTCTATAGTACCTTCAACTTCGATTCAAGGTGTGACCTATTTGACAACACTGGGGTTGTATTTCGGTGTGGAGGAACAATGTACTCGATCTCCATGGCACAGTTTGGAGCCATAATAGGTCTATATCAAGAAGAGGAATCGGGAAACGAAGAAAATACCGGGGGATTACGAGACTTGGAGGTGAATGAAAGACAAGCCGCATGGGCTCAAATCGGTGAAGGAATCTACGACCCGCGTAGCACCAAGAGTACAAAGCTGAGGGATCCGCTCTATCGCTACATTCACAGGATCCTCACCTACTCTCTAAACCAACGACACGACAGTAGTGGTGTTGTAGGGTTGAAAGATTTGGTTGTCCTCCACTGTATCCACAACCAAAAGCCTCTTGATGTTCCGTATCTCCTGTTGAAAAACATGCATCTCAACCGCCTTGCTCGAGCTCCAACGCCTATCTTCTACGGAGGATGGGTGTACCGTCTTTTTAAACATTACACGCGAATTCCAAGAGCCTTTGAAAGAAGCCCATGGTCGGGACGAGTTGACTACCACATTTGCCGAGCCATGAACTAACTCTATGAGGCGGATGACGGAACAGTGAGTTTCCAAAGAACGCAAGGCTATGCATGGAACCCACAGGAGGCCCTAGTTCTTCACGCACCACCTCCCCACCACCAGTATCCACCCCATGGTGATCCGGGTCAATCCTCCTCACAAGGAGGCGGTTTTCCTAATTTTCAAAGCTTACATGATCTTATGCAGGAAAACCTTATGTGTACCAGGAACGCCTACAACCTCGCCAACAACACATACCACCGGGTCGGAGCTATTGAACGCAACATCAATGATATACAAGACGATATCAGCAGCATCCGGGAGCATATGGCGGGGCATGGGGATGGAGGTGATGATAGCGATGAAGCTATGGATTAGAGGGTTTGGAGGAGCAGGAGCGGGTTGATGGCGAACCCACAGGTTTAAGTCCCTTTATCTATCGAACGATTGGTGGCCTGCGTGCCAGAAGTTGAACAATTTACTTTCCTTAAACACTTTTATTTTCCGTTTTATTTTTCTTTTACTTTATGCTTGGAACAATTAACTGTGGTAATGTAGGATGTTTGTATTGTTTGGTGTGGTATTAAGTGTTGAAACAGGTACAAACCAAGGCCTGGGGTGCTAAGCCTCAGCACTTATAGGGCCAGGATGGAAAAACCGGAGGAAGAAACCTGTTTTTCAGGCTTTCAGACTGTCCACACGGGGACGTGTCCAGCCAACACGCCCCCGTGCTCGCCTCCCAGACCTGCTGTTGGCTTCTGTTCGGCAGAATTTTGTCAGACACGTGGCCGTGTTCAGTGGACACGGGGCCGTGTCCATCTTCTGTAAGTTCTTGTTACTGGCACCTGAACACGGGGTCGTGCCCACTAAACACGGGGCCGTGTTCAGCGCCCAGTAACACAAATTTTTTGCTTTTTAAACACTATTTTACACATCTAATCAACCTAAAAATTTATTTTTGGGACACATTGAGGACAATGTGTAATTTAAGTGTGGGGGGGATGCTAAAACCTTGAATTTTGCAAGTCCTAAATACAAGCCTTACACAAAACTCTATTGGAACCGCTAATCACCCCAATTTTTTTCAAAAATTTCATTTTTTTTTACTTGTCTAGGTTTAACTCGGGAAATTCAAGTTCTCAAAGGTTATATTTTTACAAATTTACAACTGATAGCGTAGTGATAAAAAGAACCAACATAAGAAAATTATGAAAAGGCATGACAAACTTATTTAAAAATTTGATTATATATACTTGATCACATAAAAACTCATTCCCACAAAAGTGAGTTTTGAGCCTTTATTGAGCACACAATTACATATCATTTGACTGAATGCTCATTTTTCGTTTCTTGTGTGAATAGCCGCTTGGTTCTTACGACTCTAGAACTTGCCATGACAATACATTCCCGGTCCTTATCAACTTAAACCCGAGTAAGTAAATGATGGAGGCATTAGGACTAACCCTTTTTCATTTCTACACCATTATTTTTCTTTTTCCTTTACCACCTACCCAAAAATCCCCCTAGTTAGCCCCTTTGAGCCTAAACCTTTTCGTTTCATCACCCAAAAAAAAAAAAAAAAAAAAAAAAACCCTTTTATCCACCAAAACCTTTTTCATTTTTAACCCTTTATTTTAGTAACAAGTTCGGTTCTTCGTGAAAAAAAAAATGTTGTGATAATGATGAAGCAAAAAGAAAATAAACAAACAAGTTAATCAAAAATAACTTAGTTTGAATAAAAGCTTCATCAAAATAAAAAGTTGCAAAAATACGAAAACCGACACTTGTTACGCTTTTAGCCCTTTTTCTACTAACCACTAACCCAACCACCTACCTTTAACCCTAGCCAACCCTTAACCCACAAAGTCCTCTTGATATCTACAAAGGTATAAAAGTTAAAAAGGAGGAGGATTGATTTCTTGGCAAGCCTATGGTAGGAATAAGTTCCGTGCCGCTCTCGAGTGATTCACTAAAAATACACCTTCGGCTGAGTGTGAGTGATTTCCCCGCGAGGTATGTGAACTTGTATATAAATAGAATTTTAAAAAAGCATGTTATGCCCAAATAAGTAATTTCTTTTATGAAAAGTTCTAAATAAATCATTACGAATAGGAGTGTAAATAAATAAAAATAAAACCCAAAAAGATCTTGAAAATCCCGACACTCTACGACAAGCCCAAAACCTTCTCTTCTACCTATTCCATTTGGGAGTGTAAGCCATATATTAAAGAGTTTTGCTTGAGGACAAGCAAAAGTTCAAGTGTGGGGGTATTTGATGTATGTAAAATGCAACTTATAAATTACATCAAATGAGGCTTAAAACTAACCCTTTTTTAGTACTAATATTGGAAAAAGAGTGTTTTTGTCTTCTTTTGTATTTTCAGGATTAAATGAGCTCAAAAACGCAAAAGAAGCAAAAAGACAGCTAAATCCAACATAAATACAAGAAAAGGAACAGTAGTGGACTGCCCGAACCCTCCACGGCACCTTCCAAAGCAAAATAGAGAAAACAGAAGACTGAACACGCCCCGTGCCCAGCCAGCACGGGGCCGTGCCCAAGAAGCAGCAGAAAAGACAAACCTATAGAAGCTTCTATTGCCCATCACGGGGCCGTACCCAGCGGACACGGGGGCGTGTCGAAAGTACAGCAGGCGCATTTATTGTAATTGCGAATTACAATTAATGAGGAGAGAGAGTGTCAGACGGACACGGGGCCGTGCCCAGCGGACACGGGGCCGTGTCCAGCTCTCTGTTCAGCCTATAAATAGGAGTGCTTGGATTCATTTCATCTCATCCCTTGGCACACCACCTCTCTCACACTTCATCCACCACCCACCACCATCACAACACCATCATCCACCACCATCATCCATTGTCCATCGTAGAGTGTGTGAGTCGTCTCGGGATCCAAGATTGATCGTAAGAGTTCTTGACAATCAAGGCCATGTTTGCCTAAGTCTCTTACATCACTTGGTGAAGACAAAGTGTCTAGTATAATACTTTTTATTTCTAATCTTTTGCACTTTTTATTTGGTTTTGTATTAATGACTTTAATAACTAGTTACTTATGTTGAAGGTGATCTTTCCTTATCGTTTGTCCGTGGTGTCTTGGCATTATTTTACTGTCTATATAAAATAAAGGATTTTCACCATTCATATCTCCACGGTCTATATGGAGATATGTTGGCTACCTGGTAGGGGGTTAAGGGAACGGTTTGGTAAAGGTCTTGCCATTGTTCAGCGTTTAGAGGTCCTGCAATGGACCTGGGTCAAATTTAGTAGGACCTCCTTCAATACTTCACGGTATTGGATGGCGGGGGTCCAAACTCTTTGATCCCCTCATAAGTTAACTACTATTAATACTATAACCCGGCTATATAGGACTGTATCCCTGCTGACTCAGACTACTTAGCCGAGGGTAACGTCACCGCCAAAAGCGGGGCCTACCACAATACTGCATTAATAACTTAATTCATTATCTTCCAAAAATCCACCCTTTTAGGATTGTATCCCTGCTGACTCAAACTACTGAGGTGAGGGTAACGTCGCCTTCAAAAGAGGGGCCTACTACAATAACTAAGATAATCTCTTAATTATGTGCAAAAGTGCGGAAATAATCAAAGGTTATACTAGATACGAGTCGGAACCAAGTGATTCATCTTGTCTATCTGTTTTTATTTTTATTTTTATTTTCAGCATTTTATTTAGTTTTATTTTTCTTAGTTTAAAAACATTTTTCTAAACTTTTATTTTGGTTAGACGTTGAGGATAAACAAGTACTAAAAGCTCTTGTGTCCTTGGACAACCTCGGTATCTTACCAACGCTATACTACACTCAACGATGGGTGCACTTGCCCATATGTGTGTTTAGTGTTAGTGAAATATCGTGTTTTATAAATTTAAAACTTGGCTAAAATAAGTGTTAAAAAGGGCTTAAAATATACACCTAATATATACGACACTTAAACGCGCATCACGTCTCCCTCCCCTCCATCACTGTAACAACCTCAAAATTTACTTGAACATAAGAGTAATTTTATACATATTTAAACCAAAAGATATTACATTAACATAAGTTTCAAAAGCAGCATAAACCTTAGTTAACTAAGGACTAAGTTGGAACATTCAAAAATCTATTAAGTAATTGTTTACAACCCATGAACAAGGTTTAAGTAAGATTAAAACATAGCGGAAGCTTCAAAAGTCGTGTTCGGTTCTTCAAAAGTTGCTTGATCACCATCCGTAAAGTCCATCTAGTTACCTAGGGTCAAAACCGTTAAACATTAGTTTTGACATCGTTATATAACATTTTAAACACAAGATCTAACATTAAACCTTGTAATAATAAAATAAAAAAATATTATAAATTTTTATGTTTCACCGTAACTTACGGTATCACCGTAAGTTACGGTGGGTCCTGGATTCATATGTTCACCGTAAAGCAGGGGCAATTCACCGTAACGACTTGGCCTCTACCGTAAATTACGGTACTACCGTAACTTACGGTAGTCCCTGGGAATTCAAGTTTTGTTGTTTATTTCTTTATACTCAACCCAATTCTCGGATTTCGCTTTTCTAACAAACCAAATACATTAAATTTTCATATTTCTTACGTGTTATACATTAACCAATATCAAAGAACAATCCGACATATTTCGAGGTATTAACCATACTTCACTTGATTATTCGACCCGTTTGGCTCGTCTAAGGAAAATCCTCCTCTATGACGACTACCAACGGATTCCAACCAATAATTGACCTATCATTCGATATAGCGACATCATCGCTTTAATTTAATACAACCTTCATTCTAAAATTTAGTTACGCATTATATAATCATTCAAAATCTACTTAATGTAACGGGTCAAGTTACATACCTTAATGTACGCCCTTCAACCGCGAATCGCCACCGGCTTGTCCACTTGACGTTCCGGTATCCTTTCCTATAGAGTTCAATTTTATCATATTTAGAACTCTTTGTAATCACATTTCACATATTAGCCAAAACATCACAATTAGGTGTTTTAACTACAAAATTCTAGTTTCAAGCCTTCTTTGAGGCATTTCAACAAACACTTCATAGGAAGAAATTTTTATATCTTTCGTATTCAATTTCATAGCTTGCTAATTAGCTATCTTGACAAAAATAAAGCCCTCATATAGTATTTAAATGTTATATCTTTCTGGAATCACTCTCTACAATCAAATTACACTAGGATAATCATTCTAAACCCTAATGTTCATCATTATCTTGTAAGACCCACAACCCACCTTCAAGGTGTTCATGGAATTCCTGAATTTTGGTCATGATTTCACATGTAGTTGGCTAGGTTTCACATCTAGACACCATATCATCTCTAATCTAACTACAAAACACACATGCAACATCTAATTCCAGATTTTACAAAATCATGAGAAATTCAAGTAGAGAGATTTCATCAGATTTTACATACCTTAGAATCCCCTTTCGATGAGGATCAGTAATCTATGTTTGATTTTTGTTTTGGGGCTGATCTTGACCTTTAATTTTCTGAATTATAGACAAGAACTAGGGTTGATGTTCTTCTCCTGGTCGCCCCTTGCATGTCTCGACCGAACACACACATCAGTTGTGTGTTTGGTGTTTGTTTATTTGTTTTAATTAAAACAACTTTCAGTTTTTACAAGTTTGGCCCCTCTACATTCCTTTTTGTTTGCTTTTTATGTTTTTTTTAACTACACATAAGTCATCAACTAACTAGGTTAATGTCATTCCTGGTTAATTTTATTTTACAATAAAATTTGCAACTTTAAGAGTTTATATTTTCGGGATGTTACAAGTCCCCGAAACCAAAGTACGTACCAAATAATGTAGGGTGAAGACGTCGCATCTCCTCTTCGGACTCCCATGTAGTGTCCGAACCTTTCCTATGCTCCCATTTGACTTTGACTTGGTCAATTTGTTTTTTTCGTAAATGTTTGACCTTTCGATCTAAAATCTCCACCGGTCTCACCGCATAATTCAGACTATTATCCACTTCGATATCATCGTAATGAATATAGGCCGTTTCGTCCGCTAGACACTTTCTTAATTGTGACACGTGGAACGTGCCATGGATTCCACTTAGCTCCTCCGGTAATTCAAGACGGTAAGCTACCTTGCCAACTCTCCCGATAATTTTAAATGGCCCAATAAACCTTGGGCTTAGCTTCCCCCTTTTTCTGAATCTAATAACGCCCTTCCATGGGGAAACTTTTAGCATGACCATGTCACCAACTTGGAATTCGATTGGCCTTTTCCTTTTATCAGCATACGCCTTTTGCCTGTCTTGGGCCGCTTTCAAGTGTGCCCGAACTTTATCGATCTTTTCATTCGTGGCTCGTACTATATCTTGGTGGGCGAGTTCACGTGGACCCACTTCACCCCAACATACCGGGGTTCGACACTTCCTACCATAAAGCATTTCGTACGGTGCCATTTTAATGCTAGATTGGTAGCTGTTATTATACGAAAACTCAACTAACGGTAGGTGTACATCCCAACTTCCTCCAAAGTCGATTATACATGCCCGTAGCATGTCCCCCAATGTTTGTATCGTTCTTTCACTCTGTCCATCCGTTTGGGGATGGAATGCAGTGCTAATGAACAATTTGGTTCCCATTTGCTCTTGGAAATCTCGCCAGAAATTTGAAGTAAACCAGGTATCCCTATCAGACACGATGGACACCGGTACCCCATGACGTGCTATGATTTCATTGGTATAAACTTCTGACATCTTTTCTGACGTATAAGTCTCACGAATCGGAATGAAGTGAGCACTTTTCGTCAATCTATCCACCACTACCCATATGGCATCGAAACCACGATTCGTTTTAGGCAACTTGGTTAGTAGGTCCATTGTGATATGTTCCCATTTCCAAACCGGAATTTCTAACGGTTGGAGTTTGCCGTATGGTTTCTGATGCTCCGCCTTGAATTGTAAACATGTCAAGCATTTTTCCACATACTTCGCCACATCCCTCTTCATTCCGGGCCACCAATAATTTTGTTTCAAATCATTGTACATCTTGGTCGCACCCGGATGAATTGAATAACGGGATTTATGAGCTTCATTAAGTAGAAGCGCCTTCACTCCACAGGTATGTGGGACCCATATCCTTCCGGATCGAGTCTTTAACCCGTGATTCCCATCCGACAAATCTTTCAACTGACCAATTATTCTTTCTTTCTTCCAATTCTCTTCTTTTACTGCTTCTAATTGCGCCTCTCGAATACGTTCAAGTATACCCGAGGTTACCACGAGTTGCATCGATCTTACTCGTATCGGGACATAATCTGTTTTTCTGCTCAAAGCATCCGCCACCGCATTAGCCTTTCCTGGGTGATAACGTATTTCGCAATCGTAGTCTTTCACCGTTTCCAACCATCGCCTTTGTCGCATATTTAACTCCTTCTGATCGAAGAAGTATCTCAAACTCTTGTGGTCGGTGAATATGGTGCACTTTACCCCATACAAGTAGTGCCTCCATATTTTTAATGCAAACACTACCGCCGCCAACTTGAGATCGTGTGTGGGATATTTCTTCTCGTGTATCTTCAATTGTCTCGAGGCATAGGTTATTACCTTGCCCCGTTGCATTAACACACAACCGAGTCCCGATAGTGAAGCATCCGAATAAACCTCCATGTCTTCGACTCCATCCGGCAGTGTCAATACCGGAGCTTGAGTTAACTTTTCTTTTAGCGTTTGAAACGCTTTCTCTTGGTCAGCACCCCAAATGAACCTTTCTTTCTTCCGTGTTAGCTTTGTTAGCGGCGACGCAATCTTGGAGAAATCTTGAATGAATCTCCTATAATACCCCGCAAGCTCCAAGAAGCTTCTAATTTCCGAAGGGTTCTTCGGAATATTCCATTTTGACACAGCTTCTATCTTTGACGGATCCACCAATACTCCGTCGGCACTTATGACGTGGCCTAAAAATTGAACCTCTCGTAACCAAAAGGCACATTTAGAGAATTTTGCATATAACTTCTCTCGCCTAAGTGTCTCTAACACTTCTTGTAAGTAGTGTGCGTGTTCAGCTTCACTTTTCGAGTACACCAAGATATCATCGATAAACACGATGACCAACTTATCCAACATTGGCTTGCAAACCCGGTTCATGAGGTCCATGAAAGTCGCGGGTGCGTTTGTTAGCCCAAATGACATCACGAGGAATTCGTAATGTCCGTATCTCGTGCGGAAAGCCGTCTTCGGCACATCTTCTTCTTTGACCTTTAGTTGGTGATACCCCGACCTAAGGTCAATTTTTGAAAACCAGTTTGCGCCTTGTAATTGGTCGAATAAGTCATTTATTCTTGGGAGCGGGTATCGGTTCTTTACCGTGAGTTTGTTTAACTCCCGGTAATCGATACACATGCGCATGCTCTCGTCTTTCTTTCTTACGAACAACACCGGTGCGCCCCAAGGAGACACACTCGGCCTTATGAATCCCTTCTCAAGCAGGTCTTGAATTTGGGACATCAACTCTTGTAATTCCGACGGTGCAAGTCGGTACGGGGCTTTTGCTACGGGTTTCGCGCCCGGAATCAATTCGATCCCGAACTCTATTTCCCGTTCAGGCGGTATCCCCGGTAAATCTTCCGGAAAAACGTCTTCATAATCTCGTACTACCGGTACATCTCCAATCTTTCGTGATTCTTTCTCGGGCTCATTAGCGTATATCATGAATGCCTTGCATCCTCGTTTCATTAGCTTGTGAGCTTTCAACATTGAGCATACTATGGGGTTGCCTCCTTTTTCGCCATAAATGGTGACGTGTTTCCCGCTCGGAGATGTTAGTTTTATCTCTTTACGGAAGCACACGACCTTTGCATGGTTTCGAGATAGCCAATCCATCCCAACGACTACTTGAAATTCTCCCATCGACATCGGGATTAGATTAATCAAATATTCTTCATCGTCGATGCTCAGTTTACAATTTTCACATACATCACAAACAATAAAGCTCTTGTTATTACCTATCTCTACTTCTAAAGGCACAGGTAATTTTGTTAGAACAAATGAAGGATGTCGAATAAGTCCATATGAAACAAAGGACTTATTCGCACCCGTATCAAATAACTCGTGTGCAGGAATTGAATTTACAGCAAATATACCTGAGACCACGTCAGGTTCAACCTTTGCTTCTGCGGCGGTTAGTTGAAAAGATCTTGCCTTTGCTTTCGGGACTTCACCTTTCGGTTCCTGCCCATCCTTCTTTCTAACCAACTCCGGGCATTCCGACTTTTTGTGACCCGTTCGATAACAATTGTAACAAACCGTCACTTTCTCCGGGCATGATATAGCCATATGTCCCGTTTTCTTGCATATGGGACAAGGCTTATCCTTGTAACGGCATTCGCCTTTATGACCCTTCCCGCAGATTCTGCAACTTGACGACCCGCCTTTCGTATCAGATTTCTTTGCGCTTTCGTTTGTTCGTGCTTTCTTAGTAGGGCTTGGATTCACATCTTGTGCCCTTCGTTCACCCCGTTCTATGCTCTTTTTCAGTTCGATCTCCCTTTCCCGAGCAGCATTGACAATCTCGGTAAGGGTCTCGTATTTTGAAGGGGTTATGAACTCTCTATACTCCGCACTTAGCATGTTATGGTAGTAATAGACTTTTTGTTCTTCATTTGTCACCAAATCATCACAGAACTTTATCTTGTCCATAAACATCCCCGTGATCTTGTCTATGGATTCACCCTTGTGTCTGAGTTGCATGAACTCTTCCTTGATTCTATTTATGACCGCTTTGGGACTATGGTGTTTAAGAAACGGCGTCTTAAACTCCTCCCATGTCATGGCCTTAGCCGCTTCACTTCCAATCTCCTTCTTTTTGTTATCCCACCAGTCTTTCGCTTGACCTCTTAATTGACCTGTACCATAAGCTACGTAGTCATTTTCATCACAATGCGTTCTCTCGAATACTCCTTCGATATCACTTAGCCATCTTTGGCACACAATTGGATCAACCTCCCCATTATATATTGGTGGTTTACAGGCCATGAATTCCTTGTATGAACAAGGCTTTCGTCCACCATGCTTTTCCTTTGCTACATTTGAATCATCTTCCAGTTTCTTGATTCTATCTTCTACTATTGATAAAACCGTGTTTTGAATTTTACCAATAAAGCCCGACAAACTGTTTTCGATCGCCTTTCCAACCTCTTCGGCAATCACTTCCCTCACTTGTTCGGTGACTCTTGGCACCGCATCATCGTTACCTTTATCAGCCATCTCTATTTCTGAAATGTTTACATAAGTTGTTAAACATTCCATTTATAACACATGCTTTACTTGTTTTTATTTCATCAAGTTCATAACTTGATTTAATCATTCTTGTTTCAATTCAATCAAGTTCACAACTTGATTTAATCATTCTTGTTTTGATTTAATCAAGTTCACAACTTGATTTAATCATTCTTGTTTCAATTCGATCAAGTTCATAACTTGATTTAATTATTCTTGTTTCAATTCAATCAAGTTCATAACTTGATTTAATTATTCTTGTTTCATGCATTTCTTGTATTTGAGTGAGCTTACACACTCTTTTCAGGCATATTTGTTCATGATTTATTTCTATATTCTCTAATTTCTACTTAAACGATTAACTCTTACCGGATGCTTGATCAAGCTTGAACCGAACACTTCTTGACAACCGTGAGCTCTGATTACCAACTTGTAACAACCTCAAAATTTACTTGAACATAAGAGTAATTTTATACCAAAAGATATTACATTAACATAAGTTTCAAAAGCAGCATAAACCTTAGTCAACTAAGGACTAAGTTGGAACATTCAAAAATCTATTAAGTAATTGTTTACAACCCATGAACAAGGTTTAAGTAAGATTAAAACATAGCGGAAGCTTCAAAAGTCGTGTTCGGTTCTTCAAAAGTTGCTTGATCACCATCCGTAAAGTCCATCTAGTTACCTAGGGTCAAAACCGTTAAACATTAGTTTTGACATCGTTATATAACATTTTAAACACAAGATCTAACATTAAACCTTGTAATAATAAAATAAAAAAAAATTATAAATTTTTCTGTTTCACCGTAACTTACGGTATCACCGTAAGTTACGGTGGGTCCTGGATTCATATGTTCACCGTAAAGCAGGGGCAATTCACCGTAATGACTTGGCCTTTACCGTAAATTACGGTACTACCGTAATTTACGGTAGTCCCTGGGAATTCAAGTTTTGTTGTTTATTTCTTTATACTCAACCCAATTCTCGGATTTCGCTTTTCTAACAAACCAAATACATTAAATTTTCATATTTCTTACGTGTTATACATTAACCAATATCAAAGAACAATCCGACATATTTCGAGGTATTAACCATACTTCACTTGATTATTCGACCCGTTTGGCTCGTCTAAGGAAAATCCTCCTCTATGACGACTACCAACGGATTCCAACCAATAATTGACCTATCATTCGATATAGCGACATCATCGCTTTAATTTAATACAACCTTCATTATAAAATTTAGTTACGCATTATATAATCATTCAAAATCTACTTAATGTAACGGGTCAAGTTACAAACCTTAATGTACGCCCTTCAACCGCGAATCGCCACCGACTTGTCCACTTGACGTTCCGGTATCCTTTCCTATAGAGTTCAATTTTATCATATTTAGAACTCTTTGTAATCACATTTCACATATTAGCCAAAACATCACAATTAGGTGTTTTAACTACAAAATTCTAGTTTCAAGCCTTCTTTGAGGCATTTCAACAAACACTTCATAGGCAGAAATTTTTATATCTTTCGTATTCAATTTCATAGCTTGCTAATTAGCTATCTTGACAAAAATAAAGCCCTCATATAGTATTTAAATGTTATATCTTTCTGGAATCACTCTCTACAATCAAATTACACTAGGATAATCATTCTAAACCCTAATGTTCATCATTATCTTGTAAGACCCACAACCCACCTTCAAGGTGTTCATGGAATTCCTGAATTTTGGTCATGATTTCACATGTAGTTGGCTAGGTTTCACATCTAGACACCATATCATCTCTAATCTAACTACAAAACACACATGCAACATCTAATTCCAGATTTTACAAAATCATGAGAAATTCAAGTAGAGAGATTTCATCAGATTTTACATACCTTAGAATCCCCTTTCGATGAGGATCAGTAATCTACGTTTGATTTTTGTTTTGGGGCTGATCTTGACCTTTAATTTTCTGAATTTTAGACAAGAACTAGGGTTGATGTTCTTCTCCTGGTCGCCCCTTGCATGTCTCGACCGAACACACACATCAGTTGTGTGTTTGGTGTTTGTTTATTTGTTTTAATTAAAACAACTTTCAAGTTTTACAAGTTTGGCCCCTCTACATTCCTTTTTGTTTGCTTTTTATGTTTTTTTTTTAACTACACATAAGTCATCAACTAACTAGGTTAATGTCATTCCTGGTTAATTTTATTTTACAATAAAATTTGCAACTTTAAGAGTTTATATTTTCGGGATGTTACAATCACCCTCTTTTTTCCTCTCTATCACTCTCAAACCCCATATCTTACGAAAATAAGCTTGAAAAGTGTTTAGAATAGAGATAACGACGTCAAAATGTCCAATAGTGATCTAAAACCCACTCAAACAAATGCAATAGCTCAGATACCACTTACAGGTCCAAAGGTATCTCACAAGGATAAATACTAGATCACGAACACGTAGATTGTTCGAAATTCAATCTGTGTATCAAACATAATGAACATCAATACGTAAATAATTAAGTTTTCTTCTATTCAATCTCAAGACACAAAGTATTACAAAGTTCTCTTAGCTCACACACACTCTATGTATCAAACATAATGAACATCAACAAGTAAATAACTTTTATTCTATTCAATCTCAAAACACAAAGTATTACAAAGCTCTGTCAGCTCACACACACTCTATGATCTTTGGAATCTGAGAATTCTAACTTTGAAATACGTAAAACAAACGTATATAGTCATCACAACCAGCTATGTCAGTTAGCTAACTGCACTATTTAGTGTCTAGCGTAGTATTGGATAAGGTGATACCCAGTTTGATTACACGAAAATCTAACATAATATACTCAATAATTCTAACAAGATCGTCACTCAAAATACATCAATAACGGGTTTTGGATTAGGTGATACTTGACCCCATTACTCGAAACTATATGCCCGTTTAGCCACAATATATACCTGAAAACTTTTAACTTTAAATTTTAATTTCCATTAATTATTATGTAGTAACATATCATTCTAGTTGCTTCATTACTTGAAAAATAAACTTTTCTTTTGAAATTAATATTTTCATTAGACTATTTATATTAATACGATATGAATACAAAACTATTTTTTGAGAATAATATTATAAGTTTATAACATATTTATAATTTTAAAATATTAAAATATTTTTATGGTGCTGATAATATGTATGTTATTTATCATAATTTAATATATTGTGTAGATTTAAAAAAAAAACATAAAACAATAAAGGAAAGTAATATATATACATGAAATCCCAAGGGGTATTTTTATGTTAAGCTAAATATTTAATTGTCATAAGTTAGAGGGTTATTATTGTAACTAGTAGAATATATATAAACCCTTTTGTATTCGATATTAAATTAATGAATGAATTATGAGTTGATATGGTATCACTGTATCAGAGCCAATCATCTTGTAAACCCTAAACAACCCCTACTACTCGCCGTCAACAAATCAACCGGCGATCAACCAAGAAATAATCAGCCAACCTCCCCTGTGCTCCTCAAATCAATAATAATAATTGCCTTCTTCGAAAAGAACAATTATTTGTCCTCCACTGCCTTTAATAATTGCTTTTTTTGTTGCTCCAAGAACAATTTTTGTTGCTACCAATCAAATTGTTTGGTGTAAGAACAATTTTTGTTGCTGCCGTCAAACTGTTGCCGCCCCCACTTCGAAATCAGTTGCCGTCAACCTTCGAAATCAATTGCCGTAAAACTATATATATATATTTTTGGAGAAAATCAATTGCCGTAAAACTTCGAAATCAGTTGCCGTCAACCTTCGAAATCACTGTTTCTCTCATCAGGTATCAAAATCACTGCCTTTCTCATCATGACAACGATTACTGCCTTCAGTATTCAAGAACGTACATCCCATAATTCCCACAAGTTTGCATTCAATCTTACACCAAACAATTATGGCTACTGGAAAGCCATGATGGAACCGTTTTTAAAGGCCAATGGATTATATTGCTATGTTGACAACACGTTATCTTGCCCGGAAGAGAAAATTACAAGCGGTAATGCTACTACTACAAACCCTAATTTTACAAACTGGATTGCTAATGATGCACACGTCCGCATGATTATTATATCCACTGTTTCCGAGTCTTCGTTTCAACACATCCAAGGAGATACGGCTCGGGAAGTGTGGTTAAGTCTAGCACGTGCATATGCTCCTTCGAATTCATCTCATGAGTTCACCCTAAAAACACAGCTTTTAAAGATTTCAATGAGAGATGGTGAAAAAGGTATCGATTATCTCAGCCGTGCTCAAGAATATGCAACGGCTCTTGCAAATATTGGTGAACCTGTAAAAGACAAAGATCTCGTCATGCTTACTATAGCCGGTTTACGTGAGGAATACCATGGTTTGAAAAGCAATCTTCTTGCCCGCTCCCCACCGGTTCAATTTAACGAGCTTCACGGCTTGATTGGTGATCATGAATATATCACTCGGTCCGCTGTTTCTTCATCACCGGCCTCTCCACAAGTCTTTAATGTTACCACTGCCACAACAACTACTTCCCAGGCCCCCGATTTGGCTTCGATTCAGCAGCAGATTACCAAACTTCAACTTTTGGCAAACCAACTTGCTTCCACAACTCAACCGTCGGCATCACCATCGGTTCCTCAGGCAAACTATTCTAATCGGTCTGCTTCTTCAAGATCGACTCGTGGATACGGTCGGGGCCGTGCGTTTTCTCGCGGGGGCCGTGGCCGTGGTGGTTCACAAGGCTCTCGCCAATTTGCTTGGGCGTCCACTCAAAATATGGTTTACGGTCATTGCAATAGGTGCGGTATTGGCCATATTCCCTCACAGTTAGGGCTGTAAACGAACCGAACGTTCAGCGAACAGTTCGTGAACCGTTCGGCGGGAAGTTCGTTTATGTTCGTTCATTTAATAAACGAACGAACATGAACAAGAAATTTCGTTCGATTAGTTAAATGAACGAACATGAACAGAGGTCTCGTTCGTTCGATTGTGTTCATGAACGTTCGGTAAGGTGTTCATGAACGTGTTCATGAACATTCGTTGATTTGCGTTCATTTATGTTCGTATGTTTGTGTTTTAATTGAAGATCTTTGTACTTTCTTATATTTTATTTGTACTTTATATATTATTAAACTTTTATTTATTTTATTACCCTAACAATTAAACTAGGAAACCCACTATCATCTTGTTTATGCATCATTTCCCTTTCATTTCTCATTATTTACATCGGCGAATACGATCGACCTTCGTTCCAGAATAAATGATTCAAGTTCGAGTGCTACACTCTGGGACATCTATCTTTATCCTTCGTCGCGTTCACCAATATTATTTGTGTTCATTTGTGTTCGTGAACCGTTCGTGAACACGCTCATTTCCTTAATGAACGAACACGAACATAAAATCTCGTTCGGTAAGTGTTCATGAACCGTTCGTGAACACATTTATTTCCTTAACGAACGAACACGAACAAGGCCTTGTTCGTGTTCGTTCGGTTCGTTTACAGCCCTACTCACAGTGCCCGAATCACACCGGTTCTTCTCGTGGATCACCTCAAGCGAATTATGCTAACTCTGAAGCGGGCTCATATACTACTTGGACATCGGATACAGGCGCTAATTCCCATGGTACTCCTGATCTTGCTAGTATGGACAACTCGGACGTCTATTACGGTAATGACTCCATCTATGTTGGTAACGGTAACTCTATTCCAATCCTTCATGTCGGTTCAAAATCCTTTTTTACCTCAAACAAAAACTTACAACTTAATCACATACTTCATGTCCCGGGCCTACAACCTAACCTACTTTCCGTTCACAAATTTTGCAAAGATAATAACGTTTTCTTTGAATTTCACACTTCTTTTTTTGTTGTGAAGGACGAGGCTACCAGGGCTATCCTCCTCACGGGCCCCAGTGACCAGGGTCTCTACACCATTCGCCTACCTTCCTTTCAACCGGTTTCCAAGATGGCGTTCACTGCTTTTCGAGCTCCATCTACTATGTGGCATCAACGACTTGGGCATCCTCACTTTCGAGTTTTTCAACATATTGTTAAAACTTTTTCTTTACCTGTTTCTGACAAACTTTGTTCATCTTTGTATACTTCTTGTCAGTTGGGAAAAATGTCCAAACTTACTTTGCCTATTTCATCTTTTCGTAGTAAAAACATACTTGATTTGGTTTATTGTGATGTTTGGGGCCATACTACCACGTCCTTTGACGGTTATCGTTATTTTTTGTTATGTGTTGACCATCATACACGCTATATGTGGTATTTCCCTCTCATGCAAAAATCCGACGTTTTTACCACCTTTACAAATTTCGTTCGCCTAGTTGACCGCCAATTTAACACCAAACTAAAAAGTGTTCAAACTGATTGGGGTGGCGAGTTTCGGAACCTTACTCAGTTTTTTACATCCCATGGTATTTTACATCGTCGCTCGTGTCCTCATACGAGTGAACAAAATGGTGTTGTCGAGCGTCGTCACCGCCACGTCGTGGAAACCGGTCTCACCTTACTAGCCCAATCCAAACTACCTCAAACTTTTTGGTCATTCGCTTTTCAAACCGCCGTCTACCTCATCAATCGTCTACCTTCTCGTCTTTCCTCAAACAAATCCCCATATCAACTAGTTTTCCAACGTCCTCCCGATTACTCATTTCTTCGAGTCTTCGGTTGTCTCTGTTTTCCTTATTTACGTCCATATAACCAACACAAAATTGATTTTCGTTCTACGCCTTGTATATTCCTTGGTTATAGCCCATCTCATCATGGATATCAATGCCTTGATCAAACTACTCACCGAATCTACATTGCTCGCCATGTCCGATTTAACGAGCATGTTTTTCCCTCCCTTACTGAACCCTCCATCGACCCTCCTTCACCCTCCATAGCCGCCACTTCTTTTTCTACAATTCCTAATCCGCCATTAACCATTTTTGATAATCCATCCACTACTACAACCGAACCATCGCTACCCACCCCTATTATTTCCGAACCTGTCCAAACCGCCCCTATTCCACAGACCACCACCACCCAACCTACTTCCTCTCCTTCGCAACCATCCACGCCTCGTTACCGACCTCCTCACCTTCGGCCACATCCTAAACCCCGAAAATTTTTTGACCCTTCAGCCAATATCGCCACCACCGCTACCGTTCCTTCTGAACCGACTTCCTTTACTGTTGCCAACGAATCCGCGGAGTGGCGTCAAGCCATGGCAGACGAGTTGCACGCACTACACAGAAAAGGAACATGGTCGTTAGTTCCTCCGGTTCCAAATTCTAATGTTATTGATTGCAAGTGGGTTTACAGGTTGAAAACTGATCAGCATGGGAACCTGACTAGACACAAGGCTCGATTGGTAGCAAAGGGTTTTTTACAGCAGTCTGGCATTGATTATCATGAGACGTTCAGCCCCGTGGTCAAACCAGCTACCATCCGCACGGTTCTTTCTCTTGCCGTCTCTAACAATTGGTCTCTCAAACAACTTGATGTGCAAAATGCGTTTTTACACGGTGATCTACATGAAACGGTCTACATGCGTCAACCACTGGGCTTCGAGGATCCTAAACATCCTCATCATGTTTGCAAGTTTCACAAATCTCTTTATGGCTTAAAACAGTCACCTAGGGCATGGTTCACCAAACTCTCAAACGTCTTACAGCATCTTGGTTTTCATGGTTCCAAAACTGATCCATCATTATTTATCTTTAACCACTTGGGTACACAGGTTTATCTACTCGTTTACGTGGACGACATCATCATTACGGGCAACGATCCCAACACAGTTAATCGCATTATTGCCTCACTTGGTCAGCAGGTTTCTCTCACTGACATGGGTCGTCTTACTTACTTTCTTGGTATTGAAGTTATTCACACCCTTTCGGGTCTTATCTTATCTCAACGGAAGTATATTCAGGAACTTATTGATCGAGCCGGGTTAAAATATTCGAAACCGCTTACAACACCTACAAATGCCAAAGCAGATATGATAACCAAGGACGACCCACTTATGCCCGATCCTACAAGATATCGTCATTGTGTTGGAGCACTCCAGTATGCTACTTTATCTCGGCCCGACATTGCCTACGCTGTCAACAGGGTCTGTCAGTTCATGCATGAACCTCACGAATCCCATTGGACGGCTGTCAAACGTATAATTCGCTATCTCAAGGGAACGTCTCAATTGGGCCTTCGTTTTACATCGAACACAACGTCTACATTACATGCCTTTTCTGATTCACATTGGGGTGAGCGGTTGGTTCCTATTACAGCATATTCGGATTCCGATTGGGCTGGTTGCCCGGTCGACCGTCGATCCACGGGGGGCTATGCTATCTTCTTGGGCTCAAACTTAGTATCATGGTCAGCTCGTAAGCAGAAAACTGTCTCTAGGTCGTCTACTGAATCCGAATACAAGGCTATTGCTGATACGGTTGCTGAACTAATCTGGCTAAAGTCTCTTCTACAAGAACTGGGAGTTAAGTTGAATAAACCCACTCTTTGGTGTGATAATCTTGGAGCCACGTATCTTTCAACAAACCCGGTGTTTCATGCTAGAACTAAACATGTGGAGGTAGATTTTCATTTTGTTCGTGAGCAAGTCAGTCAAGGAAATCTGAAGGTTCAATTTATTAAAACAGATGATCAAATTGCCGACATCTTCACGAAGCCGTTATCAACTCAAAGATTTGAATTTTTAAGATCCATGTTGCAGGTCGTTACCCGCCCTCAACTTGCGGGGGAATGTTAAGCTAAATATTTAATTGTCATAAGTTAGAGGGTTATTATTGTAACTAGTAGAATATATATAAACCCTTTTGTATTCGATATTAAATTAATGAATGAATTATGAGTTGATATTTTAGAACAGTAACGAATGTCCCCGATACATGCGGGTATGTCCGATACCCGACGGGTTATGGATTGGGTATAAGACAAGATTTTACAACCGGGTATGGGACTGAGATTAGTCATACCCTGCCTATACCCGACCAATTGCCATACCTTGAATTAGGATTTTGTAAAGGATTGAAGACGATGACCGAAAGCGCTGCTATTAAGTTTGATATGGGACTGAGATTAGTCATACCCTGCCTACACCCTCACGGTTTCGATCGTCCAGGTCCTTCATTCCCCTCCTCCCCTCAATTTTGAATTTTACATCTTTTTTATTTATTGATTCGTTGATACGTGGAATTGATCATTGTGATGCTAGTATTATAGATCAATTTGTTGATTTCATGAATCGTGATGGAAATGTGTTTTCGTAAAGCTGTTATTTCATAGTTTTGTCTCGTTTCCGCTTGGTGCAATTGTTTGTTTGTTTCTCCTTGTTAATATTTAGGACTTAATTTTATGCAACACTGTAAATTTGGATGCTGACTTTTGTTGTCAAACTTTCTCTTATTTATGATCATTAGCAAGACCTTGTCATATTCATGTTGAGAATATGAGGCACAATTAGTTATATAAATCAATGTTATGAAAACACCTCTATTTTTCTGCAAAAAAAAAGTGTATATCTAGGGTTGTAGGTGTTATTACCCGGTAAATACTATTTTGACATTTTATATACCTTTATGAAAACAAAAGTAAGGTTAGTTTCTCATTACTTATATACCTTTATAGATCGGTAGCATTTGATACTGGGTGTATTCGGTACTGGTTCCTGTTTTCGGTACCGGTACGGTTATGGTATCAATTTACCCTGTATTTCGGTACCGGTGTTGGTTCGGTACCGAACGGGTAACGTGCTCATCCCTAAATTGGCACATAGTCAAATAATGAAACTCAGATATCATTCCATACAAAAAAGGGCAATTACAAAGCAATGGCAGGTAGTCGGGCAACAAATAATAGCCGGTGACGAATTCATACATGCAATCAAATGATAATATTTGTCATGTCACACGTGTAAATTATATTTATGTGTTATTTAGTATTACATGGTCATTGTCATGCGTTTATAGATCGGCACATAATCAAATAATCGTTAGTGTTTATACGTATTTAACATTGATAAAAAGAACAAGTATACGGTAGTGAATAAGATTTAAATTTAAATTTGAAGAATAAAAAATATTTTACAATCTATTTGGATCCATTCTGATAAAAAAAAATTATAATCTTCAACAATCACATGTACCAATTTTTCTAATCCATCCAAATTTGTCTTTCAAATTTTAATTTCTTCAACTTGACTCGTGCTATGACTCTTGCCTTGCTAACTCAACATCCGACCAAGTGCCAACTGCTACACAACTCGGTCCGGCACCAGACAACTGCGAAACCACAGGCAACATTCGACTCGGTGACATCAGTCGTAACCCATTCTCCGTCACCAAATCTTTAGCATGCACTATTCTAACATTAACTCGTGTCCTCCTGTCCTCCTCTGAAGCCCTTCCAATAAATGGTCCACTTGGACCGGGTTCAGGTACCTTTTGAACCGGTTCAACCGGGGCCCGGCAAAGCGGGCAAGTAGAATGATTATAAAACCACATGTCAATACACCTGGTATGAAAACAATGCTTACAATTCGGTAAAACCCGAAACTTGTCACCGTTTTCAAACTCCGCCAAACACACAGCACAATCCACAACATCCGCATTGGTCTCGGTTTTGGTTTTGGTTTTGGTTTCAGTCGAGTAAACAAATAATGGGAGTGACTTTAATATTGACCCGTTGAGCCCACTCGAACTGGGAGCGAGTGGTCTATTGTTGTAGACAATACGGGTGGACTGATTTTGGGAGTTAGGGTGTTGGGTGGACCGGGTTTGTTGAGGATATTGGATAGACCGGTTTTGGTGGTTAAGATGTCGGGTGACGTCGTCAGGGAGGAGCCAGATGAACAAGATGAAGATGAAGATGAAAAGGATCATCATAATTATTGAGGCGGAGACGAGTTTCTCGCTGAGAGAGTCGGGTACTGAAGAATCTTGTTGATCAATGTCGGGCCATTGGTCCATGATCGGAGTGATTTGACAATTGGAGATTAATGAATCGGAGAATATTAATTGTTGGGTACAATTGGATAATGAAAGCAAATCAAGCAACACGTAGTATTTATAACTTGAATGAATACGTAACCTGGAAAGGAAGGTAATTTTGAGATAAAAAAGAGCAATGAATCCTATTGATATGAAATTCAAAATAAAAGATATGGTTAAATGAGTTGCATGCATATCGGCCATGCATGTTTATCGACAATCTCATGCATACGAGGACTTATCCTTGTTCAACTAGGATTAGCTCTCTCAGATTACTAAGGTGATTTAGATGTGGATATACAATCATACTATGGTACATCTTTAATTCCTAACGTTTTATTTTTTAACTTTAACTGAATTCATTAATTTTTCTTTTGTTTGAACAACACATGTGAGGTGTTTTCTCATCTTATTTTTCTATTTATCTCTCATTTTAAATAATAATAATTTTAAACAAAAAATTAGACAAGAATAAATATTTAGATAAATATTTAAAAGATAAATCTTAATAATTATTTGTGTTAACATATGACATTATATCTTATTCAATGCGTGCATATAGGAGTTTGTTTTTTTAAAGATATATTTTTTATTATTTATCATATAAAATTACATTTATGCAACTCGTGTAATACACAGAGTTATAACCTAGTAATAAATAAATTTAAATAAAAAACTTAGATTGTGTGAAAAAGTAGGGTTAAATGTTATACGACTTGTGTACCTTTAGGTAGCGTTTAGTATGAATGAATGAAAGGTGGAATGGAATGGATCATTCTGATGGAATGAAAAGAAACATGTTTGGGTATAATGTAGGAATGGAATGGAGCATTCCAAAGGAATGTAACTCCTTCCAAATATAATAATTTTCATTCCTTGGTATGTAGGTGTTTTTTTTCCATTCCTTCAAGGAATGGAAAGAAATATGTTATTATTATTATTATCATTATTATTATTATTATTATTATTATTATTATTATTATACTTTTATTTGTATTTATATTTATTAATATTCATACTAATATTAATATATATCAAAAATCTATTATTAATTTTTGATCATTAATATATTATTATTATTATTATTATTATTGAGTCAATTATATTTTTGTCGTTTTTAATACAGTTGTGTTTCATTACTTCATCATTTTTTTGTTTATCAAATTGTACAAAGTAATGATTCATTCTATTCACATATGAGTAACCAAACATCACAATGGAATGGAATGATCCATTTCGTTCCGTTGTCCATTCCATTACCTCGTCCATTCCATTCTCTCATCTATTCCATTACCCCATACCAAACAGACCCTTATAGTTGTAAATGCAAGGGGATAAAACAATAGTAACGTTCATATTAAATGTATAGTCGATTGTATATCTCTATCTTTATGTGGTACGTAATTAAATAGGGTTATTGGATTTTATCACCCGCAACTATCGGCCTTTGGCCGTTGACACCCGCAACTAACACTTTGACACCCGGCACCCCCAACTTGACTTTTTGTTTGCATTGGCACCACTCAGTTAAATATTCTCTAACTTGGTTAGTCATTTGTCCGATGTGGCACCATTTTGCTGATTGTACATGTTGATGTGGATGATGAGGTGTTATGTCTCATTTATATACCCTACCTTACATCATAATCACAGTCATCACCTTCACTCATCATCACGATCATCACATCAAGACAATGGAGCCCTAATATGCCGATTGTAAGGTAACAGTTCTTGAAATTAGTCATTTTTTTAGATGTGTTCAACAATAGATGTTATGCTATGGATTGGCGGTCACATTGAGGTAGGATTTGGTCAAGCACAGTATGTAGGAGGTGATTCAAAGCTTGTTAGAGTAGATGTAGACCACATTTCTTACTTTGAACTTGTAGATTATGCAATGGAATCCGGTTTTTACAGTTCTAGAAAATTTCATATGTATGGGTTGGATGCTGATGATGGGGGACTTTATCACTTTGAGAGTGATAAAGATGTGTTGCACTTGGCCGGTAAGGTTATGACATGGAATGAACCATTTATGGAAGTCCTGATCCAACCAGGTCCAATATTGGCAGATGAAGCCCACTCCTGTTCCAGGCCCACTAAACCATCTCCCCGGCCCAATGAGCAAAAAGCCCAATCCACAAAGCCTCCTAGGTCAACTAATAGGGTTTCAGTGGATATAGACAATGAATATGGAAGTGATAGTGATGACAGTGAGTATAAACAATCAGCTGGATCAGGAGAGTCGGATGATTATACTGATATTGATGACCTAGTTCCAAGCAGTGATCATGATGAGGAGGAGGTTCTAGAAGAGGTAAATGGTTCTGAGTCTGATAGAGAGGACTTAGAATGGAGACAGTCACAAGATGCAGTTAGAAAGGCTACTCATGTTGATTGTTAAGCCAAAAAAAAGTTGTTTGACGAATGCTTAAAAGAGAAAGAAACAGAGGGAGAGTTGCATGAAACTAATGATGCAGTGGGTGCACACATAGAGGGGTACAGTAGCTACGAGGAATCAGATGGTGACATTCTTACACCCGGTGAAAGTGAGGACGATGATATCAGGGGTAAGAAGTATAAGGAAGCTGTTCCATCTGTAACTGAAGAAATTCATTTGGAAGGTAGGAATAAGGTTTGCATCAAGGGATGCCTTCAAAGAGGCAGTGAGAAGGTATTCAGTGACTAATGGTAGGAATTTGGTCATTGCTAAGAGTGAGACGGGCAACTGTGGTTATATAGTTATCAAGTGTATAGAAGGGTGTCCATTTTTCTTATTGTGCTCACTGCATAAGGGTAAGGAGTCTTATATGGTTAAAAGAGTGAAGAATAAACATTCTCGCCAAAGGAACATGATAAAGAACAGACAATTAACAGCAGGGTTTAAAGCTAATGAGTTCCTACCATTGTTTAGATCCAAGCCCAATTGGTCAGCTAAGGAGATTGTATTGGCTGTAAAACAAAAGTATAAGGTCATAATTACTAAGTGGTTAGCTTACAAGGCTAAATCTTGTGCTCATAAGAAGTTGCATGGATCAATGAGGGATCATTATAGTAAAATTGGTGCATACATGGATATTTTGAAGAAAACAAATCCAACATCAACGTTTGTTCTTGTAACTGCACCACCAGGTTTTATCAGTCTAGATCCAACAGCCACATGTGAAACATTCTTTAGATTATTTGTATGTTTTGATGGTGTCAAAAAAGGATTTTTAGCCAGATGCAGGAAGGTGTTATGTTTAGATGGTTGTTTTCTGAAGACATTCCTGGGGGGAATGTTATTAACTGCTGTTGGTAGGGATGCTAACTGTAACACCCCAAAAAAAATGGGTTTGATAATTTAAAGCCGGTTAATATAAAGGAACGGGTAAAATACCGTTTGGGGTAAAAGTGAACCCGTAAATAAAAGTTGACTAGGAATAATTGACCGAGTGGTGACATGTATATAAGTAACAAGATAAGGAGTGTTAGTCTCTTTATTAATTGAAACGAAGTTTGAGGGACCAAAACCGTTAAAAAGGAAACATGATTTATTAAATAAAAAGGAAAACTCACACACACACTAGGTATGTGTGCGTGAGATCGATCAGGGGGAAGAGGACAGGGGTGTAAACCCTAGTTCACAAGAAAGCTTCAAATTGACAAGGAGATTAGGCTCAAATCCATTGCATGAACTCGTTTTCTTGATGATCTAGCCCTAGCAAACATGTGGTAAGTTGTAATTTAAGATTGATGATCTTGTAAGAAGTGGGTTATGATCAATCCACGAATTTGTATGAAATTAAGCATGAATATGTGTTAACATCATCATAGGGAACATGTGTTATGCATAATTTTGACTAATTTGATGTTTAAGGATGTAAACCCACTAGTTGGATGATTAAGATGACATGGGTGTTCATCATGTACAATCCTTGTTCAATATTCATGAATTATGTTGTGTTATGGTGAACTATTGTTAAATGAATCAAAAGAAATATGGTGTTGATATGTTTGATGTTTATGTGTTAATGGTACTTGTTAATTAGTAAGAAGATTTGATGAAATATGAATGAACTAGGAAGATTATGCATAAACTAGTTGTACATGGTGCCTAGGAAGTAGTACGCACACCACGTGTTTGATGAAATGTCTAAATGACAATAATATGTGAAGGTTGTGTTATGATGATGTTGAGTATGCTATATGCTTGTTTGAATCGGCTAATGAAATACATATGTGAGATATGAACTTGTTATGATCGTTCATATGAATAATCATGTATGCTAATAAGGATGTAAATGTAATGACATGAAAGTATAGGAATCATGTCAAGATGGATGGGAGCGTGGAAGGCTAACGGGACAAGAAGACTCAAGTAAGCGAATGCAAATACGGACGCGTAAGGTAAGTAAATCCCGGACTTACACTTTAGATGTAAAATATATTGTAATATGATGATTATTGTGATACATGTGAGAAAGTATTAAACAATGGAAGTAAATAGGTAAGTTTACGGAAAGAGGAGTCGAAAGTGGATAGGAAAGTATAATGATGCTAATTGTTTTCTGTTAAGAATGAAATGGAAGTGCAGGTATACTAATAATGGAGAATGAAGGTTAAGTATGGAAGTCAGACGAGAGTGTCCGAATGGATGGACGAATGGACTTATATGAACGAGAATAAGAGATGTTGATGCTTGATTATGCACGTTTTAAAGTATATATATTACGTCACCGGTTGCTAATGAAGTAATCGGTTGTGGTGACTGCAGGTTGTACAGGTGTATGAATGTTTGCTCAAGATGTGTACACGGTTGAAGATCGAGTCAAGACATGGATTGTACGTGGGTGTGTATGTGGTCACTTAATTCGATATACGTATATTAGTTTTTAATTAATTTATGAAAAGGGATTAATGTATTTAAGTGAAAGAAAGAATATCATGAAAGAAATTTTAAGTATGTATTTTCCGCTGCTTTAAATTTGGTTAAAACGTGTTAGGGCGTTACACTAACGATCACATGTATCCTTTGGCATGGGCAGTGGTTGAAGGGGAGACCAATGATAGTTGGGAATGGTTCATGGAAGAGCTCAGGAAGTGTTTGGGAATAAATGATGGTGGGGAAGCATGGACATTCATATCAGATCAGCAGAAGGTACCACTTTTCTTTGATGCTTACTAGAAATACCTTTGTTATATTCTACATAGTATTAACACTTATGATATTCATATGTAGGGTCTATTGAATGTTGTTGCACTAATATGGCCAAGGGCAGAGCATAGAAACTGTGCAAGGCACATCTATGCTAACTGGCACAAGACATTCAAGGATGAGGAGTTGAAGGAACTGTATTGGAAAGCTACAAGGGCTTATTGTGAACCTGAGTACATTCAAGCACTTGATGAGATGAGATCAATCAACCCTGATGCAGTAGAAGCATTATTGAAACAGGATAAAACTTGTTTCAACAGATGCTACTTGAAAACTCACACTAAATGTGATGTAATAGTGAACAACATGGCAGAAACATTCAATGCTTACATCATCAATGCAAGGTCAAAGCATATTATTCACATGTTAGAGGATATCAGAATTCAGATCTTGAGTAGGTTAGTGACAAAAAAAAAACAGAAATGGCTGCCAAAGATGTTGTCATCTGCCCTAATATACAGGAAAAACTAGAGTTTTCCAAGAGTGCAGCTTATAGGTGTGAAGTGTACCCCTCATCTTATCAAGTTTTCCAAGTAAGAGACTTTGATGATGTATCTGTTGACTTGGATAAGAGAACCTGCACATGTAGAAAGTGGGAACTTAGGGGATATCCATGTAAGCATGTGTGTGCTGTGGCTGGGTTTTTACATAAAAATGCAGAAGATTATGTGGACCAGTGTTACCACAAAGATACATACATGAAGATCTATGACTTCACAATCCCTCCATTGCCAAGTGAAAAGTATTGGCCAAAGGTTGATTATCCATTGATCCACCTCCAATAAAAGTTGCTCCTGGTAGGCCTAAGAAGAACAGAAAGAGAGACCCTCATGAGGATCCTAAAAAGCCAAGAAAACTAACTAAGCATGGGGTTATAATGACATGTGGTATTTGTGGAGCAAGAGGTCATAACAAGAGAAAATGTGCTGAAAAAGGGAACATCAATACAGGTGGGCATTTAGTGTTTTATTTCATTTGTTGTAGATCTCTAATTATGCTAACTAATGTCATGTTATTGCTCATAGCTGAACCTGGATCAAAGAGACAGAAGGGGAACATAAGGAAGAGGAAGTCAACACAGAAGTCAACACAACAGTCAACTCAACAACAGTCAACTCAGCAGACAAGTTAACTCAACAGCCAACCCACCAATCAAAGAGGGGGCAAACTGTCAGCTAAAAGAGGAAGACCAAGAGGGAAGGGCAATAGAGAAGGATGTGCTTAGTTGGTGAATGTTTGACTTATGTTTGGACAATTTAGTGTTTTGTAATGCCTCTTTTGGACAAGAATCATGTAGGCTTAATGTTAAGTAATGGATCTATGTAATGTAATGACTTAATGTGGTATGTAATGTTTTGGTTAGTTAATATTAATGATGCAGGGGTAATTTGGTCATTTTACAGGTGTGGTATATATATATGCAGTGGGTTATAAGAGCTTTAAAGCTTGCAGGGGTAATTTGGTCATTTGACAGGTGTGGTATATATAAGAAGTGGGTTATAAGAGCTTTAAAGCTTGCATGGGTAATTTGGTCATTTGACAGTTGTGGTATATATAAGCAGTGGGTTATAAGAGCTTTAAAGCTTGCAGGGGTAATTTGGTCATTTAACAGTTGTTAAATCTATATTTCAGGTCTGTGTATATTACAGGTGTTTAAGAAATGGGTCAAAACAGATATTGGTCATTCACTTATTGTTGTTCATGTATGTTTGATCAAAACAGACAACTGTGTTTAAGAAATGGGTCAAAACAGATATTGTTGGTCATTCACTTATGTTTGGCTGCACTTATGTTTGCTGATTACCTAATCACTAAGATGTTTGGTCACTTATGTTTGGCTGCCAAATGGGTCAAAACAGACAGCTGTTTGGCTGCACTTTTGTTTGGTTATCACAAAAACATGACAAATGGGTCAAAGGTGAAAAATGTTTGTTGCACTTATGTTTGCTGCACTTATGTTTGGCTGCCAAATGGGTCAAAACAGACTAAACAACTGTCATTAATAACTTCAATATTGGACAACGTAATTAAATCACTTGTTCAAAATGTACATCCATAATGCAACGACAAAACACATAGTAAACAGAAATGGTTGCTTCCACATGGACTTTTTGCCAAGAATTTGACTTTTCAGCAACCTGTTCTCTTCGAGTAGCAACTTCTTCTGCAATTCCAAGTTCTCATTTTTCAATTCTTGGTAACTGACTGGACTTGAACTACAGGTTGAATGTGCTTCGAAAAATTTGTCGAAATCTTGTTTCCACATAAAGAACTTGCAATCGGATAACTACAAAACAATATACCAACCTCAGTTTCAACAAGAATTTAAGTTCAATCCATAAGTAAACAACTTACAGGCCATTGAGGGCAACCATAAAATTGATCACCATGTCGAACACTTTTCGGACCAGCGATGCGAAGAACAGCAACAACTTCATGGTGACAATACAAGTTTCCATCCAAATCAACCTTGAACAATTTAGGGGTTCGGTTCACAGTCCACGATGAATTGGAAGATGAACTCATCTCGATTAGGGTTTCTGTGGGATGAATCTATGACTTGTGGGATGAATCAGAGCTTTTGCAGTGAAATTGTGGGATGAATGGAAATTATGGTTCACTTTGGGATGTCTGTTATAAACGAGAAGGAGACATAACACCTCATCATCCACATCAGCATGTACAATCAGCAAAATGGTGCCACATCGGACAAATGACTAACCAAGTTAGAGAATATTTAACTGAGTGATGCCAGTGCAAACAAAAAGTCAAGTTGGGGGTGCCGGGTGTCAAAGTGTTAGTTGCGGGTGTCAACGGCCAAAGACCGATAGTTGCGGGTGATAAAATCCAATAACCCAATTAAATAATAGTCTGTGACGGATTCATATAGACAATAGTTGTGTCACATGATACCGGTAAATTATTTTTATATGTGTTATATGGTATCTGATAGTTAGTTTTATATGTTTACGAATATCTAACACTTACACTCAGTGTTGCTGATTATCAATTTTTTATAAGTGACACTATAGTTAAAACTTCATGTATATATCACTAAATAAAGTAAAAAAAAAAAAAACATGTATAAACAAAATTTATTATTGTTAATTTTGAAGAGAGTTAATTACATGTAGAAGGTAACAAGGTTGGGTATTAAAAGTTAAAAGTAACAATATAGATCTAGGGTATTAATTTTTGGTATTGGAACTTTCTAGGTACTAAGGCTAACTCCAGTTAAAAACTAACTAAGAAAAAAAAAATGTATTACCTAACTTTATTACTTTTGAGAAACCACAATGACTTAGCACGTAATTCACTTTTGTCATTTAAAACACATTTTTTTCGTTTTATTTTATTATCTAGCTTATTTTTTTAACTATTTAACTAAATGAATTTTGAAATGGTGAAAATATTATATAGCCGTTTGAAAATTAAGAGGGAAACTGGTTCACTTGAGAAAAGACTAAATTACCCTTCCAGCCAATGACACTTGTTACTCTCTCCTACTCGTGTATGCTTCGTACGATTCTAAACTTGTACATAATCCATCCAAGCACTTATATATTGTTAGATAGATAATTCTTAGATATGAGACTTCTTCTTAGGCCTTAGGGTATACATTAACCCTCTTTAGTTCTACTTAAGTGTCACATCATCCATTCTCCCCATTTTACTCTGCCACGTCACCCATTTACCCCATTTTAACATCCGGCTAACATGTTAACAAATAATCTCTTTAACGCTCCTTAACACAATGAGATAGTGGTGTGCAATGTCGGTTAACATGCTATGTCATCAGGGGCGGACCCATATGGTGCGGGTCGGGGTCCATGGACCCCAATGTTAAAAAAATAGTAGAACCGGTATGTTAAATTTTTCAAAGACCCCATAAAATAAATTAGTTGGACCCTATAGTATTAAAAGCATAGATGGTATGGTGGTAAATCCCCTTGTGTTCCAACAAATACGTCTCAAGTTCAAGTCTTACAACTCTTGTTTTTAGTTTATTTTTTCCATCAAAATTAAACTAGTGTTTTTAAACACCACAACCACCCATTGACCCTCTAATTTGCTTCTTTAAAATGATAAATTTAATGTCTCCGAATTTATTTCACATTTGATTACCAAACAAGACTTCCAACATATAGTGGCGTTAAAAAAAAAGCTTAAACAAAAACAAAATTTTGAAGTGAAGTGGTTGTGTTGTTTAGGTAGCTATTGGTTTCAATGAACTTATTAATCACCACAATTTGATAACTTGATTCTTAAATGGTTCTTATTAATGTAGTGGTTTCTTGTCCACTATATGCTTCTACATTATTTCCTAGCCCCGACCCGACTACGATGACTGACCCGAAAATTTTAATGTTTGGTTGTGAAAAATTCTAACACAAAAAAATAGACCCCAATAGAAAAAAATCTTGAATCCGCCACTGCATATCATCGTTAACACCTCAAATGTTAGAGCATACCCTATGGCTTTATCACACTTCCTCTCACGTTTTTCTCTCTCAAATATATTCAAGTTTTCTATTAGACAAATATCAATAATTGCTTACAAGTTTATTATAATTTGTTTATTAGACACTAATTTCATACAAGTTTATTATAATTGTTAATTTAACCATAGAATTGAATAATGAATTTGTCGGGTAATATCTTTTACATGTTAGAGAAAGTCTTGATCAGGTTAAACAGTTGGAATTAGAGTGGGAATTGATTTCTCGTTAAACTTGGATCCATTTGGAATGTAAAAAAGGATTGCTGAATAAGAACTTTTTAAAGCCATAGACGTCAAGCAAAGTTGTAGAATAAAATGGCTTCTGAATGAGACGAGAACACGGCTTTTTCACGGCATTATACCCTTATACAATTAGCAACTTGGGTTATGTCTTATTTGTTTAAAAGTCACATCTTTAAGTTCATTTTACTCACACCCTTTCATTTTATTATATAACCCTACAAAAAGTTACATAGGGTGTCATTGGCTAACTTAATAGTTGTGTCTCTTCACATCATATCTCTTAAATAATATCCTTGAATTAATAACATAAGGTATTGGATAAGTTAATAGTCGTGTATCTACAAAAAGCAACTCACAATCAATTAACTCATACCCCTTCACACAACCCTCAATTAATTTTCCCCCTCTAACACATCTCTTCGCTCAAAATGCAAATGATATTTCCACATCAAAACTGCAAATTATATAGTAACAAGGAAACGTTCTGCCGTTTAAAAAAACCAACCAAAAAGTCAAATTCCATGCTAACAAATTTTTATAGTCAAATTCTACCGGTGGTGGCTTTACATTTGATCACCGAACCAACATGCCGTTTAAAAAGACGTCCTGCCGTTCAAAAAAAGTTAACCAACCGAAAACTTAACCAAACCGACACATGTTGTTTCGAAAGAAAGTTAACCAAACCGACGCCTCTCATTCAGCCATTGTTTGCCATCTTTTCACACCATATATATGTATACTCACCGCCACCATAAATCTCCGACCATGTTATCAACCATTTCACAAAATTATTTCTCGGTCACCCAACAAATAGAATTCCTCCAAGATGATCAATGAGGCTGCATGCTCTCCGTATGCCGGTGGTGTGGTGGTGGGGCAGCGGTAGAGACGGCTATGGAGAAATCCGTGAGACATCCTCGGGCATGTTGTTTAGAGAACGAGAGATATATATATCAAACAAGAGAATGGTGACAAAAACGGGCGTTTGTTGTTTTGTTGCGGTTGTGGACTTACCGTGGTGATGCTATGGGTGACTATGGTGGTGCTGTTAAGAAAAACTGTGTGGGTCTTTGAATAAACTGTCAAAAGAGTTTGAAGGGAGTTTGAAACTTTGAATAGAGGAGATGTTAACTTTTTTATTATAAATGGTGATATTTTGATGGTATGTGTCCATCTATCACAACAAATCTTAACACATGCACTCATCACCGTCCAGTGACTCATGTATTGCTTCTGTTTCTCTTTCTTTTTAATTTATATATTTTTTTGGAAGGCCCTTTTCCTATTTATATATGTTTATGTTTATTCTCTCATTATGAACCATCAATTCTAATACCACACTTATATACAATTAACCATCGATTCTCATGCATGCAGTCAAGAAGATAGATGAATATCTATTGTAGTGACATATATGAATATTTGTTATTTATGTTTAACTAACATGAGTTTTAAATATTGTATCAATGTGGATTAAAACAACTACGACACTTATTTTTAAGATGAGAATCAATGTAAACTCTTTTGGGCTTTTAGGTTTTCTATATTATAGGGGGTGTCTGTACCATAATGAACTAATGTTATTCTTTCGCCTTAGTTATTAATTGTTCCAATGTTTTAACATTTATTTTTTGTTCGGTTTAATAGTCTCGCCGCAACTTACAAATCCTAAAAATTGACACTAATATATTAATGTAGAAGGCTTAGTTATTTTTGTAATGGAAAAAAAAAATTCCGGTATATCAAATATATTAATATTCGTTCTTTTGGGATCATAAAGTGTTGCATACTTTTTTTTTTTTTGTAACTAAAAAAAAAAATCCGGTATATCAAAATATTAATATTCGTTCTTTTTTGGTTTTTAATTCTTTTCAATCATAAAGTGTTGCATACTTTGTTCTTTTATTATGTTCAAAGCAAAACTTAGTGCTTTGTTTTTTGTTGGCTGCTTATTTTCGTTCAACCATACTGAGATCCACCAAGGTCGTTGTTTTCCGAAATCACTGATGACTTTGTTTTAGTTTTTTATGTGCTTTTTTCTAGGAAGATCCAATTCAAACAATTTATAACTATTTACAACTATATATGAGGTTATGTTGACAAATATAAAAAAGAATGTAATATGTACATCAAGGATAATCGTCTATTCATATACTAAGTTATACTCACGTCGAGCGTATAGTTCTTTTTTCAAGAAGTATCAACATTTCTTAATTTTATTTGTTATAAAATTAATAACTTTCACACCTCATACAATGATATCAAGACTATTTATAACCAACGTCCCGCCGCAACGCGCGGGTTAGCGTCAACTCGTTATAAACAAGAGGAAGGTTAGTAATTTTATTCATGGCCTTTCGATTAATAATGTTTGGATTTCGAAGCCGAAGTTGGTCAAAAAGAGGTATTCGGGTATTTTAAAAAAGGTATTCTCGAAGATTTTGATACTCGGCCACCTGTGCATTGTTCTCGCTTGTCCGAGACACATGCTAATTCTCTTATCTCCCAGTTTATGGATAAAGAGATAAAAGAGGCCGTTTTTTTGTGCCCCGGCCCTGATGGATTTAACATTAAATTCCTTAATCGTTTTTGGAATTTATTTGAACAAGATTTCAAGGATATTTTTCAAAGTTTATTCAAATCTAGAGTCATTAATAGGGGATGTTCTTCGGCGTTTATTGCCCTTATTCCTAGAAACCACAACTCGGTTGGTTTGAATGAAATATGCCTATCACCCTTGTCGGTCTCATTAATAAAATCATATCCAAGGTTCTTGCCAACCGACTTAAGAAGGGTCTAGGGTCGATTATCTTAGAGAGTCAATCCGCCTTCTTAAATTGTAGGTACATCTTGGATGGGCCGATGATCGTGAATGAAATTATGGGGTGGATTAAGAAAAGTGGGAAGAATGCGTTTTTTTTTCTAAAGATCGATTTCGAAATAGTTTATGACAATGTTAGTTGGGATTTTATTATTTCGATGCTTTCTCAAATGGGATTCCCTCAACGATGATGTTTGTGGGTTAGGGGTATTCTCGCCTCGACGAGATCTTCGGTGTTAGTTAATACTTAAGATTTTGGTATATATTTTGGTCGGTTTGTCTTATCAATACGTTTGATTGTTGATGTCCTAAAGATGAATAAAAAAAGAAATAAAAGGAAAAAAATAAGCTGCAACATGTTGAGTGTTTATTAAAAGTATAAGTTATTATTAGGATTTGATTTGGGCATTTGACTGAACTTTCAAAGGCCCATATTACAAAAAAAAAAGTGTAGGTAAAAAATATTATCAAACTTTTTTGTTACATTTGAGTTAAACTAGTATTAAGTCCCAGTGTTGCGGCAGGGGCGTAAAATCGTGACAACTAGCATTCATGCGACACCACCATCAGCGACCATCAACACTAAAGTTGCGGCGTGTTAATGCGGAGAAATTAAACCGAAACGCAAAATATAGAAAATAATAACTAAGTCGATTTAGGACCCGTACATTGCGACAACCTATCAAACAGGAAAAATAGATGATGTCATGCACCGTTCCACCATGGTAAATCACAAAATTTAGAGTGTAGTGTAATACAAAACATAAAAGCGTTGAACCACACACGTACGTTGCGTCGTTTTAACTCGTAAAATTTAGAATGGAACGTAAAATGGAAGTTTTGAGAAGTATATAAAATATAGGGGACCAAAGTTAAAAGTAACAAAGTTGTGAGGTTAAATTGAAAAAGATGAAAACTTTTGGTTGAAAGTAAAAAAAATCAAAAAGTTATGGGTTAAAAATGTAATGTTAAAAAAATTAAGAAGCCCCCAAATCATGAGGTACAACACTACAATGCTATAACATGTTAAATTATATTATAATATGTAAATAGTGAAATTAATAAAGAATAAACTTCATATAAATTATTTTTACACAACCATGTGAAAAATGACGTGGCGGAATCCAAGTCAGAGAAACGGATTTTTAAGATTCTTAACCAACTAAGCTGCTGACATGGCATTTTAAACGTTACAAGAAAATATAAAAAAATCAACAAACTTATTTGATCCTCAAATTTCCCTCCACACATTCAAACCTTACCTTATCTCTCACTTTGTCTGATCCTTCAATTCCTATATCAAAACAAGCACCTCAAAATGAATTTAGTTTGCAATTGTCACGGCCATCGGCGAAATGGCCTCGAAATTGTGTTTCGCCATAGCATCCTCTCGTTTCGTCACTGCTCCGGTTCGGAGACCCTCTGCTGGTTTATCTTTATCCGGTTCGTATCGGTTGGCTGGGTCCAATGATCAGTCGATCAAGATGATCGGAAGAGAGGTTGCGATTCGACGGAGATTGATCATTATTTCCCCAAAGGCCACTAGTGATCAGCCAGGTTGGGTTTGATTTTATGTCTTGTTGCTTTTTTGAACTTATAATCATGTTTAACAATAGTACAAATTTATAAAAGAGATAATTCTTGAGTGAAAATGATAAAAAAAAAAATGGCAGCCATTACTAATTTTTTTAAATCAAAGATATAGTAAACGCGTAAATTGCGATAATTAGTGATTTATGCTTTTTACACTAAAAAGGGAATGATTTATAAATTGCTAAAATTGGGTCTGACAGTTGGGACAAACCGCCTATGATGTTTGGCCGTTTGTGGCGTTTGCTACATGATCCGGCTTGTCGAGGTCTTACCATCTACTACTTAATGTCCTGTAACTCCACTTGTAGCCTAAGTTATTCTCTTTTTTTTTGTTTGAGCCTTTTTGTACTATTTTTCTCTGTCTAGCTGGTCCAAGTAGGCGTCTGTTTACTTTATCATTTCCGGTATAAAAGAAATTGTTTTTGTTCATGAGTAAATCCCATATGAAAAAGATCCACTCACTTTTCCAAATTTTGAGCTTAAGCTATATCAATGTGTGAGTGTGTCAGCAATGCAACACAAATTCATTGTTGTAGTGTTGTGTTTCTTTCAGGTAAAGTTGAAGAAGATGAATTTACTGGAGATTCTGTTGATAGCAACATAATGCCATATTGCAGCTTAGAACAAAAGAAGAAAACAATTGGAGAAATGGAACAAGAATTTCTTCAAGCATTACAAGTACACTATCCCTTTTGTTTCATTGTTTTATTTCAATACAAAATCTGAAACTTTTCTTCTGTTTCTACCAAAGGCATTCTATTTCGAAGGAAAAGCTATCATGTCGAACGAGGAGTTTGATAATCTCAAGGAGGAACTAATGTGGGAAGGAAGCAGTGTTGTAATGCTAAGTATGTATAGTTTGTCACCAATTGAACACTTCAAATATTATGGTGTCTGTCAATTTATATGGTCTTTTGTTATATGTTTCGCAGGCTCTGATGAGCAGAAGCTTCTAGAGGCTACGATGGCGTACATATCTGGTAACCCGATAATGAGTGATGTAGAGTTTGACAAACTGAAAAAGCAACTAAAGGTATGCAAATGATTGCTTTCATGTTCATGGTTACCGAAAATTATAAAAAAAATAACTAATAATACATTCTTTCAGAAAGATGGAAGTGATATAGTGGCTGAGGGTCCAAGATGCAGTCTTCGTAGTAGAAAGGTACGCGCCTTTGTATAAAAAAAATTAAAAAATTGCAAGTTACGCCCGTTCAAAAGCATACGTGTTAAAATTATAAGGACGTATGACCATAAGTTTGAGTATTACATCGAACTTTGTTGTTTACAGTTTCTAACTTGATGTTCTACTGATGAATATATTTTTTGTTGTAGGTTTATAGTGACCTGACTGTTGATTACCTCAAAATGTTCCTCATAAATGTCCCAGCTGCTGTTGTTGCAGTAGGATTGTAAGTGACACTTCAATTATTATACTACTTTTAGTTTTTTTAGTGTTCATGAATGGTGCATTTTGTTCTGTACACTATCATTTTATTGCTTGTTTTATTTGATTTTTTCAACAATCATGTCAACTTTCCATTTTAATTGTTTAATATATGTTTGTGAATTGTGTATGGTAGATTCTTCTTCCTGGATGACATTACTGGGTTTGAAATTACATACCTTTTGGAGGTAAATAATGTTTTATATCGGTTTTCTTGCAATTTCAAGTTATAATTTTTAAGTGGTTTATAAAGTTGTAAATATTTTTATCAGCTTCCAGAGCCATTTAGTTTTATCTTCACTTGGTTCGCGGCTCTGCCGTTCATATTATGGTTATCCTTTACGCTAACCAACGCCATTGTGAGGGATTTCTTGATATTGAAGGTAAGCATCTTCGTCATCAAGTTATCTATGTTTAGGCCTCACAAATTAACACTAATATTTGTGTTATGTTAACATCTAAATTTTACCTTTTCAGGGCCTTTGTCCAAACTGTGGGACAGAGAACACTTCATTCTTTGGAACCATATTGTCAATTTCCAGTGGGGGTTCTACCAACAATGTCAAATGCACAAAGTAAGTTCCAACAATTTAACAACTTAAATCATTTATTTAGAAAAAAAAATATTGAGTTATTGAATATAATAGTTTATGTAGTCAATTAGTCATATTGATCGGGAAAAAAAATGTCCGTGGATCTTTACCCACACGTTTTGACTCACCTTTAAACATGACCTGTTTTGACCCGTTACCCAACCTGCTGGATCCACTTGTTTTTCTACCTCTTGTATAAAGCAACTGAACCTTACACACTAATGCCTATTTTCTTGGAGCAATTTCCTTTTGCATGATCGTTAACGTTATGTTCAAACCTCTAATTTCAGCTGTCAAACCGTACTAGTGTTTGATCAAGAAGATCGGTTGATAACATTGCCAGAAGGAAGTGAAGCTTGAGATCGGGTATAAAACATAAATTCAATTTCTAAAACATTTAATCTTTAGTTTAAAGTTTTCTCCCATAACCTTGAACTTTGAACTTTCTATTTATATAAATTACAACCCAACTGAAACAAATGCAGGAGACCATGGATATGGACCATGAGTGGATTTATGTTTGAAGGAAGAAGCTACTGTAAATGTACCTAGGATTTTTCATGAATAGGGTTACACGTTTGTTTAGGTGGTACTGCATAAGCGTGCATTCGCGTTTTAATCATATCATAGTCCATGTATGTTCATGTGCATACTCTGTTTATACAAGGCAGCCTCTTTTAAATAATAACATCCCACACTATACAAATAATTTTGTTTTGAGATTCATGTTTGTAACATGGTCCTGGTTTATGATGTTATTGCAACTTGAACTATAAAGGTACATGTCACGGAACCAGGATAACTGAATTAACAAGAGCATAACTATCGCTAAACTGAAATAAATCAAAACTAATATATTCTATATACTACCGACTACCATTAGGAGTTCTAACCAAGCTTCATTCGTTGTGATTAGCTCCTTTAGTTGGCTTAGATCAATCTAAACTGCCTAATAATTCGGTCTATGATTCTTTGGTTTACTTTAATAATATATATTTTAGCACTTAGTGATTCTAAAGTTATATAACTAATCTACCATTCAATGGACACAACTTACATTTGCTGGTAATTTGGTACAAATCACTTTATAATAAAAGTCAGCAAAGAATAACAAGGCGCGGTTCTTCATCAACATCACGCAATAATGATATTGTACTTTGATTAAAGCAGAATCCAAATTTAGGGTGGAGGGAGTGAGTGTCGCTCGCTCGTCCTGTCTTGAAGCTAGGAAATTGTGTTCCCTCTACTTCCGTCCCGCTTCTCCATCCCGTCTGGAGCATTTCTTCTTTGTGTCCACTCAAATTTGAGGGAGTACTCCCGCTGTTGCTTCCTTTCACCGTCACCGGACTGCCTGGAATCCTGGATAACTAATCATATCATAGTTTTTGGTATACCTGTTATATATAAGCAACCAATCTTATAGGTTTAGTTGTCACGTTTGAGCTCTTTTTAGTTTTATATCTTTTATCTCGTAATATAGTTTTTTTAAGTCTAACTAATATAACACTATAAATATTCTCTACATTTATATTTTTATAATCCGAATTGTTGAATGTGGAATTGTTTTTAATAATCATTGCGTTTATAATCTGAATTGTTGAATGTGGATTTGTTTTTGCTAATACTGGTTTTTTGTTTGAGTTTATAATCCGAATTTTTGAATGTGGATCTGCACATTTGAATGTTAAATGTGGATTTACAAATTTGAAGAATGTTGAATATGGTTTGAATACGGAGGGAAGGAAAAAAAGACAAACCATAAGGACGCATATGGGCATATGGCAAAGACCATAAGGGCATTATGGTCTTTTCAATTTTTAATTAACAAAAACATTATACTTTTGTGTGATCACCTTTAACACTCAAATTGTTATACTTCTTTGGAATTTACAAATTAATTAATTAAAATGTTCAGTAAAAATTGCAATTCCCATGAGGCTCCCTATGAAAGTAACAAACTAGTCGGACAAATTCATGGTAACTTGTAAACTTAGAGCACCCATAATGTGGTGTTTTTTGGCTATTCGATCTAGCATGGCACATTGTGGACCGTGCCATGCAAGTCCTTAGTCCCTACACATTGTGTCACTCGTCCGGTTTTTATCAAGTCTGCAAATACGGATCTCCCACGGACTTCTTGTGGGTCCCCCAGTCACAGATACACATATAAAATAATTTTTAATGGGGTTTGTGAGCAGGGGCGGGCCCACATAGAGTGGATCGGGGTCCACGGACCCCAATGTTTTAAAAAAAATAGTAGATTCGGTATATTAAATTATATAAGGACCTTATAAATATAATTAGGTGGACACCATAGAAAAAAAAGGAAACCTGGTGTAGTGGTAAATCCCAGGTTCATTCCTTGTATAGCTCGTTTCTCCTGTTTTTTGAACACCGAAAAAATTAGACCTCTTTGAAAAAAAAAAAATCTTGAATCCGCCACTGTGAGTGAGGTTTGTAGATAAAACTGCTCATTGCTCATGAGATGGCATTTTGTTGATTTAACAAACAACAAATTAAGAAACAAGAAAAAAAAAAGTATATATAACTAGTTTACAATGGTGATTTCGTGATGAACAATAATATTACAACAAAGAATTTTTGGACACAAATTCCAGTACAAACAACTTAACTCACCGAGGATGATGAAGAGGGTTGTTATTAACATTATGAGGTCGAATCACATGTCCAGCCATTGAAACTTGAAGTGCTTCCTCTTCATAAGCTCTTCTTTCCAACTCTTCTAATCTTGCTTTCTTCTTCACTTTCACAAACATTGCAACCAAAAGCAACCCCAAAAGAAAAGCCCCAATCGCCGCCCCAAACGCGCTTCCAAACGCCACCTTCCACCGCTTAATCTTCTTCCTCTCCGGCAACAATATTGGTGATTGCACCACCAACCCGAAATGCCCTTGGCTCGTGGTGGCGCAAATATTCGGTGCAACCTCTTTTTGTAGTGTCACATTACCATCATCACCAAATGTTGCACACATTTGTATCTTACCATGCAAAGTGTCATTCTTTTTTGTAGTGTGATTACTAAAATCTATCTTTATCCCATTTACGTTTGGGGACGAAATTTTAACCTCGGATTCGATACTAAATCGCGAATCATCGCCAGCATTATACGCTAGTAACCCTAACACGGGTGACACGAGTTGATAACCTAGTAATTGGTTGTAATTATCATAGTAAATATTGGACCAATTGTGTCCTAAATTTTGTGTTACAACAAGGACTCTTTCTACATATGGATGAACATCCACACCAACTCCCAAGTTAAATTCTTGAATACTTGCACCATATCTTTTAAGGCTTCCGCATCGATACTTCACGGTTGTAACGTTGATCCCTGCGAAATTCGACGGTAGGTTGATGTTATACAACTTGCCTGTTTTGAAGTTGTTGTGTGATTTGAAGGTGTAGTATCGTATGGCGAGGTCGAGGAGGCGTGTGGGCTTGATCCCATGAGCTTGGATGGCAAATTTTGTGGGCAATGCCAAGAATACAAGAAGAAGCCAAGTTAGAGAAAGATGGTGGGAGTCCATTGATTTGAGGACTTGAATGTGTTTGGTTACAGATGTGCATATCTTGACAAGATCTTGCTTTCTGTTAAGGTGAAAAGAGAAAAGTAGGGTTTGTTTATGGAGGTTGTATAATGACAAGATGTAAAGAAAGTATGAAGATGATGATCGGAGTGTTGAGAGATAGGAGTATTGTGGGGTTGTATTATTGAGTATTGGTTGTCAAAAAGCTTGTTGCTTTTGTAGGGTGGTGGTGGTGGGGGTGGAGTAGGGTGGTAAACCCTTCTTTTGCTTGGAGTGACAGTTGTAAATGTGTGATAAATTATGGTAATAAACAACTCAAGAAAATGTGATTGAAGATCTGAATCCCATATAGTTAATAATAATAATCATATTCATAATTTCATATTAATCTTACATCTTGATTTAATTGAAAAGGACACCTTAATAATTTATCACTTGAGGTTGAAGAAATGATTTGTCATTATAACTTTGATTTCATTTCAAAATTCAAAATCTGAACTTTATCACTTCCAAATAATTTGTCACTTGAGGTTCAAATCGAATCATTTTTACCTACGAAAATTTTACTGATGGATGGTTGTGTTGGGGACCAATATGATGATCATCAAAATTTAAAAAGAAATAAAAAAAACTAAAATATTAATAATCCGTCTATGATCTCCGATGACTCACTGTAAAACTAATAAAGTTAATGATTCTTTAGCTAGGGAAATTATGCATCTTTATCAAACACTTATAAAGTTAAGGATGCAAAATTCAATTTGTAGTTTTTTAATGGAAATCAATGATTATATTGAGGTTAACCGATAGTTCTGAAACTAAGACGAATTCACAACCTTTTTTTTTTTTGAACGGCCAAAAACTATATATGTATATATATAGGCCCAGCAAGAAGCTGGAAAAAGAAAATTACAACCCCAAACAAAACAAAAAACAGCCCCAAAACAACTAACACGTTACAGAAGATCAACTACATCGAACATTAACCATTTATCCCAATTCAGCAGGGACAATTTCGACCGTTATTTGAGCCAGATGAAAGCGTCTTCTTTAGTAAGATCAACAGATTTCGCAACTGGGATAAAGGTAGAAAATTACAACCCCAAACAAAACAAAAAACAGCCCCAAAACAACTAACACGTTACAGAAGATCAACTACATCGAACATTAACCATTTATCCCAATTCAGCAGGGACAATTTCGACCGTTATTTGAGCCAGATGAAAGCGTCTTCTTTAGTAAGATCAACAGATTTCGCAACTGGGATAAAGGTACCTTCAAAAGTCTTCGTATTCCTAGCCTGCCACACTCTCCACGTAGTCACCGTCGCCACCATATGAACCAACCTCTTCCATGTCTTGTCTCCCGGACTCTCCATAATAACTTTAACCACCCAGTGGCGGAGCCAGAAACTTTTTCTTATGGTGTCGTTTTTTATGAATACCCCGGTTTATAGTAACCCAGAGTCGAACTTTTTGGATCGGTTCGGATCTAGCCGGGTCGCATCACATAACAAAAGCAAATATCACAGTAAAAGTACAATGGCAATGAATAAAAACACATAATAAAATTACAAAGTCATTTGAAATATATAAAAATTTCATTTAATAGTTGCTCTGTACGCATTTTCAAGTTTTGAAAACGATTCATAATGTCTTCAACTAATATTCGAGCATGCGCTTCAAGGCGGGTCATAGGAGGTTGATGGTGAAGATTGGAGCCCACGCTTCGCGGTGAGGTCGTAGAGGTTGATGGCGAGGATGTATATATCTCATGACGGTAAAATTAAGAAATCAACACAGTTAAGTAAACAATTTAGAGTTAAAAGTTCCATTTAACTATAATAAGGTAAATAAAAAATGATAATATTTGTTATCTTGTATATTTTATATTGAAGGGTTAAAAAGCAACATGATTAAATAACTATGTCTAGAGTTAAAAGCTAGGTTTAATTATAATAAGTAAAACAAAAAAGAACTAAACCTATAAAAAGGATAAAAGAACATATATTTGTTAAAAAGGAAAAAAAATAAGTTTATTAACTTTATTAAACTTTAAGGACTGTATGATATCTCTATTAGAGTTTGGGGGTCGAAACATAAATCGCTTATAAAAAAATATAATTATTATTAAACTTACCTATTGTAAATCTATTAAAGTACAAGGGTATATGTAAATCGTCTATCAAAAAATTATTATAGTTTAGAGGTTGTGTGATAACTTTGTTAATGTTTAGGGTTAGAAACATAAATTAATTGTAAAAAATAGCCTTAAAGTATACTAATTAAATTCAAGTAACTGGGCTTAATTTTTGAACTATAAATATGTTCATTTATCTAATTCTTTTAGAAGAAAACAAAACAATGGTGTTGTTTGTAAAAAGACAATGGTGTCGCTCGTAAAAAAACAATGGTGTCGCTGAAATTTTCATATTATACGTTGTATTTGCTACACAAAATTCAATGGTGTCGGGCGACACCGTTGTTCAAAGTGTGGCTCCGCCACTGTAACCACCGACCGTAACGTTGAACAATCACGAGGGAATGGGATTTTTAACCAAGCAAATGTGACAACCCGCACTAAACCAGGTATCCGTACAACTTAATTAATGATTAATTACTACTTGATTACTGTGCTTGCTTGAACTAGCTGATAAACTGCTACCTGCATACTGATACATGCACTTACTTGCATCATACTTTACTTACCGTCACACTATATTCTGCTATTAGCACCTTCGTGACAAACTTGATGCACAAAAAGCACAGTAGCACTAAACGGATACACGGCGAACATGCTGATATGACCAGCATCAGGCAGACACTGCCTCTAAGGCCTGTTAAGAGCCTCATATATTTTGGCTACACTGGTAGTGAGTGTAGGGATATAAGGGTTGTGTTACCGCGTCTCTAGGGATAAGATACACTGTTTCGGATGTGCCAAAAACGTACTTTAAGTACCAAACACAGCACTTTAATAATTAATCCAGCTTCTAGCTGACTAGTAAAGTGCCAGAAAATGAGAAAATAACACTAGACACTTTCTAAAGTGTCGGGAAAACAAGTTGTGTCACTAAAAATAACAATAACGACACTTTAAAGCTTTTGTAACGCCTTAACGGATTACTATCCAACCGAACAACCGGACTTTACCCGGAACATGAAAATATTACTATTTTCACTAATTATATTTTTCTGAACCAGTTAGGGTCTCTGATTACCCTAACACCCGTCATAACACGTTGTACATAACTAACGGAGTTTAACCCTTAACCTAACTTGGTTTATCATAACTAAACACCAACTATTTAGTTGGAATCGGTTAGGGAACCCCCCCCCCCCTCATTCGAAACCGTTCCCCACTAAGGGACATACTTGGTACTTGATTTATTTTTTTAATCCATCTTGCCTAGTATCTTCTTGACACAATAACCATTGGGTAAACACCTTGAGATTATCTATAAGTATCACCCTTAACCTACAAGATCTTTCACACATAAACTCACCACACTTCAACACTCTCTCTTGCCCTCTCTACTCTCGGCCGAACTCCCCTCACCCACCATCATACTTTCGGTTCTTGTCTTCATCATTCCAAGATCATACACACGTCAAAGGTCGCATATTAGGAGCTTTGGTGCACTCGGAACGCGAAGGACCTCCACCGTTAGCTTTTATCCACCCACTTTTCGCCAAGATTCTTCCCTAGCCTTGAGCTAGAGGTATATCATTTAAAACTTGTTCTTGAATGTATTTAAAGTGGTTAAAAGGAATATTGTCGGTTAAATATCAAAAACATAAGTTTTGATGCATTAAAGTCTAGTAAAATCACAAAAATGGTGGATAATAACATATAACTTGTGTAAAAGTTGTAGTATTTGAGATTTGTGTTTATTGAGACCCGATCTATGATGTGGTAGCTCGGAACATCGTTTAACCCGACTTTGTAAGATCATGTATCTTCACATAAGCTCGTTTTTTACTAGATACAAGGGTTAAAGGTGAAACTCTACCACACAAGATACATGAACTTGTGTGAAAATATGTTACTTGTGTAAAAGTGATTTAACCGGTACAATGGTGTTTAAAACTAGCGGATCTACGTATCTGCAAGTGGTATTTTTGAAAGACCACACTTTAAAGAAATCATGTTTTTCTAAAGATGGATCTTACACTAATAAATATGATTTTATAAACCACAAGTGTGAAAACACTTGTGAAATGAAAAGATCCGACAAATAACTATTTTTGGGAAAAATGACTAGAAGTTGTAAAGACGGATTTCTCTAAACACGAGGTTTTTACAAGATTAAGGTTACTTTATATAAAGATCTACATATATAAAGGGGATTTACATTAAAGATGCGGAAAAACTACAAGTTCATGCAATTATGCACATTTACATACTTGACGACTAGTTTGTTGTGTTGGAAATTGTTTGATTGAATAAAGAAGATTGTTGAATTGATTTGTTAAAAGAAAATGATACGCTTGAAAGCGTGGCCACCTCCAGTTACAGAGGAAACTCTGGCGAAATTTTCTAAAAACCTAACACTTAGGCTTATTTACACAACAAGTGTTAGAACTATTTTTGGACATACTTTCGAAACATAAATTTCGCCAGCACTATATTTTACTAAATATTCGGAGGTGGGATTTTCACAAAGATTAACGTGATAAATATATTTGTCACAGCACTGTTTATTATTATTTTGTGAAAATACATAAATATTATTTTAGAGTAAAAATAATATTTACAAGCGTTAATGATTCCAAAACTTTACGAACGCTTCCACAAACATATAAGTTACACCGGTAATTACATTACCACAAGATTGATAAAACGTAACTTACGCACATGTATTGTATCCCCCATCCTTGGCAAGAAGTATAACTACCAAGTGTATACGGAACAGAAACACGAAATAGTTGTCTAACTATTTCCCAAAGACATAAACTATAAAGCTAAGGCACGGCCGTCCGTCTAATAGAATTAGCACTTGTAGGTCGTTGCACAGCTTACTGTATTGGAGACACTTGGTAGAGACGCGCATTCACTGTGAGTTCATGTCCCCCTTTTCTCTAACTGTTTTCAGTTTACTTAACCGCGGGGGTGAAATACATGTTACTATGATTTACGAGTACTTTACAACGGTATGTTTAACGTAAGGAGGTGTTATACGATCATGTGAGTGGATAGGAACAACATGGGGCCATTAGTCCTCATGGAGGGACCGAGGGACAGGAGCGGTAGATCTATCTGGGTGTAGCGAGCCCAGCCCCCGGCCAAACTAGAAACGGACCGTGGGGTGACTTTGTCCACATACTTTGCCGTGGCGAAATCTGCTAGGTTTGAGTCTCCCTATTTGCACTTCACATATGTCAGTGGCCTTGCAAACCATTGGTGATCACAAGTCCTCTTACACTGCTACATACCAGGAAACTTTTATACTTACAAGTGTTTTACTTACTCACTTGCACATGAACTCGCTCAACATTATTGTTGATTTTTCAACTCACATGTATTTCAGGAAATTAAACGGATCTGGCACGGTATGGAACGTTTTCCGCTGCACTTGTCATGAAGTCATCAGGGTTTAGGGGATGTGTCTCTTTCCTGGACAAGACACAATCCTTAAACCACGTTTATGTTATGTTAAAAGTTGTAATGTTGTTGAACAAGGTTATGGTTGTTGGTTAAAACAATGGTACTGTATTTTGGTTTTCAAAACTTAATAGATGACTTGCATGGTTTTTAAATTCATATAGCTTGTTATGGTTAAGCTATGGTATTAAGAAGTCACACCAAAATTAACCACGCTTCCGCAAAGCCAGGGTGTGACAGCTTGGTATCAGAGCTCTGATCATAGCGAACTAGGATTCTTTCTCGAGTCTAGACTATGATCACTAGGGCTCTCACGAAAACATTTTTCTGCATACCACTTAAGTCCAGATCCACACTTTTTACAAACAAATGTTGAGCACATTTTATTTATTTATAGGCTCAGCTTGGAGGGCTGAGGATCGATCTGGAGGATCGAGGTGATTAAGGTAGTTGAGCACGTTGGTTTGTTATAGGATCGATCTGGAGGATCGAGGCTTGGTCTAGGTGACCAAGATAGTGGGCTAGCAAGGCTAGGAAGGAAAGGTTCAGCCTGGAGGGCTAAGGATCGATCTGGAGGATCGAGGTTTGGTTTAAGTGAAGGATAGAGCAGTCTTGTAGACTGGATGGTATTGGCTAGTAAGACTAGGAGGATTATGTGATGCCTTACTTGATGACTTATGTGATTACTTGATTTATGATTGACTATTTGTGCATGTTGGTGTATATGTTACAGACACATGGATTCTGCAGACACTGGTGGTTCAGGCACCACAGGCCCGAGGCCTATCGTTTCAGACGACATTGAGTCATCGGAGCACGAGGTTTATACGTCAGACTTCACCAGCACGGATGATGATGACTTTCAGCCATTCGCCTTACCCGACGGCGTTGATGAGCTCCTAGTTGATCTTCCAGCCGGGGATCTACCACTCGTTGTGATCCCTGCTCCAGTACCCCTTGCAGCATACCCTGTTTTACCCATCGACGACAAGGAGGACGACGTCGATATGTTTGAGGAGGAGCCTATGGAGGATGCTCAGGGCGAGGCCCTACCTGCTGTTGCCCCCTTACTGATCGCAGATGCTCCGGCTGCGGAGTCACCTGCTCATTCCCCAGTCGCGGACTCCTTTGAGTCTGTGGCTTCTGCACCCACACATGCTCATAGTGCGCAGCACTTTTCCCATGGGTCCGATTCGGACCAGGCTTTTTCTGTTGCTTCCATACCTGGACTTGTTTTTGACCATGATGACGAGGGGGATTCAGATCCTATGTTTCCACCAGGATTTGATCCTGACCGTGATTTAGAGTTTGTCCCGATGGACGAGTTGATGGAGGATCCAGCAGATCCTATTGACCCTTTTGATCCGATTGATCTCGATTTTGATTTCGACATGGCGTTCGATGACTTGGAGCCTGCCATTGCTCCTGAGCAGGCAGCCGCTCTTGATCCGTTACCAGAACATGACCCTGTGCATGCTGATGTACCTTTTGAGCCCATTGCTGATGATCACCACATAGATGTTCCTGTTGATCCCATTGGTCCTTTACCCATTGTTGCTGTACCAGTTGACCCCCCTTTCGAGCACTTGGCACCCGTTCACCCTGTTGTTGCTCCCTTATTTGATCCCGTTCCCCTAGAGCCCGGACATGCACTGTTCGCGGCACATATGGATCCACCGGACGAGTCCGCACAGCACGGGTGGATACCGGCTGATGAGGACGTTCCACCGATACACCCACAGATCCCAGACACTCGACACGTTGACTTTTCTTTCCAGGTACCTATGTTTATACCTCCAGCAGGACCTGGAGAGGGTTCTTCAGCTCACCCTGATGGGCATGTACCGATGCCCATGCCTTTCACGCCTCAGATTCCTTTTGTTCCACCCACTACAGCTCCTTTTGGTGTGGCACCCTTTGACCCCACACGTGAGCCACTGCTGTGGTCACCGTTTTCCCCCATGCCACCCACTGATCCATACCACAGGTTCCACGTGGGACATACCATTGAGGATGTATTGATGTCGTTTGTATACCAGCATGAGTCGCATGAGCAGCGAATACAGGAGTTGGAGAGAGCCCATCTGCAGCCATGTCAGTGCCATGGCCGGGTACCCTCTCCGTTACAGCCGTTTCGACCTTTACCCCCTGACTATGCTGCTCGTCTTATTACTTTGGAGCAGCAGATTGCTTCCATTATTCGCACACAGCAGGCGATGGAGGCGGACTGGTTACAGTTGCGCCGTTTGTTTTATACCCATTTTCCCCCTCCTCCACCACCATCTGCTTAGAGCTCATCGGTGCCACTTGGGTAGGCGAAGTGAGAAGGCGGCGATTGCTTTTTGACTGCACAGCTTTTTTGGGGAGACTACGTTATGACTTGACTTTTGTTATGTACTTAATGTTGTATTGATACTGATGTAGCTTTTGACAGGGGTTATGTAGCCCCTAGTGATTGATGATTGTATGTATACACTTACGATGTGGTCTCATTTATATGGCAATCGCAGTTTTCTCACCATATTTGGATTCGCTTGATTACTTGTTTATATTTTATGACATGGAATGTTGTGTGATTGATAATTGTGATGTGTGATAACATGAGATGTTATGTGATTATACTATTACTACCGTTATATACGTACACTATATTACGAACTGATTTACGTACTATAACAACGAAGCCTTACTATGGCCTAACCAACTTAAACCATCTTATAGAAGATGCCGCCAAGACGCGAACCAAACATGCCAACAAACGAGGCAGAACTCCAGCAGATTATTGATGCTGCCATAGCACAGTACGCAGCATCTCAGCCAGGAGCAAGCGAAAGTGTTAACCAAGGCAATAACAATCCACCTCACGGTAATACCACGCCATTCGAACCTACCATGAACTAGTTGGAGATTTTAGCGGTGATGCTAATGCCAAACACATGTTTTAACATACGTGCAGGATGCACCTACAAGCAGTTCTTAGACTGCAAACCAGTTAACTTCGATGGCACAGGAGGTGCAGTTGCCTTTACCCGCTGGGCTGAGAAAACCGATTATGTCTTACGCATGAGCAAGTGTGCAGAGGATCAGCAAGTCACATACATTTCAGGGCTGTTTCTAGACGGAGCCCTATCTTGGTGGAACCTACAAGTGCAAACACTAGGCGAAGCTGCCGCCTACGCCCTGACTTGGGCCGAATTGAAAGAACTAATGCGCAAAAAGTACTGTTCACGCGCAGAAATTCAAAGGTTGGAGACTGAATTTTGGCACTTAAAGATGGATGGACCTAAGATTGCGGAATACGTCCAGAGGTTTCATGACCTATCTCAAGTGGTTCCTTACATGGTTACGCCAGAATACAAGCGAATCGAGCGCTTCATTTAGGGTTTGGCTCCCCAAATAATAAGCATGGTAACCTCCTCCAAACCAGCGACTATCACTGAAGCCATCGATTTGAGCGTGGCTCTCACCGAGGAGGCGATTCGTTTAAACAAGTTTGATGAAGTCAAGGCAAAGAAGACAGAGACTCACGTTGAGTCCTCAGGAGATAACAAAAGGAAGTTTTCAAACTTCAAACAAGGCGTCAGTATGGCAGTAAAGAAAGGAAAATCAGCTGGCAATACCAAGAGAGGAAAAGTGTACCAGGGCACCCAGCCCAGATGCAACAACTGCCAACGCCACCATATTGGCCCTTGTAACATGAGAGTTTGTGAATCTTGTGGAAAACCGGGCCACTCAAAGGAATCATGTTGGGCTAGTGCAGGCCGCGGAGGCCAGGGAGGATATGGAAGTAGGAATGATAACCGTGGTGGAAATGGAAACCGCCTACAAGGAAATTTTGGAGGAAACAGAAACCGAGGCTACAATACAAATCAGGCTGGCAATGCCAACCAGAACAACACCCCAGCTGGAAATGGGGATGGAAACGGGCAGAAACTCGGATGCTATAACTGCGGGGAAATCGGGCATTTTAAGAAGAACTGCCCAACGTTGAATCAGGCCCGCGGTAGAGTATTCCAACTCGAAGCTAGAGAGGCACGCCAAGATCCAAATGTTGTTACGGGTACGTTCCCTATCAATCAACGATATGCATCTGTTCTGTTTGATACTGGTGCCGACTATAGCTTCGTATCACTAGAATTTAAGAATATACTTGGGCTAGCCACTAATAAGTTAGACATTCCCTACTCAATCGAATTAGCTAATGGAAAGTTAGTTGGAGCTGACGAAGTAATCAGAGGTTGTGTGATAGAATTGGGAGAACGCGAGTTTACTCTGGATCTACTACCAGTCCAATTGGGAAGCTTCGACGTGGTGGTAGGAATGGATTGGTTATCCGGAAACAAGGCTGAGATAGTATGTCACGAGAAAGTTGTTCGTATCCCAACTGATGATGGAGAGACAATTGTGGTTCACGGAGAGAAGCGTGACACGCCGCTAAGGTTTATCAGCTGCTTGAAAGCAAGGAAGTGTTTACAGAAAGGATGTGTTGCTTTTCTGGCACACATCGTAGATAAGAAGGCTGCCGAGCCAAGGATCGAAGACATCCCTGTCGTAAGGGAGTATCCAGAAGTCTTCCCAGAAGACTTACCCGGACTGCCACCTCAGAGGCAAGTGGAGTTTCACATTGACTTAGTTCCAGGCGCCGCGCCTGTGGCTAAGGCACCTTATAGACTTGCGCCGTCTGAGATGCAGGAATTGTCAACGCAACTTCAAGAGTTGTTAGACAAGGGTTTTATCCGACCAAGCTTCTCGCCTTGGGGAGCTCCGGTCTTGTTTGTCAAGAAGAAGGACGGAAGTTTCCGCATGTGTATTGACTACAGAGAATTGAACAAGCTGACGATCAAGAACAGGTATCCTCTGCCAAGAATCGACGATCTGTTCGATCAACTTCAAGGTTCAAGCTGTTACTCTAAGATCGATCTTCGATCTGGATACCATCAACTAAGGATACAGGAGGAAAGTATCCCGAAAACAGCCTTCCGAACTCGTTATGGACACTACGAGTTCCTCGTTATGCCATTTGGTTTGACAAACGCACCTGCAGTCTTTATGGACTTGATGAATAGGGTTTGCAAGCCATACTTAGACAAGTTCGTGATTGTATTCATCGACGACATCTTGATTTACTCAAAGACGAAGGCTGAACACGAACAACATCTTAGAACCATATTGGAGCTGCTAAAGAAGGAACAGATGTACGCCAAATTCTCCAAGTGCGATTTTTGGCTACGCGAAGTCCAGTTTCTCGGACATGTGGTTAATGGGGATGGAATTCATGTTGACCCCACAAAGATCGAGGCGATCAAGAATTGGGAAGCGCCTACGACGCCAACCGAGATTCGACAATTCTTGGGTTTGGCTGGCTACTATCGAAGGTTCATCGAGGATTTCTCGAAAATCGCTCAACCATTGACACTCCTCACGCAGAAGGACAAGACGTTTGATTGGGGAATCAAACAGGATGAAGCGTTTCAGATATTAAAGGATAAGCTTTGTAACGCGCCAATCTTAGCTCTACCAGAAGGTACTGATGACTTTGTGGTATACTGCGACGCATCGCGTCAGGGATTGGGTTGTGTGTTGATGCAACGCCAAAAGGTCATTGCTTACGCATCGCGCCAACTGAAAGTACACGAAAAGAACTATACCACCCACGATTTAGAGCTTGGCGCAGTGGTTTTCGCTTTAAAGATCTGGAGACACTACCTGTATGGTACGAAGTGCACAATCTTCACAGATCACAAAAGCCTTCAGCATATATTCAACCAGAAGGAGTTGAATATGAGGCAAAGACGGTGGGTTGAGTTGCTGAACGATTACGACTGCGAGATAAAATATTACCCAGGGAAGGCGAATGTAGTCGCCGATGCCCTAAGTCGTAAAGAAAGAATCAAGCCCATAAGGGTTAGAGCTTTGGAAATGATTATACGAACCGATCTTTCCTTGCGCATTCGTGCTGCACAAAAGGAAGCTCTCAAGAAGGGAAATCTTGAGGAAGAATATCTCCGTGGAATGGAGAAGCTTTTGGTACCAAACGAGGAAGGAACGTTATGTTTTGAGAAGAGGATTTGGGTTCCTCTGTTTGGTGGATTAAGGGAAGTTATTTTCGACGAAGCGCACAAGTCACGGTACTCTATCCACCCTGGATCGGATAAGATGTACCAGGATCTCAAAGATTACTATTGGTGGCCTAGGATGAAAGGCGACGTTGCTGTTTACGTGAGCAAATGTTTAACGTGCGCTAAGGTCAAGGCGGAATACCAGAAGCCTTCGGGACTTCTGCAACAACCTGAGATTCCCAAGTGGAAATGGGAACAAATCTCAATGGATTTTGTTACAAAATTACCAAGAACGCCAAGAGGCCATGATATGATTTGGGTGATTGTTGACCGCCTAACAAAATCCGCACACTTTCTGCCAATCAAGGAGAAAGACAGTACTAGTAAACTTGCGGAAATTTACTTGAGAGAGATCGTAGCACGTCATGGAGTACCTCTCTCGATCATCTCTGATAGAGACGGAAGATTTGTGTCAAGGATATGGCAATCTTTCCAAGAATCTTTTGGCTCACAATTGAATCTGAGCACTGCGTTCCATCCGCAAACAGACGGCCAGAGCGAGCGAACGATACAAACGTTGGAAGACATGCTGAGGGCATGTGTTATGGATTTGGGAGGTAGCTGGGATAAACACTTACCTTTGGTCGAATTTTCATACAACAACAGCTACCACACCAGTATTGGTGTCGCGCCATTTGAGGCCCTATACGGACGCAAGTGCCGATCACCACTATGTTGGTCTGACGCAGGTGATAGGCAGCTTGCTGGTCCCGAGATCGTCCAAGAGACGACAGACAAGATCGCACAAATACTTAAACGCATCGAAGCAGCTCGCCACAGACAAAAGGCCTACGCGGATCCAAACCGGAAGCATGTGGACTTCCAAGTTGGAGAAATGGTGTTATTGAAAGTTTCACCCTGGAAGGGGGTGGCACGCTTTGGAAAGCGTGGGAAGTTAAATCCGCGCTACATTGGTCCTTTCAGAATTCTGGAAAGAATTGGGACAGTAGCATACAAGTTGGAACTACCTGCTGAACTAAATGGTGTTCACGATACATTTCATGTATCCAATTTAAAGAAAAGTCCAACTCAAATTGACGTTGCCATTCCTATCGACGAGATTCATATTGACGACACGCTCCACTTCGTGGAAGAACCTGTTGAGGTCACGGATTGGAAAGTTAACAAGACCCGCCGGAGCAGTGTCAAACTCGTCAAAGTACGTTGGAATGCCAGACATGGTCCTGAATTTACCTGGGAACGTGAGGACCGGATGAAAGAGAAATACCCCCACCTATTTCCTAAGAACTCTGCATCTACAAGCAGAACTTAAATTTCGGGACGAAATTTATTTAACAGGGGGAGAATGTGACAACCCGCACTAAACCAGGTATCCGTACAACTTAATTAATGATTAATTACTACTTGATTACTGTGCTTGCTTGAACTAGCTGATAAACTGCTACCTGCATACTGATACATGCACTTACTTGCATCATACTTTACTTACCGTCACACTATATTCTGCTATTAGCACCTTCGTGACAAACTTGATGCACAAAAAGCACAGTAGCACTAAACGGATACACGGCGAACATGCTGATATGACCAGCATCAGGCAGACACTGCCTCTAAGGCCTGTTAAGAGCCTCATATATTTTGGCTACACTGGTAGTGAGTGTAGGGATATAAGGGTTGTGTTACCGCGTCTCTAGGGATAAGATACACTGTTTCGGATGTGCCAAAAACGTACTTTAAGTACCAAACACAGCACTTTAATAATTAATCCAGCTTCTAGCTGACTAGTAAAGTGCCAGAAAATGAGAAAATAACACTAGACACTTTCTAAAGTGTCGGGAAAACAAGTTGTGTCACTAAAAATAACAATAACGACACTTTAAAGCTTTTGTAACGCCTTAACGGATTACTATCCAACCGAACAACCGGACTTTACCCGGAACATGAAAATATTACTATTTTCACTAATTATATTTTTCTGAACCAGTTAGGGTCTCTGATTACCCTAACACCCTTCATAACACGTTGTACATAACTAACGGAGTTTAACCCTTAACCTAACTTGGTTTATCATAACTAAACACCAACTATTTAGTTGGAATCGGTTAGGGAACCCCCCCCCCCCCCCATTCGAAACCGTTCCCCACTAAGGGACATACTTGGTACTTGATTTATTTTTTTTAATCCATCTTGCCTAGTATCTTCTTGACACAATAACCATTGGGTAAACACCTTGAGATTATCTATAAGTATCACCCTTAACCTACAAGATCTTTCACACATAAACTCACCACACTTCAACACTCTCTCTTGCCCTCTCTACTCTCGGCCGAACTCCCCTCACCCACCATCATACTTTCGGTTCTTGTCTTCATCATTCCAAGATCATACACACGTCAAAGGTCGCATATTAGGAGCTTTGGTGCACTCGGAACGCGAAGGACCTCCACCGTTAGCTTTTATCCACCCACTTTTCGCCAAGATTCTTCCCTAGCCTTGAGCTAGAGGTATATCATTTAAAACTTGTTCTTGAATGTATTTAAAGTGGTTAAAAGGAATATTGTCGGTTAAATATCAAAAACATAAGTTTTGATGCATTAAAGTCTAGTAAAATCACAAAAATGGTGGATAATAACATATAACTTGTGTAAAAGTTGTAGTATTTGAGATTTGTGTTTATTGAGACCCGATCTATGATGTGGTAGCTCGGAACATCGTTTAACCCGACTTTGTAAGATCATGTATCTTCACATAAGCTCGTTTTTGACTAGATACAAGGGTTAAAGGTGAAACTCTACCACACAAGATACATGAACTTGTGTGAAAATATGTTACTTGTGTAAAAGTGATTTAACCGGTACAATGGTGTTTAAAACTAGCGGATCTACGTATCTGCAAGTGGTATTTTTGAAAGACCACACTTTAAAGAAATCATGTTTTTCTAAAGATGGATCTTACACTAATAAATATGATTTTATAAACCACAAGTGTGAAAACACTTGTGAAATGAAAAGATCCGACAAATAACTATTTTTGGGAAAAATGACTAGAAGTTGTAAAGACGGATTTCTCTAAACACGAGGTTTTTACAAGATTAAGGTTACTTTATATAAAGATCTACATATATAAAGGGGATTTACATTAAAGATGCGGAAAAACTACAAGTTCATGCAATTATGCACATTTACATACTTGACGACTAGTTTGTTGTGTTGGAAATTGTTTGATTAAATAAAGAAGATTGTTGAATTGATTTGTTAAAAGAAAATGATACGCTTGAAAGCGTGGCCACCTCCAGTTACAGAGGAAACTCTGGCGAAATTTTCTAAAAACCTAACACTTAGGCTTATTTACGCAACAAGTGTTAGAACTATTTTTGGACATACTTTCGAAACATAAATTTCGCCAGCACTATATTTTACTAAATATTCGGAGGTGGGATTTTCACAAAGATTAACGTGATAAATATATTTGTCACAGCACTGTTTATGATTATTTTGTGAAAATACATAAATATTATTTTAGAGTAAAAATAATATTTACAAGCGTTAATGATTCCAAAACTTTACGAACGCTTCCACAAACATATAAGTTACACCGGTAATTACATTACCACAAGATTGATAAAACGTAACTTACGCACATGTATTGTATCCCCCATCCTTGGCAAGAAGTATAACTACCAAGTGTATACGGAACAGAAACACGAAATAGTTGTCTAACTATTTCCCAAAGACATAAACTATAAAGCTAAGGCACGGCCGTCCGTCTAATAGAATTAGCACTTGTAGGTCGTTGCACAGCTTACTGTATTGGAGACACTTGGTAGAGACGCGCATTCACTGTGAGTTCATGTCCCCCTTTTCTCTAACTGTTTTCAGTTTACTTAACCGCGGGGGTGAAATACATGTTACTATGATTTACGAGTACTTTACAACGGTATGTTTAACGTAAGGAGGTGTTATACGATCATGTGAGTGGATAGGAACAACATGGGGCCATTAGTCCTCATGGAGGGACCGAGGGACAGGAGCGGTAGATCTATCTGGGTGTAGCGAGCCCAGCCCCCGGCCAAACTAGAAACGGACCGTGGGGTGACTTTGTCCACATACTTTGCCGTGGCGAAATCTGCTAGGTTTGAGTCTCCCTATTTGCACTTCACATATGTCAGTGGCCTTGCAAACCATTGGTGATCACAAGTCCTCTTACACTGCTACATACCAGGAAACTTTTATACTTACAAGTGTTTTACTTACTCACTTGCACATGAACTCGCTCAACATTATTGTTGATTTTTCAACTCACATGTATTTCAGGAAATTAAACGGATCTGGCACGGTATGGAACGTTTTCCGCTGCACTTGTCATGAAGTCATCAGGGTTTAGGGGATGTGTCTCTTTCCTGGACAAGACACAATCCTTAAACCACGTTTATGTTATGTTAAAAGTTGTAATGTTGTTGAACAAGGTTATGGTTGTTGGTTAAAACAATGGTACTGTATTTTGGTTTTCAAAACTTAATAGATGACTTGCATGGTTTTTAAATTCATATAGCTTGTTATGGTTAAGCTATGGTATTAAGAAGTCACACCAAAATTAACCACGCTTCCGCAAAGCCAGGGTGTGACAGCAAACACATTCCACCAGATGCTCTTGGCAAACAAGCACTCGGCGAAAACATGATCAGTCGTTTCAAGTTTTAAACCGCACCGGTCACAGGTGGCATTCTGCATCGGTATACCTCTCCTGCTCAGCTCCATTTTTGAAGCAACTCTCCCAGCCAGAGCTCTCCAAAGAAGAAGGTTGCATTTTGGCATCGCCCAAGAATTCCACTTAAACTCCATATCATCATCAGGCTGACAAAGCGCTAAGTCAATTTCCTTTCTCACGCTTTTGACCGAGAAGCTCTCCCCCATATCATTCTCCCAAACCCAATGATCTTTCGAGTTCTTTAAAATGACCCCATTAAGCAGCCCCATAAGCAAACCAACTTGGTTCCATTCCGAGGTCGACGATGGGTTTTTTAACCACCGCCAACCCCAACTTCCAGCAGCGATATTAGAGGCCTTATAAGACTGAACCGTTTCGTCTTTATCGGCAGCCAGATGAAACAGATCAGGGAACAGATTCCCGAGAGCTTCAGACGAAACCCAGACATCTTTCCAGAATCTAGTTAACGCCCCGTCCCCAATCGAAACCTTCATTTTACCGGTGATAGAAATCCTATACCTCAGAAGCCGATTGTCCAAAGATCCGATGTCCTTCCAGACCCCCGGAATGGACTTCTTGACTGGAATCAGCTTCCTAACTCCTTTATAGGCATGAATAGACGAGACAACTGAGGCCCAAAGCTGACCTGGACTATCCCGAAACCGCCACCACCATTTAGACATCATCGCCAAATTGAAACTCGAAATACTCCCTAAACCGATCCCCCCTGCTTCTTTGGTTTGACCATTTTCTCCCAACGAATCCACCGAATTTTCTGTCTTAACCCGGTACGGCCCCAAACGAAGTCTCTCCTCAGGCCTTCCAATTTCTTTACTATGTTTTTAGGAGCCAAAAACAAGGAAAGAAAATAAGAAGGCAGGCTGCCAAGGACAGCTTTAGCAAGGGTAATCCTCCCAGCAAAAGAAAGGTGTTTCACTTTCCAGGATGAAAGCTTTTTATGGAACTTATCAACAACAGGTTGCCAATATCGAGCCAGTTTCATGTTAGCTCCTATCGGGATACCGAGGTAATTAAATGGCCATTTACCCGCCCCACACTTTAAGTTATTCGCCATCGAAGAGACCTCCGTATCATCAACTCCGACCCCAAATAGATGGCATTTTTTATAATTAACTTTTAACCCGGTAACCAGGTACAAACACCTAAGGAAACGAGCCAAACTGGCCATGTTATGTTCCGACCACTCCCCGATAAAGAGTACATCATCGGCGTAACAAAGGTGAGAAATTAACGGCCCGTCATTAGGCAACTTAACCCCTTGGAACAAACCCGTCACCACCGCTTGTTGCATAAACATATGGAGCACTTCCATAGCAAGAATGAAGAGAAAAGGAGACATAGGGTCTCCTTGTCTCAGCCCACGTTTGAACCGAAATTCCGCCGTGGGAGACCCGTTCACAAGCACCGAGCCTTTGCTAGACGATAAGCACCCAGCGATCCAACTAATCCATTTGGCAGGGAAGGCCATATATTCCAAAGTCTTAAGAAGAAACTTCCAGTTGAGGGAGTCGTAAGCCTTGGCAAAGTCGACCTTAAAAATCATCATCCTTTTATTTCTTTTTTTCGCCCAGCTGACCATTTCACTGACAATCAGAGGGCCATCTATGATACATCTCCCACCAGAAAACGCCGATTGAGTCTGGGAAATAAGGTCGTCCGTTACCCTCTTAAGTCTAATAGAGAGAACTTTAGCAATGATCTTATAGGTGGAGCTAATCAGGGAAATAGGGCGAAAGTCGTTAAGCTCCTGAGGGTCTTCTTTTTTGGGGATCAGCGCCACGAACGAGGAGTTGCACCCAGAGCTTATGGACCCTGACTCATGAAACTCCTCAAGAACCCCCATAAGCAAACCTTTAAAGTCCTCCCAGTAATCTTTAAAAAACCTGATCGAAAACCCATCCGGGCCGGGAGCTTTCCCACCATCACAACTCTTGAGGGCAGTTTTAATTTCGTCCAAGGAGAAAGGGGCAATAATCAAAGACGCTTGCTCCTGGGAAAGCGAAGGAAGGCCCAGATTGACGAAAGAAGGGCGTCGCCTCATAGGCTCAGCAAACTGTTTACGGAACGCCCTCCTCGTCTGATCTTTCAACTCTTTGGGGTCCGAAATCCAGACGTCACCAAACTTCAGCCCATTGATACGGCTCCGGGCCAAATTAATGTTTACCAAACCGTGAAAAAAGGAGGAATTCTCATCCCCCAATTTGATCCAGTTTAGACGAGCCTTTTGCTTCAAATCGTTCGCCTTAGCCAGCTCAATTTTCCTTATATTCAGCCTAATATCCACTCGAAGCTTCTTTTCTTCCGAAGTTAAAGAATGAACCGCAGCCTTCCTTTCAATAACTTCAGCAGCCTTATTGAGATCCTCCAGGTTTTTAACTTCCATAACCCTAATTTCCCGACGCCAAGATTTAATATCAACCTTAATTCCTTTGAGTAAACAAGCGAGAGTGAAATCCTTCCTTCCCCTATTAGCGATACTTCCCATATTGCCAGCAACTATCCCATCCAACTTATCTTGACCAATCCAGTTATTGAAAAATTTGAATGGGATCAGCCCAAAGTTATAATCAACACAAGAAAGGGACAGAGGGCAGTGGTCAGACGCCCCTTTCCTGAGGACAGCAAGAGTCGCAAACGGCCACCGACTCATAAACCCATCACAGACCAGGATCCTATCTAACTTGCTGAGTTTAACTTCCTCGTTGTCGGAAATATAAGTAAAATTTCCCCCAGTCATCCGATATTCAAGAAGACCACATTGATCGATAAAATCATTGAAAACAGAGGCACTCGCCTGGTCAAACCGGGAATTGACCCTCTCTTCCGGCCAGCGAACATCATTGAAGTCACCCAAGACGACCCACAAGCCTGCCCGAAGACTTTTTAGAGATAAAATCTCACTCCACAAATTCCTCCTAGAGGTCTGATCATTTGGCGCATAAACATTGAGAACATTGACCCTCTCCTGAACTCCCTGCATAGAACCCGAGGTCAACACAAACGAAGAACCCACCAGGGCTTCCTCAACCGAGAAGACTCCTGGGTCCCACAATGAAACAACACCACCCGATCTTCCCACCGCATCAGCAGAAACCATTTCCATCGGACTACGATCCCAAAATCTACGACAAAATTCCTGGTTAAGACCAGATCTGTGCGATTCCTGAATAGCCAGGAACGAAACCTTTGATTCCCTTTTGAGACACCGGACCCAATTAGGCTTAACTGGATCGCTAACCCCCCTAATATTTAAAGTGAGAAAATTCATCACAACTGATTGTTCTCCATTTCCCCCTGAACCAACTTTCTCACCTGGTTACTGAAATCCCCCATCTTGATACCCAAAGCTTCGCCATATCTCAGCGTTTCTTCCACTTCCCTCTCGAGGTAATCGTTCACCGGGGCTTGCTCGGAGCAAATACCTCCATCATTTCCACCATCTGCAAAAGTGGAGGTCCCACCTTCACCATGGATCAAAGTCCCAGGCTTGCGCAGGTTGGAATGTTGTTGAATAATATCATCTAGAGAAAAGGGATCTGAATCCTCCTTTTCATTCAGATCAGGTGTTTTATAAAGTGGGCTTGGGCAAAAAGTTTTCTTTTTATTAAGTTTTTTGGGCCTTGAGGTAACAAAATCAAGCCCAGTCAATCCACCACTTAAAACAGAAGTGGGTCCCTGAAAAGAACATTCCTTATCCCCCACATGTGATGAAGACTCATCAGTGTCTTGGGCCCCACCCAAGCCGCCTGTCATTCTTGGGGTCTGCGAGCTACCCTCCCCTGGAATCGAGGCATCCCCATGCAACTTCCCCATGCACAACCCTTCCCCTTCCCACCCATCTGGTTTTGAAAATTCATCTTCGTCGGACACCTCTTCCTCTTCCACTACCACCACCTTGGACTTGAGCACCGGCGAAGAAGGTGCCTCCGACGTGTCGTCCCTCACCGGGAACAGGACGGGTTCCCAATCAAGGTCTACTTCCTCAACCCACACTTGAAACTCATGTTCCAGCCATTTAAGATGAAAATCAAGGGAAACTTTCTTACCCGACGAGACCAGAACAGCCATCTTATTATGAGAGAGGTACACAGAATCACAAACTGCTTCGGACATATGAAGTAACCTCCCGCACCGTTCACCAATCTTATTAAAAACGTGCCTGTCCCATAGAGCCAACGGGACCCCTGAGACCGAGATCCAAGCCACCCGATCGAAAACCGGTGGTAAACCGTCCCAGACATACAATCTAGAAAACCAAGATGACCAGAACTCCGTTTTGGATCTAAGGAAGTTATCCGCTTCATCAACTGACTCGAAAATAAAAAGGACATTAAGCCCACCCAAGTATTTCACCATCCCAACATCAACCCCTGACTCCAGAAGCACCGGTGATAAGTCTTCCAACATCTCGAAATCTTTAACTTCACCAATGAGCTACCGGAGAGCCCACTTTTTCCTAACATCCGTTACCAAGGGGGGGAGCTCAATCCTGTTCTTCTCCAGACTATTATTTTTAATTCCCAAGAGAGAGTCCCTATATCCTGTGCCCATAGCAATCGGCCTCCCAGAAGGATACGTATCAGCCTCCCTGTTTTGGACTTGAGGAACATTCCCCAGACGAGAAAAAACTGACTTATGAGTTGTGTACGATAAATTATGAGTTGTGTAGAATAATAATTTAAAGTGTAGGATAAATTACGAGTTGTGTACGATAAATTATGAGTTGTGTAGAATAAATTTCAACGTGTAGGGTAACTTTTGATGTGTGTAAGCAAAAAAAGTTTAGTGTGAATGATAATAGTCTTTATGACTAATTAATTAGTCAAAAATAATAATAAATGAGATAAGTGAAAAAACTATTTAATGTTTTACAAAATTATCATTTATTCTTTTTCTTCTCAAATGAACTTTCCCCTACAGCCTATTTGTTATAGTTTTTAATGGACTCTTAATGATTCACTAAATTTTTAACAAAGATTATTGCTAAAAGGAACTTGATAACAAAAGGAGCTAAATATAGAAAAACAAACCTCCTTTACAAAGAAACATATAAACACACTATAACAACCCTCCCGAATATTTTTCTGACACCCTGATATATTTTAAAATACCCCTAAATGTCTCAATATGTACCCCGTATGTGAAAACCCGCGAGAAGGTAAAAGCTGGTGAACCCCTGGGCCGCCACGTGGCCCAACACATGTCGACCCTATATGCTAACCCGGATCACCTAAACCCTACCCCGGCTACTACGCGGGCCGCGCAACCCTTCGGTTACATTTTACGCGGGCCGCGAGAGAACCAGAAAACAGCCCTATATAAGAAGGCCTCGGGATTTCATTTTTGGTCGCTCAATTCTTTTCATTCTCAACGAATTCTCTCTTAATAGGCATAATATTCGAGTATAATACCCCCTAATTAGCGAGGTTCTGCTCCGTTGTAAGTATTATAACCCCAGTTTCGTATTAGATACGCTGCCCGATTGATCCAGGGTTCCGTAACAACTGTCGCGGTTCTGCCCGACGTAGTTGTTGGAATACCGTCTCGGGGAGGGTATCGTTAATATAAATAAAGGGTTATTATACTAACATATGTACATTTGTGTAAATTATAGATTAACACCAGGAAACCCTAGAAGAAGTCTAAAACAGCAATGTGAGTTTATCCGCTTTTTGTTAACCTTTTTGTGAACTATTTTACAAAACCTTAAATGCTTAACAATGAGATTAAGCAGTGATTGAGTCTTTGTAGTTCTTCAATTACTGCCAGTATGTTGGGGTTTTGTATACAAAATGTGGAACACGTTACCATTGGACGACGAGTTAGCCAATGTGTAATATGACCCACCAGTCAGGATTGACAGTACTGAATGAGTAATTGTGTAGAAATAAACAATGTGATCGCTCTCAATACTGTGTTAATTGATAAAATGTTTCTTGATTAAACTGGGATTCACTCACCAGTATTTCCCACTGACAAATGTTTTTAAAACGTGTTTCAGGTAACACAATGTGACAACCAATTAGTAAAAAGCCAGCTGGAGAACACTGACGGCTTGGAAAAATGTGGCTATAAAAGTTACCAAAAAGACGATGTTTTAAATTCAATAAAATAGGGTTTATCCCTATAAACGTGTTGGAATAAAGAAACTTGGGTTTACCCATGTGATTATAAATAAAAAAATATGGTGGTTTTACTCTGATAAACATTTTCTAACTACGGTCCTGATGTAATTTCCGCTGCCAAATTAATAATTAAAATAACTGATACCACCACAAACGAATGTCCGCGGACGCCCGTTCCCGAGACAGATAAGGGAGTGGGGGTTGCGACAGAAGGTGGTATCAGAGCTTAGCCACTGATTCAGCCAAAGGAGTGTTCTACTGACATCTATATATTATTTAAATTGTTAGAAAATGAATTCTTAAAATACGTGAATATCTGTATTTTACTGTTATGTGTTATTTGACTATTTGTTAGTTTACAATATGAGTGATCAAGGCCCCTCAGACATGTATCGTCAGTTGTCCGATTCACCTAGGAGTGAAGGTACCTCTTCCCAGCCTACCCTCTCTGGGTATTCTGCTGATCAGGAAGAAGGAATATTTGCCTTTAAAGCTCAGTCGGAAGAGCCATTCCCTCAGAAAAAAGAGGACGGTTCAGTAAGGGAGCCTTTGAGCGTAGAAAAAGAATGCGAAAGTTGCAACAGCAAAGAGTCCTAGCAGCCGTTAAGCGAGAGTCAGATGCCCATACACAGGATATGCTTAATAGAAGCCTAGCCAATTTCCATATCCTAGCAACAACTGCTGCCGACCCAAGTCTAGAACAACTAGTAGCCCCACAACCCTTACCTTTAATTCCCACTCAGTCGATGGAGGTAGAAATGCATGATTTTAACCCTAAGGAGATACCTAGGATACCAGCCACTAATCCTTTAGACCCAAATTATTATCCATGGTTTGATTATCTTAGGGATTATGTGCCACGCTACCATCTAAATGATGAAACCTTGCCGAACATAGCAGCGTATCCAGGTCTGGACCCTCTAGATCCCTACTATGACAACGATTAATATATTAGGGAAATTTTAGAGAATCCATACCCTCAGGAGAATCCCAGGCCACAGTATCCAGATCCAGTACCAGCACCTGCACCCCCAATGAGTGCAGAGAACTTGCAAGAACTCCGAAATTTCGGAGAAGAAATCTTAGAAAGTAGTGAAAGGATGAGGTATGTAGGAGAACAACTCGTCTGGAAATACGACGAGCGTCAGATGGATTTCGGGGGAAATCCATATCCATGAAAGATGATAAGTGGAGTTGATAATAATAATAATAATAATATAATAATATATAATATGTTTGTATGAAATATATATATATATATATATATATATATATATAATAATAATAATAATAATAATGTATTGTAGTATAGACCACTTTGTGGTTAGTGATGCATAACAGTGTTGTACTTTTTAAATTCCTGTTTTAGTGTGTATTTGACGCATATTATATAAAAAGAGTAAAAGTCGCAATGCTCGACGCTTATGACCAATATGTGTGTTATGTGGTTGTTACCTAAACTATTAATTTTCTTGTGATATTAATATGTGATAAATGTTTAAAATTCAGATGAACGACGAAGTAAACCAAGGAATCTGAATAATGATAACCAGAGTAACAATAACTTGGGTAACGAAAATCCAAACAACAATGGAAACCAAGTGGATAACAGTGCCATCCAACACATAGTGGCACAAGGAATAATAGATGCGATGCCATATATTCTTCAAACGGTTAGGGAAGCAGAAAATAAAAGTAAACGTGATAGCAAGCGACCTTCCGAACCTGAAAACAGCGTGAACAATGGACCTATACTTCAAATGCCCATTCCCAAAACAAGAAGAACCGTGTCTTACGGTTGTTCTTATAAAGAATTTTGGTCTTGTAAACCAATGGAATTCTCGGGTAACGAAGGGGCCATTGCAACCCTACGCTGGATAGAAAAGACTGACGCATTCTTAAGAATAAGCAAGTGTGCAGAAGAAGATAAGATAATGTTTGCTTCCAATTTTTTTAAGAATTCAGCACTAGAATGGTGGAATACTATTCTCCAGACTAAAGGAAGTAATAGAACTTACAATATGGAATGGGAGGAGTTTAAAAACATGGTAGAAAGTAAATTCTGCCTTCCTAATGAAAAAGAACAAATAGCAAACAAGTTCTTAAACCTTAGAATGACTGGTGTGGATAGTAAGGGATACACTAAGTTATTCTTTGAATATGCTAGAATAGTGCCAACCCTTGCTTCACCTGAACCAGTGTTAATCTCCCGTTATATCTGGGGATTAATCGGATAGATAAGGCATGTAGTCAAAGCAGCTAGACCTCAAACCATAGAAGAAGCTGTAGAACTAGCCAATACCTTGACAGATGAATTAATCCGTACACGAGAAGAAGATCAAAGAAGGAACCTAACCAAGAAGCTCACACAAGAATTTCATTCTGGAAATTCTAATCGTGGGAAAATATAGGTTCTACCTCTACACCCTACTGTAAGAATTGCAAAAGGAAGCATTCAGGAAGATGTTCCGTATACTGCAACTTTTGCAAAATATCGGGACACAAGGAAGAAGACTGCATAACCGGATATGTTACAACTGTGAAGAACAAGGTCATATCAAGCCTAACTGTCCAAAGTTAGCCCCAGCTACAAACAACAAGAATACCAAAAATGCTAGAGCATTTGTTCTTACTACAGAAGAAGCAAAGATGATCCCGGATGTGATCACTGGTACGGTTTTAGTTAATGATATTTTTGCTAAAGTATTATTTGACTCTGGTGCAAACCAAAGTTTTATTAATACTTCATTTTGCAAACTTCTCAATCAATCATTAACTAAACTTCCACAAGAATGTCTAGTAGAGACAACAAATGGGGAAACCATTAAAATTTCTGAAATCTTGCAGGGAGCAAGAATAGAAATTTTAAATCAGAAATTTATTGCAAACCTTTATCCCATGAATCTGGCAGGATTTGATGTAGTATTAGGAATGGATTGGTTAATAGCCAATAAAGCCAGTATTTTGTGTGATCAAAAGTCGATACAAGTAAATTCACCAAATGGTGAAAAGATCAAAATTAAAGGATATAAAACTTCTAAATCCACTAAATTCATCTCTGTGATGAAAACAGCAAGTTACATAAGAAAAGGATCATTAGTGTATTTTATTTCTATAATCACTAACACTAAAGGAAAAGAATTAAGGGATATTCAAGTAGTATCTCAGTTTTCAGATGTATTTCCAGAAGAATTACCGGGGCAACCTCCAGATCGAGAAGTTGAATTCAGAATCCATTTAATACCAGGGACAGCACCAATTGCCAAAGCACCTTACCGTTTGGCACCTGCAGAAATGCAAGAACTAAAGAAGCAATTAGACGAATTGCTAGAAAAAGGATTCATACAACCAAGTTCATCACCCTGTGGAGCGCCGATCTTATTTGTTAAAAAGAAGGACGGATCAATGCGAATGTGCATTGACTACCGTGAATTAAACAAAGTTACAATTAAGAATCGGTATCCATTACCAAGAATAGATGATCTATTTGATCAATTTCATGGAGCACGATTTTTCTCTAAAATCGATTTAAGATCAGGATTCATCAATTAAAGGTACAGGAAGAGGACATTCCTAAGACCGCTTTCAGAACAAGGTATGGCCATTATGAATTTACTGTCATGCCATTTGGTTTAACCAATGCCCCAGCTGCATTCATGGATATGATGGACCGAATATGTAAGCCATATTTGGATAAATTCATAATTGTCTTTATAGATGATATTCTCATTTACTCTAAGAGTAAAGAGGAACATGCAAAGCATTTGCACGCACTTTTAAGTTTATTAAGAAAAGAAAAGCTTTATGCTAAGTTTTCAAAGTGCGAATTTTGGTTAGAACAGGTACAATTTCTCGGACACCTAGTTGATCATGAAGGAATTCATGTAGATCCCACCAAAATCGAGGCAATAACCAAGTGGAAAACCCCTGAGTCACCAACCGAGGTTAGAAATTTCTTAGGATTAGCCGGTTATTATAGAAGATTTATTCAAGATTTTTCTAGAATAGTCATTCCTTTAACTAAGCTGACCTGTAAATCCGTTAAGTTTGAATGGGAATCAAAACAAGAAGAAGCCTTTAAAATCCTTAAGCAAAGATTAACCCATACACCCATACTAGCGTTACCAGAAGGAACTGAAGATTTTATAATCTATTGGGACGCTTCTAAATTAGGTTATGGATGTGTGTTAATGCAACGTCAAAAGGTTATAGCATATGCATCCAGACAACTTAAGAATCATGAAGAAAATTATTCCACTCATGATTTAGAATTTGGAGCTATAATTTTTGCCCTTAAGATTTGGAGACATTACCTATACGGTAGTAAGTTTACTGTGTTCACCGATCATAAGAGTTTAAGGTATGTCTTCGGGCAAAAGGAATTGTGATGTGTTCAAAATGCAACATATAAATTTCATCAATTGTGGCATAAAACTAACCCTTTTTAGTACTAATGTTGGAAAAAGTGTGATTTTGTCTTCCTTTTGTATTTTCAGGATTAAATGAGCTCAAATTAACAAAAGAAGCAAACAGACATCAAAATCTAACATAAATACAAGAAAAGGAACAAGACGTGACATGCCCGACCCCACGACAACATCTTCCCAAGCAAAACAAGACATCAGAAGCCTGAACACGCCCCGTGCTCAGCCAGCACGGGGGCGTGCCCAAGTGTCAGCATAAAAGACAAAGTGGTAGAAGCTTCTATTGCCCACCACGGGGCCGTGCTCAGCAGACACGGGGCTGCGCTCAACTATAAGATTCACACAATCCAGGCAAATCTTCATAGTACAAAGATTCTTCTGCACACGGGGTCGTGCTCAGCGGACACGGGGGCGTGGTCAACTAATAAGACAAAGCTGCATTAAATGAAGAAAGAGAGGATGTGGACATGGGGCCGTGCCCGAGCTTCTGTTCAGCCTATAAATAGGAGTGCTTGGCTTAAGCTCAAACCATCCCTTGGCACACCACCTCTCTCACACTTCACCCACCACCCACCACCACCATAACACCATCATCCACCACCATCATCCATTGTCCATCATAGAGTGTGTGAGTCATCTCGGGATCCAAGATTGATCGTAAGAGTTCTTGACAATCAAGGCCATGTTTGCCTAAGTCTCTTACATCACTTGGTGAAGACAAAGTGTCTAGTGTAATACTTTTTATTTATAATCTTTTGCACTTTTTACTTGGTTTTGTATTAATGACTTTAATAACTAGTTGCTTATGTTGAATGTGATATTTCCTTATTGTTTGTCCGTGGTGTCTTGGCATTATTTTACTGTCTATATAAAATAAAAGATTTTCACCATTCATATCTCCACGGTCTATATGGAGGTATGTTGGCTACCTGGTCGGGGGTTAAGGGAACGGTTTGGTAAAGGTCTTGCCATTGTTCAGCGTTTAGAGGTCCTACAATGGACCTGGGTCAAATTTAGTAGGACCTCCTTCAATACTTAATGGTATTGGATGGCGGGGGTCCAAACTCTTTGATCCCCTCATAAGTTAACTACTATTAATACTATAACCCGGCTATTTAGGACTATATCCCTGTTGACTCAGACTACTTAGTCGAGGGTAACGTCCCCTCCAAAAGAGGGGCCTACCATAATTTGCATTAATAACTTAATTAATTATCTTCCAATAATCCACCCTTTTAGGATTGTATCCTTGCTGACTCAAACTACTGGGGTGAGGGTAGCATCACCTTCAAAAGAGGGGCCTACTACAATAACTAAGATAATCTCTTAAAATAGTGCAAAAGTGCGGAAATAATCAAAGGTTACACTAGATACGAGTCGGAACCAAGTGATTCATCTTGTCTATCTGTTTTTCTTTTTATTTTATTTTCAGCATTTTAGTTAGTTTTTATTTTTCTTAGTTTAAAACATTTTTCTAACCTTTTTATTTTGATTAGACGTTGAGGATAAACTGGTACTAAAAGCTCTTGTGTCCTTGGACGACCTCGGTATCTTGCCAACACTATACTACGCTCACGATGGGTGCACTTGCCCATTTGTGTGTTTAGTGTTAGTAAAATATCGTGCTTTATAAATTTAAAACTTGGCTAAAAATAAGTGTTAAAGGGGCTTAAAATATACACCTAATATATATAACACTTCACACGCATCAAATTGAATATGAGACAAAGACGCTGGATGGAACTACTTAGTGATTATGATTGTGATATTCAGTATCATGCAGGAAAAGCAAATGTAGTTGCTGATGCTTTAAGTCGAAAATATCACGAATAGCCAAAAAGGGTACGTTCTCTTAAATTAAATCTACAAGTAGATTTAAATAAACAGATTAGAAAAGCACAAGAATCAGTAATCAAGGATGATACTGAAAAACTAAAAGGAATGATCAAGGAATTAGAACATGGAACAGATGGAATTTGGAGATTCCATAAGAAAAGAATGTGGATACCTAAATTAGGAAACCTACGTCATCGCATATTAGAAGAAACCCATAAGTCTAAATATACGATGCATCCAGGAAGCGATAAAATGTACCAGGATTTAAGAAAGAATTTCTGGTAGATATGAATGAAAAAGGACATAGCAGCCTATGTTTCTAAATGTTTAACCTGTTCACAAGTTAAAGTTGAACATCAGAAACCTTCAGGTTTATTGCAGTAGTTAGAAATGCCTGTTTGGAAATGAGAATTGATAACCATGGATTTTGTTACTAAATTACCCAAAACAAAGAAAGGTAATGATACAATCTTGGTGATTGTAGATAGACTAACCAAGTCAGCTCATTTCCTATCAATGAAAGAAACTTTTAGTATGGAACAATTAGCTAAATTGTATGTAAATGAAGTAGTTTCTTTACATGGAATTCCTTTAAATGAAGTAGTTGTATGTAAATGAAGTAGTTTATTTCATGTATCTAATCTCAAGAAATGCTTAACTGATGAGTCACTAATAGTACCTCTTAAGGATATAAAGGTAAATGAGCAATTAAAGTTTATGGAAAAGCCTCCACAAATTAAAGATAGAAAAGTTAAGAAGCTCAAGCACAAAAGACTAGTTCTAGTCAAAGTGAAGTGGGACTCCAAAAGAGGACCAGAATACACATGGGAGCTTGAATCAGAAATGCAAAGGAAATACCCACAACTGTTCCAGTAGACCTTGAGGACGGGTTCTAAAACAAGGTGGGGAGGATATAACAACCCTCCCGAATATTTTTCTGACATCCTGTTATATTTTAAAATACCCCTAAATGTCTCAATATGTACCCCGTATGTGAAAACCGAGCCCAAAATACGTTATGCCATTAAAAATAAATAAAAAACAAAGAAAATGGGTTTCAGGCGAGCCGCGTAAGCCTTCACTTAACCCTTATGCGGGCCGCGAGAAGGTAAAAGCTAGCGAAACCCTGGGCCGCCACGTGGCCCAAAACATGTCGAACCTATATGCTAACCCGGATCACCTAAACCCTACCCGGGCTACTACGCGGGCCGCGTAACCCTTGGGTTTCACTTTACGCGGGCCGCGAGAGAACCAGAAAACAACCCTATATAAGAAGGCCTCGGGATTTCATTTTCCGTCGCACAATTCTTTTCATTCTCAACGAATTCTCTCATAATAGGCATAATATTCGAGTATAATACCCCCTAATTAGAGAGGTTCTGCTCCGTTGTAAGTATTATAACCCCAGTTTCGTATTAGATACGCTGCCCGATTGATCCAGGGTTCCGTAACAACTGTCGTGGTTCTGCCCGGCGTAGTTGTTGGAATACCTTCTCGGGGAGGGTATCATTAATATAAATAAAGGGTTATTATACTAACATATGTACATTTGTGTAAATTATAGATTAACTCCAGGAAACCCTAGAAGAAGTCTAAAACAGCAATGTGAATTTATCCGCTTTTTGTTAACCTTTTTGTGAACTATTTTACAAAACCTTAAATGGTTAACAATGAGATTAAACAGTGATTGAGTCTTTGTAGTTCTTCAATTACTGCCGGTATGTTGGGGTTTTGTATACAAAATGTAGAACACGTTACCATTGGACGACGAGTTAGCCAATGTGTAATATGACCCACCAGTCAGGATTGACAGTACTGAATGAGTAATTGTGTAGAAATAAACAACGTGATCGCTCTCAATACTATGTTAATTGATAAAATATTTCTTGTTTAAACTGGGATTCACTCACCAGTATTTTCCACTGACAAATGTTTTTAAAACGCGTTTCAGGTAACACAATGTGACAGCCAATTAGTAAAAAGCCAGCTGTAGAGCACTGACGGCTTGGAAAAATGTGGCTATAAAAGTTACCAAAAAGACGATGTTTTAAATTCAATAAAATAGAGTTTATCCCTATAAACGTGTTGTAATAAAGAAACTTGGGTTTACCCATGTGATTATAAATAAAAAAAATATGGTGGTTTTACTCTGATAAACATTTCCTAACTGTGGTCCTGATGTAATTTCCGCTGCCAAATTAATAATTAAAATAACTGATACCACCACAAACGAATGTTCGAGGACGCCCGTTCCCGAGACAGATAAGGGGGTGGGGGTTGCGACACACACAGAGTAGATTTCTACTCATAGAATAAGGTATCTACGTGTAGGATGATATGAGAGCAAACCTTACTCCTATCATAGATTATAGATAAACTTTTCAAATAGTGAACTCATTGTCAATTTTTTTAACTTCCAACAAAGCACGGCCACCAGGGTATACCCATAGGCAAAATACTACTCACACCCATGATTGCAGACAGCACTGATGACCTAGCCCGCCACCAATTCCAGAGGAATCCCACCGTCAGAAGGCCTACTGTGATAAAACCTTTGGTTCACGCTTGAGATTTTGTCACAAACGAAACTCCAACCGACGACCTCATCTAGAGAAATTCATCTAGATACCGTTATAACACTGCCCTTTCTGTCCTTTGGTGAGCTGTAATCATGAGACACAAGTATTATATATATATATATATAGGGAGGGGCTCATGCGAGAATCACCCTTATTGTGAGAACCAATGTGAACACAACCTAAAATAGCTAAAAAAACCCTAAAAAACCTAACCCCCACCCCCCCCCCCCCACCCAAAAACCTAAACCCCCCCCCCCCCCAAAAAAAAACCTAACCCCCCCCCCCCCCCCAAAAAAACCTAAACCCCCCCCCCCCCAAGCTAAAAAAAACCTAAAAAAACCTAAAAAAAACCTAACCCCACCCCCCCCCCCCCCCAAAAAAAAGCCTAAACCCCCCTCCCCCACCCCCCAAAAACCTAAACCCCCCCCCCCACCCCCCCCCCCAAGCTAAAATGCTAAAAACTAAACCCCCAAAAAACCTAAAAAAATCTAAAAAAAATCTAAAAAAATCAAAAAAAAATCCAAAAAATTTTTTTTGATTTTTTTAATATTTTTTAGGTTAAAATCGCTACTTTTCGAAGCAAAAAAAAAATTTTTTTTTTTTAAAAAAAAAAAAAAATTTTTTTTTTTTTTGGTTCGAAAAGTAGCGATTTTAACCTAAAAAATATTAAAAAAATCAAAAAAAAAATTTTTGGGTGATTTTTAGCTATTTTTAGGCATTTTTGGTGTGTTCACATTGGTTCTCGCGGTTCTCGCAATAAGAGGTGGTTCTCGCATGATCTTCTCCCTATATATATATATATAGGATTAGGTTTAAGAGTGAACACTAGTGTAGCTTGCGAACTAAGTGAACTAATCCTGGCCATACACGTGTGTAGATCAATGGCCAAGATTTAATGTTGAAATACACTAGTGTATTTTACGATTTGATGATGAGATCCTGGCTATACACGTGTGTAGATCAATGGCCAGTATTTGTTCACTCAGTTCACAAATACATTATATATATATATATATAGGTAGAGGATCCTGTACATTAATTTAGAAGTGTGAGAAGTGTATTATAACACTATATAACACCATATAAACACCGTATAACACTATGTAACACCATATAACACTATGTAACACTATATAACAAATATAACACTATATTTTGTCTGATAGCATGTCTATGATAGATAGAGGTGCACAAACTGGTTAATTTTAATAACTGGTTCGGTTAACCAGTTATACCGGTTAATTTGACTTTTTGACTTTAACCGGTTAATGCTTTAACCGGTTATTACTTTAACCGATTATTTTTTTAACTGGTCCGGTTAATTACTTTAACCGGTTCGGTTAATTAACCGGTTATTTTCGGTTATTAACCGGTTTTTTTTGCCTTTTTTTTGAATTTTTCGGTTATTTTTTCGGTTAACCAGTCTATCGGTTAGAAAACCGGTTTAAAAAAACCGGTTTAAAAAAACCGGTTATTATACTAAACACTTATAACCGGTTACTAACCTACGGTTAAAAATAACCACTAACCGGTTATTCCTAAATCGGGTATTAACCGGTTACGGTTTCGGTTAATAACCGGTTACGGTTAATTAACCTGTTATTTTGTGCATCTCTAATGATAGATGTATAGTGTTATATATTGTTATATAGTGTTACATTGTGTTATATGGTGCTACATAGTGTTATACGGTGTTTATATGGTGTTATATAGTGTTATACATAGTGTTATAATACATTTCTCACACTTCTGAATTAATGTACATTATCCCTACCCTATATATATATACACACTATTGTAATAGAAAAAGAAATAATTATAATAGGTTGATTAAAAAGAAATGATTTAGAATGAGTTGGTTAGAAAAAAATAATTATATATATGATGGGTTGATTGAGGAGAAAAAGTTAAATATCACCTATTGTTCATATATATGCCCTTAATTTTCTATTAGTCTATAATTTTATTAGCTTAATAATAAATAGTAAATATCAATACCCTCTTATTTATTTAGCAACTAATGAATTAGGTTTATACAATAACATTAAGAGTATGAGACAAGCAAGTTTTCTAAAAACACCATTTTGATAAGCATTTCAAACAAACACAATTTTGATAGTTATTTCATGAACACTTTTTAGGGAAAAATCTCCAAATTAGTTCAATAGAAAAGTAGGATGCATAAAGTATAGAAAATGAACGAACATGCATGTAGGGTAACAAAAGTTATTCACATGACTAAACTTTTTTCTTAGATCAAATTTAAATGTTGACCAAAGAGATGAATTGAGGTTGGAAGAATGATTTGTTTTAGGGTAGGTTGTGGGAGTCTAAATGATTATTACTTTTTTTTTTTTTGTCAAAAAAGGGGTGGCATAGCGTGCTTAAGGATTTGACTATGCCTCCCATATGCAATCATATGTAGCCTATGGTTTTAATTAATGTTTTTATGATTTATTTATAATTTATTTTTTTAGCGATAAACTACATGATTTTTTAAGCTGGAGGATGTGGTATAAAGCAGCTAGGGGCTTTATCACACCACATCACGTCCACATCACACAAGAGGCTTTAAAGCCCTTTCCTTTAACTTGCAGGGTGTGGTATAAAGTCCCCATCATCATTACCTAATTATTTTTTATTTAAATTTAAACATTATTTATTTTTGATATATTAATTTATAACTCATAATTTAAATAATAAAAATAATATGCCATAATTTAAATAAAAAAAATACAATGTCATAATTAAAATAAAAAAAAATACAAAGTCACTCATCGTCTTCATCGTCTCCTCCTTGTTCACGATAAAACCATAGGTGTTCGGTCAAATCAGCTCGAAGATTATGGTGTGTGTTCCTGTCACGTATCTTCGATCGGATAACTTCTTTTTCAGCGTATGTTAGTAGTGGGTTCGTCGGTTGGTTACTTTAATCATAACTTTCTCCACAAAACGCTCTACCCGAGTCCTCCAATATCATGTTATGCAAAGTGATGCACGTATACATGACGTTTCTCATTTTACTTTTTTCAAGTATGCTCGACGGTTGGGCGGATGATAGACCATCTCTTTTTAACACACCGAAAGCCCGCTCGATATCTTTTCTTGCTGACTCTTGTTTCTTCATACATTCTTTTTTCGTTATCTGGACACGAAAGAGTTCACCAACGTCGCCCACTCCGGATAAATACCGTCTGTGAGACATTACCCATACTTATACTCCACGTCGTTTACATAGAATGAAGTATTTGGTGCAACACCATCTATGACATCGTCGAAAATATTCGAAGATTGTAAAACTGCGATGTCATTGTTTGCACCGGCAATACCAAAGTACACTTGCCAAATCCATAAATCTTAAGACGCGACCGCTAGTAATATTAAGGTAGGACCATCGTGGTCACCACAATGGTGTTGCCCTTTCCAAGCGGTTGGACATGTCGCCCAATCCCAGTGCGTGCAATCAAGACTAACCAACATCCCAGGAAACCCGTGTATCCACTGATGGGCCTCGTATAAAAGTGGAACGTCGGCAACGGTTGATATCCTCAAATATCGCCTCTCATACAGAAACATAACACCTAATAAAATAGTGTTAATAAAAAATAATAACAATAAAAATAATAAACTGTAAATTTAAAAAATAATAACACTAAGAATAAAAATAATAATCTGTAAATTAAAAAATAATAATAATAATAACAATAAATAAAATTTACCTTCATAGAAATTTTCAAGAGAATCACAACACATTCTTGACGACATCCTTAAATATTCATCTCACGCATCACTCGCTGTGTCGTACGATAGTTGGCTAATTGCTGCAGTACACTTTTGTATCCCAGAGAAACTAACTTTGCGACTAGCACTTTCTCTTTGTGTGAAAAAAAGGAATTCGCCCGCAAGATCATTAAATTTTTTTAGGAACAGACGACAGCTCATACGAAACCTACGCCTAAACTGGACATCATCGTACAACGGATTTTCACAAAAATAATCTTGCATTAAACGTTCATGAGCACCTAACCAATCTCGTTCAAGAGCCGGTTGTCGGGTACGCGATGTAGAGGATTGGGCTTCTTCTCGCAAATAATTAATCGTCTCCTGCGTAATTGCGATAATCATATCGTCAAGAACACCGTCGGATGAAGAGCTCGACGAATCGGATGACATTCTTAAAAATGATTGGGTAGAATTTATGTGTTTTTTTCTTTGTGATTGGTGTGTGTTTTAATTTGTGATTGGTGTGTGTTTTAGTCTGGGATAGGTTTGTATATATATTTGAATTAAAAAAAACTTTTTTTTTAATCTGAACGTTGGCCAACGGTCAATTTTGACCAACTACCCTCGATCAAATCAACAAACCATCATTAACGTGCTGGCGAGACCTTCAGGGTGCCCCCCTTTAATTTTGCGGTGTGGCTGGTGGCGCCCCAGGGGCGCTATCGATGCTGAAGTGGTGGGGTGACGCCATGCCATACCCATCGTCCTTAATAACAAACCACACTACTAAAATATATACCATTTATCTCCAATGAAATAGTGGAAACTCTTACTGTGGGAAGCGACAGGACTTCGTGGAGCGGAGGGAAGCGACAGCACCGGTTAGAGTAGTGGAAACTCTTACTGTGGAGGGGAGGAGAGGAAGAGGCAGACCCAAACTGACATGGGATGAGTAGATTAGGCATGATTTACTAGAGTTGCAACTTTCTGAGGACATGGTCCACGATAGGACTTCGTGGAGGCGTAGGATTAGGGTTAAGGACTTCTAGAGGGTATTGTAGAAAGGTCTTAGGTGTTTTTCATGGACGTAGGCTTTTCCTTTTCTCTAAGGGACTTTTCCGATGATTGCCTTCTTGTGTCTATGATGTTGTATGCTATTATACATGATTTACATTATGTGTACGCCCAAAATGATGTTACAGGCCATTATACATGTTTCACATTATATTGTCCCACTCTTATCACTTTCTTAGTATGGCCGACTTCTTATTTCTGTATTCTTTGACTTGGTATGTTGGTTTGCTGTTCGCTTTCGAGCCGAGGGTCTCTCTGGAAGCAGCCTCTCTGTCCTTATGGATAGAGGCAAGGTCTGCCTACATCCCACCCTCCCCAGACCCTACAAATAACTCTGCTATCTGTGGGATATACTGGGTATGGTTGTTGTTGTTGTTGTATCTCCAATGAAATAGAAACCTCGTTAATAGGCGACAATTGTGGAGCCAGTCAATCACCACAATATATTCTCTTTGACCACTTTATTTCCATATCACTGTTTCCATATTGTATTTTCAATTAGGAGAAATCATCTCCATTCATCTTGTAATACCTCCAGTATATATTCGTACATATGTTGTAATACAAAATCATTGGGATTTGCACATTATCATGGTATCAGCCTAAAAGAGATCCCTCTTTTTCTTCTTCAATCGGTCCTCTCTTTCCCTGTCAATCTCCCTATTTCTGCTCCTCTGTTCTTTTTTTTTTAGCACCACCATGTCTACCACTGCTGACCTCTCTTCCATCCCTCTCCACTCTCTCACTCACCTAATCAACATCAAACTCACCTCAACAAATTACCTAACTTGGGAGAAGCAAACAACTGCTGTTTTATCCTATCTTGGCCTTCTACACCATGTCGATGGCACCACAAAGCCGCCACCCGAAACCCTAACCAAAGATACTAAAACCACCGAGAATCCCGAATTCCTAACCTGGAAGACAGCCGATCAGAAAGTTCTTCTACTCATAAATTCTACTCTCACAGAGGAAGCCATGGCTGAAACAATAGGGCACTCCACAGCCCGTTCGGTTTGGACAGCCCTGGCTAATGCCTATAGCCACTGCTCTATTGAGCGCATCCACAATCTAAAAGATAGTCTTCGGACTCTCCAAAAAGGTACTTCCTCTGTCTCAGACTTCGGTCGGAAGTTTAAGGCCATTTCCGACCAACTAGCCGCCATTGGCCACCCGGTTAGTGATGAAGATAAGAGGCACTGGTTCCTCTGTGGATTGGGAGCCAGTTTCGAAAACTTCTCCACCTCTCAGCGTACAATTCACCCCGCTCCATCCTTTCGTGACCTCTTGGCCAATGCCGAGAACCAGGAGATGTTCGTACAAAAACTTCATGGTTCTCAACAACCGGAAGCAGCCTTCTATGCAAATCAGTCCAAAAATAACCGTACTTCATCCCGTGGCCGTGGACGCAACAACTCCAATCGGGGTCGTGGAAACAACTACACGAAACGTCGTCCTCATTGCCAATTATGTCGAACCGAAGGACACTATGCAAGTGCCTGCCCAAATCTCGCTTCATATGCAAAAAAGGCCGCTCCCATCGATGCTAACTTAGCACACGCGTTTCACGCACAGTGCAACATAAATCCGGACACTCCGGATTGGACCGCCGATTCAGGTGCAACCACACATATGTTAAAACATAAAAACGGTCTAAACTTCTTTAAAAAACAAACCGGTAACATGAGTGTCAGCTTTGGAAACGGCCAATCTTTACCCGTCACTCATATAGGGAACACAAACTTAAACGATTCTATTTCTTTACAAAATGTCATTGTTGTTCCAAATCTCACAAAGAATCTACTATCCATTAGTAGACTCACAAATGACTCACCGGTTGATGTCTTGTTTTCTAACAATTACTTTCACATACAGGACCGCAAAACGGCGGAAGTTCTAGCTAGATGCATTTGCGAAAATGGCTTCTATGTTCTTACCCAAGGTCACAAGTCTCTCGTTGCTGCGCTCTCGGCTTCTCATCTTCGTGCTTCTTTCAATAAATGGCATAATCGCCTCGGTCATGTTTCGTTTGATACAATTGCTACTTTAAACAAACTTGGTCATGTTTTTGTTACCTCATTATTACCCAAACCGGGTCTTTGCAATTCGTGTGAGTTATCAAAAGCCAAACGTTTACCTTTTATTGAAAATTTTAAACGTGCGCAACACACTCTAGACTTAATTCACTGTGACCTTTGGGGACCCGCACCAATAGCCTCTACCGATGGCTATTTGTACTACGTTATTTTTGTGGACGACTACTCTCGGTTCACTTGGTTTTATCCCCTCAAGGCTAAATCCGACTTTTACAATACTTTAATCACTTTTTTAAATCTTGTACAAAATCAATTCTCCACCACTGTCAAAGTTTTTCAAAGTGATGGTGGAACCGAGTTCACAAATAATCGTGTAAAAAATCATTTTCAACAAAACGGGATACAACATCGTTTATCATGCCCTCATACACCACAACAAAACGGAAGAGCGGAACGAAAACATCGTCATATCACTGAAACCGGTCTGGCAATGATGTTCAGTGCAAATGCTCCATCCACTCTTTGGATTGATGCCTTCACTTCCGCTACTTACATCATAAACCGACTTCCGACAAAAATCCTTAACAACAAATCTCCCTTTGAGATTTTGTTCAATCAACCACCAACTTACTCAAACATACGAGTTTTTGGTTGTCTTGTCTATCCTTACCTTCGCGACTATACCAAAAATAAACTCTTACCTAGAAGCACACCTTGCATTTTTATCGGTTATAGTCCAAAACACAAAGGTTTTCGATGTCTTGACTCCACCACGGGTCGCATTTACATCACAAGACATGCCAAATTTGGTGAGGATCAACTTCCCTTTAAATCATCATCTCACTCTACGGATATTTCCCTCATCCCTTTCACCAATTTTGAAGACACCATACCCTCCCCAACTCAACACACCTCCACTCCACCACCCTTACCCACTGTTCAACATTCACAAACAAACTCTCCTTGTTCTCACTGTCCACCAGAAATTCCTCAACCACATACCCACACTCACCCAACAATGCCCGCATCTAACCCACTTCCACCCATACCCAGCCCATCAACCACTCCCACTCCCACTCCCGAATTCCAACCTACTTCATACGGCTCACCCCTTACACCTTCTCAGCCCACATCACCGGCCCAAACCAACTCTCCTCAACACTCCACTACACCCGAATCCACTTCTACCAATACCGACCCCACTCATCCGTCATCGACCCCGCCATCCGACACCAACAACTCTCAAACCGCAAATGATCACCCCATGACCACTAGATCTAAAGCTGGTATCTTCAAACCGAGACATTTTGCCAACCTTACCTCTTTATACAACCATCCTCTTCATCATTCTCTTCTCTCCGTTCACGTACCCAAAGGCATCAAAACTGCCTTAAGAGACACTAAATGGGTACACGCCATGCATGACGAAGTTAAAGCCCTTCATAGAAATCATACTTGGCAACTTGTTCCACGTCCTTCTTCTACAAACATCATCGGTTCCAAATGGATCTTTCGGATAAAATACAAAGCCAATGGCTCCATTGATCGCTACAAAGCACGATTAGTTACTCAAGGTTTCAATCAAGTACCGGGAGTCGACTTTTCTCACACCTTTAGCCCCGTGGTAAAATCGTCCACCATTCGAGTGGTACTTAGCCTTGCCACCATTCAAAGGTGGAAGTTGCGACAACTTGATGTCAACAATGCCTTTCTCAACGGCAACCTAACCGAAACCGTTTTCATGGAACAACCACCGGGATTTGAGGATCCCCAACATCCCACTCATGTATGCAAACTAAATCGCGCAATCTATGGCCTAAAACAAGCCCCACGAGCTTGGTTTCAACGCCTAAGTGCATTCCTTCTCACACTTGGTTTCAACTGTAGCAGAGCCGACCCCTCCTTGTTTGTCTTCCACCGTGATGCAACCTTAATATATCTCCTAGTATATGTCGATGACATCATCATCACGGGAAATAATGAAACTTTCATTTCCTCATTCACATCTCGTCTTCACAAAGAGTTCAACATCAAAGATCTAGGTCTTCTTAGCTTCTTTCTTGGCTTGGAAGTCACTCACACAAAATCCGGACTCTTCCTAAACCAATCAAAATATGCCTACGACATTCTCTCTCGTGCCGGTCTCCTTGACTCCAAACCCGTTGCTACACCTCTCACTCCCAAAGACATCTTCCACTCGACCGGTCAACCATTCCATGACCCTTCTCTCTATCGCTCTCTAGTGGGTGCACTTCAATATCTTACCATCACTCGTCCGGATCTCTCTTATGCTGTTAACCAAGCAAGTCAATTTCTTCAAAATCCCACCACATATCACTTTCAACTTGTTAAAAGAATTCTTCGTTACCTTAAAGGCACATTATCACATGGTTTAACGTTTGATAGGCCACCTAACACTACTTTATTAGGTTTTTCTGATGCAGATTGGGCTCGTTGCATTGACACTCGAAGATCTACGTATGGCTACTGCATTTATTTAGGTGGAAACTTAGTCTCTTGGAGCGCAAAGAAACAACCAACCGTCTCTCGTTCAAGCTGTGAATCGGAATACAGGGCTATGGCAAACACGGCGTCAGAACTCATCTGGATAACACATCTTCTACGTGAACTTCATGCATTACCACCGGGACCTCCAACGCTTTTTTGTGACAACAAAAGTGCATTATTCTTAAGCCAAAATCCCATCTCTCACAAAAGAGCCAAACACATCGATCTCGACTACCATTTTGTTCGAGAACTAGTGGCTGCAGGACGACTTCACACACGGTTTATCTCCACGGACAACCAAATTGCGGACATATTCACCAAGAGCCTACCGAAACCATTATTTGAAAATTTTCGCGCAATGCTTCGACTCGAGCCCTATCCGTCTCCCATTGACGGGGGGTAATAGGCGACAATTGTGGAGCCAGTCAATCACCACAATATATTCTCTTTGACCACTTTATTTCCATATCACTGTTTCCATATTGTATTTTCAATTAGGAGAAATCATCTCCATTCATCTTGTAATACCTCCAGTATATATTCGTACATATGTTGTAATACAAAATCATTGGGATTTGCACATTATCACTCGTCATTTTAAAAAAAGGAACACCAATGTAGCACCTTGACAACGGTAGGCTTAATTTTAATTAGTTGATTTCAAAAACTTTTGTAAAACTGAAACTAAATTAGAAAAACGGATTGTAACAGGTTGTTAGATATGTATTTAGATATTTTTATATTTAATTTCCAAACGAATCAAATGAATAGGCATGGAACCTTCAATTTTCACTCGTGACATATTTTGAATAACAACTTACTCTCGAGTGGTGAGTGTAGTGTCACACCCCAACCGATGGCGGAATCATCAGGGCGTGGCACTGAGCGAAACAGATTGTCTAGAAGTTTCCATAACAACTATAATTACCAATTATTTAAAGCAACATTTCTTATATCATGTCATAAAAGATATCATAATTATTACAGACAAGATCTAGTCAAATTGTTCTGTTCTGACAACTCAGATTTTTAAGTACAGACAATTTATTAGTGTTCTAGGTCTTTCCTAGCCTCGATTTCACAGCAAGCAAAGCATCTAAACACCTTAAGCACCTGTCACATACGTTAAAGTAAAAGTAAATACACATAGTGTAAAGGTGAGCATACAAGTTTAATAAATATAATAGAGTTCGAAATCATTTACGCATAACCAGCACGTACACAGTGTAAAATGAGGCATGTTAGTTATCGACATGAACCTATCGATACCAATGACTGCGGGTTGACTGCCCAAGGCAGTTCGCGATACACACTCACCACTGTGAGCCATGTAACTAATTTTCCTTAACAACCCCTGAGTGAACAGGTGCTGAGTCCAAACTAATAGTACTACCGTTGCTAAGGCAGGTAGACAGCATTCCATGTGTAAACATAACAAACAAGCATTCATTAAGTCACGTATAACATGCAGTAACGATTAGCGTTAAAGTATTGCGTAGTGTGTTCGAGGTAATTTAGCATAAGTAACGTATGTAACACCCAAAAGTGCATAAAGCAAAAAGGGTTCGAGTATACTCACAGCGATTCATGGATTGAAGGGAGCGCTTAGAGCGGAAATTAGCCTGATCAGAACGATAGCATAATGATAAGTGGCGCGTAAAACGGAACAAAGTGTCAGTGGGTCGAACAGCAATCCGATCGGATTGCAATCCGATCGGGTAGCCGGTCGATTGGGTGACAATCCGCTCGGATGGTCATCCGATCGGGTGACCCTTCGAGTGGATTGTTACTTCGCTTACGAAAGATGTGTTTGTGTATGATGGCTTGTCTTTTGAAGTTTTCGTTGTAACATTTTGAAAATAAAGAAGTATCTCTACCTTTCAGGTTGGTCGATCGAACGACCGTTCGATCGGACGACAAACCGATTGGTTGGACACTTTTAGTAAGAATAAGTTCACAGCAGTTTGTCACTCGATCGAATGGTAGTCCGATCGGGTGGCAACCCTTGTGCATTGAACATGTTGAAAATTGTTTAAGTGTTGAAGTCAGAACATCTCATGGTCGAGTGTTAATCTGATCGAGTGGTAATCCGATCGGACAGCATTTCGTTCAATGTTCGACCTCAAAAGTTTGAAAATAAAAGTTGAGTGTGGGGCCAAGGTGTAAGCCGATCGGGTGGCAACCCGATCGGGTGACAATCCGATCGGACAGCAGTCCGATCGGGCGGCACTCCATCCTGGTCGGCCTGATCGTCTTACACTCGGTTGTTTTCGATGGGTTTAAGTTCTATCAGGACGGTGTGACAACGAGCTAATCAACAGAACCTCATCTTGACACAAGTGACCCGATCGAACAGGAATCACCCAAGTTCAACCAGTTAACCGGTTCAAGACGGTTGTTCTTGCTTAACCCAAAATCGGTTGTCTCGTTGGTAGAACTCAGATCTTGAACCAACACATCACCAAGAAGGAGTAGAAGGTTAGAACAAGGTTTGAATCTATCGGTTTGAGTGCATTGAGTGTAAAAGAGTTGAAAGAAAGTTAGAAACCATCTTTCAATCCTTTTTCACCATGAATATGTTTAGATCTATGCAAGATCTTTGTTTATTTGTGTGGAAATCGTTCAGATCTAAGTTGTTCTTGGCGGATTTAAAGTCAAAACATGAAGTTCATAAGAACACCATGATGACATCATCCTAAAACACCTCAAATCTAGTGATTTCACGGTTAAAAGTTAAGATTCAAAAGATAGAAAGGTGTAGGAGTGCGTGTAGATCAATAAAGTACAAGATTTAGATGGAAAACTTACAAGAATCACGAGAAATCTGAACAAAAGTGGGTAAGAAGCGCTGGTCGGACGAGAGGTGCAGAAAAGGTAAGTTTGTGATGTTGAGAGGGGTATTTATAGGCTTTCCATACAAGGAAAGGGGGAGGAGAGGGTTGGTCGATCGGGTGGTAACCCGATCGGGTGGCAGCCTGATCGAGTGGCACCTCGATCGGATGGCAGCCCGATCGGGTAGCAGCTCGATCGGCTGGCCACTCGATTGGAGGGCACAGTGCGATGAGTTTTGCTGTTTCGATTGTGATTGCGAGCGTTGCGATGCGATAGAGTTCCTAGTCAAATTACTTTTAATCCCAACTACTATATCAACATACAATCATCCTTATTTCACATTCGTTTAGCGTTTGTGATTCGATCGCGATTGAGTTTCGTTTGCGTTTCGATTAATCACACAACATAAACATAAATAAACATGCCACAAGTAACACATAAGGTACACACACACATATAACAATATTCAGAACGCGTAATTCGAGTTACGAGTGCGATTGCGGTAAGCGATAAAGCGATCATACATGCGATAATCATCGAATAAACCTCGATTATTAATAAGTACTCCATATAATACAACTAACGTAAAGCATAAAATAGACTATCTGTTGGATCCGAGTTTCTTTTTTATTGTATTTTCGTTTGAAATTAAGATGGAAATGAAAGAGTTGTGCAGCGGAATTAAGATGAAAACAAACTTTGCATACAATCAAACAGGAGTAATACTTTTAATCAAACATCTTTTCACAATGAACCGAATGATTGAATTTGTTTCAACAACGATTACAATGATTGATGTAAGAATGCAAACTCCCCCTCAGCCAGAGCTCAGTAGTTTGTTCGTGCAAAGAAGACGATGTGGTGAAAGAGCTAATAGAACAGTACAAAGTACTGAACTATTTATAGGCACTTGCAAACCACTGAGCATCTTTAGCTGACGTCACCATGAAAGTGACATCTAACCTCCTAACAAACTCTAACCTCTGATCTATACAAACACTGATGTAGTAACTACTGCTATTACAATCTATTACATGAAAGACACTTAAACAGCTGCTGCATCCTTCCACTGCTGTGAATCCAGCAGTGCTTGTCCGGATCAGCAGTACTTGACTCAAGGCAGAAGATTGAGTCAGCAGAGCTTTGGTCTTCCATCAGTCTTTGACAATGGTCAGTAGATGCAAAGCAGCAGTTGTAGGTCAGCACTTAGTAAGATCAGCAGATAGGAGGTCAGCAGATATGAAACCACTTTCAAGGGGAGAGATTTGCATGAACTAATCTGTAATCGTCTGCTTATTCTTGATCCACTGTTCTGATCCAGTTTTGGCTTTAATTATCTGTTCCTCTGATAGGGTTCAATCCCAACAATCTCCCCCTGGAACAGATAATGCCAAAACTCTTCATTATTTGTGGAATTCTTTATTGCCTCATCAACAGCTCCCTTATCTGACCTTTAAATTGTAATTCAAAGTCTAGGGCGTCTGTATCTTCATCATCCCTGCTAAGTGGAAGATCAAGGAGATCCTGCAAATCTTCAAGACTCAGGCCAAGAGCTTGTTCCCTTGATATTTTCTCCACTACTCCATCAGACCTGAGCAAAGTCAATACGCAGGTCTGTTTGTCAGTTTCCCACTTTTGTATTTTTGAGCCTGGTGGGTTTCTTGGGAGATGTTTATTTGCAGAAGTATTTGGTGAGGCTGGCCTGTTCATAGCTAGCTGAGCAGCATTTGCAGATTGTTCCAATTCAAGATCTTCTTTTATCATTACTTCCGTGCCAGCTTTTACAATGGCATCTCCGGCTAAAAGATCTTGAATTGTTTCCATGCTAAACTGGTTTTTGCTCCTTCTTTTGTAGATGGCAGCACCAGCTGGAGCAGTGGTTCTTTTGACTTGCAGCTTTGGTGGTCTTTTTGAAACCGCTGCTTTGGAATAGTCAGGCTTTTGTGGAACTCTTGGATCTTTCTTTCTAAGTTCCTCTAATCTTTTATAGGTTGCCCTGACTCTATCTTCTCCCCACTTTGTCACAGAGTTCTTTGACCCATAATCAGCTAGAATCAGCTCCTCTTTCATTCTCCTCAGCTCTAACATCTTCTCAGCTTCAAATTGTTTGAATTTTTCAGGAGGAGTCTGCTTGACCTTATTTTTGATCATGTCTTGAATCCTGGCTGCTTCTTTTTCAAGCTCAGGAATGGTCCAGTTCTTGTACATGTGTTTCTCCCCCTTGTATTTCTTGTAGGTCATGATGTTTTCAATGTAGTCTTTTCTTAAGGACTCATCTGCCCTTTCTGAAATTTTCTGACATACATTTTTAGCAAAACGCTCCATAGCATTGACCTGTGAGAGTAAAAACTGATAGTTTTGTTGAAATTCTCTATCAGATTTCCCTTTTCTGTTTTTGATTGCAATATCCTCTGCTTGTTTGGCTTTGAGCTTCAAGTATTCTTCAATGTTGTTAGGCCTGGGATAATTTGCAATTGATGGCAAACTCCTTTTGGCTGGGTCATCTTCATAATAAAAAGATTTGATTTCTTCTCTGACTGCAATGAGTTCCAGAGGAAATGAGACACCAGCAGGAGGTAGTGATTGTATAATTTGAGCTGAAGAGAGAGGTATGGGTTTTGGAATAGTGACAAGTGACAGGGATTTTGAAGATGTTGGTGAAGGAGATGTGTCATCATCTTTTAAAATTAGCCTTCTCCTTTTTGTAGGAGGGACTGATGATGTTTTGAATGGAACAGTGGTGGTAGATGTAGTGGCAGTGGATTGTGATTGACTAACAGCTGTTGAAACAACTGGTGTTTCAACCACTGTTGTCATTACAACAGATGTTATAACATCTGCTGTCTTCTGCTGTATGTCAGCAGGTGTTGTTTTTGGTGGTGATGATGGTAAAACAGTGGATGTTGTGTGTGTTGAAGTGGTGTGTGTTGATGGAACAACTGTTTGGCAAGCAGTGGTTTTTGTAACTCCTGTTGCATCAGCTGTTTTGTATGGTGGTTTGTGAGCAGACTTTGAACGTCTGGTTGGAATGGATTTGGGTTGCCTCACTTTTCTAGTAGGCTTCTTCTTTTCCTCAACAGGATTTTCATAATCATTTGACCCAGAAGTACCCTGATCTGGATGATCCATTCTCTCCACTCTGGCTTTCCTTTTGGCCTCTCTATCCCTTTTTACACTTGCAACTGCTTCTGCTAGTGCATTTATTGTCACATCAATTTTCTTACTACCATCTGGCAAAGGGATCTTTTTGGTCATGTTTGAATTTTTTGGTTCAAGATAAAGACCATCCTCTATACCCTTCTGTTTCCACTCCTTCATTTTCTCCCCCTTTTTGGCATTATCTTCTGGGAGTTGATAAATGTAGCGTACTTGTGGAGGAGCAGTGCTAGTGGTGTGCAAGATCTGAGTTTTGAGAGCCTTTAAGTCAGCCTTAGTGTTCTTGAACCTTGACTCCATTGCATTTCTCAGTTGTTGTACATGTTTTTCATGTTGCTGATCTGCTAATTGTGCTTGTTGTTGGAGAAAAGATTGAAATAACTTCCAGAGCTCATTTGTAGCAGGTGCCCTTTGTGGAGCAGGTGCTTGAGGTGGAACAGCAGCTGATTGTACCTTCTGAACTTGTAACACCTGTTGTAGCATATCTTTGAGTTCTGCAACAGAGTTATCAAGTTTTTCAATGCGATCCGTCAATTTCTGGTACTTTAAACCATCACCCAAGTTAATGGGATCATCTGATTTCCCACTAGCAGTGGTTTTATCAGTGGTAGATATAGGGAGTATACTCCAAACATTAACCACTGATGCCCCTTTTTCTTGGTACTGGGGTCTTCTTCCTTCAACACTTGACAACCTTTTGATGTTGCCAGTAGGATAAATAAATCCACTGGTGGTTGGCAGAGGTGCTATAAAAGGAATTGCCTCCAAGGAAGTCTTATTAATGTAACCACTGTCCAAATGTAACCCAGTGGGTGTAACACTTATAGTGGCTGCTTCACTTGGATTACCACCAAGAGTTACTTGTAACTCAGGGGGTGTAACCTCCTCAGGTTGTGTTGGTGGGTTAGCAAAGATTGATACATCAGACCCAGTCAGTTGTTGAGGTATATTCTCATTTGTAGGTGATTGAGAAGGACTGGATAATGCCTGGTTCAAATCAATTGCATCCAACAGTGGTTTTATTGGTGAGGGAATTGTGGATGTGAAGGATGGTGTAGAAAGTGGAATTGCCCCGGGTATTGAGCGGTGGATGATAGAAACGAGTGTTTCTAGAGCATCATGATGTGGAGACCCTATTTGTACAACCTGTTCTTTTTGTGAAGAAGCAGGAGGAGTTGTGGTTATGGTTTGAGATATTTGTACCAATTGCTGTGAGGAAGTAGCAGCAGTGGTTTCTTGTGACATTTGTGTTGTCACAGGCAGAAGCTCTGGTATCTCATCCTCCAGAGATGCCGTTTTGATGGGTTTTGTGGGTTTTTGAGTTTTTCTTTTTGGCTTTTTGGAGATAGTAGGTGTGGGTTTCAAAGCAGTTGTGCTGCTGCTTTGATCACCTTGAGCAGTGGGCTCAACAGCAGATACCTGAGGAGCAGTTGTAACTGCTAAAATCAGCTCAGGCACCTCTGCTTGTGTTTTGCAAGGTGCTAACATTCTTGAAAATGTTTCAGTTGTTAAACTGTTTATTTGAATAGAATCACCTTGGTTTATTAAAGCTAAATCATCCTTACTGAATTTCTTTGTAAAATAGTAACTTAAAAATCTTGGAAACAGTAAGAATGATTTTGTTTCAACATTATTAACCAAATCTTTAAAAATTTCCCGAGAATAGTTAAAATTTTCGCCTTGAAGAATTGCATATCCCAGATTTTGAATCTTTAAAGGAATTTCATTGAAAGAAGTGGTTTTGTTTGAAACACATAATAGGAGGGTATGAAATAAAAATCTGGTTGCAGAAGGAAAATAACCTTTTTCTAAGGTAATTTTCTTCATCATTGTGGCTTCATACCCTCTCTCAATGAAGTCAGTTTGTAACTCGTTTTTAGTGAAAGAAATTTTACCTTCCTGATCACCGAGTTGAAAGACCTCTGAAATGGATTGTGGCGTGATTTGGACAGCTTTACCCTTTGTTGAAGAGTTTATGGTGGTTGCAATGTCTCCTTGTTTTTCAAGGGTTGCATTTTTCCAGAACTCCCTTTGGGTCGCCAAATAGATTGGTGCATCGGCAGTAAACAAAGTTTTGTACTTTGATTTTGCCATGAGATCAATGGTGGAATCGAAAATATTGGTGGTTCCTGGTTTTGTGAGAAGACCCAGGAGATTGTGAGATGGTTTATGTGGAATCTCAGTGGAGATTGCCTTTTGAGAGGCTGTTTTCGATGATGATTTGGATGAGGGTTTTGAAGATTTCTTTGATTTTGTCATTTTGAGGATGATTGATCGAAGAAATTTATGAAGAAATGAGATGAAAAACTGCTTTGAGAAGAGAATTTTTAAGAATTCAATTCGACAGTAAAACCCTGTTTTGATGGTGAGTGGGGGATTTTATAGGGAAGAAAGTGAATGCTGAGGTGGCAGCCGTTACAAAAGGTCTGACCAATATGTACTGTCCACGTGACAACCCCTGATGAAAGTGAAGGACAGTACTTTTGTGAAAGTGACTGATGAAGGCAGTGGTATGAAAGCAGTGGATGATTTTTACTATCAGTGGATAGCATATCAGTGGATAAGACACTGCTTTTGAACAACAGAGTTTATCAAAATAATGAGAGAGCAGGGGTTGACTTTCAGCAGTGGACAGACTTTTGAAGTAGAGCAGACTTTTGAACAATCAGTGGTTAATGGCAGACTTTTAAGGACTTTAATGAAAATTTTTCATTTTTAGCTATTTTTAAGGATGGAGTTTTGATTTTCTGAAAACATTTTGTTGCTTTTATTCATAGAAAAACAAGATGTTGCTTGTTATTCCATGTTCAGCATCCCAATTCTAGAGACCAAGCTTTCAAAAGTGACTGTATCAAGTGCCTTTGTGAGCACATCAGCTAGCTGATCTTTAGTTGGGACATGATGCAGAGAAATCAAACCTTTTTCATAGCAATCCCTCACAAAGTGATGTCTGATGTCGATGTGTTTGGTGGTTGAATGGGAGACTGGATTTTTGATGATATTTTCTGCTGCCTGACTGTCCAACATGAGTGGTGTCTTTAAGGCAGTTATACCAAAATCCAGCAACTGATTTTGAAACCACAGGAGTTGGGCTCTACAGCTTGCAGCAGCAATGTATTCAGCTTCAGCAGTGGATGTTGAAACAGCTGCTTGCTTTTTGCTTTGCCATGAAACTAAGCAATCACCTAGAAACTGGCACCCTCCTGATGTGGACTTCCTTGTGGTGTGACATCCAGCAAAGTCACTGTCTGAGAAACCTGAAAGCTTGATGTTCCCATTAGCTGGATACCAGATACCAAGTGTGGGAGCACCTTTTATGTATCTGAAGATCCTTTTTACAGCAATGAGATTTGATTTTCTGGGAGCTTATTGACTTCTTGCACAGACACATGTTGCAAACATGATGTCTGGTCTAGATGCAGTTAGGTACAATAAAGACCCAATCATGCTTCTATAAAGTGTTTGGTCAATCAGCTCATCCTTTTCATCAGACATGACCAGCTTATTTGTTGCCATGGGTGTGCTGCATGGTTTACAATCATTCATATCAAATTTGGTTAAAAGTTCTTTAGCATATTTGCTTTGATGAATGAAAGTTCCATTTTGTAGTTGCTGTACTTGGAGACCAAGAAAGCATTGCAGCTCACCCATTGCACTCATTTCAAACTCAGCTGTCATGAGTTCTCTAAACTCTTCACACATTGAATTACATGTGGTTCCAAAAATAATGTCATCCACATAAATCTGGACAATCATTAAATCCTTCCCTCTCCATTTTAAAAACAGTGTTTTATCAATGGTACCTCTTTTGAAACCATTTGAGAGTAGGAAGTTGGAAAGAGTTTCATACCAGGCCCTTGGTGCTTGTTTCAGGCCATACAAGGCTTTGTTTAGCCTGTAGACATGATCTGGATAAAATGGATCCTCAAAACCTGGAGGTTGACAAACATACACCTCTTCTTGAATTGTACCATAGAGGAAAGCACTTTTGATATCCATTTGAAACACCTTCATATTGTGATTGACAGCAAAGGCCAGGAACAGTCTAATGGCTTCCAATCTTGCAACAGGGGCAAATGTTTCATCATAATCAATCCCCTCTTCCTGTCTGTAACCTTGAACCACAAGCCTGGCTTTATTCTTGACAACAATACCCCTTTCATCAGTTTTGTTCTTGAAGACCCACTTTGTGCCAATGGGACTAACCTCTTCTGGCAGTGGTACAAGCTCCCATACTTGTTGTCTTTTAAACTGTTGGAGCTCCTCTTGCATGGCTTCTACCCAGCTGTTGTCTTTCAGTGCCTCTTGGTACTTGACTGGCTGATGGAGTGATAGAAAACCAGCAAAAAGACAAATGTTTTGGGTTTGGCTTCTTGTGAGCACCCCTTCATTTATGTTGCCAATGATTTGATCAGGTGGATGAGATCTCAAGAAGATTAAATCTCCTTGGTATGGTATGATGGCATTGGTTGGTGAAGGCTGCAAATGTGTATCATCTGAGCTAACCACTGCTGGGGACTTTGATGATCCAGCAGTGGCTTCAAAAGGTGGTGGTATAGGAGGTAATGAAGTGGACAACTGCTGAATTTTATCCACTGTTTGAGGACTTTTGTCAGCAGTGTTTGAGGATGTGGAAGCAGTGGTTGATGGGCTACTTTGGTCAACAACTGTTGAGGTAGCAGTGGTTGAGCTTTGACAACTGTTTTGAACAGCTGGTGCTTTTCCCTTTGTGGCAGACCTTTGAGGGATGATGATTTCATACCCATAGTCTGGTGTTGTATCCTCTGATGGACCTGCACTGCTAGTCTTGACAGTAGTATTTTCAAAAGTGAATTTTTCAAGATCAAACAGATCTGCAGGGTTTGCTGGGATTTTCATTGATGAGAGTTCATTGAACTTAACATTCAAAGTCTCCTCCACTGCCTTGGTCTGTGTATTGAACACTTTGTAGGCCTTGGCAGTGGTTGAGTATCCCAGATGATAACCACAATCAATTTTGGCTGCAAATTTTGAAATGGAATCTTTTAAGTTCAAAATAAAGCATGGGCAGCCAAACACTTTGAAATATGAGATTAGTGGCTTAATTTTATACAGAATTTCATAAGCAGTCTTTTTGTGCCTGGGGTTTATTAAAACTCTGTTCTGTACATAGCAAGCAGTGTTTACTGCCTCTGCCCAGAAAGTTAATGGCAAACCTGAATCTGCAAGCATGGTTCTGGCAGCCTCAATCAGAGTTCTGTTCTTCCTTTCCACTACCCCATTCTACTCTGGTGTTCTTGGGATGCTGTACTGCCTTACAATCCCTTTCTTCACACAGAAGGCATCCAACTCCCTATTTTTGAATTCTGTGCCATTGTCACTCCTGAAGCTTTTCACTGGAAGGTCAAATTGCTTTTCAACCTGTGTTACAAAGTCTTGCAAAATGCCTGCAGTTTCATCTTTTGAGTGTAAAAAGAAAGTCCATGTAAACCTAGAAAAGTCATCAACAATAACCAAACAATATCTTTTCTTTTTTAGGCTCATGACTTGAACTGGGCCAAACAAATCCATGTGTAGCATTTGCAAACACTGGGTTGTTTTGGACTCTTCAATGGACTTGTAAGAACTTTTATGTTGTTTTCCTTTTAAACAGGAAATGCAATGTTCAGGGCATGAAAACAATTTTTGTGGTAGGCCTCTCACCAAACCATTTTTTGAAATTTCTGTGATTGTCTTAAGATTTGTGTGTCCCAGCCTTCTGTGCCAAAGTTCTGTCTCTTTGTTAGAGGCAGCTGAGAACAGACAGGCATCAGCTCTGGGACACTCTTTTGACATGTCAACAACATAAACATTGGCACTTCTTTGAGCAACAAGTTTAGTTTGACCAGTTTTGATTATTGCTTCAATCTTTTTGACCATTTCTGGTCCAACAATCCTACAACAATCTTTTGTGAAGAATGACCCAAAACCCTTGTCACTCATTTGGGACACACTCAGAAGGTTGAATTTTAGATTGTCTATTAGATTGACATTTTCAAATTTTACTTTTCCAGACTCCACTGTACCCGACCCCAGAACTTTTCCTTTACTATTATTCCCAAAGGATATATCACCCCCTCCATGGATTTTAAATTCTTTGAGGAGGGCTTTACATCCTGTCATGTGCCTGGAGCCTCCACTATCTACATACCACAAACTATCAAAGCATGCAGAAGCTCCCTGCACATGAAGTAAAAGGATTAGTTCATTAAGGTCTCCAAAGCCAACAAGGCTTTGGATGGGGTCTCAACAGTGTCTGGGATGGATGCAGAATGATGGACAGTTGTTAGGTCAGGGGTTTGAACTATTTTAGGATAGTTCTTCTTCAACCACTGTTGTGGGTCCTGACCAATCATCTGCTGATAACCAAAAGGATGCCTGTTCACTTTGGGTTTAGAGGGCCTTTTGTAGGCCTCATAAACGTGTGGAATCCTTTGGTAAGACTGTTTTTCTCTGCCTTTTCTGAACTGATTGGCAGGGGGTGCATCAGTAACCTGAACATCTCTTTTGACAGATGTTTGGTTCAGCTGTTTTGTAACAGCTGTTTGAACTGGCACAAACAGTGGTTGTTTCTTGATGAACTTGACAGATGATGAGGATGATGATGATGGACTCAAGGATGTTTTAGCCATGTACTCGTTCTTTTTCACATCAAAGTTTTTGAGGTACACACATGCTTGAGTTTTGTGGTTTGTTTTACCACAGACAATGCAGCTTTCTGCTGAAACAATGATACTTGTTTTGTTTAAATCATAAGCTTTCAAGTGGAAATAGTCTTTTGTTAGATGATTCCTTTTTTCACAGAATTCACAAAAAAAGTTGTCAATTTTTTCTTTCTTCTTTCTCTTTTCAGACTCCTTTGCAGCAGAGGTTTTAACCACTGCTGGGATGTCCTTGAGAGGTATGACTTTAGCTTTTGGAGCTTTAACACCATCAGTTGATGTAAAGTCCATTGGCTTGAAATTTTCAAGAATATCACACTCGTCAGACCAGGTAGGTTTAAACTGATATTTTTCAAGTTCTTCAAAAGTTGAGGAACTCCTTGTTCTGTCAAGTGTGATTTTGTTACCAAGTTTGTCAGTGATTTTCACTTCTTGGCCATTCTTGTTTGTGGGGATGAACTCAGTGGTTACATCAGTGTTTTGAACAGATTTTTCACAAGCAATGTGTTCATCATCATATTTTCTATACCCAACCCCAAACTTCACATTACTTTCAATCTGTTTAGCAAGCATCACCTCATATCCTCTGCAGGATTCCACCCATCTTTCACAAGTAATCTGGGTGGATTCCAACTCCTTTTTGCAACTTTGGTATTTTTCTACCATAGTTTGAAGTTGGGTTTTGGTGATGCTTTGCTCTTCTTTTAGACAGCTGATTTCTTTTTCCTTTTCAGTCAATTTGTTTTTAAGTTCTTTTAAAGACCTTTCAAATTTGACCTTATTAGACAAGATTTTATCCCGAAGGTTTTCATTCACCTCTTTGATGTTAGCAAAAGCAATTATGCAATTGTCAGAACACAGTTTTTCAAGAACTTGAGGAGATACCTTGGCAGCTACCATCATTGCACAATCACATTGATGATCTTCATCATCATCAGCTTTTACCTTCTTTTCACCAGCCTTTTCTTCTTTCTCTTCTTCTTTGTCCTCTATGGACCATGGATCTGTCATTGGTTCAATCAGGGTACCTGAACTTTCTCCCAACAGTATTTCATCAGCCACTGCAGTAACCACTGCTTCAATCACCTCTTCCACTGTTTCAAAGCACTGCTGTTCCTCCTCAGCTTCAACCCCCTCCTGTATTGACTCTAGTGCCATCAAACAAAACTCATCATGTGAAGAATCATTAGAAGCATAGAGTGCAAAATTTTCATCACAAAGATCATCAGGCATACTGCTCCAGTCAACAAACCCTTGAGTGAAAAAACTTTGTTGATCTGGTTGTACTGCTGCTGGAGCAGTGGTTTGAGGTGCAACAGGTTGCACTTGTACCTGTGGAGCAGGGGTTTGAACATATTGGATTTGTGGAACAGTAGTTTGAACATAATGTACTGGCACAGGGGCAGCAGCATAGTGAGCAGTGTTCACTTGTGCTGCTGGGGCATATTGGGCATAGTGCACAGTGTTTTGGTTTTGAGGTCGAGGATTTGAGCTAGGATGAGTAATTATGGGACCAGTGGTTTGACTCCTATATTCCCTAGCGAAATGTCCCAACCTATTACACTTGTAACACTTGATTTTCGATTTATCCAACCCAACCCTTAGATTTCCATGCAAACCTGGGAATTTTCTCCCTGTTCTTTTGTAGAACTTGCTAGTTCTAACACTTAACAAAGCCAGTTGGTGCAGGATGTCCATTTCCTCTAAATCAGTGGGATCAAAATGTTGTAAATCATTGAGTTCAAAACTTAAATTGTCTGACATCTGGTTTTCGTTAGCAGTGAATGCATAACTTGCAGAGTGAGGATCAGGGTTGTTAAAATTTGCACCAGCAGTTATGTCAATGAAGTGATCATAACCCTGATCCTTACCACTGCTCCCAGATTCTTCTTGACCCAGAAGAGCAGTATTACCGAAAGTGTAATCATCGGTAACTTTTCCTGACTCTTGTAACCTCCTTTTCTGGTTCAACTCACTTTCGAAGGTCAGGAGTCGACCATGGAGTTGGGTCAAGGTCAGATCCTTGAATTCAGATGAATTTCGGGTGACAAAAGCTATAGTGTCCCATTTTTCTGGCAGTGACCTGAGGAACCTGCTATTTTGAGTTGAGTTTGTAAAAGTGGTGTTAACAAGCCTCAGTTCACTGATGAGACAACTAAAACGCTCAAATTGTTGCGTTAGTGATTCACCTTTAATGTAGCAAAATGTTTCATACTGTTAGTTCAGCATTTCCCTATTGCTTTCTATGACTTCTTCAGTTCCACCAAACTGTTCCTTAAGTGCGTCCCATAATTCTTTGGCACTGTTACAGTGTAACAGTCCAGCATATATCTCATTGGGCAGCGCTGATGCTATGATGCTAAAAGCTTTAGCATCTAGTTCGATCTTTTGAAAGTCGGTTTCGGTATAATTTTCAATTGGTTTTGGAACGAACTTTTTAGCATCTTCAGCGCTTGGCACTGAAGGAACATGGGGACCATAAATGACAGACCTCCAACAACCTGTGCTTTGTTGAGCGAGGATGTGACCCATCCTCCTCTGCCAGATGTTGTACTCATTTCTCTTTAGCATAGGTGGTTTAAAAAGTGAGCCGATGTTGTTTTTATCATCTTGAGATTGTGACGTCATTCTTGTTATTTTACAGACACTGAGAAATCAACTTTAATGGTGATTAATCCTTGCTCTGTTTTTCAACGGACGAACAAACGATCAGTATCAACTGTTATGAGCTGAACTATTTACGTCAAAATGATTGTTAAATCAAATTTGACTGTCCAAGCTCTGATACCAATTGTTGGATCTGAGTTTCTTTTTTATTGTATTTTCGTTTGAAATTAAGATGGAAATGAAAGAGTTGTGCAGCGGAATTAAGATGAAAACAAACTTTGCATACAATCAAACAGGAGTAATACTTTTAATCAAACATCTTTTCACAATGAACCGAATGATTGAATTTGTTTCAACAACGATTACAATGATTGATGTAAGAATGCAAACTCCCCCTCAGCCAGAGCTCAGTAGTTTGTTCGTGCAAAGAAGACGATGTGGTGAAAGAGCTAATAGAACAGTACAAAGTACTGAACTATTTATAGGCACTTGCAAACCACTGAGCATCTTTAGCTGACGTCACCATGAAAGTGACATCTAACCTCCTAACAAACTCTAACCTCTGATCTATACAAACACTGATGTAGTAACTACTGCTATTACAATCTATTACATGAAAGACACTTAAACAGCTGCTGCATCCTTCCACTACTGTGAATCCAGCAGTGCTTGTCCGGATCAGCAGTACTTGACTCAAGGCAGAAGATTGAGGCAGCAGAGCTTTGGTCTTCCATCAGCCTTTGACAATGGTCAGTAGATGCAAAGCAGCAGTTGTAGGTCAGCACTTAGTAAGATCAGCAGATAGGAGGTCAGCAGATATGAAACCACTTTCAAGGGGAGAGATTTGCATGAACTAATCTGTAATCGTCTGCTTATTCTTGATCCACTGTTCTGATCCAGTTTTGGCTTTAATTATCTGTTCCTCTGATAGGGTTCAATCCTAACACTATCTACAAGTCAAAGAAGTCAAAACAGTAATTGAGCAAGGAGTGACAGATAGAGTGACAGATCGCAATCAGCGATCTTGTCTACCTTTGACTTCAATCTTGACTTTGACTTTGACTTCGAGACACGGGGTGTTACAGCCTCCCCTAGTTGAGGGAATTTCGTCCCGAAGTTCGGCCGAAGCCATAACAAACAACTGCGGGTACTTCGCCTTCATGTCGCTTTCGAGTTCCCAAGTGAACTATGCGCCTCGTTTATCTTCCCATCGGACTTTCACAATGGGAATGCACGAGCGTCTGAGCTGCTTGGTTTGGCGATCCATGATTTCGACAGGCTTCTCCACGAAGTGTAGTGTTTCGTTTATTTGGAGGTCTTCTAGTGGTACAATTAAATCATGCTCAGCCAGGCACTTTCGGAGGTTCGACACATGGAAAGTCGGGTGGACATTACTAAGTTCCTCCGGTAGTTCAAGTCTATAGGCGACTTTTCCGATCCTTTCCAGAATCTTAAAAGGTCCAACATATCGAGGCGCTAGTTTCCCTTTCTTGTCGAATCTGACCAAACCCTTCTAAGGAGATACCTTTAGGAGTACGTAGTCGCCAACGTCAAATTCAAGGGGCTTACGTCGTCTATCAGCGTAACTTTTCTGACGACTCCGATCTTTCAGCAGATTGTCTCGAATTTGGAGGACTTTGTCAGTCGTTTCTTGCAGTAGCTCAGGACCGGTTAATTGCGAGTGCCCGATCTCGTGCCATACAATAGGCGATCGATATTTTCTTCCGTATAAAGCCTCAAACGGTGCCATTTGAATGCTGGAATGATAACTGTTATTATACGAGAATTCGACTAACGGTAGGTAAGCGTCCCAATTACCACCGAAATCTATGACACACGAACGGAGCATGTCTTCAAGGGTACGAATCGTTCTCTCAGTCTGACCGTCGGTCTGAGGGTGGAATGCGGTACTTAGATTAAGCGTAGTACCGAGAGCCGCTTGAAACGTTTCCTACAGGCGCGAGGTAAACCGAGCATCACGATCAGAGATTATGTCACGAGGCATCCCATGTCGACAAATGATCTCATCGATGTAGATTCGGGCTAATCTTTCTACCTTGTAGTCTTCCCGTATTGGCAAAAAGTGAGCAGATTTGGTCAAACGGTCAACAACAACCCAGATGCTCTCGTGACTTGATGGCGTGCGCGGAAGTTTCGTTATGAAGTCCATAGCTATACTCTCCCACTTCCACATAGGGATCGGGGGTTGTTCCCAACGTAGAGAGCGATATCCCTCTTCATGCCCGGCCACCAATAATTGTAGCGAAGCTCCTAGTACATTTTGTCGGCACCGAGATGAATAGAGTACCGAGATTTGTGGGCTTCGTCCATCAAAATCTGTCGCAAGTTAGTCCGCTTAGGGATCCAAATTCGGTCCAGGAAGTGGAATATCCCATTCGACTTATTCACAAGCTGGGCTCTATTATGGTAGATTCTTTCCTTCTTCAGAGTGCGTTCATTAAAACAGGCATGTTGAGCTTCGCAGATGAGGGTTTCGAGATCATATTGGGCTTGGGTATTACGAATGCTGAGCAAATAACTTCGTCTGCTGAGAGCGTCGGCAACAACATTTGCTTTGCCAGGATGATAACGAATCTCACAGTTATAATCGTTGAGAAGTTCCACCCAGCGGCGTTGATGCATATTAAGTTCCTTCTGGTCAAAGATATGTTGTAGGCTCCTATGATCGGTGAAGATCGTACACTTGGTACCATAAAGGTAGTGTCGCCATATATTTAACGGAAAAACAACTGCGCCTAGCTCGAGATCATGGGTTGTATAGTTCTTCTCGTGGATTTTGAGCTGACGAGACGCGTAAGCATTGACCTTGTCTTGTTGCATGAGGACCCAACCAAAACCAAGGTTCGAGGCATCACAATAGACAATGAAGTCGTCGTTTCCGTCGGGTAATGCGAGGATGGGAGCATTGCAAAGCATGTGCTTGAGGGTTTGGAAAGCAGATTCTTGTTCAGTTCCCCAAACAAAAGGCTTGTCTTTATGCGTGAGAGCGGTAAGCGGCACATCGATATTTTAAGAATCCTTCGATAAATCGTCGATAATAGCCCGCTAATCCGAGGAAAGAACGGACTTCAGAAGGGTTCTTGGGTGTAATCCAACTCTTAACTGCTTCAATCTTCGCGGGATCGACGTGAATACCTTGACTATTGACAATGTGACCAAGAAATTGAACCTCCTCCATCCAGAATTCACACTTAGAGAACTTGGCATAGAGTCGATTCCCCTGGAGTAGCTCGAGAACCAAACGTAGATGTTACGCGTGTTTGGCTTTCGACTTGGAATAGATCAAGACATCATCGATGAACACGATGACGAAGCGGTCGAGATAAGTTTTACACACACGATTCATCAGATCCATGAACACCGCAGGTGCGTTGGTTAGACCAAAAGGCATAACAACGAACTCATAGTGGCCGTATCGAGTACGAAAAGCGGTTTTGGGAATATCCTCTTCTTGAATGCGTAGCTGGTGATAGCCTGAGCGTAGATCGATCTTCGAGAACCATGAAGCACCTTGTAGCTGGTCAAACAAATCATCGAAGCGAGGCAGGGGATAGCGATTCTTGATTGTCAACTTATTCAATTCCCGATAGTCGATGCACATCCGGAATGACCCATCCTTCTTTTTAGCGAAAAGGACTGGTGCGCCCCATGGAGAGGTGCTCGGGCGAATGAAGCCTTTATCAAGTAATTCCTGAAGCTGTCTCGAGAGTTCGCGCATTTCGGACGGAGCGAGTCGATAAGGAGCTCTAGCAATGGGGTTTGCTCCAGGAATGAGGTCGATACGAAAGTCGATATCACGATTTGGCGGAAGTCCGGGAAGATCCTCAGGAAAAACGTTAGGAAATTCTCGAACCACAGGAACGTCGTTTACTCCTGGTCTACCTTTCTTTTCCTTCTCCGCTACTACAATATTAGCCAAGAAAGCTCTGTATTCCTTGCGGAGATACTTGCTAGCTTGGGTACATGACATGAGCTTGAGACCTTTCGAAGCAGTTTCTCCGTAAACACACAATACATCACCATTAGCGGGCGCGAATCGAATCATCTTATCAAAGCACACAACTTCAACATGGTTTTCACGAAGAAAGTCCATGCATACTATGACGTCAAAACTTCCAAGTTGCATTGGGATAAGGTCGATTGGGAAGATGTGACTGTTGAGCTCATGAGTACAATCACGAAGAACATAATTGACAGCGACGGTTCTTCCAGTGGCGACTTTGACATCGAATGTCGAGGGGAGATGAGAGAGCTTACGACTAAGGAGCTTCTCGAATTCGAACGACACAAAACAGTTATCGGCTCTAGTATCAAACAAACACGAAGAATAAATACCATTCACAAGGAATGTACCATTGACCACGTTGTTGTCAGCCTGGGCTTGGCGCGCATTGATGTTGAAAGTTCTGGCGCGGGCGGCTTATTGCTGTTGCTGAGGCTCTTGTTTCACAACCCTGTTCGGGCACATGTTCGCGAAGTGGTTGGGATCACCACACGTGAAGTAGACTCTGGCGTTGACCGCGGGTTCCTGAGCCGCTTGTTGGCCTTGAGGAGCTGGAAGTAGAGCTTGATGAGCAGTGGCTTGGGCTGGTGCTTGTCGGGGACCAGTACGACAATTAGCAGTGAAGTGGCCGTACATGTTGCAATGCACACAAAATCTGCAGGCGATACCCACCGGGTGATGATAAGTACATGTCGGGCAAGCAGGGTGGGGACCAGTGTATGCACGCTTTGCAGGTGGTGCATAGATAACTGGTGCTGATCGGTGCTGAGATTGTTGCTGAGTCGGTACGGCTTGAAGCGGGGCAGCAGTGGTAGTGGCAGCACAGTTCTTGTTGCTAGAGTTGTTGTTGTTGTTCTTCTTCTTGCGGCGTGAGGACTTTGATGATTGTGCGGTGGCGGTTTCTGTAGCTGGTGCGGCGGTAGTAGCTTAGTGCAAACTCTTCGTAGCTTTATCCCAAAAACCTGCTTTTACTCGCTTGTCGTTGATTTCAGCGGCAAGCAAGTAGGTTTCTTCGATTGTTGCTGGCTTTACGGCATGCACAAAATCTGCAACACAGTCTGGCAGAGCTCGAATGTACTTTTTAATTGTCATGTCGGTGGTCTTCACTTGGTCAGGACAGATGATACTGAGCTGCTTAAAGCGAGCAGTCAGAGCTGCGTTCTCTCCATCCTTCTGCTTGATATGCCAGAATTCGTCCTCCAGCTTCTGGCGTTCATGGAGAGGGTAGAATTCATCCATCATAATGGCCTTCAGCTCTTCCCGCGTCAGCTTATAGGCTGCGTCATTTCCTCGTTTGTTCCTCTCGTCCGTCCACCAGTCTAGTGCGCGGGACTGGAAGACGCCGGTAACGTTTAGAGTACGGAGATTTTCAGGACATCCACTCTGGCGCAGAGTGACTTTGATGGAATCAAACCATTGAAACATAGTCGTTGGGCCATCTTCCCCAGTAAATTCCTTTGGACCACAAGCTTTGAACTGCTTGAAACTAAAGGCAGTTTTGGGAGTAGCTTTAGGAGCTTCGGTTCTGGACTCTTCAGACGATTTACTCACATTCTCGTATATTTCACTCACGATCTGAGGGACGACCTTTGCTACTTGCTTCGCGACGATAGCAGCTAGGCGTTTGTCTCTCTGTTCTTGACGAGTAATTCGTGGGTGACGGGGTCCAGATGCAGGTCCAGATGACGACATTGTCTGCAACAGACATCGCCATAGGGCTCAAACTCAATAAAATCAAATCTCACCTCACACGCCTAGTACTACTAAAGCTCAGGAACACGTATAATCATGTAACCACATAGGCACATAGTCACAGATTCATATAAGCACAAAAGCACATAAGCATATAAGGCACAGAATCACAGAAGCACATAAGCATGTAATCACAAGATGCAGTCAGAATACAGAAACCTATCATTCAATGTCCGCGAGCGTTCGAAAATAGCGATCGTGAATATCATAGCAATTAGTATAGCGTAAGCGAATAGTATAGCAAGCAACGGTGCGCAAAGTCGTTCCTCATGTAGTAGCGATTTGTGTTAGTGCACTATGTCTGTGGACTTCGTCTTGTATCGAGTCATGTAATAGAATAGGATAACCAGTGCTCGGGTTGCTAGAAACTGATTTTAGGGAGTTTATTAGTAATTCCGCTTGAAACTGTCAAAGACAATTTCAAACGAAATTAACTTTGTTAATTTCGCTTGAAAGTGGCTTTGTCCATTTCAAATGGAATTAGATCTCTATAAATAGGTGAGCATGGTGTGTCATTTGAAACGGAATTAGATCTTCTGATTTGGTAGCGAAGTGCTGCCAAATTGTTTCTTGGTGCTGTAAGACTATTATATCAATACAAGAAACATTTATATTGAATTGAGCATCCGTCTCATTGATTCCGCCTTTGATTCGGATCCAAAACTCTTCTGAACGACTCATTCAGGTCGCACAACGATCCTACAAGTGGTATCAGAGCTCGGGAGGAAGAGTTTAGCTCGATTTCATCAGTTTTCTGACTTCTACACCTTCTTTTTCAAAATTCACAAGATTTCACGATCAGAATGGATTGAATTTCACACATTATATGCGAAACATAGTTTTAATAAACCCTTGAAAGAATCAGACCAAAAATCAGCTTAAAAGTGACAAAAATGGACCAAAAACCTAATTTCGTTTGAACGAGCTTTGTAATTCCGCTTGAAAATTTGTGACAATTTCATATGAAATTACTAATTTCGTTTGAGTTACAGTTGATTCCGCTTGAAAAGGGTAATTCCGTTTGAAAAGTTCACACAGAATCAGCTATTCCGCTTCAAATTGTAATTCCGCTTGAAGATTTCGTTTGAAACAAGTGATTTCCTTAGAAAGTCCTAATTTCGTTTGAAGTTCTGATTCCGTTTGAAAGTGTCATCAAAGTGATTCCGCTTGAGATCTTATTTCGTTTGAAGATCACTATTCCGTTTGAAAGTGGATATTCAGCGTCAAGATCATTTCACGTCAACCGAGTGCCAGTTTATTTCAAGTTGTTTGATACTGTTTAAACTGATTGTGTTTGTTTGATTGTTTCTATCTCCAGGTAATTCAAGAATTTCACATCATGGCTGAAGAGTTCTACAATACTTTCTTCAACGCATTTACCTCAGATACGTTGGAAGCTTCAGATGTTACACCCAAAGCGATAACAAAATCAATTAAAGACAACATTAAACATGATAACTTTTATGGAACCTATTCGAAACCACCTAAGCTTGATAATATTGAGGATTATGTTTGGTGGAAAGAAAGGTTTATCAACTGGACTAAAGCGTATGCACATGAAAGTTGGTTTTGTTTGGAGTTTGGATATGATAAACCTACTAATGACAAAGGAGAAGAAATCCCGCTCAAAAGTTTTACAGAAGAAGACAAACGAAGATTTTCATGTGAGCAGAAAATGATCTCCTTGATTCAACAATCAATTCGAGATGATATTTTTCATTGTTAAATCATGATGGGTCTTCGAAATCTGTATGGGAAGCTTTACGGGTGAAAGCTGAGGGGGGTAAACAAATCAAGAAAAACAAATTGCGTTATTAAAAAAGGAATTTGATTTGTTCGATAGTTTGAGAGGAGAGACTGTTAGACAAATGATTGAACGTTTTTGTCATCTAAAAATTGAACTTGAAAGATTTGAAATTGTGAAAACAAGAGAAGAAATAATTGACAAAGTAATTGAAGCGTTACCACGAGCTGATCAGTGGCAAACGTTTGTGTTTATTTTGAAAAATGATGCTTTATATGACACAATTTCTCTTGATGTTTTGTTAGAAAAAATTGAGAGTCATGACCTTGAGTTACAAAAGCAAAGCAAGATGAGCAGTTCGTCGCATCATCAGAATGTTGGTTTGTACTACAAAGGCAATTTACCTTCGGTGAAAGCTGATAGTTCACCAAAGACAGGATTCAGTGGTGAGAAAATGAAAGAACCACAAACAACCTCATCAAGCTACAATTCTGGATATCATTCATCTTCAAAAGCAAGTTCTGAAGATTCTGAAGAAATTCTTTGTAACATTGCTCTCAAATTGAAAAATTCTCCTGCAATGAGCATCAATTCAGCTAAGCAGCAAATGAGCTTCTTTGCATCTGTTCTGTAATCGTATGAAGGTCTTGTAGCTGGAAAAATCGGAAATTCTGAATTAACCAAAGAAGACTACGACCAGATTGATCCAGAAGAAATGGAACTCATAGACATTCGTTGGTGTTTAGCAAGTTGCATTCGAAGAGCACAGAGGTATATGGAGATTACTGGGAAGCAATCTTTAGGTGGTCCTTCAACAAAGCTTGGATTCGACAAATCCAAAGTGACCTGCTTCAGATGTAAGCAAAAAGGTCATTTTAAGAGAGAATGCAATAATTCTGCAGTTGGAGGAAATGAACGTCCTTTCAATGATGATTATTACCGAAAGGCGATCTATCACCGAAGCAAAGAAGAGCCGAAAATGATCGAAGATAAACCCAGAGAAAAGTCAAGAGCTTGTGCAGTTTTCCATGATGATGAAGGATATGACTGGAGTGAAATTCTTCCAGAAGAAGACCGTATTGATTATCGATTCAAAATTAGAACAAAGGAAGATGTAGAAACTCTTCACAAAAAACATGATCATTATGCTTTTGTTGCTGAGATAAAAGAAAAAACTCGAGAAGATATCTTGAGAGAGAAAACTGAGAGAGAAATTTTCATTGCTGGATGCAAAATGGAAAAGATGCAGGAAGAATATGAAAATGTTGTGAGAAACAAAAGATGGGATAAGAAACAAGAATGTTTTGTTAACAAAGAAGGTGAACCTGTTGTTACCAGGAGTGATATAGTTCATGATGATGTCCTTCTAGTAATTCCTCGATCTGGCGAATGTTATTCAAATGCTGCAAAAGACAAAACATATGCAAAAGGTTGGATAAAATCATCAGAGATGCTATGACATCAAGTCTGAGAAAGAGGAATGAAGAAAGAATGAAGAAGAATATTGAGAATCTGGTTGATGATTTAAAGAAGATTGTTGAGGAGGTCAAGGACTAAAGAGGAAGATATGAAGGTAGCTGAGAAAGAAAAGTTGGAAGAAAAAGTTGTTGAAAAAGAAGCTGTTAGTTCTGCTGATATTGATGGTGATGTTGGTGTTGATATTGAAGCTGTTGATGAGAAGCAGCAGAAAGAAGTTGATCAGACAGAAACTGAAGCAAACACCGAGGTTCCAATCTGTAACACCCTTGTTATTATTTTAAGGTTTTCGTATAGTTTACGGAAATGAACATGTAATTATAATTACATGTACTTTGAATAATACGGTTAATTTAAATCTTTTACAAATGAAGGTTTATATACATCGTAATGAATTTGAGTTCGTCGTTTAAAAGTTACGACGAAACGCCATGCGGAAGCTTTTAACTTTATCGTGTTCGGTTCTTCTTCGAGCTTGATCTTCATCCGGGCACACTTGGCAATCACCTATGATCAAAACCAACTTAAAAGTTAGTTTTGATAGTTAAATAACAAGTTTAAACAAGTTATATGGGTCAAACAAACAAAATTAAACATTTTTCAGGTTCAGGGGGGCTAGACGTCACGCCTAGGGGCTAGACGCCCCACCTAGCCCCCTTTTTGACAGCAAGTTATTTATTATGTTGCTGCGTATTCCCAGCATAACCCGATTTCACGGAAACGAGCATAACTCTCTCGTTTTTCATCCGTTTTACCCGATTCTTTTTCCTACGCGTCCGTAATTTAATTCTCCATATTATGAAGTTGAAATCCAACATCCGGCATAACAAAATTTCAGAACTTTAAGTCTTCGACTAAATACCTTTTTGCAAAGTTTTGACCCGTTCATGCGTTTATCAAACAAACATGTTTGTTTGATCCCAAATTCACATGAATCTTATAATTTCAATGTTGTCTATCATATTAGGTTCAATTCACGAGTTTATGTATATTCTTAAACCCGTTTGTACTTAAATGCTTATTTTGACCCGTTAAGGGTATTTAAGTACTTTTTCGCATAATTCATACTCGTTTATTTCTAGCATCTTATTTACGCAATATTTATCAAATGATCTTCCACCACAACTATTTTTTTGGTGGATTTAGCATAACTAACCTATTATCCCAAAATTTACCCATCGGTTGGTCATTTTACCCAAATGACCATTTTTATGCATTTAACCCATGAATGTGTATTCCTGTAACTTTTATTCATATCTAATGATTCCATGATCTTGATGCAAGTTCCTAAACAACCCCTATGGGTCGTTTACTCAATATACCCTTCAAGGGTGTTTGGTCCACTTTAGTCCCTCACTTTACGACGAAGGACTTTCGTTAAATATTTGACCATAAATTATATGTTTAACTAAAAGCTTATTTATGCGTACCTGGCTCGGGTCAAGGTATTGACATGTTTACATAACTTTTGCTTTAAATCTTTCTAGTTAAAGCAACGCATACTTATGTTATTTCCTGTGATTACAAAACTCAACAAGCGATTTGTCAAATGTAATTGTCAAATGGTGTTAACAACACCATTTGACCCATTTAGTCTAATTGGCCATTTACCCATATGAGATGGTATTTAGTTACCATTTCATCCCTTTAAACCTATCCCGGTTTTCCCTTAAACTTGTTTTACTTAAAACCGTTTTTATTTGTTCGTCATTACATGACTACTTTACCTTTTTACCCCTTTTACCATAATTCATGATTGCTTACCATTTCCCCTTGTTCCGACTCTCATTGAATCGTGTCGGAACATCGTATACCAACCACTTAATAGCATTCATATACAATACTTAAAATTAAGTAACTTTGCAAATAATGTAAAGGGGCATAAGCTCTACTTACCTCGCATCCAAGCAACGTTTTCTCTTCGTACTTGCTCCGTTTGACCCGCTTCCTCCCAACCCTCCATCTAGCTTATCAAGAGTCAAACTATCATATAGTATTCACAAGGTGATTAGGTTAGTCGTTCTAGATCATAACATTTACGCCTTATGACACTTTATACTACTTTTCTTACCGAACTCTATTATAGGTCGGTTTGACTTTTATGAGTCAAGCCGCCTTATAGCATATGAAATTGAGAATCTAAGTTTGACAAACTTATGTTAGCGTTCCGCCCTTTACTCGATGGCTCTATTCTTAGGCCACCAATTGAACTAATATTTAATCCGAGTTCATGCTATTTTTAATACTAAGTTATCTTAGCTCTCAATTGTTAACGTTACATTATTCTTTCTTTACGCAAAATCTACGGGTGTTCATCTATAGATAAAACCCGTTTCGTCATGTTATTAGGCATTCATCCAAATATCTATTCTAATCAAGTTCTATCTACGAACTAGTAGGTACCCAATTTCACTTAGGCATTACATCGAACACCTTATGGGCATGAAATTTTTACTACTAGCAATCAAGCTCATGACTAACTACTTAGCCAAGATTAACATTATTTTCAAGTTCCTTACATCTAGCATGCATAACAACACCTAGATTCGTTTAAAAAAAATCAATAACACCCCTTTCATGATCAAGATTCTAGTATTCTTAATCTCTCTACAAAACCCATCTAACACATATGTGGGTGATTCTCAATTTCATGTATATGTACATCAATACATCAAATTATTGATTAGGTTTCATTCCTAATCATGTATTTATCATAGTTTCACTCAAACATCTAACATTCAAGCTCCAATTTCGACTTCATATGTGTTAGGCCCTAAAGTGTGAGACTGACGCATCAAATTAACACAACAGGTTACGGTTACGAACTGGGTCTTACTGGGTTAGTTTATATTAGGTTGTGGACCTTTATAGGTCACTTAGGCCAAGCTTTAGGCCATGTGGGCCAAGCAGGCCCAAGGGGAGCCCATGTAGGGTAGTGGGCTTAAGTTAGTATAAAAACAAGTTTCTAACTTGTTTTTAGGTTTGAACCTTTGGAACTTCATTGTTACAATTTCTAGAGAGAGCTAGAGAGGGAGGCGATTTGTGAGCACTTGTACTAGACGGTTTTGCTAGTTGATAGTAATAGAATCGTGTGCAAGTGTTTAAAGGTGATTCGTTGTGTTCTTCGTATTTCATATTTTTGTGTTTTTCTTGAATCTCACCAAGTTTGGATTCCGCACAAACTTGGTGATTGTTTGATATCATTGAAAGATCCGTTTCACGGGACTTACAAGTGGTATCAGAGCCAAAGAACCTGTTTCTAGGCTCGGTGTGATATCAAAGATTCAAGATTTTGAAATTTTTATTAAAATCATCAAGAACATTCTTCGCGTTCTTCGTGTTCTTTGTTGCATTCATCATTTTTTTTAAAAAAATCATTATATTTTGGTATTCTGATCCTTTTGAGAGTTGTTAAAGGATTGGGATCATTGTTTTTTTAAAAAAAAATTGAAATTAAAAAATTGATTTGAAAAATTGATACGAAGAAATCCCATTTTTTTGGGAACATATTTTCAAAATCAAATTCAAATTTTGAAAGTTTTCGAGTGGGATTTAATCTTGTTGTCGGTTCCGAGTCATTCTCTGTTCTCGAGTTATCATCTCAGCTGATTTCGACATCATCACTTGAGGTTTCGAGTCCACCTCACACCTTCTCCGACTCGCAACCACAGAAGTCCCCTGCAAACGACAAGTATAGGCATCCAAATTCATCTTCGTCTGCTGGAAATATGCAACAAAAACAAGCACAGAAAGGACCGGTTCATCCTTCAGGGCCTGCAAGAGCTACACAAGCTGATCAGAATGCCTTCTACGTGAAGAGACAAACATGCTTCAATTGTGGCATTGCTGGTCACATTGCTCGGAACTGCACAAATCGTCCCTATGTACCATATTATATGCAAAATCAGAGGGTTACACCAAAGGGTAACTACCATTCCAAGCCAATGAAGGTATCTTCACCTAAGGCAATGAAGAATGTGAATCCCAAGGTTAAACCTTCTGATGGGGATTGGAACGTTGCCAAAAACAAACGCAAAGCTTTTCAGGAACAAAAACGTGTTTCTAAAACTAACAAACCTGAAACAGTTAAAGTTGCTCAACCGAAGGCAACAAACATGTTTGTTAAACCGAAACAGATTTGGAAACCCAAATCCAAGGCAGCAACGTCTCCAATCCTTGAAACGAAAGGGGACTTGTGTTTGAAAGAAGTGTCTTACTTTGATGCTTCAGGAAATCCCAGGACCACGATGGCCTGGGTACCCATGTCTTACTAATCTCCTTTCTTTTCAGGAACAACCAAGGAGGAGCTGTTGACAATCTCTGGAATGTTGATAGCGGTTGTTCCAGAGATAAAAACGGGTAACATTTCACTGTTGCAAAAAGTTCAAATTTTTTTTTTACAGATGATATGTTTCCTTTGGAGGAGATTAGCGAAGTAAGAAATGATCAGCAAAAGGTAACGTTTAAATTCAGTACTTTGATTTGAATTTGATTAGTCTTCAATCTAATGACGGAACGGTTAAGCAAAAATATTTTTCTCTTTTTCTTAGTTTATAACTTTGTACATACTGTGTCCTTTCTCTAGTAAATGGTAAATTTGTTCAAAAATACAAGATTTATGCACAAATTTAGGGGGGGGGGAGGAACATATAGATCGATATAGAGTTTAGGGGGAGAAAACTCAGAAAATACAAAAAGAGTTTGCTGTAAATATGTATTGTTTTAGGGGGAGAAAATGAGAAAAATACAAAAACATTTGAAAAATGAAAAAGCCAAAAAGAAAAATTGCATGATATGGGAAGTGAAATAAATGTTCGTGTTAAAGGGTTTGACTAACACATGTAAGGTGCCATAGCTGAAAAGACTAGGATCTACTGCGATATGTCGATAGGCTTGACGCTCAACATGATAAAAGATACTAAGTGATATAAACATAACGAACTATGTACCATGTGGGTAACATACCAATGGCGTATGATTTTATGGTCTTAAATCTTGTGTTGATAGATAGCCAATATCTGAGGTTTCGGGTCTTTATATTGTTGAATCATCCGGGGATATCTTGGATGTCCTTCTGTTTAGAACTAAAATTGTACATGACCCCAGGAAAGAAAGTCACTTGGAATTAGCTCATTTCTATTTGAATGTCTGTATGTTGTCCTGATACACACAATTTTGGTCTGACTCTGAAATCTTCTCTGAAAAAGTCGTGTACCTCCTCTGCTGCATCCAGATATATGCTGACCTGGAGGTGCTAGGCAACGACAGCTTCTGCTGCATCCAGATACATGCTGACCTAGCTGTACGTTGTCGCGCTATAGATCTAATACACCCGAAAGAGGCCCCCAAGTGCCCAAAAGAAACCCAAGAAACCTATATCAAACTGAGAAAAACTCATTTGATCTGTATATTATACCATCTCTGCAAAAGATCTATTCTGTTCTCTTCTCAACCTATTCCCAGTTAAGATTTCAGAAATCTGGATTGGACTTGTGAAATATGTGGTAGGGAAGATACTTGCATGATAGAGTGTGCTGTTTATATTTCCAGGATTTGATTAGTATTTATTTGGGTGTTCATTGTTAAAAATCAAAACATGATAAAACAGATTATATGCAGACCTAGACACAGTCAGGATATCTTAAAGGATGACATCAGTATACTCACCTGCTACGATGAATCGTTGTGCTTACCTTGATCGCGGGGGTATGCCTTGGAATGGGACACACGGGTATAATAGTATAATATTATCTAAAGCATATCACGAAGTTGAAAAATTGAAAGTTGAGCGTTAAAGTTTAAGTGGACAAACATATTGGCAATCGCATAGACCAGTTTGATTAGGCTCCTACTGAAAAGTGTTCCTTAGTATGCCTGAGAACGAAGTTTGATCCCATTGCAATTGTAATTGTATATTATGATAGTTGTTTATATTTTGAGTTTTTATTTGTTTCTAGTTCTTAATATAAAAAAATGAAATGAAAAATTCAAAAAATACAAAAATAGTGTCTTGTTTTTTTTAAAATCAAAAATTTAAAAATTTAACCGTTCTTGAAGATATGACTGATCATCAAAAGTTAAAAGAATTTAAATTGTGAAATTGGATGTACCTAGTGTTCATATGGTACTCTCCCTGTTGCATAAGAAATGTTTGCTTAAAAGTTTGTGAGCATGTGCAGAACTTGGTTTCAATCAAGAACAGGGGTTGATGAAGACTGAGATGCTGTTAGTTGCTGAAGAAGCCTGAAGCAGCACAATAACAAGATGTACCTGAGTCAGAAGAACCGGATACGAAACGCCGTCTGACAGTGAAAGTACATTTGAAGAAGTACCATGAATCTGCTTGAAAGAAAAAGACTGAAGAAGAAAAGAGCTGCTGAGAATCCTCCTCTCACATTCTTTCTGACAAAGATGTTTCAAGCAAATGCTGATCGAGATCCTGATATGAAGCTAACCACAAGATCTGAAGAAAGAGACACAGTGCTGAGAGTTCAGAAGTCAAGAACTTCCACAACATCTGCAGCATAGTGACAACCATAGACTTTGTTGAAGACTTTGCTGATTTCATGTTATGAAGACAATTTGATGGCATCAGTCTAGGGGGAGATTGTTAGGCCCTAAAGTGTGAGACTGACACATCAAATTAACACAACAGGTTACGGTTACGAACTGGGTCTTACTGGGTTAGTTTATATTAGGTTGTGGACCTTTATAGGTCACTTGGGCCAAGCTTTAGGCCATGTGGGCCAAGCAGGCCCAAGGGGAGCCCATGTAGGGTAGTGGGCTTGAGTTAGTATAAAAACAAGTTTCTAACTTGTTTTTAGGTTTGAACCTTTGGAACTTCATTGTTACAATTTCGAGAGAGAGCTAGAGAGGGAGGCGATTTGTGAGAACTTGTACTAGACGGTTTTGCTAGTTGATAGTAATAGAATCGTGTGCAAGTGTTTAAAGGTGATTCGTTGTGTTCTTCGTATTTCATATTTTTGTGTTTTTCTTGAATCTCACCAAGTTTGGATTCCGCACAAACTTGGTGATTGTTTGATATCATTGAAAGATCCGTTTCACGGGACTTACAATATGTTCATCAAGAAATCAAAACATCTCCAAATTACAAAATTTTACTTACCTTGAGATCCCCACGACTAGGTGATCACGAATTTGTAATCATGCAGACGATTCGGGCTTGATTTGAGCTTCAATTTGGAGGATTTTATGAGAATTAGGGTTTGTGGAGAAACCCCTGGTCGCCCCCCCCCCCCCCCCCCCCCCATTGGTTCTGTTCGATCCCCACACACCAGTCTGTGGTATTATTTTTTTTTTTTGTTTTAATTAAAAACTAGTGTGCTTTTTAACACCTTTGGCCCCTCAATTATTGTCAGGTTCTTACTTTAGGTGTTTTTAACCCACTCACATACCATTATGAGACTTTTAATTAACTAGGTTGATTATTCCTAGTTAACTTAGTTAGTTCCGGGAGTTGTAACCCGTTTATTTTATGTCCCGTTAACTTGGGTCCCTTTTTATAAACCTTGTCTTCTCAAAGTATTTATCCTCTTTCCAGTTAATATTAAGTTTAATTATTTAAATTCCTAATACATACCGGGTTAATTTTTTTTACCACTAACGGTATTTTACCCGTCATTACTATTAACACGGTTTGATTACCAAACCCGTTTTTGGGGTGTTACAAGTCTACCCCCCTTAAAGAGGTTTCGTCCTCGAAACCTTGTTTACATAGTTCCTTTAATTTGGATTAAACGAACTTAGTTTTGTTTTTCAAGGCATTCATTCATTCCTTTCGATCTAACATTTCCCTTTATATTGACGTATAAGTCTCTCGTGTGTAAGGCCTCGCAGGCCGTTACTTTTCAGCTTGTATCCATTATCTGTATTGTTTATTCATTTTGGCGGTTAGACTTGTTAGTCACCGGTTACTTCATACCCTGTTACCCGGGTATGCTATTTGCCATCTCCGGCCTTATGTGTGTTTAAAATTCTCTAAGTCACCTCGTACCACTTATGTTTTGTTAAAACGTTACTTTTGTCTAAATACTAAATTCTTAGTTTACGTTCCTCTTTGCCGTACATCTTTCTCCCGTTTCTAGGAATGTTACTTCCGAGAATCTAGTCCTTTCCGTTATTATTTAATGCGGGAAATTATAACAAATTCCCAAGCTTAACCCCTATGACCCGTAGGTTCTTTCACTTAGCCTCGTAGGCTATTTATTTAGATTTTCACCTTTTTATCCTTTCTAAGGTGAGACCTTTACAATTCGTTTCTTTCTATCTGTGACCCGATGGTCTTTTTGGTCCCGTAGACTTTAACACTATTTATGATCCCGTAGGTTAGGATGATCCTGTAGATCGTCTTTTATCCATGTCTATATTCAAATGTCTATATACATATATAGCTTCAAAGCATCTTTTATTGTGTTTGGAATTGTTTATTTTCGTTTTTGAACTTTAGTTGGCCTTGACCGTAGTTTAAAGTTTCGTTCGTTTACTCTTGGACTAATCTTCCGACTTTATGACTCTTTACGTCATTTACACGTCGGTTTATTCTACGCTCACTGTTTCCCCGGTTCATAATTATACTTCTCTACGACCCGTTACCCGGGTTCTTTATTATTTCGTGCTTCCACTATTCGATTTGCGCTTACTTGCACTACCGAGCTTTTTATATTTTATTTATCTTGTTTGATTTATTCGTGTGAGATTTCATTACTCACGAACGTCACACTTCATTCTTTATTCGACCCGTTCAACTTTAGAATAGTTGAACATAGTTACCAAAATTTTTGTGTGCCAATTCTCATCGTCTTTTAGTCATGACTCTTAATCCGAGTCCTTTGACTTTCTATTTCGCGTACCCGTCTCTTGGTTTACGCATGCTTTCAAAATCCTACCCATCTATCGGGTATCTTTACCAGAGTCATCATCAAGTAACCATTCTTATATGGTTTTAGACATCATCTTTATTTATTTGATCGTCTTAGCGAAATTAATTGCTTTTATTTAGTCAAGTCTTTTATTCTTTTATTCTACCCCTTTGAATTGTCTGTGTGAATTTTCATCACTTATGACTGTCAAATTTTTATCTTGATGCCTTAGCATTCTCATTAGTTGGTCTGTATTTCCTCTTACTTTAATCCTTGTCCCTTCTCTCGGGCTCTTTACTCTAACGTAATACGCTTCTGTCATCTGACTTGCGTCTACGTTTATTATCAAACGTCTTGCTTATTTGGTTTATTTGGGTACCTTTTAAGTTAGTCCCATTCATCCCCCCCCCCCCTTACTACATCAGACGTAAATGTGTCTGCTACAAGAAGTTCATGGTATCATATGCCACTACTTACTTGGCCAGAGTAAGCGATCGGCACATGACACACATGACCTTTTTATAGCTTTCACATCACCCCCTATGTAAGTAATGCCTCTATTTATTTCATACTTCTAATTTCATTTAGTAAAACTTTATTTAATTGCAAAACAACAATCATTAGTTTTACTAGTTTTTACATTCGAACATATAAAATGTTTTTCTTTTCTATCGAACTATTATATAATCACATTTGTTAATGTGATCGCTACATTTCTCAATAGCGTTATATTGAGAGTTTCCCACTTAGATAATTACCCCCGTCCAAGTTTCCATATGAACTAATCTTATTATTTCCTTGTTATTCATCATCGTGAATAACACATGTTTCTATTAAACTTTTCTTAGAAACATCATCCTGAATAGATATCCTATTCAAGTTTTATCAGATATATGCAACCGTTATTCTCTACGTGTTAGTTGCATATTACTACTTGTGCGATTAATTTAAAAGCGTGCACCTGGTAATGCTTGTCCTAACGGGCTTCTCTTGCCGCTAACTTCGTTCGCGATCGTCATGCGATTTAGTTCCTTAATAAGTATGCTCTGCTCGTCATACCTCGAACCGTTCCACCATCATATCCCTAATCCGTTCAACTCGCGTCATCTTCAGATGCGGTTGTCCTTCAGCTAAACATTTACAAAAGTTAGTAATTTCGACATTAATAAATGCCCGTATTGTAATACAAGGCTTTTTACTGTACGTGTCAACGCACGTAATTCATTAACTGTATCTATAATTTATCGATTTGACTGGGGTAACGTGTATTACGCGATAACCCTGTAAGTTGATCTCAACACTTTAATCATTCTAAATCATTGACATACTTGTACTTACCGGATTTGCGATCAAGCCTGGAACCGAACACACTTTATTCTTTAACCTGGAGCTCTGATTACCAACTTGTAACACCCTTGTTATTATTTTAAGGTTTTCGTATAGTTTACGGAAATGAACATGTAATTATAATTACATGTACTTTGAATAATACGGTTAATTTAAATCTTTTACAAATGAAGGTTTATATACATCGTAATGAATTTGAGTTCGTCGTTTAAAAGTTAGGATGAAACGCCATGCGGAAGCTTTTAACTTTATCGTGTTCGGTTCTTCTTCGAGCTTGATCTTCATCTGGGCACACTTGGCCATCACCTATGATCAAAACCAACTTAAAAGTTAGTTTTGATAGTTAAATAACAAGTTTAAACAAGTTATATGGGTCAAACAAACAAAATTAAACATTTTTCAGGTTCAGGGGGGGCTAAACGTCACGCCTAGGGGCTAGACGCCCCACCTAGCCCCCTTTTTGACAGCAAGTTATTTATTATGTTGCTGCATATTCCCAGCATAACCCGATTTCACGGAAACGAGCATAACTCTCTCGTTTTTCATCCGTTTTACCCGATTCTTCTTCCTACGCGTCCGTAATTTAATTCTCCATCTTATGAAGTTGAAATCCAACATCCGGCATAACAAAATTTCAGAACTTTAAGTCTTCGACTTAATACCTTTTTACAAAGTTTTGACCCGTTCATGCGTTTATCAAACAAACATGTTTGTTTGATCCCAAATTCACATGAATCTTATAATTTCAATGTTGTCTATCATATTAGGTTCAATTCACGAGTTTATGTATATTCTTAAACCCGTTTGTACTTAAATGCTTATTTTGACCCGTTAAGGGTATTGAAGTACTTTTCCGCATAATTCATACTCGTTTATTTCTAGCATCTTATTTTCGCAATATTTATCAAATGATCTTCCACCACAACTATTTTTAGGGTGGATTTATGTGACAACCCGTGATTTACGGCTCTTAATTACGTGATTAACAAGCGATTAACGCGATAATAAATAGTGTTTACAGCGCGAATTAACTTAATTAGGCCTTTGGAGTGCTCAGGAACGTTTGTTCAGCTATATAGTGCGCGTATAGTGATTTACAGAAGATCTGTTGAATATTACGTGACAACGGACTGATACCGTGCAAAATACTGATGACGCCGACAAATATGGATGCTACACGAATATTTTATGCTCATAGAGTTTGGGTCGCGATATCGGGTCTCGTAGGAATTACGGGCCGCTTACACATAAGACGGGCTTGTGGGCCCTGGGCCCAAGCCCAAAGCACGCCAGCCTAAACCTACACATAACATACAAGATCTAGACAAGATTTATATAATCTGCACAAGATTTGCAATATCTCTTCAAATCTCTCCAAGAGATTTTGTCTCTAAAAATTGAAGCATAGAGACTTATGGTTAATAAAATGGTTATAAGAACCACTAAACAAAACTAAATAACATTAGTTATTACCCACACATTTCACCATAAATACCCCCTCTCCACTTCTCAATATGCAGACACAAAAGGTCTTCTTCTCTCCCTCTCGATATTACAACACAGAGAAACCAAACACAAACAAAGAATCCCTGCCCTCCTTCCCTCTCGATGAACCGACAACCGGAGCTACTCCGGCTTCTTCTCCGGTTGCACACAACACCCCCCTCCCCTGATCGTCTTCAACCAACCACACCCCCCCTTCTTTCCGATGACAGAACACCACCACCACCGTGAGGTGGTGGTGCGGCGGCGAGCGAACAGAAGAGAGAGAGAGAGAGGCGGCGAGAAGAGAGAGAATGCCGAGAAGAGAGGGAGAACCGGCGGTCAAAGGTTCGGACCGCCGGTCGGTTTGTTTATCCGCTGGTCAGCAGGCTCCGATTCGGTTCAGGTCTTGGGTACGGGGTCTCGGATTCGAGTCACAGTTGTGGTTCGGGTTTCGGATGGTCGCCGGCAAGACACGGCGGTTCTTGCTTCGGTCCGTCGGATTTTACGGTAAGACCCCCCCTGCTTATTACTTGTATTTTCCTTGAAGACCAATGATGATGATGATGATGTTATGTTGAAGTTTATGTTTCGCTTTCGGTTCAGACTTGGGTGGCTTGGCTACTCGGGTTATGTTACGGCTCGGGTCTCGGCTCGTTTGGATGCAAACAAGGTCCGGTTCGGTCAGAATTTTCCACGTCAGAAACGGTTCGGTTGACTCGGTCAACTCAACCGAGTCAACTCGGTCAACGGCAGCAAGTCGACTCCATGTTCGGGTCTCAGGTTCGGGTTCCAGTCAGATTCAGGAAGGTGCGGGTCAGCTCAGTTCAGTTCGGGTCGACTCGGTCAAACCGAGTCAACTCAGTCAAAGCGAGTCAACTCAGTTGACCCGGTCAGCTCAGTCAAGCGGTTCGACATTTCGACGCGAAGATGGGTAAAGTCTAACGACACGTTTAATATTTACGCGATCTTAATTATTTCGTGAACGAGCTCGAACCGAACAAAACAATGAGTTATTAGTAATATTAACTTGGTTTTAGTTATTACTTCGTTATATAAATTGGCTATGCATAAAGATTATTGAATCATTGATTGAATCTTGTTAAAATAACGACAACTTGGTTGTCCGGGCCGTCCAAAAACAGAGGAAACTCTGCCCGTTTTTCGAGAAAACCCGTAAAATAAAACGAGTTTTATTATAAAAACGTGCTTTTCTTGTAAAACGAAAACTATTGTTATAAAGCGACTTTTACGAGATACAAATATAAAGTTTCCTTCGACAACAACTTACAACTTACGAGAACCACGATACGAAAAATATTTCGATAACAAAATAAATATAGTTATTATATTTATTTCAAACGAACTCGAATTCTTTTTATAAATAAATATAGTATATATATTTATTTCAAGCATCGCATAGCACGAATTCGTTTCATCAAAATAAATATAGTTTATATTTATTTCAAATATCAAACGACACGACGATTGTTTTGCTAAAATAAATATAGTTTATATATTTATCTGAAGTAATAAATGACACGAATTCTTTTATAAAATAGATATAGTTTATCTATTTATTCAAACTTCCAACAAACTCGATAATACTTTTGCAAAATAAATATAACTTTTTATATTTATTTCAAAACGCCTAAACGGCATATACGTATATTTTTGGCAAATATATACAAGACGCTATATATAATACAAGTTTATTATATATTACTTTCGTACGAATATTCCTATATACACAAACGACTTCTCGGAACTTAACAAGTTTAACTTAATCATTTTTATTAAGTTAACAATTTACCATTGAATCGTTCGATTTACGATTCGGTAGAGCTCGATGACACGTAGTTAGTTACTGTGTTATTTAGAAACTTATTAGATATTCCGTGTTAGGAATATTGTAGAATGCACGCTAGCAAGTCAAGTCTTGGAAACGACATCACGAAGTCGTAAATTAGCTAGCTTTGCACAGGAATATTCAGGCGAGTTCATAACCCCCACTCTTTACTATTTTACATTTTTATAAATGTTTTCGGGGTGGAAAGACATGCACATTTTGCAAAAACATACAAAGTTTTGAACTAACGCAAAACTCGTATTTCTAAATCATATTACGATGGGATTTCGGGGAACACAAATGATTTACGAAAGGTTTATACTAAACATACCGGTTTTTACAAAAACAAATGCTTATTTTCGAAATGTGAATGATATTCGGCCAGGGTGACCGGGGATTTGGTTAGGGTAACCAGGAAATCTGGTCAGGGTGACCAGGAATCTGGTCTGGGTGACCAGGGATTTATTTTATACATGGTATGGTTAGCGTAAGGAGGTTTACTACTTAGATCATGTGAGTGGGTAGGAGCAACATGAGGCCATTAGTCCTCATGGTAGGACCGAGGGACAGGAGCGGTAGATCTATCTGGGTGTAGCGAGCCCAGCCCCAGGCCAAACTAGAAACGGACCTCGGGGTGACTTTGTCCACATACTAATGCCGTGGCAAAAATCTGCTAGGTTTGAGTCTCCCTATTTGCACTTCACATATATCAGTGGCCTTGCAAACCATTGGTGATCTCAATTCCCTTATTTGCTACATACCAGGGACATATATATTTACGAAACTACTTGTTCATACAAATTAAGATACCATGTTTTATACAAATTCAAAGCACATGATTATGCGGGTAAGGAGTCAAAGTCAGGGTGGGCATTGACGGTTATGCGAACATTACAAATACAAGGCTTTACAAATACATGGTTTTATGAACATAACGTGTTACAAACACAACGTTTCCATATAACTTGGCAAGAAAATGATTTTTAAATTCATTTTCTCAATACTATTTCAAAAACCGGTTATTCCAAAGATTTATTTCAAATCTTTCACAGTACTTAAGATTTATTTCAAATCTTTCACAGTACTTAAGATTTATTTCAAACCTTTCACAACTCAAAAGATTTATCTCGAATCTTTTACAAACAAACTATGAACTCGCTCAACATTATGTTGATTTTTCTCGCATGTTCTTTCTCAGGTTACTTTTCAAACAATGGAACGGTTGGAATAGGAGAACCATTGAAGAGTCGAGTACTTGGTGGGCGTTCAATTACTAAAAGACTTAGCTTATTTTGCTTCCGCTGTGCAATGAAGATACCAGTCCAGTCACGCCAGCTCTGATAATTTTCGGGGTGTGACAGATTGGTATCAGAGCTATAGGTTACAGCGAATTAGGTTCCTGTTGTGATACCTAGGCTCTAACCTCACTTTCCTCTGGGAACTTAGACTATTATGACTTTAAATACATACAGAACGCCTGGTACTCGAATATGGTCTCCAACCGTTGCCGAAAAGCAAACAGTCAAAATTTTGTTTTCAAACATACGCTAAAATTGTGTTTTACACACGGTACACGAAACAATTACATACACAACACTCTAAGAGTTTAGGAAACATGCATTTAAGACCTTCGGAAAAGGGAATTCAGTCGGGTGGCTGGATCTGGTCTGAGAGACTAGGAGATTCAGTCTGGGAGGCTGGGAGGCTAGTGGGACTAGGAGATTCAGTCTGAGAGGCTGGGAGGATAGGCTAGTGGAACTAGGAGATTCAGTCTGGGAGGCTGGGAGGCTAGTGGGACTAGGAGATTCAGTCTGAGAGGCTGGGAGGATAGTCTAGTGGGACTAGGAGATTCAGTCTGGGAGGCTGGGAGGATAGTCTAGTGGGACTAGGAGATTCAGTCTGAGAGGCTGGGAGGATAGTCTAGTGGGACTAGTAGATTCAGGCTGGGAGGATAGTCTAGTGGGACTAGGAGATTCAGTCTGAGAGGCTGGGAGGATAGTCTAGTGGGACTAGGAGATTCAGTCTGAGAGGCTGGGAGGATAGTCTAGTGGGACTAGGAGATTCAGTCTGAGAGGCTGGGAGGATAGTCTAGTGGGACTAGGAGATTCAGTCTGAGAGGCTGGGAAAATTGTCTAGTGGGACTAGGGAGTCAGTCTGGGAGGCTGGGAGGCTAGTGGGACTAGGAGGACTATTTGATTGCTTATTGGTTATTTGTGCATATGTGTGTTTATTAAAGGTCATCACGTAGGAACCGCGAATATTAACTCGGGCACACACTATTATCCATATTGTCTATAATATTTAACTTCCCGAGCAGGCATCCTACGCATAACAAAACGCTAGCGCATGAGAATACATAGAACTCAAATTTTACGCCAACGGATGTCGGGGTACATCACCTTCTACGCGGCACACAACGCTAGTGCACAGGTATACGTGAAATTTAAGCTATACATCAACGGAGATTGAAATACGACATACACGATATATCGAGGCGAGGCCTTTGAGAAGGAACGATGACGCAATCTAACGACGACGCTGGATTCTTGTCAGCAGGAGAACTAACGATCAGGAAACGACAACTTGTCACGCGATCCTGCAACGACACGAATCACGCCAGGGAGAAGACGAATGTCTCCGCATCCCCCTTCCTAACTAATGATGAATACGCTATGTTCGACATTCCATGGTAATGTCACCTAACAATTGGTCGTCACACGAAACCCCAGGTAAAGTCCTCAAGTTTCTTTTATTGAAATTTCGAATTTCACACTTACTGAGTAGATTTTCGTAGCTCTACTCCTCTTAAGGGTCATTGTATCACGATCATTTCTCTACAAGTTACATACATGGTTTTCGTTGCGACCATGCCGAAAGTTGTCTTGTTGGTACATGTATTTATTGTCGCCTAGCGCCGAAATCAAGTTCAATTGTTTGAACTTGTCCATTACACATATTCACTTCAGAGCATCATATGATGTATTGGGAGCATCATATTCAAATTCGTTTTAACAAGTGTTTCATTCGTTCCGAGTCGAAGTAAACTTGTTTGGCATTCGACTCCATTAAATTGTCTGTTGATTTCGACACCATGTGATGGTGATTTTCATTAGTTTGAAGCTCGCGCTAAACTCGTTTACGCATCTCATGCACTGATTTAATTAATTATTTATTTATTTGTTTTAAATCCGCTTTGAATTATCATATTAAAGCAGTCTTAACACAATCGTGTGTTAAGACAATGGTACACAAATTCATTTCATATTCCGGTGTACCTCATAACGGTTCTTTCAACATCGATCGAATGCTTTGCGACATTCATTACTTCTTCACCTTCGATCGAAAACATTATTTCTTGGATGTTCCATATTCAATTGGAAATTCTATGATGTCATTTGAAACAAACTTTCGGATTCACTTTATTATGCTTTCATTTGATTTCAAACACAATGGATTTGTTTGATCACCGCTATTATTGAATTATTTGAATCAATACGACACCTTGTGGTGTCAGTACAAACTTGTAGCTTGGGCTAATCATGATTGAGCGTTTCATGCAAAACACAGGTGATACTTGTTCGATCACCCCTATTATTGAATCGTTTCATTCATTGCGACACCTTGTGGCGTCGGTATGACTTGCAGCTTGTGCTGATCACGATCGAACGTTTCATGCAAATTATTACATTTGAGATTGTTGATTCTAAGTTCATCCAGTGGATGTTATTGCTTCTAGAAATCATTTACATGTTATAAACGTTCATATGGAATTCGATTGGTCGAAGTTCCTGTTCATTGTTGGATCCTTGTTAACTTAGTCGCACTGGTGACTGTATCATTAAGTCTTGTTTCAATTACGCGGTCATTCACTTTGTTATTATTCGGACTTACCTCCAAACAACACAATTCTGAGGGGATAACATAGTCTAAATTTCGAGGACGAAATTTCTGTAACAGGGGGAGAATGTGACAACCCGTGATTTACGGCTCTTAATTACGTGATTAACAAGCGATTAACGCGATAATAAATAGTGTTTACAGCGCGAATTAACTTAATTAGGCCTTTGGAGTGCTCAGGAACGTTTGTTCAGCTATATAGTGCGCGTATAGTGATTTACAGAAGATCTGTTGAATATTACGCGACAACGGACTGATACCGTGCAAAATACTGATGACGCCGACAAATATGGATGCTACACGAATATTTTATGCTCATAGAGTTTGGGTCGCGATATCGGGTCTCGTAGGAATTACGGGCCGCTTACACATAAGACGGGCTTGTGGGCCCTGGGCCCAAGCCCAAAGCACGCCAGCCTAAACCTACACATAACATACAAGATCTAGACAAGATTTATATAATCTGCACAAGATTTGCAATATCTCTTCAAATCTCTCCAAGAGATTTTGTCTCTAAAAATTGAAGCATAGAGACTTATGGTTAATAAAATGGTTATAAGAACCACTAAACAAAACTAAATAACATTAGTTATTACCCACACATTTCACCATAAATACCCCCTCTCCACTTCTCAATATGCAGACACAAAAGGTCTTCTTCTCTCCCTCTCGATATTACAACACAGAGAAACCAAACACAAACAAAGAATCCCTGCCCTCCTTCCCTCTCGATGAACCGACAACCGGAGCTACTCCGGCTTCTTCTCCGGTTGCACACAACACCCCCCTCCCCTGATCGTCTTCAACCAACCACACCCCCCCTTCTTTCCGATGACAGAACACCACCACCACCGTGAGGTGGTGGTGCGGCGGCGAGCGAACAGAAGAGAGAGAGAGAGAGGCGGCGAGAAGAGAGAGAATGCCGAGAAGAGAGGGAGAACCGGCGGTCAAAGGTTCGGACCGCCGGTCGGTTTGTTTATCCGCTGGTCAGCAGGCTCCGATTCGGTTCAGGTCTTGGGTACGGGGTCTCGGATTCGAGTCACAGTTGTGGTTCGGGTTTCGGATGGTCGCCGGCAAGACACGGCGGTTCTTGCTTCGGTCCGTCGGATTTTACGGTAAGACCCCCCCTGCTTATTACTTGTATTTTCCTTGAAGACCAATGATGATGATGATGATGTTATGTTGAAGTTTATGTTTCGCTTTCGGTTCAGACTTGGGTGGCTTGGCTACTCGGGTTATGTTACGGCTCGGGTCTCGGCTCGTTTGGATGCAAACAAGGTCCGGTTCGGTCAGAATTTTCCACGTCAGAAACGGTTCGGTTGACTCGGTCAACTCAACCGAGTCAACTCGGTCAACGGCAGCAAGTCGACTCCATGTTCGGATCTCAGGTTCGGGTTCCAGTCAGATTCAGGAAGGTGCGGGTCAGCTCAGTTCAGTTCGGGTCGACTCGGTCAAACCGAGTCAACTCAGTCAAAGCGAGTCAACTCAGTTGACCCGGTCAGCTCAGTCAAGCGGTTCGACATTTCGACGCGAAGATGGATAAAGTCTAACGACACGTTTAATATTTACGCGATCTTAATTATTTCGTGAACGAGCTCGAACCGAACAAAACAATGAGTTATTAGTAATATTAACTTGGTTTTAGTTATTACTTCGTTATATAAATTGGCTATGCATAAAGATTATTGAATCATTGATTGAATCTTGTTAAAATAACGACAACTTGGTTGTCCGGGCCGTCCAAAAACAGAGGAAACTCTGCCCGTTTTTCGAGAAAACCCGTAAAATAAAACGAGTTTTATTATAAAAACGTGCTTTTCTTGTAAAACGAAAACTATTGTTATAAAGCGACTTTTACGAGATACAAATATAAAGTTTCCTTCGACAACAACTTACAACTTACGAGAACCACGATACGAAAAATATTTCGATAACAAAATAAATATAGTTATTATATTTATTTCAAACGAACTCGAATTCTTTTTATAAATAAATATAGTATATATATTTATTTCAAGCATCGCGTAGCACGAATTCGTTTCATCAAAATAAATATAGTTTATATTTATTTCAAATATCAAACGACACGACGATTGTTTTGCTAAAATAAATATAGTTTATATATTTATCTGAAGTAATAAATGACACGAATTCTTTTATAAAATAGATATAGTTTATCTATTTATTCAAACTTCCAACAAACTCGATAATACTTTCGCAAAATAAATATAACTTTTTATATTTATTTCAAAACGCCTAAACGGCATATACGTATATTTTTGGCAAATATATACAAGACGCTATATATAATACAAGTTTATTATATATTACTTTCGTACGAATATTCCTATATACACAAACGACTTCTCGGAACTTAACAAGTTTAACTTAATCATTTTTATTAAGTTAACAATTTACCATTGAATCGTTCGATTTACGATTCGGTAGAGCTCGATGACACGTAGTTAGTTACTGTGTTATTTAGAAACTTATTAGATATTCCGTGTTAGGAATATTGTAGAATGCACGCTAGCAAGTCAAGTCTTGGAAACGACATCACGAAGTCGTAAATTAGCTAGCTTTGCACAGGAATATTTAGGCGAGTTCATAACCCCCACTCTTTACTATTTTACATTTTTATAAATGTTTTCGGGGTGGAAAGACATGCACATTTTGCAAAAACATACAAAGTTTTGAACTAACGCAAAACTCGTATTTCTAAATCATATTACGAAGGGATTTCGGGGAACACAAATGATTTACGAAAGGTTTATACTAAACATACCGGTTTTTACAAAAACAAATGCTTATTTTCGAAATGTGAATGATATTCGGCCAGGGTGACCGGGGATTTGGTTAGGGTAACCAGGAAATCTGGTCAGGGTGACCAGGAATCTGGTCAGGGTGACCAGGGATTTATTTTATACATGGTATGGTTAGCGTAAGGAGGTTTACTACTTAGATCATGTGAGTGGGTAGGAGCAACATGAGGCCATTAGTCCTCATGGTAGGACCGAGGGACAGGAGCGGTAGATCTATCTGGGTGTAGCGAGCCCAGCCCCAGGCCAAACTAGAAACGGACCTCGGGGTGACTTTGTCCACATACTAATGCCGTGGCAAAAATCTGCTAGGTTTGAATCTCCCTATTTGCACTTCACATATATCAGTGGCCTTGCAAACCATTGGTGATCTCAATTCCCTTATTTGCTACATACCAGGGACATATATATTTACGAAACTACTTGTTCATACAAATTAAGATACCATGTTTTATACAAATTCAAAGCACATGATTATGCGGGTAAGGAGTCAAAGTCAGGGTGGGCATTGACGGTTATGCGAACATTACAAATACAAGGCTTTACAAATACATGGTTTTATGAACATAACGTGTTACAAACACAACGTTTCCATATAACTTGGCAAGAAAATGATTTTTAAATTCATTTTCTCAATACTATTTCAAAAACCGGTTATTCCAAAGATTAATTTCAAATCTTTCACAGTACTAAAGATTTATTTCAAACCTTTCACAACTCAAAAGATTTATCTCGAATCTTTTACAAACAAACTATGAACTCGCTCAACATTATGTTGATTTTTCTCGCATGTTCTTTCTCAGGTTACTTTTCAAACAATGGAACGGTTGGAATAGGAGAACCATTGAAGAGTCGAGTACTTAGTGGGCGTTCAATTACTAAAAGACTTAGCTTATTTTGCTTCCGCTGTGCAATGAAGATACCAGTCCAGTCACGCCAGCTCTGATAATTTTCGGGGTGTGACAATTTAGCATAACTAACCTATTATCCCAAAATTTACCCATCGGTTGGTCATTTTACGCAAATGACCATTTTATGCATTTGACCCATGAATGTGTATTCCTGTAACTTTTATTCATATCTAATGATTCCATGATCTTGATGCAAGTTCCTAAACAACCCCTATGGGTCGTTTACCCAATATACCCTTCAAGGGTGTTTTGGTCCACTTTAGTCCCTCACTTTACGACGAAGGACTTTCGTTAAATATTTGACCATAAATTATATGTTTAACTAAAAGCTTATTTATGCGTACCTGGCTCGGGTCAAGGTATTGACATGTTTACATAACTTTTGCTTTAAATCTTTCTAGTTAAAGCAACGCATGCTTATGTTATTTCCTGTGATTACAAAACTCAACAAGCGATTTGTCAAATGTAATTGTCAAATGGTGTTAACAACACCATTTGACCCATTTAGTCTAATTGGCCATTTATCCATATGAGATGGTATTTAGTTACCATTTCATCCCTTTAAACCTATCCCGGTTTTCCATTAAACTTGTTTTACTTAAAACCGTTTTTATTTGTTCGTCATTACATGACTACTTTACCTTTTTACCCCTTTTACCATAATTCATGATTGCTTACCATTTCCCCTTGTTCCGACTCTTATTGAATCGTTTCGGAACATCGTATACCAACCACTTAATAGCATTCATATACAATACTTGAAATTAAGTAACTTTGCAAATAATGTAAAGGGGCATAAGCTCTACTTACCTCGCATCCGAGCAACGTTTTCTCTTCGTACTTGCTCCGTTTGACCCGCTTCCTCCCAAGCCTCCATCTAGCTTGTGAAGAGTCAAATTATCATATAGTATTCAAAAGGTGATTAGGTTAGTCATTCTAGATCATAACCTTTACGCCTTATGACAATTTATACTACTTTTCTTACCGAACTCTATTATAGGTCGGTTTGACTTTTAAGAGTCAAGCCGCCTTATAGCATATGAAATTGAGAATCTAAGTTTGACAAACTTATGTTGGCGTTCCGCCCTTTACTCGATGGCTCTATTCTTAGGCCACCAATTGAACTAATATTTAATCCGAGTTCCTGCTATTTTTAATACTAAGTTATCTTAGCTCTCAATTGTTAACGTTACATTATTCTTTCTTTACGCAAAATCTACGGGTGTTCATCTATAGATAAAAACCCGTTTCGTCATGTTATTAGGCATTCATCCAAATATCTATTCTAATCAAGTTCTATCTACGAACTAGTAGGTACCCAATTTCACTTAGGCATTACATCGAACACCTTATGGGCATGAAATTTTTACTACTAGCAATCAAGCTCATGACTAACTACTTAGCCAAGATTAACATTATTTTCAAGTTCCTTACATCTAGCATGCATAACAACACCTAGATTCGTTTCAAAAAAAATCAATAACACCCGTTTCATGATCAAGATTCTAGTATTCTTAATCTCTCTACAAAACCCATCTAACACATATGTGGGTGATTCTCAATTTCATGTATATGTACATCAATACATCAAATTATTGATTAGGTTTCATTCCTAATCATGTATTTATCATAGTTTCACTCAAACATCTAACATTCAAGCTCCAATTTCGACTTCATATGTTTATCAAGAAATCAAAACATCTCCAAATTACAAAATTTTACTTACCTTGAGATCCCCACGACTAGGTGATCACGAATTTGTAATCATGCAGACGATTCAAGCTTGATTTGAGCTTCAATTTGGAGGATTTTATAAGAATTAGGGTTTGTGGAGAAACCCCTGGTCGCCCCCCTGGTTCTGTTCGATCCCCACACACCAGTGTGTGGTATTATTTTTGTTTTGTTTTAATTAAAAACAAGTTTGCTTTTTAACACCTTTGGCCCCTCAATTATTGTCAGGTTCTTACTTTAGGTGTTTTTAACCCACTCACATACCATTATGAGACTTTTAATTAACTAGGTTGATTATTCCTAGTTAACTTAGTTAGTTCCGGGAGTTGTAACCCGTTTATTTTATGTCCCGTTAACTCGGGTCCCTTTTTATAAACTTTGTCTTCTCAAAGTATTTATCCTCTTTCCAGTTAATATTAAGTTTATTTATTTAAATTCCTAATACATATCGGGTTAAGTTTTTTTTACCACTAACGGTATTTTACCCGTCATTACTATTAACACGGTTTGATTACCAAACCCGTTTTTGGGGTGTTACACAATCACTGAGGTAAATTCTGATTCTGAAACTCAAATCATAATCGTTGAACAGTGCAAGAAATGCATGGAAACGTGCAGTGCTTGAACTAAAAAAAAGATGAAAAATTCAGAACAAGAGATCTTGAATTCACAAAAATAGAAGAAGTTTTCAAAAATAAATACAAAGAAATGTTAGAAAATGAAAAAGTTTTGAAAGATAATGATGAAAAACTTTCAGAAAAATGTAAAAAGTTAGAAAAGGAAAATGAGGTTTTGAAAGAGAGTGTTTTGAAAAAGACAGAAGAATGTGATCAAAAAGAAAATGTTTGTCAAGAATTGAAAAAGGAACATGATTCAATAAAATTGGCTTATCACATTACAAAAGAATCATATGAAAAAGTAAAAAGTGAAATGAAACTTGTTCAATCAAGATTGAAATATTGTTCTGAAACAACTGATACGTTTAAGCGACAGTATGAAATAAAGCAACAAGTTGTAAACTCCTACATTGAGGATGTTGCTAAACTTAAGCGTCAGATTGCTGATTTAGAACAGGATAATAACAAGTTAAAAAGTTATCACGCGTCGTCATATGTGCTTGAAAGAATTTTCAACATAAAACCGGATGGGAAAGATTCTGAGCAAAATAAGAAAGGTATTGGCTCAGAGTTTCATCAAGTTCCACCACCGGAAAAGTTTGCATTTTATGATGATGAAAAGGTCGAAAAAGCTTTCAACATGGTAGATCAATTGTCAGATAACATTGACATAACCTATTCCAAATCTAATGATTCTAGTGATTCAGATGTGGTAGGTAAGGTCGTTGAAAGTGTGTTGAAAGAAGAGTCAGTTGATACAGGTAAAACCGAATCACAGGATGAAAATGAAGGTAATTTTCATGATGAATATCTAAAAAATTCAAAATCCGAGAAAAATTTGAATGATGATTCAAAAGGATTGGTTTATACCATGATTGGATCGGACAAATTATTCTTAGACGTTGTATTCCCGATTCAGAATGTGATTTCAGAAAAGGTTGATAAAGTTTTCAAAATGGTTGAGATTGAGAAATCTGAGATTCCAAAGTTTGCTGGAAAAGGTCACAAAACTTTTTATAACAAACCTGGTTATAAGAAGAAAAACATGAAGGCTGGGTTGGGTTATAAAAGGAAACAGAATTGGAAGAAAAATGAAATAAAAAATTTTCAGGAAAAAATGAATTTTGTTCAAGGAATAAATTTAGAAGAAGAGAAAGAACTCCAAATTATACGACAGTCTAATGAAGAGTTCTGTGCTCAAAAGAAAAAGCAACAACCACAGGTCAAAGATGTTTCAAAGAGAACATGTTTTAAGTGTGATCAAACTGGACATCTTGCACGAAAGTGTCCAAATCTAAAACCTGTGGATGTTGACAAAAAGAAGCCTGACAATGTTCAAAAACAAAAATCTGAGGATGTGAAACAAAGGTCAATCAGATTTGACTCAAAACAAACTTGCAGGTACAACACAAACAAGTTTGCTTCGAATCAAACTTGGAAATCAAACCCACATAGACTTGATTCTAGACAGACCTGGAATTCTCACACACCCAGATTAAGAACAACACAAAGTTGCAAAACAACTGTCGATACAACAAAACCAAATGAGTTTTGGAAACCAAAAGTTGTTGTTCAGAATCAAAATGTTCAAAAAGAGTCACATTTTTACAAACGAGGTACTCCTAAAGGTCAAACATGGAGTGTTAAATACAAGTGACTTTGGTAAACGAAGAAAAAGTTGAAGTCAAAGTTGAAAAAGTCTTTGATGACAAAGATTTTCCTAAACTGCATGATACATATTGTCTTGAAATGCCTAAGGTCAAACAGACCTGGGCTAAATTGTTCAAGTAATTGAGTAAGTAGAATGTGCAGGTGCTCAAGAAAATTGAAGATTGTGAAAATGAAATTTGGAGCAGCCTGACACAACGGGAAGAGGAGGAGGTTGCTGAACCCTGGTTTGGTTAAACAGGGAGTTTGTTTGATTTCTTTACATAAATAAACAATATTTCAAAAACCCTAAGAATTGAAAAATTAAAAAAACCAAAAATATGTTTTTAGTTTGTCAAAAATTTGAAAAATAAAAAATATGTTTGTTTTTAAATTTGTCATATATTAAAAAATTACAAAAATATGTTACCTGAATACTCCGAAACCCTCAGGGCTGAACAAACATGATTAATTTCACAAGATTGAAAAACGGTTTTCAAACTGTAAAATATCAATGTGTTGTAAATCATGGGGGTACGTTATACTTTCTGTAAAACAGAGCATGTGAAGCAGAAAATGGATGGCGAGATGAAGCTATCAGTATCGGTTTGTCAAATTTTTTAAATGATTTTGAATTTTAGGGGGAGTATTGTTGTTAGAAAATACAAAAACATTTGAAATTTTGAAAAAGTCAAAAACATGATAAAATTCAAAAATTAGTTTTTGTGTAAAAAAGAAGAAATGATAGTACATCAGTAGACAGTTACAGTATGCTAAAAAATTTGTAATGATGAAATAGCGTTAAACAGTCTCACTGATGATATGCCGATAGGTTTTTATACATTTAGTAAACTTGTTCGGGATATAAACATAAATTCAAACTTGCTTATTTAGTGGGGAACACTACTTGGATATATAGGTAACCCCTGAAATCTTGTTTGAAAGGTCCCTCTTTCTGAGATACTAGATCTTTATACTCAGTGATATCTGGGGTATTATCCCAGGACTTCTGATTTGGCGGAAGCAATGGCCTAGTCCCCGTATAATACTTTCTGCATGCTTGAAATATAGCTCACCCTCGGTACAAAAATGATGAAACATTGAAAAATGCTAATCATGTGTTGTTGAAGAAAAGATCCTCTAAAGGGGACACACCAAAAGTCGAAGCCGTCATCTCTCTGCTGAACGGAAGTTCTGACCTGAGCTCTCACGGTCCTCGCAATTTAACCCTTTACAGATATCATCTAGGTATACTCACCTGTAAGACTGAATATTGGGATCTGGATACGGGAGTATATTCAAGAGGTGGAACACATGAGTGAGTATAAGTTCTTAATACACCTAATTCGTATCCTGAATCAGTTGAAATTTGTATGAAAATTTAAATGGATCAGTATATCGACAATCTAAGTGAATTGTTTAATTCTTAATGTGTAACTAAGCTCAACGGTACTTGTGACTTGTCAAAATCTGATATGATCCTCTAACGCAAACTCAAACAAAAATATTGTCTGTAAATATGTTTGTAAATATTTCTTTACTGCTTTATGTTTCAGAAAAAATACAAAAAGATTTTGATTTTACTTTATTTTCGACAACCGATGTCTGAATTGCTGAGTGTCAAAATCTAAGTATACTGATTGTGTTTCTGAAAATAAATCAAGTTCATTAATTTGAATTGTAGTTTTTAAAATAAAAAATCAAAAACAGTTTGTGATATCTCCAAGGTCATTAAATTGGACTTGGATGATTAACTGTGAGGGATTTGGATGCTTATATTGTTAAAGTCTGTTAAATAAAGTCAGATTAAGATTTCTGAAAAATTGAAATTGCTTTCATTGTAAATTTTTTATTTGATAAAAGAGCCAGGGCATTTTAGATCCTGGATATTCTAAACATTGTTACTTATAAATGTTTGAGTGATTGCAGATATTGTACCAGACTACGATCCCGATAGCCGAGTCTAAGGGGGAGTCTGAAGACGAGCTCAAAGCAAGGGGGAGCTTGTAACCAGAAAGCAAGGTGTCGATCCCTAAAGCACGGAAGCTTGATGAAAGGGGGAGCCTGAAGAAGCTGTTAATGTTAGAGCCAGAGACAGATCCTGGTACAACATTTAAAATAGAAGCTGATTAAAGAAGATAAAGATTGATGAATGCTTATAGTGTTAGACAATTTGGAAAGAGCAAAAAGACTGATCAAGACTGAATATGTGTCATGATAAAGACTCGACACTGAAGACTTCATCAACATCCAAGGGGGAAGTCTGTTAGTGCACTATGTCTGTGGACTTCGTCTTGTATCGAGTCATGTAATAGAATAGGATAACCAGTGCTCGGGTTGCTAGAAACTGATTTTAGGAAGTTTATTAGTAATTCCGCTTGAAACTGTCAAAGACAATTTCAAACGAAATTAACTTTGTTAATTTCGCTTGAAAGTGGCTTTGTCCATTTCAAACGGAATTAGATCTCTATAAATAGGTGAGCATGGTGTGTCATTTGAAACGGAATTAGATTTTCTGATTTGGTACCGAAGTGCTGCCAAATTGTTTCTAGGTGTTGTAAGACTATTATATCAATACAAGAAACATTTATATTGAATTGAGCATCCGTTTCATTGATTCCGCCTTTGATTCGGATCCAAAACTCTTCTGAACGACTCATTCAGGTCGCACAACGATCCTACAATTTGTCAGCGTATTGAGATAGAAGTGCAGTGCGAGTTGTGCGTGTCGATCGAAAGGCGAATATCGAAAATCGAATAAGTCACCAAAATCAAAACATATAAACAGGTAAATACACACATAAACACATAAAATCGACGAATATCAGAGTCGGCAGTAGCGAGCTCAGAATCGAATCACATAAAAATCGAGAAATAGGTTGTCTCAGGCTCGATAGACATTGACTACCCAAAGTGATTCGACTATTCACAAGGACTTTTGTACACACTTTGACCTTCAGGACTGAGCTCTCGCCTCGAATCGGGGTGATCAGCACGCATCCTTCCAGTCATATCGTGACTTCGAGTCGTTGGAGTTCGTCGAGACTTTGGTGGGAATTTTGTAAAACCAAGTAAAAGTCGGAACAAGTCGTCAAGGTTCGGGTTTCACCCCTGACTTAGCAACTTTGTTCCTGTTTTGATAAAATAAAGGAGAATTATGCGTCAAAGTATGGATTTCACTCCTGATTCAACGCAAATTCTCGTGTTTATAGATAAAATGCGGGTCGAACAAGCAATTTAGTCGAGAGTTTGTGGTTTTCACACCTAATCTCGACCTAATCGCTCGTTCATTTTCGAAAAATTTAAAGTGCAGTAATAGTGTAGCGTGGGCGAGAATATCGAGAAATAGCAGGTAAGCTCGTACATAATCCCTGCAGGATATGCACAAGTCGGTCTGTTGGTTCCTAAATATAGACTAGGTCGTTTCTAAGACATCGACCCGGACTAGGTCGAGTCTTGCCTAATTCCCTATAGTTATGGCTCTGATACCAATCTGTCACACCCCAACCGATGGCGGAATCATCGGGGCGTGGCACTGAGCGAAACAGATTGTCCAGAAGTTTCCATAACAACTATAATTACCAATTATTTAAAGCAATGTGTCCCATACCATGTCATAAAAGATATCATAATTATTACAGACAAGATCTAGTCAATTGTTCTGTTCCGACAACTCATATTTTTAAGTACAAACAATTTATTATTGTTCTAGGTCTTTCCTAGCCTCGATTTCACAGCAAGCAAAGCATCTAAACACCTTAAGCACCTGTTACATACGTTAAAGTAAAAGTCAATACACATAGTGTAAAGGTGAACATACAAGTTTAATAGATATAATAGAGTTCGAAGTTGTTTACGCATAACCAGCACGTACACAGTGTAAAATGAGGCATGTTAGTTATCGACATGAACCTATCGATACCAATGACTGCGGGTTGACTGCCCAAGGCAGTTCGTGATACACACTTACCACTGTGAGCCATGTAACTAAATGTCCTTAACAACCCCTGAGTGAACAGGTGCTGAGTCCAAATTAATAGTACTACCGTTGCTAAGGCAGGTAGACAACATTCCATGTGTAAACATAACAAACAAGCATTCATTAAGTCACATATAACATGCAGTAACGGTTAGCGTTAAAGTATTGCGTAGTGTGTTCGAGGAGATTTAGCATAAGTAACGTATGTAACACCCAAAAGTGCGTAAAGCAAAAAGGGTTCGAGTATACTCACAGCGATTGATGGATTGAAGGGAGCGCTTAGAGCGGAAATTAGCCTGATCGGAACGATAGCATAACGATAAGTGGCGCGTAAAACGAAACAAAGTGTCAGTGGGTCGAACAGCAATCCGATCAGATGGCAATCCGATCAGGTAGCCGGTCGATCGGGTGACAATCCGCTCGGATGGTCATCCGATCGGGTGACCCTTCGAGTGGATTGTTACTTCGCTTGGGAAAGATGTGTTTGTGTATGATGGCTTGTCTTTTGAAGTTTTCGTTGTAGCATTTTGAAAATAGAGAAGTATCTCTACCTCTCAGGTCGGTCGATCGAACGACCTTTCGATCGGACGACAAACCGATTGGTTGGACACTTTTAGTATGAACAAGTTCACAGCAGTTTGTCACTCGATCAGATGGTAGTCCGATCGGGTGACAACCCTTGTGCATTGAACATGTTGAAAATTGTTTAAGTGTTGAAGTTAGAACATCTCATGGTCGAGTGTTAATCCGATCGAGTGGTAATCCGATCGAACAGCATTTCGTTTAATGTTCGACCTCAAAAGTTTGAAAATAAAAGTTGAGTGTGGGGCCAAGGTGTAAGCCGATCGGGTGGCAACCCGATCGGGTGACAATCCGATCGGATAGCAGTCCGATCGGGTGACAATCCGATCGGACAGCAGTCCGATCGGGCGGCACTCCATCCTGATCGGCCTGATCGTCTTACAATCGGTTGTTTTCGATGGGTTTTAGTTCTATCGAGACGGTGTGACAACGTGCTAATCAACAGAACCTCATCTTGACACAAGTGACCCGATCGAACAGGAATCACCCAAGTTCAACCAGTTAACCGGTTCAAGACGGTTGTTCTTGCTTAACCCGAAATCGGTTGTCTCGTTGGTAGAACTCAGATTTTGATCCAACACATCACCAAGAAGGAGTAGAAGGTTAGAACAAGGTCTGATTCTATCGGTTTGAGTGCATTGAGTGTAAAAGAGTTGAAAGAAAGTTAGAAACCATCTTTCAATCCTTTTTCACCATGAATATGTTTAGATCTATGCAAGATCTTTGTTTATTTGTGTGGAAATTGTTCAGATCTAAGTTGTTCTTGTCGGATTTAAAGTCAAAACATGAAGTTCATAAGAACACCATGATGACATCATCCTAGAACACCTCAAATCTAGTGATTTCACGGTTAAAAGTTAAGATTCAAAATATAGAAAGGTGTAGGAGTGCGTGTAGATCAAGAAAGTACAAGATTTAGATGGAAAACTTACAACAATCGCGAGAAATCTGAAGAAAAGTGGGCAAGAAGCGCTGGTCGGACGAGAGGTGCAGAAAAGGTAAGTTTGTGATGTTGAGAGGGGTATTTATAGGCTTTCCATAAACGGAAAGGGGGAGGAGAGGGCTGGTCGATCGGGTGGTAACCTGATCTGGTGGCAGCCCGATCGAGTGGCACCTCGATCGGATGGCAGCCCGATCGGGTGGCAGCTCGATCGGCTGGCCACTCGATTGGAGGGCACTGTAAGGACCTGCAAAAATGCCCAAAAACGACCCGTAAGAAAAAACCCGGACCCCTGAAACCCTAATACTCATGAAAAACCAAGAAAAGAAGAATTTTGGATTTCAGGCGGGCCGCGTAAGACTTAAGCCGATGCTTACGCGGGCCGCGACAGGACACATGGTGACCGGGGCTCGTTCCAGGCCACGTGGCAACCCTACACGTGACCCGCTAGCCCTACACGTAGACTAGGGGCCCTCGCGGGCCGCGTAAGGTTCAAGTTAAGGTTTACGCGAGCCGCGTAAAACCTGAAAATCAGCTATAAATTGCCTGTGCATGGGACTTGCTTCTGTGTTCGAAATTTTAGTTCAAAACGTCCATTTTCTGCTCAAAAACGAATATTAAGGTATCAAAACGCTTCTATGATCAAGGGTAATAACTCGATCACTACTACGATACAATGTCCGATCGATTGAAACCGATCCTATTGATGTTTAAGTGCTGCCTGTATTTGGGCTATACTTTGTCATTCGTCGTGAGGGTTTTGATTTCGTGAGCTATCGTAAATGTTGTATTAAGTTACTGACCTAGTTTCGTGTGCATTGTTATTTAAACTAGGTTACAAGGCTAAACTCTGCCCAATTAAACCTGCAATGTGAGTCATTCTCTTTTTATCAACAATGTTTTACAATACTCAAATTATTTCAAAAGTTATAATTACAGGGATTAAGTCTTGGTTATCTTGAATCACTGGCAAGTGGGGTATTGTGCACATTACTAATTTCTCATGGTTAGGTTCACCAACCTAACAGTGATAATCATCACTACTTGGGTGAAAGGACCCAATAGTGGTATGACCATCGTCACCAGGGTGTGACACGACGCCAGATAAAAATAAGATAGTAGCCATTGTAATCGCTCTTATGCTGTAATTTATAACTAGGAGTCGTTTTATCAAAATTGAGTGACTCGCTAGTATTTCCCCGCTGATAAAATATTTTTAAACATGTTGCAGGTGACTTACTGTGAATCAAGGAAAAAGTGCTACGGAGCACTGACAAGCTTGAAGTGGTGGCTCAGTAAAATAAATAAACATGTTTTGTAAAACAAGGGATTTCCTCGTGAAATTATCTTTACTGTAAATTATGGGGTTTGTCCCAATTTGTGAAATAAAATAATTGGACATTTTCAAGTTTTAAAAGATCCTGTTAAACTTCCGCTGTCAAATCAAATAATAAATACCACGGGTTTCTGTCCCGCGGCTCCTGGACCGGGTCACACCAGGACGGGGGCCGTGACAGAAAAAGGTGGTATCAGAGCCACTGATTTAAGCCAATTAAGTATTTAGAAATACTTAATTTTCTGATTGTTATTTTGTGATTCTGTGAAAATTTAACTTACAATAAATAAAATGTTAACTTAAATTTGTGTGTGTTTCTTCATGTGTATTATCAGCATGAATGAACTGTCGGAGGCACTCCGAAACATTTCTATCCATAGCACAGATATGGATACCACAGGAAACCCATCTAGCTATCTGGCAGATACGGAGGAACCACTAACTTTCCAGGCCCATGCGACTATGTGTTTAATAATAATAAAATAATAAATAATAAAAATATAATCATGTAAAATAACTTAAAAATAAAACTTTTGTAATATATCGGGTGTGTACGGATGCATACTAAAATATATATAAAATATAAAAGTCGCAAAGTCGACAATTTTGGGCTATACGTATTAACGTGCTTATGTGTGATTGTTTTATTATGTTTGTTTGTTATTTATTTTGTGCCAATAACTTATATATATTGTTAATTATCAGATGGACCACACTGTTAATGAACCAGTTAATGAAGTTAACCCATCCGAGCAAAACAATGAGGATCACTTTCTTAATAGGCAAGATATCGAAAATATCGTTGCCCAGGGAATAGCCAATGCTATCCCAGCAATCGTCGCTGCTGTTAAAATCCCTGTTGAACCTTCACAAGCTAACCCCAGTAAACGCACGCGCGACGATAATTTCAGTAACAGTGCTAACGGAGGCGGCAATAATAACGACAACGTAATTCAGGCCCCAATACTTAAGAAAATGAAAGTTGCAACACCTGGTTGCACTTACAAGGAATTTCTTTCCTGTAAACCCGTCGAATTTGCAGGCAATGAAGGGGCGACTGCTGCACTGCGTTGGTTGGAAAAGACCGAGGCAGTAATTAAAATAAGTAAATGTGCCGAGGAGGATAAGGTCATGTATGCTTCTCACCTTTTCAAGGAAGAGGCATTAGAATGGTGGAATACGGTGTTGCAAGCCAAAGGAAGTGGCATGGCTTATACATGAGTTGGGAAGAATTTAAGCAATTGATGGAAAGGAAATTCTGCCCCGAATATGAAAAGGAACAAATGGCCAATAAGTTCCTGAGCCACCGAATGGTGGATGTGGACTGTCAAGGGTATACTTCGAAATTCTTCGAGTATGCCAGAATTGTTCCAACTCTGGCCTTGCCAGAACCGGTACTTATTTCTCGCTATATTTGGGGTTTAATTAGCGAGATTCGGGACATCGTCAAAGCCGCAAGACCCCGCACGATTGACGATGCGGTGGAGTTAGCCAACACCTTGACCGACGGACTGGTACATACGCGAGAAGAAAACAGAAAGAAGGAATTGGCTCAGAAGATTTCCCAATGATTCCGAGGGGTAATGCTAGTAGTAACTTCAAGAAAAGAGGAACTGGGCAATCCTCCACTGTTCCATTTTGCAGTACCTGTAAAAGGAAGCATTTTGGAAAATGTAAGGGATACTGTAACTTCTGTAAGATCTCGGGGCATCAAGAAGAAGATTGCAGGAGGAAGAAATCAACAATCTGCTTCAACTGTGGAGAAGCTTGACATTTTAGACCAGACTGCCCTAAACTGGTCAAACCAGCTGACAACGAGGCCAAACCAGCTGAAGGAACTAATAAGAAGAACGCAAGAGCCTTTCAGCTGACTACGCAAGAAGCAGAACTGATTCCTGACATAATAGTTGGTACGTTTCTGGTAAACGACGTTTATGCGAAAGTATTATTTGACTCTGGTGCAAACTAAAGTTTTATAAACACTTCGTTCTGCCAAGCTCTTAATCTACCTTTAACTAAACTTAGGCAGATTTTTACGGTAGAAACCGCAGATGGTAATTCTGTTCACATAGATAAGGTTTTGCAAAAAGGAAAAATAGAACTCTTAGGCCATAAATTTTCTTCAAACCTGTTACCTATGAATTTAGCTGGATTCGATGTGGTGTTAGGAATGGATTGGTTAGTAGCCAACCATGCTCGAATCCTCTGTGATAAGAATTCCATAGAAATTCATACACCCACAAGAGAAATAGTGGTGATTACAGGAGATAAGCCACGTAAGCCAATGAAATTCATTTCAGTAATGAAAATGGCCAGTTATTCAAGAAAACAAGGAATAGTGTATATGATTTCGGTAATCATTAACACTAAAAATAAGGAACTTAAGGAAATTCCAGTAGTATCAGAATACCCGGATGTATTCCCAGAAGAACTACCTGGATTACCACCCGATAGGGAAGTAGAATTTAGAATTCATCTAATTCCTGGAACTACACCGATAGCCAAGGCACCTTATCGGTTAGCACCCACCAAAATGTTAGAATTAAAAAAGCAGTTAAATGAATTGCTCAGTAAAGGATTTATACAACCTAGTTCATCCCCTTGGGGAGCCCCAGTGTTGTTTGTGAAAAAGAAAGATAGTTCAATGAGAATGTGTATTGATTATAGGGAATTAAATATGGTTACCATTAAAAATCGATACCCATTACCTAGGATTGATGATCTTTTTGATCAACTTCAAGGAGCTAGATACTTTTCTAAGATAGACTTGCGATCCGGATACCATCAGTTGAAAGTACAAGAAGAAGACATACCTAAAACTGCTTTCAGAACTAGGTATGGTCATTACGAGTTTACATTTATGCCATTTTGTAACACCCATATTAATTTAATATGAATTTACTACTGAATACGCATTTAGTTTGCGTAAAATACGGGTTAACAAAAAGTTGTTACGTTTAATACTCTTACATGATTAGAGTATTTAGGATTAACATCCCTACTAGTTTAAAACGTACAAAAGTGACATCAAGAGTTACATGTTCACATTTAGTTAAAACAAAATATATTAACGCGGAAGCTTCAAAAGTGTTGTGTTCGGTTCTTGACATATTGCTTGATCGCCATCCGGAATATCGCCAACATTACCTAACATCAAAACCAACTTAAATGTTAGTTTTGACAACATATAAACAAGTATAATCGAGTTCCAATATCAAACAATGAAAATAAAAATAAATTTTCCAAACTCATGCCTCCCGCGTGTCGCGGAAGGCGTCCTTTAATCTGTCGCGTGTCGCGCCCCAACCATGGGATCCTGTCGCGTGGCGCAGGGGAGACTAATTTCCAGCAGGTCCGTTTCTGAACCTGTATTTTCTGCCCAGCTCCATATTTTTACAAAATCAAACTTCAAATGTCCATAACTTTTTATCTACAAGTCCGTTTTAGGTGATTCTTTTTCCTACGCGTCCGTAATTAAATTACCCACGCATCTACCATGATTTTTATACCAAATTTCGAATTTACAAACTGAAAGTCTATAAATCCCTTTCTATTTATTCGGCCCGCATAGTATTTACACTCTTTGTACTACTACTATTATTATAACTTCAAGGTGTATTTACCCAACATCCGGGGCATACAATCACCGGCGTTTCATTACCAAACCTATGGTTTCACGCTCTTGTGATCCATCATTGCCAAATGCTATTCAAAACACATTTTTACTACTTACTAACCAACTATTCGACCCATTTGGCTCATTTATGGAATCCTCCATTTCTGATGACTACCAAACATTTTCTATTTAAGTTTTTGACCCGTTTAACTAATAGTGATCTACGTCACTTTAACTAACGCTACCATTTCTAAAAAAAACACAATTTCAAGTATCCATAACTATTCAAATAACAAAATGTAACGGGATCACGGTTACATACTTGTATAATTCATCAACATGGGTTTCTAACCATAATTACCCATTCCCGGGCTTGTCAACCTTAGCGTATCACATCCATTCCATGGATTACGCTTTTGTAACTCAATTTAACGAGTGACGTTTAAGTCACTTCGAACACTACTATTTCGAACATTTTTTTGACCCGTTTGGTTGTCTAATGGAATTCACCATTTTATCAACATACCAAACTTATTACCACCAATATTTTAATCCGTTTCTTTATCTAGTGAATTACATCACTTTATTTTCATTCCAAACTTGACTAATTAAACAATATTATCAACCAACATAACTAATTAACTACTTTGACTCGTTTGGTTTGTCGAGTGAACTTCGTCACTTCTGTGACATACCAAACTCGCATTTGACACTACCATCTCATTAATATTTCTAAGACTTTTGTTTATGCACAATGTAACGAAACCGAAAGTTACATACCTTTTAAAGTATATCCTTCAAGCGAGCGTCCACTCCGACTTGACCGCTTGAAGATTCAACCACCGAGCCTATAGAGTTCAACCAACACCGTGTTTAGAACTCATATCACTTCATTTTACACGTAATTCACCATATTATTTAGTTACGCGTTTCTTTCAAAAATTTTGATACATTAGCATTCGTTTAGGCATTTAATCAAACACCTTGTGGACATGATTTCATACAATTAACAATCGAGTTCATGACTAACTATTTAGCCAAGATTAAACATCAAGTAGACAAATTCATGCCTAATTTTCACATCAACATTCTGGATTTACTCATAGAGATCAAAATACACTAGAGTGACAATCATAATCCTAGTGTTTAACATATTTCTACATAACCCACTAAACACCTATATTGGTGATTACGAATTTCATCATGATGAGCAAAAATTCAACAAGTTAATGGCTAGGGTTAACTCCTAGACATGATTTCATTCCAATTTCATCCAAACAACAATCATGCAAGCACAAATTTCGAATCTTATGTGTTCATCCAGAATTTAAGATGGAACCAAATAGTAAAATTTTACATACCTTATGATCCCTTTACTGAGGTGATCACTAATTTGTGCTTGGATTTCGATTTGGGCTTGATTTGCCCTTTCAATTTGATGAATTTCTGAAGTTTAGGGTTTGAGCATGGGAGTCTTTCTTGGCTCTGGTTGAATTCGCAGGAAACACACACGTATGTGTGTGTTTTATGTTTTAACATTTGATTTAATTAAAACTCTAATTCATTTGTCCATGTTTGGCCCCTCAACATTTTTTTTTCAAGTTTTTATAAGGGTATTTTAACCATGTTTGTTCTATTATTTCAAGTCTTTCAACTAACTAGGTTATTTATTCCTAGTTATTTTATCTTGACCATAACCGACTTTTAATTTATAATATAAAATTTATATTTTTGGGGTGTTACAAGTCTACCCCCCTTAAAGAGGTTTCGTCCTCGAAACCGGAAATACATACCAAATAATGTCGGGTAGAGACGCCGTATCTCCTCTTCGGACTCCCATGTAGTGTCCGAACCCTTTTCTATGTTCCCATTTGATCTTAACTTGATCAATTCTCTTATTTCGGAAATCTTTAACCTTTCGATTTGGAATCTCTAATGGCCTTACTGCATAATTGGGGCTATTAGCCACCTCGATATCATCATAATGGATGTAAGTCGTTTCCTCCGCTAGGCATTTTCGCAGTTGTGACACATGAAACGTGACATGTATTCCCACTCAATTCGTCCGGTAATTCAAGGCGATACGCTGCCTTGCCGACCCGTTCAATGATTTTAAATGGCCCGATAAACCTCAGGCTTAGTTTTCCTCTTTTTCTGAATCAGATAACACCCTTCCATGGGGAAAAGCTTTATCATAACCATATTACCTACCTGAAATTCAATCGGTTTTCGTCTTTTGTCGGCATACGGTTTTTATTCGTATTGACATGTGCGTCTTCTAGGCACATGTCTTATTGGACCTTAACCTTTTATCACTTATTTCCTATCTTTGTCGCCCTTTTGACCGGGTTGTCTTTTGACCATCCAGTCACCGAGTCCGTCAGCATACTCACTTCACGCTAGTCTTATATTGACAAACGCTCTACATAGGTCACAACATTATTTTGACTACAACTTGTTTTATTGCCTAGACTAATTGGTCACCATTTTACCTCATATCCCGTCATTCGGGTATGCTATATTGTCGTCATCGACCCTTTGCGTGTTTATCATTTCATATCTAGTAACTCATATTACAACGTGGCTGTATTCTGTATCACTTTTGTGTCCGTGATCTCATCACGTCATGTTTAGGTTTTCGTCAGCTTTTCATTATTATGAATCTTCTTTCGAATGCTTCGTCTTACACCTAACGGCATTAAGACTTATATTCTTTAGTATTAACCATTTTCTAACTTCTCTCCTAGTATTTATATTTGTTAGAACGTCGTTTCTTTACTAAAACTAAATTTTAGTTTATTGTTTTTCTTTTTAACACATGTCGATTAATCATATCAAGGAATTAACTACAAGAATTATTCCTCTCCGTTATCATTTTACGCAAGAAATCATAATTGGTTCCCCACGCTTTATAGTATTGACCCGCAGGTTCCTTTACTTAGCCTCGTAGACTATTTTATTAGGTCTTCACCTTTTTAGAGTGAGACCCTATAGTTTGTTCCTTTGTATTTGCGACCCGATGGTCATTTTGGTCCCGTAGACCTTTACATTGTTTATAACCTGAAGGTTATGGTGATCCCATGGATCATCTTCTATTCATATCTTTATTTACTTGTATAAGTATACATATGGCGTCAAGGCACCCCCCCCCCTTTTTATGTTTGGAATAAATAAATTTTCGCATTCAAAATTCATTTGACTTTGACCGTAGTCTAAGGCTACACTCATTTTCTTTCGGATTATCATTCCGACTCTATGACTTCTTACGTCACCTTCGCGTCGGTTTATTTCACTCATACCGTTATTTGGCTCATGCCCCCATTCCCTTTTAACCCGTTACCGGGTTCTTTATCTTAATGTTTTTAACACTCCGGTTTTATTGGTCTGCGTTTTCCTTTCCATACTCTTTTATTACATATCACATAGATTCAGTAATATTTCGCACTTTCATTATTCGGGTTGCGCTTACTTGGAATATCAAGTATTATACTTATTTGATCCGAACACCACCTTCCTTTTGTTAGCGACCCTTAGGTCTGTTTCTTTTACTAATGTCTCGAAGGCCCATTTCTTAAGTATTATTTGGTAAAACCACTACTATGGTTATACGGCTTTTGGGGTTTACCCGTTCTTATTCTAACACTTTCATAACGTTTGTTTTACTAATCTTTTATATAATCACAACCATCACTGTGATCATCGTTCTTCCTCATAAGGATTTGATTAATAATATGTTACTTGGATGGTTACCCATACCCAAGTTTCTAAATCCGCATTTAACGATACTTTCTTATTCGTAGTGGCGAATAATATGTATCGTTTATTTAGTTTTCCTTGAGGATATTTTCCGCCCAAGTCTTAATTTCTCATTCTTAGCCTCAGTCCATTGTCTAATTGTTGCCCAACGTTATCTTAATGAAATTTTAATACGTGTACCCGCAATACTCACCCCAATGGGCTTTCTCTCAACTCGTTAATCTTTTTTTTTCTTTGCTGTCATTATGGTGACTTATAGCCTTTCCTTTATTCCGGGTTAAACAGCTTCTATAGCCTTTCCGATTTTCCATAGATTCTTTCGTGCATCTCCTCAGTCATGAGGGATACCGTGTCGTTGCCAACTATGGTTGGCATCATCCCATTATAATAATAACAGAAATTAATTCATTTCATTTTATTATTCCATGTCGTTGTATGGAATTTACCCACATCGTTTATCAATATAAACGATGTTTCTACATGTTTTTATTTGGTTTGGCCCAGTCTATAACCTCGTCTTCACCATTTACTACTATTGCAAATTCCGGGTTCGAGTGTACACACACTCCTTCCCATTATGACACTTATCTTTCTTTGCATTCCGGGTTCGAGTGTACGCGCACTCCTTCCCATTGCAACATTTATCGATATTACTTTTACCTCGGTTTCACATACTCACCCTTATTTATTTATTTATATATATACATACATATATATATATATATATTTTCCTTTACATATTTCATTTATTTCACTAATCATGTATGCCTATATGCAACTATCGTTCATTATGTGAATCGTTGCATTCTACTTGTCTTATCGTAATTTAGAACGTGTACTTGATTGGCACTTCGTTATCTCAAGTCATTACTTGATTTAGGTTCTTTGCTAGCATGTTCTTCGTCATGCTTCCGAACCTTTGCCATTTGAATTATTTAACCCCCGTCATCTTAAGACACGGTCATCATCTCATTCGAACATTTCCAATTTATTATTAATCTTACTATTCAATGTTGCCCGTATTGTTATACGAGAGATTCAAATATACTTACTTTACAAATACTTATTTTATATTCAATCTATGATTAGGATTCATACTACCTAATCATCTTTTACCGACATCAGACATCTCAATTCTGAAATGTTTATATCCATTGTCAAACATTTCGTTCCATTATCGTTTGCATCTTTTATTTTGATTTAGCCAAGTTTGTAACTTGCTTAAACCATTTATGTTTAGTGCACTTTCCGGGTTTGAGTGTATTAACACGCTCTTCCCATGCACATCGACTCGAATTCCTTTTTCCAACAATCTAATATAATCTACTAAATAACTAATTCTTACCGGATGATTGATCAAGCTTGAACCAAACACGCTTTGTTGACAACCTTGAGCTCTGATTACCAACTTGTAACACCCATATTAATTTAATATGAATTTACTACTGAATACGCATTTAGTTTGCGTAAAATACGGGTTAACAAAAAGTTGTTACGTTTAATACTCTTACATGATTAGAGTATTTAGGATTAACATCCCTACTAGTTTAAAACGTACAAAAGTGACATCAAGAGTTACATGTTCACATTTAGTTAAAACAAAATATATTAACGCGGAAGCTTCAAAAGTGTTGTGTTCGGTTCTTGACATATTGCTTGATCGCCATCCGGAATATCGCCAACATTACCTAACATCAAAACCAACTTAAATGTTAGTTTTGACAACATATAAACAAGTATAATCGAGTTCCAATATCAAACAATGAAAATAAAAATAAATTTTCCAAACTCATGCCTCACGCGTGTCGCGGAAGGCGTCCTTTAATCTGTCGCGTGTCGCGACACCCATCGCGTGTCGCGCCCCAACCATGGGATCCTGTCGCGTGGCGCGGGGGAGACTAATTTCCAGCAGGTCCGTTTCTGAACCTGTATTTTCTGCCCAGCTCCATATTTTTACAAAATCAAACTTCAAATGTGCATAACTTTTTATCTACAAGTCCGTTTTAGGTGATTCTTTTTCCTACGCGTCCGTAATTAAATTACCCACGCATCTACCATGATTTTTATACCAAATTTCGAATTTACAAACTGAAAGTCTATAAATCCCTTTCTATTTATTCGACCCGCATAGTATTTACACTCTTTGTACTACTACTATTATTATAACTTCAAGGTGTATTTACCCAACATCCGGGGCTTACAATCACCGGCGTTTCATTACCAAACCTATGGTTTCACGCTCTTGTGATCCATCATTGCCAAATGCTATTCAAAACACATTTTTACTACTTACTAACCAACTATTCGACCCGTTTGGCTCATTTATGGAATCCTCCATTTCTGATGACTACCAAACATTTTCTATTCAAGTTTTTGACCCGTTTAACTAATAGTGATCTACGTCACTTTAACTAATGCTACCATTTCTAAAAAAACACAATTTCAAGTATCCATAACTATTCAAATAACATAATGTAACGGGATCACGGTTACATACTTGCACAATTCATCAACATGGGTTTCTAACCATAATTACCCATTCCCGGGCTTGTCAACCTTAGCGTATCACATCCATTCCATGGATTACGCTTTTGTAACTCAATTTAACGAGTGACGTTTAAGTCACTTCGAACACTACTATTTCAAACATTTTTTTTGACCCGTTTGGTTGTCTAATGGAATTCACCATTTTATCAACATACCAAACTTATTACCACCAATATTTTAATCCGTTTCTTTATCTAGTGAATTACATCACTTTATTTTCATTCCAAACTTGACTAATTAAACAATATTATCAACCAACATAACTAATTAACTACTTTGACTCGTTTGGTTTGTCGAGTGAACTTCGTCACTTCTGTGACATACAAAACTCGCATTTGACACTACCATCTCATTAATATTTCTAAGACTTTTGTTTATGCACAATGTAACGAAACCGAAAGTTACGTACCTTTTAAAGTATATCCTTCAAGCGCGCGTCCACTCCGACTTGACCGCTTGAAGATTCAACTACCGAGCCTATAGAGTTCAACCAACACCGTGTTTAGAACTCATATCACTTCATTTTACACGTAATTCACCATATTATTCAGTTACGCGTTTCTTTCAAAATTTTTGATACATTAGCATTTGTTTAGGCATTTAATCAAACACCTTGTGGACATGATTTCATACAATTAACAATCGAGTTCATGACTAACTATTTAGCCAAGATTAAACATCAAGTAGACAAATTCATGCCTAATTTTCACATCAACATTCTGGATTTACTCATAGAGATCAAAATACACTAGAGTGACAATCATAATCCTAGTGTTTAACATATTTCTACATAACCCACTAAACGCCTATATTGGTGATTATGAATTTCATCATGATGAGCAAAAATTCAACAAGTTAATGGCTAGGGTTAACTCCTAGACATGATTTCATTCCAATTTCATCCAAAGAACAATCATGCAAGCCCAAATTTCGAATCTTTTGTGTTCATCCAGAATTTAAGATGGAACCAAATAGTAAAATTTTACATACCTTATGATCCCTTTACTGAGGTGATCACTAATTTGTGCTTGGATTTCGATTTGGGCTTGATTTGCCCTTTCAATTTGATGAATTTCTGAAGTTTAGGGTTTGAGCATGGGAGTCTTTCTTGGCTCTGGTTGAATTCGCAGGAAACACACACGTATGTGTGTGTTTTATGTTTTAACATTTAATTAAAACTCTAATTCATTTGTCCATGTTTGGCCCCTCAACATTTTTTTTTCAAGTTTTTATAAGGGTATTTTAACCATGTTTGTTCTATTATTTCAAGTCTTTCAACTAACTAGGTTATTTATTCCTAGTTATTTTATCTTGACCATAACCGACTTTTAATTTATAATATAAAATTTATATTTTTGGGGTGTTACACATTTGGACTAATAAATGCTCCTGCAGCATTTATGGATATGATGAATAGGATCTGTAAACCGTATTTGGATAAATTCGTAATTGTCTTCATCGACGATATACTCATTTATTCCAAAAGTCAGGACGAGCATTGTGAGCATTTACATGCACTCTTAACCCTGTTAAGAAAGGAAAAGCTTTACGCCAAATTCTCGAAGTGTGAATTTTGGCTACAGGAGGTACAATTTTTAGGACACATGGTGAATCCCGAAGGTATTCACGTAGATCCCTCCAAAATAGAAGCAATCACCAAATGGAAGGTCCCACAATCAGCTATGGAAGTTAGAAGTTTTCTAGGATTAGCCGGATACTATAGACGATTTATTAAGGATTTCTCTAAGATAGCAGTACCATTAACTAAGCTAACTTGTAAAACAGTTAAGTTTGAATGGGGACCTAAGAAAAAAGAAGCTTTTAAGATTTTAAAGAAAAGGTTAACAAATACTCCAATTCTAGCCTTACCAAAAGGGACAGAAGATTTTGAAGTTTATTGTGATGCTTCTAAGCTAGGATTAGGATGTGTGTTGATGCAACGCAAAAAGGTAATTGCATATGCCTCAAGGAAATTGAAAAAGCACGAAGAAAATTATATGACGCACGACTTAGAATTGGGAGCAATAATTTTTGCCCTTAATATTTGGAGACACTATCTGTATGGCAGTAAGTTTACAGTCTATACAGATCATAAGAGTTTAAGATATATATTTGGGCAAAAAGAATTAAATATGAGACAAAGAAGATGGATGGAAATTCTAAGTGATTACGACTGTGATATTCAATATCACGAAGGAAAAGAAAATGTAGTCGCAAATGCCCTAAGTCGTAAGTATCCTGAAAAGCAAAAGCGAGTTCGTGCTCTTAGATTAAATCTACAGTTAGATTTAATGGAACAACTAAAAAACATTCAAGAAACAACAATCAAGGATGATGCTGAAGGAATGAATGGAAGAATAAAAGAATTAGAATAAGAAAATGATGGAATTTGAAGATTCCACAAGAAAAAAATTTGGGTACCTAAGCAAGGAAATTTAAGAAACAAAATTTTAGAGGAAGCCCATAAATCTAGGTATACTATGCACCCTGGAAACAATAAGAAGTACCAAGATTTAAGAAATAATTTCTGGTGGATAGGAATGAAAAAGGACATAGCTAGATATGTATCTAAGTGTCTAACTTGTTCACAAGTTAAAGCAGAACACCAGAAACCCTCAAGTCTACTTTAACAATTAGAAATGCCTGTATGGAAATGGGAGCTCATAACAATGGACTTTGTTACTAAGTTACCTAAAACCAGAAAAGGTAACGATGCGATTTGGGTAATTGTAGATCGATTAACAAAATCAGCTCATTTTCTACCCATGAAGGAAACCTTTAGCATGGAAAGATTTGCAAAATTGTATGTAGACGAGGTAGTATCCTTACATGGAGTCTCACTCTCCATTGTATCAGATAGGGATAGTCGTTTCACTTCACATTTTTGGACAAGTTTCCAAGAAGCCATGGGGACGCGATTAAATTTAAGTATAGCCTACCATCCCCAAACAGACGGACAAAGTGAAAGGACGATCCAAACCCTGGAAGACATGCTTAGAGCATGTGTTATAGATTTTGGTGGAAACTGGGATGACCACCTACCTTTAATTGAATTCTCCTATAACAATAGTTATTATGCAAGTATTGAAGCTACCCCGTTCGAAGCACTGTATGGACGAAAATGTAGAACCCCAGTTTGCTGGGCAGAAATAGGAGAAAGTCAATTATCAGGTCCCGAGATCGTGCAAAAAACCACTGACAAGATCACTCAAATCAAGGAAAGACTGAAAACGGCTCGAGATCTCCAGAAGAGTTATGCAGACAATCGACGCAAGCCACGAGAATTTCAAGTTGGAGACATGGTACTCTTGAAAGTTTCTCCTTGGAAAGGAGTAGTTCGGTTCGGTAAGAAAGGAAAGTTAAGTCCAAGATACGTAGGACCCTTCCCAGTAATCCAATGCATAGGACCGGTTGCCTATCGTTTACACCTACCAGAAGAACTAGCTGGAGTACACGACGTATTTCATATATCCAACCTCAAGAAATGTTTATCAGACGAATCCCTGGTAGTACCTCTTCAAGATATAGAGGTAAATGAAAAGCTAAAATTTGTTGAGAAACCACTCCAAATAGAAGACAGAAAGGTTAAGTTTCTTAAACACAAAAGATTGGTACTGGTCAAAGTCAAGTGGGATTCAAAAAGAGGACCCGAATACACCTAGGAGCTGGAATCGTAGATGAAGCGAAAGTATCCTCACTTATTTTAATAAATCTCGAGGACGAGATTTTAAATAAGGTGGGGAGGATGTAAGGACCTGCAAAAATGCCCAAAAACGACCCGTAAGTGAAAACCCGGACCCCTGAAACCCCAATACTCCTGAAAAACCAAGAAAACAAGAATTTTGGATTTCAGGCGGGCCGCATAAGACTTAAGCAGATGCTTACGCGGGCCGCGACAGGACACATGGTGACCGGGGCTCGTTCCAGGCCACGTGGCAACCCTACACGTGACACGCTAGCCCTACACGTAGACTAGGGGCCCCTGCGGGCCGTGTAAGGTTCGAGTTAAGGTTTACGCGGGCCGCGTAAAACATGAAAATCAGCTATAAATTGCCTGTGCATGGGACTTGCTTCTGTGTTCGAAATTTTAGTTCAAAACGTCCATTTTCTGCTCAAAAACGAATATTAAGGTATCAAAAAGCTGCTACGCTCAAGGGTAATAACTCGATCACTGCTACGATACAATGTCTGATCGATTGAAACCGATCCGATGGATGTTTAAGTGCTGCCCGTATTTGGGCTATACTTTGTCATTCGTCGTGAGGGTTTTGATTTCGTAAGCTATCGTAAATGTTGTATTAAGTTACTGACCTAGTTTCGTGTGCATTGTTATTTAAACTAGGTTACAAGGCTAAATCAGCAGGCTAAACTCTACCCAATTAAACCTGCAATGTGAGTCAATATCTTTTTATCAACAATGTTTTACAATACTCAAATTATTTTCAAAAGTTATAATTACAGGGATTAAGTCTTGGTTATCCTGAATCACTGGCAAGTGGGGTATTGTGCACATTACTAATTTCTCACGGTTAGGTTCACCAACCTAACAGTCATAATCATCACTACTTGGGTGAAAGGACCTAATAGTGGTATGACCATCGTCACCAGGGTGTGACACGGCGCCAGATAAAAATAAGATAGTAGCCATTGTAATCGCTCTTATGCTGTAATTTATAACTAGGAGTCGTTTTATCAAAATTGAGTGACTCGCCAGTATTTCCCCGCTGATAAAATATTTTTAAACATGTTGCAGGTGACTTACTGTGAATCAAGAAAAAAGTGCTACGGAGCACTGACAAGCTTGAGGTGGTGGCTCAGTAAAATAAATAAACATGTTTTGTAAAACAAGGGATTTCCTCGTGAAATTATCTTTACTGTAAATTATGGGGTTTGTCCCAATTTGTGAAATAAAATAATTGGACATTTTCAAGCTTTAAAAGATCCTGTTAAACTTCCGCTGTCAAATCAAATAATAAATACCACGGGTTTCTGTCTCGCGGCTCCTGGACCGGGTCACACCAGGACGGGGGTCATGACAGGCACGACGCGATGAGTTTTGCTGTTTCGATTGCGATTGCGAGCGTTGCGATACGCTAGATTTTCCTAGTCAAATTACTTTTAATCCCAACTACTATATCAACATACAATCATCCTTATTTCTTATTCGTTTAGCGTTTGCGATTCGATCGCGATTGAGTTTCGATTGTGTTTCGATTAATCACACAACATAAACATTAATAAACATGCACAAGTAACACATAAGGTACACACACACATATAAAAATATTCAAAACGCGTAATTCGAGTTGCGAGTGCGATTGCGGTAAGCGATAAAGCGATCATACATGCGATAATCATCGAATAAACCTTGATTATTAATAAGTACTCCACATAATACAACTAACGTAAAGCATAAAATAGACTATCTACAAGTCAAAGAAGTCAAAACAGTAATTGAGCAAGGAGTGACAGATCGCAATCAGCGATCTTGTCTACCTTTGACTTCAATCTTGACTTTGACTTCGAGACACGGGGTGTTACATGTAGGGTAGAAATTGATGGAATAAGCTCAGGCAAGTTAAAGCTTAGTGTTTTTCTTTTCTTTGCAGGGTTTAGCTCATTACGATTCTTACCATAACTATTAACCGATATAAACTATCGAGGTGTAGATCTTCACCCGACTTTGTTAACTCGGTCGTGTTGGTGACATAGATACAAGGACACCATGCTGTTCAAATACTCGATTGCCAAGCTCTACGGCTCAAGATGATAAACGATGAAGAATAATGATGTTTGTAATTTTAAATTTCTAAGTTATTTGTCTTCTCGTAAATTTATGTTCTCTTCTAGTTCTTTTTTAGGTAATCCATCTTAGGGACCACATGGACAAAGAACATGGGGTCATGGTGATGAGGAGTTGATCCAAGAGCTGCTAGATTTTAATATGAACCAACTAGATAAGGGAAAACAAGGAAGAAATGACCCAAACTTTAAATAGTCATAGCTTGGGCTACGGTTAGAGTTATGGGGTCCACAAGCAGGTGACAAAAAGGTCTCAACGAGGCGGATCAAATGACAAGTGCCTCAGGCTGTTTGGCACTTTGACCACCTGTCAGACCTATATTTCTTGATCTAATACCTTGACTTCGTCAATCAAGATTTCCTCCAAATTCTGCAATCTTTTGTACTTCCCTTTTTTAGCTTATAACACATAAATCTTTTATTAACATAATTTACGCTTTTATATTTTGTATTAAATTGAATACTTTCAGTGAATTTGTAATCTCGAACATTTGGAAATCTTGCTAAATTTAGAAGCTCTCTGTAAAGGGCACCTATTGTAGACTATTGGTTTAAGTATTCAAAACTTATTCATTTTCCTTTGAGAATTGTTTTCCCTGATTATTGTTATTTGCTTCCGCTCTGTGTCACATGATTTGCTCCTTATATATTCGTTTAAATTATCTTGCATGTGATGTGGCCGTAGTGGCGGAACTAGCCCATTAAATTAGGTGTATCCCAAAAAAAAAAAATTATCGTGCAATCATACAATATTAGAAAAACAACAATAAATAAATAGAGTAAAGCAAAAACCAAATAGATTTGTGCCCTTCTTTTTTCATAGCTTGAAACTGCTCCATCACATTGTCGTCTTTTACCTTATGAAAAAAATCATTTTCAATCGCATAAACCATGGCATTGTTCAAATGGATTATTTTATTATTTGGGCTTTATTAGTTATTGTAACATCCAGCGCCCCTAAACTTTAGGCAATTGGCAAGATCAGTCCCTGAACTCCTATAAATTATAAATCTTAGACCTTGTGATTATGTAATGTTGATACTTTGGAAATTCTGGTGTGAATCTTATTATTACGATGCTTGACTCTTGAAACTTAAACTATGAGACTTGATACAGATACTAGACCCTTGATGCTTGACCCAGGATGCTTAATCCAGATACTTGAATCTTCATAATTTAAACTAGATACTTGATCCTTTATACTATGAAAACTAGGTTCTTATTGTTGGTACTAGATACTTAATACTTGGACACTTGATGCTTAGACACTTGATTCTTGAGCAACACTGACTCTTGACCCTTGAAACTTAAACTGGTGCTTGAATCCTTAGACTCGTGGAGTTGATTCTTGGTTAAACGAGAGACTGGAGCCTTGGCACTGGCGGAATCTATGAAGCCATGAGACTTCGGTGCTTATAATGTAGTCTAATTAATAAAAATACTTTACCAATCTATCGCAACGCTTAACGATCGGAATGTCAAAACTCAACTCGTCGTAGGTGTTCGGTTGGATTGCCATCCAGCCGGATAGCCATCCGGTCGGATAGCCAGCCGGTTGGATAGCCATTCGCCCGAACAGCCATCCGATCTGAACACCGCCTCACCTCACCTCCTTTCCCCCCCTCACCTATAAATAGGCTGTCACATCACCATTTCAAGTGATGTGACAGCTCTGACCGAACCAGACGCAAGCGCACGCTATTTCTTCATTTTCTCATCGATTTCGGTACGTTTCAAGCTAGATTCTTGTACGTTCTTACTCTACTCATCATTCTCTACGTGATTCTCACTTGAAATCACACTTTTCACCGTGAAATCTCTCAGATCTGAGATCTTAAGGATGACATGAGCACGGTGGTTTGTACAAACTGCTATACGAGGTCATTCTTGGTAAGATCTAGCCGAGATCTAAGGGATTCCATGTAACTATCACTAAATCTAAGCTAAACCTAAGTATTTTCATAATAAAAACTTGAGTTCTTCATCTTTTCTTCAAATTTCTGAACTATTTCGGTGATAAACGTAACTAAATGGCCAGATCTGATGGAACGGGGTGGTTCCCGGCCGTTAGAACGGGTCGGAACTGATGAAATTTCATTTGTTTAGTACGATATCACACCAACTCAGTAAAAACCACATGTATTCCTTCCAAAAACCATCAAAAACAGTTGGTCGGGACGTTGAAACGAACTGTTGTCAACCAGCCAGACAGGTCATCCGACCGGACAGCGTGCCATCCGACCGGACAGCATGCCATCCGACCGGACAACATGCCCTTTGACCAAACAATGTGACATTCGACCGGATAGCAGGTCATCCGACCGGACAGCATGCCATCCGACCGAACAACATGCCATCTGACCAAACAACGTGACATTCGACCGGATAGCAGGTCATCCGACCGGATAGCAGGTTATCCGACCGGACCGCAGGTCATCCGACCGGACAGCAGGTCGTCCGACCGGACAACATGCCATCCGACCGGACAACATGTCATCCGACCGACAGTCCATCCGATCGGACAGCCATCCGATCGGACAACCATCCGACCCAATGACCTATTTAGCACTTGATTCAATCTCGATACTTCGTCCGACGCTTATCCTATTGTCATCTAATAAGGCTAATCCAAAAGGAGCTCCCTTTGATCCAATAACAGTTGTAACTGTTAAGCAATCACTGTGAGTATACTCGATCCCTTTTTATTTTAAACTTTGGGATGCAACATGTATTCTATGAAACTTGAAACTTGATACTTTTGGAATCTAAATTCTATCCTATGTGTACGTGAAACTTCTGATTCTTGATTCTTTGTGCTATGTGACGTTTAATCCTGAGTGTGTAGTTCCGCCTTAACAATAGTAGCGCTATAGGAGATGCACCTCTCCCATTATTCTCGGGGGGTATTGTTAGGAGGATTCTAGTTTACCTTGAGTCTTGGGTAAACACCAAAGCATCGGGATACTTGGGCTATCACTGCGTGGACTGCGACACTAGCACGGCTGAAACTATTTCTATTACTTACATTGTGGATATGAGTTGTTTTAAATCTATTATTCTAGTTATCAAACTTGTATACTCGCCAATACTTTTGTATTGATATTTTAATGCATGTTGCAGGCTGATAGGATGCTATGGAACTTTGGAAATCAAGATAGGAGATGCTTAGAAACGTCGCCTTAATAATTTAGACTTTTGAACAATTTCATTTGGTGATGTAATCTTGATGATGCTTGATTTTGTTGTTAGATAATTAGTATGAAATCTATTTAATGATTATCAAAACATTTTAGTGTTATGGAAATCTCATGAGCAATCTGAACGCTTAGTGCTCGCACCCCGATGTTTTCGCCATCGGTTGGGGTGTGACAGATTGGTATCAGATCCATAACTATAGGGAATTAGGATAAGTAGGAATACTTACCCTAGTCTATAGTCCTAGGAACTTAGATTCTTATCTGTTGTTTAAAGACTTATGCATTCTATCGTACATGCTTCCTAGCACACTATTCCTGTTAAACTTACATGCCTTTCCTAAGGTTGATACAATGTACACTTTATATTATGAAAACACTGTTATACGGTGTTTATACTTTGCACGAAATTTGCCCACAGGATAGGAGTGACATCCTAACCTTGATGGGAAATCTCCACATCATTCTGGTAGGCCTTATCGGCGGATAAGTGCCCATAACGTTTAGGGTACGATGTTGTCAAGTTAGAGGTGAAACTCAAACCTTGATAACTAGTCCCATTCTTGATGATTTTATGTCTCGCCAAGGTCTCGCAACTTCCGATCAGTTAAGTACGCGAAATGACCAAAAGGACGAATATAGTAGGCCTAACATCGATGACGTGTTTGTCTAAGTAAGTCAAGACGCGTTACCTCAATTCGAAAGGGGTTCGAATCACTTTGGTTAGTCGTCGTTCCTCTACCCGGAACAATCATGTGTTTTATAAGCCTGTCTAGTTTTTATGCTACCTCAATTTTATAAATGTGGTTTTATCTATGAGGTTTTGAACATTAATCTTTATTCATTTCTAAAATGCTTAACACAAGATCTGCACGTGGTCCGCAATCTAAAACATTAATTCTTAATCCCAAATCAAACTAAATTTACGAAGCTTTATACGATGTGTAATCTATGTGGTAATCTTGATTGACTATTATGTTTTTGAAGTGTTGATTTGGGGGTATGAAACACTAAGATGGGATGGAAGTACAAGACAGAAGTGGCATGTCCTAAGCATGGTGGATACGCCGCTGGTACTTCCTATATATAAATGCTTCCGGCATGTTGCCAACTTCCGTATCAAAGTGCCATACGAGATTTAGTGTTTGCAGACCCGGAACGGAATGCCTATGAAATCTATGGAATGCCTATGTAATCTATGGACAGTCTATGTAATCTATGGAAAGTCTATAGAAATCCTACTCGTGAAATCAATGGAAGTCTATGAAATCTATGAGAATTCTAGCATGATCTATGATTAATCTATTCGTGCTAATCTATGATAATCTAGCGCGATAATCTATTTTGAGCTAAACTATGTTAAGCTGCCTTGAATTGTGGTTTAATCTATGATCAATTACTTGGTTAGTCTATGTGAAGCTATCTACTTGAGCAAGCTATGATAATCTATCAATATAATCTATGTCAATCTATGAGATGATCTATGTTAATCTATCTAGGCATTCTATGATGATCTATTGTGAGTATTCTATGTGATGTAATTGAGTGATCTATGAGTAATCTACAGGAATCTATTAACCTATGTGAAACTATTTGGCAATATATGATGATGATGATGATGTTGATGGGTAAATGGCTATGTGTGGTGATTGCGACACGTAACATGACACCAAGTACGAGGCCGGCGATGTGTCCAAAGTGTGGTGGATACGCCGCTGGTACTTCCTATATATAAGCGTTTTTGGCATGTTGACCAAACTTCGTACAAACGTGCCATGTGAAGGTCGTGAATTTTGAGTTGATTCAATCTAGATTCTTAAGTCTATCGTGTGAGTAGTCTATGTTGTGAGGAATTTGTAATTTAGACTTATACAATCCCGTTTGTCGGATCTGTAGATGTCTACTCGTAGAACATCTGACGCTCTCAGGAGATCCAGAGAGAAGTCTCAAAAGAAGATGATGTCTCTCATGGCCGATCAGATCGCTCGGGTCATGCCAAGAATCTTCACTGAGCTTCAAGGATCAAACACTCCGCCATCCTCTACGGACTCCAAGGCTGAGAAGCAGAAGCCTACTAAGTTCAACTACAAACGTTTCATCTCTTGCAGCCCTAAGTCTTTCACGGGCAGTGATGGAGTAACTGTTATGCTCGAGTGGTTCGACAGCATCGAAGTTACCTTCATTAACAGCGAGTGCCCAGACCATCTGAAAACTAGGAGTGCGACTGGAATGTTTCAGGGCAGAGCATTGGAATGGTGGACGAATGAGAGAAACATCCGCTCAAATGAAGAAGCCTATGCTCTACCATGGGCTGAGGTGCGAGAACTAATGATGCTTGAGTTCTGCCCTCCCCATGAGCAGTTGAAGCTTGAAGAAGAATTTTGGCATCTGAAACAAGTTGGTGATGACAACCTGGCATATACTACTCGTTTTAAGCAGCTGAGTCTCATCGTTCCTCATTTGGTTTCGACTCCTAAGCGAATGATAACCAAGTACCTCAACGGCCTACCGTCTGCAATGCGTGATTCTATCGAAGCAGCTCAGTTGGGAATTATCGAAGAAGTCTATCGTTTGGCAGCAAGTTTGAACAACAATCATGTGCGTGATAAGGAGTTTGCTACCCCTGCACGTTCAAAGCCTGTTAACCAAGTGACCCAGCAGCCTAGTGGCAGCAAGAACAAGAAAAGGAAGGCTCAGGGCTCGGGATGTAAAGCTATTGTCCCTGCTGCTAAACCTGCTCCTACTCTTGCTGCTGCTAACCCTGCTGCCCTTGAAGCCAAGAAGAAATACACTGGGCCTCATCCCAAGTGCGCAACTTGTAACTACTATCATCCTGCTGCTTCTGGATGTCGTCTGTGCACCAACTGTAATCGTTATGGTCACACGACTCCCTACTGTCGTCAAACTAATCCGGCTCCACAAGCCCAGCAAGCCCCAGCTCAAGCAGCTCTTCCAGCACCTCCGCAGAACCCAAGGCCAGTCAATGCTGTTCGTGCATGCTATAAGTGTGGAGATACTACCCACCTCCGTAACCAGTGTCCTCAGCTGAACCAGGACCAGCAACCAGCCGCTCGTGGACGAGCATTCAACCTTAACGCAAATCAGGCTTGTAATGACAATGACGTTGTCAATGGTATGTTCCTTGTTAATAAGCTTTATGCTTCGATTCTATTTGATACTGGCGCCGATAAAAGCTTTGTGTCCGTAGAATTTGAGTCCTTGATAAATTGTACACGCTCTAAGTTACCAGAGTCATTCTCGGTTGAGGTCGCCAATGGTAAATCGATTCTTGTGAATTCTATCTTGTGTGATTGTTCCTTGATTCTTAACGATCACGTATTCACTATTGATCTTATACCCATGCGGTTGGGTAGTTTTGATGTCATTATCGGTATGGATTGGTTGCGTAAGAACCATGCCGAAATTGTGTGTCACGAAAAGCTTGTCCGTCTTCCTCTTCCGTCTGGTGATCTTTTACACGTCAATGGAGACCGACCTTCAAAAGGACTAAGGTTAATGTCATGCACACAAGTGAGCAGAAGCTTACGTAAACGGAACCCTGCCTTCCTGGCCCATGTGGTGGAACAAAAAGGCAAGGGGAAGAACATAAGCGACGTTCCAGTGGTGTGTGACTTCATCGATGTCTTTCCTGAAGATCTTCATGGTCTTCCCCCTCCCAGATCTATTGACTTTCGTATTGATCTCGTACCTAGTGCGACTCCTGTCGCCAGGGCTCCCTACCGTCTTGCACATTCCGAGATGCAAGAGTTATCCAGCCAGCTACAAGAATTACTCGACAAAGGGTTTATTCGTCCAAGTACCTTCCCGTGGGGTGCTCCCGTTTTATTCGTAAAAAAGAAGGATGGTTCCTTCCGTATGTGTATCGACTATCGTGAACTTAATAAAGCTTACCGTGAAGAATCATTATCCATTACCCCGTATTGATGTTCTGTTTGACCAACTACAAGGCTCTTCCTGTTTCTCGAAGATTGACCTACGTTCTGGATATCATCAACTACGTGTCCTCGAAGATGATATTCCTAAAACAGCATTCCGTACTCGATATGGGTACTACGAGTTCGTAGTCATGCCTTTTGCCTTGACCAACGCACCTGCAGTGTTCATGGACCTTATGAACCGTGTGTGTAAACCCTATTTAGATCGTTTTGTGATAGTCTTCATTGATGATATTCTCATTTTTTCTAAATCTAAGGCTGGTCATGCTCGCCACCTACGTCTTATGCTGGAACTTTTACGTGGTGAACGTCTATATGCTAAATTTTCTAAGTGTGAATTTTGGATTGACGAAGTGCAGTTTCTTGGTCATATTGTTAGTAGTTAGGGTATTCATGTTGACCCTTCGAAAATTGAGGCCGTGAAGAATTGGTGTACGCCCAAATCCGTGTCTGAGATTCGTTCTTTTCTAGGATTGGCGGGTTATTACCGCCGGTTCATCGCGGATTTCTCTAAAATCGTTGTTCCTCTTACTACGCTAACCCAAAAGGAGAGGCCTTTTGTTTGGGGTCCCGAGCAAGAGAACTCCTTCCAAACCCTTAAGAATCTTTTGTGTAATGCCCCTGTGTTAACTCTACCTGATGGAAATGACGATTTTGTGGTATATTGTGATGCCTCGAACCGTGGGTTGGGCTGTGTGCTCATGTAACGGGACAAGGTTATTGCTTATGCCTCTCGTCAGCTCAAGGTGCATGAGAGAAACTATACTACTCACGATCTGGAGCTTGGTGCAGTTGTTTTTGCATTAAAGATCTGGCGACACTACCTTTATGGTACTAAGTGTGTGGTTTTCACCGACCATAGGAGCCTTCAACACATCTTTGACCAGAAAGAACTAAACATGCGACAGAGGCGATGGGTGGAATTGCTAAACGACTACGACTGCGAAATTCGCTACCATCCTGGTAAGGCGAACGTAGTGGCCGACGCTCTCAGTCGTAAAACTCATGTTAAGTCTATCCGTATCTCCAATGACCTCCATGCTTGTATCCGAGAGGCCCAATATTCATCAGTCAACGAAGGTAGTATAATCGAGGAAGTCCATGGTGCCCGTATTGACCAATTGGTAACAAAACCCGATGGACTCCAGTACTACCTCAATCGCATCTGGGTGCCAGATCGCGATAATCTCCGCGAGCTCATTATGACCGAGGCTCATAAATCCCATTACTCCATCCATCCAGGTGCCGACAAGATGTACCAGGATCTGAGTACAACTTATTGGTGGCCTGGCATGAAGAGGGACATTGCTGCCTATGTGTCTAAGTGCCTTACCTGCTTGAAGGTAAAGGCTGAACACCAGCGTCCTTCAGGACTCTTGGAGCAACCAAAAATCCCTGTCTGGAAATGGGATAGCATTGTTATGGACTTTATTACCAAACTACCCCGTACCTCTAAAGGTCACGATAGTATCTGGGTGATTATTGATCGTCTGACCAAATCTGCTCACTTTCTTCCAATTCGATAAGACTTCAGAGTGAAGGGACTTGCTCGAATCTATACCGATGAAATCATAAGCGGTCATGGCGTACCCCTCGACATAATCTTAGACCGTGATGGTCGTTTTACTTCACGTCTTTGGCAAACGTTTCAATCCGCTATGGGTACGCACTTGAATCTTAGCACGGCCTTTTATCCTCAGACGGATGGTCAGACCGAGCGTACTATTCAGACCCTCGAGGATATGCTTCGTTCTTGTGTCAATGACTTTGGTGGTAACTGGGATGTACATTTACCATTGATAGAATTCTCTTACAACAATAGCTACCATTCCAGTATTCAGATGGCTCCTTTCGAAGCTTTATATGGGCGAAAATGCCGATCTCCTCTCAGCTGGCATGAGGTTGGGGAAAAGTAGTTCACCGGCCCCGAGATTGTTCAAGAGACAACGGATAAAATTCTTCAGATCCGTGATAACTTGATCAAGGCTAGGAACAGACAAAAGGGCTATGCTGATAATAGGCGGAAGCCTCTGGAATTTGCTATTGGTGACCGAGTTCTACTCAATGTATCTCCCTGGAAGGGAGTAGTTCGTTTCGGAAAGAAGGGAAAGCTTGCACCTCGCTATGTGGGTCCCTTCGTGATACTTGAAAGGATCGGCAAGGTAGCATACCGACTCAACTTGCCACAAGAGCTAAACAACGTGCATCTAGTGTTCCACGTGTCCAATCTGCGAAAATGTCTAGCTGATGAGGGACTGCAAGTTCCTCTGGAAGACTTGCAAATAAATGAAGCTGTTCAGTTTGTGGAAAAACCGGTCGAAATCATGGATCAAACTGTCAAGCGTCTGAGGCGCAGCAAAATTCCCATTGTTAGGGTTCGATGGGAAGGAAAGCGCGGTGCCGAATTCACTTGGGAGCTGAAGAGTGATATGAAGGCCAAGTATCCGCAACTCTTCGAGCAGTCTTCATCTAAGATTTAGGCAATTGGCAAGATCAGTCCCTAAACTCCTATAAATTATAAATCTTAGACCTTGTGATTATGTAATGTTGATACTTTGGAAATTCTGGTGTGAATCTTATTATTATGATGCTTGACTCTTGAAACTTAAACTATGAGACTTGATACAGATACTAGACCCTTGATGCTTGACCCAGGATGCTTAATCCAGATACTTGAATCTTCATAATTTAAACTAGATACTTGATCCTTTATACTATGAAAACAAGGTTCTAATTGTTGGTACTAGATACTTGATACTTGGCCTCTTGATGCTTAGACACTTGATTCTTGAGCAACACTGACTCTTGACCCTTGAAACTTAAACTGGTGCTTGACTCCTTAGACTCGTGGAGTTGATTCTTGGTTAAACGAGAGACTGGAGCCTTGGCACTGGCGGAATCTATGAAGCCGTGAGACTTCGGTGCTTATAATGTAGTCTAATTAATAAAAATACTTTACCAATCTATCGCAACGCTTAACGATCGGAACGTCAAATCTCAACTTGTAGTAGGTGTTCGGTTGGATTGCCATCCAGCCGGATAGCCATCCGGTCGGATAGCCATCCGGTCGGACAGCCATCCGGTCGGACAGCCATCCGATCCGAACACCGCCTCACCTCACCTCCTTTCTCCCCTCACCTATAAATAGGTGGTCACATCACCATTTCAAGTGATGTGACAGCTCTGACCGAACCAGACGCAAGCGCACGCTATTTCTTCATTTTCTCGTCGATTTCGGTACGTTTTAAGCTAGATTCTTGTACGTTCTTACTCTACGCATCATTCTCTACGTGATTCTCACTTGAAATCACACTTTTCACCGTGAAATGTCTCAGATATGAGATCTTAAGGATGACATCAGCACGGTGGTTTGTACAAACTGCTATACGAGGTCATTCTTGGTAAGATCTAGCCGAGATATAAGGGATTCCATGTAACTATCACTAAATCTAAGCTAAACCTAAGTATTTTCATAATAAAAACTTGAGTTCTTCATCTTTTCTTCAAATTTCTGAACTATTTCGGTGATAAACGTAACTAAATGGCCAGATCTGATGGAACGGGGTGGTTCCCGGCCATTAGAACGGGTCGGAACTGATGAAATTTCATGTGTTTAATACGATATCACACCAACTCGGTAAAAACCACATGTATTCCTTCCAAAAACCATCAATAACAGTTGGTCGGGACGTTGAAACGAACTGTTGTCAACCTGCTGGACAGCATGCCATCTGACCGGACAGCATGCCATCCGACCGGACAGCATGCCATCTGACCAAACAACGTGACATTCGACCGGATAGCAGGTCATTCGACCGGATAGCAGGTCATCCAACCGAATAGCAGGTCATCCGACCGGACAGCATGCCATCCGACCGGACAGCATGCCATCCGACCAGACAACATGCCATCTGACTAAAAAAACGTGACATTTGACCGGATAGAAGGTCATCCGACAGGATAGCAGGTCATCCGACCGGACAACATGCCACCCGACCGGACAACATGTCATCCGACCGACTGTAACCATCCGACCCAATGACCTATTTAGCACTTGATTCAATCTCGATACTTCGTCCGACACTTATCCTATTGTCATCTAATCAGGCTAATCCCAAAGGAGCTTGATGTGTGTAAAATGCAACATATAAATTACATCAAATGAGGCATAAAACTAACCCTTTTTTTAGTACTAATATTGGAAAAAGAGTGTTTTTGTCTTCCTTTTGTATTTTCAGGATTAAATGAGCTCAAAAACGCAAAAGAAGCAAAAAGACAGCTAAATCCAACATAAATACAAGAAAAGGAACATTAGTGGATTGCCCGAACCCTCAACGGCACCTTCCAAAGCAAAATAGAGAAAACAGAAGGCTGAACACGCCCCGTGCTCAGCCAGCACGGGGCCGTGCCCAAGAAGCAGCAGAAAAGACAAACCTATAGAAGCTTCTATTGCCCACCACGGGCCGTGCTCAGCAGACACGGGGGCGTGCCGAAAGTACTGCAGGCGCATTAATTGTAATTACGAATTACAATTAATGAAGAGAGAGAGTGTCAGACGGGCACGGGGCCGTGCCCAGCGAACACGGGGCCGTGCCCAGGCCTCTGTTCAGCCTATAAATAGGAGTGCTTGGTTTCATTGCAACTCATCCCTTGGCACACCACCTCTCTCACACTTCATCCACCACCCACCACCATCACAACACCATCATCCACCACCATCATCCATTGTCCATCATAGAGTGTGTGAGTCGTCTCGGGATCCAAGATTGATCGTAAGAGTTCTTGACAATCAAGGCCATGTTTGCCTAAGTCTCTTACATCACTTGGTGAAGACAAAGTGTCTAGTATAATACTTTTTATTTCTAATCTTTTGCACTTTTTATTTGGTTTTGTATTAATGACTTTAATAACTAGTTACTTATGTTGAAGGTGATCTTTCCTTATCGTTTGTCCGTGGTGTCTTGGCATTATTTTACTGTCTATATAAAATAAAGGATTTTCACCATTCATATCTCCACGGTCTATATGGAGGTATGTTGGCTACCTGGTAGGGGGTTAAGGGAACGGTTTGGTAAAGGTCTTGCCATTGTTCAGCGTTTAGAGGTCCTGCAATGGACCTGAGTCAAATTTAGTAGGACCTCCTTCAATACTTCACGGTATTGGATGGCGGGGGTCCAAACTCTTTGATCCCCTCATAAGTTAACTACTATTAATACTATAACCCGGCTATTTAGGACTGTATCCCTGCTGACTCAGACTACTTAGTCGAGGGTAACGTCACCGCCAAAAGCGGGGCCTACCACAATACTGCATTAATAACTTAATTCATTATCTTCCAATAATCCACCCCTTTAGGATTGTATCCCTGCTGACTCAAACTACGGGGGTGAGGGTAACGTCACCTTCAAAAGAGGGGCCTACTACAATAACTAAGATAATCTCTTAATTATGTGCAAAAGTGCGGAAATAATCAAAGGTTATACTAGATACGAGTCGGAACCAAGTGATTCATCTTGTCTATCTGTTTTTATTTTATTTTTATTTTCAGCATTTTAGTTAGTTTTTATTTTTCTTAGTTTAAAACATTTTTCTAAACTTTTATTTTGGTTAGACGTTGAGGATAAACCGGTATTAAAAGCTCTTGTGTCCTTGGACGACCTCGGTATCTTACCAACGCTATACTACACTCAACGATGGGTGCACTTGCCCATATGTGTGTTTAGTGTTAGTGAAATATCGTGTTTTATAAATTTAAAACTTGGCTAAAATAAGTGTTAAAAAAGGGCTTAAAATATACACCTAAAATATACGACACTTTATCGCACATCAAGTTTTTGGCGCCGTTGCCGGGGACACAAGGATTTTAAGAAAGCTTAAAATCGACGGCCTAATCAGTTTTTTTTTCAAAACCTTTTTAAACGCGCGCACATTTTTCTGCATTTAGTTTAGTTTTGCATTTACAGTATCCTGTACACGGGGCCGTGTTCACTGAACACGGGGCCGTGCTGCAGATTTTTTCATAAACGCCCAGTAACAGTAGCTTGAACACGGGCCGTGCTCACTGAACACGCCCCGTGCTCAACTAGATCAGTCAATTTAACTAAAACGCCCAGATACAGATTCTGAACACGGGGCCGTGTCCACTCAACACGGGGCCGTGTCCAGCCTCTGTTTCCGTTTTTATTTTTGTTTTCTGATCTCGAGACTCGGTTGTGGTCTGCTGAGTGATTCTTATGGATCAATACTCAGGAGGTTACAACTACACCTATGATGAGGATGATTATAGGGGTAATTATTGCACAAATTGTCGTAATACACGTTCAATTCAAGATAATCACTCGTACCAACCATCCAATTCATACACTTACTATGAGGAACCCAGGTACGAACCATCAACTTCATACACATCCTATGAAGACCAAAGGTATGAACCTCCTCCCTCATACTCATATTTTGATGAACCAAGGTATGAGCCTTCTTACTCATACTTTGAGGAACCAAGGTATGAGCCACCACCTTCATATGCTTATTATGAGGAACCTTGGCGTGAACAACCCACCTCATATGAGTATTATGAAGAACAAAATTACGAACCTTATCCATCATATGCTTACAATGAAGGACAATGGTGCGAACCATCAACTTCATATGGGTATTATGAGGAACAAAGGGTCGAACAACCGGATTCAAGCTTAGAAAATAATGATTCTTTTTCTATAACCGAAGTGACCGATAGGATATTAGAGCACATTAGAGTTATCGATCGATGTATAAAAGAAGCTCGCGCAAGGGAAGAGGAGTCCCGCGCAAGAGAAGAATTAAAAAAGGAAGAGATAACTAAAAATGAAAAAATGGAAGAACAAATAAGTGAAAAACCGACACATGAGTTAAACAACGAAAAAGGTGAGTCCGACAACGTTAAAATCCAAGAAGAGTCTAATTTCGAAGAAATTCATCTCTTATCACCTTCTTTCGAAAATCATTGTTTAGTACCCACTCATGCTAAGTTTCTAAAAGAGTTAAACACTAACACTAAAATTGACGAAACGGTAAGTGTTAAGTTAACTAATGATCAAACTTCACTAATAAAAGAAGACCCATTTGAAATTAACATCACACCGGTTCCATGTTTCTTTCAAAATTCGTTTATTAGTAATGTCACAATCGATAAAGATCTTTGTGTTAACATAATACCTAACTACCTTTTCGAAAAATTAAGTATTAGTGATTTTTCTCCACTTCAAATACCCATTTTTCTATCCAATCGGAAAGTAATAAAATCAATCGGTATAGTTGAAGATGTCTTGGTTCAAACAAATCAAATGGTAATTCCAACCGACTTTGTCATCCTCGATGACGCTCCTCTAGTGTTGGGACGACCATTTGTAAAAACTTACGAAGCTTTGAAAAACCGAAAGTTCAATAATCTACCTCTTCAATTAGGGGCATTTAAAAGAAGTGTCGATCTCGAACGATCAATGAAATATCCATTCGGCAATAATGACCCCCTAATTGAAGATGAAGATGAACCACCCGATACAAGTGAAGAGACTGACCACTTTGTTGAAGAAGAGGTCGCCATAGAACAAACTTTTAAAGTTCTTGATCGAAACGAGCAACCAAATAAGGAGTCTCCTAAAGACCCACCACTTGAGCTCAAAGAACTTCCAAAAGGTTTGGAATATGCTTTTCTAGACAAAGATGGTAAATTACCTGTAATTATTTCGTCTAAATTAGATAACCTAGAAAAAGAAAAACTAGTTAGTCTTTTGAAAAAACACAAAAATGCAATAGCTTGGAAACTTGTTGACATAAAAGGAATTAGTCCTTCTATGTGCACACACAAAATTTTGATGAACGATGACTACAAATCTGTCATACAACCACAACGTCGAGTAAATCCAAATGTTCAAGAAGTGGTTAAAAATGAAGTCATCAAATTACTTGACGCAGGACTTATCTATCCTATTTCCGATAGTCCTTGGGTAAGTCCCGTCCAAGTAGTTCCAAAGAAAGGAGGTATGACGGTAATTACTAACGAAAAAAATGAATTAATACCGACAAGAACCGTCACAGGATGGAGAGTATGTATAGATTATAGACGATTAAATGAAGCAACAAGAAAGGATCATTTTCCTTTACCCTTCATTGATCAGATGTTAGAAAGATTATCCGGTCATAAATTTTACTGTTTCTTGGATGGTTTTTCAGGTTACTTTCAAATCCCGATAGCACCCGAAGACCAAGAAAAGACAACATTCACATGCCCCTATGGAACTTTTGCTTATCGACGCATGCCGTTTGGTCTATGTAATGCCCCCGCAACATTCCAACGTTGCATGGTAGCCATTTTCCATGACATGATAGAAAAGACAATGGAAGTCTTCATGGACGACTTTTCTATCTTTAGGGATTCATACGACCAATGCCTCGATAACCTTGAACGAATGCTATCCCGATGTGAGGAAACTAACCTCGCCCTTAATTGGGAAAAATGCCATTTCATGGTAACGGAGGGAATAGTACTCGGTCACAAGATCTCAAGCGAAGGAATGGAGGTGGATCGAGCCAAAATAGATACCATTTCTAGGTTACCTCCTCCATCCTCCGTAAGAGCGATTAGAAGTTTCCTAGGGCATGCCGGATTTTATAGGAGGTTTATCAAAGACTTTTCAAAAATCTCAAGACCTCTAACAAAGTTACTTGAAAAAGATGCTCCTTTCATCTTTGACAAGGATTGCAATCAAGCATTTCTAACCCTAAAGGAAATGTTAATCAATGCACCTATCATGATAGCACCTGATTGGAAATTTCCTTTCGAAATCATGTGCGATGCTAGTGACTTTGCAGTTGGAGCTGTCTTGGGACAAAGAAAAGAAAAGCATTTCCACCCAATATATTATGCTAGTAAAACACTTAACGATGCACAAGAAAATTACACAACAACTGAAAAAGAGTTACTAGCTGTGGTATTTGCTTTTGATAAATTTCGCTCTTATCTTGTTCTTTCTAAAACTATAGTCTACACAGACCATGCAGCCATTCGATATCTCTTTAAGAAGCAAGACGCAAAACCACGTTTGATTAGGTGGATTCTACTCCTCCAAGAATTCGACATTGAAATCAAAGACAAAAGAGGAGCAGAAAATACCGCAGCAGATCATCTTTCGCGCTTAGAAGACCCAGCTTTGGAGGCGACCAGGGGCGAGCAAATCAACGAAAAATTCCCAACTGAATCCCTGGAAATGGTGGAATTTAAGGAAGAACCATGGTACGCCGACTTTGCCAACTACTTAGCTAGTGGAATAGTCGCAAAAGGATGGCCACATCATCAAAGAAAAAAATTCTTTGCCAATGTGAAACACTATTTTTGGGAAGATCCATATCTTTTCAAAATGTGTGCCGACCAACTCGTCAGACGATGCGTACATGGTAGTGAAGCCCGAAGAATTCTTCGCCATTGTCACGAAGGTCCATACGGAGGACATCATGGTGCTGCCAGTACCGCACGAAAGGTATTTGATTCAGGATTTTATTGGCCAACCATTTACAAAGATGCCCAAAATCTTGTAAAGACATGTGATGCTTGCCAAAGAACAGGTAATATTTCTTCCAAAAACGAAATGCCACAAAATGGCATTCTTGTTTGTGAAATTTTTGATGTGTGGGGACTCGACTTTATGGGACCTTTTCCACCATCGAAAGGAAACAAATACATACTTGTGGCAGTAGATTACCTGTCTAAATGGGCCGAGGCTGAAGCACTTCCAACAAATGATGGAAGAGTAGTGGTAAGATTTCTGAAAAAATTATTCTCTCGTTTTGGCACACCCAAAGCTTTAATAAGTGATAGAGGTACCCATTTTTGTAATCATCGACTTAAAATTTTTTTAACAAGATATGGGGTCTATCACCGGGTTTCGACAGCTTATCACCCTCAAACAAACGGACAAGCCGAAGTGACCAATAGAGGGTTAAAACGAATACTTGAAAAAACCGTAGGGTTAAATAGAAAGGAATGGGCTGATAAATTAGATGATGCTTTATGGGCTTTTCGAACTGCTTATAAAACAACGATAGGTACAACCCCATATAAGCTAGTCTATGGAAAAAGTTGTCACTTGCCAGTAGAAATTGCACACAAAGCCTACTGGGCAATCAAAAATGTAAACTTAGATCTAGAATTTGCTGGTAAAAATCGATTTTGTCAAATAAATGAATTAGACGAACTTAGGAATTATGCATACTCAAACTCTGAAATTTATAAGGAAAGAATGAAAGATTGGCATGACAAACATATTAAACCTAATGAATTTCGGGTAGGAGATTTAGTTCTTTTGTTTAATTCACGACTTCGATTGTTTCCTGGTAAATTAAAGTCTAGGTGGTCAGGACCTTTTTCCGTCACCCATATTTTTCCACACGGTGCAGTAGAAATTAAACCTCGAAATGGGTCACCATTTAAAGTCAATGGCCAACGGCTGAAACTCTATCAAGGATTTATTGAGGATGAGGAAGAAGAGATCTCGCTTCAAACCGTGGAAGAATAAAAACATCATGCCTGGTAAGTTATGAACAATTGAGGCGGCAAAATAAAGCGGTAAGTTTTCTAAACCATAGCTTATAGGAGAAAGGGGCACTCACACGCGCACTATAAAAAAAAAAAAAAAAAAAAAAAGCTCGGCACGAGGCCGTGTCCGCTGGACACGGGGCCGTGTTCGCGCTGCAGACGGGATAAAACCCCTTTTTCAAAACAGTTTCTTCATTCCACACGCCCCGTTTCCCCACAAAAGCTCTGGTTCCAGGCTATTTTCCGCGAGATTCCAACGTCTCTTACCGATCTAACAACGTCAAGGTATGATTCTGTCACTCGTAGTAGTTAGATTAGTCACTTGCATGTAGTTATTACACCACAAATTTGGGGAAAAATCTAGGGTTCTTGATGTTCATTTGGATCGAACCTAAAATTTTTGCCTAAATCTGTTTGCATTTAGTTAGATTAGTGTTAAGGGAAGTAAATACACTTGTATTGTTCATAGATTCACCCGATTTCTTGCAAAGACCCCAAACCCTTGTTCTTGAACCGAAAAAGATAAAATTGATAGGGTAAACGGGTTATTTTGGGAAAAACGGAACTTAGGGTTTCATTTTCGGGGGAAACCGCACCTATTGGTTCAAAAATTTTCAAGTTTTCGAAACCGGGTCGAAAAATGGGATTTTTGAGTAACAGACCCCTGAACACGGGGCCGTGTCCGCTGGGCACGGGGTCGTGTCCAGCCCGCTGTTTGCAGTTTTGTCCGAAAATATTTCTGTCTCATGCTAACTTTTGGTGTATTCTTGCAGATGGCCAGGAAGTTTACTAGATTCAACGCCAATGAGCTAGATGCAAGAGCTCGATACGAGCTTCTCCAAACAAGGCCGGAGGAATACCCGAGGCAGGCATGCACAGAACTACTAACCTTGGTGAATCAAATTGACCGTTTCAACAACATTGTCACGGGACCACTCAGAGTCGCACTAACAACCCGACTCCGTTCTGTTCATGAATGCACCTTGGAATTCTACAGCACCTTTGCATTCAAGTCAAGGTGCGAGCCGTTCGATGAAGAAGGGGTGTCATTCAGGTGTGGCGGAACGAGGTATTCGATCTCCATGGCACAATTCGGGTCGATTATCGGGTTGTATGCGGAGGAGGATGCGGGAGACGAAGGAAATACAGGGGGGTTGAGAGAGATCGAAGACAACGAGCGCCAAGCCATGTGGGCTCAGATTGGGGAAGGGTTCTACAATCCGAGCAGCACTAAGAGTACCAAGCTGAGGGATCCGCTTTACAGATACATTCATAGGCTCCTCGGCTACTCTCTTAGCCAAAGGCATGACAGTGGTGGCGTCGTTGGGTTAAGAGATTTGCTTGTCCTCCATTGCATTCACAACCGTAGGCCGCTCGATGTTCCGTACCTTATGCTCCGAAACATGCATCACAACCGCCTTGCTAGTGCACCAACTCCTCTTTTCTTCGGGGGGTGGGTGCACCGTCTCTTCAGGCACTTCGCCCACATTCCGAGGGCATTTGAGAGAAGCCCATGGTCGGGTACGGTGGATATTCACATATGCCGCTCGATGAACCTGGTTTATGAGGCAGAAGATGGGACGGTAACCTTTCAAAGGATGCAAGGTCATGCATGGAACCCGCAAGAAGCACTTGTCCTCCCAGCACCGCAACATCATCAGTACCAATACCCACCCCACGGTGATCCGGGCCAATCATCCTCCTCGGGAGGCAGTTTTCCTAATTTTCAAAGTTTGCATGATTTGTTGCAGGAAAACCTCATGTGTACTCGGAACACCTATAACATGGCGAGCAACACCTACCACCGGGTCGGAGCTATCGAGAGAAACCTATCCGAGATACAAGAAGACGTCGGATACATACGAGACCACATTGCACGCCATGGAGGGGGTGACGATGATGATGATGATGATGATACCATGGAGTAGGCGGGAGGAGCATAGGAGGAAGCGGTTGATTGGTGGCTCCCCAGGTTAACCCTTTGCAGTCTTGAACAGTTGATGGCCTGCGTGCCAAGTGTTAGACAATTTACTTTTCCTAACTATTTTCTGCATTTTATTTTTCTTACTTTATGCGTGGAACAATTAACTTTGGTAACGTAGGATGTTGGTATTGCTTGGTATGGTAATAAGTGTTCAAACAGGTACAAACCAAGGCTTAAGGTCTTAAGCCTCAGCACCTATAAGGCTAGGATGGAAAAACCGGAGGACGAAACCTGTTTTTCAGGCTTCTAGACTGTCCACACGGGGACGTGTCCAGCCAACACGCCCCCGTGCTCACCTCCCTGACCTGCTGTTTGGCTTCTGTTCGGCATAATTTTGTCAGACACGTGGCCGTGTTCAGTGGACACGGGGCCGTGTCCACCTTCTGTAAGTTCTTGTTACTGGCACCTGAACACGGGGTCGTGCCCACTCAACACGGGGCCGTGTTCAGTGCCCAGTAACACAAATTTTCGCTTTTTAAACACTATTTTACACATCTAATCAACCTAAAAATTTATTTTTGGGACACATTGAGGACAATGTGTAATTTAAGTGTGGGGGGGATGCTAAAACCTTGAATTTTGCAAGTCCTAAATACAAGCCTTACACAAAACTCTATTGGAACCGCTAATCACCCCAAATTTTTTCAAAAATTTCAATTTTTTTTTACTTGTCTAGGTTTAACTCGGGAAATTCAAGCTCTCAAAAAGGTTATATTTTTACAAATTTACAACCGATAGCGTAGTGATAAAAAGAACCAACATAAGAAAATTATGAAAAGGCATGACAAACTTATTTAAAATTTGATTATATATACTTGATCACATAAAAACCCATTCCCACAAAAGTGAGTTTTGAGCCTTTATTGAGCACACAATTTCATATCATTTGACTAAATGCTCATTTTTCGTTTCTTGTGTGAATAGCCGCTTGGTTCTTACGACTCTAGAACTTGCCATGACAATACATTCCCGGTCCTTATCAACTTAAACCCGAGTAAGTAAATGATAGAGGCATTAGGACTAACCCTTTTTCATTTCTACACCATTATTTTTCTTTTTCTTTTACCACCTACCCAAAAAATCCCCCTAGTTAGCCCCTTTGAGCCTAAACCTTTTCGTTTCATCACCCAAAACAAAAACCCTTTCACCCACCAAAACCTTTTTCATTTTTAACCCTTTATTTTAGTAACAAGTTCGGTTCTTCGTAAAAAAAAAAAAATGAAGCAAAAAGAAAATAAACAAACAAAGTAATCAAAAATAACTTTGTTTGAATAAAAGCTTCATCAAAAATAAAAAAAATAAAAAAGTTGCAAAAATACGAAAACCGACACTTGTTACGCTTTTTAGCCCTTTTTCTACTAACCACTAACCCAACCACCTACCTTTAACCCTAGCCAACCCTTAACCCACAAAGTCCTCTTGATATCTACAAAGGTATAAAAGTTAAAAAGGAGGAGGATTGATTTCTTGGCAAGCCTATGGTAGGAATAAGTTCCATGCCGCTCTCGAGTGATTCACTAAAAATACACTTTCGGCCGAGTGTGAGTGATTTCCCCGTGAGGTATGTGAACTTGTATATAAATAAAATTTTAAAAAGGCATGTTATGCCCAAATAAGTAATTTCTTTTATGAACAGTTCTAAATAAATCATTACGAATAGGAGTGTAAATAAATAAAAATAAAACCCAAAAAGATCTTGGAAATCCCGACACTCTATGACAAGCCCAAAAACCTTCTCTTCTACCTATTCCATTTGGGAGTGTAAGTCAAATGTTAAAGAGTTTTGCTTGAGGACAAGCAAAAGTTCAAGTGTGGGGGTATTTGATGTGTGTAAAATGCAACATATAAATTACATCAAATGAGGCATAAAACTAACCCTTTTTTTAGTACTAATATTGGAAAAAGAGTGTTTTTGTCTTCCTTTTGTATTTTCAGGATTAAATGAGCTCAAAAACGCAAAAGAAGCAAAAAGACAGCTAAATCCAACATAAATACAAGAAAAGGAACATTAGTGGATTGCCCGAACCCTCAACGGCACCTTCCAAAGCAAAATAGAGAAAACAGAAGGCTGAACACGCCCCGTGCTCAGCCAGCACGGGGCCGTGCCCAAGAAGCAGCAGAAAAGACAAACCTATAGAAGCTTCTATTGCCCACCACGGGCCGTGCTCAGCAGACACGGGGGCGTGCCGAAAGTACTGCAGGCACATTAATTGTAATTGCGAATTACAATTAATGAAGAGAGAGAGTGTCAGACGGGCACGGGGCCGTGCCCAGCGAACACGGGGCCGTGCCCAGGCCTCTGTTCAGCCTATAAATAGGAGTGCTTGGTTTCATTGCAACTCATCCCTTGGCACACCACCTCTCTCACACTTCATCCACCACCCACCACCATCACAACACCATCATCCACTACCATCATCCATTGTCCATCATAGAGTGTGTGAGTCGTCTCGGGATCCAAGATTGATCGTAAGAGTTCTTGACAATCAAGGCCATGTTTGCCTAAGTCTCTTACATCACTTGGTGAAGACAAAGTGTCTAGTATAATACTTTTTATTTCTAATCTTTTGCACTTTTTATTTGGTTTTGTATTAATGACTTTAATAACTAGTTACTTATGTTGAAGGTGATCTTTCCTTATCGTTTGTCCGTGGTGTCTTGGCATTATTTTACTGTCTATATAAAATAAAGGATTTTCACCATTCATATCTCCACGGTCTATATGGAGGTATGTTGGCTACCTGGTAGGGGGTTAAGGGAACGGTTTGGTAAAGGTCTTGCCATTGTTCAGCGTTTAGAGGTCCTGCAATGGACCTGGGTCAAATTTAGTAGGACCTCCTTCAATACTTCACGGTATTGGATGGCGGGGGTCCAAACTCTTTGATCCCCTCATAAGTTAACTACTATTAATACTATAACCCGGCTATTTAGGACTGTATCCCTGCTGACTCAGACTACTTAGTCGAGGGTAACGTCACCGCCAAAAGCGGGGCCTACCACAATACTGCATTAATAACTTAATTCATTATCTTCCAATAATCCACCCCTTTAGGATTGTATCCCTGCTGACTCAAACTACTGGGGTGAGGGTAACATCACCTTCAAAAGAGGGGCCTACTACAATAACTAAGATAATCTCTTAATTATGTGCAAAAGTGCGGAAATAATCAAAGGTTATACTAGATACGAGTCGGAACCAAGTGATTCATCTTGTCTATCTGTTTTTATTTTATTTTTATTTTCAGCATTTTAGTTAGTTTTTATTTTTCTTAGTTTAAAACATTTTTCTAAACTTTTATTTTGGTTAGACGTTGAGGATAAACCGGTATTAAAAGCTCTTGTGTCCTTGGACGACCTCGGTATCTTACCAACGCTATACTACACTCAACGATGGGTGCACTTGCCCATATGTGTGTTTAGTGTTAGTGAAATATCGTGTTTTATAAATTTAAAACTTGGCTAAAATAAGTGTTAAAAAAGGGCTTAAAATATACACCTAAAATATACGACACTTTATCGCACATCAGAGCTCCCTTTGATCCAATAACAGTTGTAACTGTTAAGCAATCACTGTGAGTATACTCGATCCCTTTTTATTTTAAATTTTGGTATGCAACATGTATTCTATGAAACTTGAAACTTGATACTTTTGGAATCTAAACTCTATCCTATGTGTACGTGAAACTTGTGATTCTCGATTCTTGATTCTTGATTCTTTGTGCTATGTGACGTTTAATCCTGAGTGTGTAGTTCCGCCTTAACAATAGTAGCACTATAGGAGATGCACATCTCCCATTATTCTCGGGGGGTATTGTTAGGAGGATTCTAGTTTACCTTGAGTCTTGGGTAAACACCAAAGCATCGGGATACTTGGGCTATCACTGCGTGGACTGCGACACTAGCACGGCTGAAACTATTTCTATTACTTACATTGTGGATATGAGTTGTTTTAAATCTATTATTCTAGTTATCAAACTTTTATACTCGCCAATACTTTTGTATTGATATTTTAATGCATGTTGCAGGCTGATAGGATGCTATGGAACTTTGGAAATCAAGATAGGAGATGCTTAGAAACGTCGCCTTAATAATTTAGACTTTTGAACAATTTCATTTGGTGATGTAATCTTGATGATGCTTGATTTTGTTGTTAGACAATTAGTATGAAATCTATTTAATGATTATCGAAACATTTTAGTGTTCTGGAAATCTCATGAGCAATCTGAACGCTTAGTGCTCGCACCCCGATGTTTCCGCCATCGGTTGGGGTGTGACAGTTATTACAATTTGGGCTTAATTATCATAAAACTAATTATTTGGGCTTAGTCACTAAAGGTTTTGGACTTAATGAATAATATCAAGTTTCATAATCTTCTCTTAGGGGTATCCTCGTATATGTTTAGGGGTATCTTATGTATAAAACCGAGAAAAATTACACTGCGAATGCTAATACGGGGTTGAGTCGTAGCCCGTGCTATGGCTAAGGGTACATTGATTCCGCCCCTGATATGGCCGGTCTAATCTTATGGACATTTAAATTTTTAAACCTTCGGAATCATCAGATTGATAATAGAGATACAAGGAGCCTCTTTAGAATGGCAAGATGGATCATCGAGCCATGTATAGGTTGTGGATCTCACATGTACTCATTGTTTCCTCTTCTTGCTTCTCACTCCAAGGAATGATGTTATTTAAGAGAGACACGCCCCGCTTGCGGTATGCGTACATAATGTATATATGTGTGGACCATCAGGGGCAAAAGTGAAAGTGCACTAATTTTAACGTTATTTTACTAATTTCGTGAAAATAACGTTAAAAGCTGAGGACGGTTAATCATGCATCATGTGGTGGTGTTGATAACTGAAATACAAAAGGTACATGCACTAATCGGTCTTTGTCCCGATTGCTGAGTGTTATGTGTGACAACTCGAGTTTTCACAGGTCTTTCCCCAACACGTTACTCGTTTACAATCTTGTTTTCGTAATTTGTTTGTGTTACAACATGTGAATGATTGCTGCATGAGTTAAGTAGTGGTTTGTGTGGTTGTTATTAAAACTTAGGATTAGTTATATTGCATGTTCTTTGCCAACCTCACTTCGACGAAACCTTACTCGACGAAACATTAGAGTTTCGTCACCTTTGTTCGACGAAACATCGGAGTTTCGTCATCACCCTTGCACGACGAGAAATACTTTTTCATCAATTGAACTGTTCGCCGTTTGGGCTATCGGCCCAAGTAAAGCCCAAATATGACTCAGTTATATGTTGCTTGTGTCTCATATGTGTGCGTCAGTTATCAATCAACAAAACCCTAATCTCTTTATCACCTCTCCTCCCCTCCTTCAAGTGCGACGGCAGTTCCCTAGTTCGAAGCCTCCATCGTGAAGTCTCATCCAACTCATTCAAATCGATGTCGAAATCTCCTTCAATCGGTATGTTTCTCCATAACGTGATTCACCCTACTTGTTAACTGTGATTTTGTGTTAGCAATTATGATTGAACATGGTCGAACTGAAGTCTTATGATTTTGTGGATGGTTGTTGATTATTGAAATTAAGACATGAATTAGGGTGTTGAACAAGTTATGTGAAATCAGATCGATGTTGTTATGCTTGTATATTTGTGTGATAGTATAATGCCAAGATGTGAAAGATTCATTACAATACTCGAATTGCTAGGTCTAAGTGTGTGGTTATTTATAATGGATCATAATGCTAGTAGACTAGAATTGCATGGCGGCGAGTGTTTATGTTATCTGGGTTGGATAGGAATGTTGAGGATGAAACTGTTAGCAAATAATTAGGGTTTGCAGGTGCACAACTACCTGATGTTACTTCCGACGAAACTTGGTATTTTGTCATACTCCTCAAACCGACGAAATAGAGTGTTTCGTCACACACCTTAAATCCGACGAAACATAGTGTTTCGCCATCACCTCTTTCGCCATGGCAAAGTCTTTCTTCGAAGGATCTTTCGCCGTAGAAGCAAACATGGGTCTTTCGCCGTAAAGGCAGATAGCCTGAGTAGTGAAACACTTAGGTGGTTTATGTTATTGTACACTAGTGTTTGTGAAACTCCGTTTGTAGAATGATGGCAATGTTAACCAGAAATGAGTGTCTTGACTTGACTGTTGTGAGAAGCTAAATTATCTGTTAAGCATTGTTATATGTCATGCACCTAGGATGTGGTCTTATTTGTGATTTAATACTTATCATGTGACATACTGTGATCTTGCATGCAGATGCAATCTGTGATAATGCGTATTTTAACAATTATGAAACTGGTGCTATTGGTAACTACTATTGAGAACGAGAACTTGTGTTATGTACGCGCATGAAATCTAAACGTTTGCTATGTGTTATGTGACGGTGGTATTACATGTGATTTGTTGATCTTGTTATTCGGATATGTGTCTGTGAAACTGATTGTTTTTTGTAACCACGGTAGGGTTTGGTTGACCAATTTGGAACGGGTAATGTAACTAATCATACCGAGCAAACCAAGGTGAGTTCATTGCTCTTTTTCCAAGCGTGCGTCCCGGGGAGGGACATCTGGTAAACATTCCGGGGAGGAATGTCGGGTAATGGGTTTGACTGGAATGTTAAACCTGGGTTGTTGGTTAATACACGTCTATATCTATCACTCAAGTCCCTCCTACCGATTGTTGCTTGTAGGGCAACGGGGTATTAGTTAGTAGCGCTACTTAGGTTTGGCACCCTCACACCGCACCGAGGAGGTCGGGAGTGAACTAATGACCCCCATCTTGACCATTGCTTTGATAGAGGCATTGGGGTTTAGGGCAAATAATCTGGAGCCATCGGCGGTAAGCGTGTGATTAACAACATCGAATCTGTGAAACGTTTTAATCTGGTAACTGGTATCTAAACACGTTAACAAAACTTTGAACTCACCAGCGTCGTCTGACACACTTGTCTGCATGCTTGCAGGTCTATAGGTTTATATCATTGGGACTTGCTTTCTGGGATGCTGGAGTGGTCATGGGTCGAGATACATGGAATCGCAACACAAGCCTAATGGTTATGTACACATGGTTTATGAAACACTTAACACATGATTTATGCTTCCGCTGTATACAATGAATTATATGTAACGTTTGTAACACTTTATGTTAATGAATGAAAGTTTTATTTAAATATAATTATGAGTTCAATGTGATTGGTGGCTAGATCCTGGTACGTCACATGCCCCGCGGTGTTTCCGCAGGTGGTATTTTGGGGGTGTGACATTATGTGTCTTATGTCCAAGGCTTGATGCAAAAGCACTATCGAGCCGGGGGTCTCACTGGAAGCAGCATCTCTATTCCTACGGGTAGAGGTGTACAAAAAAACTGGTTTTAGAACCGAAACCGGTTTTTTTAACCAGTTTTTTTATAACCGGTTTTTTTAACCGGTTTTTTTTAACCACCGGTTTTTATACCGGTTACTATTCTTGACTTCAAAAAACGGTTATTAACCGAACCGATTATTAAAAAACCGGTTAAAAACCGGTCCCAACCGGTTATACCGGTTATTGTTTTGGACCTCAAAAACCGGTTAGTAACCGGAACCGGTTGTAAAAAAAAACAGTTTTTATTTTGGGTGAAAAAACCGAAACCGGTTAATAACCGAAACCGGTTTTTGAAAAAAACCTATTTGTACACCTCTATCTATGGGGTAGAGGTAAGACTGTCTACATCTTACCTTCCTCAGACCCTACCTTTGCTTTGCTATTGGTGAGATTTAGTAAGTATGATGATGATGATGTTATTTTAGAGAGACATCACTATTGTTAGGATGTTAATTAATGAATTGTGTTTTATCACATTTATATGATGATCAAACGTGATCACTTTGATTAAAGGTAGCATTTGTATTAGACAAAACAATTTTACAATCCTGAAATTACACTTACAATAGTAGTAACTTTACCTTGCTATAACATCCATATTCTTGAAAAATAATGATTAATTTAGACATGATATATGTACATTTAGAACAAGTTAGAACTGGTGTGTGTTTCATAAAATTATCACTTTTACTCAATTTACAGTAAGAAATCATTATCTTTGCTAGACATGACACATATCTGTACATTTGGTACTCATGAGTCATGTGTGCGCTTCATATAAGTATCATTTTTACTAAATTTACAGAAAGAAATCATTATATTTGCTAGACATGACACATATTGCTTCATCATTTTTGCTAGACATGACACATATCAACGAGAATAATCACATTGTAATAATTGATATGCATTGTTTCAGAGCATCGGAGCTTCAAGTAAGGTGTACCGGCAAATACAATGTGGGTTTTTTTAAGACCGGCATAAGTGTAAGTCTGCGATTTTGTGTGAAATTGAGTTGGCAGGACAACCTTAGCTATTCCAATACTTTTGCAAAGAGGCTGGTGGTCTAACCGTTTATCAACAACCTAAGGCCACTGGGGTGGCAACAAGTTCAACGCGTGATAGCCTTTTTAACGCGTGATAGACTTATCATTCCCACCGCCACCAAAACTTCAACGAGTGATACGACCATTTCCGTGATAATTTCAACGCGTTATGGGGTTAGCGTGATAAATGGATGTGAGGGGGTGTGAGGATGGAAAAATAGTTGATGACATGGTGGAACTTGATTAGGTGCTTGTGAGTGATGGAATTCTATCACTAGTGACCACCCCCACCCCCCTAAGATGAATGTAATAAACAATTAAGGGATATTGACTCGCATATGGCCCGATACCCATTTTGACAATCATGTCGTGTTTAAATTCCATACTGGTTTAATGTTATGTTAGAATTAAGCACGTTCACTCCTTTTGTTTAGCAACATTTTTTTTACATCTAATATCAACTAACATTGTATTTGTAAGGATTTAAACGCACAATATTTTTGTAGAGGACAAACACTATACCACTAAAACGCTACATTATGACTCATGAGTAAACACTTCTAGTCCTAATCACTTAATATTCTCCATTCCTCAAACCAAGCCCATAGCCCCATACCTATAAACCCTTGGGTAGAGATGAACAAAACAATTTTTTTCCTGATCCCAAACCCGTTTTGATTTTGACCGGTTCCAAGTCAAACCAGTTTCCGTTTGAAACCGGTGCGGTTTTGCCCTGGTCTGGTCGGTTTCAAACACCGGTTTCATTTTGTAAACCGGTTCTTGCGCGCACTTTTTTAAATTGTTTTGGCGACAAAAAAGTTTTTAAGAAAACATAAATTACAAAAAAAAAAAAAAAAGAATTATAATTTTTGAACTATTTTATGATTAAAAAAATAAACCGGTTTTTTATAACAATTTTTTAACAAGTTCAATAAAATAACATTAATAAATGGACTATTTTTTCTTACCAGTTTGGACCTGGTTTTTATAAAATCGTACGGAATCGGTTCCAATCCGGTTTCGGATTTTGTCGGTTTTGCCAAACCGGTTTCTTTTATATACTGATGAATTATTTCTTAATCTTCATTCATTAATAAATTTATAGATTGTCACTAGCGTATTTTTTTCTGTGAACTTAGTGATATTTGAAAGTTGTTTTAAGTCACGACTAACGCATTTGTTAGCTGAAGCTTCAGCCTCGAGTCTTTCAATGAAAGAGCTTGACAAAGGAAATTGCTCTTTTCACTCACACAACATTGCTGGATGGGACTTTCACTTCTTTAACGCAAACATAAATCATACCACGTATATTTTGGGGCTGGGCGGTGTTGTTTGTTTAGGGAAATTTGTGTATTAGCTCATTAACAAGTCAATTGTATGACGTATAACAACGTATGTTTTATTGTAGTTCAATCTGCCGATACACATCTATAAATACATATCTATCTTTGTGAATATCACGGAGGACTGGTATGAGCCTTTAAAATGTATGATTGAAATTATGAAGCATAAAGAATGTTAATTTGCATACATGTTTTGTCATGAAGCATGGATTTATGTATTTGTATTCATGTTCTAAGCCTCTCATACTAGTATGAATGATGAATCTTATTGTTTGTTTATTATATCACACTGTTGATATTTACAATGCCAATATATATGCTTTGTCAATTGTCTTGAAGCATGGATTTATACATTTGTAATTTTGTATTCATATATTTTGAATTGGGTCTCTAGTTTTTTAAAAAAGCTTATTGCTTGGTAATGGTTGGCTTGTGGAGTTGTGGACTGCTACTAGTTATTGGTTCTGCTTCTGGGCTTTTTGTCATTTTCGTTGGGTTTGTTGGGCTCCAAGTTGGAGCATAATAAACTTAAAATTCATCTTCCGGCATAAAGCGGTGAAACCGGCTTTAGTTTGATTCTTCATTCAACTTTTTCTTTTTCTTTCTCTTGACTAAACGATAATAATAATAATAATGTAGCATCAAACCGCACATCACTTAATCCAAGTAATAATAAAACTAATGCCGACGGTACTTAGTGATACAAGGCGTTTAACTCAACAAATTGATGGGTTTAAGCCGTACAAAGTGAACAATATAGATGGATTTTAAGAGTAGGTTTTAGAGAGGACGTGTTTGTCATTCAAAATTGATATCTAACAAAGCTAATAATATGTTAGTTTTCATATTGCGTTAAACTAGCGGGATTCCCAAGCATTCTTTTCTTATCGGTTTGGCTCGTTATACTACCATTACATCAACATGTTTTTTACATCAATTTAAAAAAAAAAAAACAAATATTGGTACTAGTTTTGATAATACCTGATACCAGTACTGATGTCGGTATAGTCGTGCACCTAGGGGTGTTCTTCGGGTCTTTTAATCAGGTTTCGGGGTTTTCGGGTCGGGTATTCAAAGCTAAATATTTAACCCGATAACCGAACCATTCTAGGTTCGGGTTCTTCGGTGTTCGGGTTAAATGGTTCAGGTTTAGAACGAGTCGGGTTAGATCGGGTTAGAAAATAAACTAGTTTAACAGAAAAGTACAACCTTTTAAATTTGTGGTGGTGGTGGTGGTGGTGTTAGGGTTGGGTAAAATTATATAAGTTATTGTATTTTCATAATAGGTGACCGAGACAAAGTGATCTCAAAGATTTTCATAATCAACATCTCGCAGTAACGCGCAGATGCCGTTATCTCGTTTTCTATAAAATCAACACATGTCAAGTAATAAGTTACATTTTTAAACGACAATTTGTTACTTCTAAATACCATCTAATCAATTTGCATTTTAAAAAGTTGAACTCACGTCATATTTATACGTAACAGTCATCAATGTCACTAAACCCAACTCTATCAATAGTTGTTTTCAGATAACCCAAGCTATAATTTAATCTGGATGAGAATCATTTTTAACTTGGTTTGATTTTGTTTACACAACCATCACTAATAGTTTGGCTTACAATATAACAAAAAAATCATCAAAACTAAACCCTTTTTTTATTTTCCAAGTTTTTACAATGCGTAAATTTAAATATATTATTATTATCATTTACATAATATAAATTTGCAACATGTTTATGTATAGAGATGTTGTACCCAAGGTTTAGGGGAGTTTTCAAAAATAAAATTGATATTACACTTTTAACCCAAAACTTTTTGTTTTTTTTACTTTTAATCATAAAGTTTTCATCTTTTACAATTTAGCTTCACAATTTTTTACTTTCAACTTTGTTCTCCTACTTTTCATATTTCGCAAATTTTTCGTTTTACATCGCTCTAAATTTTGCGAGTTAACACGGTGCAACATATTATGTCAAACGTTTTTACGTTTCGTTCTAAATTTTGCGATTTAACATGACGCAATCTGCGTATGTGGTTCAACATTTTTACGTCATCTATTTTTTTTCTGTTTGACAGGTTCGTCATAATGCGCGGGTCCTAAATCGACATAGTTATTATTTTCTATGTTTTATGTTTCGGTCTAATTTTTCGCATTAACACGCCACAACTTCATTGTTGGGGTCGTTGTCGGTAGTGTGACATTAATGCTATTTGACGCGGTTTTACGCCCCTACCGCAACGCGAAGGACTTAATCCTAGTTATTATTATTATTATTATTTAATTAATCTAAATATTAATAAAACTCCAATTAATGTCACATGACAATCTCTCATTCAACCTCACTATTTTGCTTTTAATTTATTTAAAAATAATTTTGTTATCATTATCCTTATTATTATTATTATTATTCACTATAAGTTATCTCAATTTAAATTTTTATGACATCTCCGTCTAGTTTTATCTAATATTATATATTAAAACATCTTCCTAATATTATAAAATGATATTAGGAAATTATGGTTTATTTAACCTTGAATCCCTCGCACAATGCGGCAAGAATTCAGCTTCGATCGGTATCAGTTTGATTCGTTACGATACCGTCATTCGGTATAGCAAGCTAAAGATAAAACAAATGGAATAAAATCCTTAAACATTACTATAAAAATCTTGTGATAACTTAAAAAAAAAATTATACTATTCTTTGCAAAAAAAAAAAAAAACATGATATCAAAGTGAAACTTATTAATCGAATATGTGCCCGAGCTAATATTAAGATCTAGGCGTACTAGCAGATTTATCATGTGCAGCTTTTCATTTTAAATTATTCATAATTCAAGTTGTCTAAATTGTAAGTTTTAACTTATGTATATATTGATAAAAAAAAAAACAATAATTATCTATGATATATTAGAATCTTAAATTGTGTTAATTTATTTTCATTTTTCAAATTTCAAAGAAATTGTCTTAAGCAAATTTTTATGGTATTTATCATCTTTATTTACGTGAGATATTCTCTTTATTCAATCCGTGTAACACACGAGATCCACAACCTAGTTATTAATAAAATAGAATTGAAGTTAACCCGTGTATACTAAATGATTAAACCTAACATCCAAACTCAAATTCAAATCAATATAGTTTTAGGAAAACAATATTCATACAAATTTTATAAAACCGACATAATTTATCTCCAAACAAAATCCCTCATGGTTTTAGGAAAACAATATTCAAACAATTTTTATAAAACCGACATAATTTATCTCCAAACAAAATCCCTCAAATTCTCACATTAGGAAACTTTTTCAATATAAAACCCAAAAAAAGAAGAAAAATCCAATAAAATATTAATTTCCGCGGCAAATCCCCATCTGTTACTCTTAACTCCCGGGTAAATAAACCACCACCAACCCACATTCACCCAAATCATCCATCATCCACCACCACCATGAACCCCAATGCCAATCAATCATCTTCTCCACCCTCTCAATCCACCCCCAAATCACCACCCCACCCCACCACCCCATCCCCATCACCATACTACCACCCCTCCCCTTCTCGCCCCATCTACAGCGACCGCTTCATCCCCTGCCGATCCTCCTCCAATTTCGCCCTCTTCGACATCTCCCCTCCGCCACCGCCGCCCTCCGACGCCGCCCGCACTGACGATACTTCCTCCTCCTCCGCTGCCTACACTGCGCTTTTAAGAACCGCATTGTTCGGGTCGGATCTAGGGTTTTCTGGTGGTCCATCTACGCCTGATAAGAAGGGTTTTGTTTCGGTTAATAGTCCGGTTAACCGGAATATTTTTCGGTTTAAGAGTGAGACTCGACAGTCGTTGCATTCGTTGTCGCCGTTAGGGTTTGATGATCATTCCGTTAATGTTAGTCATAGCCCCGTTAAAGCTCCCAGAAAAGTTCCTAGATCTCCTTATAAGGTTGTTATTTTCGATAAATTTGTCGATTTTTGGTTATTCGGTTACTAATTTACTGATTATTGGTTAATGGTTAATTCTTATGTTTTATTTGATAAATTTGTCAATTCTCGGTTATTCGGTTACTAATTTACTGATTAATGGTTAGTTTTTATGTTTTATCTGATAAATTTGTCAATTTTCGGTTTTTCGGTTACCAGTTACTAATTTACTTATTAATGGTTAATTTTTATGTTTTATTCGATAAATTTGTCAATTTTCGGTTATTTGGTTACTAATTTACTGATTAGTGGGTAATGGGTAATTCTTATGTTTTATATATTGTGATAGGTTTTGGATGCACCTGCATTGCAAGATGATTTTTATTTGAATCTTGTTGACTGGTCTTCGCATAATGTGTTGGCTGTGGGATTGGGGAATTGTGTTTATTTGTGGAATGCTTGTAGTAGTAAGGTGAGTTTTCAATATATGTATATATATAAGGTTGATGTTGATTAAATTGGTCTTGTTGGTGATTAAAGTTTGATGGAAGTGCAGGTGACTAAGTTGTGTGATTTGGGGGCTGATGATAGCGTTTGTTCGGTTGGGTGGGCGCAACGTGGGACTAATCTTGCCGTTGGGACCAGCAATGGAAAAGTTCAGGTATTTTTCTTTATAGACTTAAACTTGGTGGTGAATCTTTGTAGAATGTATGTTATTCGCGTGGAGAATAGTAGTTTTGTTTTATAAGGTGGTGCCTGTGTCTATTAATCATAGTTTGGTCGGTACGAAAACATACAAGAATGTGATGGTTTTATCATGTGAAGCATGGTTTCTAGGTTGTATAGGTATATATGTTAAGACCAGAACATAGTGTAAGCCTGTATGGACCATCTTTATTCACATTGAGGATATGATTCGTTGTTTGACTTCTGTTAGTGTAACCAAGGACCACCGAAGAGAAAAAGAAAAGAAATTTGTAGCATGCTAGATCGACATGAGTAAATGGGTCATGAACTTTTATGAAATTATAATAATTATATATCCATTATGAATGATATAGCCTAGTTTAAAGTGGGTTTGTAAAGTTCTAGATATATCTGCTTAAGCTTAGGGAACCAAATAAATAAATACGTGTCTTTATATAAGTTTTGGTGACGTAACAGTTGTTTTTTAAAGTATCATTTTTTACAAAGCAGATGTCAAAGAATAGAAACATACTTTGCCTGGTGGTCCATTATAATAGCTATACCCTTGTATTTACAGTATATGCAAATTGGGCTAATAGGGTAGTTATTTCAAGTCCACTGGTTTAACTTGTTAAAATTGCTAATGTCATTTTTTTAATGTAATCAATCATTGGTGCTGGTTTGGCATTTTATAGGCAATTGTATGCTTATGTTTAAATTTTATGCAATTATTGTATTATTAGTATTATAATAATGACATTATTTTTGTTATAAAGTCATGAGAAACCCATGATTCCGTTCACTCTCTTGTGCACCGGTCACCCTATCTTATGACCTGCACTGATTCACACACATTAACACGCAAAATCCTGTTAAAACTGATTGACAAATACACACATGTAGTCTTGTACAATCAGTTCTAACATATGAACACACAATTATGAATCCCTGTAAGTCAATTCACGCACACACAAACATAACCTTGTATTAATTCACAAATACAAATACACACACTCTGAAAGCTTAACTAAAAGAATTCTAATTAGTAACAAAACATGCTATTGTTTTTAGTTTCAACTTTAACATAAAAAGGATGATGTCAGTAATTAACTTTAACGAATGCTATTGTTTTTAATTTCAAATCAGATTTGGGATGCCTCACGCTGTAAGAGAGTAAGAACGATGGAAGGGCATAGGTTACGTGTCGGAGCACTAGCTTGGAATTCATCAATGCTATCTTCAGGAAGTCGAGATAAAAGCATTCTTCAAAGAGATCCTCGTGCACAAGAAGATTTTGTTAGTAAGCTAAGTGGTCATAAATCAGAGGTAAACTTTTTCAAACTCCAATTTATCATAGTTATTATTAGTTAACATAAATCAGTTTATATACTCCATCCATGATTTCTTTCTTACTTTTACTTGTTAATTGTAGGTCTGTGGACTCAAGTGGTCTTATGATAATCGTGAGTTAGCGTCAGGTGGAAACGATAACAGGGTAAGTGATTAAGCGACTTATATTGTTGATCTCTTCAGGATATTAGTTTAACTTCTTATTTTTTAACCTTTTTTTTGTTTTTACGCAGCTTTTTGTTTGGAACCAACATTCGACACAACCTGTCTTGAAATACTGTGAACATACGGCTGCTGTGAAAGCAATTGCGTGGTCCCCACATATTTATGGACTTCTGGCCTCTGGTGGAGGTACTGCTGATCGTTGTATTCGGTTTTGGAACACAACCACCAATTCTCACCTGAGCTGCATGGATACTGGTAGCCAGGTAATCTTTCTCAATTATATATTTCAACCTCTTAAAAATTTTTAAGCGAAAGTTATCATTATGGCACTCGTGACTAAAAGGATTGTCTGAGTAATGTAATTCTTCTCATAAAGATTTATAGAGTAAAATGCCACTTTCGTCCCTAATGTTTGGCAAGTTTTGCGACTTTTGTCCAAAGGTTTGTTTTTCCACATCTGGATCCAAAAGGTTTGAAATCTTGCCATGGATCCAAAAGGTTAGAAATCTTGCCATTTTCATCTAGCTTGTTAACTCCATCCATTTTTCTCTGTTAAGTCAGGGGTATTTTTGTCTTTTTTGTTAACTTAAAGGACAATTTGTTTTTTTCAAGGGTATTAGGTCTTTTTACATAAAGTGAAAAGGACTGAGTTGCCCTTTAATTAGCAAACAAGACGGAAATACCTCTGACTTAACGGAGAAAAATGGTTGGAGTTAACGAGCCGGATGAAAATTGCAAGATTTCAAACCTTTTGGATTCAGATGCGGAAAAACAAATCTTTGGACGAACGACACAAAACTGGCCAAACCCCATGGACGAAATTGGCAGTTTACTCATTTATATATTACCTTCTAACTTGCCCGCTCGGAAAAAAAAAGCTTAGTAGTGTAACTTTTCTCATAACATGAGCTTGGTTCACAAGATCCTCCTTTTCTATGATTTTAAAGGGTAGTTTAGACATTTGGCAAATAAACTCCTAACTTCTCATGCTGTTACAATGGCAGGTATGCAATCTTGTGTGGTCAAAGAATGTCAATGAGCTCGTGAGCACCCACGGATACTCTCAAAACCAGATTATTGTTTGGAGATACCCTACTATGTCAAAGGTAATAGTTCGTAGAGCGAGTTGGTAACCGAAAGGAAAAAAACATATGATTTAGAGGTGGCAAAATGTGCGGGTTTGGAACTGGTCTAAATGGATAAAATTTTGTGCACCTTAACAATTTATGACAAGTTTTTTAACACCGGTTTGTTATCTGCGATGCAGCTCGCGACACTTACGGGGCACACGTATAGAGTTCTCTACCTTGCAATTTCACCAGATGGACAGGTAGATTTTTAAGTTACTTTATAATTTTAAGTTTAGAGACATGTAATCATAAGTTTAATACTGAAAAATGAGTTTTGCAGACGATTGTGACTGGAGCTGGAGACGAAACACTTAGATTCTGGAACGTGTTTCCATCACCCAAATCTCAGGTAATTAAGAGGGTTCATAAGTGACCTTTAAATAATCTTGTTTGTTATCTTTTAGCTAAAAAGTAACTGAAACATATGTATGATCCATGTTATGCAGAATACAGAGAGTGAAATTGGTGCATCATCTTTTGGCAGAACGCACATTCGTTAAAACCCCGTTTCACATTTGGGATTTTCGGGTCACCACTGAAGTCACAAAGTTCAAGAAAGAACGATTATAACTTAGGGTTAAGGAGTTTACCATGTTGATCAGCTTGATCATGCCATTGCAGATGCTGCAGAGCTCAGAGTTTAAATTATTTTCATCTGTTTTTCATGTAAATTTGTGAATATAAGTTAAAAGTTAACAATGCTGTTACCAACTCCGAAATTAGACCAAGTTAAACCTTGACTAGTTGTTTTGTTCCCTTTGGTTCATCGTCAAGTGTCGAACAAGGCAAACAATACTGATTTGCTGTAAAAGATTGCGTCCAGATCGTTGTTTTTCCGTGAGAAGTGTGAAGTGGTAATTATTTTACTACACCCTTTAAAGGTTATGGAAAATATTATAGAATTTCAGGTAAAGAACTATTAAAACTGTGTAAACACTTGTCTATTTCTTTAACTGAGATACATAAAGGATTAAACTAGGAATATAAGCATTACAAGTGATTATGTAAAGATACGATGAGAAAGAAAAAGAGAAGTGATTATATAGTTACCGCTTTATATGTCATAGTTAAAACATCATGTATAAGATTACCTGTTGTGGTTTAGATGAGCACCCAGATTCATCTTGTAATATTGCTCCACCTGGCGCTGACTAGACGCCTACTCGTCACCTTGCCCATTTGCGCCTCCCCTCACTTGAGCCTGTTGTGGTTACCTCCGCTCGCCTAGGCTACCACACGCCCAAAACACCCACTCGTCCAAGCTACAACGCTCACCTGGCCCCTAGCACGCCACCGCTAGCGGCACCACGTTGTGGTGTTCGTGAGCCACCTGGTCGTCGACGTGGCTAGTGCCATCGCAAACGGGAACCATAACGTGCAGTCTAAAGGTTTATTCAAACCTTAGTTGAGGAGCATATAGTGTTTCAAAATGAGAACACCCAAACCAAATGACTATTCTGTAACATAGGGAACATATTTTTTCTCATGGAAAGTGATGAAAATTCATTTTTTTTTTCTTATAAATCCAACAGTTAAATTGTCAAAAGAAATTACAACCGAAGATTTAAAGGCTTAACTTTTGTTTTTATGAGAAATTTTTTTATTATCATATAATCAGTTGTACAATTTTCAGTTAAAAATATTTTAAATAATAAAAGTAAATGAAAGATAAAGGAGGCCTTAACTTAGGAATCTTCTACGGATCATGGAGTTGTTAATGTACTAATTTTATATTTATTTCGTTATGTCATCATGGCACCCTCACTTTCATATTTGGATTCAGAATTTTATTTATTTGTATTTTTATTATTATCTGAGCAGAAATAAAAATAAAATTGCAAGTTTCTTTAAAAAAATAACAAAATAAAAATGAAATGCAATGATATTATTAATTGATAATTGTTGATGAAGAAATTTTGTAAATTAAAGGAAGGTGCGGATTTTCATTTTCAATCTTAGTGCACAAGTTACACAAAACAAATACGATCTTTATTTCTCAATTCGCAAGTAACAAGGCAATGCATTTTTGTACCAAACAGTCAAACCGCCCTTATTCTAGACTTCTAGTTATAGATTTTACAACTTTAGAACGAAGTTTATTGTGAATCAATATAAGCAGAAAAAATTAAAACCAAAACAACATAGTCCCATTTATACTAGTACCGTACCTATACCATATAGATGTTTGGGATGAAAATTTGCATCAAATACCGATACCATAGCGATATCATACTATACATACACTAAGGTATTATGTTTTGATTCAACTCAATTTCAGTATCAATGCTATGTGGTACTGTATCGGATCTAGATTTTCAATAGTATTGTACCATACTAGTACCTACCTATACAATATTCAGTTTTGATTTTAGGTAAGTTTCGTTATCTGTACCATACAGTACGGTACCAGTTCATTCTGATACCAGTACCGATCTAATCCGTAGATGTTAGTATCCACGTCAGCAAATACTAACTGGTTAACTTTTAGTTAGTGTATGATCACTAATGAAAAATAAATTAAAAGTTGAAACAATCACAAAACATTTTCTTAGCTGGGTTGTTACCAACCAACAGTGGCAGAGCGTGACTAAAAGTTCCGTAGGGGCAGAAAGTCATCAGACCCAAAAAAAAAATTTCTATCACTATGTTTCGGGTTAAATGTTCGGGTCGGCTAATTGATTCGGGTCGGGTCAAACAATAATAACTACCAATAAAACTAAATAATTTTCATTCATTTAAAGAACTCGTTCTTACACATAAAAAAACTAAATTTGAACCCTCAAGTTTTATTTATATAAAAACAGGTTTTAAACTTTATTTAAACTCACGTCAAGTTTAAAAATAATTATAAAAAATTTCGAATAGCCCCATTGTTCACTTTTTTTACTCAATACAAAAATATGTATAAATATTTTTGGAAAATAAACTTGGTGGGGTGAAAAAAAATTTAGGCAAAATAATTGGTGGGGCATGCCTATATAATTTTAAAAATTTCAGATGAAAAATTGAAAAAATTACACTACTAACCGAGACACTGGCAGGACCGGTGCACCCCTCACCCCTTAACGCTCCGCTCCTACCAACCAATATGTTAAAGTTGAGATTATTGGATCGAATTTTCCGATTCAAAATAACAAACCCAAGGCGAAAAATATCAAACTTCCAAACTAGAGGGTTGTATCTATCACCAATAGATATAGAAAAATATATATTCTAGATTTTCTCCCTCCCTCCGTCCGTCATATAAAATCCTATCGTCCGATCACCAGATTCTCTCTCTCTCTCTCTGGCATCTTCTTCTCCACCAATCCGCTCTCTTTGACCTTCCAAAACACACACAAACACACACCTATACATACAACACGCTGTCTCCACTTCTCCCAAAGCGTCGCTAAAACTATCAATCACAAATGGCTTCGTTGTCGGAACAACAGCAAACGGATCGTGAAGATTTACCGACGGTTAAAGAACTGATGCATAAAACGAAACTAATTCAGTTTTTTGGAAGAGATACTCCGATTATACTGCAGAATGATAATGGACCTTGTCCTCTACTCGCTATATGTAATGTTTTACAACTCGTTTTACTGTTTTCTAGGGTTTCTGATTTTGATGAAATTGGTTGTGTGGATAAGTTGTTTGTTTGTTTTGATTAGAATATGATCCAATTAGTTAGCGTATGGTTTAAGTATTAGGAGAAGTGATTTTGAGTTTTGAATTAATTTTAGTTAGTAATTACCTAATTGTGTAGTATTTAGGTTAAGAAAATGGGGAGGAGTGATTATTGATTTAATCATAATTTTAAGTTCATACATTTTTTTTAGATAATTTGGGGATGATTGTTAATTTGCTATTCATCTAGATTGTGATGTATAATGCAATTATTTGGGTGTAGTATGGTAATTAACTTGCTTGCATTGTGGTTAAAAGATCATATGATTTGTATACTCTAGTTTGCAAGTGTGACTTAGCTCAGAATTAGGGATGTATTTGAGACACTCCCCAAACAGGGAATTGATCTATGGTGATTTCATAAGAATTTATAGCTATGCCTCGTGAAATAAAGACTTTTAATTTTGTAGAATTTATAGCTATACCTCGTATCGTAAAATAAAGACTTTTAATTTTGTAGAATTTATAGCTATACCTCGTAAAATATAGACTTTTTCGTATGTTCAAGCAAGCAAATAGAAAGATGCCATGGTTACAAGAGTCTATGTATCACATATAGACTTTAAGGGCATCATGGCCTAACGTTGAGGTGAAGTTGGGACCTAAAAGATCGAATTGAACCGTACTTGAGAGTTTCCTACCTCTTATGGCTTGCTAGTCGACTCTTTTTGTATCCCATATGAATTTACCATACTAACTCAATAAGATTTCTCGTAGTTCTATCCCATTTTTTGGGTAAACGAAAAAAATGAGTCTCAAACTAAAATCTTAAGTTTGATTAAAAATCCGGTTTATTTTAGTATTATCATTAGTTCTTTACTCTCACCATTGCCATGAACTGAAGGGATGGAGTCAGAAGCCATTTATATGCTAATGATGTTGTGATTTTGTTAACCTGCTGGAATGTAGAGACAGAATTGCATTTTGAATTTTGATGATTGAATTTTGTGTATGTCAGGCAACGTTCTGCTGTTGAGAAACAATTTGAGTCTGAGCTCAGATGTGGCCGAAGTATCTCAGGAGAAATTGCTTTCACTTGTGGCAGAGCGTTTAATTGATTCAAACAGTAATGTTGATGTAATTACACTTCTAATATTTGCTATAGATATGTTATATGCTCCATCTAAGTACAAGTTAAGTTCTTTTCATCCTTAGTTTAATTGGCTCTGGTCCTTGTTGCAGAACAAAGATGCAGGTTATGTTGAAAATCAACAACAGAATATAGCTGATGCAATTGATTTACTTCCTCGTCTTGCAACTGGCATCGATGTGAACATTAAGTTCACTAGGTATGGTTTTTGTTTCTAGTGTGTCTCTATATGCAAACGCTTACACCTCTGCATGATTGTGGTAATTTACATTCCAATAATTGAGCTATTGCAGAATTGATGATTTTGAGTTCACAAGGGAGTGTGCAATATTTGATTTATTAGATATTCCACTTTATCACGGTTGGATTGTTGATCCACAGGTGTGTTATTTTAGCCAACCCTGTACATGCAAATATGCAATAAGTTTATGTTTAACATGAATTAAAATACATTTGTCTGTGCGTTGGTGTCAGGATTCTGATACTTCGAGTGCCATTGGCTCAGAGTCGTACAATACACTGATGGGAGAACTTGTTGCTCTTGAAACTCATAATATGGAAAGTGTTCACAAGAAGATTCCAGAAGAAGATCATGTTGAACATTTAGAAAAAGGAGACCTTGAAGAGGCAAATCAGCATTTGATAAGACCAACAGAAACTGTCAACCCAAATTCGGCAAATGATAAAATTGTTAATGGTACTATTGAGGAAAAGTTGACTACAAAATCAAACGTTGATAATGGCAGTACAATGAAAAATTGCAATGATGATTTGATAACGTTTGAATCTGACAATGAAAGCCATGATGGGCAAACAAATGCTAGTGAATCCGAGAAACATGAAAGTAAAGATGTAATTGAGAAAACGGGTGTCGAAATATTGGAAAAAAAAGAAAAGAGTTTGCCTGGATCAGAGTCTTCATCTCCTGTTGACCAGTCAACTTTGAACAGTGATGTAAATGAAGTAGAAAAAATCAATATACTTGAAACAAAGTCAAATGAATCATGCTCATCTGCAGCTAATGTGGTCCTAGAATCATCCAAAGATACAACACAAACAATTGTCGAATCCAACTCTTTAGTTTCAACTGCTAATGTGATTGAAGGTGAGGTTGCCACGTCAGCACAAATGGACAACAATGTTATTAGTGTTGATGATACAAGTCCCGTGAATGGACCCACTGCAAGACAAGGTATGAGTGTATTAAAATATTTAGAATTAACATGTTCAGTTATTTTTAAACTTTTACTCAATGCAATTGCTTAAGTGGTTGATATTTTCAATTAGGTGAACTGATAATAAATTTTTTGAAGAACAGTGCCAGTCAGCTGACTGTATATGGGTACGTTTTGCTTTATTTAATGTGTTATTTATATATGTTTAATTTAAAACAAGATTATGGTTTCTGTTGCTTACTAGGAGGCCTTCTTTTCTTTCACTGTTGCAATTCTTGCAGCTTATTTTGCCTGCAAGAAGGTCTCAAAGAACGTGAACTTTGTGTGTTTTTCCGAAACAATCACTTCAATACGATGTTCAAGGTTGGTTCTTGTGCAATAAAATTTTCAAAATCTCGCTGTATATATGTAATCTAACCTCAAGTTATATACAGTTTGAAGGTGAACTATACATTCTAGCTACGGATCAAGGTTACTTAAATCAACCTGATTTGGTATGGGAAAAGCTAAATGAGGTATTAAGGTTCCCCGTTCCTTTCTGAGAAATTAAACACGATGTCATTTAGTCTTTCCATGCATTTTAATGTTCATCTTTAAATGTATATATGTAATATGTAATATGTAATATATATATAATATCAGGTGAATGGTGATACAGTGTTTATGAACAGTAACTTCAAGAAATTCAAGGCAGAAAATCATGACACACGCTCGTGGGATGAGCAGAATGCTAGGGCTACTACTGCTGTATGTTTTTTTAGTAAATTAATCAGTGTATACGTGATTTTTTTATTCATTGGTTCATATGTATTTTACTTGCTGTTTTTTTAGGATTATCTTGCGAGAATTGACAATGCAGCACAAGGGAACACAAGTTTCAGGTATGTATCTGTCTTTGTTCTGTGATGTCCATTTTAACTACAAAGCCATATAGATGAAGAAACACATGTCAATGTGTTATTTTCGGCTGTGCATTTATTCTTCTATATGTTTTATAATAGTGCATGTAAGGAGATTAATTTTTTGTCGTTGCATGACAGTTCTGATATGCAATTGGCTATAGCTCTTCAACAACAAGAATTTGAGCAACAACAACAACCACGTGTTTTGCCACAGTCACCTACCACTTCACGTTCAGGACTTGTTGTGGGTCCCCAGGTAGGCTATATCTACTTTCGAGTTTGTTTTTATATTTCATAATTGGCGTTTTAGCATATGTATCTTGGGGTTGTAACATCGGTTTAGTTAAAATTAATTTTAGAAATAAAAATGAAATTTAATGATTTGATTGGCATTGTTACAGCATGTGCATCCGTCAAGACCCAAGCATGCATCTACATCATCTAGGCAGGAACCGAAACAATCGAAGGATAAGTGCACGATAATGTGAAATGCCTGTTTGGATTATTTATGTTTGCACTCTATTTTGAACCAACAAATCCCATTTGGGCATACATGTGATTTTGGATTCAACTTCCTTTTTCTGTAAATAATGTAGGTAAGGTACTATTTGGTTGATAAAAATGAACGTTTTGTAGAAGACATTTGCAGTTTAGAGAAATTACTGATTGTGTACATGTTACTATTCAAAGTTTTGCATGATTCATAATTTTAGAGGATGTATATGATTCATAATTTTAGGGGATGCATGTGTATTTTTATGCAAGAATTGTTAAATTGTGTGAGGTTGAGGTACACAAGAAACTATACATCCAAATCTGAATAGATCATTAAACTAGCAACTCTGTCGGTTCCACTAGTCAGACCAATATTAAAAACATGATGATTATGTCATAATAAGTTTAATAATAGAAAACAAAAAATACTATAATTTAATTAGATAACAGATGAAACAAAATCAAAACTATGAGAAGACTATGCGTGCTTTTGCCATCTTAAGTACGCAAAAAAGCACCATGGGTCATCTCATATATATTATCAAGGTCGTAAAATACAAAACTAATTCTAAGTATGAAACTACAAAAATTATATAAACACTTTTACTTTAATATGTAATTCTCTTTCTTTCTACATACAAGTGCATCATACAAATCCCAAAAGTTTCCTACTAAAAAGGCAAAACCGAGAGAGGACACTACCAGTGGCGAAGCTTGAGATTTTTGACCGGGGGTCGAAAACGTATATACCCAAAAATTTCTATACGAAAACAACACACTCTCCACTACTGAGGGAAAAGTTCGGAGGGTCGGCCGTCCCCCCCCCCCCCCCCCCTCCCCCTACTTTACCTGCGCCCCTGGACACTACGACATGGCATGTGTACCGTAAGTCCATAAGGGTGTGGTAAATGCTTCCAATAAAAAATCTAGTAGCGAAAAATTAGTTATCATTGTTTAATCTAAACATACTATGTTAGGCCATAATATCTGATAACATAGCTACATCTTTTATAATATCATTCAAATATTTGTTATTTATGGGTGGGTTTTTCTTTAAATTGGATGTAAGACCATTGTTTTGTACATTACTCTTGGTAGTACCTCCACAAATTTTGTACTCATGAAAAACTACTTAATTTAATATTTTCCATCATTGTTGTTTCAGAAAGACAAGACATTATATTCAATTACCTTGTAATCATAGTTATTTTTTATTAATCATTGTTCAAATGAACAAATTGTTTATTAGTCTTTGATTTTTCATATTTTAACACAAAAGCATTTCAAATATTCACCATCATTTATCAAAATCTTTTATTGAAGTAGAATATTCATTTTATTTCTTTTTGACCAAAAAGCATTTCAAATCCTTATTCATTATCAAAATCTTCTATTGAAGTAGAATCTTGAAAAAATTGGCATAAATATTATCCTTACTATCATGTTAGAGATTGAACTGCCATGACTTTGGGTGCTACTAAGGCTTCTTAATTCTTATACAAATGATGACAGCTATTGGTTGTGTTTAATATATTTCATCCTCCAATGTCATTAGTGGTCTTCATTTCTAGTTGCTTTAAATAATTAATAATTCTTAGAAAATTATATATATATATATATATATATATATATATATATATTATATATTATATATATATCTATTGAAAGGTAAGTGAGTTTATCACATTATTCATTGTATTTAATCATAGGCAACACATGACAACCTCTTTTTTTTATAAGTTTTTATATTTTTGTTATCATACATAGTCCCTCAACTTTAAGCCTTTTCGTATACAGGTTTATTAGTTAACCTTGTTTATATACAAGTTTGGTTCCTCTACTTTAACTTTTGTAATATACACGTTTAGTCTCTCTACTTTTATTCATCTTGGTTTTTCAGCTTTTAGTGTTTTTTCTAACGTGAGGAATCAAACCAACTCACGCCGCAACGCACGGGGTAAAATTACTAGTTAATTATAACTAGTATTTTGGTCCCGCACTTTGCCGTGGGACCGTTAAACCCAACAAAAAGTAGACGTACCAATACTAAACCATGCACGTGTATTTCGGCGTGTTAACTTGCAAAAAATTAGATCAAAACGTAAAATATAGAAAAAAATAACTTAGTCGACTTAGAACCCGCGCGTTGTGACCGAACTTTTAAACCGCAAAAATAATAGACGTGAAAACGTTGAGCCACACAAAGTTAAGAGATCAAGATGTGTAATAAATGAAAGTTGAAGGAGTCATCTTGTAATTTTTTTTAAAGTATGATGTGTAAAGAAACAAAAGTTAAGGTCAAACTTTTTACAAAAAATAATTACTAAAAAAACTATTACACACCTTTTTTTATAATTAATATAGGGGTTAATAACTAACAGTTTACCAGGAATAAAATAATCTTTTTGTGTAGGGCATATTGCCAGAATCATAGTCAGCTGAAAAAAATATATATATATAACACCTTGCTCATAAAAACCACAGATTACACAAAACCATTTCTCTCCCAATATCACACACAAGAAATCTCCATGGCTGTTAGATCAGGAAAAGAGTTATCAAATACATACACAGAAACTATACAAGAAATCATGAAAACATACAAATCACTTCCACCAAGACCCACAATAGAAGAGGTTGAAGCAGCCATATCTGTGATCAAAACAGTCAACATGGAAGAAAAGCAGAAACTTGATGAAATCTCCACCCAAATCTGCCCAGAAGATACCCCACCAGAGCTTTTTTCTATCCTTAAAAAGGTCAGACAAACCATGGTCATGTTTCAGAGCCAAGAACAGAAGAAAGAAGCTATGCATGTTGTGGAGTTTGACAAGATTTATCAGACCTTTGATGATTTGATACAGAGAGCTTCTAAGTGTGTTTCTGGAGATACCCAGTTGGATAAAGAAGATGATTTGAAATACCTAGGTGGTAATCAGTTGGAAAAAGATGATGATTTGAAATACCCAGTTGGTAATCTTGAAAAAGAAGTTGTGATCAGGGATGAAAGTTTGTTGAATTCTAGAAAGATTAGTAAAGTTGAAAGCTTTAAGGGTTTAATCAAGAGTTCTTCCATAAAAGCCACCATTTTTCCTACAGGTTAGCTCAAATATGTTCTTTTATGCATGGTCGTAAAGATCCTGACTAGCATCTGATTAGTCGCTAGTCAGAGGTCCATCAAGAAATTTTTATCCAATGGGCCAATAGGCGGTCAACAATAGTCAAATACAATCCTAATTGGCCAAAAATCGGTGGCAGTCTAACGATTATGGCCAGATTCTTGACCAAAACTTATAAATTCCAGCAATTAATCCTATCTACTTAAAAATATGGGTTGAATAAGGTGTTAAAACATGTTTACTTAAAAAATACATATAAAACTGTGTATATACATATAAAAATGAAAAATACATGTAAAATCTCTATCCGATAATCCCTATTAATCTCGATTAATCTTTTGTCGATAACTATCGGCCGGCTTGAGCCTGATGATTCTTACAACACTGCTTGTAATCTTACCTTTTGGGATTTGACCATTTTTTTTCTCAGAATATGAGAGAACAACAAATTGATTTTGAAGTCGTTAAGTTTTAAAAGTCAAACCCTCTTTTTTTGTTTATTGTTTGCTCTTTGGTCAAATTCCATATTCGCTTTATGTAAACTAAAGAATACATGATCTTAACAGTAATATCATTTCATAAAACAAGTTGTCATATCTGCATAAAAGTTTTTGCTGGTGCATAAAACAAGTTGTCATATCTGCATAAAAGTTTTTGCTGGTGTGATTTGATTTCCTTGAATCTTACTCTCGGGGCCGGTCCTGAGAATTCAGGTGCCTGTCCGAGCCCGAAAAAACGTGCCACGTAGGCCTTAACGAAATAGATAATGTAAACTATTTTTTTAAACAACGATTAAAATGAAATAGATAATGTAAACTATTCATTAACATACGATTAAAGTTATAGCTTATGTTATATTGGGCTAATGCCTAATGGGCTTAAGGTATAAATTTTATGATTGATAGTTTTAAATGGACCTAAGACATAAGTTTATGTTTTATATGTTTTTTTAAAATCAAGTTTTGATTTTTAGGTGTAGAAGAGCCTGAGAAATTGAGTATGATGAAAGTAGCAGCCTTGATCGAAACCGTAGCGAAACAAGGGGGGAAAATTCTTGATCTTCAATCAAAACTAATGGAAAACATAGAATGGCTTCCTGTAACAATTGGAAAACTATCAAACATCACTGAACTTAATCTATCAGATAACAAACTCACCGCTCTACCATCATCGATCACCAATCTTACCGCTCTAACGAAGCTTGATGTCCACTCAAACCAGTTAACCAACCTACCCGATTCGTTTGGTCAACTGGTCAACCTACTCGACCTTGATCTCCACGCAAACCGGTTAAAATCTCTCCCAGACTCATTCGGGAATCTTTCAAACTTGGTTAACCTTGATTTAAGCTCGAACCACTTCACTCATCTGCCAGACTTCATAGGTAACTTAACCTCTATGCAAATCTTGATCGTCGAAACAAATGATCTTGAAGAACTTCCTTACACAATCGGATTGTGTGCTTCACTTGTGGCTCTTAAACTAGACTTTAACCAACTAAAAGCGCTCCCCGAAGCAATTGGAAAGCTCACGTGCTTGGAGATTCTTACTTTACACTACAATCGCGTACGAAAACTGCCTACAACAATGGCAAATCTCACTAAGTTAAAGGAGCTTGATGTTAGTTTCAATGAACTAGAAGCGATACCCGAAAGCCTTTGCTTTGCAACCAACTTGGAAACACTCAACATCGGTAAGAACTTCGCTGACATGACAGCTTTACCGCGATCAATTGGTAATCTTGAAAACCTGCAAGTGCTTGATATAAGTGGTGATCAGATAAGATCTTTACCCGAATCTTTCGGGTTGTTGTCAAAGTTGAAAATATTCCGAGCTGAAGAGACCCCACTCGAGGTTCCTCCAAAGGAAATCACCAAGCTAGGTGCTCAGGTAAGATGTTATGTTATGTTATGTTACGTTATGTTATGTTATGTTTTTCTTGCGCATTTTAACAAACGATTGGTTGACATTTTTTTTTTAATTTTCAGGCTGTTGTGGAATACATGGCTGATTTGGTTGTGAGGATGAATGCTAAACCTCAAGAAATGAATAGAAAGCGCAAAGGATTTTGGTCATGGATTTGCAGGATCTTTTCATGCTGAAAGGGTTTGATTAAAATTATTATTTGTGGAGATAATCTTTATTTCATACTTTGTAAAAATGTAAACTTCTTGTCTAAATATCTAGTGTCACATATCCCCACATACAATAGATTAAGAAGTTGACAAAGTGTTCATGAATGAATGAACATAAGCCAAGTCTGTATAAAAAAATAAACTTGAATTTTCCTTCTACTTTTTTGTGTAAAAAATATTTATTCCTGAACAATCCCAATAGTGGTGTCTTTTTTTGTGTTTATGTATAAAAGTTTTATGATTGAGTTATTGTTTAATTTTTGTATAAATATTTCATAGTTTGAACATTAAATTGGTGGTTAGCCCATCATAACGTTACATCTTTGTCGATGCTATAACACGCAACTCATGTAATTTAAATGAAAAGCGCGCACTTCTTTCTGTTTGATTAGAAATTGAACAACGATACTTACCTGAATATCATGAGCCAAAAGTGCGTTAGACGATACAACTCGTGTTTCTTGAAATTATATTTGTAACATGTTGAGTTTCTAGTCAAGCATAGAGATATTTACTTTAATAATTATACAGATGGTTTATTTGATATACCTTCATGTATTACAGGTTTTATTTCTAAGTATAAGAAATTACAACTTTGGTTCTCATTTTTCAGTGACAGGGTAACACATGGGTCCTTAAATTTGAAGAACATTCAAAAATCTTTTGAACTATTAAAAATGACTATTATACACCCAAGAAAAAAAAACACCTTAACCTAGCCTCCACACACCCCCTTCCGTCCCCCAAACCGCACACCTCGTCCTTCCACCCACTTCGCTGATCACAAGCAAAAGACGAAAAATATTGATGGGTCAAACGATGACCAGATAGATCGAGAGGCGCGTATAGCGGCGATTGTGGTTGTCGAACACGAGGAATCCGTCTTTGGTGGCTGTGCTAACCAGGAAATGGTTTGGTTTCGGTAACCAAGCGTAAAGAATATATATAAATTACATTATACGCTAAACATTTGTGTTAGATATTAAACATAAAAAATGTTGTATACAAAATATCCAGATTCGTATAGGTGTTGTCTTAATAAAAGAAAATGATTGAAAATGAAAGTTATCAAAAGCCCAAAGCGTGACACTTGTAAAATTAAAGGCTTCGACCACCAAAATTCTTTTAAAAAAAACTAGGTTATAACCCCGTGTATTACACGGGTTGAGTAAATAAATCTATATACCAAATAATAAAACATTATATCTTTAAAAACTTCCTTTATTACACGGGTTGAATAAATATAATTTTATATATTAAATAATAAAAAGTTATATATATAAGAACCATATTATACAAGTTGAATTAATGTAATTTTATATACCAAATAAAAAAATTATATCTTTAAAACCACATGTATTACACGGGTTGAATAAATGTAATATTGTTTAACAAATAATAAGATAATATATCTTTAAAAAACCTCATTTATTACATGAGTTAAATAAATATAATTTTATATACCAAATAATAAAAAAGTTAGTAAATGTAATTTTGTATAGTGAAAATAAAAATATTTAATATATTAATACAGAGTTTGGTTTTCGTGATAAATAATTTGTTTTATTTAAAATGTTTTAAATTAACAATTTACAATTTCGGATAATATTTGATTAGAAAAAATAGAAGAATGGTATTAGAAATTTAAAGTAGGATAAAATTTAATATTAGCTCATTATTCATTTATTTATTTATTTAATATAAGATAAGTTTGGAAGTAAGGCGAGAAAATCATAAAATAAATAACTACAATGAAGGACATGTGTCACACATTAATGTTTTATTATATAGTATAGTATGGATAAAATATTAGATTGATATAAATAGATTATTTTATTTTAACAAAATTTGTTAACGAAGTCTCAATAAATTTAACCCATTATTTAAAACTCCGTAAATGTATAATGATAAATAATATTAGTTAGAGTAAATTACGATTTTGGCCCCTGTGGTTATATCACTTTTACCCTTTTAGCCCAAAAAAGAATTTTTTAACATCTGAGCCCCCAACAGTTTTTTTTCTAACCCTTTTGCCCCCTAACACTAACCCCATCCATTAAATGTTAGGGGCCAAAAAGGTTAGAAAAAAGACGTTAGGGGCCAAAAAGATTAGAAAAAAAGGTTGGGGTTCAGATGTTAAAAATTCTTTTGGGGCTAAAAGAATAAAAGTAATATAAACACAGGGGCCAAAATCATAATTTACTCTATTAGTTAAATAAATAATATTATAAATGAGGAGGAGATTAAACTAAATAAGAATTATCCATAAGAAATTAAACTAAATAATATTTAATAGGATGATTATCTATAATTAATTAGAAAAGATTAAACTAAAATAATACTTATCTATAAAACATGACATAATACGATGACAAGTGTCTCAAATATGGTTTCTTTTATTATATAGTTTAATTATATAGTGCAGATAAAATACACATGATAAAAAGTAACTTCGACCAATAAAATTTCGACTAATGCATTTTAAATATTTTATCTGCAAGCCTACCATAAAATATTTAAAATGCATTAGTCGAAATTTTATTGGTCAAAGTTACTTTTTATCATGTGTATTTTATCTGTACTATATAATAAAATAAATAATTTTAGTACACTTGTCATCATATTATGTCATATTTTATGGATAATTATTATTTTAATTTAATTTCTTCTAATTAATTATAGATAACCCTCATACTAAATATTATTTAGTTTAATTATTACTTTTATATTTATCTATTTACTTCAAATTCAAACTTAGTTATTTAATTTGATATTAGAGTAAATTATGATTTGGCCCCTGTGGTTATATCACTTTTACCCTTTTAGAATAAATTTTTTACATCTGAACCCTTAACGTCTTTTTTTTCTAACCTTTTTGGACCCTAACATCTTTTTTTCTAACCCCTTTGGCCCCTAAAAGTAAATGGATGTGGTTAGTGTTAGGGGCCAAAATGGTTAAAAAAAGACGGGGGGTTAGATCTTAAAAGATTCATTTTTAGACTAAAAGGGTAAAAGTGATATAAACAAAGGGGCCAAAATTGTAATTTAGTCTTGATATTAACTATATATTTGAACGTTTTGTTTAGTTTGGTATCAAATAGATTTTACGAAACTTAAAATAAAATTAACTAATATTATTTATCATTTCTACATTACAAGTTTTAAATAAAGGGTTAAATTTATTGAGACTTCGTTACATTTACAAGTTTCAAATAAAGGGTTAAATTAATTGAGACTTCGTTAACAAATTTTACTACAATAGAATAGTCTATTTATATCAATCTAAATATATATCTATACTATACAATATAATAAAACATTAATGTGTGACACCTATCATTCATTGTAAGCATTTATTTTATGATTTTCTCGTCTCACTTCAAAACTTATCTTATATTAATTAAATAAATAAATGAATAATTAGCTAATATTAAATTTCATCCTACTTTAAATTTCGAATACAATTATTCTATTTTTCTAATAAAATATTATCCTAAAATTTAAATTGTTAATTTAAGATATTTTTAAATAAAACAAATTATTTATCACGAAAACCAAACTTTGTATTAATATATGAAATATTTTTATTTTCATTACTAAAAAAATTATTATATCAATTTTATTACATAATTTATAAATCAATTTGTCGGAATTGGTACCAACATTTTGTCACTCAAATAGATGCTAATTTGCTTCTTGAATAATATATCTTTTTTTCAAGAACTATTTCACAATCACAATATCCATCGCGTATTGAATATTATCCATTAGTATATTGAAAGATATGACTTTTTATTATTTGTATATAAAATTAGATTTATTAAACCGGTGTTATACACGTTTTTTTTAAGATATACCTTTTTATTATTTACTATACAAAATTACATTTATTCGACCCGTGTAATACATAAGGTTTTTTAAGATATACTTTTTTATTATTTGATATATAAAATTAGATTTATTCAATTCCTACAATACACGAGGTTTTTTAAGGATATTTATTTTTTTATTATTTAGTATAGAAAATTACATTTATTCAACTCGTTATTTTTAAAGATGTAGCTTTTTTATTATTTGGTATATGAAATTACATTTATTCAACCCGTGTAATAAATGAGGTTATTTAAAGATGTATTATTTTATTATTTGGAAAACAATATTACATTTATTCAACACGTGTAATACACGTTGTCACACCCCCAAAATACCAAATGCGGAAACACTGCGGGACGTGTGACGTACCAGGATCCAAGCCACCAATCACATTGAACTATAACAAATATTTAAGCAAAACATTCCATTCATTTCATAATATAATTCCAAGTCATAAGTTAAAGCCAAAGTAAACGTTCAGCGGAAGCATAATGTAAATTGTTAATCAATTGTTTCAAAACAAGTGTTCAAAACCAACGAAACAAGTATCCAAGAGTCTCGACCCATGACCACTCCAGCACTCCCAGATAGCAAGTTCCAACCATTAATCTAACGACCTGCAAGCATGCAGACAAGTGTGTCAGACGACGCTGGTGAGTTTAAAGTTTGTTACATGTTTTAGTTACCAGATATGAGTATAAAACATTTCAGAGATTATATGTTGTTATTAACTCGTTTACCGCAGATGGCTCCAGGTTATTTGCTCAAACAGCAAGGCTCTATCATACATTGGTCAAGTGGTTAAGGTAATTAGTTCATGACCGTCCTCCCAGGTACGGTGTGAGAGTGCCAAACCTAATAGCGCTATCAACTAATAACCCCGTTGCCTCACCAGTAATCAATTGGTATATGATGGGACTTAATGATAGAAATGAGTGTAATAACCAACATCCCAGGTTTAACATTCCAGTCAAACCCATAACCCGACATTCCTCCCCGGAACGTTACCCGATATCCCTCCCCGGGATGCATGCTTGAAAAAGAATAGTGAACTCACATTGGTTTGCTCGGTTTGTGAAGTTACATGTATCCGAGTTAATCAACCAACCCTACCGTGGTTACCAATGAATATCAGTTTCACAATTAAACAAGTCATTATTTTCACACAGAGTGCATCTATCACAAGATCACAGTATATCAGGTAGCCAACACACCTTTCTAATGCAAGTTCACATCTCATGTGATTGTCACAAATAACACATAACATAACAGGTGGGTTTGTTATACCAACTAATCGAACCAAGTTTCTTATCATCATTGACATGCAACAAGGATCGTATACACACACAATTATCTGTCATCATCAACATTCACTGTTCAACTCATAAACCTGTGACGAAAGATCATCTTTCGTCGGGATGCTTGTCAACGAAGGATCCCATGTTTCATCGGAATGTTTGTCGACGAACAACCCATGTTTCGTCGACCTATGTTTCGTCGACTACCCTTGACAGTTTCATCATTTTCCTAAACCCTAATGTTCACAGTTACCCTATCGCCAATCACAACCCAATCGGTTTCTAGATTCATCATGCAAACACCACCATTGTTAATATCACAGTTTACCAAGCTTTGATACAATCCACATAACCCTAACTTAACATATCATAACATAATTGTAATTGATGATCACATGGATCTATTGGTTTATTACTATCAAGAATCATCATATAACTATGATCTAAACATTCAGGTCAGATCCTATGAAAGCATCCGTTAATCATGAACAACCGATAGCAATATAAAGTTTATGAAACATTCGAAACCCTAATCAACACAATATGTCAGTCCGGTTTCTAACAAGATCCTATATTCACAAAAGCACCACAACAATCATCAAACAATCTGTTAAGTGTTGACAGAATGCTAACTGAATGGGGAGATGTTTCTGAAGGGGTAAGGTCCCAAAAACCTCATAATAAGTACTGGGGACCATACCACAGCCTCGTCTTTTAGCCCCTTTTACCTTACGCGGTCGCGCACTGGTTTTACAAAAGAAAGGCTTAAGAGACAGGTAGCAGACAACACTTGCGCGCCAAAAGGAAATTATAAATCCTTGCGCTTTTATAAAGGATGAAAATCCTAAGTCAAAACACTTCCGCTTAATAATATCCAGACTTGGATATTATTTACTTAACTGATACCACACGATAAGAAGTCTCACCAGATTACAGCAGTAATCTTATAAAAGAATTCAATCGTACACCACTAGGATGGTTATAACCGTCTGGACACGTGTCATCACCTTAGGCATTCCTGAAGTCACAACGATGGCATGTAATTGGAGAGAAGCCTCCACTTGATCACTTTCCACGTGGCAAACTCCCAGCCATAGATCTAAACAGTGATCCGTGTGCACTCACGTCAGATCAATAAACTTAACGGAAGGAAATGTAACCGCTTACGGGGTTAGCATCTTCCGTCAACATTTCACTAACAAGTTTTCCCGCCCCAAACTCTCGGCTATAAATGTGAGAACAATTCAGGTATGAAAGATAAGTTACACACACTTCTTCAATACATCTTCTTCTTCTTCATAAACCCATACTTATTCTCACGCCGGAGTCGGGTCAAGGAGAGAACTCCTTTCTCCCCTTGACGAGGCTAACGTTGCTTTGTTTTGCAGAGTTTACCGGAGAAGAAGAACTGTTCCATCAGATCGAACGAGAAAAAACCACCCTTTTTTATGCAGATCCAAACCCCCTAGATAATTCGATTCCGGTCAATTATCCAGTGTTTCTTCATTGGCGCCCATCGATTCCTCTGTTTTTCAGTTTTATCTCGTTTCGATTCAGTTTCCCTCATTTCTCTATTTTCACATGGCAGAGAATTTATCATCTCACCCATCAGGTCCTCGGTCTGAATTCAAAGGTTCTACAACCCCAAATACTCAGATCGACGGAATCGTGGGAATCAACAAAAGTGACAGTCACTCAGACGAAAAGAATTTCTCGGAACAACTCATAGAGAGAGACAGATGCCAGATTGCTTTAAACCAAATTTTCACACAAATTCACATATCTGAGTCCCCAAACACCGGATCTGGTACTCTGCAAAGAAGCAGTGGTACGATTGATACTGTAGTATTGGACCCACAGATACCTTATCAGTGGGATATCCAATCTAACAGTTATACCGGGTTAATTCCAGAACCAGAAGGTACCAGTGGCCAGACAGCCAAACCAAAACAAATAAACATGGTACAAGGAGGCCCTTCATGAAGGCCAAACAAACGACACCATGATCAGCATTGGCGAGAACAGCAAGTCGTGTTTCCTGTTGTTCCGGGAGGACCCCAGGAAGAGCGACCGGTAATTATTACTGGTATCTTCGGCCATTACCGAACGGACTATATGTTTATAGATCCAGGCAGCTCGATGGATATCATATACGAGCAGTGCTTCAAACAACTTGACCCATAAGACAAAGCACGACTAGAACCGGTTGATTTTCCTCTTACCGGATTTTGCAATGAAGCTGTATTCCCGTTAAGGCAAATAGCATTTCCTGTGACTCTATCTGATGGCGAACATTCGCGCACAGTCACGGTAAACTTTATGGTCATGCCGGCAACATCACGCCATGATGTTTTGCTCGGAAGAAGGTCACAAAGAGAATTCAGTATGATCACTTCCATTCCACATGCTGCATGCGGATTTCCAACAGAAACAGGAGTAGCAATTCTATACTCAAGCAAGGAAGTCATGTACATAGATGACGAGCCACCAGCGAAGGTGGCCAAACCCTCAACATCGAACGAACCGGAGAAATGGGTTCTGAACAACGAGTATCCAGAACAGACCATCCTACTAGGACACGCCATTTCACCAGCAACACGAATACAATTAAAAGAATTGTTGTCCAACAATAAAGACATATTCGCCTGGTGCCCAGCAGACATGACTGGGGTTCCGCGCAACGTAGCACAACATTGTCTGAACATCCGGCCCTCAGCAGAACCTGTTGCACAGGGGAGGCGCAACTTTAGCGAAGAGAAAGCAAAAGCCATGGACGAGCAAGTAACAGAGCTACTTAATGGCAGAATCTTGCGCGAAGTTCAATACCATACATGGGTTGCCAATCCAGTAATGGTACAAAAACACAGTGGCGGATGGAGAATGTGCGTTGACTTCAAAGACCTGAATAAAGCATGTCCAAAAGATTGCTATGCGCTTCCTGAGATAGACAAAAAAGTCGACTCTCTAGCATCATTTCGATGGAAGTGCTTTCTTGACAGTTACAAAGGTTACCATCAGGTCCAGATGAAAGAAGAAGACGAGGACAAGACAGCATTCCGCACAGACAAGGGCATTTTCTGTTACACAAAAATGCCCTTCGGTTTACGTAACGCAGGCGCAACTTACCAGCGCCTAATGGATACAGTCTTCAAAGGAGACATCGGCAAAACAGTCGAGGTATACATGGATGACCTCGTCATCATGAGCCACGAGGAAGATACCATGCTCGCAAATATCCAGCGCACATTCGATTCGTTGCGCTGCGTAAACTTAAAGCTCAATCCAACAAAGTGCTCCTTTGGAATGGAGGAAGGGAAATTTTTGGGTTTCATAGTAACAAGAGATGGGTTCAAAGTAAATCCAGAAAAGGTGCAGGCCATCCAGCTAATGCCATCACCTGCAACAATAAAAGAGATGCAAAGACTCGCCGGACGTCTAGCAACCTTGAACAGATTCTTGGCAAACCATGCGGCAAAGTCTTATCCATTCATTAGCACCCTACGAAACTGCGCCAAGAAAACCCATTTCCAGTGGACACCAGAAGCAGAAGCAGCCTTCAAGCAAATGAAAGAATGTTTAATTCAGTTGCCAACGCTAACAGCGCCACGAGAAAAAGAGCCACTGATCTTGTATTTATCTGCTGCGGAAGTAGCGGTAGGCGCAATATTAATGGTGGAGCGAGAAAACATTCAGACTCCAATCTATTATATAAGCAAGATGCTCATCGGCCCAGAGACGCGCTACTCACTGATAGAGAAGCTGGTCCTAGCACTCATACATGCATCAAGACGATTACGTCGGTATTTCTATGGTCACGTCATCACAGTTCTTACTAATTACCACTTGGGTCAAATCTTATCTAAACCTGATGTCGCGGGAAGATTGGCCAAGTGGGCTATTGAGCTCGGAGGATACAATATCCTATACAGACCACGTCCGGCAATCAAAGGGCAAGTCCTAGCAGATTTTGCCACAGAAGTTCCTATCGACAAAGTCCAAGAATGCGAGGCAATCCAAAACCATATCCCTATTTTCGACGATAGGGTCTGGACTCTGCACACAGATGGCGCTTCTAATGATGACGGAGCAGGTGCGGGTCTCCGATTGGTTAGCCCCGATGACCACGAACTTACATACGCTATACGCCTAGATTTCCGAAGCACAAACAACGAGGCAGAATACGAAGCGTTCCTAGCAGGCCTTCGTTTAGCACTCAAGATGGGGGCAAGAAACCTCGAAGCCAATGTAGATTCAAAATTAGTGGCTGAGCAGGTCAATGGTCACTATGACGCAAAAGGAGAGGCAATGGCTCTATACCTGGAACAAGCGCGAATGCTAATCAGCAAGTTCCAAACATTCAAGGTTAATCACATAAACAGAAGCGAGAACAAGCATGCAGACGCACTAAGCAAATTGGCGGCCACTAGTTTTAAACATTTAGCAAAAGAGGTACGCATCGAAGTATTGTCCAACCCTTCTGTCCCTCTCAAACAAGTAAACGTTATAGAAATCGGCAGTCCATCCTGGATGTCTCCGATTATCTTATACCTACAACATGGGAAACTTCTGGAAGGGAAGGCAGAAGCCCGGAAAATCCAAAATAAGGCAGTAAACTACGAAATGGCGGAAGGGATTCTATACCGGAAGCCATTCATGGGATCACTCCTGCGCTGCGTTGATAAAACAGACGCACAGTACTTAGTAAGGGAAATCCATGAAGGATTGTGCGGAATACACGCCGGACCGCGCATGGTAGTCGCCAAAATAATGAACGCAGGCTATTACTGGCCAGGAATGCATGTAGATGCGGTGGAGTTACTACGAAAATGCGCAGCTTGCCAGCGCTACGCGCCAAAAACACTTCGCCCAAAGAATCCACTCGTTCCAGTTACGTCCGCCTGGCCTTTTCAGCAATGGGGCATTGATCTTGTTGGTCCATTCCCAGACGCGCCAGGCGCAGTAAAATTCATAATTGTGGCAGTCGACTATTTCACAAAATGGGTCGAAGCCAAGGCACTAGCCTCGACAACGGCAATGGTAATTCGCAATTTTATATGGGAACATATTATTTGCAGATTCGGATTACCATTACGCATCATCTCCGACAACGGCACCAACTTCGCCTCTGAGGATCTCCAGAAATGGTTCAAGGAAATGAAGATCGAGCACAACTTTGCCTCTGTGGCGCATCCACAAGCAAACGGCCAAGTTGAGAGTGTCAACAAACAGATCGTCGATGGCATAAAAGCGCGACTCGGGACAGCGCGCAGGGGATGGGTTGATGAACTCCCCAGTATCTTATGGGCACACCGCACCATGCCAAAAACCAGCACTGGGGAAACCCCGTTCAGCTTGGTCTATGGATCAGAAGCGGTAATACCAACAAAAATTGGTCTTCCATCACCGCGTATGCTAGCTATGGAAAGACAGACAGAACAACGAGCAAGAGCGAAGACTGGATTTAGACCTTCTCGAAGAAAGGCGCGAAAATGCCGCCATAACAAAGGCAATGTACAAATCCAAACTCGAAAAATACTACAATGCGCGTGTACGCGTATGTACCTTTGTCCCTGGTGACTTTGTCTTGCGCGACAACGAAGCTTCCAATGCAAAAAAACCAGGCAAATTAGCGCAAAAATGGGAAGGACCATACATCATTAATGAAGTCCTGGGCAAAGGCGCTTACACTCTAAAGAGAATTGATGGGACACTAGTTCCCCGCACCTGGAACGCCCAACAGCTGCGCAGGTGTTATATATAAGCCAAACCATCCGGCAAAGATAAAAGTATACATGCAATATGTTTCTTTATCACACTTTGTATTATTGGCCTTGCGCCCTCATCAATACAAGCATCACCCTTCCGCATATTACTGTTTATTACAAATTGCATATAATTCTTTTGGTCTACGCGAAAATAATATGGTAAACATTGTACACCTCATGAACAGTCTAAAAAAAGGCAAAACTCACACGCCTTTTAGACAAACGTTCACACATGAGCACAATACCATTCTCATTCGCTCTACCTACTAAAAGCAATTAAACATATGCAACATATTGTAATCCAAACACAAGCCAACAAACCAACAAAACATACATGCATAACAATGCATCAAAATATCATTAAGTGTACCAACACTACAGACAACAATTCACAAAGAAACACGGCAGTGTTTCTTCAAAAAAAAAGAGAAAGAAAAGAGTACTAGCTACAAATCAAACAAACTAGGAGAGCTGGTCCAATACCCCATACGGAGAATGAAGAACCTCCCCATACTCCGACAAAGGACTAGGGTCAACAATCCAGGGATTAACACCCTCGTCCTCAACTTCAACAGCAATCGGAACATCAGCAGCCGGAATGGCAACCGGAGCAACGAACGGACCAATAACTGAAGCAGTAGTACGGCGACGTCGCTGGTAAGTAATCAACGAACTTCCCCTTCGGTTAACCGGAAAATACCGAGCCACAAGATGTGCCGATAACCGGGTGACTCCACCATTATTATCATCAGCAAGACGAATACGAAGACAGTCCTCTGACACTCCCAGCTGATTGGCATACTCAACACCGTCGCCCCTAACAGAAACCTCGGTCACCGGATTAGAAAGCAATAGTAAACCGTCAGCAGCAACGAGCACACGTAACACGTTGGAAAGCCGCCTCCATCGAATCGGTGCCCTGTTCTCCATTTTTCCTAAATTAGAGGGAGGCATCACAACTAAAATGAATATATAGACCAAAAAGGACAAGCGGTACCATCGAGACAAGAGCCATGATGATTAAATATCAGATCAAATGCCATCTCAACGGCGCTTCCACTGCAAAATGTCACATCCCATTTAAAACCCTCTGACAGGGTCCACACGAATCCCCAAGAGCTACAGTCAAGATAGAAGACGAAGGGTCAATACAAATTATGAGGAATGACGTCAGCCATCGAAAACTCATAATTACATAAATCTCCCCGCCCCAGATTGCAACAGTTCAGAATCAACAAAGGGAAAAATGACAACCCTCCTTAAAGGTTTTAATAAGCAAATCTTCTGATAGAAGATTCCCTAGTTTCGCGCCAAAAACCATTTCCCTCTTATAAGTCCAGTGCTCCACTTACTTGCATAAGAGCAACACTAGATTGGGGGGACTTGAAGGGGTAATGTCCCAAAAACCTCATAATAAGTACTGGGAACCATACCACAGCCTTGTCTTTTAGCCCCTTTTACCTTACGCGGCCGCGCACTGGTTTTACAAAAGAAAGGCTTAAGAGACAGGTAGCAGACAACACTTGCGCGCCAAAAGGAAATTATAAATCCTTGCGCTTTTATAAAGGATGAAAATCCTAAGTCAAACACTTCCGCTTAATAATATCCAGAATTGGATATTAATTACTTAACTGATACCACACGATAAGAAGTCTCACCAGATTACAGCAGTAATCTTCTAGAAGAATTCAATCGTGCACCACTAGGACGGTTATAACCGTCTGGACACGTGTCATCACCTTAGGCATTCCTGAAGTCACAACAATGGCATGTAATTGGAAAGAAACCTCCACTTGATCACTTTCCATGTGGCAAACTCCCAGCCATAGATCTAAACAGCGATCCGTGTGCACTCACGTCGGATCAAGAAACTTAACGGAAGGAAATGTAACCGCTTACGGGGTTAGCATCTTCTGTCAACATTTCACCAACAAGTTTTCCCGCCAAAAACTCTCGGCTATAAATGTGAGAACAATTCAGGTATGAAAGATAAGTTACACACACTTCTTCAATACATCTTCTTCTTCATAAACCCATACTTATTCTCACGCCGGAGTCGGGTCAAGGAGAGAACTCCTTTCACCCCTTGACGAGGCTAACGGTGCTTTGTTTTGCAGAGTTTACCAGAGAAGAAGAACTGTTCCATCAGATCGAACGAGAGAAAACCACCCTTTTTTATGCAGATCCAAACCCCCTAGATAATTCGATTCCGGTCAATTATCTAGTGTTTCTTCAGTTTCCAATAGTGCAAAAGAATTCGAGCAAGATGAAGAGTGTTGCCGACGGTTTGTTGAGAGAACGTGCTAGGGTTTTAAAATCATTATCATTGGTACATACGCATATATCCGAGTCCCAGCTTCACTTGGGCCGAAAGCCTATACGGCAACCCATCTCCTTGACGAAATTCCATTCTTCGTCGGGCAAGGGAGTGACGAAATACATCTTTTGTCGAGCAGGCCAATAACGAAATATATATTTTTCGTCAAGCACTGTTGTGACTAAAGGGTTTTTGTCGTAAAAGGTTTTTGTTAACTGTTCGATCATTAAACTACCAAAGTTATACTAACATCATTCCACATTAATACACATGATCTAATGTACAACAATGTATAAAACATGAATGTGAAATAGATAGCGCTTAAAGGAAAGGTCTTGAAATCTCGAGTTGTCACATCATCCCCAACTTGAAAGAAATTTCGTCCCGAAAATTGATAAGCAATCCAAAACCGCAATGCGTTAGATCAGGATGACTGCGGATTTTCCGTGGGTGCCACATCATCCCCAACTTGAATGGGAATTTCGTCCCGAAATTCACTAGTTGCATCAGATTTAGATTTGTCAGCTAGTAATAAGTGAGGGTACTTGAGCTTCATCTGATCCTCGCGCTCCAATGTGAACTCCGGTCCATGTCTTGAGTTTCAACGAACCCTTACGATCGGAATTCGACTATGCTTACGGACCTTGACCTCCCGGTCCATAATTTCTATTGGTTCTTCGACAAACTGCAACTTGTCGTTGATTTTCAGCTCTTGAAATGGTACCACGAGTGTCTCATCGGACAAACACTTCTTTAACTAGGAGACATGGAAGACATCATGGACATTACCTAACTCAGCAGGTAACTCCAACTTGTAGGCCCCTTTACCAATTCGCTCCAGAATTTTAAATGACCCAACATAACGAGGGTTTAGCTTGCCGCGTTTTCCAAAACGCACCACACCCTTCCAGGGTGAGACCTTCAACATAACACGATCACCAACTGCGAACTCCAAAGGCTTCCTACGCTTGTCAGCGTAGCTTTTCAGACAGTCGCGTGCTGCTGCCACACGGTTCCTAATCTGAACAATCTTTTCTTAAGTTTCAAATACAAGCTCCGGACCTGTGATCTGGCTGTCACCCACCTCAGCCCAACAAAGAGGTGAACGACATTTTCGTCCGTACAATGCTTCGAATGGAGCTGCCTGGATACTGGTATGGTAGCTATTGTTATAAGAAAACTCAATCAAAGGTAAGTGTTTCTCCCAACCCTTGCCAAAATCAATCACGCACGCTCTCTGCATGTCTTCAAGTGTCTGGATGGTTCGTTCACTTTGACCATCCGTCTGTGGGTGATAAGCAGTTCTCATGTCGAGACGCGAGCCGAACGATTTGTGCATCGACTGCCACAAATCCGAAATGAAACGCGGGTCACGATCAGAGATAATAGAGGTCGGCACCCCGTGCCTAGAAACCACCTTTTTAAGATAAACAGCGACAAGTTGTGAGAACTTATCTGTTTCTTTGATTGCTAGAAAATGTGCTGACTTCGTGAGACGATCAACGATCACCCAGATGGTATCGTTTTCATTTTGAGTTCTCGGCAAGCCTGTGACGAAATCCATTGTGATTTGCTCCCATTTCCACATGGGTATTTCTGGTTGCTGAAGCAGACCCGAGGGTTTCTGATATTCCACCTTAACTTTAGCACAAGTCAGACACTTACTCACGTAAGTCGCGATGTGAGCTTTCATCTTCGGCCACCAGTACAAAACCTTGAGATCCTGATACATTTTATCCGAACCCGGATGAACAGAGTATCGAGACTTGTGCGCTTCGTCCATCACAAGTTCTCTAAGATTTCCAAACAAAGGGATCCATATTTGTTCCATGCAACAGAGAATACCATCAGACCTCTCCAGCAGCCGCTTTTCCATGCCCCTTAAGTACTCTGATTCAATGCTTCGGTTTGTGCAGAACGGATCTGGTCAGGCAAATTAGAATGTATAGTGAGCTGCAAAGCGCGAACACGTTTGGGTTTCCATTCCTTTCGACTGAGGGCATCAGCTACAACGTTAGCCTTACCCGGATGATACTTGATTGCGTAATCGTAGTCATTTAAGAGTTCCACCCAGCGACGCTGTCGCATATTCAATTCCTTCTGGTTAAAGATATGTTGAAGGCTCCTGTGGTCAGTATAAATAGTGCATTTAGTACCATACAGGTAATCCCTCCAGATTTTAAGCACAAACACCGCGACTCCCAACTCTAAATCGTGCGTCATATAAATCCTCTCGTGAACCTTTAACTGTAGAGAGGCGTAAGCTATCACCTTCTCGCGTTGCATCAACACGCAACTGAGGCCCTGAATAGATGCATCACAATATACCACGAAATCTTCTGTGCCTTCAGGTAAAGATAAGATCGGTGCGCTGCAGAGCTTTTGTTTCATCAACTGGAAATCATCTTCTTGTTTCGTTCCCCACGAGTATACAACACCTTTCTGTGTTAGCGAGGAAAGAGGTTGTGCGATCTTCGAAAAGTCTTTAATAAATCTGCGATAGTATCCAGCGAGACCAAGAAATTGTCGCACCTCCGATGGAGTCTTCGATGCCGCCCAATTTCTAATGGCGTCAATCTTTGCAGGATCCACGTGTATTCCCCCGATTCATTCACAATGTGGCCAAGGAAGTGCACCTCTCGAATCCAGAAGTCACACTTAGAGAATTTCGCGTAGAGCTGCTCCTTCCTCAGAAGCTCCAAAATAAGACGCAGGTGTCGCTCGTGATCTTCCTTGCTCTTTGAATAGATCAAAATGTCATCAATAAACACGATAACGAAGTCATCGAGATACGGTTTGCATACACGGTTCATGAGATCCATGAAGACCGCTGCTGCGTTCGTCAACCCAAACGGCATAACCAGAAACTCATAATGACCATACCGTGTTCGAAAAGCCGTTTTAGGGACATCCTCCTCTCGGACCCTCATCCGATGATAACCCGATCTTAAATCGATCTTCGAGTAAAAACTTGACCCCTGCAACTGATCAAACAAGTCGTCGATGCGCGGCAGAGGATAACGGTTCTTGACAGTCACCTTGTTGGGTTCCCGATAATCAATACACATACGAAAGGACCCGTCTTTCTTCTTTACAAACAAAATTGGGGCTCCCCAAGGCGAAGAACTGGGTCGAATAAAGCCCCTGTCCAATCATTCTTGCAGTTGATTAGACAGCTCCTGCAACTCTACAGGTGCTAAACAATAAGGAGCACAAGCAATTGGAGCCACTCCTAGTGCAAGATCGATCTGAAATTCCACTTGACGGCGAGGAGGTAAACCAGGTAGTTCCTCAGGAAATACATTAGTAAATTCACAAACAACTGGTAGGTCTTCGATCTTTCTTTCTTCAGACGGAGTATCAGTAACGAGTGCTAGAATAGCAGGATACCCCTTTCGTAGACACTTCTGCGCTTGCATAGCTGAGATTATACCAACCATCGCACCACTGCGATGCCCTTGAACCGATAAATATTCTCCACTGGGGAGAGAAATACGGACGATCTTATCTTTACAGAGAATTTCAGCTTGATGCTTAGACATCCAATCCATACCAACCACTACATCAAAACTACCGAGGGTAACAGGAAGGAGGTCAATATCAAACACTTGACCACAAGATCTAATTTACATCCCATAAGAATGTGTGAGGCTTCAATTGTTTTACCATCGGCTAATTCTACTACATGCTTAACTTCTAGAGGTGTTGGAGCTAACCCTAATCGCTGACTGAACTCTAGGGACACATAACTCCAATCGGCACCGGAATCAAATAATACAGAAGCAAAGAGGTTGTTCACAGAAAACGTACCAGTCACGACATTCCCGTCGTTCCTAGCATCACCAGCACCAATTGTAAATACCCTTCCACATGCACCATTGCCCCCATTGTTGCCGTTATTGTTGTTCCCAGCATTGTTGATGTTATTCTGACGGTTATTGTTATCATTGGCGTTCTGATTCAGCTGAGGGCAATCCCATTTAATGTGACCCTCATCCCCACACTGGAAACACCCCTTCTTAAAGCCCTGGTTCTGATGGGGCTGATGCATTTGTTGTTGCTGATTCTGCTGCTGCTGCTGCTTCGGGTACGGAGCTCTAAAGTCTTTTGCCACATGGCCCACCTTTTCGCACCTACGACAAGCCCGGACACACGGTCCATGATGATGATAACCACACTTGTTGCATTTTTGCTTCTTACCAACGTAGGTGCCTTGACTCTGATTGCTGCCCTGGCCTTGGTTAACTGAGGACGACTGACTGAAACTATGATTATTGTTGTTGTCAGGCCTTTTCTGCGATTGACTTGCACTGGTTGCTTTGTCAGCTTGTAACACCCGTTCTTATAAATCAAGGTTTAACGTATATCTTAGGAAAATAATCATGTAATTAATGATTAGATATACATCGGAAATACGGGTTTCTTAAAACTTTTACAAATCGTAAGTTATTCTACATATCGTGGTTGAGTTCGTTGTTTAAAATTCACAACGTGGCAAAGTGCGGAAGCGTGTATCTTTATCGTGTTCGGTTCTTCGCTAAGCTTGATCGTCTTCCGGCATCCAAAATGTACCTACATTTCATAAAAACATGAAATGCTTTAGTCATACTGGGTTTAAACAGTGTCCGAACGATGTCCGAGAAACAATTGATTCTTCAAATGAAAAATAAAAACAAATATATAAAATTCTCCACCGTAAATTACGGTGGGGCCGTAATTTACGGTGGCCCCCGGGTTCATGCTTTTCTACCGTAAATCAGTAGGCCATCACCGTAAACCATTTCAGGTCCACCGTAAATTACGGTGGTACCGTAATTTACGGTGGTACCTGCATCCCACCTTTCCATTTTGCCGTAATTTGACACGAAATCTTTCGTATCTTTCAAACCGCTTATCCGTTTGACCTACCGTTTCTTCCTACACGTTTGTAATTTGATTCTCCATCATATGGAGTTAAAATCCGACGTCCGGCTTAACAAGATTTAAGACTTTTAAGTCTTCGGCTTATTTCCCCTTTTTACCAAATTTTGACCCATTCGCGATTTTATCAAACAAACGTATTTGTTTGATTCCTATATCACATGAATCTTATAATTTCAATGTTATCTATCATATTAGGTTCAATTCACGGGTTTATGTATACTCTTAAACCCGTTTGTACTAAAATGCTTATTTTGACCCGTTAAGGGTATTTAAACCCTTTTTCCGCATAATTCATAATTATTTGTTTCTAGCATCCTATTTTCGCAATATTTGTCAAATGAACTCCCACCACAACTATATTTATGGTGATTTTACTAAGGTAATCTATGCAAACCAAATTTTACCCTTTAACTCTTTGTTTTACGGCAAAGACCCAAATAGAGCCGTTTGACTAACGTAATACATCTTTCAACTTCTATACATGTCCTAAGTACTTATTAAATCGTAAAAATCATTTCCAAACAACTTTTAAAGGTTGTTTGCTCAATTTAACCTCCAAGGGCGTTTTGGTCCATTTAGTCTCTTATTAACAATGAAGGACTTTTGAAAGCATATTTGACCCAAAATCCCTCTTTTAACCTATGATTCTGTTTGAAAAGTCATTAAGCTTTCCAAACGTAATGTCCATTGCTTAAAACATTTGGTTTACTTATCAAGTAACCAAACATCCATTTTGACCTCTTTTAACACCCTTGAACCACATGTTCTAAATGAGTGTTACCCTATTTCACATACCTGGCACAGATCAATATATTGACCCGTTTTTAATACCTTGCTTCTATAACCGCTAGTTCATAGTATTGCTAATACCCATTTGACATTTATACCTGAAATAATATAGCTCGACAATAATCATTAGTCGTTATTGTCAAAGGGTGATATTTTCACCTTTTGACCCATTTGGTCTAAGTGAACGATTATGTTGGCGAGATGATATTTATTACCATCTCATCTATATGACTCGCTTTGGTTTACATCGTGTGGTCATTTCACTTATTAATCGTTTTCTTAACGCTTTTTAGCCTATCATGGCTTACGCCTTACAGTGTCTTTCAAAACAAATAGTTATGGTCAACGCATGACCAACTTACCGTTTAATTCCTTTTTAAACCATCAACATGGTTTCTTGTCACGCTCGACTACCTTGTTCCGTATGTTTACACGTCGGAACATCAAACCTCAATTTTTTTGTATTTATCTTATTCGTAACTAATACGATAAGAGAATGTTCTAACATATAAGACTAGTGTAAGCTATACTTACCTTGCATCCGAATTATGCTTTTCCACCATTCTTGCTTCGTTTGACCCGCTTCCTTTCCAAGCCTCCACCTAGCTTGTCAAGCGTCAAACTATCATCATAATTCGTAAGACGGTTATATTAGTCATCATTAATTATGACTATTCCATCTTACATATTTTCTATCACAATTACCATTCGATCTTATTAATGGTCGGTTTGACTACTAAAAGTCAAACGCCCCTTAGCATATAAATGCACATTCAAGTTCTATCTATCAATTAGTAGCTAACATGATCTTGTACACTTAGTTACATGAACATGGCTACCAATTTCATCATAACATTCAAACCCATTTCAATCATGTATGAACAAGTTCCCAAATCACTTAATTTGTTTGAGTGCCTTGTTTCTATTATCAAATATGATGATTTTACACATAAACTTATCATCATCTTTACTATTACATAAAAACCCACTTCCTAGTTTACTTGTTAATCACATACAAGTGATATTACTTCAAGTTCTTCATGATTTCATCATATCTAACAAAACCCACTTCTAGTTACTTATGAACTCTTAACAAAATCTCTAATTTGTTCAAGTAGTTCATTCATATGAATTAGTGTGATGTTTATAAACACCATTAGAACATCAATTTCATCAATTCAACCAAAACCCACTTAGCTCATAATAGGGTAATTATCAAATCCCTAGTTTTGACAACAATTCATCCAATTTTCTACTAGGGTTTGTTTCTACACCAAGATATAATCACAATAACACTCATAGATTCAAGATTCATTCCAGAATTTCGATTATGATTGTTCATCATAATCTCAAAGTATCACCAAATCATAAATTTCAACATACCTTGTAATCCCCATGATTAGGTGATCACGAATTTGTGTTCATGCAGTGATTTGGCTCTTGATTTGGGCTTCAATTTGATCAAGTTGTGGAAGTTAGGGTTTGAGCTCCCTGAGCTTTCTCCTGGTCGACCTCACACACGCACACACTAGGTGTGGTGTGTTTTTATTTTTTTTTTGTTTTTAATAAATAAACCTTATTTCCAAATATCCAACTTTGGTCCCTCATGTTTCGTTAGTTATTAAGTAGGTTATAACCTACTTATTTACAATCCATATTCCCTTTTATTAACCGGGTCAAGCATTCCTAGTTAGCTTAACGGGTTCGGGAATATTTATGACTAAGTTTAATTTAGGTCCCGTTAACTCGGGCCTTTTATCCATTTTGTTTCCTTAAAAGCTTTTATTCACCTTTTTGTTAATATTAGGATTATTTATTTAAAAACCTAATATTTACCGGGTTAATTTTTTTTTACCACTAACGGTATTTTACCCGTCGTCACTATTAACGTGGCTTGATTACCAAACCCGTTTTTGGGGTGTTACAAGTCTACCCCCCTTAAAGAGGTTTCGTCCTCGAAACCTTTTCCTACTTAATTCATTGAGTTTAACTCAATGTATCTGTTCCAAGAATCTTTAAAACATTACTTATACTTTAACCGATTATTAGTATTACCAGAGAAATATGGTAATATCTTTTTGGTTAATAATCATCTACGTATTATATACGGCATAATGTAACTTGAAATAACGCAATCTCGTTATTTCCACTAGTTTAATTAACTTAGCGATATTCATCACTTTCGTATACTATCGAATTCTTTATGAATCCGTGACTTTGACCCGTTTAAAGGTCTTTAGTGAAATCTTTCACTTTTCTCAACGATTTCTTTTGTTTTCAATTTTATTTATTCGGTTCATTTATACCGAATTCACCGCTTACAAGCAAACCAGATTTATTTAAATGACATTGACGTGTCTCACTAATTAGACTTATTAGTCCAGTTACTTTTACCGCTTGCTTGTTTATAATGTGATTCTACTTCACATTACATTTCTTGACCGTGATTGTGCTACATCATGTTTAATTTATATCAAAATTTCATTTTCGAAAATATCACTTTTCGAATATATATTGTCTTGCGCCTGTCAGTGTCAAGACTTGTATCTTTCATGCTTACTATTCAATTTTCCTATCAGGATTCTCATACGTAAAAACGTTATTTCTTACTAAAACCAAGGTTTTAGTTTAGGATCTTCTCTTTATCTTTCGTAAATTTTTCGTAACAGGACATTGACAGTCTGCAATTTATTCTTTTACAGTCTTAGTTTTATGCGGGGATTTTCAACTGGTTATCTCGCTTTGTTAAGTAACCCATAGGTTCTTTCACGTAGCCTCGTAGGCTTTTTCCTTAGGTATTCACCCCCTTTTTACTGAAAACACTAAGGTTTATTTCCTTTTTCTTTTCGTGACCCAAAGGTCATTCTGGTCCCGTAGACCTTAACACTGTGTTTAACCCCGTAGGTTATGATGATCCCGTAAATCATCTTTTATTTGTATCTACATTCAAATGTATATATATTCATATATAGCTTCAAAGCATGTCTTGCTATGTTTAAAATCGTATATTTTCGCTTATGAGCTTTAGTTGACCTTGACCGTAGTCTAAGGCTTCATTTGTTTAATTCCGGCGAAATTTTCTGACTTTGTCCTTACGTTTGACGTTTTACAAAAACGACCCGTTAAAGGACATATTCGCATTTTCCGGGTTCGAGTGTAAGTACACTACCTCCCAATGCTTGTCTAAATCATTTTACATGTTTGCGTTTTCTGGGTTCGAGTGTAAGTACACTCCTTCCCAATACTTGTCTAACTCATTTTACATGCTTGCGTTTTCTGGGTTCGAGTGTAAGTACACTCCTTCCCAATACTTGTCTAAATCATTTTTCATGCTTGCGTTTTCTGGGTTCGAGTGTAAGTACACTCCTTCCCAATACTTGTCTAAATCATTTTTCATGCTTGCGTTTTCTGGGTTCGAGTGTAAGTACACTCCCTCCCAATACTTGTCTAAATCATTTTACATGCTTCTTTGTCCCTTCACTCGGGCTCATTTTCCTAATGTAATACGCTCCCATCAGTCGGTTGTGCGTTTACATTATTATCTAATATTTTGCTTATCTGATTCGTTTGGGTACTTTTTAATTAGCCCCTTTCACCCCGTCCTTACTACATCGGATGTAAATGTGTCCGCTATAAGAAACTCATGGTATCATATGTCACTACTTACTTGGCCAGAGTAAGCGGTTAACACACGACATACACGACCTTTTTATAGTTTTCACACCACGCCCTATGTAAGTAACGCCTCTATTTGATTTCTCTTGGAAACAATATCCCGGATAGATTTTCTATTCGGGCCCTTCCAAGTTTTTAATCTACATATGCAACTTTCAACCTCTACGTATTTGTTGCATTTTATTATTCACGTAATAACTTAAAATGCGCACCTGTAAGTGCTTGCCCTAACGGGCTTTTTATGTCGTTAACTTTGTTCGCGATCGTCTCGTAATTTAGATCCTTGATGAGTATGCTCCTCTTGTCATACTTCGGACCGCTCCTCTATCATATCCTTAATTTGTTCAACTCTTGTCATCTTTGAATGCAAGTGTTCTTCAATCAAGACATTCACAAAAGTTAGTAATATCAACTTTACTAAATGCCCGTATCGTAATACAAGGCTTTTCTATTATACGCGTCAACGCGTGCAATTTCGTCGACTATATCAATCATTTTAATTGGGGTAACGTGTATTACACGATAGCCCTATGTGTTGTTTACAACACTTTAGCATGCTAAACTATTAGCATACTTGTACTTACCGGATTTGCGATCAAGCTTCGAACCGAACACTATTCTTTGTCAAGAGCATAGGGTTTAAGTCCAAGCATGGTTCCTCCCCACCATACTCGAATCTCTTAAACCAAGGCTCTGATACCAACTTGTAACACCCGTTCTTATAAATCAAGGTTTAACGTATATCTTAGGAAAATAATCATGTAATTAATGATTAGATATACATCGGAAATACGGGTTTCTTAAAACTTTTACAAATCGTAAGTTATTCTACATATCGTGGTTGAGTTCGTTGTTTAAAATTCACAACGTGGCAAAGTGCGGAAGCGTGTATCTTTATCGTGTTCGGTTCTTCGCTAAGCTTGATCGTCTTCCGGCATCCAAAATGTACCTACATTTCATAAAAACATGAAATGCTTTAGTCATACTGGGTTTAAACAGTGTCCGAACGATGTCCGAGAAACAATTGATTCTTCAAATGAAAAATAAAAACAAATATATAAAATTCTCCACCGTAAATTACGGTGGGGCCGTAATTTACGGTGGCCCCCGGGTTCATGCTTTTCTACCGTAAATCAGTAGGCCATCACCGTAAACCATTTCAGGTCCACCGTAAATTACGGTGGTACCGTAATTTACGGTGGTACCTGCATCCCACCTTTCCATTTTGCCGTAATTTGACACGAAATCTTTCGTATCTTTCAAACCGCTTATCCGTTTGACCTACCGTTTCTTCCTACACGTTTGTAATTTGATTCTCCATCATATGGAGTTAAAATCCGACGTCCGGCTTAACAAGATTTAAGACTTTTAAGTCTTCGGCTTATTTCCCCTTTTTACCAAATTTTGACCCATTCGCGATTTTATCAAACAAACGTATTTGTTTGATTCCTATATCACATGAATCTTATAATTTCAATGTTATCTATCATATTAGGTTCAATTCACGGGTTTATGTATACTCTTAAACCCGTTTGTACTAAAATGCTTATTTTGACCCGTTAAGGGTATTTAAACCCTTTTTCCGCATAATTCATAATTATTTGTTTCTAGCATCCTATTTTCGCAATATTTGTCAAATGAACTCCCACCACAACTATATTTATGGTGATTTTACTAAGGTAATCTATGCAAACCAAATTTTACCCTTTAACTCTTTGTTTTACGGCAAAGACCCAAATAGAGCCGTTTGACTAACGTAATACATCTTTCAACTTCTATACATGTCCTAAGTACTTATTAAATCGTAAAAATCATTTCCAAACAACTTTTAAAGGTTGTTTGCTCAATTTAACCTCCAAGGGCGTTTTGGTCCATTTAGTCTCTTATTAACAATGAAGGACTTTTGAAAGCATATTTGACCCAAAATCCCTCTTTTAACCTATGATTCTGTTTGAAAAGTCATTAAGCTTTCCAAACGTAATGTCCATTGCTTAAAACATTTGGTTTACTTATCAAGTAACCAAACATCCATTTTGACCTCTTTTAACACCCTTGAACCACATGTTCTAAATGAGTGTTACCCTATTTCACATACCTGGCACAGATCAATATATTGACCCGTTTTTAATACCTTGCTTCTATAACCGCTAGTTCATAGTATTGCTAATACCCATTTGACATTTATACCTGAAATAATATAGCTCGACAATAATCATTAGTCGTTATTGTCAAAGGGTGATATTTTCACCTTTTGACCCATTTGGTCTAAGTGAACGATTATGTTGGCGAGATGATATTTATTACCATCTCATCTATATGACTCGCTTTGGTTTACATCGTGTGGTCATTTCACTTATTAATCGTTTTCTTAACGCTTTTTAGCCTATCATGGCTTACGCCTTACAGTGTCTTTCAAAACAAATAGTTATGGTCAACGCATGACCAACTTACCGTTTAATTCCTTTTTAAACCATCAACATGGTTTCTTGTCACGCTCGACTACCTTGTTCCGTATGTTTACACGTCGGAACATCAAACCTCAATTTTTTTGTATTTATCTTATTCGTAACTAATATGATAAGAGAATGTTCTAACATATAAGACTAGTGTAAGCTATACTTACCTTGCATCCGAATTATGCTTTTCCACCATTCTTGCTTCGTTTGACCCGCTTCCTTTCCAAGCCTCCACCTAGCTTGTCAAGCGTCAAACTATCATCATAATTCGTAAGACGGTTATATTAGTCATCATTAATTATGACTATTCCATCTTACATATTTTCTATCACAATTACCATTCGATCTTATTAATGGTCGGTTTGACTACTAAAAGTCAAACGCCCCTTAGCATATAAATGCACATTCAAGTTCTATCTATCAATTAGTAGCTAACATGATCTTGTACACTTAGTTACATGAACATGGCTACCAATTTCATCATAACATTCAAACCCATTTCAATCATGTATGAACAAGTTCCCAAATCACTTAATTTGTTTGAGTGCCTTGTTTCTATTATCAAATATGATGATTTTACACATAAACTTATCATCATCTTTACTATTACATAAAAACCCACTTCCTAGTTTACTTGTTAATCACATACAAGTGATATTACTTCAAGTTCTTCATGATTTCATCATATCTAACAAAACCCACTTCTAGTTACTTATGAACTCTTAACAAAATCTCTAATTTGTTCAAGTAGTTCATTCATATGAATTAGTGTGATGTTTATAAACACCATTAGAACATCAATTTCATCAATTCAACCAAAACCCACTTAGCTCATAATAGGGTAATTATCAAATCCCTAGTTTTGACAACAATTCATCCAATTTTCTACTAGGGTTTGTTTCTACACCAAGATATAATCACAATAACACTCATAGATTCAAGATTCATTCCAGAATTTCGATTATGATTGTTCATCATAATCTCAAAGTATCACCAAATCATAAATTTCAACATACCTTGTAATCCCCATGATTAGGTGATCACGAATTTGTGTTCATGCAGTGATTTGGCTCTTGATTTGGGCTTCAATTTGATCAAGTTGTGGAAGTTAGGGTTTGAGCTCCCTGAGCTTTCTCCTGGTCGACCTCACACACGCACACACTAGGTGTGGTGTGTTTTTATTTTTTTTGTTTTTAATAAATAAACCTTATTTCCAAATATCCAACTTTGGTCCCTCATGTTTCGTTAGTTATTAAGTAGGTTATAACCTACTTATTTACAATCCATATTCCCTTTTATTAACCGGGTCAAGCATTCCTAGTTAGCTTAACGGGTTCGGGAATATTTATGACTAAGTTTAATTTAGGTCCCGTTAACTCGGGCCTTTTATCCATTTTGTTTCCTTAAAAGCTTTTATTCACCTTTTTGTTAATATTAGGATTATTTATTTAAAAACCTAATATTTACCGGGTTAATTTTTTTTTTTTACCACTAACGGTATTTTACCCGTCGTCACTATTAACGTGGCTTGATTACCAAACCCGTTTTTGGGGTGTTACAGCTTCGTTCCATTTACGCTTGTTATCACTAGCAGGCGTGGTAGCTTTAGCAGCAGGGGTAGTAGCAGAAACACGTCGCGGTAGAGAACCACGCTCGACCTCTTGGTCGGTAATCTTATGTGCTAACCGGATGATCTGGGGCAGGTTGTTGAGATTTGCAGTAGTAACCAAACTCTTTACCGTTGGTGCCAAGCCCTTGATGTACAGCTCAATTCTTCGAGGTGGGGGTCGAGACAAGTTATGGCACATGTTTGCTAGCTCATGTGACCTCTTTGTGAATGCTTCAATTTCAGACCCCTCCATCTTCAGATTGTAATACTCGTTCTCAAGTTTCTGAATCTCATCACGAGGACAGCACTCCTCCTGCATTAACTCCTTGAAATCATCCCAAGTAGTGGCGTTGGCCATCTCGATGCCCAACATTTGTACCTGGGCATTCCACCAGGTTAAGGCACCATCCTCCAAAGTGACTATAGCATACTTCACACGGCCCCCCACGGGACAGTTACACATAGTGAACACTGACTCAGCCTTCTCAAACCAACGTAGTAACCCCACAGCCCCGTCAGTCCCCTTGAATGTCTGTGGCTTACAATCCATAAACATGTTGAAAGTGCAAGTAGGCGGATGGTTTTGATTCAGATTCGCTTGCTGACCTAATGGACGAAAGAAAATTCAACACAAGGGTAAGATTTGTGTACGCGACACAAGAGTAAAGAGTATTTGGCACATATCGTGCCAGCTTGGTAGGCTGCCAAAGCCTCAGCTACACGGGTGTTAATCAAATTTGTCAACTCAGCCTCTGTCATCGCAATGTGACCACGCCCATGGCCTCGTCCGCTCTTGATTCTATATAAGAGAAGGGAAAAGGTTAAGGATCGAGATAAGGTAGGAGTCAAACCTCACAACGACTTCTACAAATAACTATGCTTACATCAAACAACATAACGGAACCCCTTTCACACTCGTTAAGCCTCGCTGGGACTCACATGCACCCCACATTATTATTATGTGTGCACCCATAATAATAATGCAATTTGCATGTTTATCTCAGCTCCTCCCAACTCGTGCTACAAGGTTCCTCAAATTTGAGTAACAAATCAGAAGGCACCACAGAACATAAGTCACGAAAGTCTAACGGAATATCACATGGTGACTCTATCAATCACATATCCTAGGCAATTACACATAAATTCAGTCTGTAGTGTTAAGTGTGCAATCACGTGCAACATCATACAATAGTGTACTCTAGATATGCTATGCAATAAGTAAACGAGATACAAACCTTGCGATCTGGAGCTGAGTGTCATCGTCGATTCCGAAGTTGTTCAGTTATAGTCAGGTTTTATAAAAACGTTTTAAAACCTAGTTCACTATAACCAGTGGCTCTGATACCAAACTATCACACCCCCAAAATACCACATGCGGAAACACCGCGAGACGTGTGACGTACCAGGATCCAAGCCACCAATCACATTGAACTATAACAAATATTTAAGCAAAACATTCCATTCATTTCATAATATAATTCCAAGTCATAAGTTAAAGCCAAAGTAAACGTTCAGCGAAAGCATAATGTAAATTATTAATCAATTGTTTCAAAACAAGTGTTCAAAACTAACGAAACAAGTACAAAAGTCTCGACCCATGACCACTCCAGCACTCCCAGATAACAAGTTCCAACCATGAATCTAACGACCTGCAAGCATGCAGATAAGTGTGTCAGACGACGCTGGTGAGTTCAAAGTTTGTTAGACGTTTTAGTTACCAGATATGAGTATAAAACATTTCAGAGATTAGATGTTGTTATTAACTTGATTACCGCAGATGGCTCCAGATTATTTGCCCAAATCCCAATGCTCTATCATACATTGGTCAAGTGGTTAAGGTAATTAGTTCACGACCGTCCTCCCCGGTACGGTGTGAGGGTGCCAAACCTAATAGCGCTATCAACTAATAACCCCGTTGCCTCCCCGGCAACCAATCGGTATATGATGGGACTTAATGATAGAAATGAGGGTAATAACCAACATCCCAGGTTTAACATTCCAGTCAAACCCATAACCCGACATTCCTCCTCGGAATGTTACCCGATATCCCTCCCCGGGATGCATGCTTGAAAAAGAGCAGTGAACTCACCTTGTGTAACACCCCGTGTTTTGAAAGTCAAAGTCAAGGTTGAAGCCAAAGGGAGACAAGAATGCTAATTGCGATCTGTCACTCCTTGCTCAATTCCTGTTTTGACTTCTTTGACTTGTAAATAGTTTATTTTGATTATCGCTTTAGTTGTATTATGTGGAGTATCTATTAATAATCGCATAGTAATCGCTATTTATCGCATGTTTTATCGCTTTATCGCTTATCGCAATCTCACTCGCAACTCGAATTACGCGTTCTGGTTACTGTTTTTATGTGTGTGTGTGCCTTATATGTTACCTATGCATGTTTATTTGTGTTACGTTGTGGTGATTAATCAAAACGCAATCAAAACTCAATCACAATCGAATCGCAAACGTTAAACGAATGTTAAGTAAGGATGCTTGTATGTTGACATAGTAGTTGGGATTAAAAGTAATTTGATAAGTAAATTTATCGCATCGCTCGCTCGAACAGCATCGCAACGCTGAACACGCGAATCGGAATAGCAAAACTCATCGCGCCATGCCCTCCAATCGAGTGGACAGCCGATCGAGCTGCCACCCGATCGGGCTGCCATCCTATCGAGGTACCACTCGATCGGGCTGCCACCCGACCAGGGTAGCCACTCGATCGACCAACCCTCTGCTCCCCTTTCCATTTATGGAAACCCTATAAATACCCCCTGTCAACATCATAACTTACCATTTCTGCACCTCTCGTCCGACCAACTCTTCTTGCCCACGTTTCTTCAGACATCTCGCGATTTTTGTAAGTTTTCCATCTAAATCGTGTACTCTCTTGATCTACATGCACTCCTACACCTTTCTATCTTTTAAATCTTAACTTTTAACCGTGAAATCACTAGATTTGAGGTGTTCTAGGATGATGCCATCATGGTGTTCTTATGAACTCCATGTTTTGGCTTCAACCCACCAAGAACAACTTAGATATGAACGATTTCCACACAAATAAACAAAGATCTTTCGTAAGATCTAAACATATCCATGGTGAAAAAGGATTGAAAGATGGTTTCTAACTTCCTTTCAACTCTTTTACACTCAATGCACTCAAAACCGATAGGATCGGACCTTGTTCTAACCTTCTACACCTTCTTGGTAGGGTGTTAGTTCAAGATCTGAGTTCTACCAATGAGACAACCGAGTTCAGGTTAATCAAGAAGCACCGTCTTGAACCGGTTAACTTGTTGAACTTGGGTGATTCCTGCTCAATCGGGTCACTTGTGTCAAGATGGGGATCTGTTGATTAGCACGTTGTCACACCGTCTCGAGAAAACTACAAATCATCGAAAAACAACCAAGTGTGAGACGATCAGGCCGACCAGGACGGAGTGCCGCCCGATCGAACTACTGTTCGATTAGATTGTCACTCGATCGGGTTGCCACCCGATCGGCTTACACCTTGGCCCCACACTTAACTTTTATTTCAAACAATTGAAGTTGTGGACGTTGAAAGAACTACAGTCCGATCGGATTACCGTCTGAACGGATTGTCACTCGGCCATGTAATGTTCTGACTTCAGCACTTAAATAATTTTCAATATGTTCGATGCAAACGGATTGCCACCCAATCGGACAACCATTCGATCGAGTAACAAACTGCTGTGAACTTGTTATCGCTAAAGTGTCCAACCAATCGGATTGTCGTCCGATTGAACGGTCGTTCAATCGACCGACCTGAAAGGTAGAGATACTTCTATGTTTTCAAAATGCTACAACGAAAACTTCAAAAGGCAAGCCATCATACACAAACACATCCATCCCAAACGAGGTAACAGTCCACTCGAACGGTCACCCGATCGGATGACCATCCGAACGGATTGTCACCCGAACGACCGACCATCCGATCGAATTACCATCCGACCGGATTGCTGTTCGACCCACTGACACTTTACACTCATCGCGCCACGCCCTCCAATCGAGTGGACAGCCGATCGAGCTGCCACCCGACCAGGGTAGCCACTCGATCGACCAACCCTCTGCTCCCCTTTCCATTTATGGAAACCCTATAAATACCCCCTGTCAACATCATAACTTACCATTTCTGCACCTCTCGTCCGACCAGCTCTTCTTGCCCACGTTTCTTTAGACATCTCGCGACTTTTGTAAGTTTTCCATCTAAATCGTGTACTTTCTTGATCTACATGCACTACTACACCTTTCTATCTTTTAAATCTTAACTTTTAACCGTGAAATCATTTGATTTGAGGTGTTCTAGGATGACGCCATCATGGTGTTCTTATGAACTCCATGTTTTGGCTTCAACCCACCAAGAACAACTTAGATCTGAACGATTTCCACACAAATAAACAAAGATCTTTCGTAAGATCTAAACATATCCATGGTGAAAAAGGATTGAAAGATGGTTTCTAACTTTCTTTCAACTCTTTTACACTCAATGCACTCAAAACCGATAGGATCGGACCTTTTTCTAATCTTCTACACCTTCTTGGTAGGGTGTTAGTTCAAGATCTGAGTTCTACCAACGAGACAACCAATTTTGGGTTAATCAAGAACCACCGTCTTGAACCGGTTAACTGGTTGAACTGGGGTGATTCCTGCTCAATCGGGTCACTTGTGTCAAGATGGGGATCTATTGATTAGCACGTTGTCACACCGTCTAGAGAAAACTACAAATCATCGAAAAACAACCAACTGTAAGAAGATCAGGCCGACCAGGACTGAGTGCTACCCAATCGGACTGCTGTTCGATCGGATTGTCACCCGATCGGGTTGCCACCAGATCGGCTTACACCTTGGCCCCACACTTAACTTTTATTTCAAACAATTGAAGTTGTGGACGTTGAACGAACTACTGTCCGATCGGATTACCGTCCGAACGGATTGTCACTCGGCCATGTAATGTTCTGACTTCAGCACTTAAACAATTTTCAACATGTTCGATGCAAACGGATTGCCACCCGATCGGACAACCATCCGATCGAGTGACAAACTGCTGTGAACTTGTTATTGCTAAAGTGTCCAACCAATCGGATTGTCGTCCGATCAAACGGTCGTTCGATCGACCGACCTGAAAGGTAGAGATACTTCTATGTTTTCAAAATGCTACAACGAAGACTTCAAAAGGCAAGCCATCATACACAAACACATCTATCCCAAACGAGGTAACAGTCCATTCGAACGGTCACCCGATCGGATGACCATCTGAACGGATTGTCACCCGAACGACCGGCCATCCGATCGGATTACCATCCGACCGGATTGCTGTTCGACCCACTGACACTTTACACTATTTTACGCGCCAACTTCGCTTATGTTATCAATAACTGTTCAGGCTATTATCCGCTCTAAGCGCTCCTTTCAATCCATTAGGTCAATCGCTGTGAGTATACTCGACCCCTTTTTGCTTTACGCACTTTTGGGTGTTACATACGTTACTTATTCAAATTCACATCGAACACACTACGCTATACGTTAACGCTAACTGTTACCGCATGTTATACGTGACTTAATGAATGCTTGTTTGTTATGTTTACACATGGAATGCTGTCTACCTGCCTTAGCAACGATAGTACTATAGTTTGGACTCAGCACCTGTTCACTCAGGGGTTGTTAAGGACAATTAATTACATGGCTCACAGTGGTGAGTGTGTATTACGAACTGCCTTGGGCAGTCAACCCGCAGTCATTGGTATCAGTAGGTTCATGTCGATAACTTACGTGCTTCATTTCACACTGTGTACGTGCTGGTTATGCGTAATGATTTCGAACTCTATATGCTATTATAAAACTTGTATGCTCACCTTTACACTATGTGTATTGACTGTTATTTTAGCGTATGTGGCAGGTGCTTAAGATGTTAATTTGCTTGGAATGCTGTGAAATCGAGGCTAGGAAAGAGTCTAGAAACAAATAAACAATTGTCTGTATTTGAAATCTGAGTGGTCGGAACAGAACAATTTGACTAGATTTTGCCTGTAATAATTATGTTATCTTTTATGACATAGTATGGGACATGTTGCTTTAATTAATTGGTAATTATAGTTGTTATGGAAACTTCTGGACAATCTGTTTCGCTCAGTGCCACGCCCCGATGTTTCCGCCATCGGTTGGGGTGTGACAGATTGGTATCAGAGCCATAACTATAGGGAATTAGGCAAGACTCGTCCTAGTCCAGGTCGATATCTTAGAAACGACCTAGTCTATAGTTAGGAACCAACAGACCGACTTGTGCATATTCGGTAGGGATTATGTACGAGCTTACCTGCTATTTCTCGCTATTCTCGCCTACGCTACACTATCACTGCACTCTGGTTTTCGAAAATGAACAACCAATTGGGTCGAGATTAGGTGTGAAAACCGCAAACTCTCGACTAAATTGCTTGTTCGACCCGCATTTTTATCTACAAATAGGAGAATTTACGTTGAATTAGGAGTGAAATCCATACTTTGACTTATAATTCTTCCTTTATTTTATCAAAAACAGGGACGAAGTCGTTAAGTCAGGGGTGAAACCCAAACCTCGACGACTTGTTCCGATCTCTAATTTTGTTTTACAAAATTCTCACCAAAGTCTCGACGGACTCCAATGACTCGAAGACACGCCGAAACTGGAAGGATGCATACAATTCGCCCAGATTCGAGGCGAGAGCACAGTCCCGAAGGCCAAGATGTGTACCAAGAGTCTTTGTGAGTAGTCGAATCACTTTGGTTAGTCAATGTCTAAACAGCCGCAGACAATCTCTCCTCGATTTTTATGTGTTTTAATTCTGAGCCCGCAACTGCTGACTCTGATACTCGTCAATTTTATGTGTTTATGTGTGTATTTACCTGTTTATATGTTTTAATTTTTGGTGATTTGTTTGATTTTCGACATTCGCCTTCGATCGACACACACGACTCGCACTGCACTTCTATCTCAAAATGCTGACAAAGCGCTACTACCATGAGGAAATCACCGTACGCTAGGTTGCTTGCTATGTTATACGCTTATGCTATACTACTCGCTATGTTGTTCGCAATCGCTATTCTCGAACGCTCGCGGACTTTGAATGATAGGTTTCTGTATTCTGACTGGCTCTTTTGTGATTATGTGCTTCTGTGCTTTTGTGATTATGTGCCTTACGTGCTTATGTGCTTATGTGAATCCGTGGTTATGTGTATACGTGTTACATGATCGTGTTCCTGAGCTTTAGTTGTAGTAAGACGAGTGTGGTGAGATTCGAATATGTTGTGACTAAGCCCCACACGATGTCTGTTGCAGACAATGTCGTCACCTGGGCCCTCATCTGGACCCCGTCACCCACGAATCACTCGCCAAGAACAAAGAGACAAACGCCTAGCTGCTCTCGTCGCGAAGCAAGTAGCAAAGGTCGTCCCTCAGATCGTGAGTGAAATATACGAAAATGTGAGCAAATCGTCCGAAGAGTCCAGAACCGAAGCTCCTAAAGCTGCTCCCAAATCTGCTTTCAGCTTCAAGCAGTTCAAAGCTTGTTGTCCAAATGAATTTACTGGCGAAGATGGCCCAACGGCTATGTTTCAATGGTTTGATTTCGTCGAAGTCACTCTGCGCCAGAGTGGATGTCCTAAAAATCTCTGTACTCTAAACGCTACCGGCGTCTTCCAGTCCCGCGCACTAGATTGGTGGACGGCCGAGAGAAACAAACGCGAAAATGACGCAGCCTATAAGCTGACATGGGAAGAGTTGAAGGGCATTATGATGGATGAATTCTGCCCTCCCCATGAACGCCAAAAGCTGGAGGACGAATTCTAGCATATCAAGCAGAAGGATGGAGATAACGCAGCTCTGACTGCTCGCTTTAAGCAGCTTAGTATCATCTGTCCCGATCAAGTGAAGACGCCCGACATAACAATCAAGAAGTACATCCGATCTCTGCCAGACTGTGTTGCAGACTTTGTGCATGTTGCAAAACCAGCAACAATCGAAGAGACTTACCTGCTTGCCGCTAAAATCAACGACAAGCGAGTAAAAGCTGGCGTCTAGGATAAAACTTCAAAGATGCTGCACCAAGCTATCGCCACACCAGCTGCCGAAACCGCCACCTCTCAGTCATCAAAAGCCTCTCGCCACAAGAAGAAGAACAACAACAACAGCTCCAGCAACAAGAACTGTGCTGTCACTACCATTGCTGCTCCGCTCCAAGCCGTACCGGCTCAGCAGCAGCCTCAGCACCGATCTGCTCCAGCTATCTAGCACCACGTGCATACACTGGTCCCCACCCTGCTTGCCCGACATGTACTTATCACCATCCGGTGGGTATCGCCTGCAGATTTTGCGTGCACTGCAACATGTACGGCCATTTCACTGCCAACTGCCGTACTGGTCCCCGACAAGCACCAACCCATGCCACTGCTCATCAAGCTCTGCTTCCAGCTCCTCAAGGCCAACAAGCGGCTCAGGAACCCGCGATCAAGGCCAGAGTCTGCTTCACGTATGGTGATCCCAACCATTTCACAAACATGTGCCCGAACAGGGTTGTGAAACAAGAGCCTCAGCAGCAGCAACAGCCTCAACAGCAACAACAACAAGCCACCCGCGCCAGAACTTTCAACATCAATGTGCGCCAAGCCCAGGCTGACAACAACGTGGTCAATGGTACATTCCTTATGAATGGTATTTATGCTTCATGTTTGTTTGATACTAGAGACGATAATTGTTTTGTGTCGTCCGAATTCGAGAAGCTCCTTAGTCGTAAACGCTCCCAACTCCCCTCGACGCTAGATGTCTAAGTCGCCACTGGAAGAACCGTCGCCATCAATTCTGTTCTCCGTGATTGTACTCTTGAGCTCAACAATCACATATTCCCAATCGATCTTATTCCGATGCAACTCAGATGTTTTGACATCATAGTAGGCATGGACTTTCTTCGCGAAAACCATGCTGAAGTTGTGTGCTTCGATAACATGATTCGATTCTCGCTCGCTAATGGTGATGTATTATGTGTTTATGGCGAAACTGCTTCGAAAGGCCTCAAGCTCATGTCATGTGTCCAAGCTAGCAAGTATCTCCGCAAGGAATACAGAGCTTTCTTGGCTAACATTGTAGTAGCGGAGAAGGAAAAGAAAGGAAAGACAGAGGTGAAAGATGTTCCTGTGGTTCGTGAATTTCCTAATGTGTTCCCTGATGATCTTCCCGGCCTACCGCCAAGTCGTGATATCGAATTTCGTATCGACCTCATTCCTGGAGCCAACCCTGTTGCCAAAGCTCCTTACCGACTCGCTCCATCTGAAATGTGTGAACATTCGAGTCAGCTTCAGGAATTACTTGATAAAGGCTTCATTCGCCCGAGCACCTCCCCATGGGGCGCGCCGGTCCTTTTCGTCAAAAAGAAGGATGGGTCGTTCCGGATGTGCATCGACTATCGGGAATTGAATAAGTTGACTATCAAGAATCGTTATCCCATGCCTCGCATTGATGATTTGTTTGACCAGCTACAAGGTGCTACATGTTTCTCGAAGATCGATCTACGCTCAGGCTATCACCAGCTACGCATTCAAGAGGAGGATATACCCAAAACCGCTTTTCGCACTCGATATGGCCAATATGAGTTCGTTGTTATTCCTTTTGGTTTAACCAACGCACCCGCGGTTTTCATGGATCTGATGAATCGCGTGTGTAAACCATATCTCGACCGCTTCGTCATCGTGTTCATCGATGATGTCTTGATCTATTCCAAGTCGAAAGCCGAACATGCGCAACTTCTACATCTGGTTCTCGAGCTACTCTAGGGAAATCGACTCTATGCCAAGTTCTCCAAGTGTGAATTCTGGCTGGAGGAGGTTCAATTTCTTGGTCACATTGTCAATAGTCAAGGTATTCACGTCGATCCCGCGAAGATTGAAGCTGTTAAGAGTTGGATTACACCTAAGAACCCCTCTGAGGTCCGTTCTTTCCTCGGATTAGCGGGCTATTATCGACGATTTATCGAAGGATTCTCGAAGATCGCTGTGCCGCTTACCGCCCTCACGCATAAAGACAAGCCTTTTGTTTGGGGAACTGAACAAGAGTCTGCTTTCCAAACCCTCAAGCACATGCTTTGCAATGCTCCTGTTCTCACTTTACCCGATGGAAACGATGACTTTATCGTCTATTGTGATGCCTCGAACCTTGGTCTTGGTTGTGTCCTCATGCAACGGGACAAGGTCATTGCTTACGCATCTCGTCAGTTCAAAATCCACGAGAAGAACTATACAACCCATGATCTCGAGCTAGGCGCAGTTGTTTTTGCGTTAAAGATTTGCCGACACTACCTGTATGGTACCAAGTGTACGATCTTCACCGATCATAGGAGCTTACAACATATCTTTGACCAGAATGAACTTAATATGCGTCAACGCCGATGGGTAGAACTTCTTAACGATTACGACTGTGAGATTCGTTATCATCCTGGCAAGGCAAATGTCGTTGCCGACGCTCTCAGTAGACGGCGTTATTTGCTCAGCATTCGAGATACCCAAGCCCAGTATGATCTCGAAACCCTCATCCGTGAAGGCCAGCATGCCTGTTTTAATGAGCGCACTCTGAAGAAGGAAAGAATCTACCACGATTGAGCCCAGCTTGTGAATAAGTTGAATGGGATATTCCACTTTCTCGACCGAATTTGGATCCCTAAGCGGACCAATTTGCGACTGATTTTGATGGACGAAGCCCACAAATCTCGGTACTCTATTCATCCTGGTGCCGATAAAATGTACCAGGACCTTCGTTACAAGTACTGGTGGCCGGGCATGAAGAGGGATATAGCTCTCTACGTTGGAAAGTGCTTGACTTGCTCGAAAGTTAAGGCTGAGCACCAAAGACCCTCTGGCTTACTTGAACAACCCCCGATCCCTATGTGGAAGTGGGAAAGTATAGCTATGGATTTCATAACAAAGCTTCCACGCACGCCATCAAGTCACGACAGCATCTGGGTTATCGTTGACCGTTTGACCAAATCTGCTCACTTCTTGCCAATACAAGAAGACTACAAGGTAGAAAGATTAGCCCGAATCTACACCGATGAGATCATTTGTCGACATGGGATGCCTCGTGACATCATCTCTGACCGTGAAGCTTGGTTTTCCTAGCATCTCTGGGAAACATTTCAAGCGGCTCTTGATACTACGCTTAATCTAAGTACCGCATTTCATCCCCAAACCGACGGCCAGACTGAAAGAACGATTCATACCCTTGAAGACATGCTCCGTTTGTGTGTCATAGATTTCGGTGGTAATTGGGACGCATACTTACCTCTAGTCGAATTCTCGTACAACAACAGTTATCATTCCACCATTCAAATGGCACCGTTCGAGGCCTTATATAGAAGAAAATGTCGATCGCCTATTGTATGGCACGAGATCGGGCACTCGCAATTAACCGGTCCAGAGCTTTTGCAAGAAACGACTGGCAAAGTCCTCCAAATTCGAGACACTCTGCTGAAAGCTCGGAGTCGACAGAAAAGTTACGCCGATAGACGACGCAAGCCCCTTGAATTTGACGTTGGCGACTACGTACTCCTAAAGGTATCACCTTGGAAGGGTTTGGTCAGATTCGACAAGAAAGGGAAACTCACGCCTCGATATGTTGGACCTTTTAAGATTCTGGAAAGGATCGGAAAATTCGCCTACAAGCTCGAACTACCAGAGGAACTTAGTAATGTCCACCCGACTTTCCATGTGTCGAACCTCGAAAGTGCCTGGCTAAGCATGATTTAATTGTACCTCTAGAAGACCTCCAGGTAAATGGAACACTACACTTCGTGGAGAAGCCTGTCAAAATCATGAATTGCCAAACCAAGCAGCTCAGACGCTCGCGCATTCCCATTGTGAAGGTTCTATGGGAAGGCAAACGAGGCGCAGAGTTCACTTGGGAACTCGAAAGTGACATGAAGGCGAAGTACCCGCAGTTGTTTGTTACGTCTTCGGCCTAATTTCGGGACGAAATTCCCTCAACTAGGGGAGGCTGTAACACCCCGTGTTTCGAAAGTCAAAGTCAAGGTTGAAGCCAAAGAGAGACAAGAATGCTAATTATGATCTGTCACTCCTTGCTCAATTCCTGTTTTGACTTCTTTGACTTGTAAATAGTTTATTTTGATTATCGATTTAGTTGTATTATGTGGAGTATCTATTAATAATCGCATAGTAATCGCTATTTTTCGCATGTTTTATCGCTTTATCGCTTATCGCAATCGCACTCGCAACACGAATTACGCGTTCTGGTTACTGTTTTTATGTGTGTGTGTGCCTTACGTGTTACATGTGCATGTTTATTTATGTTACGTTGTGGTGATTAATCAAAACGCAATCGAAACTCAATCGCAATCGAATCGCAAACGTTAAACGAATGTTAAGTAAGGATGCTTGTATGTTGATATAGTAGTTGGGATTAAAAGTAATTTGATAAGTAAATCTATCGCATCGCTCGCTCGAACCGCATCGCAACACTCAACACGCGAATCGGAATCGCAAAACTCATCGCGCCGAGCCCTCCAATCGAGAGACCAGCCGATCGAGATGCCACCCGATCGGGCTGCCATCCGATTGAGGTGCCACTCGATCGGGCTGCCACCCGACCAGGGTAGCCACTCGATCGAACAGCCCTCTGCTCCCCTTTCCATTTATGAAAACCCTAGAAATACCCCCTGTCAACATCAAAACTTACCATTTTTGCACCACTCGTCCGACCAGCTCTTCTTGCCCACTTTTCTTCAGACTTCTCGTGATTCTTGTAAGTTTTCCATCTAAATCGTGTACTTTCTTGATCTACACGCACTCCTACACCTTTCTATCTTTTAAATCTTAACTTTTAACCAAGAAATCACTAGATTTGAGGTGTTCTAGGATGATGTCATCATGGTGTTCTTATGAACTCCATGTTTTAGCTTCAACCCACCAAGAACAACTTAGATCTGAACGATTTCCACACAAATAAACAAAGATCTTTCGTAAGATCTAAACATATCCATGGTGAAAAAGGATTGAAAGATGGTTTCTAACTTTCTTTCAACTCTTTTACACTCAATGCACTCAAAACCGATAGGATCGGACCTTTTTCTAACCTTCTACACCTTCTTGGTAGGGTTTTAGTTCAAGATCTGAGTTCTACCAACGAGACAACCGATTTTGGGTTAATCAAGAACCACCGTCTTGAACCGGTTAACTGGTTGAACTTGGGTGATTCCTGCTCAATCGGGTCACTTGTGTCAAGATGGGGATCTGTTGATTAGCACGTTGTCACACCGTCTCGAGAAAACTACAAATCATCGAAAAACAACCAAGTGTAAGACGATCAGGCCGACCAGGACTGGGTGCCGCCCAATCGGACTGCTGTTCGATCGGATTGTCACCCGATCGGGTTGCCACCAGATCGGCTTACACCTTGGCCCCACACTTAACTTTTATTTCAAACAATTGAAGTTGTGGACGTTGAACGAACTACTGTCCGATCGGATTACCGTCCGAACGGATTGTCACTCTGCCATGTAATGTTCTGACTTCAGCACTTAAACAATTTTCAACATGTTCGATGCAAACGGATTGCCACCCGATCGGACAACCATCCGATCGAGTGACAAACTGCTGTGAACTTGTTATTGCTAAAGTGTCCAACCAATCGGATTGTCGTCCGATCAAACGGTCGTTCGATCGACCGACCTGAAAGGTAGAGATACTTCTATGTTTTCAAAATGCTACAACGAAAACTTCAAAAGGCAAACCATCATACACAAACACATCTATCCCAAACGAGGTAACAGTCCACTCAAACGGTCACCCGATCGGATGACCATCCGAACGGATTGTCACCCGAACGACCGGCCATCCGATCGGATTGCTGTTCGACCCACTAACACTTTACACTATTTTACGCGCCAACTTCACTTATGTTATCAATAACTGTTCAGGCTATTATCCGCTCTAAGCGCCCCCTTCAATCCATTAGGTCAATCGCTGTGAGTATACTCGACCCCTTTTTGCTTTACGCACTTTTGGGTGTTACATACGATACTTATTCAAAATCACATCGAACACACTACGCTATACGTTAACGCTAACCGTTACCGCATGTTATACGTGACTTAATGAATGCTTGTTTATTATGTTTACACATGGAATGCTGTCTACCTGCCTTAGCAACGATAGTACTATAGTTTGGACTCAGCACCTGTTCACTCAGGGGTTGTTAAGGACAATTAATTACATGGCTCACAGTGGTGAGTGTGTATTACAAACTGCCTTGGGCAGTCAACCCGTAGTCATTGGTATCGGTAGGTTCATGTCGATAACTTACGTGCTTCATTTCACACTGTGTACGTGCTGGTTATGCGTAATGATTTCGAACTCTATATGCTATTATCAAACTTGTATGTTCACCTTTACACTATGTGTATTGACTGTTATTTTAACGTATGTGGCAGGTGCTTAAGATGTTAATTTGCTTGGAATGCTGTGAAATCGAGGCTAGGAAAAAGTCTAGAAACAAATAAACAATTGTCTGTATTTGAAATCTGAGTGGTTGGAACAGAACAATTTGACTAAATTTTGTCTGTAATAATTATGTTATCTTTTATGACATGGTATAGGACATGTTGCTTTAATTAATTGGTAATTATAGTTGTTATGGAAACTTCTGGACAATCTGTTTCACTCAGTGCCACGCCCCGATGTTTCCGCCATCCGTTGGGGTGTGACACATTGGTTTGCTCGGTTTGTTAAGTTACCCGTTTCCAAGTTAATCAACCAACCCTACCATGGTTACCAATGAATATCAGTTTCACAATTAAACAAGTCATTATTTTCACACAGAGTCATCTCTCACAAGATCACAGGATATCAGGTAGCCAACACACCTTTCTAATGCAAGTTCACATCTCATGTGATTGTCACAAATAACACATAACATAACAGGTGGGTTTGTTATACCAACTATCGAACCAAGTTTCTTATCATCATTGACATGCAACAAGGATCATATACACACACAATTATCTGTCATCATCAACATCATAGACACTCACTGTTCAACTCATAAACGTACACGACGAAATAACCCTGTGACGAAAGATCATCTTTCATCGGGATGCTTGTCAACGAAGGACCCCATGTTTCGTCGGAATGTTTGTCGACGAACAACCCATGTTTCGTCGAGGTGCTTGTCGACAAACAACCCATGTTTCGTCGACCTATGTTTCGGCGACCTTTGTTTCGTCGACTACCCTTGACAACTTCATCATTTTCCTAAACCCTAATGTTCACAGTTACCCTATCACTAATCACAACCTAATCGGTTTCTAGATTCATCATGCAAACACCACCATTGTTAATATCACAGTTTACCAAGCTTTCATACAATCCACATAACCCTAACTTAACATATCATAACATAATTGTAATTGATGATCACATGGATCTATTGGTTTATTACTATCAAGAATCATCATATAACTATGATCTAAACATTCAGGTCAGATCCTATGAAAGCATCCGTTAATCATGAACAACCGATAGCAATATAAAGTTTATGAAACATTCGAAACCCTAATCAACACAATATGTCAGTCCGGTTTCTAACAAGATCCTATATTCACAAAAGCACCACAACAATCATCAAACAATCTGCAATTTTATATACTAAACAATAAAAAAATATATCTTTAACAACCTCGTTTATTATACGGGTTGAATAAATATAATTTTATATACCAAATAATAAAAAAATATATCTTTAAAAATTTTGTTTATTACATGGGGTGAATAATTGTAATTTTATATATTAAATAATAAAAAAGTTATATATTTAACAATCCCGTGTATTGTATGGGTTAAGTAAATTTAATTTTATATATTAAATAATGAAAAAAGTTACATTTTTAAGAAACTCATATATTTTATTGTATGGGTTGAACACATGTAATATTATATACCAATCAATAAAAAGTTATATCTTGTTATATCTTTATAAACCCTGTGTATTATAAAGTCTTTGAACTAAACTGACAAAATGCCCCAAATTACCAAAGTTACTAAAATGACATTTAATTATTTCAACCTTTTGTATTATAAACCCTTTATATTTAGTGTACGTCTTTTGTTAATTTCAAGATAAATAATTTTGAAATCTAACAAATATTTTAAAAGAGTATATTATCTCATATATGAAATGTTTAAATTTATATTAATTAATATACTATAAATTAGTAACTTTTGTATGCATAGAGTGTTGTACTATATGTTTTGGGTGTTTAAAAAAAAAAAAAACCTTTAACCCAAAATATTTGAAATTCTTGCAATTTAACTTCAAAAAATTGAATTTTTTTTACTTTAAAGCCAAAATTTTTCTTCTTTTACAATTTAACCTCAACTTTTTTTATAGTTTTATATGCATAGAGTGTTATACTATACGTTTTGGATGTATTTAAAAAAAATGAAATTTTACTTTTAACCCAAATCTTTGAATTTCTTGCAATTTTAACTTCATAAAATTGACTTTCTTTTTTACTTTAAAGCCAAAACTTTTCTTTTACAATTTAACCTCAACTTTTTTATATTTAACTTTGTTCCCCCATATTTTCGTCTTTGGCATATTTTTTGTTTTACGTTTCGTACTAAATTTTGCGAGTTACCACGAAGCAATGTGTATGTGTAGTTCAACGTTTTTACGTTTTGTTCATAATTTTTCGAGGTAATACGGCGTAACGTCCATGTATAGTTCAAGATTTTACGTCTATCGTTTTATATTTAATCGGTTCGTCGCAACGCGTTCAACGTTTTTAGGTTTTGTTTATAATTTTGCGAGTTAATACGGCGCAACGTCCATGTGTTTTTCAGTGTTTTTACGTCTATTTTTCTCATTTGACGCGTTCAACGTTTTTATGTTTTGTTCAGAACTAGGTTTTGCCAGCCCGCGTTGCGGGGCATTAAACCGAATATTTCTTTCTCATAGCATGTACGTCTGTGTTTTAGTTACTTTACTACTCATAACACGATCTCAAAAAAAAATTACATTGGGTAAACAAAGTAAAACAAAATACTACCATACTTTTACTAAAAAAAACTAAAACGATGGAAAAACTACCGCTTGGCATGACGAATAAAAATTAAATCGAGCCAACCAATTAAAACAAAACACTACCATAGTCTTCTAAAAAAATATTAAAACGAATTTTATATTGGGGGCAAAATCGTAAATAAACACAAAAAAATCATGTCGAAATGTAAATCAACTTAAGTTTATATCGACACGTAAATAAAAATAAAGACGTAAAACTCGATTAAAAAGTATTTAGAAAGTTAAGGGGTTGTAAGGGTCAATGCTGAAAATTAAAGGGTAAAAGTAAAAAAGAAAGAAAGAAAGAAAAAGGAAAAAAAATGACAACACCACTATAGCAAAGTGGTATTGTATTTGCTAAAAAAACTAAAACGATGGAAAAACTACCGCTTGGCATGACAAATAAAAATTAAATCGAGCCAACCATTTAAAACAAAACACTACCATAGTCTTCTAAAAAAATATTAAAACGAATTTCATACCGGGGGCAAAATCGTAAATAAACACAAAAAATCATGTCGAAATGTAAATCAACTTAAGTTTATATCGACACGTAAATAAAAATAAAGACGTAAAACTTGATTAAAAATTATTTAAAAAGTTAAGGGGTTGAAAAAGTGAATGCTGAAAATTAAAGGGTAAAAGTAAAAAAAAAATAACAAAAGAAAAAAAGGAAAAAAAATGACAACACCACTGTAGCAAAGTGGTGTTGTCATTTGATATATATAATAATTTTGCGAGTTAATACGGCGCAACGTCCATGTGTTGTTCAGTGGTTTTACGTCTATTTTTAAATGTTCTACATTTCAGTCTATTTTTTCGCATTAACACGCCACAACTTCAGCGTTGATAGTCGCTGACAGTTGTGTTGAATTGGTGCTATTTTACATGCTTTTACGTCTCCGCCACAATGTGGGGTGCTTAATTGTAGTTAAAAAAAGCAAACACTATTTATATTATTTGCTTGCTTGGTGAAACATTAAGACATTATATATATATATTATAAACATAAGTGAATGAACAATAACTATATACATATTTTCAGTATCTACATTCTTAAAATGGCGGTAATAGTGTTGCCCATCTACTGGCTCCCATGGACGGCAAAGAGAATAGTAAAGATGGCGGTAATAGTGCTGGCCGTCTACTGGCTCCCATGGGCGGCAAAGGGAATAGTGCCAGCCTAGAACTATTCCCTACTGGTCCAACAAATTTACGATTTTATCCCGCTTTAAAATTACAATTTTGCCATCACTTCAAAATTATTTTTTTACCCCCACTTAAAAAAATTATTTTTTACCCCACTTAAAAATAAATTAATGATTTTGCTCCCAGCTAGAAATTTCAATTTTGCCATCGGTTCAAAATTATGATTTTGCCCCGTTTAAATTTACAGTTTTGCCATTAGTTTTTTTTTTCTCCAAGCCAAGTTACGATTTTGCCCTCAACCTAAATTTACATTTTCTCCATCGTTTTTATTTGTTTTCCTGGTTAAATTACAGTTTTGCCCCCAGTGATTATAGTCATATCATTGTTTTAGTTTTTTTTAAGTTGTGGTAGTGTTTTGTTTTGATTGGTTGACTCGATTTAATTTTTATTCGTGTTAGGTGGCTGCCTGATACATGCTCATTTGTCCTGAAAAAATATAATTTTTCCTCCGGTTTAAAATTATAGTTTTTTCCGTCTTTTTTTAGCAAAAATATTATAATGGTTGACTCAATGTAATTTTTTGAGATCGTGTTATGAGTAGTATGTACAGGTAACCGAAACACAAGTGTAGATGTTACGCGAGATAAATTTTCAAATTAGTGCCCCGCAATGAGGGCGGGGCAAAATCTAGTTATTAATTTATTTTGCATGAACCAAATGGGCTGACATAAGCCGACTACATGTATGATATGCAATAAGCCACAATAAAATACGAAAAGCTTTATAAATAATCGAAACTCGTTAAATTTTATTTTAATTATCTTTTAATTAATATTAATTATAATTAAGTATGACATAGGTAAGAAAACTTAAAAATAGATGACTCTAATGAATGACATGTGTCTCTCCATTGGTTTCTTTTATTAGACCGTCTGTAGTGGACGGTATCTCCCCCCAAACACGCCCATAAACGCCACCGCAACCGCCGTGTTTGGGCGTTTTCTTTCACAAAATCTCCGGCAGCATGTTTTTTATCACGCTGAAATGGCATGAAGGTTTGATATTTTGACCAATGTCACACCCCAAATTTCCACGTGTTACCGGTGGGCCCGGTAGGGGAGTAACGTGACGTGGTTGGCAACATCATAGTCAAACAACACAATATATAAATGCACAGCGGAAGCAAAAGTATAAATATATTACAATCCGTAATAGTGTAACATCAAAGTATTACAACGGAAGTAAAGGATCCACAGGCGGATCGCAAATAAAATAACATGGTTCAACAGACTTTAGGCATCTAAGCTTGCGAGACTCTTTATTGATGCTAGGAGTAGCCAGCCAATTCCAATTAGTACCTGCACTTAGCCTTTTTGGAAAATACGTCAGTTTACACTAGTAAATACAATCAACTGAATCATTTTGAAAAGGGTTTAAGAAAATGATTGTTTTGAATGCACATGGCACAAATAATATTTTATAACTTGGGATAATTATTTAAATATATAATACTTGTAGGGATTTACATGTTCCTTATGCGTTCAGTAGCCCGGATCGAGCCGGGTTAAAGATTAATCGACACACCACTATAATTAGGAGACACCAACGGCGTACGCCTACGCCGGGTGCTGAGGTCGTGGCCATTCGTAGAATGATGCCAGGGATATCCGGGACAACGGTCATTAACCCCCCAAAGGCTTTAAGTAAACAAAACAATATTAAACGAGACGTCTCAATACTTTCATTATCATTCATTCAATCAAAGATTCAACGTCCCGACCAAGCGGTATTTTATATACCGTACCCCAAGCCCGTATAGGGAAATAAGTTAAAAGTATTTACCTGAGCTTAAATATAAATTCAATCCCAGCCGTATCAAATCAGCAAATACAGATAGCTTTTACTGAGCTCCTAAATCTGGAACGAAGGTTTTTAATAACCTATTAGAATCCTAACGGGTCTTTAATTAAGCCTTGACTTAGACCGGTTAGTTTTCAAGAGGGAGATACGGTTCGTACGCACGATTAAGCGAAGACCGGATAGAATGTGATTTAGACCCGACAAGTTTGAAGACTTGTTTAATATGGGTATATGATACACATTCTGGATTTTGAGATAAAACCGTTAAGGTTTGACCCGTTTCGGCTAATTTATGTAAACTAGTTACATAAACCAAACCGAACGCGCATGAAGTGTAACGGGTATCCGTAAGAGTCCTAAACAGGTTTCCTAAGTTAACACACCTTAAATAAGTTGTGATATCAGTAGGATATCACCCATGATGCCCAAAACGAGTTTAATCTCTTTATAAGCCCCGCAGGGGCATTTTGGTCATTTTAAAGATTATAAAAGGGTTTATTAAGTTTCTGTGAACCGGGTCTGAATACATCAGTAAAATAGTTTATTTTAATAGGTTATAACATTTGGTTATAAGTCTTATATGTCAAAATAGTTTTAAACCCAAACTATGCGTGTAATACGCGTATAAAGCCGTTTTAAGCGACGTACGGTTTAAAATACAATTCTGAGTTTTCTGATCAATTAAACAGGCTCAAAACACTCCATTTATTATTTAAAATCAGTAGCAATTGGATTGGCGTTAAAAGGATTTGTAAAACTCATTTTATGGCCTAAAAGGGCATATTCGGTATTTACCGAATTAAGGCGCTAATCCAAGCTTATGATCAGTTTAAAAATAATTAAAAATCTTTGAAAATCCTAAAATATTATTTAACCTCAGTGGGTAAAAGATTTGGTGTCAAAACTGAGTTTAGATAGGTTTTACGCTAATGGCGCCGTTTAATTAATAAACATGTTTATAAATACGTCATTAAGCATAACTCCTAATCTAGACTTCCGATTGACGTGAAATTTTGCAGACATGTTCAATAATCAGTATTAAAGACTTTTGCACTTTTACATTTTCTAAAATCTCGTTCTGCGGTCATAAGGGCATTACGGTCAATATTTAGGCGTTTATCGGAAACATCGGACGATTAGGGATTCGAGTGGTATAAACGCAGAAGCTTATACACACATGCAACTAGGTCCTAATGGGACCCTAAGGCATGTCTAAATCTATTTAAACCGGGTCAGAACTGAGGTCAAAGCAAAAGTCAAACTTTTGCGTCTCTCGGTTCCGAATCGGTTCAAAACATAAAGTTGTCGAATCAAGCAAGCGTATACAAGTTTTTATACTTATTTTCAGTTGGTAATAATGATAAAATAGGCTATACGCCATTTACATCGCTAATCATGCATTAAACCAAACATAACAATTCTGTTGACTTTTTCGGAAGAAGTTTGACTCGATAAACGACCTAGTTAGGATTCGAATTAGTGAGTGCCCTTTTAGGGGTTTATCAACCATATAAATACCAACTTATAACAACCTTTGATTCGACTAAACTCTGGACCGATTATTTATTATCGAAAAGTCAAACCGTAGTTACGACGGTTTGATTTCTAGGCCAAAAACTAAGCATAAAGGAATTAGGAAAGGTTAAACATACTTACACACAACTAATGGATGATATGGAAAGCTTGGATCAGTTCTTGAGCTCTTGAAAATGTCCAGAAGATGAAATGTTCATGTATGTGCAAAATGTGGCTTTTTATAACAACTTCAAACATCACGGATGATCAACAAATAGGTCTATGGGTGTTACCAAGTGATCAACATGTGTCCTACATGCTAAATACCACCTTAGACAAGCCCATGGAATGGAAAAATGGCATTTAAGTCGGTTTAAACATCAACACACAGCTGTACATAACATTCTGTTCAGACAAGGCAGTCGCGTAGCGCGACTGCCGGGGCCTATCTGCTCGCGCTACGCGAGGGTGAAGAAGACCAGCCCAACAAGTTTCCATTATTTGCATTTCAGTCCCTGGTCCTTCTAAACATCGCTTTCACTTGGTTTCTTGCATAAAGGGGCTTTAATATTGACATATAGGGGCTTTAAGACTTATACCATCTTTGTGAAGTCCTCGGGTAACTTTGTGATTACCCGAAAAGCCCTAATTTTCAATGTTGGCGATTCTAACCCTCACACACGGATTTTATCATAACTTTCTCATACGGTAACGAAACTTGGTGAAATTTTTATGGTGCATTCTTGTGAGCATATTTAATCGTTACAAGGCTTCGGGTTTGCTTAAAAGGTCACTCAGAGGTACATCTTAACATGTTGACACATTTAACCCCTGTAGTTTGAAATCTCTCACTTTCTTTCACAATTCGCTTCGTATGATCCATGATCCATTCGTTTAAGGTTATAAACCTCATGTAGGGTTATCGTAAAGTATATTTATTCATTGTTGACACTTTGAACCCTTATATTTACATAGTTTCATTGTTTGTCAACTTTAGTCCTTCAAGAACATTCTTTCATACGTTCAAAGGTTATGACACGTGTCAAGACATTATAGGACGTAAATTTTCGGGGTGTTACATCCTCACCCCCTTAAAAGAAATCTCAACCTCGAGATTTGTTAAAGTAAAGGAAGTATTTTCTGCCTTTATATTGGGCTTAATCTTTCCTGGTACTCTTGAGTCTCTATGGCATCCCAATTGGCCTTAATAATAAGTACATGTATCTTTTTGGAGCTTCTAATCCTGTCGATCCACAATCGACACAGGTTGCTTATCATATCATAAATCTGTATATCCTTATGTGATAGTGCTTCTTGACTTATTGGCGGAACACCTCTTTCCGTCACTAGTGGGCAATGTATTGCGATTTCCGCCAAGCTCCTTAAATAGGTTTTAGCTTACAAGCTACTTGATCTTGATACATTCGATTTCCTTCGAATGATTCTATATATATTCAGAGCTTAACTAGCCGGATAATTTAACAGATTTGGCACACCCTTTCTGGGTGATATCTATTGTTGAACCTTATTCCTAAATCAAGAATTTTGGAGGTTTGCTATTTTCATAACTCCTCGATTTCTTGCCATATACTGGCAACCTACAATCGACTTTGGATTTGTATAATCTTATTTGTTGTCCCCCAGGCAACTTTCAGATTTTGATAATTGGACTTACCAATTCTTTATCTAACACTAGACATTTAACATTTCATCTACACAAGGTCTCCAAGGAGTAGCCTTTATACTTACATATCCATATTTATAGAAAAACTTTATTTTTAAGGTGAGATGGTTATTCCAACCACTGCTTAGCTAATGTGTAGGGAATAGCTAATCCTTGCCGTTAGTCGAACAGATCGACGATCCTGGACAGTTGATGGCAAATTCTTAATCGTTACCTAATTAGGGTGGCGGTGATAATGCATAAGCAAAATGAACCGTCTTTCATACTTGATTATACCGGATTTCCAGGATATTGAGTTAGGCTAAAAGAATCTCCTATCTTAATAATTTACTTAATCAGGTTTTCGGTTATTCCATAATCAATAGGGAGTTCTTACAACACTCTAACCCAAAGAGGGATGTTAATCTTAACTCTACTTGCCTCTAGGGAGGTAAACAGGGTAAACTTAGGTGAAGATAATCAAGGTACAAGGAGGTTACAGAGATTTCCATTTCTCAGGCTCCAGTTCACTCATCAACGCTTGTGTCTAATAAGTGACACATTCATGTTATGAGTCCACATATTCCGTTACCAAGGAATATTTATTTGGATAGTTCTATTCTGGATATCTTCTTTGAATACTACTAGTCGACTTTGGTACCATATGATCATTGAGATATCTCAGGGGTTCCATGCATTAAACCTCCATACTGATCAGGCCTGGAAGTAATCTATGGGACTCACTAGGATACACCAATCCTCATATGGCACTTTTATCAAACATAGTTTGGAATTCGCAGGCGATAAAAAGAATGAGAAGAAAAAAAATAATAATAATTAAAATAACATATGTTGTCGTACTTTATGCAGAGAAAGAGTGCTCTTAGATTTTCGGAAGGATTCCTTGCCGATCTATAAGAATTGGTTACTATGGTCTCCTTAGTAGCTATACCTTGTGGATGATAATAAAATTTTGCTAAGTTTATGGTTCATGAAGATTTATTATTTCCTGTATAAAGAAAAAAAAACAGGACACTTAACGGAAATTATTATTGATAATTGATAAGGAAGTTTATTGTACAAGTGCTTATAATTAATTAGAATGGAAATTTTTCACAAACTAGGCACCTAGCTCAGTTGGCTAGGCGCGCGAAAGGGTGCGGCCGGCCTAGACCCAGGTTCGATTCCGGGGACGGCCAGTTCCACCATTTTTTTATGTTTAATATTAATTACTCGTACGAATACGTGTAATTATGAGAGTGGTCTCATACGGAGTCTTGATAATTAATTGCTTCTTAACACTCACAATATGGGCTTGATTTTTGAGGCAACCAAACCTTTCCTATTACTATATAAAGTCCTCTTATTAACGCAACAAGGACAGCGGAGAAGAGTAATTCCTAATGGATATTAAATATCCATTTAATATTGCTGCAGTAGTCTCTGAGGTATTATCGACCAAAATTTTTACTTCATACTTAACGCTTAGAGTTTTAGCAGGCAGATTTAAAGATTTACAATATCTATTGTCTACAAGAGACCTATCTGAACCTGTATAAAAAGTACTCTAGCTTATACATCATTTACAAGAAAGGTACCTGTGCTAACGTTGTCATCCTGGACGGCTTCCCTTGCATCCATTCTGAAGACCCTCGCATTGATCTTCTTGCCTCCCTCGGGCTTTTTAGCGTACTTAGGGCAGTTGGTCTTAATGTGCCCCTTATCATGGCAGTTGAAGCATGTTGCATCCTTTATCTTCTTGCACTCTATCGTCTTGTGGTCTTTAGACTTGCATAACCCACATGCAGGTGATCCTGATTTAGACTGGGTCTCAAGCCTGCATTTTCCAAAGTGGCGTTTTTGGCAAGTCGAGCACCTTGGCTTTCCCTCTGTTCGCTGATTACCCTTGTTAGATCCAGACTTAATTGCTTTTCCCTTGGCAGCCGTAGGGCAATTAGTACTAATATGGCCCTTTTTGCCACAGCCATGACAGGTCGCATCTTCCAATTTCTTGCAATCCAAGGCCTTGTGACCCTTGGTTTTGCAAATTCCACATAAATTAGTACGTGGGTCGATTGTGCATTTTCCAACATGTTGCTTCCTGCAGATCTTACATCTGGGTTTTTCACATGACTGTCGGTTGTTTTTCAATCCCTTGCATTCATGGGTCTTGTGATTCCTCTCTTTACAGATACCACATCCCCTGATCTGTTCATATATACATTTACTGAAGTGCCTCTTCTTCCCGCAAATCTTACATTCGGGTTTAGCCTCCTTTGGCTTGGACTGGTTATAGTTTAAACCGGTCTTACCCTTTTTACAAATTTGCATTGGGGTATTATTGCCCTTTCGCTTGTGATCCTTCAGTACACGATCTACAACGTTATTTATGGCTGTATTTAACACAGCCTTTAACTCGGTGCTCGTTATGTTCAGTCTTACATCATCATTCTGATCAACTGGGCGATTGTGAGCTTCAGAGGGGTCAGCCATGGTGAAGCTTTGAGGCTACAAACCAAGAAGTAATAATTTGCTTTAAGTATATGGCGAATTGTCGAATTTAATGACTAATTAGCCATGGTGTAAATAAACCATATAGGCCAATAGATAGTCCTTAAGTTAATTGATTATAAACCATCCTTGGCTTGTAAACAGAATATAATCCTTCATATTTATTAGACAGGGGACATAAATCACGACTGTCAATGTCGTATTGACATTTTATATAGCACAAGAGCTTGTTCCCAAGGACTCTTGATGGCACAGGGGCCTTGTCATTAGGGAAAAATCTAAAACATGATCGATGATTCCTTTGGATCGGAAAATTCCATAGTTCATTGTCTTGACAAGACTTTATGAAATAATAACTATCTTTTCATATATACACCTTTTCCCATAGGTACACATCCCAAATGGATGTTTTGATGCGTACATCATGCTCGACGTTCACCAGTCATGATTCCTATTGATCACTTACACTAGCTAAGAGATATGGAAAAATCTTAATATAGGGATGACTAGTGTGATTTTATCATATCACTGTTGTCGGGAGTGTTAACACATTTTAAAGTGTTAACAATGATCTGAATCTCTTTTTAACCAGGTTTTACCATCTTAGCAAGGTCTACAATAACATTCAAGCTAGGTCAAACCTTTTAAGATTCTCTTTTAATATTTAAACTGACTGGAAGAGAATGGTATTTATCTTATTCAGGATGCTCACTTATTAATCCTAAATTATAAGTTAGTAATAGTACAAAAGGCTTAGTCAAGTAGACGAGTTTAATTTATAAGCCATGATTTCAGAGAATCAAAGCATTTAGGTTTGAACATAGTTCATTATCTTTCCTGGACAGAGAGTCAAAGACTACTACTGTCGTTGTCAAATTGACGATACAATATGGCCCGTAGGCGGATCAAGTGACATTACAAAACGATGTTTTTTAGAAATTAATAATCATCACACTGATGATTGTAGTCATGATAATATTGATCATATTGACTATGAGGCTTGGGCAAAGCCCACTACCTTAGATAGGAACCCTAAGAGTTACAACTGTCATTGTCGTATTGACAATATTATAAAGTATAGCCAGTAGGCACTTCATCACTTAGGATGTCAATAATATGATCATCATATTGATGATATTAGTAATGATCACATTGATCATATAGATTAATAGGCTTGAGCATAGCTCACTACCATAGACAAGGAATCATAAAGATCACAATGTCAGTGTCTCAGATGGACAATACGTTATAGCCCGTAGGCACCTCCCTTCTAAGGGATGGTTATAATATGATCAGCTTATAGGATGATATAAGCTATGATTTCTAAATCAATAGACTAGATACGAATATTGGAAAAATCCATTATAAAAAAAAATAAAAGTACAGAGTTGCCCTAAGTGGGACTTGAAAAGAATAATGTTGTCCTCGAAGGGACTGAAAAGGTAAATACGTCCTTATAAGGATTATTGAGGAAATGATCTTCAGCAAAGGAGTTTCTTCTTCATTCAATTCCTGAATGCTTTCTCCTTGGTTGCACGTTTCATCCTAGCCGCTGTACGAAGGTCAGCAATATAAGGCTCTGGGTGTGGAGAATTCCTATTACGGTTTCTTCGCTTGGCGACGTATCCAATATATAAAAGTTGGAAGTAAAATTCCCAGATGAGGATTGAGAGTATTCCTATGTTAAGTCTAGACTCAGAAGGTCAAGGAATGTGCAAATGTGTCATTGAGATTAAACACAAAAGATAGTGTTTAATTCACTCAATGTTGGCTCTGATACCAACCTGTCACACCCCAAATTTCCACGTGTTACCGGTGGGCCCGGTAGGGGAGTAACGTGACGTGGTTGGCAACATCATAGTCAAACAACACAATATATAAATGCACAGCGGAAGCAAAAGTATAAATATATTACAATCCGTAATAGTGTAACATCAAAGTATTACAACGGAAGTAAAGGATCCACAGGCGGATCGCAAATAAAATAACATGGTTCAACAGACTTTAGGCATCTAAGCTTGCGAGACTCTTTATTGATGCTAGGAGTAGCCAGCCAATTCCAATTAGTACCTGCACTTAGCCTTTTTGGAAAATACGTCAGTTTACACTGGTAAATACAATCAACTGACTCATTTTGAAAAGAGTTTAAGAAAATGATTGTTTTGAATGCACATGGCACAAATAATATTTTATAACTTGGGATAATTATTTAAATATATAATACTTGTAGGGATTTACATGTTCCTTATGCGTTCAGTAGCCCGGATCGAGCCGGGTTAAAGATTAATCGACACACCACTATAATTAGGAGACACCAACGGCGTACGCCTACGCCGGGTGCTGAGGTCGTGGCCATTCGTAGAATGATGCCAGGGATATCCGGGACAACGGTCATTAACCCCCCAAAGGCTTTAAGTAAACAAAACAATATTAAACGAGACGTCTCAATACTTTCATTATCATTCATTCAATCAAAGATTCAACGTCCCGACCAAGCGGTATTTTATATACCGTACCCCAAGCCCGTATAGGGAAATAAGTTAAAAGTATTTACCTGAGCTTAAATATAAATTCAATCCCAGCCGTATCAAATCAGCAAATACAGATAGCTTTTACTGAGCTCCTAAATCTGGAACGAAGGTTTTTAATAACCTATTAGAATCCTAACGGGTCTTTAATTAAGCCTTGACTTAGACCGGTTAGTTTTCAAGAGGGAGATACGGTTCGTACGCACGATTAAGCGAAGACCGGATAGAATGTGATTTAGACCCGACAAGTTTGAAGACTTGTTTAATATGGGTATATGATACATATTCTGGATTTTGAGATAAAACCGTTAAGGTTTGACCCGTTTCGGCTAATTTATGTAAACTAGTTACATAAACCAAACCGAACGCGCATGAAGTGTAACGGGTATCCGTAAGAGTCCTAAACAGGTTTCCTAAGTTAACACACCTTAAATAAGTTGTGATATCAGTAGGATATCACCCATGATGCCCAAAACGAGTTTAATCTCTTTATAAGCCCCGCAGGGGCATTTTGGTCATTTTAAAGATTATAAAAGGGTTTATTAAGTTTCTGTGAACCGGGTCTGAATACATCAGTAAAATAGTTTATTTTAATAGGTTATAACATTTGGTTATAAGTCTTATATGTCAAAATAGTTTTAAACCCAAACTATGCGTGTAATACGCGTATAAAGCCGTTTTAAGCGACGTACGGTTTAAAATACGATTCTGAGTTTTCTGATCAATTAAACAGGCTCAAAACACTCCATTTATTATTTAAAATCAGTAGCAATTGGATTGGCGTTAAAAGGATTTGTAAAACTCATTTTATGGCCTAAAAGGGCATATTCGGTATTTACCGAATTAAGGCGCTAATCCAAGCTTATGATCAGTTTAAAAATAATTAAAAATCTTTGAAAATCCTAAAATATTATTTAACCTCAGTGGGTAAAAGATTTGGTGTCAAAACTGAGTTTAGATAGGTTTTACGCTAATGGCGCCGTTTAATTAATAAACATGTTTATAAATACGTCATTAAGCATAACTCCTAATCTAGACTTCCGATTGACGTGAAATTTTGCAGACATGTTCAATAATCAGTATTAAAGACTTTTGCACTTTTACATTTTCTAAAATCTCGTTCTGCGGTCATAAGGGCATTACGGTCAATATTTAGGCGTTTATCGGAAACATCGGACGATTAGGGATTCGAGTGGTATAAACGCAGAAGCTTATACACACATGCAACTAGGTCCTAATGGGACCCTAAGGCATGTCTAAATCTATTTAAACCGGGTCAGAACTGAGGTCAAAGCAAAAGTCAAACTTTTGCGTCTCTCGGTTCCGAATCGGTTCAAAACATAAAGTTGTCGAATCAAGCAAGCGTATACAAGTTTTTATACTTATTTTCAGTTGGTAATAATGATAAAATAGGCTATACGCCATTTACATCGCTAATCATGCATTAAACCAAACATAACAATTCTGTTGACTTTTTCGGAAGAAGTTTGACTCGATAAACGACCTAGTTAGGATTCGAATTAGTGAGTGCCCTTTTAGGGGTTTATCAACCATATAAATACCAACTTATAACAACCTTTGATTCGACTAAACTCTGGACCGATTATTTATTATCGAAAAGTCAAACCGTAGTTACGACGGTTTGATTTCTAGGCCAAAAACTAAGCATAAAGGAATTAGGAAAGGTTAAACATACTTACACACAACTAATGGATGATATGGAAAGCTTGGATCAGTTCTTGAGCTCTTGAAAATGTCCAGAAGATGAAATGTTCATGTATGTGCAAAATGTGGCTTTTTATAACAACTTCAAACATCACGGATGATCAACAAATAGGTCTACGGGTGTTACCAAGTGATCAACATGTGTCCTACATGCTAAATACCACCTTAGACAAGCCCATGGAATGGAAAAATGGCATTTAAGTCGGTTTAAACATCAACACACAGCTGTACATAACATTCTGTTCAGACAAGGCAGTCGCGTAGCGCGACTGCCGGGGCCTATCTGCTCGCGCTACGCGAGGGTGAAGAAGACCAGCCCAACAAGTTTCCATTATTTGCATTTCAGTCCCTGGTCCTTCTAAACATCGCTTTCACTTGGTTTCTTGCATAAAGGGGCTTTAATATTGACATATAGGGGCTTTAAGACTTATACCATCTTTGTGAAGTCCTCGGGTAACTTTGTGATTACCCGAAAAGCCCTAATTTTCAATGTTGGCGATTCTAACCCTCACACACGGATTTTATCATAACTTTCTCATACGGTAACGAAACTTGGTGAAATTTTTATGGTACATTCTTGTGAGCATATTTAATCGTTACAAGGCTTCGGGTTTGCTTAAAAGGTCACTCAGTGGTACATCTTAACATGTTGACACATTTAACCCCTGTAGTTTGAAATCTCTCACTTTCTTTCACAATTCGCTTCGTATGATCCATGATCCATTCGTTTAAGGTTATAAACCTCATGTAGGGTTATCGTAAAGTATATTTATTCATTGTTGACACTTTGAACCCTTATATTTACATAGTTTCATTGTTTGTCAACTTTAGTCCTTCAAGAACATTCTTTCATACGTTCAAAGGTTATGACACGTGTCAAGACATTATAGGACGTAAATTTTCGGGGTGTTACAACCAATGACTGTGATCTTGTTCTTTGTTTGGCCAATAACAAATTTTAATGGTTTTTTTTATATAAATTCTATTTTACACCCTCTTTAACATAATGACCACATCCTCACTACACTCATTTTAGAAAACGCCCCATAATGCTCCATTGCTGACTGAGCTGCCACATGGCACAAAACGCTTAAAGATAGGGTGTTAACCACTACACATGTTCTTATTTAGATTAGAGGTCAACTGAGTAATATAAATGATTATTTTCGATTCAATAACAAATTAATGGTTGAATTTGTCAACATTTAGGATAAGTGTTGGATTGATACATGATGGTGACTAGATAATTTGTTGACCTTTACAATTTATGATTGATAAACATTTCCACGGGTTCGTTTTCTATATTTCTTTTCAATTTGTCTCTACATAACAATGGGCGTTTATCATCCTTTATATCGTAAAAAATCATAATCTAAACCGTTGTTAGTATTTAATGATATTTTAACATTATTTGTCAAATCAAACTATTGAAAATTAAATTAAACCAAACAGAACTCTTACTAACGGTTTGATTTTACAAATATGCTTATTGGGCTTTTATAACAAAAACATAGAGTAAATTACGATTTTGACCCCTATGGTTATATTACTTTTACCTTTTTAGCCTAAAAAAGAATTTTTTTAACATCTGAGCCCTCAACGTCTTTTTTCTAACATTTTTGGCCCACAACGTTTTTTTTCTAACCATTTTGGCCCCTAAAAGTAAATGGATTGGGTTAGTGTTAGGGGCCAAAAGGGTTAGAAAAAAAGACGTTGGAGGCTCAGATGTTAAAATATTTCTTTTTGGGCTAAAAGGATAAAAATGATATAACTACAGAGGCCAAAATCGTAATTTACTCTATAAAATACAATTAAATTAAATAAGTTGTACAACAAAAGGATTAGATAGAATGCTCTATTTCTTACCAGATGTTATGGGTAACTTGACCTCGTTCTCGTTAACACGTCATATCTTATTCAAGACGATATGCATACAATTGAAATCATCTTCATATCATGAATAAGGAGGTGGATTTTTGTAAAGCCCCAAATTATATAAACAAGTGATATTCCTCGCGTTTCAGGGATTAAGTCGGTATCAATTTGGTTCGTTATAGTACCTGCACTCGATATAGTAATTGAAAGAGAAACACTACATCGATCGAAAAAAAACACATATCGATATGGTTCCTATATATGTTGTTCAGTTGATATCTTTTCGGTTCACTTGCATTTTATGTTTATTTTATTTCAGTATTACGATATTTTTTTCATAACGGATATTCAGCCACTATTCGTACCAAGCCCAATAGAAACCAATTCAACAACATTTGTATCGGTACCAATATTTTTTATTTTTATTTTCATTTTATTTTTTTTGCTTTCAATAAACTGATAATGTATCGCTACCATATTGTACCGAACATCATCGGTACTGGTATACATTCCGTTTTATTGTTTCCTGTTTGATAATGGGTACTTTGATCGTATCTTAAAAGTTATATGAGAGAACAAAATATACTTAAATCAATTAAAGTAATAAACCAATAAAATAATAAAACCTTAGAAAAAACAATAAAAAAATAATTTGTTCCCCTCTTTTTATTTCAACATTACGATGTATATTTTTAAACGAATATTGTGTCATTATCATATCAAATTCAATCAAAACCGATTGAATAACATCTGTATCCGTATCAATATTTATTTTTAGTATTTTTTGCCTTTGATGAACTAATATCGTATCGCTACCATACCGTACTGAACAACATCAGTACCAATATACATTCATTTTTATGATTTCTTGTTTGATAACTGATACTTTGATCGTATCTTAAAAGTTATATAAAAATACATGTTTAAATCCATTAAACTAATAAAACAATATAATAATAAAACCTAGAAAAAAACAATATTCAAAAAAAAATGTTCATGAACACTTTCTATTAATATGTATAATATAATAATAATTAAATGTTATTTTGGATTAGTTCACAATGAAAAAGGTTTGTTAAAGGCCACAAGGGTAATTTACTAATTTACTTCTAAAACCTAATATGGAAAGAAGCAAGGGCATCCGTCATCCCCATTCTATTCATTTTTGCTAGAGTTTTAGAGGGAAAGAGATTGGGAGCTAGAACTCCACGCATAGATATGGTTTTGCACGGGGAAAACACCGAGGAGGGTTGCTTGTCCCTTGATCACATCGTTTTCAAGTTGAAAAGAAGGTTGTAGAAGTTGTTCGAGCTCTGTTTTGGTTCAAAGTCGATAAAGATCTTGTCGCGAGGGGTTATGCATAGGGACCTAGTGTACCTTGGTTTTAAAGTGTTTGGATGCATAAAGTGATCGATAATCTTGATGTGTTTTCAATTCACAACGTGACAGGCGCCATTCCAGCACTGATATTATAAGGTTCCAACAAAGAAGATAATAAGTATTCGCAACCTATGTTTTTGTAAAAAAAGTTATAGCATTACATAACTATAGGTATAGTATTCGTAATGATATAGCATTGTTATAATTAATATGGTATTTGCATAGATAGTATTCACTTATAGATTAGGTTAGTATTTGCATGAATAGTTTTCGTGAACTTATAGTTTTCACAGGAAAATAGTCTTTGGGAATGGTGTTGCGAACATTCTTTGGAATGGTAAAGCATACACATGCATACTTTCCATATACGAAAAGTTGACCATTTCACTTGTGAACCTTTTATTGGATTTGACTTAATTGATCGGACATCCGAAAGGGTCAATACATCAAGTTCATAATATACATAGCTATTTGCACAGATGAGTATCCACACTCCTCTTTGCAATATTGTTTTGGGACACTACACATACTTGATAAATTGTTTTTAAGTAAAGAATATTTTGATAAAAAAAGTAATAATACAGCTTCTAGCCTCATACGTGTCCGGAATGTGATGAAGAAACATGTGTAAAGTTAACATTCTTTGACTTACAAACCTGATATGCATAAAGTTTTCTTAAGTTAAAGTTAACTGATGAAATAATAAAGCATAAAGTGTCTAAATTATGCATATAGCATTGTTAAAGGCTAAACGACACTGATCGCATCTAAAGCTAACACCAGTGTTTAAAGTTAACACAAAGTCTCACAACAGAGTCTAAAGTTAACGTTGTAGTCATAAAAGCGTCTAAATTGACATCATGCCCAAGGATAAAGGGTCGGTGCCTTTGTGGCTTGCCAGTGGTTGTACAACTACATATAGTATAGTTATGTTACAATTTATAGTAAAGTGTCATATTATGAAATGTTATGTGATGTGATAATGTGCCCCATGTGTATGTTGTGATTGTTATTTGATATAGTTGCCTCATTAGACTAGACCTCACACTCATCGTAGCTGAGTTTAGTATGCACATCAAGTTAAACTATAGCCATAGGCCAGCTTGGGAGCTTGTGGATGTCTGGGCATTGTTTGAAGGCTTATTTTCCCCCATCCTAGACTTGCATCCTAGTTATGTTTTGTTTGTTTCAAACAATTATGTTTTTTTTTTTACTTTTGGGCATGTAATTTTCATTGTTGATACTGGTTGTACGAATGTTGTTTTCCACTGCTTATGGTTGAAATGATGGTTAAAAATACTAATTTCTAATGAGCAATTCCAACAAATGAGACCCCTGAGTTTAGGGAGTTTCAATTTTATGGTGAGTAGTTAAACTTCAGATAAACAAAATCCCGTAAGATCATTGATCATACTTTTAATACTATTCTAATATTCACATACGAGATACATATAGCACACTCATCCAATGTATGTGTTGTATGTGCTGAAGATCAACGGTTCAGTGAAAATGGGAACAAAGTTGAAAATTGAAAACCAAAGTAGTAAACACAACCACAATGGCAAACCCTTTTCATTAGAAGAAGAAAGACACATATATAATATATTCAAAAATCAATCAGGCGCGACTCGTCTCCTTCAATTCTTTGTATTGACTAAATCATGAATCATTTCCTTTAGCTCTTAGTATTAACTAGGGGTGGCAAAATCAACCCATACATTCAACTATGGGTTAGGATGGGTATTATTTTTGTAGTAGATGGGTTAAATTGGGTTAACAAGAATTGTTAAAAGGGTCAAGATGGGTAACTTTAAAAAAAATAACAAAATAACATATGAGTCTGGATGAGTTTTCTGGGTAAACTAAACCCTAAAAGTCTAAAACTGCGCATTCTTCTTTTTCTCATCTCTCAAGCCCAAATCACCACCATCCTACAACCTCCATTCCACCGCTTCTGCTCTGACCATCGCCGCCAGCCATGAAAAATGAATATTATGTAAGGTTGTGTGTTTATTTTCATTGGCTGGATGTGTGTATGGAAACTGAGGATTTCTAATTGCTCACCGAATTTGTTTTTGGAAAAGAAAATACAAATTCTCATCATTATTTGAGATAGGAATACTGTAAATTAATAATCGTAGTATGGCTAAGACATTGGTCATACTCATGTCGTATTCACACTTTTTTGCTATGTTGCCGTTTTGTCGATGTTTAGTTCAATTATCGTCCACGAATTTCATATGGCATATCGGTGGTACAATGACGGATTAAAATGAGATTATCAGATATTTATAGACTATTAGAAGAATTAGAAAAGTTAGAAAAAAAATTGATGCAGCGATGTTTCCGGTACGGTTTGGTACCGGTTCGATTCGGTACCGGCTGATTTGATGGTACCGGTTCGGTACTGGTACCCGGTACCAAATCAAGTTCATCGTGACGTACAATTCTCAAAAAGCACTGAACCTTTTTTTTATTTTTTAATTCTTTTTGATTTTTTATTTTTTAAAATATTTTTTTATTTTTTATTTATTTATATTTTTAGCTTATCATGCCCAAATCCATATTAACAAAAACCCATCTTAACCTAAATTCATCCTAACTCATTTTTTAATAAACTCATTCTAACTCAAACTCATCCTAACGCATCATACCCATCTTAAACATTACCCATAAAAATTTCTCGGGTTCAAGACAAGCATGAAATTAGCTTATACTCAAGCCCATAGCGAATGCACACATATGATAGGCCGATAGGGTGGGCATATGCCACCGTCCATCTAGCCCAAGTGACTACATATAATTATATTTTTTGTTTGAATGGCCCAACTTCACAAGTGCCAAATGCAAAAAAGAATTATTATTGGATATCCCAGACATTATACCTAGATTACCTTCCATTTTTATGACATTTGTCATCTTTTTTATCTATCAACATTCAACCCTACCTTTGACTTCATTCAATTCTTTTTATTTTATTTAAAAAAAATACTGATAAATAGTTATTAATTTTTTTATAAATAAACAAGGGTCGTAATCACCCGCGTGTTACGTCGTTACGTGATCAGAACTCGTTACATGTCGCACACCATAACAACCGATGAATAAATTTCTAAATTTAAACAAAATGATATTTAAATGTGTTAATTTTACTTGTGTTGTAGCTCGGCTCTGAAAATCTAAATTATAAGAAAAGATAAAACAATAAGGTAAATAACAAAGGTAAAGCAAAAGTAAACGTTAAAGAAAAACACAGGAATTCGGTTGGTTTTCATGCACTCGTTATAACAAACGAAAAAAAAAAGTTAAAAAATATGTCCAAAAGGATTCTACACGTGTTCAGTTCGTTGCAAAAATTTCAAAGGTTAACAGCGGTTTTTCCATAGCGTTATTGAGTTTTTTTGGTTAAAAAACTAAACTCAAAATAGCAAAAAAAAAAAAAAATAGGTGTAAATTAGCAAAACATTAAACTCAAAAAAAGAAAAAAGAAAAAAAAAGCTCAAGTTTATATCAACACTATTCCAATCTTTTAAGGGATGAAATGAGAATCTTTTTAATCGTCACAGACTCAGATATTAGTGTTAAACACGAAATGCATGTTGTGCGTAAGAAGTGGAGGCTGCTCGTGGTGTTGGTAGGGAGGTACGGCGGCAAGTGGTGGTTGTGACTATTCCGGTGGCGGAGGGGTGGGTGGTAGAGGGGTGGTGGTGCGGAGGTTGGATGGACAGGATTTGGTGTTTTTTTTTTTTTTTTTTTTTTTTTTTTAAATTAGGGTTATATGAGACTAATTTATTTGGACTAAAATGTACTTATGATTTTTATTATTTGTCACATATCTTTCTATTATTGCTTCTTACTTTTTCTACCCAAAACAAATTTCCTATTTCATCTTTTTTTCCTAGATAACAAATAACTAACATTTGATAAATTTAGGTTAAATGCAATTTTTTTTTGAAAATTGAACTTTATTAACAAACGAAAGCCACTCCATTCCTAAGGGAGAAATGGAGAACACGAAACCAATTACATAATCTCAAACTTACACCATGATACGAGCCAGCCCAGTAACTCAAGCCCATCGGATGTACTGATGCATAGGCCCAAGAGGCAGGTGGGGGTCCCTAAGAGATTGTTGGACTAAGTCATACGGTTCCTGATTCCATGCGCACAAACAGCCACGTTCACCATGATTTCCATTTTTAATTCTGCATGCATTTAGTAGTCTCCATAACTTGCATAATTTTAGTTTCCGTTCAACCATGTTCTCCTTGTTTTTAGTTGTTCTTTTCATGCATTTTATGTATTTAAGGTTTGAAGTTTTAATAAAAAAGATATCAGAAAATTGCCCCAAGGCTTGTCTCTTCTCTTCTAATTTTTCTTGGAGTCTGATCCACTTACGGATTGCTATCATTTGGTGCTTTCATTGATATCAGAAAATTGCCCCAAGGCTTGTCTCTTCTCTTCTAATTTTTCTTGGAGTCTGATCCACTTACGGATTGCTATCATTTGGTGCTTTCATTCCCGAATCGCCTCCTCGCTATGCCGCCCCGCCGTGATCAAACGGAGGACCTCCCACCGACGGTTTCTGAGCAATTGTCTCAGTTAATCACCGCAACCAATTCCGCTTCCACCCACACGAACTCCCAACTTGCTGCCTTAATCGAGACCACAGCCAATTTGGTGAATTCCATCGCCAAATTATCTGAACACCTCTCCTCAGATACCCTCCACACCACTTCACCAAAGCTTAACGATGACGCATCCTCCTCATTAAACAATCGTCGTTCTAACCCTAAGCCGCCCAAGATTAATCTCCCATTATTCGATGGTACCAACCCACTAGGATGGATTTTTCAAGCGGAGAACTATTTTACTTATTACCGGATACCCCCCGAAGAACGGGTTGAACTAACCGTCTTCCACTTTGTTGGTGACGCGTTATCGTGGTATCAAAGCCTTCATAACAATGATTTGCTCGGCTCCTGGACCATGTTTAAAAGAGAAGTTGAATTACGCTTCGGGCCTTCGTCATACGAAAATCATCAGGCCTCGTTATTCAAACTTCGCCAAACAACCACTGTTACCGACTACCAAACCGAGTTCGAACGCATCAATAATCATGTCACGGGACTCTCTCGAGAAGCGTTGCGAAATTGCTACATATCAGGTCTTCGGCAAGACATTCAAAATGAGTTAGCTATTTTGAAACCACAAACCCTACATGAGGCTTGTGCCTTATCCAGAACAGTTGAAGATAAGCTGGGCCCCGTTTCAAAACCTAAACCACTTTCCTTTTCTAAAACTAATCCCAGCCCATGGACCCCACCCAATTATTCGCCCCCCACTACTACAAATCCTACCCATGCAAACCCTAAACCAACACAACCACCATTACTGCCGATGCCTCCTAAACTCTCTTCTTCCTTGCCGGTCACAAGACTCTCACCGGAAGCAATCGCTCAACGACGAAAGGACAGACTCTGCTTTAAATGTCCGGAGCGTTATTTTCCGGGTCACAAATGCTCACCGCCACAATTTCTCTTAATTGTGGATAATGAAGATGACGATCCTGAGCCAGTACCTACGATGACTAATAACGAGACACTAGACGAGTCCCCTCCACCAAAACTAATGTCCCTCTCCGACGCTGCTTTTTTTGGTATTTCCTCTAACCAAACATTACGTGTTACGGGATATATTTCAGGCAAACCGGTTCAGATTCTGGTAGACAGTGGTAGCACGCATAGTATCATTCAACCTCGGATCGCTTCTCAATTGCAGCTGTTAACCAAACCCATTGTCCCTTTTTCGGTGATGGTAGGCAACGGTCAATTCATACAGTGTACGGGCTACTGTCCGGACGTTCAGTTTCAGGTAAAGAAAACTCAGTTCCAGATTCCTTTTTTTATTTTACCAGTTGAAGGAGCCGATGTTGTTCTCGGTATTTCATGGCTTAGCACTTTGGGTCACCTCACGGCTGACTTCTCGATCCCGGAAATTTCGTTCATTAAAGATGGCAAACCATGTACCTTGACCGGAGAACCTCTAACTCGACAGGTGACACCAAGCTCTCTTACCACTTTACTCAAACATAACTCCATTGCATCATTGCACACCATGCATATTCACCATGCCATTAGTCCAGCCAATGATAACCCCATGCCAACCCATACTGACCCTACAATTCACAAATTACTACAAGACTTCGAACCACTTTTTCGGCCTACCCATACCTTTCCCCCAAACCGAACCCATGACCACCACATACCACTCTCCAATGATTCAACTACTGTTAATGTGAAACCATACAGGTATCCCCACTTCCAAAAAAAGATTATGACTAATTTGATCCAAGAAATGTTGTAAGATGGAATTATACAACCCAGCCACAACTCGTTTTCCTCACCGGTCCTCTTAGTAAAAAAGAAAGATGGATCGTGGCGTTTTTGTGTTGATTATCGAGCACTTAACGCGGTTACCGATCGTGATCGTTTCCCAATTCCAACAATAGACGAGTTATTAGATGAGCTACATGGAGCGACCATCTTCTCCAAGATCGATTTACGGTCCGGTTACCACCATATTCGGGTTGCACCTTCGGATGTCCACAAAACAGCATTTCGAACGTCCGATGGCCATTACGAATTTCTCGTTATGCCATTTGGCCTAACAAATGCACCGTCTACTTTTCAAGCGGCCATGAATGACCTTTTCCGTCCTGTTTTACGCCGGTTCGTCTTGGTTTTTTTCGATGACATACTCGTCTACAGCAGCTCCAAAGAACAACATTATGAGCATTTAAAGTTTGTCTTTCAACATTTGCGATCCAACCGCTTTCAAGCCAAACCTTCTAAATGCGTTTTTGCTGTACATGAAGTCTCTTTTCTAGGTCACCGAATTTTGAACAAAGGTGTCGATCCAGAAAAAAAAAAGATTGAAGCGATTCAAAAGTGGCCACAACCGGTTTCTTTTACAACTCTACGCGCATTTCTCGGTCTCACCGGGTATTACCGTCGCTTTGTCCAACATTATGCTCGTATTGCAGCTCCTTTAACGGACATTCTCAAGCAAAAAGAATTCACTTGGAGTGATCAAGCCGAAACAGCTTTCAAAGAATTGAAGTCAAGTATGGAAAAGTTAATTACTTTGACTCTCCCAAATTTTTCTCAACCCTTTGAAGTAACAACAGATGCATCCGGTTTTGCCATTGGCGGTGTACTATCACAGCACAGCAAGCCCATTTCATTCTTTAGTAAAAAGTTGTGCCCAACAATGCAAGCACAATCAACTTATGTGAAGGAACTGTTCGCAATCACGGAGTCGGTAAAAAAGTTCCGCCAATACCTTCTTGGTCGCCGTTTTATCATCTACACCGACCACCACAGTTTGAAGCATTTATTAACCCAAACAATTCAAACGCCAGAGCAACAAAAATGGGTTACCAAACTGTTGGGGTACGACTTCGAAGTCCGTTATAAACCGGGTAAAGAAAATCATGTAGCCGATGCCTTAAGCCGGGTCGATCAACCGACGATCATGTCCATTTCACATCCGACTGCCGTCTGGTTATCGCAGATTAGAGACTACTTTCAGAATCATGAAACGGGTCAGCAATTGATGAAGGCGATTACTAAAGATCCTTCTTCATTTCCTCATCATGCAATAAGGGAGGGATTGGTATACGTACATGGTAAAATTCTTGTCCCAACTATTCCGGCAGTTCGTGAAAACCTTCTTCAAGAATTCCACTCCTCTCCATTAGGAGGCCATGGTGGAGTTACAGCAACGGTTAAGAGGCTCACTTCGACTTTTTCATGGTTGGGTATAACGAAAGATGTTGCATCCTTTGTTCGGTCATGTCAAGTTTGTCAAGCAACCAAATCACCAACACACAAACCGTATGGATTGTTGCAGCCCTTGCCAACCCCGGAAGCTCCTTGGGAGGATATATCATTGGACTTCATCACGAACCTCCCACCTTCAAACGGGAAGACGGTCATTTGGGTTGTCGTTGATCGCCTATCAAAGTTCGCGCATTTTGTAGCCCTATCGCCCAACTACACTGCACTCTCTTTGGCTGCCATATTTATGCGAGAAATCTATCGTTTGCATGGTCTTCCTAAGACCATTGTGTCGGACCGCGACCCTTTGTTCATCAGCCGTTTTTGGACAGAACTTTTCAAGCAGATTGGTACTAAACTGTTGCATTCTAGTGCCTACCACCCACAAACCGACGGCCAAACAGAGGTCGTGAACCGATGCCTTGAATCGTACTTAAGAGCTTTCGTGATGGACGGACCTTCAAAGTGGCACAGGTACTTGTATTTGGCTGAGTACTCCTACAACACTAATTATCATTCATCCATAAAGATGTCTCCATTTAAGGCTGTGTACGGGCGAGAAGCGACAACGATCCACGATTATCATCCGGGAACAAACAAGGTCGCCTCAATAGACTCCTCTTTGATTGAACATCAGCGGCTAATCTCTTCTTTGCAGAAATCCATTGAAGAAGCAAAAGCAAGAATGATTACTCAAGCGAACAAACACCGCCTGGAAAAAGAATTTAACGTCAACGATATGGTGTTTTTGAAGCTTCAAAAGTACATGCAACACTCCATACGAGCACGCCAATCGCAGAAATTATCTCGTCGGTTCTATGGTCCTTACAAAATAATTGAGCGCATTGGCAATGTAGCTTATCGACTACTTTTACCCGACGGCTCCAAATTACATCCGGTATTTCACGTTTCCTTGCTGAAACAAAGTGTTGGTGACTCAAGTGAGCAAAAGGGCAAATTGGATGAGTTCGATATCAGTGATGCACAGCTACTGCCAGAATCCGTTGAGGACTCTCGTTTGGGCCAGCTGGGTCAACAACAGCTTTTGATTAAATGGGCTAAATTACCAATTGAGGAAGCCACATGGGAAGACCTTGACTTAATTAAACAAAAGTTCCCACACTTCAACATTGAGGACAATGTTCTATTTGAGGAGAGGGAAGTTGATACGAGCCAGCCCAGTAACTCAAGCCCATCGGATGTACTGATGCATAGGCCCAAGAGGCAGGTGGGGGTCCCTAAGAGATTGTTGGACTAAGTCATACGGTTCCTGATTCCATGCGCACAAACAGCCATGTTCACCATGATTTCCATTTTTAATTCTGCATGCATTTAGTAGTCTCCATAACTTGCATAATTTTAGTTTCCGTTCATCCATGTTCTCCTTGTTTTTAGTTGTTCTTTTCATGCATTTTATGTATTTAAGGTTTGAAGTTTTAATAAAAAAGATATCAGAAAATTGCCCCAAGGCTTGTCTCTTCTCTTCTAATTTTTCTTGGAGTCTGATCCACTTACGGATTGTTATCACACCATTTTCTCCAATCTACAAAAATGGACTTTTGCCTATGCTTGAACCATAAGTACCCCATAGCCTTAATATCCGCCACTATATCCATCGCATTAACCTCTTTGTCTTCAAAGATTCTTTCATTTCTTGCCTTCCAAATCCTCCAACAGGTTATAATCACGATCCCACGGAACACCTCCTTTCTTTTAGTCGACATGTTACAGTACTTATGGAGTTCCAACAAGTCTTTCACTGTGAAAGCGAAAATGTGAGGAGCACAACACCATTGAGAGATAGCATTCCAAACTCTAGCAGCCATGTTACAAGCTGTGAAAATGTGAACCGCCGTTTCTTCATGATCTTCACAAAAAACACAACTGACACCTTCTATGTTAATGTTCCGTTTCCTTAACGCCACCTTCGTAGGTAAGCGCTCCATCTCTGCCCTCCACGCGAAAATATTACATTTGGCCGGGATCCATTTACACCATTCTAATACATAATAACCAACCTGATGACAGGCAAGCTGAATTTTTCTTTTGACACTACCGACCGAAAATATCCCATCTCTATCGCCTCGCCATTCCCACTTATCTTGCCTTCCATTTAGCACTATACTATTCAACAAAGCTTCACAATTCTCTATTTCCAGACACTCTTCTACGGAAGATGGCTGCCGCTTCCATTTCCACTGCACATGAACCGACCCATTTTCCTCCATCATTAGATCAGCTACTGTACATTGTTTGTCATCGGCTAAGTTGAATATGTGAGGGAATAACTCCTTTAATCTACCATTAATGACCCAAACATCCATCCAAAAATGGATATTTCGTCCGTTTCCCACAACACCACAGATCATGCCATCTATATCGACTCCCGTGTCTTTAATTTTGTTGCTGCTCTGCAGAATTTTCGACCAAACCCCAATAAATCTTTTATTAACAGAAAACGCTTCCCATCGTGTCCGATTGTTATGAATACCATCCACCACTTGTTTCCAAAGAGAGCCGTCTTCATTTCTATATCTCCATAGCCATTTCGAAAGCAATGCATCGTTACAGTGACCGAGCTTAGACAACCCCAAACCACCCTTCTTTTTCGGAAGAGAAACCCTTTCCCAAGAGACCCATGACATCTTCTTATTATCTGCGTTTCCACCCCACAGGAATCTTTTTATCAAAGATTCTAGAGTTTGGATAATACAAACCGACGCTTTAAATAAGGAGAAGTAATATGTGGGTAAGCTCTCCATAACTGATTTAATCAATACTACTCTTCCTTCCACCGAGAGAGTAGCAGCTTTCCAACGAGATAGACGATTTCGAAAAACTTCAATTAGTGTCGTTCATTGTGCTTATAAATTGAGTATTAAAATTTGAAATCATTGAGATGGCGCAGTTCTTTTCTGAACGAGAATTTAATATTCATGATCACAATTATTATTTTCCTGAGGGGCAAATTATTTTTGAACGTGACTCGTTCTTCCCCTTTAGTGTTTTTTATTATCATCCAAATTAAAGAGATAAATAAGGCATGGTATTGGCATTGATTTCTTGAATGCATGCATAATTTTTGTTGTAGAAGTAAATGAACTGCTCAATGTTACTAATGAAGATGTAATCGAGCGTTACCAGAAGATGAAAATGTGTAATCGAGGTAATTTTATATCAAGGGTTTTTTTTACATATTTCTCCTTAAGGCTTATTACATATTTACCCAATTATTAAAATCAATTACACATATTTCCTCTTCCTAAACTGTATATATTATATATTCTTTCTTTTATTAAAATTACTCTTATTGAATTAATATTTTACCCTTAATGAACTTATTAAATGACTATTTACATATTTCCACATTTTAATATGTAATATGTAGACATGTTTTAAAAGCATCTTGAAAGTTCTTAATTTCAAATAATAACGCTATATGTGTCTTCAACAAGGCCCTGCACTTTTTGCGCAAGTTTTTCACACTTAAGAATACACCAATATTCAAGAATACATGAAATTCAAACTGATAATCAACATTCTTTCAACTGTATTAGACATGGGGATATCCTATCTCTAGTATACTCATGACCTATACATGAAATTCAAACTGATAATCAACATTCTTTCAACTGTATTAGACATGGGGATATCCTATCTCTAGTATACTCATGACCTATGACAAGGCGTTCTTACGTTTTTTGAGACCCTAAGCGAACACGAAATGAAGGTCTTTTTGTAAAATTATTCCTTTGAAATATTTAGTAACAAAACTATACTCCTTTACCTGGAGTTGGGACCAACAATTATATAATACGATCTAAGAACTATCAGATGGTAGGATAAGTATGGTATAGAATGGAATATTTGACTTTTTCTGGTCAACATAAGAAGAAATTTCATCTTAAAATTTTTCCATTAGGACCTTAAGTGAAAGTTTTTGAGTATTAGCTGAATACTCGTATGATGAAACTTTTGCAACATATTTACCTAAATAATATAAGTAGTGCATGAAGAGAGAACAAATAATAAAGCGACATCAATGAAGTGATTTGAGGTTTAATCGGAAGGCGTGCACGACAAAAGTAACGGTAGCAAACATGGAATGATACTCAATACTCAAGTTAAGTACGAATATGTGAGTATGAATTAGTAGTCTCATTGCGACAGCGATAGCGATACTGTAACTTAATATTTATGATAAAGAAATGACCATATTCTAATTTTTGTATGATTATGAAAGTAATTAGAAGACATGTTAAGGATAACATATCAAGAATGATTTATGAGTAAAAGTAAGAGTGATCGGTCTATCATGATTAATAAATGTATGAAAGCATTTTGCTTAATACAAGAGATAGAAACAAAGATATGATTACGTTGGTTCATAAATAAAGCTCATTCGAATAAGACACGAGTGAATTCGTGCCATAGTATGCATAGTGGATGAAATGAAGGAATGAGCATTCGATAAGTAAAGGTAGTAAGGGGGTAGACTTGTAACGCCCCAAAAACCGGAATTGAAATTAATAAAATTTTTTCTTACTTTGCGTTACGAGATAAAATAACTAAGTTACGTAACTTAGTTATTAACATAAAGGTTGGATGGTTGGAAATGAGAGTATTGGGTTCAAATAACCAAAAGCCTAGTTAGAGGGACTAAAAGTGGCATTTGGGACAAACTTTATAAAAAATCAGGTTTTTAATGTGGGGAATATGTATATGTCGACATATACATATACACAGAAAGAAGAAAAAAAAAAGTTCTCCCCACAACCCTCTAAATCAAGGCAATTGGAGAAGGATTTGAAGCTAAAATCAATGCATGAATTAAGATCCTTCACCATCTAACTTTAATAGACATGTGGTAAGTTGTAGAATTCAATTTGGTGGTTTTTCATGAAGTGGGTTATGATCAATCCATGAATTTGTATGAAATTAAGCATGAATATATGTTAGAATGACCATATAGGACATGAATTATGCAAGACTTTAAGTAATTTGATGTTTTGTTATAAAACCCACTTGTAGTGGTAAGGATGGTGATATGAATGAATTATCTATGTTCAATTCTTGTGTAATTTTGACCATAGGCATTTCAACACAAAATGCATCATTTAACTTCGGAAAATCTTGTTAGTTCATACGTCTGTAGCTTCCGTCAGCATGTAGTCATATTTTGTATGTTTGTGTCATTTGTGAACAATTATGTAATGTATGTATGTTAGATAGGACGACAACTCAGGATACGGGACTGACTTGTAAAGTGTTGACTTTTGTTGACCATGTGTCAACCGATCGGATGGGAAATCCGAACGAACAGCATTGTCAACCATTCGGTCAGCAGTCATGCCATCCGATCGAACAACTCTCATTCGTTCGGACAGCTGTGTCATCCGTACGGTCAGCACTAACCATGTTCCTGAGTTGGTTATAAATACCCGGTCAGGGTATGTCATTTAGAACTTTTGACTCTAGGGAGAACTCTGTCAAGTCTGACTTCTACAGGCGCTTTTGTACTTTCATAACAGTTGAATAGAAAGATCAGACAATGTTTAATCGTTGAATACTTTGTTGTACATCTGTGATTTGATCAAATGGATTCCGCACATTAGTCAAAGTCGATTCATTTAAGTTCCTGACGAACAGATCCTTTACGAGGGACCAACAAGTGGTATCAGAGCTTTCAGGGAGCTGAATCGAGATCTACGACAGCGAATTCACCGGAATCTGAGCTATTCTTGCCGATTAGAGTCAAATTTCACCGGAAATTTGACGAATTCTCTCACTTTCTACTCATTTCTTACATTGTTCTTCACTTTTATACCATAAAATCAGAAAAACATAAAATTGGACGTGAATTTACGGTTAAAATTTGATAAAACTGATATCAATCGATTCGCAATCTATCAAAGCATAATCTTTCAATATTTCATAACAAAATTCCTTCAAAAACAAGATCAAAATCATCAAAAACTATGAAGAACTGTTCTTGCATGCTGATGTCACCTATCCGTTCGGACAGCTGTACGGACGACTTAGCTTAGCTGTTCTTAGATTTGCTGACAACATCAACTCGTTCGAACAGCTGTACGAACGACTTGAATTAGATTGATTTGTGAAACCGTGTTGCTGACATAATCAGTGCTACCCGATCGAACAACAGGTCAATCGGACAACACTGTTGCTATTATCTTTGTTGCTTACGTCATCCTACCACTCGATCGGACAGTTATCCGATCGGTGAAGGATTAAAGATTTTCTGCCACTCGTTCGAACAAGCACTCGTTCGGACAAGCACTCATTCGGACAACCATTTGTTCGATTTACATATACCACTTGATACCTATTTGTGTCACTCATTCGGACAGCCATCCGATTCAAGTGCACAAGTGTGAAAACTTTTGAAAATCTCAAAAATTTGTCTAAGTGTTTGTAAATTGTTTCAGGTACTCTAAAATGGGGGACGATTTTCTCAATCCTTTCAGTGACATCTTTGCTTACCAGCAACACAGGAGACACTACGTCAAGCAGCACAAACACCACTGCTCCAAACCCGAACCCAAAGAAAGCCATTGCCGACTCATTAAGCGTGGATAACGCGTATGGCACATACACCAAACTGCCCAAGCTAATGGCCATCGAGGAATACAGTAGGTGGGGTTAGGTTTGAAGACTGGTTGAAGGCTTTCGCCTATTAGAGTTGGAAATGCTTGAAGAGCGGGTTTAACATTGGAAGAAGTGACTATGAGAACTTAATTGAAAATGAACAAGAAAGTTTTATTGTTGAGCAAAAATGTATCGCATTGCTACATCAATCAGTGAGGGATGATATCATATCTCTAATCGATTACAAAAGCTCCAAAGATTTATGGGCAAAATTAGAGAAAAAGTGCGTGGGAGGAGAAGAAATTGTTAGAAACAAGAAAAAATTGTTGAAAAAGGAATTCGATATGTTTGGATGTATGAAAAATGAATCGGTTTCAAAGATGATAGAAAGGTTTTGTCATTTAAAGATCGAGCTGACTAGACATGGGTTTATGTTTACAGAGGAAGAATTGATTGACAAGCTGATGGATTCACTACCTGATGAAAAGGATTGGATGTATTTTGCTCTATTGTTGAAAAACACTGTGGAGAAGAAGAATCTGACAGTTGACTTTCTGATAGAAAGACTTGAAAGCCATGAGCTGGAGATCAGGAAAACAAATAAAGTAAACAGTACTCAGTATCAGCAGAACGTTGATTTGTATTATCGAGGAAGTATGATTCCAAAAACGGTATCACCAAAGACTGCGTTCTCAAGAGAAAATCCAAGTGTGCCAAATCAAGAGAATCAAAACAGCAGTCCTGCTCCAAGCAGCGGATATCATGGGGGATCCACTTCATCGACTCCAAGTCAACAGCAACAACAATCTGTTCCGAAAAACATTTTCCAATGCAACATTGCTGTAAATCTCAACAACGCACAAAATTTCAGCGAAGAAGCAGCCAAACAGCAGATGGTATTTCTAGCATCCATCTTGGAGTCTTACGAAAGTCTCGTAGGCGAAAAAATAGGAAACACTAACCTCACCAAGGAAGACTATGATCAAATTGACCCCGAAGAAATGGAGTTGATTGACATTAGATGGTGTATGGCGAGTGCGGTTAGAAGAGCTCAGAGGTTCATGGAGATAACAGGCAGACACTCCATTGGTAGACCTTCAACTAAATTAGGGTTTGACAAATCAAAGGTTACATGTTTTAAGTGCAAGCAAAAGGGGCACTTTAAACGAGAATGTCGAAATGCAGCTGCTGATGAAACGGCCAATCCATTCCATGAGGACTATTATAAAAGGGCTATCTATCATCAAAACAAAGCAGAATCTCCCAGAATGAAGCAGTTAGAAGATGCTCCCAAAGAAAAGTCGAGAGCATTAGCCGTTATGCATGATGATGAGGGCTATGACTGGAGTGATGTGCTACCAGAAGAAGATGCTGTGGGTTTTGCATTCATGGAAAAGATTGTGCCATTCAAAGACACCCGTACTGAAGAAGAGAAATACTGTTCTAGGAAAATGTTAACCCAAAACAAGAAAGATAAAATTTATCGAACATGGAAAGAAGCAAAGAGTGCAAAAAGATGGGATGCTACTCGGGATTGCTATTTGGATCCTAAAGGGAACATAGTTGTTGAACTATCATCAATCAGTGTTGAAACCCTCATAGAACAAATAGCAGAAGAAGAAGAAGAAGAAGAGGAAAGGCAGAGAATGTGGGCAAGAGAAGCTGAAGAAAAAGAGAAAGAAAAGGAGCTACAGTCGAAGAAGGTCGATGATGGGATAATCGACACGACCAAAGAGTTCACTGCAGAGAACCTAATGAAAATGGCAGATAAAGTGCTCGCAGCGAAGGAATTAGAGGTAGATTCTAACTCCGGAACTGAGTCAAAGAGCAAGGTCAGTTCTAATGATTCAACAAATGGGTCAGGTAAGACTGATAAAGCCAAGATTGACAGTGACTGCAAAAATTGCATGAAAGACTGCAAGATTTGTAGTACACATGCATATCTCAGTATCAAAAGGACTGAAGAACTGAATGAAAGAGTTAGAGAAGTTGAAAATCAAATCTTAAGTCGTGACAAATTGATGAAAGCTTCAAATGATCAAATTAAGGAATTAATTGAGAAAATGGAAAAAGATAAAATTGAAGTAGACCGTGTAAGAAAAGAAAATGAAAAGTTAATTCATGAAAATCGACAACTTTCTGAAAATCATGAAAAGCTAAAAAGAACGATAAAAGATTCTGATGAGAGAAACAATAAAACAAGTTAAGAAAATTTTCAATTGTTAGGAGTCCTTCAGTCGAAAGAAAAGCAAATCAACCAACAGTTGGATGAGATTGCTAATCTAAAGCTTCAGTTTCAGGAAGCTAAGATTGAAAATGAACGCATCAATCTGAAACTTAACAGTTACAACTCCGCAAGTTTTGTTCTTCAACACATAGTTCCCAAACCCATTGGGAAGAACAAATCTGGCGAAGATGTATATGCTGATGGAACACGGGTTGGGTATAATCAAGTTCCACCGCCTATGCTGAATAATTTTTCAAAGAAAAAGTCTGGGTTGGTTAACAATGATGAAACAAATGAAATTAAACTTCCAGAAACAATTGACATCACATTCACTTCATCATCTGATGAAGACAGTGTTCAAGCCGAAGTTGTTAAAAATGTGGTTGAAAATGTTTTAAAATCTGACAGTGACTCAACTGAGGACGAAGAGTGCTTTTTGGACAAATACATTCCGAAATCAAAATGCAAAAACAAATTAAGTGAAAAACCTACTCTTGTGATGTACAAGATGTCGGGTTCGGATAAGTTGTATTCGGATCTTGAGTTCCCATTAGAGAATGTAAATGTCGACAAATTGAAAAATGTTTTCAAACTGGTTGAAATTGATGTTTGTGAAATCGAAGGTTTGAAACGTTCTGAAAGACAATTGAACTTTGAAAAGGATAAATCTTACTACAAAAAACCTGTTGTACCGCCACGTTTTTCTAACAACAACCAAAACAGATGGTCGGGTGGTTATCAGGGTGGTAAGAACAATCAAAGAAGGAACTTTCAAAACAAGAAGTTTGTTGAGAAAAAGGTGTTTGTGAAAAGCTCGAGTTCACACTCCGAGCAAGAATCTGAGATTTTTTTGAAAACCAATGAAGAATTCTTTGAGAAGAAAGCCTCGCAACCTCAGACCGAAGGCACAAGTTGGGTACTTGACACCCAAACATGCTTCAAATGCAATCAAGTTGGACACATTGCACGAAAGTGCACCAACTCGAATCCTAAGTCTGTGGTTGTCGAGAATCCGAAAAGAAAAGATGATGTAAAGGGAAAAGCTCCAATGTTTGTTGAGAAAAAGTTTTTAAAGAAGGAAAATACCAAAGTTAAAACTGAATCTGCAAAAGAGTCAGTTAAGAAAACCGAACCCGTAAAGAAGTTGGTAACTAAAAATGACAAATTTTACAAGCGGGTTGTGTCATCTCAACAAGCATGGAAGCCAAAATCTGTTGAAAAGAAAGAAAGTTCTCCAAAACCAAAGGTTTCAGAGTCTGCAAAACAATCATCTTCTACCACACCGGTAAAGATGAATGTTCCTTTGGATTACTATGAGAAACTTGAGAAACAAACTTCTACCCCACCAGGAAAGAAGTATGTTCCGAAGAAAGACCGACCATCTGGTCAACCTCAAAAAGACGAATCTTTCTTATACAAAGAGGTTGAGGTTGGGACTGAAGAAAGTTTAAAGATGAATGACAAAAATTTCCCGCCATTGTACACCAAAACCACAATTCTAAACGTCAAGCTACCTGAGTCGAAAGAGGCTTGGGTTGCTTCAAAATCTCACTAAATGTTTTTGAAATGTGCAAGAGCTTCCGAGATCCATCTCACGTTGGATAATGGATAGTGGAGCTTCTCGGCACATGACAGGGAAGAAAACCCTACTATATGATGTTCGAGGGTTTAATGGAGGATATGTGGGATTTGCAGGCAATCAAGGTGGTCGTATAGTTGGTGAGGGAACTTTATCAAATGGAATTGTCACGTTTGAAAGAGTGAATTATATCGCCGAGCTGGAAAACAATCTTCTGAGCATCTCTCAGATTTGTGATCGTATGTATTCGACGCACTTCACAGACCAAGAATGTTTGATATTGAAGCCAGGGTTTGTTATTCCCAAAGAGTGGGTCATCATGAGATCACCAAGAGTCGATGATCTGTACGTGTTGGACATGAGTGTAGCGACTACTACTACCACGGGCCAGGCTCACTGCTTCATGTCAAGAGCCACGAAAAAGGAGTCACAATTATGGCATCGAAAAATGGGGCACATTCATCTGTGAAAAATGAACTACCTGGTACACAACGACTTAGTAAATGGAGTTCATCTGAAAGGGTTTCATCTTGAGGGGGAGTGCATTAGTTGTATCAAACGTAAACAGCGAAAGAAATCTCACCCTGGAAAGAAGATGAATTCAGTCTCGAGGCCGTTAGAGAGACTTCACATGGATCTCTTTGGTCCAGTGAATGTTAAAAGCATAACTGGTGATATCTACTGTTTAGTTGTTGTCACACCCCCAAAATCCACAAGCGGAGTATCACCGCAGGAGGCGTGACTGACTAGGATCTAGCCACCAATCACATTGAACTCATAGTTATAATTGAATAAAGCTTTCATTTATTAACATTAAGCGTTACAACGTTAGAAATAATTCACAGTATACAGCGGAAGCATAATTTATTCCTTAAGTGTTTATAAACCACATGTAAAAGCCATTAGCCTTGTGTTGTGTTTCCATGTATCTCGACCCATGACCACTCCAGCTTCCCAGACAACAAGTTCCAACAATATACACCTAAAGGCCTGCAAGGCATGTAACAACGAATCAACAACAAAGTTGAGCGAGTTCACAGTTGTTTGTTCGTTTTAAAGTTGTTTCAAAATTCATAAGTTCATTCGAAAACCAGTAGTTAATCAGTTCCTTGTTTCCCAAACCATAACCAGTGGGGGCTTCCCCATGTAAACCACTAGAACTGTTACCATATCGACCACTGACTGAAGTAAGTTGGTGCTCTAGCGTCAATGTCTATCATCATTGACGTGCCCAGATCCATTAGTTCACGCCCGTCCTCTGCGGCACGGTGTTAGGCTTGTCAAACCTAAATAGAGCTATCTAACTAATGACCCGCTCGCCATTGGCCCGGCGATTAAGTCGATATAAAAGTGAGGGACTTCATGATAGAGTTTTTGGTCTAGTATCAGCGTTGTCACCCTTCAATAAAGAGGATGTGGTACGTGTCCCCAAACCAGGAGATCACGCAGGTTCCGTGTTGTCACCCTTCAATAAAGAGGATGTAGTACGTGTTCCAAACCAGGAGATCACGCAGTTTCCGATTTAATCCATTACCCATTCCCAACCACCGGGAATCCCATGCCTTGTAGAAAGTGTGAACTCACCTTGGTTTGCTCGGTAAGACTAGATACATTACCTGTTCCCAGTTGGTCTACCAAACCCTATCGTGGTTACCAAGAGTAATCAGTTTCATGCATTCACAATTCTCGTATCTATTCACACGTATCGCTCAAGCAATAAACAACCAAACATCTAATCATCACGTATGTCATAACAAGCATAATTTGTACTATCACACAAGTTGTAGCAAATATCCATAACGACACCTATTCACATTTCAAGTTAGGGCCGTACACACATGTTTCGTTTCATCACTTGTATCTAGTTTGCCAATCACAAAAGAATGGAACCCAATCAATTATCATGTAACTCAAGTGTCACTCACCCATCCTACCCGGTCCAACATGTCCAACCCAAATCCCTTCCGCAATATATACACAACCGTGGCCCGCCATCTATTGTGCGGCCCATTTAACATCTGCCCAAACAGATATCATAAGGAGGTGTGCGGTCCACTTGGTTCCGGCCTAACCAAACCACCCATTGAAACACAGGTTTCATCCCGTACAAAGCCCAGCTAAGGCACGTGAAGATAATATGACATCGGCCCAATCAGTGTTTTATGTGATCAGATCCATTTAAATTTGCATGTGATTTGAAATTGGTTCATATTAGTTGGCCACTTTTTCATTAATTTGTCAGAATTGCATGCGCATTTGTTCCTAAAACTCTATACTGCATTTAAAATTCATTCGACCACAAATAATCATCACAGTCAGCAATATGGTTTTATTATCATGCATCTCAATCAATAAAAGAGAAACCCTAAATTGTCTATTCATCAACACCTATCATCAAGTATAATCATCATCATTACAGTTTACACATATAAAAGACTAGCATCCTACAAGAAGCCAACATCATATAATCATATGTAACGACGTAGCATAATCATGATCGACTAGACTTGAAATCTCATAAACAACAAAGGTTGAAAACAAAGATAAACGTACTAACCGAATACCAGATGTTGCTAGACACGAGACCAGTTTCAAGGAAAATATAACTTCGAAAAGATGAGGGCTGCCGTCGACTTCAATGCACGCAGGCTGGTGGTTAGGGTTTGTGATGATTGTGAAGGTTAATTTATGAGGACCACATACAATTACTTATATGTGTGCGTGTTTATATCATCTCACAATGGCCGGCCCAATTCCATGTTTCTATTTGGGCTTTGGTTAACCATGTATACTTAACATAAAAATAAGAAGTGTGGGTGTGTGTGTTCTAGTTTGGTTTCGGGTATACTAGACATTACAACAACTCAATTATAAACCCAAACATAACAAATATTTCAATCATTCACATAACGCACTCATGTTATGACATAAAGCGGATCGTGACAGCGAGTTGTACATATAAAAGGACCTTGAGATTCCGGGTTGTCACATCATCCCCAACTTGAAAGATATTTCATCCCGAAATTTAGCACATAGTAACTGAGGAAGCTAGTTAGGTTGCGTGGTTTCCTGGTTTTTCCCGGGGTGTCACATCATCCCCCCGTTGGTTTGGAATTTCGTCCTGAAATTCCGCAGTAGCTTAAGCCTCAGTAGTGGTTTCATTGTTCTCGAACAACTGGGGATATTTGTGTTTCTTTTGGTCTTCTCATTCCCAGGTAAACCCTGGGCCACGACGGGAGTTCCAACGGACTCGATCAATAGGTATCTTGGTGCATTTGAGAATCTTGACCTCCCGGTCCAAGATTTCCACTGGTTCTTCGACAAGTCGCATCTGGTCGTCGATGGTGAGCTCCTTGAAAGGGACTATGAAGGTTTCATCTGACAGACACTTCTTCAGATTCGACACATGGAATACGTTATGAACTCCACTGAGTTCTTCGGGTAGATTCAATCTGTAGTGCCCCCTTGCCAATTCTCTCCGTGATTTTGAAAGGTCCAACATATCGCGAGTTGAATTTGTCTCGATTACCAAAATGAACTACACCTTCCCAAGGTGAGACTTTAAGTAGTACCCGATCCCCAACCTGGAACTCGAGTGGTTTCCTGCGCTTATCATCGTAGATTTTCTAACGGTCACAAGCTGCCGCCACTCATTATCGTATCTGATCAATCTTCTCTGTTGTGTCTACGACGAGTTCTGGGCCAGTGATTTGGCTGTTTCCAACTTCTGCCCAACAAAGAGGTGACCGGCACTTCCGTCCGTACAATGCCCCGAACGGAGCAGTCTGGATGCTGGTGTGGTAACTGTTGTTATACGAAAACTCCACTAAAGGTAGATGCCACTCCCAGCCATTACCAAAGTCGATTACCCATGCTCGAAGCATGTCTTCACGAGTTTGGATGGTGCGTTCAGACTGCCCATCCGTCTGTGGATGATATGTCGTGCTCATGTCTAGATGTGAGCCAATGGATTTGTGCATCGCTTGCCACAAATTAGATGCAAATCGTGGGTCGCGATCAAAGATAATGGAGGTTGGCACCCCTTTCCTAGCAACCACTTCTTTCAGGTAGATGACTGCAAGAGTAGAAAAACTTATCCGTTTCCTTGATGGCTAGAAAGTTTGCTGCTTACGTGAGACAATCAACGATCATCCAGGTGATATTGTTTCCGTTTCGAGTTGTAAGTAGACTAGCGACCAATTCCATGGCAGTCTATTTTCGCGTTCCATATAGGTGTTTCTGGTTGCTAACACTTCACCTTGACTTTCCCACAAGTCAAACATCATTCCCATACCTAGCTAGGTGGGCCGTCATGCCCGATCGCCAGTACAAGGTTTATAAATCCTAATGTCTCTCATCAAAACCCAGACAACTAGAATGTCGAAGCCGGTGCGCTTTGCTCAACACGAGTTCCCTACAGTTGCCGTATAATGAGACCCACATTCGTTCCATGAGGTAGCGAATATCGTCTGACCTGCCAAGGTTGATTCTCCATACCCCGCATGAGTTCAACTTGAAAATCCCCTTCCTTCAGTTCTCCAGTTTGAACAGAGCGAATCGGATCAGGTAAGTTAGACTCGATAGGGAGCTGCAAAGCTCGTGCACACTCAAGTTTCATAGTTGTAATCATCCTAAAATTCCCTCCAGCGATGCCATTAACTGATTTAGCTTTGTCGAAGCCAAGGTACACGGGAGGCCCTTGTGATCGGTCTAAATAACTCATCTGGTACCGTCCAAGTAATGCCTCCATCTAAAATCCCAAGGCCACATTTTCACCGCCAGTTGTGTGTCGTGCAGTTCCTCTTTGTAACCCCGTCACGTAAGTCATCACTCTCTCGAGTTGCGTCGGTGTGTAATTGGGACTCTGATTCAAAGCATCGTGGTATCCTACTAGATCACCCGTACCCTTAGGTAAGGATGATGCGCAGCGCGTTGCAGAGTTGGGATTCGAAATCTGAAAAGGCGTCCTCTCATTTTGCCTTCCCCGAACGCAGCACCCTACTGTGCTAGAGAGATTTAAGCTGCGCAATCTTCAAAAATCCTGCGATTTATCTGCGATAGTATCAAGCGAGACCAAGAAATTGCTGTATCCTCGAAGGACTCTTTGGTTTCGATCAGTTTCCAACCAAGACGGATCTTAGCGAGATCCACGTGCATTCCCACTTCGCTGATTATATGCCCAAAAGGTACCTCTCGAACCTAGAAATTTCATTTAATAAGACTTTGCGCGGAGTGGCTCCTCCCTCAGAAGCGCTGAGATAGGATACATATGCCACCCATGGTGTTCCTTTCTCCTGGTGATGATTCAAAACGTTGTCAACAATTACGGTCGATTCATGTGGTCCCTGAAGCTGCTGGTGTGTTGATGAATTCAATGATCATGGTGTACAAAGTTGAAATGGTTGCATTACGTTCGACGTGCTGTTCTAAGAGCATTCTCCTCTCGGAATTCCATATGATGATGGTTCGTTCGCTAGCCAATCCCCGAATGGAAGCTTGCTCCTTGCAACTGGTCGACAGGTGGCCAATACATGGTTGAGACAAGCGGTTCCTAACTGTCGCCTTGTTACGTTCTCGATAATCGATACACATATGAAAAGGGCTTATCTTTACTAGTATAATTGGGGCTCCCCAAGGCGAAAAACTAGATCCGATAAAACTCATGTCCAATAGTTCCTGAAGTTGATTAGGCAGTTCCTGCAACCTTCCTGGTGCAAGACAATAAGGAATACTAGTAACAAGGGCTGCTTCTGACATGATACCGATCTGATATTCCATCTGACGATGTGAAGGTAAACCTGATAGTTCTTCTGGTAGGACTTAGGGAGAAATCACGAACAATTGGAGGATCCTCAATCCTCCTTTCCGAGTGCTATCATGGCAGGGTAATCCTTCCGTGGACACTTCTGGCCTTCACTGCTGAATTGATGCTAACCTCTACACCACTCGGATACTTTATGACAGGCGACAACCTTCCCCTCACAGGGTATGACTGCGCGATGTCTGGTTAACCAACCCACACTGACTACTGCATTAACACCATCGTGGGTAGTAGAAGGAACATCGATGTCGAAAACTTGTCCCAGATGGTTGAATTGCATGCCTACAACATATGATGCCTCAATTGACTTGCCATCAGCCTTTCGAGAAACATCAGGGTTAAACAGGACAGAGACGAAGCGATTAGCTACCCATATAAGCTTCCAAGTGGCCACCATCCTGACGTCGTCCACGTCAACCCTAAATGCCCTTCCATGAACATCATCTCCGGTGTTGCTGTTTTCATTACAAGGATTTCAAGTACTGTCGTTGTTCCCTCGGTTGTTGTCGCCTTGATTTAGTAACAACCAATCCATGTCGAAGTCACCTTCGTTTCCACACTATAGGTTACGATTATGAGTACTTTGGTGTCGCCGTGACTATTGCCTCAAGTGTCGTTGCTTGCAACGGATTCCTGCGACTCTTTACTCACAGAGTCCTTCCTTTCATATTCTACGTTAAGTCCTAATGCACTACTCATTGTGCCGGCAGTTACACATTCCACGCTATAGTCGATTGTCATTGCTTATGTCCCGATTGATTCATAAGAGTTGACTCCCATGAGTCGCTGACAAGGGTTAAGGATTTGGTTGAAGTCAGCCTGCTGGTGTCCGTTGCCGGCAGTCAAGGTCGTTCTAACACTAAGGTTGGTACGACACTACGCTCATCCTCTTATCCATCGTTCTTGCGAGTTGGCTGAGTATTACACGATATGTTTCCTGAGCGTTGCAGAAGTGTTCGCACTTCAGAGTCTAAGACGTTATCGCGCTAGGTTCTAACAAACAAAGATAGGTGAGGAAGGTATAGACCAATCATTTGACGCAGGGACATCCATCTCAGTAACGCTCGTACAAGCACCTAACATTCTACACAGTTCGCTAGGCGTTCAGATGGGTGTTCAGGTAATACTCGATAGCATCGAGATTCGAAAGGATCCAGAGATGAATGAAAAGTTCATGTTCGAGTAGGGGACAATCACTGCTATGACCCCTATAGGTTTGTTATGTTTCACATCGATCAAATACGGAACGGAACCCTTTTTCCACTTGTTAAGGCTCACTGGGAGTCGCTTGCACCCCGCATTTATTATTATGTGTGCACCCACAATAATATTATGATTTGCATGCTCATCTCAGCTCTTCTTAACTCATGTCAAATGGAGGTCGTCAAAGTAATAAGATCACAAAAATCCAAGGACTATGGCATACTATCAACGCATCGTAGGGTAGGCAAGCAATCCATGCCATCATGCTATAGTGACAAGTGTGTGTTCATATGTTTCGTCATAAACAAATGTGTACTAGTCACGTAATGTATGCAACAAGTAAGAAAGACGAACCTTGCAATCTGGAGCTGAGTGTCATGGTCGTATTCACATTTTCAGAACTGTTCGGTTATAGTCTGGTTTTACAAAAATGTTTTCCCCTTTTTAAAACCAAGTTCACTATAACCAATGGCTCTGATACCAATCTGTCACACCCCCAAAATCCACAAGCGGAGTATCACCGCAGGAGGCGTGACTGACCAGGATCTAGCCACCAATCATATTGAACTCATAGTTATAATTGAATAAAGCTTTCATTTATTAACATTACAACGTTACAAATAATTCACAGTATACATCGGAAGCATAATTCATTCTTTAAGTGTTTATAAACCACATGTAAAAGCCATTAGTCTTGTGTTGTGTTTCCACGTATCTCGAACCATGACCACTCCAGCTTCCCAGACAGCAAGTTCCAACAATATACACCTAAAGGCCTGCAAGGCATGTAACAACGAATCAACAACAAAGTTGAGCGAGTTCACAGTTGGTTGTCCGTTTTAAAGTTGTTTCAAAATTCATAAGTTCATTCGAAAACCAGTAGTTAATCAGTTCCTTGTTTCCCAAACCATAACCAGTGGGGGCTTCCCCATGTAAACCACTAGACCCGTTACCATATCGACCGCTGAATGAAGTAAGTTGGTGCCCTAGCGTCAATGTCTATCATCATTGACGTGCCCAGATCCATTAGTTCACGCCCGTCCTCTGCGGCACGGTGTGAGGCTTGTCAAACCTAAATAGCGCTATCTAACTAATGACCTGCTCGCCATTGGCCTGACGATTAAGTCGATATAAAAGAGAGGGACTTCATGATAGAGTTTTTGGTCTAGTATCAGCGTTGTCACCCTTCAATAAAGAGGATGTGGTACGTGTCCCCAAACCAGGAGATCACGCAGGTTCCGTGTTGTCACCCTTCAATAAAGAGGATGTAATACGTGTTCCAAACCAGGAGATCATACAGTTTCTGATTTAATCCATTACCCATTCCCAACCACCGGGAATCCCATGCCTTGTAGAAAGTGTGAACTCACCTTGGTTTGCTCGGTAAGACTAGATACATTACCCATTCCCAGTTGGTCTACCAAACCCTATCGTGGTTACCAAGAGTAATCAGTTTCATGCATTCACAATTCTCGTATCTATTCACATGTATCGCTGAAGTAATAAACAACCAAATATCTAATCATCACATATGTCATAAAAAGCATAATTTGTACTATCACACAAGTAGTAGCAAATATCCATACCGACACCTATTCACATTTCAAGTTAGGGCCATACACGCATGTTTCGTTTCATCACTTGTATCTAGTTTGCCAATCACAAAAGAATGGAACCCAATCAATTATCATGTAACTCAAGTGTCACTCACCCATCCTACCCGGCCAACATGTCCAACCCAAATCCCTTCCGCAATATATACACAACCGTGGCCCACCATCTATTGCGCGACCCATTTAAATTCGGCCCAAACAGATATCATAAGGAGGTGTGCAGTCCACTTGGTTCCGGCCTAACCAAACCACCCGTTGAAACCCAGGTTTCATCCCGTACAAAGCCCAGCTAAGGCACCTAGACCCGTCCCGGCCCACTACACAAACATGTATACTCCCTCACTGTTAATTAGTCCCATATAAATTAAGACTTAGGCCCACTAATCAACACCCCTAATTCACATGCAAACAATAATGACTTCTCATGCAAATCTCACAATTCTAATTCGACCCAGTGTTTTTGAACTGACAATATGTTTCATGTGAACTGATATGTATGACTTTTATGATGTCACTTGAATGGGATGAATACAAAATAGAATGATATAATTGGGCCACTAACTGATATTCACGTGAAGATAATATGACATTGGCCCAATCAGTGTTTTATGTGATCAGATCGATTTAAATTTGCATGTGATTTGAAATTGGTTCATATTAGTTGGCCACTTTTTCATTAATTTGTCAGAATTGCATGCGCATTTGTTCCTAAAACTCTATATTGCATTTAAAATTCATTCGGCCACAATTAATCATCACAGTCAGCAATATGGTTTTATTATCATGCATCTCAATCAATAAAAGAGAAACCCTAAATTGTCTGTTCATCAAAACCTATCATCAAGTATAATCATCATCATTACAGTTTACACATATAAAAGACTAGCATCATACAAGAAGCCAACATCATATAATCATATGTAACGACGCAGCATAATCATGATCGACTGGACTTGAAATCTCATAAACAACAAAGGTTGAAAACATAGATAAACGTACTAACCGAATACCAGATGTTGCTAGACACGAGACCAGTTTCAAGGAAAATATAACTTCGAAAAGATGAGGGCTGCCGTCGACTTCAATGCACGCAGGCTAGTGGTTAGGGTTTGTGATGATTGTGAAGGTTAATTTATGAGGACCACATACAATTACTTGTGTGTGTGCGTGTTTATATCATCTCACAATGGCCGGCCCAATTCCATGTTTCTATTTGGGCTTTGGTTAACCATGTATACTTAACATAAAAATAAGAAGTGTGGGTGTGTGTGTTCTGGTTTGGTTTGGTTTCGACTATACTAGACATTACAATAACTCAATTATAAACCCAAACATAACAAATATTTCAATCATTCACATAACGCACTCATGTTATGACATAAAGCAGATCGTGACAGCGAGTTGTACATAGAAAAGGACCTTGAGATTCCGGGTTGTCACAGACGACTATTCGAGATTTTCGTGGGTAACATTTCTGAAAACAAAAGATGAAACATTTGGGAGTTTGATAATAATGTTCAGAAAGCTTGAAAACTTGTACCAAACTCGTATTAGAAGGATAAGAAGTGACAACGGTACAGAGTTTAAGACCAACAAAATGGAAGTTTATTGTAATGAAAGAGGTATACTACACGAATTCGGCGCGCCATACACTCCGCAGCAAAATGGAGTAGCAGAAAAAAAGAATAGGACGCTGATTGAAATGGCTAGGACAATGCTTGCTGATTCAAAACTACCTGTAAATTTCTGGGCAGAAGCAGTGTCAGCCGCTTGTTATACGCTCAACCAGGTTCTTACAGTGAAGAAGTTCAACAAGACATGTTTCGAGCTCATTAATCTCTGCAAACCTAACCTAAAGTATTTGGAACCGTTCGGGTCTCCCTGCACAGTTCTAGAACCTTTTGGTAAATTTGGTCCAAAGTGCATTGAAGGTATATTTGTGGGATATGCAAGCCCATTGAAAAGAGTCTTTGTTCCAAGTTTGAAGCGGATCATCGAAGCACAAAATGTTGAGTGTCAAGGTTACACCATGCGACCTCAGAATCCCGGCGACTCATGGCGTTTCAATTACGATACTCTGTGGGATTCATTCGACATAGAAGAAGAACCAGATTTCTTTGACGAGTTGGATATTCTGAGAGAATATGAAGCATCACAAGAAAGATTCCCAACAGAACCTTATAATCGTCAACGAAAAGCTTCGAACGATGATGAAGCAGGTCCAAGCAATGCTGGAGAGAATGATGATGTTATTCAAACTTCGACATCTCCAGAAAGTGAACAAGCTCCTATCAATCAGACGGGAATCAATGATAATTCGGATTCTGATGAAAGGCCAACATTCGATCGTGGTGATTCAGAGTCTGAGGGGGAGCAAATCCAGTCTCAAGATCAAACGTCTCCAGTCAGTGAACAAGTCGCAAACCAGAACATTACGAATTTGGAAAGTGAGGTAGATGTTCCAGGCGAGGTGATGCCAAGAACTCTTTTATACCATCCAGAAGAGTTAATCATTGGAGAGTTGCAATCAGGCATCCACACCAGACGACAAATTGACCAAGGCCTTGTTTTTATTCTACAGTTGCTCCTTTACAAACTGAGTTTTCACTTAGTTGTTTCATTTCTCAGATTGAGCCGCGAACGTACAAGGAAGCACTAACTGAAGATTCCTGGGTTAATGCTATACAGGAGGAGCTAAGTCAGTTTGAGAAGTTAGGTGTCTGGAAACTGGTGGATTTACCTGATGGTCATAGGAAGATAAACACCAAGTGGGTGTTCAAGTGTAAGAGGGATGATCGAGGGGTTATTATTGGCAACAAAGCTCGTCTCGTTGACCTGGGATTCAGTCAGCAGGAGGGTATAGATTTCACTGAAGTGTATGCTCCAGCTGTTAGACTTGAAGCAATCAGAATCTTCCTAGCATTTGCATCTTGGAAAGGATTTAAAGTATTTCAGCTAGATGTGAAGTCGGCATTTCTCTATGGCAAGGTGAAAGAGGAAGTTTATGTCGGACAGCCACCGGGCTTCACCAACCCAATCCACAAAGATAAAGTTTATCTCTTGGATAAGGCGTTATACGGCTTACATCAGGCCCCGAGAGCCTGGTACGAGACCCTGTCTCAACATCTGTTAGCCAACAACTTCATCCGAGGAAAGGTAGACGCCACTCTGTTCACAAAAGAAGTCGACGGCCATCTTCTAATAGTTCAAATTTATGTGGATGACATAATTTTAGGGTCAACAAATGGTGATTGGTACGATAATAGAGTGTGTTACCAATGCAGTTATCAAGGACACATTGCTGTTAACTGCCAGAGTTGGAGTTATGAGACGAGGAGATGCTATAACTGCCAAATCAAAGGTCACATTGCCAGAGATTTCCCAATGAGATCAAATGAAAAATCGAGGATTAAATCTCAAAAATGGCAAAGAAACCAGTCAATGTCAAGCCCAAAGAACAGAAAGTTCAAGAAAAGAAAGTTAAGCTTTCTCAAGGGCAGAAAGACAGACTGAGGAAAAAGAGGAAGAAAGCAAGAGAATATCTCGAATGGATTTTGTCCTCGTATACAACTGGTAAAACAGATAAAAGTTCTGATAAATCGTCTTGCTCACCAAAGAAAAACAATTCAAGCAAAACACATTCATCAGATACAAATCTGAGGACGAAAGAGGAAAAAAAGAAGAAAGGTGGTGATGAATTTGTTTCTTTGGAAACAAAGGAGCCACGTGTTGGCAATGAATCTGGTGTGGTAAAGCCAGAAGAGCAGTGTGTTGAGGTAAAAGTTGAGAATTCTGGTCCAACAATGGATGATGCAAATTTTCCACCATTGTTGAACAAGAATTCAAAAACACCCAAGGACAGTCAGGCTTGGGTGAAATTGTTTAAATGAAAAACCTGACTTACCGGAGCTCCCAGGTTGGTAATAGTGGAGCAGGAATCGGCACATTTCTTGAGAAATTCACGAAAGTGATTTCGTCTTACATGTGGTAAATCAGGGACATTAAGTTGTACTTGATTTTCTACACATGGTTGTGTTGTTAAAATCGGAAAATGATAAATCTACATGTGGTTAAAAAGCAAGGTGATGTGATAACCCCGATCCTACGAGTAGTTGGTAAACAAACTAATTTTTTCGGAAAAACCATTTTGATTAAAACAAACTTAAGTGTTTTGAAATCATAATGGGAAAATAGTTTGTTGTGAGGGGGAGTTCTGATTGTTTATGCCAAGTGAATAGAGAATTGAAGTGATTCGATATCATGTTGTCAAGTTTGCACATTTTTTTTTTCAAATTTTCCCAGAAAATCAAAAATGAGATATATTTTGATTTTAGGGGGTGTAAAATTTTTTAAAAAAATATTAGAAAATTTGAAAATTCCAAAAACATTGAAAAATGAAAAAAATGAGTTTTGTTGTGAAAAAGAGGAAATGATAGTACATCAGTGGACGATCACGACATGCTAAAGAAATGGAATGATAAAATGTGATAAACGATCTTACTAAAGATATGACGGTAGGCTCAGCTAGACTAGTAGATTTGCGATAACGATACAAACTTAAATGAAAAAGCCTAGTTCTAGTGGGAAACATGGTTGAAAGCATAGTACTTAGTTTTGTCCTTCTTGATTGTGTACCTACTCAGTAATCGCTGATTGTCGAAAGACATAAAACTGGTTAAGTTTGTGAACTTTCACAACTTTGCTGAAAAGTCGCTGTGATTGTGCATTTTATTTTGCAAAGACTTAAACTTGTTTTTTTTTGTTTAAGCATTGGAAATCCTCTGCATATACGTGAGTATCGAACTGGATGTTATTGCCTAAACGTTCTGCTTTATTTTCTTTGGTGTTTCGTTTAAGCTTTGGATCACCTCTGCGTATACGGAAGTATCGACCTGGTGGTTAAAGCCTAAACAATTTCAACTTGTTTTATTTTTCTTATTTTGTTTAAACATTGGACTTTCTCTGCGTATACGGAAGTATCGACATGATTGTTAATGTTTAAACATCCTGCGTTGTTTTTGCACAAATCACAGTTGATAAAAGTTTAAAGGCATTACTTGAGTTAGTGTATTGCATGATGAGGGGATATGCTGAGATCGTGGGGTCCATAAGAATTTAGTGCAAAATTAATATACCTTAACGTATCGGTAAGCATTTCGAAAGTTTTTAGATTGAGTTTAAATGGACAACAATATCATCAATCAACGTGAATCGTTTAGAACTGAAAATGTTTAAAGCTTAACGGTGTTGGTGATTTGTCTCATAAACTGATATGATCCTCTTACACAAACTCACAAAAATATTGTTTGTAAATATTTCTTTATTTCCATTTCTGTTATACTCAAAATCCAAAAAGATTTTAGTGTGTTTTAGCATAAAATTTTGAAAAATACAAAAAGATATTTGACAACTGATGTTGGAGAGCTGATTTTCAAAATTCCAAGTGCTAAACTTGATGAACTGGTTTGGGAGTGTGTGTGCTGAATTGAAAATTTTGATTTTAAAATAGTTGAGATTAGTTTATCAGGGTCATTAATTTGAACTTGATGTAACTATTTCTAGTAAGTTTTTCTTATTGATTTAAGTAAAAACTTATGTTTTGGTTGAGAAGTGTGTAGGTGATGAGCTTAAACAGAGTTAAAGCCAGGATTGAATTTCAAAGGCGATAGCTAATTCCAGACTGAAAATCCCAGCTTGCTGAAAGGGGGAGTCTGACGAGGTTAGAGCTAGAGAAAAGATCCGGTTACATGATTCCAGGAGAAATTCCTGAAGAAGACCGATCAAGATTGAAGAGTCGTCATGTTGAAGACTCTCACTGAAGATTCCGTCAACATTCAAGGGGGAGTCTGTTGGTGCAGTTGTCTGTCAACTTCATCTTCGTTCGAGTCTTAGATTAGAACTGATAAATCATGGCTTGTAGTATGAAAAACTTAGGGTTTTGATTATTGTTTTAAGCTGATTTCGCTTGAAACATGTTATTTCGCTTGAAAGTAACAAATACCATTTCAAGCGAAATCAACATAAGTGATTTGGCTTGAACTGACATTTGTCACTTTCAAGCGAAATCCCAGCCCTATAAATAGTCTTGAAGCGATATCAGTAGTAATAGTTCTTGTTTCCGACGCCGAGGTGCTATCGAGGTGTCTCCATCTTTGTAACCGTGTTTTGAGCAATATAAAAGACAGTTAATAGTGATTCTAGTGTTATACAAGCTAAACAAGGACAGAATCAATGAATTCCGCCTCTGATTCTGTCTGAGCACTCTTCTGATCGACTCGTTAGCTCGTTTCACGATCCTACAGATTGTGTGGATCTAATGATTAGAACTTGTCGGCTGTCGGCGCATTAAATGTGAAATTAGTCTCTGTATAGGCCTAGTTAGAACACATTGAACATAGGGTTTTGATCGCGATGAGATTCTCTACATAGATCTATGATCAATTTGATGTTTTGACTATGAAAATTTTTCATGATCATGTTTGTTCTTCATTGTTCTTTGAACGAGGTGCTGACCGATCGGACAACAGTCCGATCGGACGACCATCAGTTCCAAACACAAGATTCATGTTAATATTTTCTAAGTGTTTTTGCCTAGGAATATGTGCATTATTTGTTACATTATTTATTGCCTTGAAATCTGTGTCTTCATACAAGTGTTTTGTCAAATGGCAATCCGATCGAACAGCATTTGCTAACCGATCGGACAACCATTATGTTCCACATCTTGTACTATTATTGCCTTGTTTTATGTACCATCACAAGAAGTGGAAACCCAATCGGACAACAATCCGATCGGGAAACTGTTCGTTTCAAAACACTTTGTCACTGTTTATCACATCTCATGCGAAGTGGCAATCTGATCGGACAACATTTGTAATCCGATCAGACAGCCATTCTATTCACATCTCTATCTTGAATATTGTGCTCTTATACGAAGTGGCAATCCGATCGGACAACATTTGCCATCCGATCGAACAACCACTATAAGACAAAACATTTCAAATCATGACAAGTGTCAATCCGATCGGGCAACTGTTCGTTTCAAAACACTTTGTCACTGTTCATCACATCTCATGCGAAGTGGCAATCTGATCGTACAACATTTGTAATCCGATCGGACAGCCATTCTATTCACATCTCTATCTTGAATATTGTGCTCTTATACGAAGTGGCAATCCGATCGGACAGCATTTGCCATCCGATCGAACAGCCACTATAAGACAAAACATTTCAAATCATGACAAGTGTCAATCAGATCGGACATCATTTGCAATCCGATCGAACAACCTTCAATCAACAAGATATTTCAAGAGGCAATTCGATCGAACAGTACTCCGATCGAGTGGACATTCGATTCAAACCAGTTGTCTATATTGACCTCTTCATTGCACAAGATAGGCTATCCGATCGGACAGCAATGTCATCCGATCGGACAGCCATCCGATCTATCAGTACTGTCACATAGAGAGTTCAAGTGTTAGAAAAAAAAATTCATCTCTCTTTTTGTTCCGAACCTTGTGCATAATGATTTAAAATGAATATTTTTGTAGGGAAAAGGAAAATATTGGGATAAGGGTCATAATGTATATTGTTTGCTCGATGCAACAAACACAGAGAATACTGTGGTTGAAGAGATAGCTAAATTTCTAAGAGAGAGCAGGATTGGGAAAGCGTTAACTGATAAAACTGTTATGTATGAATCTCATGTGAGAACTTTCTGGAACACAGCTAGATACGAAGAATCTGATAAGAAAATTTATTCTGCTGTAAGAAAGAAGGATGAGAACGGAAAGGATGTGCATCTGGAGATGAAGTTTGATGTTGGAGATCTGAGAAGAGTCCTAGACTTAGGTGACAGTGATAATGAACCAACCATCATTCCTGAACGTTTAACTAAAGGTTTATGGTGCAGAATGGGATTCACAAGGAATGTCAATGGAAAGATGGTTAAAACCATGTTCTCTAGTGCTTATAGGTTCATGATACATTGTGTGATACATGCTCTATCTCACAGGAATGGAGCATACGACGAAGCATCTGATTACATCATGAACACAATTGCATGTCTGGTACTGAATAGACCTTACAACGTTTCACAAGTAATTTTTGAATACATGAAAGAAAATATCAAAGCTGGAGATGAAAGATATATCATGTATCCACGTTTCATCATGATGATGATCAATGATCAGTTCAAGGATATTCCAAAGAATAATAGTGATATTTTGGATTTGAGAAACATGACACCTGATACCTTCACTAGACTGACTAAAGGAGCTGATGTAAGAGTTAAGGGAATGATATGTAAAATCAGCAGGCCAGCATATGTTGCTCCAGAGGATGATAAATGGAGACATGAAAAGAGTGATTCTGACAACGAGGATGAGAAAATGAGTCTGTTAGTTGAAAAGAAAACCAGATGGTGGTTTGCAAGAGATGGAAAGAGAAAGAGAACGCCGAAGACATCCCCTGCAGTTTCTATTCCGAAGATTGTAGTAAAGGGTATAGTGAAAGGGGGAGTCATAAGGCAGTTAGAATTTTAAAATTGTCAAAAGTTTTTCTAATGATGTTGTTAATGTTTGTTTTTGCAGGGACATCAAAAGAACCTCAACTGAGATTAGTGGACGAACAAGTGATTGATCCATCAAGTATTCCGCAAGAGGCAATTGACCTGACAAAGGTTACATTAGAACAATTCATTCAGCTCAATGAAGCCGCAGGTGTTGCTCAGAAAGATCAAAGTTCTAGTGTTCAAGCTGAAGGTATCAAAGTTACAGAGCCTGAGGGTGTTGCACAAGATGATTCAAGTGAAGATGATTCTGAGGCTACTGAGTCAGAGTCAGAGCTAGACCCAACATCACTTGGTAGAGGTAAAGCTCAGCTAAAGAAAAAGCCTACCAAGAAGCAAAAAGCATCGGATGAAGAAGACTCTACCTATATACCTGATGAGCCAAAGAAACAAAGAGGGAAGCGTAAAGCTGTTCAAGCCGGAGTAATTCCGAGAAATCTGGTGCTGAATTACCGAAAGACAAAGATGGAAAGAAAGTAAAGCATGTTGAAATGTCAAAGGTTCAAGAAACAAAGAAAGCTCAGAGTGTTGAGACTCCAAAAGCTCCAGAGGTTTAAGCACAAAGTGTGGATGATGTTGAAGTTCAAAAGAAAGCTGATCACTACAATGATGTTATTGTTGATGATGCTTCAGACTCTTCCGATGAAGAAACTGATTTTCACTATTCTGGAGTTGATGAGACATTTCATTCTTTTGCGGAAATGTTCAAAGATCGTAATGAAGACGAAATCAGGAGAAAGATTGTGGAAAAAGTTTCAAGTAAAGGTGTTCCAGAAACCATCCCAAGAGAGAGATTAGCTGAAGAAAGGAAAAAGTGGTTCAAAGTAATGCCGAAAGAGAGAAAGACTCTTAGGGCACTTCAGTACTTCACTCACAACAAAGACATCTCATGGGGTGACATTCTATCATGGGGATATCTGGAAGATCTGCAGGTCTACGCCATTAGACGGGAACATGGTGTGCAGTACTTTGAATTTTTGTCAGATATCAAAACCTTTCTGTGGTGGGATGTAGACGAGTTGGTAAAGACAAAGAACATTAAACAGTTCTATTATGAACCGGAGGTGAAACAACATGATCAACATTTGTGGGATTACATAAAGCAGCTGGCTAAGGTTGGATATCCTGACTGGGAGCCTCAAAGACCAAAGCAAATTGTCACAATGTTGGAGAACGGAGAGAAAGACATAACGTTGGATATCAAGCCTCCCAGATGTTTAAAGAATATGCCTCTCAGAGCTATTGAGCAAGATTTTCATGATCTATTCGAAGGGTGGTTGTACAATGAAACGACGACTGAGGCAGTAATCTCTCGGTACGACAAGTCCACTGGAAAGTCTCGAAGAATCAGTATTCTGGATCCAATGTGGCTTGTTAACTGTTCGAAAAAGGATATCGACTGCTTGTTCTACAACAAGATTGTATATGAGAAGAGGGACAAAGAACAAGCATTGCAATATCAAACGATCGTGGATGTGTGTTTTGCCCAAGACATCAACTCAGGAAGATATTGGAAGACAAAATGGAGAAATATTGAGATTGATGAATTCTTGAAAAGATACAAGCGAGAACAAAGGTTTAAAGTAATTGCTGATAAAGCAGCTGAGCTGGGCAAGCGCAAGTTGGGAAAATCGATACCAACGGATCAAACGCCAATTAAGAAAGAGGAGAACAAGATTCCCAAATGGGATCAGAAGCGTGATGGTGATCTGGTTTATAGAAAATGGTGGATCGAGGAAGGAAGGCATATAAGGAAAAGAATGTTAGAAGAAAAGGCTGAATTGAGAAGACAGAGAACGTGAGAACGAAGGCGCAACAGGAATAATTGAAGACTATGCTGGAAGGAACTACAACTACATCCGAGGGGGAGTCTGTTAGTTCATACATCTATAGCTTCCGTCAGCATGTAGTCATATTTTGTATGTTTGTGTCATTTGTGAACAATTATGTAATGTATGTATGTTAGATAGGACGACAACTCAGGATACGAGACTGACTTGTAAAGTGTTGACTTTTGTTGACCATGTGTCAACCGATCGGATGGGAAATCCAAACGAACAGCATTGTCAACCATCCGGTCAGCAGTCATGCCATCCGATCGGACAGCTCTCATCCGTTCGGACAGCTGTGTCATCCGTACTGTCAGCACTAACCATGTTCCTGAGTTGCCTATAAATACCCGGTCAAGGTATGTCATTTAGAACTTTTGACTCTAGGGAGAACTCTGTCAAGTCTGACTTCTACAGGCGCTTTTGTACTTTCATAACAGTTGAATAGAAAGATAAAACAATGTTTAATCGTTGAATACTTTGTCGTACATCTGTGATTTGATCAAATGGATTCCGCACATTAGTCAAAGTCGATTCATCTAAGTTCCTGACGAACAGATCCTTTACGAGGGACCAACAAATCTTTGTCATTTTGTACAAAAACTTTGTCAATTTTGACTTCAACTTTTTCATCATTTACCGAAGCAATTTGTTTCTTAACAGACCATGTTTGACCTTTTGGAGTACCTCTTTTGTACAAATGTGAATCTTTTTGAACATTTTGATTTTGAACAATAGTTGGTTTCCAAATGAAGGATCGTTTTCAAACCCAAACGAGTCGATCAGAAGAGTTTTACTCAGAATGAAAGGCGGAAACAGACATTCTGAGGTCAATTCAACTAGAATATCACTTTAAACTATCGTTATATTGATTAGATTGCAAAATACAGCGAGACGACACTTCGGCAGCACTTTGTTGCTCTGACCGGAATTCTTTTAAATGAACACGACACAAAGGTATATATAGGGTCCTGATTTCGCTCCAAACAGCCTCAAGCGAAATCATGTTTCAAGTGATATCACTTCAAGCGAAATAAGAGCATGTGATTTCGCTTGAAATGATCATGACACTTTCAAGCGAAATCACCTATCTAGTTTCGCTTGAACATGCCACTCACCCTATATTTGATATATTCCTCGTAAAACGTGCCCTGATCTGTCTAAATACAAACAAGACTCGATACAAGACGAAGTCGACAGACGCATGCACCAACAGACTCCCCCTCGAATGTTGACGAGTCTTCAGTGTCGAATCTTCGCATCTTCAGTCTTTATCAGTCCTCTCGAACTCTATGAAGTATCTAACGCTATAAGCATCCTCAAATCTTTCTCTTCTCTTTTCACCTTCTTTCAGAATCGCAATCTGGCTCTATCTTCTCTTGATCAGATCTCTTGATTCTTTAAGTTTATCAGCATCAGCAATCTTCTTCCTTTAAGTGTCTTCAGACTCCCCCTTTCGATATGCTGGGATCGCAGCCTGGCTTGTTAAAATCACAGAGTCCTCAGGTATCGAAACCTGGCTCTCTATCAACTATCCAAGATCACCTAGCTCTTATCCTGCACATTTTCTACCCAAAAATAAATTTTCTGATGACAACTTGTAAAAAAAAAACAATCTCACCATCTAATGAACCACTTGCAGGATTTATACAATCAAAGAATGATTTTTCAACGTTAATCTTTGATAAACCACTTGAAGAAATATCTTTTTTCTTATAAAAAATAACAGATTCACCCAAGCCATCTGTTCATCATGTCTAGCACTTGGAATTTTGAAAATTAGCTTTCCAATATCAATTGTCGAAAATCTTTTTGAATTTTTCAAAATTTATGCTAAATCACACTAATTTTTTTTAAACATAGAATGAAATGCAGTAGAGAAATATTTACAAACAATATTTTTGTGAGTTTGTGTAAGAGGATCATATCAGTTTATAAGACAAATCACCAACACCATTAAGCTTAAAACATTTTAAGTTCTAAATGATTCACTTAGATTGTCAGTTTACTGTTCCATTTAAATTTTCACACAAATTTCAACTGTTTCGAGATATGAGATTAATGTATTAAGCACTTAAACTTAATCGCGTGTCTCACCTCAGAATATACTCCCTTATCCAGATCCCAATATTCAGTCTTACAGGTGAGTATACCACATATGATATCTGTAAGGGGTTAATTGCGAAACCGTGAGAGCTCAGGTCAGAACTTCCGTTCAGCAGAGAGATGACGGCTCGACTTTTGGTGTTTCCCCTTTAGAGGATCTTTTGTTTCAACACATGATTAGCATTTTGCAATGTTTCATCATTTTTGCTGAGGGCGGCGCTAAATTTCAAGCAAGCAATAAAGTATTCTCCGGGGACTAGGCCATTGCTTCCGGATTATCAGAAGTCCCGGGATAATACCCCAGATATCACTGAGCATAAAGACCTAGTATCTCAGAAAGAGGGACCTTTCAAACAAGATTTCGGGGGTTACCCATATATCCGAGAGATGTTTCCCCACAATATAAGCAAGTTTGAAATTTAGGTTTATATCTCGTCACAATCTACTAAATGTGCAAAAACCTACTAGCATATCATCAGTGAGACCATTTATCACATTTTAACTTTCCATTTTTTAGCATATTGTGATCATCCACTCATGTACTATCATTTCCTCTTCTTTGACACAAAAACTCATTTTTGATTTTATCATTTTTCAAATTTTCAAATGTTTTTGGATTTTCTAAAAAATCTTACTCCCCCTAAAATGCAAACACATTTAAAGAAATTTGAAAACAAACTGTACAAATAAAATGACAACCAATATCGAATCGCTTCAATTCGCCATCTACTTGACATAAACAATCAGAACTCCCCCTCACAACAAACTATTTTCCCATTGATTTCAAAACACTCAAGTTTGTTTTAATCAAATGGTTTTTCCGGAAAATACATTTTGTTGATTTTATAAACCTCTTGTAGGTTAGGAGATTCATCACATTGTTTTTCAACCAAATACCATTTGTAGGAAAATGCAAGTACAACTTAATGTCCTTGATTTTCCACTTGTAAAATCTCAACCTCTTTTTCAACTACATGACTTACCAACCAATACCTCATGTAGATTGAATTCTCAAGATGCCGATTCCTACTCCTCACTTACCAACCTGGGAGTTTCGGCAAGTCATACTAGTGACCAATTTTCAATTTTTCAAACACATAAGAAAAATACCGATTCCTGCTCCACGATTACCAACTTGGGAGCTCCGGCAAGTCCAGAATTTTACTGTTCGTAATATGTGTAGGATCGTTTGAAGACCCGAACGAGTCGTTCAGAAGAGTTTATCTCAGTTTGAGCGGCGGAAACGAACAAACTGAGTTCAATTCAGCAAGATTTACACTTTAAACTGTTGTTTCTATTGATTCGATGACATTTACAACCTGACAACACTTCGGCAGCACTTCGTTGCAAACCGGAAGAAATCTCTGAAAGTTACCAATGATTTAGCTTGAAGGCTATTTATAGTGGTGTTGATTTAGCTTGAAATGACACATGCCACTTTCAAGGGAAATCAACATGTTGATTTAGCTTGAAACTGTCATGAGACACTTTCAAGGGAAATCACCACGTTCAAGCTAAATTACCTTAAACACATTCTAAAATGTATAACATATCTAACATTTTTAGTCCTAGACTCGATACAAGACGAAGTCGACAGACGCATGCACCAACAATATGTACCATCCCAGTCACAAACGAGGGATGATACTTTACCTTGCTTCTTTGTTTTCTTCTCGTAAAACTCCTTGACTCCCTTGACCTTCCTGTCAACCATTTTTCCAAAAATATGATGAACTTTGGAATTAAAATCCTTTTCAATATCAAATTCTTTCTTTTTAGAGAAGAATTGATTTGAAATCTCAACTTTACCAATTTTCTTCTTAAAATTTTCAGCCCGAAGTGGTGGAAAATTCACATCATCCACAGTCGGCACTGACTTTTCATTTTTAATCTCAATCTGTGGCTCCTCTGACTTTGTGGAATTAGATTCATCGCCAGAAGATAGCTCCTCTAATTTTGACGAATCAGAATCACTACTAGAACTATTCTCTGATTTCTTAACAACCCATTTCTGGTTGTCAAGGTTTGCTCTTTTCTTATAAAACCTGTTTGAACATTCACCAATCTCAAAAAATGAATTTTTGAAAAGTTTAGTTCTCTCAATTGGTGGTTCAAACACAACCTCTTTATCTTTCAGTTACGAGAAACTCCCTGTTTTGATTTTATTGCCTTGGAACAATTTTTGGCAATATGACCAGCAGTGTTGCATTGGAAACAGGTTCTCGTTTCTTTCATTTGATCAGCAAACTTCATCTCTTCTTGCTTCTTTGCAAGGAACTCTTTATTAGATTGCTTCCAGAATGGACTCTTTTGTTCTTCCTCAGCACTACCTCCTGAAACAAATATCATTTTTTATTTAAAATTTCGAACATATTTTTCATTTTTATAATTTTCTGGTGGAATAAATCCAAGACCTTTCTTTTTGAAATTACCGTTATGGTTTGGTTTCTTGTGAAAACCAGAACCAGAACTGTAACCATTTTTCTTGTTTTCTCTTTGTTGAACTCTTGAGGTGTACTTTTTAGGTTTATCATTAAGATTTACATCTTTTATTTCAGAAATATTAATTTCTGTTAGTTTGAAAACCTTTTTAATCATGTTAGGTTTGACACCTCTTATTGGAAATTCCTCATCAAAATATAATTTGTCAGAATCATTCAAAGTATATGCAATTTTAAACATTTCGTCATTCAAATTAGATTTTGATAACAAGAATTCTTTATTATAAACCCTTTTGCCCTGTTTTTCGGTTTGACTCGGAGTGCTGGACTCAGACTTTGACTCTGACATAGACTCCGACTTTGACTCCCCGGATTCATCTTTATCCAACACCTGATCAACCGCTTTCTTTATTAACTCGGACTCATGATCAGTGTCAGATGATGTAAACGTCACATCAATATTTTCTGGCAAGTTAATTGAAGACTCCGACTCCCACTTTAAATTTGTTGCTTTTTCGACTCTTTCTGAATTTGGATTTCTTGGAGAATATCCATTTTCAAGCGGGGGTGGACACTTGTTATAACTGGCACTTTGTTTCTTACCAGATGTCTTCACTTTAGTATCCTTCTTCTTTTCTTTCTTCTTGTTAGAAGTCTTTTCTTCAGATACCTTTTGATCATCAGTTACTTCATCATCCTCAAATGCTTTCATGCCCTCAACAGTTGGATAAATCCTGTCAATGACATAAGAAGTACATGAGTAATTTTTCAACAAACGATTAACTCTTTCAGTCTCAATTCTTTGTGTTTCAAGTTTTTGTTCAAGCACATCATACTTCTCAATGTAGTTGTTCACAACTTTCTGCTTTATCATGAAAGCCCCATGAAGTGTCTTCATTGTTGTTGCTTGTTCTTCACTTGACTGATTATACTGATTCATGGCTTTATTCAGAACATCATAAGACTCTTTCAGCCTATTCATGTTGTTAATCAATGTGCTGTTCTGCTTCTTTATAGCTTCACAATTTTCACAAATCACCGGACTCTTCTTTGCATCAACTTCTTCATCAACTTTGAACTTCTGAACTTCCTTTACCTTTTTCTTGATAACTGGAACAACTTCATCATCACTGCTGATCGGTGTTTTAATCTTTTTCTTTTTAACTTTTTCATCTTCACTATCACTTTCTGCCATCATTTTAAAATGAGATGCCAAACTTCTTGCATGATACTCTCTATCATCATCACTATCTTCTTCAACTCGAGCAACAAATGCTTTTTGATGAAAATTTTTTGTTTGGATCATAATCATCCCAACTAAAACCTTCCTAGTTAAACCCTTTTGGTAATTTTTCATCATCTTGGTTTATCAGACATGCTTTGTTATCAGCTGAAATATATTTATCCCAGCTGAAATCTTTTATTGGCTCTTTGTCATCCTGATTCACCATACAAGCTCTCTTTGAAGATTCTTCAATCACTTTTCTTCCATGTGCCACTTGTGGTTCTTGTTGTTGTTGTGCAACTTGATGATAGATAGCTTTCCGGTAGTAATCATTGTTGTTGTTGAACGGATTTTGAGCTCCACTTGCTTCGCGGTTTTTGCACTCCCTCTTGAAGTGTCCTTTTTCCCTGCGACGAAAACAAGTAACTTTAGATTTATCAAAACCCAAAGTAGAAACATTAGCTTCACGTAAATCATCTCTTCCTGTGATCTGCTTAAATTTATCAGCTCTTCTCAATACACTTGCCAAACACCATTTTATGTCCATCAATTCCATCTCTTCAGCATCAATCTGATCGTAATCCTCTTTTTTCAACATTGGATTCTCGATCCGACCTGCTACAAAACTACCATATGATTCCAACACAGTTCCCAACAAAGACATGTGACTTTTGGCAATTTCTGCTGAATAATCCGCATCATTCTCCAGATTCAGTACAATATTGCATTGTAACTTCTTGCCATTCTTTGTTGTTGAAATGTTTGGATCAAATGACTGATATAATGAAAAACTTGTGTTACTGTTTGACCCTTTATAAGAATCTTCTGATGAATTTTTAGCATTAAAAGCTGTTTGAACTTTTGGTGACATGATGGTGGTTTTATCACTGACCCACCTTTGTAATAAAGTCCGATGTCTTGTTCACCGTTAAAATCTTTCATTCTTAAATCTTTCTCTGTTCCATCTCCTGAGCCTCAATCTTTTCGATGAATTTGCTTATTGTCAGATTGCTAAAACCTTTCTTGTTCCTCAACATCATGAGATATGTGCCCCAAGTCTCATATGGCAACGCATCAGAGAGTTTTTCAATCAACTCTTCATTATTTTTCTCGATGCTCAAACTCTTCATGTTGGCTAACAAATTGCAGTATCGTTCAATGATTTGCTTTGTACTTTCACTCTTCAATCCACGAAACAAATCAAACTCTTTCTTTAGAAGAGACTTTTTGTTTTTAACCATTTCTTCGCTTCCATGAAATTTCGATCTTAATGCTTTCCAAATTGAATAAGAAGTTCCATTGTCTTGCAATAGAACCAATATGTCTTCTTTCACAGCTTGTTGTAATAGACTCAACATCATTTTTTCATCTTTGTATTTCTTTCTATCTACAGCACTTAGATCTTTAATAGCAATCTTTTCCTCATCATCATTCATTGGTCGAACATATTTAGTCTCAACACATTCCCAAGCATCTAAGTAGTTTGCTTGTACCCAATTCTCAAAACGTCCTTCCCAACCCTTATACTCCTCGATATTCAAGAGTTTAGGCGGTTTTTGCATAGTCCCCGTTTCATTTTCCAACATCGTGTTCTGTGCAAGAGTAATCGGAGTAACCGGTGTAGCGAATGAGTTGTAGAATTCCTCGTCCATGTTTCGGGTATTCAAAGTTTAAAAAAACTGACTGTTCAAGCGAAATCACTAGTTAAGCAAAATTACCCTGTTGAAGCGAAATCACTGGTTTCAAGTGAGATAACTCAAGCGGAATAACAACTTTGAAGCGGAATAGCAAATTTCAAACGGAATCAACACTATTTTTCAAGCGGAAACAACCAGGATTTTCAAGCGAAATCAGACACAAATTGTGATTTCAAGCGAAATCAACAAGTCAATTCAAGCGGAACACTGCTGATGTCATCATCTTGCACTAGTTTTTCAAGCGGAATTAAAGATTTTCTCAGTTTTAGATCAAATTTAATTCTGAAACTTTCCAGGTTTTGTTAAAACACTAATGCGCACATTCTATGAAAATTTTAGCCAATTTTAACCGTGAAAAAATTTGAATTTTGAAAAAGAAGGTGTAGAAATTAGAATTTGCAGCTGAATTGGTAAGAACTCTTCTTCCTGTGCTCTGATACCACTTGAAGGATCGTTTTTAGACCCAAACGAGTCGTTTAGAAGAGTTTACTCAGAATGAAAGGCGGAAACAGACATTCTGATATCAATTCAGCTAGATATACACTTTAAACTGTCGTTATATTGATTAGATTGCAAAATACAGCGAGACGACACTTTGGCAGCACTTCGTTGCTCAGACTGGAATTCTTTTAAATGAACACGACAAAAAGGTATATATAGGGTCCTGATTTCGCTCCAAACAGCCTCAAGCGAAATCATGTTTCAAGTGATAGCACTTCAAGCGAAATAAGAGCATGTGATTTCGCTTGAAATGATCATGACACTTTCAAGAGAAATCACCTATCTAGTTTCGCTTGAACATGCCACTCACCCTATATTTGATATATTCCTCGTAAAACGTGCCCTGATCTGTCTAAATACAAACAAGACTCGATACAAGACGAAGTCGACAGACGCATGCACCAACACCAAAACTGTTGTGGTTTTGTTGCATCGACCTTTGTTCTCCAACTTTGTGTTTTTCTAAATCTGGGTGTGTGAGAATTCCAGGTCTATTTAGAATCGAACCTATTCGGGTTAGATTTCCAAGTTTGATTCGAAGCAACCTTGTTTATGTTATATCTCCAAGTTTGTTTTGAATCAAATCTGGTCGACCTTTGTTTCACATCTTCAGATTTCTGTTTCTCAATATCATCACACTTCTTTTTTGTTTCAACACCAACAGGTTTCAGATTTGGACACTTGCGAGCAAGATGTCCTGTTTGATCACATTTGAAACATGTTCTCTTTGTGATGTGTTAAAAATGAAACATATAAATTTCATCAAATGAGGCATAAAACTAACCCTTTTTTAGTACTAATGTTGGAAAAAGTGTGCTTTTGTCTTCCTTTTGTATTTTCAGGATTAAATGAGCTCAAAGTAACAAAAGAAGCAAAAAGACATCAAAATCTAACATAAATACAAGAAAAGGAACAAGTCGTGACATGCCCAACCCCACGACAGCATCTTCCCAAGCAAAACAAGAGATCAAAAGCCTGAACACACCCCGTGCTCAGCCAGCACGGGGGCGTGCCCAAGTGTCAGCAGAAAAGACAAAGTGGTAGAAGCTTCTATTGCCCACCACGGGGCCGTGCTCAGCGGACACGGGGCCGTGGTCAACTATAAGATTCGCACAATCTAGCAAATCTGCATAGTACAAAGATTCTTCTGCACCACGGGGTCGTGCTCAGCGGACACGGGGGCGTGGTCAACTAAAAAGACAAAACTGCATTAAATGAAGAAAGAGAAGGATGTTGACACGGGGCCGTGCCCACTGGAAACGGGGCCGTGCCCGAGCTTCTGTTCAGCCTATAAATAGAAGTGCTTGGCTCAAGCTCAAACCATCCCTTGGCACACCACCTCTCTCACACTTCACCCACCACCCACCACCACCATAACACCATCATCCACCACCATCATCCATTGTCCATCGTAGAGTGTGTGAGTCTTCTCGGGATCCAAGATTGATCGTAAGAGTTCTTGACAATCAAGGCCATGTTTGCCTAAGTCTCTTACATCACTTGGTGAAGACAAAGTGTCTAGTTTAATACTTTTTATTTCTAATCTTTTGCACTTTTTATTTGGTTTTGTATTAATGACTTTAATAACTAGTTGCTTATGTTGAAGGTGATCTTTCCTTATCGTTTGTCCGTGGTGTCTTGGCATTATTTTACTATCTATATAAAATAAAAGATTTTCACCATTCATATCTCCACGGTCTATATGGAGGTATGTTGGCTACCTGGTCGGGGGTTAAGGGAACGGTTTGGTAAAGGTCTTGCCATTGTTCAGCGTTTAGAGGTCCTGCAATGGACCTGGGTCAAATTTAGTAGGACCTCCTTCAATACTTAACGGTATTGGATGGCGGGGGTCCAAACTCTTTGATCCCCTCATAAGTTAACTACTATTAATACTATAACCCGGCTATTTAGGACTGTATCCCTGCTGACTCAGACTACTTAGTCGAGGGTAACGTCACCTCCAAAAGAGGGGCCTACCATAATTTGCATTAATAACTTAATTAATTATCTTCCAATAATCCACCCTTTTAGGATTGTATCCTTGCTGACTCAAACTACTGGGTGAGGGTAACGTCACCTTCAAAAGAGGGGCCTACTACAATAACTAAGATAATCTCTTAAAATAGTGCAAAAGTGCGGAAATAATCAAAGGTTACACTAGATACGAGTCGGGACCAAGTGATTCATCTTGTTTATCTGTTTTTCTTTTTATTTTATTTTTTCAGCATTTTTAGTTTCTTAGTTTAAAACATTTTTCTAAACTTTTTATTTTGATTAGACATTGAGGATAAACCGGTACTAAAAGCTCTTGTGTCCTTGGACGACCTCGGTATCTTACCAACACTATACTACGCTCACGATGGGTGCACTTGCCCATATGTGTGTTTAGTGTTAGTGAAATATCGTGTTTTATAAATTTAAAACTTGGCTAAAAATAAGTGTTAAAGGGGCTTAAAATATACACCTAATATATATAACACTTCACACGCATCACTTTGAAACATCTTTCACCTGTTGTTGTTGTTTTTTCTGAGCATAGAACTCTTCATTAGACTGTCGTCTAAATTTGAGTTCTTTCTCTTCTTCGGAACTTATTCCGTGAACAAAATTCATTTTTGTTTGATAATTTGGCGTTTCATTTCTTTTCCAACTTTGCTTCTTCTTATAACCCAACCCAACCTTCATGTTTTTCTTCTTGAAACCAGGTTTGTTATAAAAAGTTTTGTGACTTTTTGCAGCAAACTTTGGAATTTCAGACTTTTCAATTTCAATCATTTTGAAAACTTTGTCAATCTTTTCTGAAATCACATTCTGAATCGGGAATACAATATCTAAGAATAATTTGTCCTATCCAATCATGGTATAAACCAATCCTTTTGAATCATCATTCAAATGTTTCTCAAATTTTGAGTTTTTCAGATATTCTTCATGAAAACTACCTTCATTTTCATCCTGTGATTCAGATTTACCTGTTTCAACAGACACTTCTTTCAACACACTTTCAACGACCTTACCTACCACCTCTGAATCACTTGAATCATCAGATTTGGAATAGGTTACGTCAATGTTATCTGGCAATTGATCGACCATGTTGAAAGCTTTTTCAACTTTCTCATCATCATAAAATGCAAACTTTTCCGGTGGAGGGACTTGATGATACTCTGAGCCAATGCCTTTTTTGTTTTTCTCAGAATCATCATCACCCGGTTTTATGTTGAAAATTCTTTAAAGCACATATGATGATGCATGATAACTACGTAATTTGTTATTATCCTGTTCTAAATCAGCAATTTGATGCTTTAGCTTACCAACATCCTCAATGTAAGAATTGACAACTTGTTGCTTTATTGAATACCGTCGCTTAAGCGTATCAGTTGTTTTAGAATAGTATCTCAATCTAGATTGAACAAGTTCCATTTGACTTTTCATCATTTTCTTTTAAAACTTTTTCATTTTCTAACATTTCTTTGCATTTATTTTTGAAAACTTCTTCGATTTTATTAAATTCTAGATTTCTTGTTCTGAACTTTTCATCTTTTTCAGTACAAGCACTGCACGTTTCCATGCATTTCTTGCACTGTTCAATTGTTTCATTTAAGCTTTCAGAATCAGATTTTACCTCAATGATTGGCACTTCGGCTTTTTCTGTTGTCTCATTCTGATCAGCTTCATTCTTTTTCTCATTACCAGCATCATCATCAACTTCAAACGAACTTTCCATCTTCACTTCTTCTACCTCTTCCTTCTTCATTTCTTCTTCACTCACCTGCTGTTCTTTAGTAACAGGTTCTTTTTCAACAACTTCATCTTTTCTATTCTCTTCCACTTTTATCTTCACTTCATCCTCTTTCACAGCTTTAACTTTGACTTCCTCAGCAACCTTCTTCAAATCATCAACCAAATTCTCAACATTTTTCTTCATTCTTTCTTCATCCCTCTTTTCAAACTCGTGGTCATCACATCACGAATTATCTTATCCAGCCTTTTCAGATAAGTTTTATCTTTCACAACATTTGAATAGTATTTGCCGGACAGAGGAATTACAGCAAGAACATCAGTGAAAACCACATCTTTTCTGTGAACGACAGGATCACCATTTTTGTTGATATAGCAATCTCTTTTCTTCTCGTATCTCCTACAGTATTTTGCATCTTCATATTCTTCGTGCATTTTCTCAATACTGCACCCTGCAAAGAATCTTTCTCTTTCGGTTTTCTCTTTTAGAATTTCTTCTCGAGATTTCTCCTTGATTTCAACAACAAAAGCACGATGTTTGCTCTTTGATACAGTTCTGCCATGAGCTGTGAGACGATCATCAACAATATCATCTTCTGGAAGGAATTCGCTCCAGTCAAATCCTTCGTCATCATGGATTACTACACAAGCTCTTGACTTCTCTGTGGGATTATTTTCAATCAATTTCGGCTCTTCTTTGCTACGGTGGTAAATCGCCTTTCGATAATAATCATCATTGAAAGGTTTCTCAGTTTCGTCAACTTCAGAATTTTTGCATTCTCTTTTGAAATGACCTTTTTGCTTACATTTGAAGCATGTCACTTTGGATTTATCGAATTCCAGCTTTGTTGACGGACCACCTATTGAGTGCTTCCCAGTAATCTCCATATACCTCTGAGCTCTTCGAATGCAACTTGTTAAACACCAGCGTATGTCAATGAGTTCCATTTCTGCTGGTTCGATCTGGTCGTAGTCTTCCTTTGTCAGCTCTGAGTTTCCAATTTTTCCAGATACTAGACCTTCATATGACTCTAACACAGATGCCGGAAAACTCATTAGTTGTTTTGCTGCATTGATGCTCATAGCCAGAGAATTCTTCAGTTTCAAAGTAATGTTGCAGAGATTTTCTTAAGATTCTTCAGGGTTTGCTTTTGAAGAAGATGAATGATATCCTGGATTGTAGCTTGATGAGCTTTTCTGTGGTTCTATTGATTTTTCAACACTGAATGCTGTCTTTGGTGATTCACCAACATTCACCGAAGGTGTGCTACCTTTGTAATAAAGACCAACATTCTGTTGATGTGAAGAACTGTTCATCTTGCTCTGTTTCTGCAATTCAAGCTCATGAGTTTCAATCTTTTCAATCAATACATCGAGAGTGATTGTATCATATAATACATCGTTTTTCAAAATAAAAACAAACGTTTGCCACTGATCAGCTCGTGGTAACGCTTCAATTATTTTGTCAATCACTTCTTCTCTCGTTTTCACAATCCGAAATCTATCTAACTCAATTTTTAAATGGAAAAAATGTTCAATCATTTGCCTCACAGTCTCTCCCTTTAAACTATCAAACAAATCAAACTCCTTTTTTAGTAAATCAATTTTATTCTTTTAATTTGTTTGCCACCTTCATCTTTAACCCTTAACGCTTCCCAAACCGATTTTGATGACCCATCATGATTTAACAATGAAAATATATCATCTCGAATGGATTGTTGAATCAAAGCTATCATCTTTTGCTCATATGAGAATTTCCGTTTTTCTTCATCGGAAAGATTATTTAGATGTATCTCTTCATTCTTGTCATTGATTGGTCGACTGTATCCAAACTCTAAGCAGAACCAGCTCTCGTGAGCATATGCCTTTGTCCAGTTTAGAAATCTCTCTTTCCACCATGTATAATCTTCTATATTCTCAAGTTTAGGTGGTTTTGAATAGGTTCCATAGAAATTATCATGTTTAATGTTATCATTGATTGTTTTTGTTATTGATTTCGGTGTGACGGTTGATGTTTCGGAAGATTCTGATGTAAAGGCTTTGTAGAACGTGTTGTAGAACTCTTCTGCCATGACGTTTCTTGTTTATCACTTAGAATCACCTTGAAACAAACAAACGAACAAACACGATCCGTTTAAAAAATTATTAAACACCTAGATCAGACGAGTATCCGATCGAGTAAGTCAACAAAAGTCAACAATAACACTGAACGGGTGACAGCGGATCGGGTGGTGATCCGATCGAGTGACAAGTTGTCCGATCGGGTGGGAAGCTGTCCGATTGGATGGGATAGTGCTTTGGATTAGGTGGCTATCCGATCGGGTGGTTGTCTGATCGGGTGACAATGCTGCCTTGGATCGGGTGGCTGTCCGATCGGGTGGTTGTCCGATCGGGTGACAATGCTGCATTGGATCAGGTGGTTGTCCGATCGGGTGACAATGCTGCCTTGGATAGGGTGGCAACTCGATCGGGTGGGTATCCGATCCTTTAACAATAACCTGAATCACAAACAAACAAGAAGATTAGGATCGGGTGGCAACTCGTTCGGATTGCCACTCGATTCTTTGTACTTTAAACTTTCAAACAAGCAAAGTCCCTTGAATCGGATTGTGACCCGATCGGGTGGGTCAACAATGGTCAAACTTTTAATGGAATGAAACAGATCGGGTGGTGACTTGGATCTGATGGTCACCCGATCGGGTGGCCATCCGATCGGTGAACACCTTTTAGAACATCAATAGTAACAGTTAACATTTTGAACGTTTTTCGAACACAAAAATTTAGATTTCTCTCAAACCGCTTAGAATTAAGTTCTGAAATTTTGTAGGCTTTTAGATCAACAGATTTCGCACAACATATCAAAAAATCAACAATTTTTAACTGTAAAAACTCGTTTAATTTGGCAATTTTCAGTTAGAAACGTGAAAGAGATGAAAAATGAAGAAATTTTGACAAATCTGGATGAATTTGGATCTGAATCTGATGAAATCCTGTACGAATTTGTGTGATTGATCTAAGGAATCGAGCTCCTGCTCTGATACCACTTGTAGGATCGGTTTGACTCCGTAACGATTGCGAACCGACTCATGTAACGTGCGAAATCCGTACACGAACGTGACCGAACACACAAGACGTAATATAATCGGTGATTCTATTGATAATATGAAAACGTATAAAGCACCACGAATCACCTTGAGCACTTTCTCTCTCTAGCTCCTAGCTCTCCAACTAGCAAATGTGCAAAAGTTCTTAAGTCTAACCCTAAGACTTCTATTTATAGGCCAAGGGGCTTAATGAGATATCTCATTAATTACAGAAATGCCACCTTGCCTTTCTACTAAATATAACACTATAAGCTCAAGTATTCTTCTATTTCAGCTACGAATCGTATTGACGGAGGCGATAGACATAAATGCACCAACAAATAATACTTTAGCAAAAATATCATTAACTAAAAATGTACCGGTGATCACATCCGGGATCATCTTTGCTTCTTCTTCAGTCAAAACAAATGCTCTAGCATTTTTAGTATTCTTGGTGTTTGTGGCTGGAGCTAGTTTTGGACAGTTAGGCTTGATATGACCTTGTTCTCCACAGTTGTAGCATATCCTGTTGTTAATCTTTTTCCTGCAGTCTTCCTCCTTGTGCCCAGATATTTTGCAGAAGTTATAGTATATGGAGCATCTTCCGGAATGCTTCCTTTTGCAATACTTGCAGTAGGGTGCAGAAGTAGAACCTACATTTTTTCCACGGTTAGAATTTCCAGAACGAAATTCTTGAGTAAGCTTCTGGGTTAGGTTCCTCCTTTGATCCTCTTCTCGTGTAAGTACTAATTCATCTGTCAAGGTATTTGCTAGTTCTACAGTTTCTTCTATAGTTTGAGGTCTAGCTGCCTTGACTACATGTCTTATTTCGCTGATTAATCCCCAAATGTAACGGGAGATTAATACTGGTTCAGGTGATGCAAGGGTTGGTACTATTCGAGCATATTCAAAGAATAATGTAGTATAACCCTTACTATCTACCCCAATCATCCTAAGGTTTAGGAATTTATTTGCTATTTGTTCTTTTTCATTGGGAGGTCAAAATTTTCTTTCTACCATGTTTTTAAATCCCTCCCACTCCATATTATAAACCCTATCACTTCCTTTAGACTGAAGGATAGTGTTCCACCATTCTAGTGCTGAGTTCTTAAACAGATTTGAAGCAAACATTATCATATCCTCCTCCGCACATTTGCTTATTCTTAAGACTGCCTCGGTCTTTTCTATCCAGCGTAGAGATGCAACGACCCCTTCATTGCCCGAGAATTCCATTGGTTTACAAGACCAGAATTCTTTATAAGAACAACCATAAGACACGGTTCTTCTTCTTTTGGGAATGGGCATTTGAAGTACGGGTCCATTGTTCACGCTGTGTTCAGGTTCAGAGGGTCGTTTACTATCATGTATACTTTTATTTTCTGCTTCCTTAACCATTTTGATAATATATGGCATCGCATCTATTATCCCTTGTGCCACTATGTGTTGCATGGCACTGTTATCCACTTGGTTTCCATTATTGTTGTTCGGGTTATTATTACTCTGGTTATCATTATTCTGGTTTTCCTGGTTCACTTCGTTGTCCATCTGAATTTTAAACATTTACCAATTATTAATATCACGAAATAATTAATAATTTAGGCAACAATCACACAACACACATATTGGTCAAAAGCGTCAAGCATTGTGACTTACTCTTTCTTATATAGTATGCGTCTAATACACACTGATACTGGAATTTAAAATTACAATACTACTACGCATTGCTAACCACGAAGTTGTCTATACTACAACATATATTATTATTATTATTATTATTACACATATATATTATTATTTTTTTATATTATATATATGTATTATTATATTATTATTACTATCTCCTCCATCACCTTCACTGATATGGGTTCATCCAGAACTCCATATTACGCTCGTCGTACTTCCAGACGAGTCGTTCTCCAACCTGTCTCATCCTCTCGCTATTTTCTAAAACCTCTTCTCCGAAAGTTCGGAGCTCTTACACATTTTCTGCACTCATTGAGGGTGCAGGTGTTGGTACTGGGTACTGGGGCATGGGTTCCTCCCGAGGGTACGGATTCTCTAAGATCTCCCTAATGTGTTCATCATTATCGTAGTAGGGATCTAGAGGGTCCAGACCTGGATAGGCTGCTAAGTTCGGCATGGGTTCATCGGTTAGGTGGTAGGTTGCACATAATCCCTGTGATCATCAAACCATGGATCGTAGTCTGGGTCTAAGGAATTAGGGGCTGGTATCCTAGGTATCTCCTCAGGGTTGAAATCATGCATTTGGACTTGGTTTTCTGGGTTGTTTTCTATCTCCATAGGCTGCATGGGAAACAAAGGTAAGGGTTGTGGGGCTATGTGTTGCTCCAGGTTTGGGTCGGCAGCTGTGGTTGCTAGGATATGAAAATTGGTTAAGCTCCTATTAAGCATATCCTGTGTATGGGCATCTGTCTATCGCTTAGCTGCTGCTACGACTCTCTGTTGTTGCAACTTTTTCATTCTTTTCATACGCTCGTGTGCTCCCTTACTGAACCATCCTCTCTTTTTCTGAGTGAATGGCTCTTCAGACTAAGCCTTAAACACAAACATCCCTTCTTCATTATCAGCTGCATACCCAGAGTAGGCAAGCTGTGAAGAGGTACCTTCACTCCTAGGTGAATCGGACAACTGACGATAAGCATCTGAGGGTCCTTGATCACTCATACTGTAAACTAACAAATAGTCAAATAACACACAACAATAAAATACGGATATGCACGTATTTTCATAATTAATTTCCTAACAATTTGATTAATATCTTGGTGTCAGCAGAACACTTCTGTGGCTGAATCAGTGGCTTAGCTCTGATACCACCTTCTGTCGCAATCCCAGTCCCCTATCTGTCCCGGGAACGGGCGGCCGCGAGACCAGTTTTGGTGGTATCGATGTTTATTATTTTGGCAGTGAAAATTTCATCAGGACCGTAGTTTGGAAATATTTATCAGAGTAAATACCACGCTTTGATAATATTAAATATATTGGGATAAAACCCAAGTTTTCATTACAAACATTTTCATAGGGAAAATCCCTATTTTATTGAATAAAACATCTTCTTTTATTTAGGTAACTTTTATAGCCACTTTTTCCAAGCCTTCAGTGCTGTCCAGCTGGCTTCTATTTGGCTTTCACATTTTGTTACCTGAAACACGTTTAAAAATATTTTGTCAATGGGAAATACTGATGAGTGAATCCCAGTTTAATCAAGAAGAGTTTTATCCTTTAACAGTATTGAGAGCTATTACAATGTTTATGTCTACACAATTACTCATTCGGTACTGTCAATCCTGACTGGTGGGTCATATTACACATTGGCTAACTCTTTGTCCAATGGTAACGTGTTCCACATTTTGTATACAAACCCCAACATACATGCAGTAATTGAAGAACTACAAAGACTCAATCACTGCTTAATCGCATTGTAAAACATTTAAGGTTTTGTAAAAACAATTTATAAAAAGGAGATTACTCACATTGTTGTCTTAGACTTCTTTTAAGGGTTTACTGGTAGTTATCTATTAATTACACAAATGTACATATGTTAGTATAATAACCCAATATTTACATTAGCAATACCCTCCAGAGACGGTATTCCAACGACTACGTCGGGTAAAGTACCGTTAGTAGTAAAGAGTGAACCTATAAACAAAATGACTAGGAACAAATTAGTCTAGTGGTGTCATGTACATAAGTAACAAGATTGTGAGTTTTAGTCCCTTATATAATTAAAACGAAACTTGAGGGACCAAAACCGTTATGATGGAAACATGAGTTTTATTAATGAAAGTTTAACACACACAAACACACATTTTCGTGTGTTCTAGAAACGAGCAGAGCTCCATGGGAGCCAAAACCCTAATCATGGAAAATCATCAAATTGAAAGGCCAGATGAAGCTTAAATTCATAACTGAGCATGGATTAATGATCACCTTCACAAAGGGATCATAAGGTATGTCTTAAAATCTAGATTGGTGATTATGCATGAAGTGGGTTATGTTGGAAATCGCGAAATTGTATGAAATTGAGTATGAGTATGTGTTAAAAACACCATATAGGTCTTGGATTATGAACGATTTGGAGTAATTTGATATTTGGAGGTGAAACCCACTTCTAGTGGTGAAGATGGCGACATGGGTGTGTCACCCATCACCAATCCTTGTTCAAATCTTGTTGTGCTATGTTGCAAGTAATGCGTTCTTGTTAGGTAGATTGAATGTGATATAACTTTATTGATGTTTTTGTGTTAATTGATGAATGAAAGCATGAAGTAAGAAATAAAGCATGAAACACTTGTACATTATGCATAAATTGTGGTATGCACACCAAGTGTTTGATGAAATGGCTAGGTAAGATTAATAGATGAAATGGTATGCAAGTAATGGATGAAATCATATAATATAGGGATATGATGTATTTGATGATAAATAAACATGATAAATCTATTTTTAGATGGAATTCATGTAGGATTTGGTTGGCCATGTTATTTGGTAAAAGTATGCATTAGAATATTGTACTCTATGTTGGAGTGGTATGATGTTTACTACATGTTTGAATAATTGCTTAATCAAAATTGATAAGTAAAAATACTCTAAATGTGAAGCATATGAGATCATTAGAACAGGATGAAGTTATAATGATGTTGGGTTGTTAAGCATAGGTCATGGTGTTAGTTGTAAAATTACGTTACTGGAATGAACGTAATTGAATATGTTTGGTGTATGCATATAATTAGATGATCATGTGGTTGTATGCTTATTGCATCGTGAGTATGAAATGAATATAGTGTCATTAGTATAGTCTACTATAATGACATGGACGTATCAGGTTAAGTCGAAAGTTCATATGATAAATCGTTGACTTTCTGAAAGTCAAATGTGCATAAGTAGCAATGTTAGACTTATGTCACAACTGTAATGTTATAGAAAGTCATATGATGCGTGTTATATCCATATGTGTTATATGTGATGACGTGATGAATTATATGAGTTTGAAAAGATTGACTTGTGGAAATATGCCTTATGCTTGTTAGAATTGACTAATGATAGTCAAATTTGAAACAAGAATTTGATATGATCGTTAATATGTACAATCATGTATGCTAACAAGAATGTGAATGCGATTACATGAAAGTATAGGGATCATGTCAAGATGGATGGAAGCATGGAAGGCTAACGGGTCAAAAGGAGGCGAGGAAACGGATGCGAATACAGACACTTAAGGTAAGTGATTTCCGAAATCACTTCTTATTTATAAATGAAGTTTGGTATATTGTATATAGGGAACCATGTAAGAATTTACGGATAAGGGTAAGTACCAAGGTAAGTTCATATGAACTTCGTCTATCCTTAATGTAAATTAAGATGATAGTCTCATCGTGTTAATGGAATGTTCATTATGTTCCTGAATGTTCATCGTGTTAATGGAATGTTCATTATGTTGCTGAATGTCCATCGTGTTAATGGAATGTTCATTATGTTGCTGAATGTTCATCGTGTTAATAGAATGTTCATTATGTTGCTGAATGTTCATCGTGTTAATGGAATGTTCATTATGTTGCTGAATGTTCATCGTGTTAATGGAATGTTCATTATGTTGCTGAATGTTCATCGTGTTAATAAAATGTTCATTATGTTGCTGAATGTTCATCGTGTTAATGGAATGTTCATTATGTTGCTGAATGTTCATCATGTTAATAGAATGTTCATTATGTTGCTAAATGTTCATCGTGTTAATGGAATGTTCATTATATTGCTGAATGTTCATCGTGTTAATTGAATGTTCATTATGTTGCTGAATGTTTATTGTGTTAATGGAATGTTCATTATGTTGCTGAATGTTCATCGTGTTAATAGAATGTTCATTATGTTGCTGAATGTTCATCGTGTTAATGGAATGTTCATTATGTTGCTGAATGTTGCTGAATGTTCATTGTGTTAATGGAATGTTCATTATGTTGCTGAATGTTCATCGGGTTAATAGAATGTTCATTATGTTGCTGAATGTTCATCGTGTTAATAGAATGTTTATTATGTTGCTGAATGTTCATTATGTTGCTGAATGTTCATCGTGTTAATGGAATGTTCATTATGTTGCTGAATGTTCATCGTGTTAATAGAATATTCTTTATGTTGCTGAATGTTCATCATGTTAATGGAATGTTCATTATGTTGCTGAATGTTCATCGTGTTAATGGAATGTTCATCATGTTAATGGAATATTCAACATGTTTGTTGGAAGTTAGTCGGTTATGTTTGTTTGTAATTGCATTGATTTGTGTTGATATGATTGTAGATAAGACTCAACTTACAAATAAGTGAATGTTTTGTATGTATGTATGTATGTAGATATGGAACTATAGCGTGTGTAAGTAGTGTGAACTTGTATGTACGTACATATGAATGGGATACGTATGAATATACTTAGATATATGAAAGTGTATACACGTGTTGTAATGTAATGATTGTAGATCACTGGTATACGTATATGTGAAAATGTGGGTTTTCAATATGTTTGAGATTATGTACTCCAAACCATGTTACTATTGAGAATGAAATAAGTGGAGTGCAGGTATGGGAATGCCGGACTCTCGAGGAATTGATGTCGGACTTGAGTAAATAAAATTGAGAGGATGTTTCAAATGGAATACCTTACATAGTTAGAATGTGATATAGCCTTTTAAGTATATGTGTTAAATTATATATGATGTTACCATGTACTAACGTGTTGGTTATATATGGTGACCGCAGGTTAGTCAGATATTCATGATGGACAAGTGAACAAGGTTCGAGTTGAAGATAATGGATTGTACGGGAAAGTGGTCACGTTGTTTGTAATTATTTGTTAACATAGTTACATTAAATAAATGATGAATGATGTATTTATATTAAAAGGGTTGACCTAAACGGTATTCAAGTATGATAGAGTAGTTAAAAGAAAGAAATTTTACGGTTCATTTTCCGCTGCGTCGTTTTGGGTCAAATCATGATTAGGGTCTTACATGTTGGTATCAGAGCCATGGTTTGAGGGAAATCAAGTATGAGGAGGTAAATACTTGAACTCAAACCTGTGTGCTCTTGTGACAAGGAACCCGTACAATTCGAGACTTGATTAAGATCTAAGGGTAGAAGCAAAGGTAAGTATGTGCTTAAGTATGTATTTGAAGAAAACTAACAGTATGTTATGTGTAAGGTAAGCATAATTGCTTGGAGAAGATGATCCGTGAATGCGGTCTAGGACCGGCACCAAGGCATGTAATAAGACGAATTGACCGCAGGTACGTAAAGTTAACATGTGGGTGCATGTAATGGTAAAATCTATCAAGTGAAGGAAATTTTTAAATGAAATATAATAATAGGATGGTAATGAAGTTTTGAAAATGTTACATGTGCCGAAACCTAATTCTTCGGATATAAGGTGACGATTACACGAAGACACGAAACTAGTATGTGGATTGTGTACCTGGCCAGTACACAAGAAACATATGACGTTCGTGAGACCGTGATAATTGTTATAGGTATGTCCGTTAGAATTAGGTAGTAGGTGGACGTGAGGGTGAAGGGAAATGTAAGACTTTCAGGGATTTGAAAGTACCAAATACACATGAGAAGTATGAATGAAAGATATGAATGATATGTTAGAATCCGAGAGACGGATTCGAAACATGAAAGGAATGAAAGATATAAATGATATGCTAGAATCCACGAGACAAATTCGAAACATAGAAGGGGATGAATGATAGAATGAAAAGTTTGAAATTCGTAAATATGTACGAATCAAATAAGTAAGAATGAATGACAAGAATGAAAGGTTCAAAATTGCAAGTAATTACAGATCAAACGAGTAAATATTCTTTAAAAGCGGATATTTTCCAAGTTATGTTTTGAATACATATATATGAATATAATTATGCTCGTGAATTGTATGCAAGAATGGTTGAAAGAATAAATGGGTCATATGGTGATCGCCATTTGGACTCGGTATCTAATGTTTTGATCTGTTAAGTTTCATACGCATAGGTGAGCTTGATGAATGGGCACGCAATGTCACTAATTGGAAAGAGAGGACCGTCGTAAGGTATGAATAACAAATCAATGAATTTCGCTTACATTAGGTATGTAAAAATAGGGTTATACTTTTAATAGGAGTTTATCACTCGACTAGTGGTGGATGTGTCAGAATGGGATAACTGATACACATATGTAAGAATGAATTTACAAATTAGACTTCCGAAAGTCAAATGAAATAAAATGATAAGTAATAAAACAAGTAATAAAAGAATGGATAGAGCAGTCTGGTCCATTAAGTAAGTAAGTATAAAACATTGAAAACGGTTGATGTGGCAAGAAGCTTTAGTTGTAAGAAATAAACCTTAGATAAATTACAAGCATGAAATATGTTAATACTCGACTCTAGAGAGTCAAAATGAATGACGGGCTACGACCCGAACCATAACTTAAGTATGGATGGGAAGGGTAAGTTTTGCAAGAAACACTGAAAGGATGTATTAAAGTCCTTGTATGTAAGTGTAAATGGAAAGAAGTACAATCATGTACTTCAATACATCTACGATAAGTAAGAAATGTTAGTTTGACCTCGAAGAGTCAAACTGCAAAGGTTGACGAAATAAGTAACCAGAATAAAAAGAATTACATGTAAGGGATGAAATGTGGGATGTGTTATTGCATGTATGTAGGAAGATGTAAAAGGATTATAGGTGAGTAATCACCTAGTATAATGAATGTTTGAATCAAAGGCGCTAACCGCCGATTTTGTAGATCTTAATGGTAGAATTCTTAATGTGATGAAACCAATCGAATTGGTGAAAGAATGTGCACGAGTGGAAGCCCATTACAAGGATGAATGAAAGCTGGCCTGGTACGGTTAGTACTCGTGAAGGAGCGGATCGATCTGGTTTACGGATCACTAAAGTATGAAATGAAATCGAGGTAAGTAAAATGTTTTAACTCATGCCGGATAGATATGAATTAGTAAATTGAAAATGACCTACGAGATGAATGATGGAATAGGTATGGTATGGTATGGAATGTTTGACTTTTAATAGTTGACGTAAGAAGAAAACTAGGACATTAAGAACTAAATCTTAAAAGTTTTGAGTGAAAATTTCGGGTATTGGTTAAACTCTCGTCTAATGAACTTGCATGAGACGCTTGCTTATGCAAATTAAGTAATGCATGAAATGAGAGGAATAGTAATGTAGAATGAATGAGGTGAGTTGAATATAAGTATTATTACAAGTTTGAATAAGTATGTATATTGACATGTTACTAACGGGTCAAGGAAATGAGAATGTTATGTGGAAGCATGGTATAGACAGTATAGACTTGTTAGAGAGAAGTCAATTGTATGAATAATATATGAATTGAGATCGGATGGTTACTTATAATTATGATGCAACAGATAAATTTAAACATAGAGGGGTATGTATAAATTACGAAGGAAAGATAATTAGTGTCAAATGGAAATGAGAAAGGTTTCGGGGACGAAACCTCGTTTAAAGGGGGTAGACTTGTAACACCCCAAAAACGGGTTTGGTAAATTAGAACCCGGTTAATATAAAGGAATGGGTAAAGTACCGTTAGTAGTAAAAAGTGAACCTATAACCAAAATGACTAGGAACAAATTAGCCTAGTGGTGTCATGTACATAAGTAACAAGATTGTGAGTTTTACTCCCTTATATAATTAAAATGAAACTTGAGGGACCAAAACCGTTATGATGGAAACATGAGTTTTATTAATGAAAGTTTAACACACACAAACACACATTTTCATGTGTTCTAGAAACGAGAAAAGCTCCATGGGAGCCAAAACCCTAATCATGGAAAATCATCAAATTGAAAGGCTAGATGAAGCTTAAATTCATAACCGAGCATGGATTAATGATCACCTTCACAAAGGGATCATAAGGTATGTCTTAAAATCTAGATTGGTGATTATGCACGAAGTGGGTTATGTTGGAAGTCACGAAATTGTATGAAATTGAGTATGAGTATGTGTTAAAAACACCATATAGGTCTTGGATTATGAACGATTTGGAGTAATTTGATGTTTGGAGGTGAAACCCACTTCTAGTGGTGAAGATGGCGACATGGGTGTGTCACCCATGTCCAATCCTTGTTCAAATCTTGTTGTGCTATGTTGCATGTAATGCGTTCTTGTTAGGTAGATTAAATGTGATATAAATTTGTTGATGTCTTTGTGTTAATTGATGAATGAAAGCATGAAGTAAGAAATAAAGCATGAAACACTTGTACATTATGCATAAATTGTGGTATGCACACCAAGTGTTTGATGAAATGCCTAGGCGAGATTAATAGATGAAATGGTATGCAAGTAATGGATGAAATCATATAATATAGGGATATGATGTATTTGATGATAAATAAACATGAGAAATCTATTTTTAGATGGAATTCATGTAGGATTTGGTTGGCCATGTTATTTGGTAAAAGTATGCATTAGAATATTGTACTCTATGTTGGAGTGGTATGATGTTTACTACATGTTTGAATAATTGCTTAATCAAAATTGATAAGTAAAAATACTCTAAATGTGAAGTATATGAGATCATTAGAACAGGATGAAGTTAGAATGATGTTGGGTTGTTAAGCATAGGTCATGGTGTTAGTTGTAGAATTATGTTACTGGAATGAACGGAATTGAATATGTTTGGTGTGTGCATATAATTAGATGATCATGTGGTTGTATGCTTATTGCATCGTGAGTATGAAATGAATATAGTGTCATTAGTATAGTCTACTATAATGACATGGACGTATGAGGTTAAGTCGAAAGTTCATATGATAAATCGTTGACTTTCTGAAAGTCAATTGTGCATAAGTAGCAATGTTAGACTTATGTCACAACTGTAATGTTATAGAAAGTCATATGATGCGTGTTATATCCATATGTGTTATATGTGATGACGTGATAAATTATATGAGTTTGAAAAGATTGACTTGTGGAAATATGCCTTATGCTTGTTAGAATTTACTAATGATAGTCAAATATGAAACATGAATTTGATATGATCGTTAATATGTACAATCATGTATCCTAACAAGAATGTGAATGCAATTACATGAAAGTATAGGGATCATGTCAAGATGGATGGAAGCATGGAAAGGCTTACGGGTCAAAAGAAGGCGAGGAAACGGATGCGAATACGGACACTTAAGGTAAGTGATTTCCGGAATCACTTCTTACTTATAAATGAAGTTTGGTATGTTGTATATAGGGAACCATGTAAGAATTTACGGGTAAGGGTAAGTACCAAGGTAAGTCTATATGAACTTCGTCTATCCTTAATGTAAATTAAGATGACAGTCTCATCGTGTTAATGGAATTTTCATTATGTTCCTGAATGTTCATCGTGTTAATGGAACGTTCATTATGTTGCTGAATGTCCATCGTGTTAATTGAATGTTCGTTATGTTGCTGAATGTTCATCGTGTTAATAGAATGTTCATTATGTTGCTGAATGTTCATCGTGTTAATGGAATGTTCATTATGTTGCTGAATGTTCATCGTGTTAATGGAATGTTCATTATGTTGCTGAATGTTCATCGTGTTAATAGAATGTTCATTATGTTGCTGAATGTTCATCGTGTTAATGGAATGTTCATTATGTTGCTGAAAGTTCATCGTGTTAATAGAATGTTCATTATGTTGCTGAATGTTCATTATGTTGCTTAATTTTCATCGTGTTAATGGAATGTTCATTATGTTGCTGAATGCTCATCGTGTTAATAGAATGTTCATTATGTTGCTGAATGTTCATCGTGTTAATGGAATGTTCATTATGTTGCTGAATGTTCATCGTGTTAATGGAATGTTCATCATGTTAATGGAATGTTCATCATGTTTGTTGGAAGTTAGTCGGTTATGTTTGTTTGTAATTGCATTGATTTGTGTTGATATGATTGTAGATAAGACTCAACTTACAAATAAGTGAATGTGACTTGTATGTATGTATGTATGTATGTAGATATGGAACTGTAGCGTGTGTAAGTAGTGTGAACTTGTATGTACGTACATATGAATGGGATACATATGAATGTACTTAGATATATGAAAGTGTATACATGTGTTGTAATGTAATGATTGTAGATCATTGGTATACGTATATGTGAAAATGTGGGTTTTCAATATGTTTGAGATTATGTACTCCTAACCATGTTACTAGTGAGAATGAAATAAGTGGAGTGCAGGTATGGGAATGCCGGACTCTCGAGGAATTGATGTCGGACTCGAGTAAATAAAATTAAGAGGATGTTTCAATGGAATACCTTACGTAGTTAGAATGTGATATAGCCTTTTAAGTATATGTATTAAATTATATATGATGTTACCATGTACTAACGTGTTGGTTATATATGGTGACCGCAGGTTAGTCAGATATTCATGATGGACAAGTGAACAAGGTTCGAGTTGAAGATCATCGATTGTACGGGAAAGTGGTCACGTTGTTTGTAATTATTTGTTAACATAGTTACATTAAATAAATGATGAATGATATATTTATTTTAAAAGAGTTGACCTAAACAGTATTCAAGTATGATAGAGTAGTTAAAAGAAAGAAATTTTACGGTTCATTTTCCGCTGCCTCGTTTTGGGTCAAATCATGATTAGGGGGTCACACCCCGACCGCGTAAAACAATGAAACCACGGCGGAAACGTCGGGGAGTGCTGTGGCAGAATTATTGTTTCAAAACACATGATAATTAAAGTTAAGTTTTACAAGCTTAAATTATTACATAGTCTTACTTCGAACAAAGCACATAACATAAAAGACGATAACTTTCTTGATTTTAGATTGCTAAGGCCCAAGTCGCCCTAATTGAAGCTTGCTCACATCAAACAATTGCTCCTGAAACATATGTAAAAGTAAATACGTCAGCATAAAAATGCCTGTGAGTAACATAGGTTTAGTGTTGAAGATTCATTACTTTGAATTGTTAGAAGAAATGTTTAACGAAAAGTAGTCATGAACCTTATAAGATATTTTCTTTTATAAAATCATATGAGAAATCAAATGATATAAAATAATGATGTATGGTTAAGTAAATAACCAAATGAAAAATAATATATATAAAATATGTCAATGTCTTGTTTAACCAATGTCAATTGTCAAATGTCCAGTGTAAACCATGTCTTATGTAATCAAATGTCATGTACAAAACAAAGTCTTTGAATAAACCAAAGTTTAAAACAAAAATTATGTTTTGAAAACCATTGCTTTTATTGATATAAACATGTATATGGTTTGTCTATTGTATACACTAAAGCCTTGAGACTGTCGGATAAACCCTTATCAGGATCAGGAATTTATCAAAAATGTATTCGGATTCTGTCATTCCCCTAACGAAATACCTAGAAAGCGGGAACGGGATTTGTCAAGTCCTATAGCGCTATTACATACTACCAAGCGGCGTGATCAATGTTAATGAATGTACTACTTCGTCATACCAAATGTCTTTTTCAATGGAAGCATGTCATGAAAATGTCTTTGTAAAACCATGTAATAGGCATACTAAGTCAATATGCAAGGTAAAATGTCTTTGAAACCAAATGTTAGGTATACTAAGTCAATATACCATAAAAATGTCTTTGAAATAATGTATTATATGTAATATGTAACAAAAATGTATAATGTCATGAAAACGGAAAGTAAAGTTATGCACATATGATTCACCCAAAAACATTTGGAAAACGTAAAATAGGGGAACTATGTACTCACCTTTGGGTGCGTTTTTATATGTTAACACAAATCCTCAAATTGTTTATTCGTCCTAAATTAAATAAGAACGATTTAATAATAAAAAACCCACAAAAATACCTAAATTCTCCGATACTTAGAATTTTCACATAACTTTGAGATCTTCTCAAAAAGTTATTATTTTTGATTATTTTGGTGTAATTATATATATATATATATATATATATATATATGAGTTCATATATATTTTAAAAACTTTGCGACTTGAATGATTTTATTGGTGACCCTTATCATGATATAAGCAATATATCTACGATTTGCGCGTCGTAATATATATACTCAAATGTAACATACAAATAATAGCATAATACACATAATCTTGTCAAGTATTAACATGTCATCATACACATATTATAAAACACATAACACATTGTAACAAATAAAATTAACCCAAGAACAACCCATTCTAGTGTATGTCGAAAAACACTTATTTTAGCGATTCGGTAACATTTTTGGGCGTCGGAAGTCACGTATGACCAACCAAACACCAAGTGAACTTAATATAAGTTAAAATACTTATTTTTATATCAAAAATATCAGTTTACTTACTGATCTAAAACAGTTTTATAAAAATCCTCTGAAAAGCCGATTTTTAACCGTTTTACCGCATAGTTTTGCATCAAACGTTACCCGAACCATCCCAAATCGAAACGACTTGATATTTTAACATAACCCATGTTATTTACTGAATAAAATAGTGGTTATACTCAGGATAGTGCAGGTCTCAAATAAAGCACATAAATCATGCAAATTTCACATATTTTACCACTTTTTAAGCTATATGTACAACATGCAAAGCTATCAAACATATGTCGAAGTTTCATGCCATCATAATATACCAACTAATGTTATTTTTAGTGTTTATAATCTGATCTAAAACATTTTTGTCATACAATCACTTTTTATCATTTCTTGAGCTTTGAATCAACATGTATCCTCATGTACAAATGTCTAAAGCATACTATCATATCATCAACATTTCATATGAGTTTAGATGCATCAAATATGCAATTTGTTCATGTTTATTTGCTGAAGTATTTGAACATTTATCATATCATGCATAGATCATTAAACACTTGCATTTTAACTATCATTGAAGAACAAGCAACAACTTAAACAAGTACTTATCAAGAAATCAAACTCAAAGCTCATACACATAAATATATATATGTATACGGTTATACACACACATAAACATCACCATTTTTTTATTTGTATCAAGACCCATTTCTTTTTAGATTTCAAGTTTGTGAAAATTCCAAGATTCAAGAGAAACTTCAAATCATCAAGAACAACCAAGAATCAAGAGTATGATTTAAACATAAATGTTATACCTTCAAGATTCAAGTAAGTTGTTGGATGAGGTTTTGATGATATGGAGCTTGAAATCACTTGAAAGCACCTTGGAAGCTCCTTTGGATCTTCACACCAACTTGAATTTAACTTGAAATGGGGTTGGATTTTGAAGAACAAGATTGAAGAAATGAAAATGGTGATGGAGATGGGGTGGATGGTTGGGAGGAGAGAGGAGAGAAGGAGAGATTGAGTGTTGTGTGAAGTATGAAGATCTTGGTAGATTGTAGAAGATATATGGAAGATTTAGAAGGAGATATGGAAGATCTAAGGTAAAACATGCACCAACAGTTGGCAAGGTAAGGTGAGAAGTGGGCATGTGTCTACTTACATACACACATACATGAAATACATATATATATATATATGCACAAAATACACATAAATGATATATGTAGGTTAAAACGGGTGTTTAACTGGATACCGGGATTTTATGTAGCGTTTAAATCCCGGTTTATGGCGTTCTAAATTATTTTTGTTATTCTATAAAAATAAACTCGCCAAAATATTACTGAAATAAATTTCAGTTTTCGAGACTGGCTGCGTTGTCTGCGTTTTGCAGTATAAGCACTGTGTTGCGTAGAAACACGCGGTACACGTTTAAACTTGAAAAATAACGTTTTTAAGCGTTTTAATTTATTTTTCAACACGAACCTGATTAAAAATAAAATTTTAATCATAACAGAATATTTTTGGGATTTAAATATTATCCGGGCGGTCACCAACGTTCGTTTCGCAGTTTTATCGTAATTAGTTCTTTAGTTCAAATAAACATGTTTTTGCCATACCGAATCCTTCGAAACTTATTTCTAAGTTATGTAAAGGGTATTCAGGGTATGTTTGGCTTATGTCACAGTTCCGGAGTGTACGTCGCGTTAAACTGACTATGTTTACGTAACGGTTTATGATTTCACTTCCAGAACAGGTTTAAGAGTTCGGAATTGAACAATGATTAAAAACGTACTAATGTCACAAATAATTAAACAAATATTGAAATTAAAACACCATATTTATTAAATACAAAGTTGTTCGGAACAGTACAAGAATTAAAATACACAGATGTCACAGTCTCCCCTACTTTTGGAAATTTCGTCCCGAAATTTAATTAGAGGAAACTTGTGGGAAAAGGTGTGGATATTTCGCCTTCATTTGATCCTCTCGTTCCCAAGTAAACTCTGGGCCACGTTTGGATTCCCAGCGAACTTTGACTATCCGTATGCGCTTACGCTTGAGTTTCTTGACTTGATGGTCCATGATTTCCACAGGTTTCTCGACGAAGTGCATCATGTTATCGACACGAATCTCATCAAGGGGGATGTGGAGGTTTTTGTCAGCCAAACACTTTCCCAGATTGGACACGTGGAAAGTTGGATGAACATTTCCAAGTTCAGGAGGCAGCTCAAGTCTGTAGGCTACTTTTCCGATTCTTTCAACGATCTTGAATGGTCCAACATATCGTGGTGCAAGTTTTCCTTTCTTCCCAAATCTGATTACACCTTTCCAAGGAGATACCTTGAGTAGGACGAGATCACCAACTTGGAATTCCAAAGGCTTGCGTCGTCTATCCGCGTAATTCTTTTGACGGTTTCTAGCTGTAAAGAGGTTGTCGTGAATTTTTTTGACTTTGTCTGTAGTCTCCAGAATGAGTTCAGGTCCAGTGAGCTGAGCTTCACCAATCTCATTCCAGCAGACCGGCGAACGACATTTTTGACCGTATAAAGCTTCGAAAGGAGCCATGTTGATGCTGGAGTGATAACTATTATTGTAGGAGAATTCGATCAATGGAAGATGCGAATCCCAACTACCACCAAAATCGATCACACAAGCTCTAAGCATATCCTCCAATGTCTGGATTGTTCTTTCAGATTGTCCATCCATTTGAGGATGATAAGATGTGCTCAAATTGAGTTGGGTTCCCATAGCGGATTACATGGTTCTCCAAAAGTGAGATGAGAATCGAGCATCTCGGTCTGATATGATGTTCAAAGGAACACCATGTCGGGATACAATTTCATCTACATAGATCTTGGCAAGCTTGTCAGCAGATAAATCCTCACGGATTGGCAGGACGTGCGCTGATTTTGTCAAACGATCAACTACTACCCAAATGACATCATGACCTTTCTTAGTGCGCGGAAGTTTGGTAATAAGATCCATGGCAATGTTTTCCCATTTCCAGACTGGTATCTCTGGTTGTTCCAATAATCCAAAGGGATGTTGATGTTCTGCCTTAACCTTCAGACAAGTAAGGCATTTGGATACGTATAAGGCAATGTCTTTCTTCATTCCCGGCCACCCATACTGGGTTCGAAGATCCTTATACATTTTGTCTGCACCAGGGTGAATAGAATAACGAGACTTATGAGCTTCATCCATAAGCAAGGTGCGAAGATTGTCTATACTTGGGACCCACAAACGGCCCATGAAATAAAATATCCCAAAGTCTCTCAATTCAAGTTCAGGTTTAATGTGACATGGTAATTCTTTACCCATCAAGCCTTGTCTAACACAAGTATGTTGAGCTTTAAAGATGCGGGTTTGAATATCTGTTCAGACTCGAACACAATGAAGTTTGACTCGTTCCTTTCGACTTAGCGCATTGGCTACGACATTCGCCTTACCAGGATGGTAGCGAATCTCGCAGTCGTAGTCGTTTAGAAGTTCTACCCAACGTCGTTGCCTCATGTTTAGTTCTTTCTGGTTGAAGATGTGTTGGAGACTTTTGTGGTCTGTGAAAACCACACATTTTGTTCCGTAAAGGTAGTGTCTCCATATCTTGAGCGCAAAAACCACAGTGCCTAACTCAAGATCATGAGTTGTGTAGTTTTTCTCATGGATTTTCAATTGTCTTGATGCATAGGCTATGACTTTGTTCCTTTGCATGAGAACGCAACCAAGGCCTAGATTCGATGCGTCACAATATACAACAAAGTCGTCGTTTCCCTTAGGTAAAGACAACACAGGAGCATCGCAGAGTTTTTGTTTCAAGGTCTGAAAAGCTTCTTCTTGTTTGGGTCCCCACTTAAAAGGTTTATTCTTTTGAGTTAAGGCTGTGAGAGGAACCGCAATCTTGGAGAAGTTTGCAATGAAGCGGCGGTAATAACCCGCGAGACCCAGAAATGAACGAACCTCGGTAGGAGTAGTTGGTGTATTCCAATCCTTAATTGCACTGATTTTGGCGGGATCTACATGTATACCTTGTTCGTTAACAATATGTCCCAAAAATTGAACTTCCCTAAGCCAAAATTCACACTTGGAGAATTTAGCGAAAAGTTGTTCTTTCTTTAGGAGTTCCATTGTTATACGGAGATGTTGTTCGTGGTCAGATCGTGTCTTGGAATAAATCAAGATCTCATCAATGAAGACGATGATGAACTTATCTAAATAAGGCTTACAAACCCTATTCATTAAATCCATGAAGACGGCAGGAGCATTCGTTAAACCGAAAGGCATAACAGTAAACTCATAGTGGCCGTATCGTGTGCGGAAAGCAGTCTTGGGAATATCTTCTTCGGATACGCGAAGCTGATGATACCCAGAACATAGATCAATCTTCGAAAAGCAGGTAGCACCCTGAATCTGATAAAAGAGATCATCAATGCGAGGTAGGGGATATCGATTTTTAATGGTGAGTTTGTTAAGCTCACGGTAATCGATACACATTCGGAATGATCCATCCTTCTTCTTTACAAATAGGATAGGCGCGCCCCAAGGGGAAAAGCTTGGATGAATAAATCCTTTGTCTGATAACTCCTGCAGCTGCTTCGATAGCTCTTGCATCTTAGACGGTGTAAGACGGTATGGAGATTTGGCAATCGGGTTGGCACCAGGGACAAGGTCAATACGAAACTCAATTTGACGTGCTGGGGGTAAACCAGGTAACTCTTCAGGAAACACCTCAGGATAATCCCAAACAACAGGGATGTCTTAAATAGTCTTACCCTTGTCTTTCTCTTCTACGACATGTGCCAAGAAATCCACGTAATTCTTTCGTAGATATCTATGACCTTGGGTGCTTGTCATCAGTTTAAGGCTACTAGCGGGTTTCTCTCCACGAACCTCTAAGACTTCTCCAGACGAAAGAGGTACACGGACAATCTTGTCAAAACAAACCAATTCTGCACAGTATTTGGTCAACCAATCCATCCCTACTATAACGTTGAAACTCCCAAGTTGCATTGGCGTGAGGTCAATGGGAAAAAGATGACCGTTGAGGTTCAACTGGCAATTTCGAATGACGGAATCAAGTACAAGGGATTCACCACTGGCTAACTCTAATGTCAAGGGTTTTCCTAGTTTTGTTCTAGGCTTTGCAAGTAATGGTTCAAAAGCTAGGGATACAAAACTCTTGTCGGCACCCGAATAAAAAAGAATAGAAGTAAGTTGGTTGTTAACATAGAACATACCGTTCACCACATCATTGTCAGCACGCGCTTCATTGGCATTGATGTTGTAGACTCGTCCACGAGCTGGGTTTGCATTAGCCAACTTCGGGCACTTGTTCCTGTAGTGAGTCATATATCCACAATTGTAGCAAGTCCCAGGCTGAAAAGGAGGTCGTGCAGGATTTGCTGGCTGTTGGGCAGGGTTTTGTGTCACTTGATTCGGAGCAGGAGGAGAGCGACATGTGTTAGCCAAATGACCATATTTTCCACAGTTGTTGCAAAGATGATAGTGAAGATGTGGTTGATGATGACAATTACATTTGTTACAAAGAGGTGCAGTACCAACATACGGTTTCTTGGCAGGTGGTTATGCTGGCTGGTTCTGAGTGTTCTGGTTGGGTTTTGCAGTAACCGCAAAGTTTTGGGAAGCCTTACGCTTCTTAGATTTCTTCGAGGTTTCAGCTTTCTTTCCCTTCTTCTTCTCTGTCTTGTCAGATGGTTTCTTATCACCCTTGCGGTGGAGTTTACCCTTCTTGACTTGAGACTCAGTCAAAGTTGCAGCTAGCTCAATAGCTTGTCTCACCGTGGTAGGGTTACTGCCGGTGACAATATCCTGAACATGATCAGGAAGACCATCTATGTACTTCTCAATTGCCTTGTCCAAAGGCGTGACCATGGTGGGACACAGCAAGCTCAGTTCTTCGTATCGGTCTGTGTAGGCACCGTGCTCTCCACTATCTTGTTTGAGACTGTGGAATTCGTTTTCCAGTGCCCTCTGTTCATGACGAGGACAAAACTCCCTCATCATAAGTGCACGAAGCTCTTCCCATGTTTGAGCCAATGCTACGTCAGCACCCCTGTCTCTCATCACACCATTCCACCAAGTAAGTGCCCTTTTCTGAAACACACTTGACGCGAACTCAACCTTTCGCTCATTTGGGCATTGAACGTGACGAAATATACTCTCGAGACTCTCGAACCACTGTAGAAGCCCAGTTGCTCCTTCTGACCCAGAAAACTGAAGCGGTTTAGCCGAATTGAATGTCTTAAAGATGCACAGAACAGGTGCGTTGTTGTTGTTCGCTTGGTTTAACTGAGTCACTAGGTTCGGGAGTACAGCAGCGATTTGCTGAGCGATCAAGGCTGCCATAGCGGCGTCTTGAGTTTGATCACATCGAGGAGGCATCTAAAAGAAAAGGAACACAGGGAAATGTGTGAGATTGACTTAAGACAATCAAAACGAGTATTGAAAAACATCGACAACACAAGGGAAGGTGGTCATTTGTTCATTACTTAAAATAAACAAACAACACAGTGACTAATCAAAGTAAACAGGTCTACATAATGCATAATGAAGACATGCTTTAGCCTATAAGTGGACACTCACCCCAAGAGTTCCCAGGTAAGAGTGACTGGTCCGATTATGTGGATTTGTACGAACACTCTAGCCTTAGACAGAAAACTCAGGGTACAGGCACCCACCCTTCCAGATTGCACATGTACACATTATTAAGACCCAAACTTTGACGAGACTTGAAAAATTTAAAGGCATGAAGCCTAAAAATAAATCATCTAAGGATAGATGATTGATTTTCAAATGAAATTAAGATTTGTGTACTTATTTTGGTAATCACCTAAGGATAGGTGATAGTATTGTTTTAAGATCTAAACACAAGGTAACTTGTGTTAGGGTCCTAGGAAGGTTATAGTCTAGGTCAAAATTTTACTAATAACCTAATTCCCTATAACCATGAGCTCTGATACCAACTCTTCGGTCACACCCCGACCGCGTAAAACAATGAAACCGCGGCGGAAACGTCGGGGAGTGCTGTGGCAGAATTATTGTTTCAAAACACATGATAATTAAAGTTAAGTTTTACAAGTTTGAGTTATTACATAGTCTTAGTTCGAACAAAGCACATAACATAAAAGACGATAACTTTCTTGATTTTAGATTGCTAAGGCCCAAGTCGCCCTAAGTGAAGCTTGCTCACATCAAACAATTGCTCCTGAAACATATGTGAAAGTAAATACGTCAGCATAAAAATGCATGTGAGTAACATAGGTTTAGTGTTGAAGATTCATGACTTTGAATTGTTAAAAGAAATGTTTAACGAAAAGTAGTCATGAACCTTATAAGATATTTTCTTTTATAAAATCATATGAGAAATCAAATGATATAAAAGAATGATGTATGGTTAAGTAAATAACCAAATGAAAAATAATATATATAAAATATGTCAATGTCTTGTTTAACCAATGTCAATTGTCAAATGTCCAGTGTAAACCATGTCTTATGTAATCAAATGTCATGTACAAAACAAAGTATTTGAATAAACCAAAGTTTAAAACAAAAATTATATTTTGAAAACCATTGCTTTTATTGATATAAACATTTATATGGTTTGTCTATCGTATACACTCAAGCCTTGAGACTGTCGGATAAACACTTATCAAGATCAGGAATTTATCAAAAATGTATTCGGATTCTGTCATTCCCCTAACGAAATACCTAGAAAGCGGGAACGGGATTTGTCAAGTCCTATAGCGCTATTACATACTACCGAGCGGCGTGATCAATGTTAACGAATGTACTACTTCGTCATACCAAATGTCTTTTTCAATGGAAGCATGTCATGAAAATGTCTTTGTAAAACCATGTAATAGGCATACTAAGTCAATATGCAAGGTAAAATGTCTTTGAAACCAAATGTTAGGTATACTAAGTCAATATACCATAAAAATGTCTTTGAAATAATGTATTATATGTAATATGTAACAAAAATGTATAATGTCATGAAAACGGAAAGTAAAGTTATGCACATATGCTTCACCCCAAAACAATTGGAAAACGTAAAATAGGACTATGTACTCACCTTTGGGTGCGTTTTTATATGTTAACACAATCCCTCAAATTGTTTATTCGTCCTAAATTAAATAAAAACGATTTAATAATCAAAAACCCACAAAAATACCTAAATTCTCCGATACTTATAATTTTCACATAACTTTGAGATCTTCTCAAAAAAACGATTTAATAATCAAAAACCCACAAAAATACCTAAATTCTCCGATACTTATAATTTTCACATAACTTTGAGATCTTCTCAAAAAGTTATCATTTTTGATAATTTTGGTGTAATTATATATATATATGAGTTCATATATATTTTGAAAACTTTGCGACTTGAACGATTTTATTGATGACCCTTAACATGATATAAGCAATATATCTACGATTTGCGCGTCGTAATATATATACTCAAATGTAACATACAAATAATAGTGTAATACACATAATCTTGTCAAGTATTAACATGTCATCATACATATATTATAAAACACATAACACATTGTAACAAATAAAATTAACCCAAGAACAACCCATTCTAGTGTATGTCGAAAAACACTTATTTTAGCGATTCGGTAACATTTTTGGGCGTCGGAAGTCACGTATGACCAACCAAACACCAAGTAAACTTAATATAAGTTAAAATACTTATTTTTATATCAAAAATATCAGTTTACTTACTGATCTAAAACAGTTTTATAAAAATCCTCCGAAAAGCCGATTTTTAACCGTTTTACTGCATAGTTTTGCATCAAACGTTACCCGAACCATCCCAAATCGAAACGACTTGATATTTTAATATAACCCATGTTATTTACTGAATAAAATAGTGGTTATACTCATGATAGTGCAGGTTGTTAGGATCGGAGGCTCTTATGATTGTGTTAGTTTGTATGATTTGAACATTGAATGAATATGAAACAATGTAAAGTGCAGCGGAAATGAATAACAACTTTGTACACACAATCAATGGAGAAAATAGTTTTGAAAAAGCATATGCATTTCATTTAGTCAAAAGATTTACAATACAAATCAAATGATTACAAACATGCTTACAAGCTAAACTCCCCCTCAGTCTGATACCCCAAGGTTGGATTGCACAAGATGAAAGGATTGAATTGAGAAGAAGAACTCTCTCAAAACGAATTAAATGTAACAGTACAGAGTACTGCTCCATTTATAGACAAACCAAACCACTGAGGCATCTCAGCTGACGTCACCATGAAAGTGACATCTAACAAACTAACAAACTCTATCTACTGTTCTACAACTACTGACCATACAGACATTGATTACATTCTAAACACTGATATATAAACACTGACTCTTCATTCCACTGACGTATTCAACCACTGTTGTATGAGCAACAGTGCTTTCTTCAAAGGGTGATCAGGCCTTGAATGGGCAGTGCTTTAATTCTTCAGCAGTACTTGGATTCCAGCAGTAGATTGAGCTTCAGCCTTTAAACTTCATCAGTGCTTTGGTTTCACAGTGGTTCATAGGATCAGCAGTTGTTGATAAGGGCAGTACTTGGAGCATGTCAGATGTTTGATTCACTGTCAAGGGGAAAACTTAATGTAAACAACTTATTATTGTGAATACACAGTTGTGACCTGGTTTTGGCTTTCATTATCTGTTCCTCTTGTAGGGTTCAATCCTAACAATCTCCCCCTGGAACAGATAATGCCAAAACCATTCATTATTCTGGATCTTTATTCCTCATCAGTAGTTCCCTTACAAGTTTTTTAAATTCTTCTTCAAATTCTTTGGAACTGGTGTCATCCTTATCCCTGCACAGTGAAAGTTCAAGGAGATCCTGCAAATCTTCAACACTAAGGCCTAGTGCTTCTTTCCTTGATATGTACTTCACTTCGCCATTGGATCTGACCAGGGTCAATACGTGGGTCTTTTGATCAGACATCCACTTTAGTACTTTCGAACCCAATGGGTTTCTTGGGAGAGATTTATTTGATGATGAGTTGGGAGATGTTGGCCTTGTGAAAACTTGCAGACTTTCAGACATTCTTTTGAAGGCCATTTCAATAACATTGTTTGTTGCAGCTATGTCTTCTACAGTTTCTTTTTCTATCTGCTCCTGTCTCTTTTGTTGATCTGGCTCAATGTCTGAAACTTCTGAAGTAGATGGTGATGCAGGTTTAGTTAACACCTTCTTAAAAAGGTTTCGAAGTTTTTCCGAGTTCTCTTCTTTTAGACCCATTTTCATGATGGTTTCTGTGAAGTACTCAACTTCCTTTTCCTTTACCTCTTCACTGGTCAGCTGTTCTCCTTCTTCTTGGTTTGTCACAAGAGTAGAATTTTTAGTTGACCGGAACAGTGTTTTGAGGTTTTCTATCTGCTGTTCAAGCTTCATCATTTGTTCATGCTTCTTTGAAGTGCCTGAAACAGTTATCTTCCTTTTCTTCAGCCTTTCATAGGCTTCATCAGTTTGCTGCTTTGACCATTTTGATATGGCATTTGCAGCGCCACTTTTGCATCCACCAACTCCTATTTCTTTCTTTTATACTCAACTGTTAGGTCAGAGATGAGCTTTTTGTATTTACTCCAATTTGGAGCATTTTTCTTCTTTCTAGGATCATTCTTGATTCTATCAATCCTATCAGCTTCATGCTTTAAAGCTACTATTGGCCATTCTTCAAATTGGTTTTCTTCAGCAGGATAAAATTTTTCTTGCATTATGTATGCAAGAAGTTTTCCTCTCATCTCTTATCGTTGTTCTGCCTTTTCTTTGCTCAGCTCTTGTGCAAAATCTTTTATTTGTTTGACTTTTGTGAGCAGAAAATCCAATCTTTCAGCAATGGCTTCATCACCTTGACCTTTACATTCAACCTTGGCTCTTATCTTAGCCTGTCTTACTTTGAGCTCAAGATATTCATCCATGTCTTCTGGAACCATGAAGCCAACGAGTGAAGAAAATCTTCTATTTGAAGGATCATCATCAGTGTAGAATTGCCTCATCTCATTTTTTATAGCTTCCAGTTCTAACGGATATCTTGCAGCAGTGGGATCATATTGGTCCTCATCTGGCTGAGTAAGTTTTCTTTTTCTGGTGTAAAGTTTTGCTGGTTGAGATGTGAGACTGGTGGAAACAGTGGAGGATGACTGACTAACAGTTATTGAAACAACTGGTGTCTCAACATCTGTTGTCATTACAACTACTGATGTGTCAGTAGATGTCTTCTGCTTTTGAGCAGGGGTTGAAGTGATTTTTGATGGTGGTGGTGACTCATCATCAGGAATGAAAACCCTTCTCCTTTTTATTGTAGGAGAGGCTGATGATGTCGTTGGTGGATCAGTGGTTTGACTGATGGAAAGTGTCTGACCAACAGTCGTTGACACAACTGGTGTCTCAACCACTGTTGTCATTACAGCAGATGTTGTAACATCTGCTGTCTTCTGCTTTATGGCAGGAGGTAGTGGTGGTGATATGATTGTAGATGATGATGGTGGTAGAACAGTGGTTGTGATGGTGTGTGTTGAAGTTGTGTGTGTTGATGAAATGGCAATTGTTTGGCTACTGACAACAGTTTTTGTAACTACTGATGTATCAGCTGTTTTAATGGAAGTTTTGGATTTTGTGGTTTGATCTGGTTTAGATGTCTGTTTTACTTGATCTGGTTCAATATACAGACCATCTTCTATTCCTTTCTTCTTCAACTTGATTTTCTCCCCCTTTTTGGCATTATCTGGAAGGGGGTTATCCATGAAGAGGATGGTTGAAGGAACTTTTTCACCATGGGCAGTCTTTTGTATGTTGGCCTTTATAGCCTTGATATCTGCTTGGGTATCCTTGAATCTTGATTCCACCATGTTTGTCAGCATTTGTACATGTATAGCATGCTGCTGATCAACCATTTGTTTCTGTTTTTCCAGCATGGGTTGAAAGATATTCCAGAGCTCATTTGCAGCAATTGCTTGTGGTGGAGCAGATGCTTGAGTTGGAACAGATGCTTGTGGTGGGGCAGCAGTGGATTGTGCTTTTTGAGCTTTTAAAATCTCTTGCACCATCTCCTTTATTTCAGCAACTGAGGTTTCAAGTTTTTCAACTCTTCCCGTCAATTCCTGGTATTTTGAATCATTACCCACTTTAATGGGATCATCTGAATCCCCACCTGTAGTGGTTATATCAACGTTTGACTTAGGAACTGAGTCCCAAAAATCACCCATTAATGCCCCTTGTTCTTGGTACTGGGGACTTCTTTCTTCAGCACTAGATAAACCTTTGATGGTACCAGTGGTTAGAACTAACTCACTGGTGGTTACCGATGGTGCTATGGAAGAAATTTCCTTCAAGGGAGTCTTACTTATGAAACAACTGTCCAACTGAAGATCTGTTGATCCATCAGTTCTAGTTGCTGCTCCACTTGAACTACCACCGAGAGTTACTTGTAACTCAGGGGGTGTAACCTCCTCAGTTGTTGCTGGGATAACAGAGGTATAAGCATCAGACCCAGTCACTTGTGGGAGTATACTCTCAGTGACAGGTGATAGAGAGGAATTGGTTTGTGTCTGAGCTATAACAACTGCATGCAACAAAGGTAGCATGGATTGTGGCAATATTATTGGTGAGGGTGTGGGAGTTGAAAGAGACATGTCCTTGGGATCAGGACTGAGGAAGATGGATCCAATTGAATCCAGAGCTTCATATTGTGGGGTCCCTGTGCTTACAACCTGATCCTTTTGTGAGGATGCAGGAGGAGTTTTAGGCAAAGGTGGAGATCTTTCTACCAACTGCTGTGAGGAAATAGCAGCAGTGGTTTGTGGTGACATTTGTGTTGTCACAGGCAGTTGCTCTGGGATCTCATCTTCCAGAGTTGCCTTTTTCTTGGGTTTGGTGGGCTTTTTGTATGATTTTCTTTTGGTCTTTTTGGTAATGTCAGGTGTGGGTTTCAAAGCAGTGGTAGTGCTGCTATGATCACCTGGAGCAGTGGGCTCAACAGCAGATGTCTGAGGGGCTGTGGTAACTGCTGAAGTCTGCTCAGACACCTCTGCTTTTGTTTTTATTGGTGCCATCATTCTGGAAAATGTTTCTTTTGTTAAACCTTTTATTTGAAAATAGGCACCTTGTTTAAGCAAATTTTCATTTTCTTTTTCAAAATTTTGTTTGAAATAATAGCTCAGAAATCTTGGAAAAAGTAAAAATGATTTGCTATCAACGTTTTTTACCAAGTCGTTGAAGATCTCCTGGGAGTAGTTGTAATCTTTATTGTTTAAAATAGCATAGCCCAGGCATTGAATCTTCAATGGTATTTCATTAAACGCTGTTGTTTTATTTGAAACACAACTTAAAAGTGTGTGAAATAAAAATCTGGGTGCAGATGGGAAATAACCTTTTTGTAAGGTATCTACCTTTGATTGTTCTGCATATCCCCTTTTCAGAAAATCAGCTTTTAACTCGTTTTTGTCAAAGGAAGTTTTACCATTCTGATCATCGAGTTTGAAGACTTCTGAGATTGTTTGCGGAGTGATTTGAATCACTTTACCCTGTATCGAGGAGTTAATGGCTATGACTTTATCGTCTTGTTTTTCAAGCGTCGCCTTTTTCCAGAACTCTCTATGGGTTTGCAAATAAATGGGAGCATCTGCTGTCAACAAAGTTTTGTACTTTGATGCAGATAATGTATCAATGATGGAGTCGAAGGTGTGGTTATCGGTAGGTTTTGTGAGCAAACCCAGATAATTATGAGGAGATTTGTATGGTATCTCGATGGATTCTTCGGCCGTTTGAGCGACCTCTTTTGAAGATGATGGTGATTTTGGTTTAGATTTTGATTTTGATTTCGTCATTTTGATGAAGAAGAATCGAAGAGTGATTTGGGAAGAAAAGTTGGAAACTGCTTTGAGAAGAGAACTTTGGAATTCAATTCGACAGTGTAAAAACCCTGTTTGGGGGTTTAGGGCAGGGTTTTATTTAGGAAAAAAATGATCGCTGATGTGGCAGCGGTTATTATGATCTGAGGGCTAAAAACTGACCACGCGTCAAACTCTGATGAAATGGATGAATAGCAGAGAACAATTGTTTTGAAAACCACTGATGAAGCAGACACCAGTGGTTACAACGGTAATAATGTGACATCAGTGGATGATTTTTACTATCAGTAGATAGTACATCAGTGGATAAGACACTGATTTTGAGCATCAGTGCTTGCCAGGAGAAATGATGGATCAGTGGATGACTTTCAGTAGTGGACAGTATTTAGTAAAAGATGTTGAACAAGACAGTGGTTAAAGGTAATATAATGGTAATGATTTTAAAGATCAGTATATCAGCAACAGTTTTGAAAATTTTCATTCAGAGTTTTGCCACATGTCAATTACACATTTTGAAGCCTTTACAACTCCTTGACAGTGGTTTAGTACCCCAGATAATGTGAACTTTTTACCAAAGTTACTCATCTTTGTAATAATATTTGATTTAAACCATGAGTACCCAAGTATTTTAAGATCTGTTGACAATCAATCCTTTTCAAGGATTAAGAACAAACTTGAGTTTGACATGACCATGACAAATATACCATTTCCTTTTGATCTGTATGAGGATAAATTAACCAACAAAAATAAAGGTTATTTATCCTGACAGGAGATTGAAACTTTTACTATCAAAAACTAGTAAAAGTTCAAAATATACCAAAAAAATAGTATATCCTGCTTTATTCGAGAAAATCCTTCTTAAAAAATAAAGGATTTTTTAAAAACAGCACCAAAGGAACCTGGTAAAACAGTAATAAAGCACATAATCATCTCATGCTCAAGTTTATGAAAATGGTCAGTGGTTGAAAACAACCACTGTTTTGAAGACAGTGGTATGAATTTTAACTGCATTTTGTCCACTGTTTGGTACCATTTACTTGTTTGATGATTAACAACAGAATTGAGGACACATGTTCACATGAGTTTTTGACAACTCGGTTGTAGACTTCGTTACCATGTGAAGATTCTGAAAATTTGTCTAGTCCTCTTTTAAGTACATTTACTGGGAATACGATTGTTCTTTGAATTTTCTTAAATCAAAAATTTCACATAGTTGCTTAATGACCATAATTACCCCAACCTTTGACTCTAAAGTGTTTTATGTTTATACTCTTCCTTTTGACTTCAAAGGATTTGAGATAAACACACTTCTGAGCTTTTGTTAATTTTCTTCTTCCCCTTTCACCCTTCTCATTTATAAGTAATTAATTACTTACTGGGAGATCTTTGAGAAAAACCTTAATCCAGTATCATTTTGTCGTAATGTTTTGAGAGAATTGGTCATGTTTGCACGAGTTTTTCAACCAATCTCACACTACATATGATATGGACTATGTAGATCCCTGATTTTCTGAATGTATTTTAACAAAGTTGATTTTGTCCATTTGGGGATCCTCAACCTGTTTTTCAACACACCAGATCTTATGACTAAAGTTTTATATTCCCTCTTTCGTGTTTACCAAAACACTAATGTTTTAAGAATATAGGTTTTGTTCATCTGAGGTTCATACTTTAAACATGATGAAACAGCACAAAATTCACAACAATAGTTGAAATCAATTTTGAAAATAAGAGATAATCCCATAGTTTTAACAGATATGTTTTCAGATCTATAAACCACGAGTGTCTTGTGCATGAAATCACTTGTTGTGTGAGATTTGTGTGTCATATGACATCTTGGTTGATCTACAGAGTTTTTAAATAACCACTTTGAACATGGTTTACTCGGTACTCTGTTTTTCAACTAAATGCACCCAACCTTACTATCAATGAATTATGAGCCGAACTGTTATGTCAAATTGATTGTTAGATCGAATTTGACTGTCCAGGCTCTGATACCAATTGTTAGGATCGGAGGCTCTTATGATTGTGTTAGTTTATATGATTTGAACACTGAATGAATATGAAACAATGTAAAGTGCAGCGGAAATGAATAACAACTTTGTACACACAATCAAAGGAGAAAATAGTTTTGAAAAAGCATATGCAATTCATTTAGTCAAAAGATTTACAATACAAATCAAATGATTACAAACATGCTTACAAGCTAAACTCCCCCTCAGCCTGATGCCCAAGGTTGGATTGCACAAGATGAAAGGATTGAATTGAGAAGAAGAACTCTCTCAAAACGAATCAAATGTAACAGTACAGAGTACTTCTCCATTTATAGACAAACCAAACCACTGAGGCATCTCAGCTGACGTCACCATGAAAGTGACATCTAACAAACTAACAAACTCTATCTACTGTTCTACAACTACTGACCATACAGACATTGATTACATTCTAAACACTGATATATAAACACTGACTCTTCATTCCACTGACGTAATCAACCACTGTTGTATGAGCAACAGTGCTTTCTTCAAAGGGTGATCAGGCCTTGAATGGGCAGTGCTTTAATTCTTCAGCAGTACTTGGATTCCAGTAGTAGATTGAGCTTTAGCCTTTAAACTTCATCAGTGCTTTGGTTTCACAGTGGTTCATAGGATCAACAGTTGTTGATAAGGGCAGTACTTGGAGCATGTCAGATGTTTGATTCACTGTCAAGGGGAAAACTTAATGTAAACAGCTGATTATTGTGAATCCACTGTTGTGACCTGGTTTTGGCTTTCATTATTTGTTCCTCTGGTAGGGTTCAATCCTAACACAGGTCTCATATAAAGCACATAAATCATGCAAATTTTACATATTTTACCACTTTTTAAGCTATATGTATAACATGCAAAGCTATCAAACCTATGTCGAAGTTCATGCCATCATAATATACCAACTAATGTTATTTTTAGTGTTTATAATCTGATCTAAAACATTTTTTTCTTACAATCACTTTTTATCATTTCTTGAGCTTTAAATCAACATGTATCCTCATGTACAAGTGTCTAAAGCATACTATCATATCATCAACATTTCATCTGAGTTTAGATGCATAAAATATGCAATTTGTTCATGTTCATTTGCTGAAGTATTTGAACATTTATCATATCATGCATAGATCATTAAACACTTGCATTTTAACTATCATTCAAGAACAAGCAACAACTTAAACAAGTACTTATCAAGAAATCAAACTCAAAGCTCATACACACATATACATACATACATATATATATATATACGGTTATACACACACATAAACATCACCATTTTTTTATTTGTATCAAGACCCATTTCTTTTTAGATTTCAAGTTTGTGAAAATTCCAAGATTCAAGAGAAACTTCAAATCATCAAGAACAACCAAGAATCAAGAGTATGATTTAAACATAAATGTTATACCTTCAAGATTCAAGTAAGTTGTTGGATGAGGTTTTGATGATATGGAGCTTGAAATCACTTGAAAGCACCTTGGAAGCTCCTTTGGATCTTCACACCAACTTGAATTTAACTTGAAATGGGATTGGATTATGAAGAACAAGATTGAAGAAATGAAAATGGTGATGGAGATGGGGTGGACGGTTGGGAGGAGAGAAGGAGATATTGAGTGTTGTGTGAAGTATGAAGATCTTGGTAGATTGTAGAAGATATATGGAAGATTTAGAAGGAGATATGGAAGATCTAAGGTAAAGCATGCACCAACACTTGGCAAGGTAAGGTGAGAAGTGGGCATGTGTCTACTTACATACACACATACACGAAATACATATATATATATATATATGCACAAAATACACATAAATGATATATGTAGGTTAAAACGGGTGTTTAACTGGATACCGGGTATTTTATGTAGCGTTTAAATCCCGGTTTATGGCGTTCTAAATTATTTTTATTATTCTATAAAAATAAACTCGGCAAAATATTACTGAAATAAATTTCAGTTTCCGAGACTGGCTGCGTTGTCTGCGTTTTGCAGTATAAGCAATGTGTTGCGCAGAAACACGCGGTACGCGTTTAAACTTGAAAAATAACGTTTTTAAGCGTTTTAATTTAGTTTTCAACACGAACCTGATTAAAAATAAAATTTTAATCATAACATAATATTTTTAGGATTTAAATATTATCCGGGCGGTCACCAACATTCGTTTCGCAGTTTTATCGTAATTAGTTCTTTAGTTCAAATAAACATGTTTTTGCCATACCGAATCCTTCGAAACTTATTTCTAAGTTATGTAAAGGGTATTCAGGGTATGTTTGGCTTATGTCACAGTTCCGGAGTGTACGTCGCGTTAAACTGATTATGTTTACGTAACGGTTTATGATTTCACTTCCAGAACAGGTTTAAGAGTTCGGAATTGAACAATGATTGAAAACGTACTAATGTCACAAATAATTAAACAAATATTGAAATCAAAACACCATATTTAGTAAATACAAAGTTGTTCGAAACAGTACAAGAATTAAAATACACAGATGTCACAAAGGGTCTTACATCTGGCTAGGAATTGTATCTTGAATGTGTTAGATTGTAAGATGTGGGTAAAAGTTGGATAGAACACTATGTACGCACATATTGGAATTTAGTATATATGAATGAACGGGACTTGTAAATATGTGTACGTGGCTTATAATACGTATGAGTATTAACGGTACTAATCATGTTACTTTGAGAATATAATGAAGGTGTAGGGAAGTTATTGTTGGCCTTTGAAGGTTCGTTGTCATGGTGCAAGGATTGAATTCAGAAGGATAATCGAATGGATTATCACACGTTGGAAGAATGCGTCATGTCCTTTAAATTATATATGTTTTAGATTATGTACGTTGTCACCTATTACTAATGATGTGGATGTGTAAGGTGACTGTAGGTTACATGGATCATCATCATCATGAGGTGTAAGTGGTTGAAGATCGAGCCCAAACATGGATTGTACAAGAGTATGGTCGCTTAGTTGAAAATGTATGTAACACTTTGTGTATTTAATAAGAAGTAAGGATGTAATGCATGTAAAATAGTCATATTAAATGGTTTTCAAACATATTAGAAAGTATATAAAGAAAGAAATTTTATGGTTCATATTTCCTCTGCATCTTTTCAATTAAAACGTGTTAGGGTCTTACAATACATTTCCATCGTATTAAATTATTACGTATAGTATCACTTAAACTTTACTTTGTAGTGGACATGTAATAGAAATGGAGTTGTATGACATAAAAAAATATGACTACGTATCTACTCGCTTGAATATTGAAAAGAAGCCACTTATATATGCGACACATGGAAAGTTGGTTAATTGGAATTCAAGTAAGTTGTTGTTAGCATACTGGTTTACATAAATTATCCATTGCTTTGCTAACAATTATACCTTGTATCTTACATAATTAAACTTTTATGTTATATAGAAAACATTTTAATGTCAACAGATTTGACTAGCTATGTAAAATTCTCAGAAACTGTAACACCTCGTAAAATCACGTCCAATGATATGTTGACACGTGTACTAAACCCTAACAAGGTCAATCGTTGACTATGAGGGACTAATTTTGCGAAAAGTTAAAAACTTTGAATATAGAAGGACTGGAAATGTTAACATGCTTAATACACGCCTCTGAATGACGTTACATGGTGTTCCTATTCACATATGAGCCACTTGTTGGCCGAGAGTAGCCGTTTGCGTAATTAATTGAAAGTTTGCACGACGAGGGGTTAAAAGCGCCAACATGTTAATTCTTACCTCTGAGTGACCTTTTAACAAACCGGGAGCTTCATGATGTCTGAATATACTCTCGGGAATGCCAAATATTGGCCGTCTAAGGCTTTTATGCCTATAAGTGACGTTACGTGCAACTTTGCAAGTTAGGGGGACTAAAAGCGTCAATATGTTTAATTATACCTTTGAATGACCTTTTACGAACCCAAAGCATTGTGATGTGTAATAATACTCTCAAGAGTGCCTAATATGGATTAGATAAGGCTTCGATGCTATTAAACGATGAGATGCGTAAGTTTGCGCATTAGAGGGACCGAAAGCGTCAACTTTTGAATCTACGCCTTTTATTGACCATTTGAGCAAACGGGAGCATAGTAATACTTAAATACATGCTTGGGAACACCCATTATGGGCCGCAGAAGGCTTGGATATCAATAAACCACCTTTCGCGCTACTTTGTGCGATTAAGGGACTAAAAGCGACAACTTGTGAAACTACGCCTTGGAGAGGCCTTTTGATTAAACCGAGGACTTCTCTATGCTCGGTCGAACTCCTGGATGCCTAAGAATGATTCTAGAGGTCTTGGTACTTTGTATTATCACGACATAATGAATTAGAAAATATTGTGTCGTTTATGTAAAGTTTAAAAGTTATATAACAAATGAAAGTATGAGGGACTGTTCTTGTTAAACCTTCAAAGGTTGCTTATGGAACTTAAATACACCTAAAATAGAAGTTATAGGGACTAGATATGTTGTTTTTACAAGTTAGATACGTGTTTGGATGAAGACAGGGACTGTTTCTACAATTCTGTCAAAGATCCGAGACTGGGCCAGTCGCTGGCGGGCCGCGTAAGATGATAGGCCGGCTTACATAGGTCGCGACCCATCATCAGCTGCAGATTGTTTTGTTTTGTTTCTAGTTGTCGTCAATTCTGGTTTCCCATACACACATATCTCAATCTAGGTATAACAACCCTCCTGAATTTTTTCTGACACCTTAATATATTTTAAAATACCCCTATATGTCTTAAAATACACCCCGTATGTGAAAACCGAGCCCAAAATATAAAATATCATTTGAAATGAATAAAAAACAAGAAAATTGGGTTTTAGGCGGGCCGCGTAAACCTTCCTTTAACCCTTATGCGGGCCGCGAGAAGGTGATGGCTGGCACGGCCCCAGGCCGCCACGTGGCCCAACACCCGGCAACCCTATACAATGACCCGGACAACCTAAACCCTACCCGGGCTACTACGTGGGCCGTGTAGCCCGTAGTCTATGTTTACGCGGGCCGCGTAAAAGTCGAAATGAGGCCCTATAAGTAGCAGGCCTTGGATCTTCAGTCTACTTGCTCTTTTCTTTTCTTTCTAATCGAATTCTGAAGTAGTAGACATAACATACGGGTATTATATCCCCCTAATTAGCGAGGTTCTGCTCCGTTGTAAGTATTATACCCCCGGTTTCGTATTAGATACGCTGCCCGATTGATCCAGGGTTCCATAACAACTGTCGTGGTTCTGCCCGACGTAGTTGTTGGAATACAGTCTCAGAGAGGGTATCGTTAATATAATTAAAGGGTTATTATACTAACATATGTACATTTTTGTAAATTATAGATTAATACCAGGAAACCCTAGAAGAAGTCTAAAACAGCAATGTGAGTTTATCCGCTTTTTATTAACCTTTTTGTGAACTGTTTTACAAAACCTTAAATGTTTTATAATATGATTAAGCAGTGATTGAGTCTTTGTAGTTCTTCAATTACTTCTGGTATGTTGGGGTTTTGTATACAAAATGTGGAACAAGTTACCATTGGACGACGAGTTAGCCAATGTGTAATAGGACCCACCAGTCAGGATTGACAGTACTGAATGAGTAATTGTGTAGAAATAAACAATGTGATCGCTCTCAATATTGTGTTAATTGATAAAATGTTTCTTGATTAAACTGGGATTCACTCACCAGTATTTCCCACTGATAAATGTTTTTAAAACGCGTTTCAGGTAACACAATATGACATCCAATTAGTAAAAAGCCAGCTGGAAAGCACTGACGGCTTGGAAAAATGTGGCTATAAAAGTTACCAAAAAAGACGATGTTTTAAATTCAATAAAATAGGGTTTATCTCTATAAACATGTTGTAATAAAGAAACTTGGGTTTACCCATGTGATTATAAATATAAAATATGGTGGTTTTACTCTGATAAACATTTCCTAACTACGGTCCTGATGTAATTTTCGCTGCCAAATTAATAATTAACAAACTGATACCACCACAAACGAATGTTCGCGGACGCCCGTTCCCGGGACAGATAAGGGGGCGGGGGTTGCGACAGAAGGTGGTATTAGAGCCTAACCACTGATTCAGCCACAGAAGTGTTCTGCTGACATCAATATATTATTTAAATTGTTAGGAAATAAATTTTGAAAATACGTGAATATCTGTATTTTATTGTTTTGTGTTATTTGACTATTTGTTAGTTTACAGTATGAGTGATCAAGGACCCTCAGACCTGTATCGTCAATTGTCCGATTCACCTAGGAGTGAAGAAACTTCTTCCCAGCCTACCCTCTCTGGGTATTCTGCTGATCAGGAAGAAGGGACATTTGCCTTTAAAGCTCAGTCGGAAGAGCCATTCCCTCAGAAAAAAGAGAGGATGGTTCAGTAAGGGAGCCTTTGAGCGTAGAAAAAGAATGCAAAAGTTGCAACAGCAAAGAGTCCTAGCAGCCGCTAAGCGAGAGTCAGATGCTCATACACAGGATATGCTTAATAGAAGCCTAGCCAATTTCTATATCCTAGCAACAACTGCTGCCAACCCAAGTCTGGAACAACTAGTAGCCCCACAACCTTTACCTTTAATTCCCACTCAGCCAATGGAGGTAGAAATGCATGATTTCAACCCTGAGGAAATACCTAGGATACCAGCCCCTAATCCCTTAGACCCAAATTATGATCCATGGTTTGATGATCTTAGGGATTTTGTGCCACGCTACCATCTAAATGATGAAACCTTGCCGAACATAGCAGCGTATCCAGGTCTGGACCCTCTAAATCCCTATTATGACAACGATGAATACATTAGGGAAATTTTAGAGAATCCATACCCTCAGGAGAATCCCAGGCCACAGTATCCAGATCCAGTACCAACACCTGCACCCCCAATGAGTGTAGAGAACTTGCAAGAACTCCGAATTTTCGGAGAAGAAAACTTAGAAAGTAGTGAGAGGATGAGGTATGTAGGAGAACAACTCGTCTGGAAATACGATGAGCGTCAGATGGATTTCGGGGGAAATCCATATCCATGAAGATAATAAGTGGAGTTGGTAATAATAATAATATAATAATATATAATATGTTTGTATGAAAAAAATATATCTATATATATAATAATAATAATAATAATGTATTGTAGTATAGACGACTTTGTGGTTAATAATGCATAATAGTGTTGTAATTTTTCCTGTTTTAGTGTGTATTTGACGCATATTATATAAAAAGAGTAAAGTCGCAATGCTCGACGTTTTTTATCAATATGTGTATTATGTGGATTGTTACTTAAACTATCAATTATTCTGTGATATTAATAATTGGCAAATGTTTAAATTCAGATGGCCGACGAAGTAAATCAGGGAAATCTGAATAATGATAATCAGAGTAACAATAACTCGGGTAACGAAAATCCAAACAACAACAATAGAAACCAAGTGGATAATAGTGCCATCCAACACATAGTAGCACAAGGAATAATAGATGCGATGCCATATATTATTCAAACGGTTAGGGAAGCAGAAAATAAAAGTAAACATGATAGCAAGCGACCTTCCGAACCTGAAAACAGTGTAAACAATGGACCTGTACTTCAAATGTCCATTCCCAAAAGAAGAAGAATCGTGTCTTACGGTTGTTCTTACAAAGAATTCCGGTCTTGTAAACAAATGGAATTCTCGGGCAACGAAGGGGCCATTGCAACCCTACGCTGGATAAAAAAGACTAAGGCAGTCTTAAGAATAAGCAAATGCGCAGAAGAAGATAAGATAATGTTTGCTTCCAATTTTTTTAAGAATTCAGCACTAGAATGGTGGAATACTATTCTCCAGACTAAAGGAAGTAATAGAACTTACAATATGGAATGGGAGGAGATTAAAAATATAGTAGAAAGGAAATTTTGCCCTCCTAATGAAAAAGAACAAATAGCAAACAAGTTCTTAAACCTTAGAATGACTGGTGTAGATAGTAAGGGGTACACTAAGTTATTCTTTGAATATGCTAGAATAGTGCCAACTCTTGCTTCACCCGAACCAGTGTTAATCTCCCGTTATATCTGGGGATTAATCGGGGAGATAAGACATGTAGTCAAGGCAACTAGACCTCAAACCATAGAAGAAGCTGTAGAACTAGCCAATACCTTGACAGATGAATTAATTCGTACACGGGAAGAGGATCAAATGAGGAACCTAACCCATAAGCTCACACAAGAATTTCGTTTTGGAAATTCTAACCGTGGGAAAAATATAGGTTCTACCTCTGCACCTTACTGTAAGAATTACAAAAGAAAGCATTCAGGAAGATGCCCCATATACTGTAACTTTTGCAAAATATCGGCACACAAGGAAGAAGACTGCAGGAAGAAAGCTAATAACCGGATATGTTACAACTGTGGAGAACAAGGTCATATCAAGCCTAACTGTCCAAAATTAGCTCCGGCTATGAACAACAAGAATACCAAAAATGCTAGAGCATTTGTTCTGACTGCAGAAGAAGCAAAGATGATCCCGGATGTGATCACTGGTACGTTTTTAGTTAATGACATTTTTGCTAAAGTATTATTTGACTATGGTGCAAACCAAAGCTTTATTAATACTTCATTTTGCAAACTTCTCAACCAATCATTAACTAAACTTCCACATGAATGTTTAGTAGAAACAGCAAATGGTGAAACCATTAGAATTCCTGAAATCTTGCAGGGAGCAAGAATATAAATTCTAAATCAGAAATTTACTGCAAACCTTTACCCCATGAATCTGGCAGGATTTGATGTAGTATTAGGAATGGATTGGTTAAGAGCCAATAAAGCCAGTATTTTGTGTGATCAAAAGTCGATACAAGTAAATTCACCAAAGGGTGAAAAGATCACAATTAAAGGATATAAAACTTCTAAATCCACTAAATTCATCTTTGTGATGAAAACAGCAAGTTACATAAGAAAAGGATCATTAGTGTATTTGATTTCTATAATCACTAACACTAAAGGAAAAGAATTAAGGGATATTCCAGTAGTATCTCAGTTTTCAGATGTATTTCCAGAAGAATTACCAGGGCAACCTCCAGATCAAGAAGTTGAATTCAGAATCCATTTAATACCAGGGACAGCACCAATTGCCAAAGCACCTTACCATTTGGCACCTGCAGAAATGCAAGAACTAAAGAAGCAATTAGACAAATTTCTAGAGAAAGGATTCATACAGCCCAGTTCATCACCCTGGGGAGCGCCGATTTTATTCGTTAAAAAGAAGGACGGATCAATGCGTATGTGCATTGACTACCGTGAATTGAATAAAGTCACAATTAAGAATCGGTATCCATTACCAAGAATTGATGATCTGTTTGATCAGTTACAAGGAGCCCGATTTTTCTCAAAAATCGATTTAAGGTCAGGATATCATCAATTAAAGGTACAGTAAGAGGACATTCCTAAAACCGCTTTCAGAACAAGGTATGGTCATTATGAATTTACTATCATGCCATTTGGTCTAACCAATGCCCCATCTGCATTCATGGAAATGATGAACCGAATATGTAAGCCATATTTGGATAAATTCATAATTGTCTTTATAGATGATATTCTCATTTACTCTAAGAGTAAAGAGGAACATGCAAAACATTTGCACGTACTTTTAAGTTTACTAAGAAAAGAAAAGCTTTATGCTAAATTTTCAAAGTGCGAATTTTGGTTAGAATAGGTACAATTTCTCGGACATCTAGTTAATCATGAAGGAATTCATGTGGATCCCACAAAAATTGAGGCAATTACCAAATGAAAAACCCCTGAGTCACCAACCGAGGTTAGAAGTTTCTTAGGATTAGCCGGTTATTATAGAAGATTTATTCAAGATTTTTTTAGAATAGCCATTCCCTTAACTAAGCTAACTTGTAAATCTGTTAAGTTTAAATGGGAACCAAAACAAGAAGAAGCCTTTAGAATCCTTAAGCAAAGATTAACCCATGCACCCATACTAGCGTTACCAGAAAGAACTGAAGACTTTGTAATCTATTGTGACGCTTCTAAATTAGGTTATGGATGTGTGTTAATGCAACGTCAAAAGGTTATAGCCTATGCATCCAGACAACTTAAGAATCATGAAGAAAATTATTCCACTCATGATTTAGAATTTGGAGCTATAATTTTTGCCCTTAAGATTTGGAGATATTACCTGTACGGTAGTAAGTTTACTGTTTTCACTTATCATAAAAGTTTAAGGTATGTCTTCGGGTAAAAGGAATTGAATATGAGACAAAGATGTTGGATGGAAATGCTTTGTGATTATGATTGTGATATTCAGTATCATGCAGGAAAAGCAAATATAGTTGCTGATGCTTTAAGTCGAAAATATCACGAACAGCCAAAAAGGGTACGTTCTCTTAAACTAAATCTACAAGTAGATTTAAATGAGCAGATTAGAAAAGCACAAGAATCAGTAATCAAGGATGATACTGAAAATCTAAAAGGAATGATTAAGGAATTAGAACAAGGAACAGATGGAATTTGGAGATTCCATAAGAAAAGAATATGGGTACCTAAATTAGGAAACCTACGTCATCGCATATTAGAAGAAGCCCATAAATCTAAGTATACGATGCACCCAGGAAGCGATGAAATGTACCAGGATTTAAGAAAGAATTTATGGTGGATAGGAATGAAAAAGGACATCGCAGCCTATATTTCTAAGTGTTTAACCTGTTCACAAGTCAAAGCTGAACATCAGAAACCTTCAGGTTTATTGCAACAGTTAGAAATGCCTGTTTGGAAATGGGAATTGATAACAATGGATTTTGTTACTAAATTACCCAAAACAAAGAAAGGTAATGATACAATCTGGGTGATTGTAGACAGACTAACCAAGTCTGCTCATTTCCTATCAATGAAAGAAACTTTTAGAATGGAACAATTAGCTAAATTGTATGTAAATGAAATAGTTTCTTTACATGGAATTCCTCTATCAATTGTTTCTGACAAAGATAGTCTTTTTACCTCTCATTTTTGGACAAGTCTCCAAAAAGCAATGGGAACGAAGTTGAATCTAAGCACAGCTTATCATCCCCAAACGGATTGACAAAGCGAAAGGACGATTCAGACAATGGAGGACATGCTTAGAGCTTGTGTAATTGATTTTGGAGGTAATTGGGACGATCACTTACCATTGTTAGAATTTTCTTATAATAATAGTTATCACACAAGTATAAATGCTGCACCATTCGAAGCACTTTATGGACGAAAGTGCCGAACCCCAGTCTGTTGGGCAGAAAGTGGGGAAAAGCAACTCTCTGGACCTGAGATAGTACAAGAAACAACAGACAAAATCATTCAAGTCAAAGAACGACTGAAAGCAGCAAGTGATCGACAGAAAAGCTATGCTGACAACAGACGAAAACCATTGGAATTTCAACTAGCAGGTAAAGTGTTATTAAAAGTCTCTCCTTAGAAAGGAGTGGTAAGATTCATAAAGAGGGGAAAACTAAGTCCCAGGTATGTTGGACCTTTCAAGATTATTAAAAGAATAGGACTTGTAGCCTATCAGCTGCAAGTGCCAGAGGAAATGACAGGAATACATGATGTATTTCATGTATCTAATCTCAAGAAATGCTTAGCTGATGAGTCACTAATAGTATCTCTTAAGGATATAGAGGTAAATGCGCAGTTAAAATTTGTGGAAAAGCCTCTACAGATTGAAAATAGGAAAGTTAAGAATCTCAAGCATAAAAGATTAGTTCTAGTCAAATGAAATGGGACTCCAAAAGAGGACCAGAATACACATGGGAGCTTAAATCAGAAATGCAAAGGAAATACCCACACCTGTTCCAGTAGAACTCGAGGACGAGCTCTAAAACAAGGTGGGGAGGATATAACAACCCTCCTGAAATTTTTCTGACACCCTAATATATTTTAAAACACCCCTATATGTCTTAAAATACACCCCGTATGTGAAAACCGATCCCAAAATATAAAATATCATTTAAAATAAATAAAAAACAAGAAAATTGGGTTTTAGGCGGGCCGCGTAAACCTTCCTTTAACACTTACGCGGGCCGCGAGAAGGTGATGGCTGGCACGACCCCAGGCCACCATGTGGCCCAACACCCGGCAACCATATACAATGACCCGGACAACCTAAACCCTACCCGGGCCGCGTAGCCCGTGGTCTATGTTTACGCGGGCCGCGTAAAAGTCGAAATGAGGCCCTATAAGTAGCAGGCCTTGGATCTTCAGTCTACTCGCTCATTTCTTTTCTTTCTAATCGAATTTTGAAGTAGTAGACATAATATACGGGTATTATATCCCCCTAATTAGCGAAGTTCTGCTCCGTTGTAAGTATTATAACCCCAGTTTCGTATTAGATACGCTGCCCGATTGATCTAGGGTTCAGTAACAACTGTCGTGGTTCTGCCCGACATAGTTGTTGGAATACCGTCTCAGGGAGGGTATCGTTAATATAATTAAAGGGTTATTATACTAACATATGGACATTTGTGTAAATTATAGATTAATACCAGGAAACCCTAGAAGAAGTCTAAAACAGCAATGTGAGTTTATCCGCTTTTTGTTAACCTTTTTGTGAACTGTTTTACAAAACCTTGAATGTTTTATAATATGATTAGCAGTGATTGAGTCTTTGTAGTTCTTCAATTACTGCCGGTATGTTGGGGTTTTGTATACAAAATGTGGAACACGTTACCATTGGACGACGAGTTAGCCAATGTGTAATATGACCCACCAGTCAGGATTGACAGTACTGAATGAGTAATTGTGTAGAAATAAACAATGTGATCGCTCTCAATATTGTGTTAATTGATAAAATGTTTCTTGATTAAACTGGGATTCACTCACCAGTATTTCCCACTGACAAATGTTTTTAAAAAGCATTTCAGGTAACACAATGTGACAGCCAATTAGTAAAAAGCCAGCTGGAAAGCAATGACGGCTTGGAAAATGTGGCTATAAAAGTTACCAAAAAAGACGATGTTTTAAATTCAATAAAATAGGGTTTATCCCTATAAACATGTTGTAATAAAGAAACTTGGGTTTACCCATGTGATTATAACTATTAAATATGGTGGTTTTACTCTTATAAACATTTCCTAACTACGGTCCTGATGTAATTTCCAATGCCAAATTAATAATTAACAAACTGATACCACCACAAACGAATGTTCGTGGATGCCCGTTCCCGGGACAGATAAGGGGGTGGGGGTTGCGACACTAGGGGCTTACTAGCTGATTTATAAAACCAGATTACACTTGTTATAATCTTGTTATCCTTTCCAACACTTAGCATTCATCCGTGGCTTCCCGAAAACTATAAATAGAGGTGGATTTCATTTGTTCAAATCACACCATCTTTTCAAACCTGCTCTATCACTCAACTCTAAGAGGATCCTGATCAACTTGGGAACCTCCTTCAGTCCTAGGACCACTTGTAAGTGTTCCTTTCGTGCTTAGTTAAGTTGTTTGGCTCTTAAAGCCGAAAAGTCAAGCGTTCGCGATAAACGCTTTGACTTTTAAACGGTTGAGCCATTGTTCACAACGAACATGGTTACGTGATCGTAATTAGGTAGGCATTAAACCCTCAAAAGGGCACCTCCTAATTACCACGTTTGCTTAGTTAATTGTCGAGTCAAAGTAATTAAAATAAAAGTCAAACGAGTCGGTTTTTAAATAAAATTCATAACTAATGATGTAGAAGCAATAAAATCAGTTTTGTCACTTTAATAACTTGGTAAATATTAATTGAACATGTCTAGGCATGTTCAACCCGACAATTCTAAGTTTAGGCTCGGTTCGCAACCGAAAGTCGCAAAAGTTGACTTTTACTTTAACTTTCAATTCTGACCCGATTTAGCTTAGTTTAGATATGCCTTAGGGTTCCTTTAGGACCATATTATACGTTAGTATAAACCTCTGAGGTTATACAACTTGGTTCCATAGAAATCCTAGATCATTGCATGTTTCCGTTAAATGCTTAAAAGTTCACCATTATGCCCTTTTGATATTAAAACGAGATTTTTGAAAATGTGAGAGGACAAAAACCTTTATTACTGATTTATAAGCATGTCCTAAAAATTTGACATCAGTTCGTGGTCTAAAATAGAAGTTATGCGCGATATCGTAAAAAATGAAAGTTTTTTATTAATTAAATGGCATTTTTGACATAAATCCTATTTGAACCCAATTTTTTGGCACCAAACTTTCTACCCGCTATTATAATATAATATTTTGGGATTTTTAAAAATTTTTGTTAAATTTTAAACTGTTCATAACATAGAGTTCTTGCATAAACCCGATAGTTAACGATAATGCCCTTTTCGTTAATAAAATGAGTTTTACACATCCTTTACATGTCAAACCTTTTTCAACTGATTTTATACATTAAATAAATTATTTTAAACAGTAGAGGCTGATCAAAATCTCAGATTTCCTTAAACAACCCGAATATCATCAAATACCGACTTTTACGCGATTTAGGCGCATAGTGTGGTTTAAAAACCATATTTAACACTTAATACTTATTACCTACTGATATTTTAAGTAAATTTTTATACTTTAACAGTAAGTAAAGGTTTTGAACTCAGATTCCCAAATTTGACCCTTAAAGCATACGTGAAATGACGAAAATGCCCCTTCGGTGCATAGTTTGGTCATAAAAGATAAATTTCACATATGTGTGGTATCTTACTGATATAACCCATTAAAATAAATATTTTTACTGATTATTTTAGACCATAAACTCAGATTACTATTTAACCTCTTTTATAAACTTTAAAATGACCAAAATACCCTTACGGGGCTTAATTTGATTTTAAATTCGTTTTGGGCATAATGGAAGGTATCCTACTGATATCATAACATATTTTAAGCATATTAACTTAGGGAACCCGTTCATGACTCATTTGGTTACCCGTTATGCATTTTTCGCGTTCGGTACGGTTTATGTAACTAGTTTGCATAAATTAACCGAAACGGGTCAAACCTTATCATTTTTACTTCAAAATCCCGAATGTGATTAGTTTACCCATATTATACAAGTCTTCATACTTGTCGGGTCTAAATCACATCCTAATCCGATCTTCGCTTAATCTTGCGTTTTGAACCGTATATCTTTCTTTAAAACTAACTGGTCTAAGTTATAGCTTAAATAAGACCCGTTAGGAATCTAATAGGTTATTAAAAACCTTCATTCTAGATTAGGAGCCCAGTAAAAGCTACTTGTACTTGCTTTTTGAAATACGACTGAGATTAAAGATATTTTAGCTCAGGTAAATACTTTTAATTTATTCTCCCTTATACAGGCTTGGGGTACGGTATTTAATAATACTGCTTGGTCGGGTATTGAATCTTTAATTGAATAATGGTTAAATCATTGAGATAACCCGTTTAATCTGTTTTGTTTGTTTTAAGCCTTTGGGGTGATTAATGACCATGTCCTGGATATCCTCGGCTCATTCATTGAAATGGCCACGACTTAAGCATGGGGTGTAGGCATACACCTGTCGGTGCGTATGTAAAAAGATAAACCCGCTTGTTAAGAATAACTCGCCGTGGGTATATTATGTGGTGTGTCTATTAATCTTTTAACCCGGTACTTCTAACCCGGGCTACTGAATGTATGACAAACATATAATTCTTTTACAATTTTATTTTTAAATAATTATCCCAGGTTATAAAAGAAGATTTTATGCCTTGTGCATCCAAACCAATTTTATAAACACTTTTCAAAAAGAGTCAGTTAATTGTATTTACTAGTGTAAACTGACGTATTTTCCAAAAAGGTTAAGTGCAGGTACTAAGCGAAATGGGCTGGTTACTCCTAGTATCAAATAAAGGGTCTTGCAAGCTTTTGATGCTTAAATCTGTTGAACAATATTTCTTTTATTTTAGATCCGACTGTGGATCCTTTGACAATCCGTTGTGTAATACTTTGTGTTACTTTCAAATCGGTTTGTAATATTATTACTTTTAGACTTCCGTTGTGCATTGAACTGTGATAAATTGACTATGTTGATATCAACTACGTCACGATACTCCTCACCGGGCCCACCGGTAATACGTGGAAATATCGGGGTGTGACAGGTTGGTATCAGAGCAAACATTGAGTGAATTAAACACTAGCCTTTTGTGTTTAATCTCAATGACACAGTAGCACATTCCTTAACTTCCGAGTCTAGACATGAAACTAGGAATGATATCATCCCTGTTATATGTATACATTGTTTTCGATATTTATGCATCTCAGGATCGTGTAGCCAAGCAAAGCTTCCATTGGTGGAAACTCTCCAAACCTGAAGTCTAAGAATGCTAAGCTTCGTACTATAGCTCGAATAAGCGTACGACCAGTATGGAGAAAAGACCTTTTTAAACCCATTCCCAAAAAAAATCAAACCAGTTGAAACCACTAGCCGTATTTTAGATTCTGTACCTAAGACTTTTGAAACTTCAAATGGGAAGTCAACATCGGAGGAGTCCATACCAGTCGTCCCTAAAACTCCCATTGCAAGGATAATACCTAAGGACCCAAAGGACCCACATTTCTTACTTCTAAGTCTTGGAATCCCAAACTTGGATTATACCTGTTCTGACCTTATTTGTGATTCATATTATTCATTAACCATAAAATCCTTGGATTCCACTTTTGCGAAAATTCCTAAAATAAAAGATTTTGACTGCATACCAAAACCTTCAGTATTCATACCGCACACAGAGAATCAAGGAGAAAACTTTCAGAAATAAAATGAAGAAGAAACTTCCTTTGTTATATTGAATTTCTATAGTAGTCCCTATAAGGACATATATATATATATATATATATATATATATATATATCTTTTAAGTCCTTGCGTGGGCGAATTTCTTGGTTTAAGACCCGTTTAGGGCAATTATAGTAACTTTTTAGGACTTTCTTTAAAAAGTTTCCTTTTTGAAATTTACTTTGGTATTAAGCATATACATATGTATTATGTACTAAATCAGAACGTCATTTCAATTTATGATTGCTCTGCCATTATATCTCAAAGAAAAATCTTAAAGGTATAACCTAGCCTATATGTCATTTTTGACATAGCTAAAATGGTAAAGCCTTTTTAAGATAATAGATCCTTGTTAACACCTAAGAACGTGTTAGCACTCTTGACAAATGTGGTTCGAGAATATCACAATAGTCATCCTTATATTGGATTCTTCCAATTTCTAATCTAGCCTAGTGATTTAGAAATCATGGCTTAAATCATCAAATAAAATGATCATATCATAAACATCCATTAGTGATGAAGTGCCTACGGGCTATATCTATTGTCCCCAAAAGACAAAAGACGGTTGTAGTATTTGACTCTCTGTCAAGAAAGGGAATGAACTATGTTCAAACCTTAATGCCTTGATCCTATAAGATAATGGCTTATAAATTCAAATTGTCCTCGTGACAAGGCCTTTTGTGCCATTTCAATATCCATAATAGTTTATAACTGGATAATTATAATGAAAAGTTTAAAATAAATCTAATTATCAAATTAACCAAATATGGTCTATTTATACCATGGTTAATGAATCATCAAAAATGATGATTCCAGAATAGACTTCTAAATAAAGTTATTAACGATTGTTTTATAGAAGACAAGCTTCAGCACGCCTGAATCAGAGGAGGTTAACAGTCATTCCATTATGAGGAATGACAATACAAGGATGAATGTAACGGTTGCAGATTTATAGACAATGATAGATAATGCTGTCACTCGAGCCATTGATACACAATTTAAAGAATCAAGCGGTACTCGCACCAGGACTCAATCTGCACCTCATACGGAGCCACCTTCTAAGACACATACATCTCATAAGGATGATTCTCATCATTCATCGAATCAGAGGAGTGTCCCATCCAAAAAAATTGTGCTCAATCAGGAGCCACGTGTTAAGACCTGCTCTTATAAATACTTTATCTCTTGCGAACCAAGGGACCTCACATGAGAAAAAGGAGCCATCGATTGTATGACGTGGCTGGATGAGATGGACACAATAGTAGACATTAGTGGTTGTGCAGAGCAGGATATTGTGAAGTTTGTTTCGCAATCGTTCAAAGGAGAAGATTTGGCTTGGTGGAGGTCTCTAATCCAAGCCACTGGGAAGACCCCATTGTATAACTTGTCTTGGGATCAATTTGTTACACTGATCAAGGAAAACTTCTACCCTTAGCATGAGGTAGAAAGGATAGAAACAGACTTCTTGACTCTGGTCATGACGAATTTAGATTGTCAGGCATATGTGACAAGTTTCAACAATCTGTCCCGCCTAGTTCCCTATTTAGTCACCCCTGAACCTAAACCCATAGTGAGTTTTATTGGAGGCCTAGCACCAGAAATTAAGGGAAATGTAAATCATCTAAGCCTTCCACATATAGGTCCGTGGTGGACCTATCCTTATCTCTCACTTTAGATGCAATCGGGAATAAGTCTCTTAAGACTTCTGACGAGGGAAAAAGGAAAAGAGAAGAGGAGAACTCTCATCGATCTGACAAGAAGAAAATTCCGAGTTTAGGAAAAACTCGAGTCAGTCTAATAACAGACCCCAAATGCAGTAACTGTAAAAAGCGACATTCAGGAAAATGTATGATCAACCCACGTGCTAAACTGTGTGGAATTTGCAAGACCAAGGGTCACAAGACTTTAGATTGCAATGAATTGAAGAATGCGACTTATTACAACTGTAACGAGGAAGGACACATCAAAACCAACTGCCCAAAACTTATAAAGAAGCCTGAAGAGGCCAAGAAAACAAACGCGCGAATCTTCCAGATGAACGCCCAGGAGGCAGTACGGAATGATGACGTCATAACAGAATTCTAGGCATAAAACATGGGTAGAATTGGCCGATGATACCTTAGAGACTGGTTCAACAATTTTAGTTGGATGCTTTATATCCATTAGGAATCACACTTTTCCGATGTCCTCGTGGCAAGCTTTCAAGATATCCAAAATCATCAATATGATAAAGAAAAATGTGACATTTTGATCCCCTGTCAGAAAAATGATGGACTAGGTCCAAACCTTAAATGCCATTGATGGTCCTTTTGTGACCTAGGCTAAATATAAATGATATGCATCTAAATAACATTCATTAGGAATGTTCATACCATATTAGCCTGTATGGTTTAATGATACCATGGTTAGTATATGTTAGGTCATCAGGATAATGAATAGCTGTTGTAGTGCAACTAAGTAATTGTTTCATTTGGTGTTAGGGACCAAGTCTCGAGTATGACGAACTCGGATAAGACAACCGTCAATCGCGCCATTGATGATGCGACACATGCTAATGATGCTACAATTGTGAACCTCAGAATTAACAAAGATGTTCTCCAAGCTATGATTGACGCAGCTGTTGGAAAAGCTGTGAGAAAGGTCATGAAAAAGTTCAAAGAGCCCAAAGCTACTTGCTCCAAATCCCATTTAAAACCACATTTCCTTACTCACGAGAAGGATCTTCATACCTCGAATGCAAAGAATGAACCAAAAAGGAAAAGGGAGGAAGATAACTCCCAGATTTCGAAGAAAATGAGCTTAGTAAGAACCAACAAAAGTCCAATAAGAAACCTGTTTGCAAGACCTGCTGTAAAAGACACTGGGGGCAGTGTCGAACGGATCGAAAGCCAAGACCATGTGGCATCTGTAAAAGAACTGGTCATAAAACCCATGAATGTAAGGACATAAAGGATGCAGTCTGCTTCGGCTGTAACGAGAAAGGCCACGTCAAGACTACATGCCCTAAATCTGTCAAGGGAGGTGCGGCTAAGGATAGAAAGCCTAAGATTGAAAGCGCTTAAACTCTCCTAATGGATGCCAGAGGTAGTTTATATCAATAATGACGTCGGGTATTTTCCTTATCATTTATCAGTAGAATAAAGGCTAAGAGTTCTGTTTTGAATCGGATACCAATAATACCTTCATAAATTGTAAGCATAGCAAACTTTCCAAATCTTCCATAAGAACCACAGATATTAAGAATAAGGTAAAATTTACATACGAAAATCATAGGAACCATTTCTTCTGTTCCTGTCAGAAATATTCATTCGTAAAATTCTAGAGTACTCTCTCTCCAGATGGGGTACGTCAGTATATGTTAGTTTATTATCTCATTGGTTTCTATCAACTGCGAATACCAGACTGTATGATAAAAGCGCCATATGAGGATTGGTGTATCTTAATATGTTCCATAGATTACTTCCATGCCTGATCAGTATGGAAGTTTAATGCATGGAACCACTGAGATATTTCAATGGTCATATTGTACTAAAGTCAGCTAATGGTATTCAAAGAAGATATCCAGAAGGGAAATGTTCAAATAAGTGTCTCTGATTAAGGAATCCATGGACTTGTAAAGTAAATGTGTCCTTTATCTGACACAGGCAATGATGGATGAACGAAATCTTGAGATTTAGAATTTCTCTGTAGTCTCCTTGTGTCTTGATTATCTTCCCCAAAGACTACCCTGTTTATCTCCTGATAGGCTAGTAATGTTAAGATTTACATCCCGCATAGGGCTGCATTATTGTGAAATCTCCATGACGATGAGTACCATCATTATTAGAAGAATCGAAACCCTAATTAAATGAATTTTAAGATAAAGGTTCTTAAAGCCTAATTCAAATTCTGAGAGTTTTGGTATTATAAAATAAGGAAGACGGTTCATTGTGCTTATGCATTGATTACCGCAACCCTATTTAGGCAACAATTAAGAACCGCCATCAGCTGCCCAGGATCGTCGATTTGTTCGACTAACTGTGAGGATTAGCTATTCCTTAAGTTTGGTTAAATATGATTTTGGAATAACCATCTCACCTTAAATGAGCTTTTCTATAACTAATAGTTGTTATATAAGTATCAAGGCTGCTCCTTTGGAGACCTTGTATAGATGGAATGTCGAAGGTCCGTTTGATGGACAGAATTTTGGTAAGTCCAATTATCAGGATCTAAAAGATTACCCTAGAAACGACAGATAAGATCATATAAATTTATGATCGTCTGGAAACTGCCAGCAATCGGCGGAAAATCAATAAATGATGAAAGTCGCAAACCTCTTAAGTTCTTGTTAAGGAATAAGATTCAACAGAAAGTATCACTCTTGAAGGGTGTGCTGGAATTTTAATACAACAGGCTAGTTAGGCTCTGATATATATAGAATCATTCGAGGAAATAGAATATATCAAGATTGGTAACCTATAAGCTAAAACTTACCTGAGGAGCTTGATGGAAATCAATGTGTCCCACACTAGTGATTTAAGGATATGTTTCGTCGATAAGACGAGAGCTTTGTCACATAATGAAATGCAGATTTATGGTTTGATGAGAAACCCGTATCGACTAAGGATCAACAGGTTAAGAAGCTCCGAAAGAAAGTATGTACCTATTGTATAGGTCAACTGAGATGCTCTTAGAGGCCCAAATATGCTATGGAGGTTAAGTCCATTATACGACAAAAAGTACTTCCATTATTTTAGCAAATCTCGAGGTCGAGATTTCTTTTAAGGGGGTGAGGATGTAACACCTCATAAAATCACGTCCAATGATATGTTGACACATGTACTAAACCCTAACAAGGTCAAACGTTGATTATGAGGGACTAATTTTGCGAAAAGTTAAAAACTTTGAATATAGAAGGAATGGAAATGTTATCATGCTTAATATACGCCTCTGAATGACGTTACACGGTGTTCCTATTCACATATGAGCCACTTTTTGGTCGAGAGTAGCCGTTTGCGTAATTAATTGAAAGTTTGCGCGACGAGGGGTTAAAAGCGTCAACATGTTAATTCTTACCTCTGAGTGACCTTTTAACAAACTGGGAGCTTCATGATGTTTGATTATACTCTCGGGAATGCCAAATATTGGTCGTCTAAGGCTTTTATGCCTATAAGTAACGTACACGCAACTTTGCAAGTTTGAGGGACTAAAAGCGTCAATATGTTTAATTATACCTCTGAATGACCTTTTTACGAACCCAAAGCATTGTGATGTGTAATAATACTCTCAAGAGTGCCTAATATGGATTAGATAAGGCTTCGATGCTATTAAACGATGAGATGCGCAAGTTTGCGCATTAGAGGGACCGAAAGCGTCAACTTTTGAATCTACGCCTTTTAGTGACCATTTGAGCAAACGGGAGAGTAGTAATACTTAAATACATGCTTGGGAACACCCATTATGGGCCGCGGAAGGCTTGGATATCATTAAACGACCTTTCGCGCTACTTTGTGCGATTAAGGGACTAAAATCGACAACTTGCGAAACTATGCCTTTGAGGGGCCTTTTGATTAAACCGAAGACTTCTCTATGCTCAGTTGAACTCCCGGATGCCTAAGAATGATTCTAGAGGTCTTGGTACCTTGTATTATCATAACATAATGAATTAGAAAATATTGTGTCGTTTATGTAAAGTTTGAAAGTTATATAACAAATGATAGTATGAGGGACTGTTCTTGTCAAACCTTCAAAGGTTGCTTATGGAACTTAAATACGCCTAGAATAGAAGTTATAGGGACCATATGTGCTGTTTTTACAAGTTAGATACGTGTTTGGATGAAGACAGGGACTGTTTCTGCAATTCTGTCAAAGACCCGAGACTGGGCCAGTCGTTGGCGGGCCGCGTAAGATGATGGGCAGGCTTAGGCGGGCCACGACCCATCATCAGCTGCAGATTGTTTTGTTTTGTTGTTGGTTTTCGTCAATTCTGGTTTCCCATACACATATATCTCAATCTAGGGGCTTGCTAGCTGATTTATAAAACCATATTACACTTGTTATAATCTTTTTATCCTTTCCAACACTTGGCATTCATCCGTGTCTTCCCGAAAACTATAAATAGAGGTGGATTTCATTTGTTCAAATCACACCATCTTTTCAAACCTGCTTTATCACTCAACTCTAAGAGGATCCTGATCAACTTGGGAACTTCCTTCAGTCCTAGGACCACTTGTAAGTGTTCCTTTCGTGCTTATTTAAGTTGTTTGGCTCTTAAAGCCGAAAAGTCAAGCGTTCACGATAAACACTTTGACTTTTAAATAGTCAAGCCATTGTTCACAACGAACATAGCTACGTGATCGTAATTAGGTAGGTATTAAACCCTCAAAAGGGCACCTCCTAATTACCATGTTTGCTTAGTTAATTGCCGGGTCAAAGTAATTAAAATAAAAGTTAAAGGAGTCGGTTTTTAAATAAAATTCATAACTAATGATGTAGAAGCAATAAAATCAGTTTTGTCACTTTAATAACTTGGTAAATATTAATTGAACATGTCTAGGCATGTGCAACCAGATAATTCTAAGTTTAGGCTCGATTCGCAACCGAAAGTCGCAAAAGTTGACTTTTTATTTGACTTTCAATTCTGACCTGATTTAGCTTAGTTTAGATATGCCTTAGGGTTCCTTTAGGACCATATTATAGGTTAGTATAAACCTCTGAGGTTATACAACTTGGTTCCATAGAAATCCTAGATCATTGCATGTTTCCGTTAAATGCTTAAAAGTTGACCATTATGCCCTTTTGATATTAAAACGAGATTTTTGAAAATGTGAGAGGACAAAAACCTTTATTACTAATTTATAAGCATGTCCTAAAAATTTGACATTAGTTCGTGGTCTAAAATAGAAGTTATGCGCGATATCGTAAAAAATGAAAGCTTTTTATTAATTAAATGGCATTTTTGACATAATTCCTATTTGAACCCAATTTTTGGCACCAAAATTTCTACCCACTATTATAATATAATATTTTGGGATTTTTATAAATTTTTGTTAAATTTTAAACTGTTCATAACATAGAGTTCTTGCATAAACCCGGTAGTTGACGATAATGCCCTTTTCGTTAATAAAATGAGTTTTACACATCCTTTACATGTCAAACCTTTTTCTACTGATTTTATACATTAAATAAATTATTTTAAATAGTAGAGGCTGATCAAAATCTCAGATTTCCTTAAACAACCCGAATATCGTCAAATACCGACTTTTACGCGATTTAGGCGCATAGTGTGGTTTAAAAACCATATTTAACACTTAAGACTTATTACCTACTGATATTTTAAGTAAATTTTTATACTTTAACAGTAAGTAAAAGTTTTGAACTCAGATTCCCAAATTTGACCCTTAAAGCATACGTGAAATAACCAAAATGCCCCTTCGGTGCATAGTTTGGTCATAAAATATAAATTTCACATATGTGTGGTATCTTACTGATATAACCCATTAAAATAAATATTTTTACTGATTATTTTAGACCATAAACTCATATTACTATTTAACCTCTTTTATAAACTTTAAAATGACCAAAATACCCTTACGGGGCTTAATTTGATTTTAAATTCGTTTTGGGCATAATGGAAGGTATCATACTGATATCATAACATATTTTAAGCATATTAACTTAGGCAACCTGTTCATGACTCATTTGGTTACCCGTTATGCATTTTTCGCGTTCGGTACGGATTATGTAACTAGTTTGCATAAGTTAACCGAAACGGGTCAAACCTTATCATATTTACTTCAAAATCCAGAATGTGATTAGTTAAACCATATTGTACGAATCTTCATACTTGTCGGGTCTAAATCACATCCTAATCCGATCTTCGCTTAATCTTGCGTTTTGAACCGTATACCTTTCTTTAAAACTAACCGGTCTAAGTTATAGCATAAATAAGACCCGTTAGGAATCTAAGTGGTTATTAAAAACCTTCGTTCCAGATTAGGAGCCCAGTAAAAGCTACTTGTACTTGCTGTTTGAAATACGACTGAGATTAAAGATATTTTAGCTCAGGTAAATACTTTTAACTTATTTTCCCTTATACGGGCTTGGGGTACGGTATTTAATTATACCTCTTGGTCGGGTATTGAATCTTTAATTGAATAGTGGTTAAATCATTGAGATAGCCCGTTTAATCTGTTTTGTTTGTTTTACGCCTTTGGGGGGATTAATGACCATGTCCTGGATATCCTCGGCTCATTCATTGAAATGGCCACAACTTAAGCACGGGGTGTAGGCATACACCTACCTGTGCGTATGTAAAAAGATAAACCCGCTTGTTGAGAATAACTCATCGTGGGTATATTATGTGGTGTGTCTATTAATCTTTTAACCCGGTACTTCTAACCCGGGCTACTGAATGTATGACAAACATATAATTCTTTTACAAGATTATTTTTAAATAATTATCCCAAGTTACAAAAGAAGATTTTATGCATCCAAACCAATTTTATAAACACGTTTCAAAAAGAGTCAGTTAATTGTATTTACCAGTGTAAACTGACGTATTTTCCAAAAAGGTTAAGTGCAGGTACTAAGCGAAATGGACTGGTTACTCCTAGTATCAAATAAAGAGTCTTGCAAGCTTTTGATGCTTAAATTTGTTGAACAATATTTCTTTTATTTTAGATCCGCCTGGGGATCCTTTTACAATCTGTTGTGTAATACTTTATGTTACTTTCGAATCGGTTTGTAATATTATTACTTTTAGATTTCCGCTGTGCATTGAACTGTGATAAATTGACTATGATGATATCAACTACGTCACGATACTCCCCACCGGGCCCAAGGGTAATACGTGGAAATATCGGGGTGTGACAGAAACACACATTATTGCTTTTAAAATTCTATCATGCATTCCATGCTGATGTGTGCTAAACTGACTATAAAAACAACCTAAATTAGACTCTCTAAACTAGACACTATAAGCTTTAAATTTATAAACTAAGACTCTCTAACCTAAACCACACAACCGGCAAGTGTACCGGTCAATGTAGTATAACCTAGCAAGTCCGAGTATCGAACCCAAAGACTCTATGTATTACGTAAACTAGACTCTAATAGACACTGACTGACGCGACTTAAACTTGTTTAATTGATTTGGGGGGGGGGGTTACTGAAAAGCTAAGGAAATCTATATTAACTAAATTAATTAACTAGACTTAGACTAAGACACGAACAAAAACTGAGGTTTGTATTCAGATGAGATTAAGGACTACCTAGACTCGAATCCAGTTTGAATGGGAATGGACTTCTAATGGTATTATTGTTGTATGGAGCCGGGATCTTAAGATACTAAACCTTAAGGTATTTCAATGCTAAGACTTCCCGACCCTTCTCAGGAAGAAACTTAGGAAACCCTACAAGGCTGTTATGACTACCGACTGTTAGACTTCCTCTCAGTCCTCTAACGATTCTAAAAGTGCCCTAATATGACTATCTACCTCTCAGCGCGATAATCTAAGGCAATTCTAGGTTCTAACTTGGTTTACTAGACACGGATGCAATTAGGGAACTAAGATCGACTTCTCTCAAAACCTATCTTAGATATATATTGCACTGCAACCTAATAACTAACTCGAGCCTCTCAGCGACAAATTAAGCAGAACACTTGATTTTATTAAATTACCGGATATTACTTCTAAGGTTACTTATGCAATTTTCACCCTAAAGGATCAAAGGTTTATTATGTGATATAGACACTCACCAAAACCTAAAACCCTAGCCTGATTCTATTCCGTGATAAAGACCGTCACCAAGATTCAAGCGAAGCAATAAACAGTAGTAAAACAATCGTCAAGTATGCATAAGCACCAAATTAGAAATCCTAAAGCACTTTACTTTCAGAAATCAATCCATACGCAAACAATAAAAACCATTAAAAATCCAAACTTTAAATCAAACATTCATCTCGTCTAGGTAGTTTAAAGGTTTAGCCAAGCATGTCTATAAACGAAAACAAATCAAAGATAATCAAACTAGAATTCATGGTAACAAGTTTCAAGAAAGAAATCAACAAAACAAGGGATTGGAAAACCCGAGAAATCTTCGATTCTTCGTCCTGAACTTGATCCAATGATTCGAGTGCTTCACAATCTCCGATTCAGCTCCCAGACGGCTCAACAATCGCCTCCAATCTCTAGAATTCGTAATTAGGGTTACCTCCTCTCTTAATAATGATTATTATGATATTATAACCTAAAAAACCCTAAATCCCATGCTGTTACACGATCTGTGCCCGTAAACACATGTCTCGCGGCCCGCTTTCACTTATGCTAACATCCACGCGGGCCGCGCGCGTCTTCCATATCTGCGCTTTTTGTTTGTTTTTGTCGCGTAGCGCGACTGCCTTGCCATTTATCGCTCGCGCTACGCGAGTGACTGTTTTTTCACAGAATGTTGTCTCCGTTTTTCAGCTCTAACATCCCAAAACTCTTCAAAATAATTCTAACTCTTTGTGACTCATTCCAGGATGCAATGTTTCAGGACTTTAGCTCGTTTCCACTCAATTTTTAGCCAATTAACGTATCAAGACCTGGAAAAACGAACTTTTATCAATAGTACGCAATTCTAAACAAAACTAAACTAAACATAACGATAAAATATACAAACTATACATTATATAAGTATGTATTTTGCAATACATCAAATATCCCCACACTTACTCTTTTTTCGTCCCCGAAAAAGAATTGTGCAACGGAATCAGAGACAACTTATTACTTGGATCAAAAATTTATTTATATCTTGTTAAAACCAAGACTTGCGTTAGCTGCGATTGCGAATATACTGGTCCTTTTAAACCCGAATCTAATCCTAAGCCCTTATCATGTGAATTTAATTTAAGTGCGGTCAATCCACCTAGGGTCTCACACTAGAATCTACGATCCATCTACTCCCACCTCAAGCTTATAGGACTAAAGAACGATCACTGGATCAATTCCTAACCGTTTTATATCAAAACCAAGAGAGTAAACAATCATTTTTTTTCTTTTACCCATTTTTTTTTCTTGCTTTTTCGCTTTTTTTTTCATTTTTTTTTTCATTCGTGAGACTAGACGATGCTTTCCCTTAACCCAGCGGTATTCCGACTGTAGAGTCGCTATCCCCAATCACAGATTACATAGGTCTCGGTACTTTTATTCGGCAAGTCGATTTCACACATCCCAGAGGCATTCCGGCTGTAGAGTCGCTATCCCCAACTCGGATTACATAGGCCTGTGTTACTTTCATTTAGTTTCTAGCTCACTTTTTATTCTATTTTTTTTCGCATGACCACAAACTCTAACGGTTTTAACTTATAACGGTGCCCCTTATACTATTATCGGCAGTTTTAGTTTCCCATATTTCCCAGACGAAAACCCACTAGCAGACCGACAATTAAGGTATATTAACTCAAAGGGACCTAAAATCAAACCCGGGCCTATCCACATATCCCTAACTAGACGCAAGCTCGATTTATTATATTCTCATATTATTATTATTCAACCCAAGCAAAAATTCACCTTTTCTATCATTTTCCGTTTTAATTGCAAACTTCTTTTTTTATTCGAAAGACATTTTCTAATTTTTCAATTTTTTTGGATTTTTAAATTTTTTTTTTTTTTTTATGACTCAAACTAACCTAAAAAGCAGTTACCCATCCCCACACTTGAGATTTGCATTGTCCCCAATGCAGAGACGGAAACTAAAAACAAAATAAAAATAAAGATACAGAGAGAGTTGGAAAAGACTTAGCTGGTTAGGACAAAAGTCAGTGCCAGCCGTACGAGTCTTGAATCCAACGAACGATCGTATAGCATTTCCTTCGCGATCGTTGCCTAGTCTACTTGGGTTATATCAATAAGGCAGCTCCGAAATCACCCGAATGGAGATTGAGTACGGGTGGTACAATCCAAACCTGCACAATCACAACAAAACAAAACCCAAAGCAGTACCGACTCTAAAAAAAACATGCTTACCTAGCCTACCTAGAAGCTAGTACCGACTCTAAACAAATACGACTCAAACATTACTAAATAAGACTCAATATACATAAACTACGACTCTATACAAACTCTACAAAAACCTCCCCACACTTGAACTTAATCAGGAGGCTTTTCCTTAACTTGAACCCGGTCTAACCCATTTAATTCCACCCGTTTCTCATAAACAATCAAAAATTTAACGGTGGAATTATAAAATGATTTTAAATTTTTTAACGGGTTAGAACACAAAAATTGAACTTACCTGGTAGGAGCCGCTGAAACACGATCCCAGGTGTTCTTCTCATTGCCTTCTCCCGTGGTTTTAAACTTTTACTCGCATTCGTTGTTAGTACCACGGGCCAGCTGTGGTGGTCTTCCTCTTCCACCACCACTTCTTCTTGTCGGATGTCCGTCATTGGGTTTCCTTCAAGTAAAGCTTCTAGGTAAGCTAGGTCCCCCTCCGGATCAAACGTACCTACTTCTTCATCTACCGGCAAACCCTCTAACTCATCAGCAAATTCACTCTCCCAAAACAACTCATCAGAGACATCTTGGTCAATAGGATCACCTGCCATTAAGAGAGTAGACAGAGCAGAGCAAGGTAGAGAGAATAAAAGAAAACTAACTAAAAAAAAATAAAAAATTTACACAACTATACAAGTAGCACAGATTATGTCAATCAAGTCCAATCAAAGCTAATAAACGCAATCGCCAAGAGTCCCCGGCAACGGCGCCAAAAACTTGATGTGTGCTAAACTGACTATAAAAACAACCTAAATTAGACTCTCTAAACTAGACACTATAAGCTTTAAATTTATAAACTAAGACTCTCTAACCTAAACCACACAACCGGCAAGTGTACCGGTCAATGTAGTATAACCTAGCAAGTCCGAAGCGCCAAAAACTTGATGTGTGCTAAACTGACTATAAAAACAACCTAAATTAGACTCTCTAAACTAGACACTATAAGCTTTAAATTTATAAACTAAGACTCTCTAACCTAAACCACACAACCGGCAAGTGTACCGGTCAATGTAGTATAACCTAGCAAGTCCGAGTATCGAACCCAAAGACTCTATGTATTACGTAAACTAGACTCTAATAGACACTGACTGACGCGACTTAAACTTGTTTAATTGATTTGGGGGGGGGGGGGGGGTTACTGAAAAGCTAAGGAAATCTATATTAACTAAATTAATTAACTAGACTTAGACTAAGACACGAACAAAAACTGAGGTTTGTATTCAGATGAGATTAAGGACTACCTAGACTCGAATCCAGTTTGAATGGGAATGGACTTCTAATGGTATTATTGTTGTATGGAGCCGGGATCTTAAGATACTAAACCTTAAGGTATTTCAATGCTAAGACTTCCCGACCCTTCTCAGGAAGAAACTTAGGAAACCCTACAAGGCTGTTATGACTACCGACTGTTAGACTTCCTCTCAGTCCTCTAACGATTCTAAAAGTGCCCTAATATGACTATCTACCTCTCAGCGCGATAATCTAAGGCAATTCTAGGTTCTAACTTGGTTTACTAGACACGGATGCAATTAGGGAACTAAGATCGACTTCTCTCAAAACCTATCTTAGATATATATTGCACTGCAACCTAATAACTAACTCGAGCCTCTCAGCGACAAATTAAGCAGAACACTTGATTTTATTAAATTACCGGATATTACTTCTAAGGTTACTTATGCAATTTTCACCCTAAAGGATCAAAGGTTTATTATGTGATATAGACACTCACCAAAACCTAAAACCCTAGCCTGATTCTATTCCGTGATAAAGACCGTCACCAAGATTCAAGCGAAGCAATAAACAGTAGTAAAACAATCGTCAAGTATGCATAAGCACCAAATTAGAAATCCTAAAGCACTTTACTTTCAGAAATCAATCCATACGCAAACAATAAAAACCATTAAAAATCCAAACTTTAAATCAAACATTCATCTCGTCTAGGTAGTTTAAAGGTTTAGCCAAGCATGTCTATAAACGAAAACAAATCAAAGATAATCAAACTAGAATTCATGGTAACAAGTTTCAAGAAAGAAATCAACAAAACAAGGGATTGGAAAACCCGAGAAATCTTCGATTCTTCGTCCTGAACTTGATCCAATGATTCGAGTGCTTCACAATCTCCGATTCAGCTCCCAGACGGCTCAACAATCGCCTCCAATCTCTAGAATTCGTAATTAGGGTTACCTCCTCTCTTAATAATGATTATTATGATATTATAACCTAAAAAACCCTAAATCCCATGCTGTTACACGATCTGTGCCCGTAAACACATGTCTCGCGGCCCGCTTTCACTTATGCTAACATCCACGCGGGCCGCGCGCGTCTTCCATATCTGCGCTTTTTGTTTGTTTTTGTCGCGTAGCGCGACTGCCTTGCCATTTATCGCTCGCGCTACGCGAGTGACTGTTTTTTCACAGAATGTTGTCTCCGTTTTTCAGCTCTAACATCCCAAAACTCTTCAAAATAATTCTAACTCTTTGTGACTCATTCCAGGATGCAATGTTTCAGGACTTTAGCTCGTTTCCACTCAATTTTTAGCCAATTAACGTATCAAGACCTGGAAAAACGAACTTTTATCAATAGTACGCAATTCTAAACAAAACTAAACTAAACATAACGATAAAATATACAAACTATACATGATATAAGTATGTATTTTGCAATACATCACATGCCATTGTATTCTAAGATGATTATCAAATTGTTCTTCCTTTATTAATTGGATTTTTTAATTAAACGTTATCTTCAATCAATATTCACTATACGTTTACGTAAACTTTTTTAAATATTTTAAAATTCTAATACTCATAAATTTCAAAATGATATATGCAATTGTTTTGATATATATCTTGCCATAACCAACTCTAAAAAAATTATTTAAATAATAAAGCAATAATCACATTTCAAAAATAAATATAATTTGAAAGATACAGTAATTTTCGACAATTTGAATTTCAAATCATTAACTTGAAATGAAATTATTTAAAATTCATAATCATGGCAACCATTTAAGTTTTTTGTTTATGTTTTTTTGACATAATTTTTTGAATTTTATCGTCTTTAGTATCTATTAATAACTTTGTTTTAATAATACAATTTGTTTGTTTATATAACATGTTCTTTAAGTACTCTTTTCAGGGGCCGTTTTCTATGTCACTAATTATTGTATAGTACATATGTTTTTCACGAATTTTTTAACACATTTTAATGAAATATTAAATGATAAATTATTGTATAAATGATTCCATAGATCTAATCTCATAAGTAATTAAATAAATTTTAAAAAATAAGTGTGCAAACATTAATAAAGATTTATATCATACCAAATTACTAAATTTAAAAAAAAAATAAGTGTGGCAAGTACTTTGTTTCACATGTGGTGGAGTAATTTTGTGTATGAACTTAAGTTGGCCTTTGTTGATACTCTCTGTTTCCAAATGCATAATAAGACATTGTTTAAAACTAAAACTTTTAATAAAGATAATTGTGAAATATTATTGAGGAACCCAACCTCAGATACCACCGATCTTGAAGATACCTATGCACATACAACTTCATTGAGCTTCCTAATGGTTCAAAGTATCATGTTTTGTATAGTCGGGTCCAGTACACAATAATAATATATAATTAATATTATTGACGAGGTATGGTACTGGACCCGACCCGAACGGTCGGACTTTCCTGCTATTTATCACTTTTATATTAATTATATATTATTATTGTGTACTAACCCGCGAAGCCCAGCGCGTTGTAGTTTTATACTACACTAGGCTGTGGGCTCGTAGAGACAACCCCTAACTGGGTCTGGCCCATTGAGGTTAGGGTTTTCCCATATCTCCTATATAAGGAGGTCTCCACCTCCTCATTAGGGCATGAGATATTGGGCAACACACTTTTGTAGCTGGAAATAGGGGATTCTTCCTGTACCGGCCGTCTCTACATTGCCCACGTTTATCTCTTCTTATTTGCAGGTCTAAGATTCGGGCGAAGAAGACGAGGTGTGGCCATATCCGTATTCATCACCGTAGAAGAACCGACCCGCTCAGGTTCATGCTTCTTCATTGGCGCCATCCGTGGGACTCCGATCAATGGACCGCACTTCGTTTTTCTCAACCTGATCTCTAGATTTTAGTTCTTCTTTCGGACTTCTCTAGGTGTCCGCCCGATTTAAGCACAACCCATGGATCCAAAGTCTTCCAAATCTGGGTGTGGGGTCCTTTTCATTGAAATCACTAGTTAAACTGATTATTGATGTGATAGGGTCCATCCTTTCACATATTAGATATATGTTACTGACAATAGTAGGGTGATCTTTGACTTTAATATTGGATATATGTTGTTGGCATATAATTATTGAATTACAATTAAAGATGATCTTGTCGTTTAGCCTGTAAGCAGGTTATGCCCAGTAATGGACGGTCAAGATTATCCTTTATTTCTTTCATAATACTCATCTCTTATATCAAAAACCTTTGTACAATCGAGATGAGGATCCAAACCTTTTTAACAGCGCATCGAAGGCCGAGTGGTGGTGTCTAAAGGTGTCGCTTACAGTATCACTGTTATCTATGGCGCGCCACTACCCGGTGGGCGTTTTCGTACGACGCTCCATTACCAGCAGACAATATTCTTAAACGTGGGCCATGGTCTCAAACTTAACCGCACATCTTGCGTGCTTGACGAGCTAGCCCACGCCTATGCGTATTGGAAGGTCCTATCTGCATATCATACTTTCGGGCACCGTCCCTACGGCAGATGACTTTTGTTTTTAACGAGTCACTATATAAACTTCACTGAAAATAGTCGTTTCGCCCGCGCCGCTTCCGGTAGAGGCCTTATGTCACCCCGCCACAAATGGCGGATGCTTTTTCTTGGCCATATCATCTCCAGCTGAAATCCTTATACATCTCGCCACTCCAATCGTAGCTTCCATCATACTCCCTCTCACACCGCACCATTGGACGTATCCCGTCACTCGCGTCTAGAGGGAAGGATCAGCCACCTACGCGTCGGACATAATCCGGCGGGAGACTCATGCGCTTGCTTGCGGATGGATGTAACTACGGCAAAAAGCCATCCCACCGAGACGACTTTTAAAACCTACCCAAGCGGAGTATTTCTGCACTCACATGCGTCCTGATGTAATAACGGCGGGTGAAATCTGCCCTACATCCAATACATTCTCCCCACCTAAACTAGCACCTTATTTATATTCATTATTTGAGTTCAAATGCTACTAACATTTGTTTTCTCAGTAATGAATTGGGGACTCACATGGCGTAACCCAGCTACCACCTAGACTGATTTTCTATTTCAAAAGTATGCATGCGATAAATGCTCAGTGTGTTTAGCAATTTGTCTCTTTTCATCACATTCCTAACATGAGTTAGCAATAACAAGCCGGAGCCTAGATTGTGCTATGTTATCATACTTCGAGCAACAACATTCAGATCCGGGCTCTCTTAAACTGTCGATGATATAATATAACAGCAAGATCTGGGATTTTTATCTCTAATATATATGAAGCAGCATCACAAATCCTTATGAAGGAACTTTAGGTACATGCATTAAAGCATGAAGTATCACACTATTTAAACGGAATAACGCGTTTCTCCTTACGGTTATGCGCCATATTCTACTGTCACACGTTGTTCCATCGCGGGTGAGACACGGTCTTCTTATTGGAGAGCCCCTGTGACGTTTCATCTTCTTGTTGAAGAATAGTTACGGGCCAATGTCTTTCAGTGATGAAGCTACCTCTGCACAATCGATCAATTCCGGCAGAAGCTCCTATTCACCTGCCATTACCAGACGACATCCCTTTTTACTTACCATGCCTGTCCAGCGGACGACCTTCTTCGTCACGCCATGTCTGGCGGATGACTCTCTTGTCACTCCATGCCCAGCGGGTGACTTTTCGGACCACACCACATCCAGGCGAGTGAACGAAAATACACCTTTTTCTTTCAATGTTACAGGGAAGCTTTTTAAACTCGCCAGTGGACTGCTCACACACGCATGATCACGTGAAACATCTTGTTCCGCCAACTACAGCGGACCTTCGACTCGTTCCGCCCTCTAAGGCCTTGACCGTTTTCGTGCCACACCCGTGTGTGCCACCCGCTTTCGCGCCACCGGCGTGTATACGCACCCACCATTGACAACCCTGTTATATTCTTCACCGGCGTGTGTCCCCTGTCACCGCCACCCGCAACACATCCCGGCCACCTCCAGTGGATCACTTATACACTCTCGCTCTCTCAAGCGGTTTACCGTCATGATCCGCTCTGCTCCAGCAGATGACCAGGTCATTCCGCCCACCTCTGGCAGACGGCCATCTCCCTTCTGCCACCTCATGTGGACTACCAACAAATGTTACCCCCGATTTCTTAATCACTCCGCCACTTATGGTAGATGCTTCGCGTCACCCGTGCTACCTTAGCAAATGTTTTTGTCCGTCCCGCGAATCAGGCAGTCGCTTTTCGCCTCTGGCGGGAGCTTTCAGTCTACCCGCCATTCTGGCAGATATTTTCATTCACTCCTACCGTCTCCGGCGGATACCTTTCTTGCTCGCGCCATCTCCGGTGAGCACCGTCCTAAGCCACGCCGCTGGTCACGCTTATAAATTTATTTTACTATAAAAAAACACGAGAGTACCTGTTGGAAATTCTCAGTTGTCATACAGAAAGATATACTTTCCAACCTTCTTGCCTATTATTATAAATGGGGTTGTGGCGCATTTAGTCACGCCACCGTCGTAGCACCTACGTCGCCACTCACCCACCCGTGCATGTCGCACATACACCGGCATGTCGCTTTAATTCGTGTACTAGAGCTTTTAACGGAACCAGGTCACTTATAACGGTTCAATACTTTCCTCTTTATACTACAGCACATGTTACATGTGCCGAGGCTTTATAGCACGAGATAGTACAACCGTTGCTACACTACTTTAAAACATGGCCTTGTTATATGGCATGCTCCTCAGATGACCTATGAGCAAGCAGTCTTGTCTTCATGAACTACCATTACTGGACGTGGTTATCAGAATCGGTTGTTTCAGTCCTAACATGGCATATCCCAGTTGAAGGGCATGAATTTTGGTACGACTCTTACCACGTTATCCTAAAGGGCATATATTACAGTTGAACCATCTTGCTAAAATATTGCTTGAAGTATAGTATATTTCTTAAAGCATATGCCCCCTACTTGACAAGAATGCTCAAATATCATGCTTCTATATATTTGCATACTAAATTCATTGTCACACATGTGACCTACTTTTATAAGTACTATTGCTTTTTCGCACTTACCATTTAGGTTTAAGGGCACTAATACAGTTTAGTAGCAATGAACCGAAGGACTACCATGGGGTCACTTAAATGATTGAATTATTTGAAGGCAAATGTACACTTTATAAAAGTAAGTGCAACCTGAAAAGCACGTGTCTTACGTTGACACCATTATCAGGCGAGGTGCCACATCATTCAGTCGTGCGCTACATAATTGTTTAACCAGATGTTACATCTTGTAACCTCCATGGGCTAGTTATCTATACAACTACGCACCATATTTTCATTCGGCAATGCAACACATTAGAACTTGGTCGGACGCCACATATTTATTGGCAACGTGTTAGGTACTCCGCATCCTATTGGGCCACCATCACATTTTCTGCTGACTATGAACCGTGCTGATAGGATATGTGTACTCCCCATATCACTTGATCTACAACTATAGCGTTTGGTACGCCATACACTATTTCGCGGTTGAAACAAATGCACGGCAAAGCAAAAATAACATATTTAATAAATTCGACTAAGTATTCCACACGCTATGCGACAGGAGAAACACTTATTCGGATATATATTGTCCACATTGATAGGTCCTATATTGGTCACTCAAGCGAGTATTCTAAACGCCAATGCGCGGGTGGAAAAGTATATGATAACTCCAACAAATTTTCATTCACGCTGAGACGCATAAAACACTTAATCATTTCGGGCAAGTGTCTCACACGCCATAGCGCGACATCGAGGATCACTTGTTAAAATTTAAGCAAACATTCCACACAACTGCGCGATGGGAAATATGTTCAGTCACTGACATCCTCAAGCTAGACAGTCTTCCTGATAACGTTCTCGCCGTCTCCAGCATGACACATCGAGCACATGATTCTCCTGCTTACATTATCTAGCAACATTAAAATAAGGGACGGGAACGGTGTAACACTACAAACGCTACAGAACGTAGTCACCAAAACTAAAGGTACAACTTTGGTAAGGATAGACCTAAGCCAGAATTCATTATGCAAAGCTACATATTTCGGAACGCAATTCCAGGTAATCTGCTCGGAACAACACGACTATGGGCGGGCATGGTCATAATATTTGCACATGCTAAACTATACATTGAATAATCCTTATTCAAGCACGCGTGCTTAGCTAGGTAATTTCTCACCACGCCGCCTCAATTGCTGAACTATCATATCTGATAGACAATCTTGAACTCGGCGCAACCATTATGTCAGACATCTACACGCAAGACTCACGAGTGACAGGTTCTTAATCTTACCCTTAAATATGATGCTCTCACATACCTTGATAGCTCGACGGAATACTCCATAAGTTATATGTTTGTTTTTTTCAAAATGACTTGTCAATTCTTTCAAATATTAAAAAAAAAATACCTGTCAGAATTTCCCACTAAACAAAAAAGTGTCGATAAAGGTCTCACCTTTATTTTACGCACACTTGTATACAATATGTTTTAAATCGGTTAATAAGCATGTCAGAGTCTTCTTCGCATGTTATACTGCATATTTACTTGCCAATTTCTTTTTATTACCTATCAAGTTCAAAGCTACTAACTTAGTTTAGCAGCACTGAACTGGGGGACTAGCAGGGTATAGCGCCATTACGCCTTAAAAGTGATCAGTTTTCCCAGGCTGCCCATTAAGGTGATATCCACTGCACATTAACCCGCATCGGCTCTTATATAATGTGGGTGTTTCAATACGCCAGATAATATTTATACTTCTCACATCATTTGGCCTACGACTATACCACTTGACACGCATATGCAATTTGGTAGTCAAGATAAACGCACGACAAAACTAGTATACTTGATTATTCGAATAAGTATTCCACACGCTATGCGATAGGAAAAATACTTATTCTGATATGTATTCTCCACACCAGTCTGCGACATGGATAAAAGAAAACCCTCACGCCACAGTCGGCGAGGAAAACAGATATGCCACCTACTATAAGCATTCCACACGCCAGTGCGCGTCCAGGAAAAGCACGTAGTAGCTTACATAAAGTACTCATTTACGCCTAACGCGTATAAAGAATTTTATTATCTCAATGAGTGTTCACTCACGCCAAGCGCGGAGAAAGCACTTTGTTGCTCAAGTGTTCATTAACGCCGCGCGGGTTATAAAGCACTTTATGATATCTACAAGTGTTCATATAAACATTTGTAAACACAAAATACCACCGCATTTAAACTGCACATCACGGTAAAAAACAACTCTGACACGAAATATTTTTCATAATAACAAAGTCAGATGATCAAATTATACAGCGCTAAGAGTGGGCACCTTGGTAATAGATGTATTCAACCACTACTATTCCAGTGGGTATCTTGGTAATAGATGCACAACCACTGATGAAAAACCAAGTACTTGTCCCACAATTATAAAAACATTGTGGGGAGCATAAATAACGCTCTAAGCACCCTTCCGAGGTCACTGAGCATAGCAAGCACTTCTGCAGGGGTGCCTTGTATATCCTTCTTTCCGACTGCAACGATAATTGCTATAACCGGATCGTCAATAACACCGACTGGTACAACCACCAGCGGTCTCACATTCGCCTAAGGTGGCATAACATCAGCGTATGCGTCTATGACCACCAATGGCTGTACATTACGAAAACGGGGATCCCGGTGACACGGATGCGTGGTAGGGATCGTCGTCACATCAACATCGACTCTTTCAATGGGTTGAATGCCGTTAGCGTACCATATGCTAACCGACAAAAGTCACATCAAAGGGTGAATATTTTGCAATGGCCCCATGACCATGGGCACACCGTTAAAGCAGGGCCACCCCTGAAAAAATCATCCAAAGGCGATGTACTTAACCGCCAAAACTTAGCCTGTTCCAAGACTCGTGCACGAGACCTAACCACGTATGCGCAACGTTAACGAGCTCATGGCAATGCTCCAGTACAAAGGGCAACTGCCTGCGATCAATCAGCTTGCGCCAGGTTAATCCAACCAGTTTCCACGATCGTAGGATATTCACTGCTCCATTATCTCTACTCACAGCCAACGACAACCACAACAAACGTGGCCAACGACTTTCTCGCACCCGGACGACATGTAAGCCTAAAACTAGTGATCTTCACTCCCGAGCTCCTATTAAGTCTAATCGCTCCTCCCACACTTACATGCGAGAGCAACACTAGACTGGGGGACATGACGAGGTATGGTACTGGACCCGACCCGAACGGTCGGACTTTCCTGCTATTTATCACTTTTATATTAATTATATATTATTATTGTGTACTAACCCGCGAAGCCCAGCGCGTTGTAGTTTTATACTACACTAGGCTGTGGGCTCGTAGAGACAACCCCTAACTGGGTCTGGCCCATTGAGGTTAGGGTTTTCCCATATCTCCTATATAAGGAGGTTTCCACCTCCTCATTAGGGCATGAGATATTGGGCAACACACTTTTGTAGCTGGAAATAGGGGATTCTTCCTCTACCGGCCGTCTCGACATTGCCCACGTTTATCTCTTCTTATTTGCAGGTCTAAGATTCGGGCGAAGAAGACGAGGTGTGGCCATATCCGTATTCATCACCGTAGAAGAACCGACCCGCTCAGGTTCATGCTTCTTCAAATACATTGGTAAATGACTCTCGCATTAATATTTATTATATTTTTTTAACAATTTACATTCTAATATTACTAACAATTTGTTCTTATTTTGTAGTGGCTGCCTGAATACATCGGAATTTTCGTTGGTTTACACAATAATTCCAAAATGATTATAAAGATGATTGGTGGATCTGAATAGGAATTGAAAATATCTACAGAATAAGGGCTTTTCGAAACTACAAGGTTTATAATTTATTTTTAATATACTACAGTTTGTAATCTATTTATAATATACCACATTTGTTTTTTTTATTTTCATATCTACACTTATTAATTATTTTTTGTTACAGGTATAGTGTTGTCGGTTGGAATAATTTGACAAAATATGGGGTAGTTCCATGGGGCAAGATGGTTATCTTCAAATGGTTAACGAGCCAAGAAAAACATTTGCTTGCAATAGATGAGGACCTGTAATATATCATAAAATCGTGTTATCAAAATCATCTTCCCATAACATTGGTTTTTTTATATTCAGTCTTGGTTGAGATATTTGAACATTATCATTTGTTTTTTTATCAAAAGTCTTTAGTACGATTTTAACATTATGCTACATGTTCAAAAACTCATGTTTAATTATGCCAAAACTTTAAAATTCGTTTATAGATAACCTATTGTATTATTTTAGATACGATGTTACTCATAAAATTAGAATGTAAAAAACTTTCTCGAGCCCGGAAAGCACTCCCAGGTGATAACCTAATACAATGTATAAAACTTACTAAATATTTAGAGGCCCTTAATTTTAGTAACCCTAGGCCCGTGCCTAGATCGGAAAGCCTAACGGGCCAACCCTGAGCTATGAAAAGCTATTTGTAGATAGTAGTGTTATGCTATAGTAAAAAATAGGTAAAAATGCGGTAGAAACTACAAAGTCACTGTATATTCACCTATATTTTTATTTTAACTAGTTGATTTTCCGCCCGCGCGTTGCGGCGGGGATCTAATGTCTGCAAAACGCGTGTCGGAAACGGCAAGCAGATACCGAATTTCAAAACATAAATAAAAAATGACGTGGTAAAGATAGTCACTTCGTCCTAAAAAAGCGATTTTAAATAATCTAATATATAATAATAGGACCCACACGTCCTATACGTTGGAAATTCGGTTGTTTTCAGTTTAGTTATTACGGTGCTAACACATTAAAATATGAATGAGCACGGTACTGATAACGGCACCGAAAGTACCGATCCGAAAATCATCGAAATTAGGTACCGGCACCGAAAATGCTCGGTATCATACGGTATGGTATTTGAAGGTAAAAATCAGTAAATACAGGTATGGTGCTAGACCGGTGTCGAACCGTAACTCGTAAGTAACGATTCTGAAAACGCCAAAAGGTGGGTACCAAATTGATACCGAAAATGATTGGTGTAGTAAATTTGGTACCAATACGATACCGGTTTGATTACAGGATTTGATATGATTTGTTTATCAATTATCTAAATATCTAAGTTAATTTTACATGCTACAATTCATTCATTATAGAAAAAGACAAAAAAAAATAAGTTGTTGTGTATATAAAACCTCATTCAAACGAAATACAGTTACTCAGTGTGTATGAAAAGTAATCTAAACGGTGCAATTACTTGGGTAGCTACCTTGCTACAGGATTTGATGAACTCGGTACCAACCGGTACCGAAAATACTGTTACTGAAAATACCATTACCGGAAATCCCCAAAAGCGGGTACCGATACCGAATACACCTGGTACGGTACCGGTCGGTACTGGTATTTGCGGGTAAAACCTGGTGAATACCGGTACCGAACCGATACCGAAAATGTTAAAAGTTGGTAGCGATTTGGTTCCGAAAATATACCCGGTTTAGTAAATTTGATACCGATACCGGTACCCGATACCATATACTCATCCCCTTATGATGTTACTGTTCATTCTGTTAAATTTTTAATATATAGGTAATTTTAATTATTATCAAATATACTTGTTTTTTTATCTTCTTTATATAAACCAGAAATTATTGAACTTCTCCTTGTAATCTTTGTAATAATATTTTCTTGATCTACGGTCACTCCCGTTGGTAACGATACCTGGTTCATTGGTATTTGTACAACAAAGAGGGTGATCTTTAAATCTACACTTTACAAATTATTAGATTAACTTCATAAGAAATAGGATCAAATAGAAAGTTTATTTTGGTTAGAAAGGATAGGAAGCAACAAGATTTTGACATGTGGCAAAATTTAAAATAAAGAGGAAGGTATTTTAGTCAATTTTATCCAATCTTCTCCCTTCTTCTCTCTGTAACTTCAAAACCTACTATCTTCAACTTTTTCTTCACTTTCTATCTCAATAATCACTACATTGTAGTGCTATTCCGTCACCAATCAATGATTCAAACACCCAATCAACGTGTTCTTCAACTTTTTTGAAGAAACTCGGTTTAATTTCATACAATATCTCTTTTTTTCCTATGATTTTGAAGCGAATCACTCGATTCGATCGCTGATAAGTGTTTCTAACATTCAAATTTCGTCAATCATTTGAAGAAATCAGCTTCGATCTATGTAAGAAATTTTTGAATTGCATTTTTACGATCTGGGTTTTTGAATTGAGTCATTGCGTTCTACGAGGGTTCCTTGGCGAGGGTCCTGGGGCAGCGCCCCTGGGAGCAGGGTCCAAGGGGCAGAGCCCCTGTCTGGGGTCAAAAATTTAATTTTCTAGAAATTGCCTCATTTCGAAATATTAAGACAATGGCAGTTTTATTTGGTAGTTTTGTCTTAAAAACTGAGATAACTACCATTAGGCAGTTACATCCCCAAAAAACAAAAATTCATAGACAGTTTTTGATCTCCTGCTTCCTGGTTCAGACAATTCACAGACAAAACATACATGGTTCAATGCGTTTTAAAAAACGCATTTTGAAGTGTTTTTAGCCCATTGTGTTTTAGGTAAAATACATTTTTATGTGTTTTTAGTCCATTTTGTTTTAGAAAAAAACACTCTTTTGTGTTTTTAGGCCATTGCGTTTTAGAAAAAACACATTTGGAAGTGTTTTTAGTCCATTGCGTTCTAGGTAAAACACATTTTTATGTGTTTTCAGTCCATTGCGTTTTAGAAATAACACTTTCTTTTAGGTTTTTAGGCTATTGCGTTTTAGGAAAAAAAACATTTTTATGAGTTTTTTTTTGTTCATTGCGTTTTAGAAAAACACATATTGAAGTATTTTTAGTCCATTGCGTTTAAAACACATTTTTATGTGTTTTTAGTCCATTGCATTTTAGAAATAACACTTTCTTTTGTGTTTTTAAGCCATTGCGTTTTAGAAATAAGACATTTCTTTGTGTTTACTGCCCATTGCGTTTTAGAAGTAAAATATTTCTTTGTGTTTTTAGTCCATTGCGTTTTAGAAAAAATCATTTTTAACCTTTTTTGTCCATTGCGTTTTACGCAACTGGGTTTTCGAAAAAAAAATCGAAAATATAGCAATAGTATACTCGTTTCAAAGTTAAAAAACACTCGTTTTTGGTGCAATTTTTATAAAAAAATAATGTCGTATGAAAGATTTATTAACGTTTAAAAAATTGAGAGGGGGGGCTTGGAGGGGAGAGAAACTATTGCACTGGATTAACTAGAATGCCCCTACACAATCCCACGCGCCTCCTTTTTTTCCATTGATTAAATCAATTGATGGTCAAGATTACTTTCTAGCCAAAAAAACTTTCTATTATATCCTAACCCTAACTCCATATATCATGAGTGACTAATTATTGTACATTTTGTTAATTAGATTAACTCTCTTTATAAAACAAATGATCTCGCTTTAAAATAAGTATCCAGCAAGTTATCGAAACAACCCGGTCAACTTGGTCTAACGTTGTCATAGAAACGAATACCATAAACAAAAAAGAACTACCTATTCTGTTTGAATCTGCCTAAAGAAATATATAGAGTAGTTTCATTGTTTAGGGTTGAGTTATAATGCAAAGGATTTAAAAATGGGATTTTCAAATGGCACACCCCCTGTCTATCTACACACTTTTTCAATTCAATACGCATCGTATAGGCCTATACGATGCGTATTGAATTAAAGTAAAAAACATGGCAGACTGATAGGTGCAGGTTATGTCTGGCGAAGGGCCAGATACGCATCGTATAGGCCTATACGATGCGTATCAGGCCACTGTTTTTTTGAATTTATTTTTTGTTGTGTTGTGTCGAATGCGAACCCGAGAGACGAAAGGGATTTTTAAGCAGTTGGTCGATGATATGATTGATAAAGATCTTGACACGATTATTTCCATTTTCAAGTATTATTAAAACCATTCAAGCCAACCAGTCTATAATGTCGTTCCCAATTTTTGGAACATAATCCCAGATTGTCTAATGAAGCGTTTTTATCATGTGTCATATTAGATGTGTTATGGTGAGATTTTTCAAGTTTGCATAGTGGGAGAAAAGACCAGCACCTATGTCAGCATTTTCCTTTAAATTCGCAAAAACATATATTCGTTTCATAACCTCCTCCTATAAATCAACCACAACTCACCCGATACGTCTTCTCTGGATCACACATGATAAAAGCGCTTCTTTAGACAATCTGAGATTATGTTCCGTTTCTTCAAGATTTACGTCTGATGTCCAAGTTTGATCACATTTTGTAACAACTCTCATTAAAATTACCATTTCTTATCTTATTTTACCCAATAGGAAACCCTAATTGAGACCCCCAAGTGATACTGCATGACCCCTAAAATTTTCAGAACAATCGGAATCAGGATCAAGGCCCCTAAAACTCAGGGAAGGGGGGGGGGGTATTTTCTAGTCAGTATTATCTAGACAGTATTTTGATAGAAATTGAATTTTTACGAACCGTCGACTAGGGATGAGCAAAATGGACCCGGTACCGGTACCGGTACCAAATTTACCAAACCGGGTACCTTTTCGGTACCGATTCGGTACCGACTTTTGACATTTTCAGTACCGGTCTGTTTCGGTACCGGTATTTACCGGTTTTTACCCTCAAATACCGGTACCGTACCGGTACCGAACCGTACCGGGTATATTTGGTACCGGTACCCACTTTTGATGATTTTCGGTACCGGTCGGTACCGAGCTCATCCCTACCGTTGACTTACCCAAGCTAGTAACAGACGTGGCTACCCTATGCTAAAAGTGATCTCTCGCGCAACGCGAGAGCCTCTCGTGCCACGCGGGCGCGCCGTTTTTCCAGTATATATAGAGGGGTGTGGCACTTGCATTTCAGCGTTGGTTCGACGTAAAAATTCATTTCGTACGCTGAGATATCGTCTAAACAGTTCAAAACACACACACAACACGAAATTCTGCCGCGATAACAGGGTAATAACTCGATCACTACTACGATTTAATGTCCGATCGATAGAAACCAATCCAATGGATGTTTAGCTGCTCAAACTTGGGTTATACTTTGTCATTCGTCGTGAATTCGATGGATGTTTAAGTATCGCACTTTGTCATTCGTTGTGAAGGTTTTGATCTCGTGAGTTGTCGTAAAAGTTGGATTAAAGTTACTAACCTAGTTTTCGTGTGCATTGTTATTTGAATTGAGTCATTCTCTTTTATCAAAAGTGTTTTACAATACTCCAATTATTTTCAAACGTTATAATTACAGGGATTAAGTCGTGGTTATCTTGAATCACTAGCTAGTGGGGTATTGTGCACATTACTAATTTCTCACGGTTAGGTTCATCAACCTAACAGTTATAATCATCACTACTTGGGTGAAAGGACCGAATAGTGATATGACCATCGTCACAAGGCTGTGACACGACGCCAGATAAAAATAAGATAGTAGCCATTGTAATCGCTCTTATGCTGTAATTTATAACTATGTGTCATTTTTATTAAACTTGAGTGACTCGCCAGTATTTCCCCGCTGATAAAATATTTTTAAAACATGTTTCAGTCTACCTGCTGTGAATCAAGGAAAACGTGCTACGGAGCACTAACAAGCTTGATGTGGTGGCTCAGTTAAATAAATAAACATGTTTTGTAAACCAGGGAATTTCGTCGCGAAATTCCTCGATTCTAAATTACAGGGTTTCTCCCAAATTATGGAAATAAAATAATCGGGCATTTTCAAGTTTAAAAGATCATGTGAATCTTCCGTTGTACACTCAATGAATCTTCCCTGAACCGGGCCGGGGGCCTTGACAGAAAAAGGTGGTATCAGAGCCATTGATTTAAGCCAATTAAGTATTTAGAAATACATAATTTTTTTCTGATTGCCATTATGTGATTATGTGTTTTTGTGTTATTTGACTATTTGTTAATCTACAGTATGGGTAAGCAAAGAATTTCGGACATCTATCATCAATTAGATAGCTCATCAAAAGATAAGGGAACCTCATTTCAACCAAATTCCTCAGGATACTCAGCAGATACTGAGGAAGGAATATTTATTCGTAAGGCACAGTATGAGAAACCACTTACCCCTAAGAAAAGAAGTTGGATTATTAGAAAAAATAAAGAAGTCACAACAAAAAGGAGTGAAAATTAATAAGGAAACTCAGGAAATAGGCACTAACCCACCATGGGAAGATGAATTAGATGAACAATGGGCAAATCTCTATATGTTAGCCACTACAGCAGTAAATGTTAACTTTTAATTCAGTTAAACTGCCAAACCCGGACCAACCAACGAAAAAAAAATTAAAAAATAAAACTTCTGTAAGATAACCAGTGTGTACGGACGCATACTAGTATATATATATATATATAAAATATCAACGTCGCAAGGTTGACAATTTTGGTTAAATGTGTTAATGTGATTATGTTCAATTATTTTATTATGCTTGGTTGTTATTTATTTGGTGCTAATAAGTTATATATATTAATTACCAGATGGAAAACGCTGGTAATGAACCAGTTAACGAGGTTAACCAATCCGAGAAAAACAATGAGGACCATTTTCTGAATAGACAAGATATAGAGAATATCGTTGCTCAGGGAATAGCCAATGCTATTCCAGCAATCCTTGCTGCTGCCCGAAATCCAGTTGAACCTCAACCAATTATTCCCAGCAAACGCACTCACGGCGATAATTTCAGTAATAGTATAAATGGAGGCGGCAACATTAATAATAATGATAATGATGTAATGCAGGCCCCAATTCTTAAGAGAATGAAAGCTGCAACGCCTGGTTGCACTTACAAGGAATTTCTTGCCTATAAACCTGTTGAATTTGCAGGAAATGAAGGGGCGACTGCTGCACTGCGTTGGTTGGAGAAAACCGAGGCAGTAATTAAAATTAGTAAATGTGCTGAGGAAGACAAGGTCATGTATGCGTCGCATCTTTTTAAAGAAGGGGTGCTAGAATGGTGGAATACGGTATTACAAGCCAAAGGAAGCGATGTGGCCTATGCCATGAGTTGGGGAGAATTTAAGTACCTGGTGGAAAGGAAATTCTGCCCCGAATATAAAAAGGAACAAATGGCGAACAAATTCTTGAGCCACCGAATGTTGGATGTTGATTGTCGAGGGTATACTTCGACATTCTTCGAATATGCTAGAGTTGTACCAACCTTGGCTTTGCCAGAACCGGTACTTATTTCTCGCTATATTTGGGGTTTGATTGGCGAAATCCGTGATATCGTTAAAGCTGCGAGACGTCGCACAATTGACGATGCAGTGGAATTAGCCAACACTTTAACTGGCGGGCTGGTATGCACAAGAGAAGAAAACTGGAAGAAGGAAGTAGCCCAAAAGATTACCCAAAGATTTCGTGTGGGTAATAATAGTAATTTCAAGAAAAAGGGCACCGGGCAATCTTGCACTGTTCCATTTTGCAGTACCTGTAAAAGAAAGCATTTTGGAAGATGCAAATGGTATTGCAATTTCTGCAAAAAATTCCAGGGCATCAAGAAGAAGACCGCAGAAGAAAGAAATCCACAATCTGCTTCAATTGTGGAGAAGCTGGACATTTTAGATCAGACTGCCCTAAATTGGTCAAACCAGCTGACAACAAAGCCAAACCTGCAGAAGGAACTACCAAAAAGAACGCAAGAGCCTTCCAGCTGACTACCCAGGAAGCAGAGCTAATCCCAGATGTGATAGCTGGTACGTTCCTAGTGCATGACGTCTATGCAAAAGTATTATTTGACTCTGGTTCAAACCAAAGTTTTATAAATACTTCATTCTGCCAAGCTCTTAATCTACCCTTAACCAACCTTAGACAAATTTTTACAGTAGAAACGGCAGATGGGAATCTGTTAACATAGATAAGGTTTTGCAAAAAGGAAAGATAGAACTATTAGGCCATAAATTTTCTGCAAACCTGTTGCCTATGAATTTAGTTGGATTCGATGTCGTGTTAGGAATGGATTGGTTAGTAGCCAACCATGCCCGAATCCTTTGTGATAAGAACTCCATAAACGGCAGATGGGAATTCTGTTAACATAGATAAGGTTTTGCAAAAAGGAAAGATAGAACTATTAGGCCATAAATTTTCTGCAAACCTGTTGCCTATGAATTTAGTTGGATTCGATGTCGTGTTAGGAATGGATTGGTTAGTAGCCAACCATGCCCGAATCCTTTGTGATAAGAACTCCATAGAAATTCGTGCATCCATGGGAGAAGTAATTATGATTACAGGGGATGAGCCGCGTAAACCAATGAAGTACATTTCGGTAATGAAAGTTGCTAGTTATGAACGAAAGTAAGGAATAGTGTATATGATTTCAGTAATCATTAGCACTAAGGGTAAGGAACTTAAGGAAATTCCACTAGTATCAGATTACTCGGATGTATTCCCAGAAGAATTACCATGATTACCACCAGATAGGGAGGTAGAATTTAGGATTCATTTTATTCCTGGAACTACACCCGTAGCAAAGGCACCCTACCGATTAGCACCCACTGAAATGTTATAACTGAAAAAGCAATTAGATGAATTGCTCAGTAAAGGATTCATACAACCTAGTTCATCCCCTTGGGGAGCACCAGTGTTGTTCGTGAAAAAGAAAGATGGGTCAATGAGAATGTGTATCGATTATAGGGAATTGAATAAGGTTACAATTAAGAATCGATACCCATTACCTAGGATTGATGATCTTTTCGATCAACTACAAGGAGCTAGATATTTTTCTAAGATAGATTTACGCTCCGGATATCATCAATTAAAGGTACAAGAAGAAGACATACCTAAAACCGCTTTCAGAACTAGGTATGGTCACTATGAGTTTACAGTCATGCCCTTTGGATTAACAAATGCTCCGGCAACATTCATGGACATGATGAATAGAATCTGTAAACCGTATTTGGATAAATTCATAATTGTCTTTATTGCCGATATACTTATTTATTCCAAAAGTCAAGATGAGTATTGTGAGCACCTGCATGCACTCTTAACTTTGTTAAGAAAGGAGAAGCTTTACGCCAAATTCTCAAAGTGTGAATTTGGGCTACAAGAGGTGCAATTTTTAGGACACATGGTGAATCATGAAGGTATTCACGTAGATCCTGCTAAGATAGAAGCGATCACCAAATGGAAGGTCCCGCAATCAGCCACAGAAGTTAGAAGTTTTCTAGGCTTAGCTGGATACTATAGGCGTTTTATTAAGGATTTCTCTAAGATAGATGTGCCATTAACTAAGCTAACCTGTAAAACAATTAAGTTTGAATGGGGACCTAAGCAAGAAGAGGCTTTTAGGATTTTGAAACAAAGATTAACCAACACCCCAATTCTTGCCTTACCAGATGGAACAAAAGATTTTGAGGTTTACTGTGATGCTTCTAAGCTAGGATTAGGATGTGTGTTGATGCAACGCAAGAAAGTAATTGCGTATGCCTCAAAGCAATTGAAAAAGCATGAGGAAAACTATACGACGCATGACTTAGAATTAGGGTCGATAATTTTTACCCTTAAGATTTGGAGACATTATCTGTATGGAAGTAAGTTTACTATCTATACAGATCATAAAAGCTTAAAGTACATATTTGGGCAAAAAGAATTGAACATGAGGCAAAGAAGATGGATGGAAATTCTAAGTGACTATGACTGTGATATTCAATATCACGAAAGAAAAGCAAATGTAGTTGCAGATGCCTTAAGTCGTAAGTATCACGAAAAGCAAAAGCGAGTTCGTGCTCTTAGATTAAGTTTACAATTAGACTTAATGGAACAATTAAAGAATATTCAGGAAACAACAATCAAGGATGATGCTGAAGGAATGAAAGGAAGAATAAAGGAATTAGAGCAATGAGCTGATGGAATTTGGAGATTCCACAAAAGAAGAATTTGGGTACCTAAACAAGGCAACTTAAGAAATAAGATCTTAGAGGAAGCCCATAAATCTAGGTATACCATGCACCCGGGAAATAATAAGATGTACCAAGATTTAAGGAATAATTTCTGGTGGATAGGAATGAAAAAGGATATAGCTAGATATGTTTCTAAGTGTCTTACTTGTTCACAAGTTAAGGCAGAACACCAGAAACCTTCAGGGCTACTTCAACAATTATAAATGCCTGTATGGAAATGGGAGCTCATAACAATGGATTTTGTTACTAAGTTGCCCAAAACCAGAAAAGGTAATGAAGCGATTTGGGTAATTGTGGATCGATTAACCAAATCAGCTCACTTTCTACCCATGAAGGAAACCTTTAGCATGGAAAGGTTGGCAAAATTGTATGTAGACGAAGTAGTATCCTTACATCCCGCTCTCCATTATATTGGACAGGGACAGTCATTTCACTTTGCATTTCTGGACAAGTTTCCAAGAAGCCATGGGGACGCGATTAAATTTAAGTACAGCTTACCATCCTCAAACAGACGGACAAAGTGAAAGGACGATCCAAACCTTAGAAGACATGCTCAGGGCATGTGTGATAGATTTTGGTGGAAACTGGGATGACCATATACCCTTAGTTGAATTCTCCTATAATAATAGCTATCATTCAAGCATTGAAGCTGCCCTGTTCGAAGCACTATATGGATGTAAGTGTAGAACTCCAGTTTGCTGGGCAGAAATAGGAGAAAGTCAATTATCAGGTCTTGAAATCATACAAGAAACGACCGACAAGATCACTCAAATCAAGGAAAGACTGAAAACGGCTCGAGATCGCCAGAAGAGTTATGCAGACAATCGACGCAAGCCACTAGAGTTTCAAGTTGGAGACAAGGTACTCTTGAAAGTTTCTCCTTGGAAAGGAGTAGTTCGGTTCGGTAAGAAAGGAAAGATGAGTCCAAGATACGTAGGACCATTCCTAGTAATCCAACGTATAGGACCAGTTGCTTATCGTTTACAACTACCAGAGGAATTAGCTGGGGTGCATGACGTGTTTCATGTATCCAACCTCAAGAAATGTTTATCTGATGAATCCCTGGTAGTACCTCTTCAAGATGTAGAGGTAAATGAAAAGTTAAAATTTGTTGAGAAGCCACTACAGATAGAAGACAGAAAGGTCAAGTTTCTCAAACACAAAAGACTCATACTGGTCAAAGTCAAGTGGGATTCGAAGAGAGGACCTGAGTACACTTGGGAGCTGGAACCAGAGATGAAGCGGAAATATCCCTACTTGTTCCAGTAAATCTCGAGGACGAGATTTTTATTAAGGTGGGGAGGATGTAACAACTCTCATTAAAATTACCATTTCTTATCTTATTTTACCCAATAGGAAACCCTAATTGAGACCCCCAAGTGATACTGCATGACCCCTAAAATTTTTAGAACAATCGGAATCAGGATCAGGGCCCCTAAAACTCAGGGGGGTATTTTCTAGGCAGTATTATCTAGACAGTTTTTTATAGAAATTGAATTTTTACGAACCGTCGACTCACCCAAGCTAGTAACAGACGTGGCTACCCTATGCTGAAAGTGACCTCTCGCGCCACACGAGAGCCTCTCGTGACACGCGGGCGCGCCGTTTTTCCTGTATATATAGAGGGGTGTGGCACTTGCATTTAAGCGTTGGTTCGACGTAAAAATTCATTTCGTACGCTGAGATATCGTCTAAACAGTTCAAAACCCACACACAACACGAAAGTATGCCGCGATAACAGGGTAATAACTCGATCACTGCTACGATTTAATGTCCGATCGATAGAAACCAATCCAATGGATGTTTAAGTGCTGCTTAAACTTGGGTTATGCTTTGTCATTCGTCGTGAATTCGATGGATGTTTAAGTATCGCACTTTGTCATTCGTTGTGAAGGTTTTGTTCTCGTGAGTTGTCGTAAAAGTTGGATTAAAGTTACTAACCTAGTTTTCGTGTGCATTGTTATTTGAATTAGGTTACAAGACTAATCAATAGGCTAGACTCTGCCCGTTTAAATCTGCAAGGAGAGCATTCTCTTTTATCAAAAGTGTTTTACAATACTCTAATTATTTTCAAACGTTATAATTACAGGGATTAAGTCGTGGTTATCTTGAATCACTGGCTACTGGGGTATTGTGAACATTACTAATTTCTCACGGTTAGGTTCATCAACCTAACAGTGATAATCATCACTACTTGGGTGAAAGGACCCAATAGTGGTATGACCATCGTCACAAGGCTGTGACACGGCACCAGATAAAAATAAGATAGTAGCCATTGTAATCGCTCTTATGCTGTAATTTATAACTATGTGTCATTTTTATTAAACTTGAGTGACTGACCAGTATTTCCCCGCTGATAAAATATTTTTAAAACATGTTTCAGGCTACCTGCTGTGAATCAAGGAAACGTGCTACGGAGCACTAACAAGCTTGAGGTGGTGGCCCAGTTAAATAAATAAACATGTTTTGTAAACCAGGGAATTTCGTCGCGAAATTCCACGATTGTAAATTACGGGGTTTGTCCCAAATTATGGAAATAAAATAATTGGGCATTTTCAAGTTTAAAAGATCCTGTGAATCTTCCGTTGTACACTCAATTAATCAATACCACGGGATTTCTGTCCCGCGGCTCCTGGACCGGGTCAAACCGGGTCGGCGGCCGTGACACATTTGATTTCATCGGCGGCAGTCCAATGACTTTCTTGAGTCACATATCCGAAAATAGGGCCCACGGATCTTATGCCCACCCGGGACCGACCTCTGGATCACACATGATAAAAGCGCTTCTTTAGACAATCTGGGATTATGTTCCGTTTCTTCAAGATTTACGTCTGATGTCCAAGTTTGATCAAATTTGACTTCATCTGCGGCAGTCCAATGACTTTGTTGAGTCACATATCCGACAATAGGTCCCACGGATCTTATGCCCACCCACGATAAGTATTCTCTCGATCATACATGATAAAAGCGCTTCTTTAGACAATCTGGGATTATGTTCCGTTTCTTCAAGATTTACGTCTGATGTCCAAGTTTGATCACATTTGACTACATCTGTGGCAGTCCAATGACTTTCTTGAGTCACATATCCGACAATCGGGCCCACGGATCTTATGCCCACCCGGGACCGACCTCTGGATCACACATGATAAAAGCGCTTCTTTAGACAATCTGGGATTATGTTCCGTTTGAAGCAATGAAGATTGAATGTGGAAAACCGCAACCGTTTTTTACTACGGAAATGGTGGCTATGGGAAATACAAACCTAACACGAACCACAATGGACTCAGACTCATACTACCCTTGCCGTTCCGTATTTTCTCCTTTTCTAATTCTCGAAGAATCTCGTAACTACCGATATCTCATCCTTCTGTTGTTCAGTACTTCCGAGATGATTCAAGTGAGTCCTATGAAGCAAGTGTCTGTCTATTCAATTGAGAGGAATCATTGCATTACATCCCCGTTAAAAACAAATTGTGTCTGTCTAAACCAACCGAAATCCACAAATTTCCAACAATTAACAGGACATTGTTAAAAGGGGAAATCTAATCTAACACCTGATTGAGAGAAACTTCTTCGAGCTAACTGTCGATATCTCATCCTTCTGGTGTTCAGTACTTCCGAGACGATTCAAGTGAGTCCTATGAAGCAAGTGTATGTCTGCAAATTCCAACAAATTGTGGGTTAATAGATTCCGAAAGTGTTATTTCAGTTATTTATGTTGATTCAGTACTTCAAGGCATGCCTGTTTAATTCAGTATTTTAGTTATTTCTGTTGATTCAATACTTCAAGTGAGACATTTCATAGAGAACAAGTTCACAGCAGAATGAAATTTTATTGAAAACTTCTAAAAATGTTAAGTGTTTGAGGCATGCCTGTTTGATTCAAGTAAGTCCTATGAAGCAAGTGTCTGTCTATTCAATTGAGAGGAATCATTGCATTACATCCCCGTTGAAAACAAATTGTGTCTGTCTGAACCATCCGAAATCCACAAATTTCCAACAATTAACAGGACATTGTTAAAAGGGAAAATCTAATGGAACACCTGATTGAGAGAAACTTCTTCGAGCTAACTGCTGATATCTCATCCTTCTTTGAGAGGAAAGATGACCGAATAGAGATCTGAACAAACCGAAATCCACAAATTCCAACAAATTGTGTCTAACGCAAGGATCTTCGAATTAGTTGCTTCTCTTGTTAAGTTTCTGAACCAAACACTTTTTTAGTTGCTTCTCTTGTTAAGTTTCCGAACCAACCGAAATCCACAAATTCAAGTGAGTCCTATGAAGCAAGTGTCTGTCTATTCAATTTAGAGAAATCATTGCATTACATCCCTGTTGAAAACCAGTGGTTGTAATGATGGAACCCTTGATTTGAAAAAACATTTTTGAGAAATTTATAGTTCAATACGCATCGTATAGGCCTATACGATGCGTATTAATCGATGATTTTACTGAAATACCCCTGGTTTTTTGATAAATTCAGGGGTATTTTTGAGAAAATTCAAAGTTTAATACTAATCGTATAGGCCTATACGATTCGTATTAAGCTGATATATGATACAACCTAGGCCTATACGATCGTATATGGCATTATTTCAAATTTAGTGTTATCGTGTTTCCCTCGGTTCGACGCGTATACGTCTCGTTTTTTGCCGAACTTTCGCATATTTTATCATTTTATTACGTATACCTTCAACATAAGTCATTTTGGTGCCGTTCAGTTGCGTGTGAATATCGTATTCTATGATTACCTACAGTTTTGTTTGAAATCCACTTGTACTCCATAGTGCCGTATTATATGTATGCGTGCGTTGAAATATAGTTAGTCGCGTACTTTGATGTATTTTTTCATATTTTGACACATTCTAACATATTGTTGCGTATTTAATAGTATTTTTGACGTATTTGAGCGTACTCTAACGTATTTTAGCTTATTTTAATCTATTTTAGGGTATTTTTACGTATTTTAGCGTATTTTAACGTATTGTAACGTAAGTTAGTTTATTTTAACGTAAGTTAGCTTATTTTAGCGTATTTTAACGTATTTTTAGCGTACCTTGCACGTATTTTACGTATTTTAACGTATTTTAGTTGGTTTCGAATATACCCAACGTATTTTAGTTGGTTTCGAATATACCCAAAGTTGTCAAATTTGTTGCGTGCATTCATATTTGAGAAACATTTATTCAGTTATTTCTGTTGATCCAAAAATTCCAACAAAGTTAATATTCACTGTGGTGGATGCAAGCATAAAGTTAGAAACCGGTGGTATTGAACCAACATTTCCTTCAAACATTCTAAACCCTACAAGGATGTTAGGAATTAAACGCATGTACGTGACAAAACAAGGATCGTTCTAATAGATTAAAGAGAATAAACCAACGTATTTTAGTTGGTTTCGAATATACCCAAAGTTGTCAAATTCATTGCGTGCATTCAGATTTGAGAAACATTTATTCAGTTATTTCTGTTGATCCACAAATTCCAACAAAGTTAATATTCAATGTGGTGGATGCAAGCATAAAGTTAGAAACCGGTGGTATTGAACCAACATTTCCTTCAAACATTCTAAACCCTACAAGGATCGTTCTAATAGATTAAAGAGAATAAATCAAGTACAAAATCATCTGCTTTCTGAATCTGAATGTTAACTTTGACTCATAAACCCTTGAATCCCAACGCTTCTACGATGATATCAGCGTTGTTTATCACCATGTGTGAGCATTGGACTCTTGATTTCAACAATGGACTCAGACTCATTGTTGCGAATTCGGTTTCTTCGGGACCCTTGATTTCAACGCTTCACCTTACAACTCTCATCAAATGCCTCACCGGCTTATGTTGATGGATAACGCAAACAAGTTCTCCACAGTTTGTTAATAAGTTGTCAAATTCGATTTCAACAAATCTTTTCCTTTTCCTTCAATTTCTAGAACATTCTCCGTAACATGAAGACGTGTCGGGTTCTTCTACTAGTGGTATTTTAATGAAGTATTGAAGACTGAATGTGCAAACCGCAACCATTTTTTACTACGGAAACGGTGGCTATGCGAAATACAAACCGCAATCGTTTGTGACTATGGGAAACACAAGTTTTCTTTTTGAACTTGATGGATGTCCGTTATCTCAGTTGAGGCGTGCATTGTTTAAATCTGAATATAACTAGATGTTACGTGTAACTTCATTAAACCAAGAACAAAGCCTATTTCAAAACACATGTGTTCGTATCAGCGTTGTTTATCACCCCGTGTGCGCATTGGAAACCCGACAAACAGTCTTTGACAACTGTGACAGCTTATCTATCTGTGTGTGTCACATCCATCCTGTTATAGTAATCAATATGATTAATTTTACAGATTTTATTTTCTAATTAGCGTTATTAACTACCAAAAGAATGCATACACAAATAGTTCTAGTGGACAAAGCAAAGAGACCGTTGTGTATCTAAATCAGGTTCTCAAACAAACCGTGAAATCGAACAGTTTCTTCGTAGATTCTGTCCGGTTTCAAAGCCGGTTGAGGATTACGAGTGTTCTAGACTCTTTCAAGGCATGCTTGTTTCAAAGCCGGTCCGGTTTCTCCGAAGCTGTTATTTCTCAGTTTGACTTCAAAGCGTTGTTAACTACCAAAAGAATGCATACACAAATAGTTCTAGTGGACGAAGCAAAGAGACCGTTGTGTATCTGAATCAGGTTCTCAAACAAACCGTGAAATCGAACAGTTTCTTTGTAGATTCCTTCCGGTTTCAAAGCCGGTTGAGGATTACGAGTGTTCTAGACTCGTTCAAAGGCATGCTTGTTTCAAAGCCGGTCCGGTTTCTCCGAAGCTGTTATTTCTCAATTTGACTTCAAAGCGTTGTTAACTACCAAAAGAATGCATACACAAATAGTTCTAGTGGACGAAGCAAAGAGACCGTTGTGTATCTTAATCAGGTTCTCAAACAAACCGTGAAATAGAACAGTTTCTTCGTAGATTCCGTCCGGTTTCAAAGCCGGTTGAGGATTACGAGTGTTCTAGACTCGTTCAAGGCATGCTTGTTTCAAAGCCGGTCCGGTTTCTCCGAAGCTGTTATTTCTGTTGTTCAGTACTTCCGAGACGATTCAAGTGAGTCTTATTTCTGTTGAAAAACGTAACCGAATTTTTGAAGTACACGTTCCTCCGATACCTGATCGTGTTTGGTTTTGTTTGCGATTGAATCATCGATGTCCTTTATGTCGATTTCAACTTCCATTGATCAAATAATAAAAACCCTAAGAATGCATACACAAATAGTTCTAGTGGACGAAGCAAAGAGACCACCTTATTAATTTTAATGAAGCAATGAAGATTGGATCTCCAAACCGCAACCTTTTTTGACTACCGAAACGGTGGCTATGCGAAATACAAACCGCAATCGTTTGTGACTATGGGAAACACAAGTTTTCTTTTTGAGCTTGATGGATGTCCGTTATCTCAACGCTTCTCCTTACATTATTGGTCTGGAATTGGAGAACCGTTGTTAACAAGAGTATGTTGTTCCAAGATTATTGATGGTAACAAGAGTATGTTGTTCCAAGATCAATTCCAATTGCAGTTGATGAAACAAGTGTCGGTCTATTCATTCGACAACTTCGATAAATTCAGGGGTATTCTCAAATAATGTTTCCTAGATGTTTGAAGACCAACAAATGTCCAAAGTGTTGTTTCTTCGTTTGCGTGACGGAAAGCTACCGCGTGACAGGAAGCTACCTTGCAAAAAAAAATTTAAATCGACACCCTCAATACGCATCGTATAGGCCTATACGATGAGTATTACTTTTTGGTAGGGGAAAATGGCAGCCTTTGGCAGGCATAGGAATTTGAACCCACCTCAATACGCATCGTATAGGCCTATACGATGCGTATTGGGGGTAAGAAGCCACCAGAGAGTGACAAGTGTCCTAGGAGGAATTAAATGGAAAGGGTAATTTTGTCTACAAGAGGAAAGAGAATATGCACATGCAAGTCACATGCTATTCCCCCCCCCCTAATTTTAAAACGTCCGTAACTTTTTTATGCATCATTTTTTTAAAATTATACCATAAAATCGAGCGTTTTTTATCTTTAATATAAGTACCATATTGTTATATTTTCCAAAAAAAAATCAAAAATCCAGTTACATATTACACAATGGACATGATGTAAAACACAATGTAAAGTAGATCAAAACACAATCAATGACAACAGATAAAGACACAATGGACAACATACTAAAACACAATGACCATAACGTATAACACAATGGTGATAACATATAACACAATAAATATCAGACTAAATAAAAACACAATTGATGACAACAGATAAAAGACACAATTAATTACAGCAGATAAAAGACACAATGGAGAGCAGTGAAAACACAATAGAAAACAAACTAAAAACACAGTACACAACAAACTAAAACACAACGAACAAGATAATAAAAAAAATTGAACAAATTATTAAAACACAATGGAATACAACACAATGACCATAACGTATAACACAATGGCGTTAACATATAACACAATAAATATCAGACTAAATAAAAACACAATTGATGACAATAGATAAAAGACACAATTAATGACAGCAGATAAAAGACACAATGGAGAGCAGTGAAAACACAACAGAAAACAAACTAAAAACACGATACACAACAAACTAAAACACAATGAATAAGATAATAAAAAAAATTGAACAAATTATTAAAACACAATAGAAAACATATTAAACACAATGACCTGAACTAATAACACAATTTATAGAAAACCCAGATATAACACCATCTTCATTGTGTCATATATTGTGTTATAGGTTCTTAAAAAAAATGCAATGGATAGAACCCAAATTAACATTGTATTATAGGTTTTGATAATAACACAATGTATAGAAACTCTACTAAAACGTAATGACCAAAACCCAGTTAAAAGACACAATGAACTGAACCTTTAACACAATGCGAAAAAACCTAGTAAAAATGAATTTTTTTATTTTATTTTTATATGATAATATGGTACTCATATTAAAGATAAAAAAAACGCTCGTTATTATGGTGAATTTTTTTTTTAAATGTCGTATGAAAAAGTTATGAACGTCTTAAATCGATGGTGGAATTGGCATGTGCCTTGCATGTGGAGAGAGAAAATCCATATATATAGGATTCTCTTTATGCCCTTCTATTATCTTCTTTTCCCAACAACTAATCTCAACCCTCCAAATCTAAGATCAATGGACTAGAAACCTTCTTACTCTTCTTATTTATTTTATCCTTTGTATTTGATCCTAATCCTCATTGTTTAATATCATAGGTCCTATAAATAACATGTTACGAGTTCTATAAAGAATGACCTCAATTTTGAATTAACTAAGACCGGTTCTGATTTTTAAACTATACTGATAAGATAGTTTTAACTTGTTAATCAAATTCATTAGCCCAAAATTTATTCCAGGGCTTTTGGTAAGACAAGAAATAACGATGCACTTCATTAAATCAATTTAATCTGAATATAATCCCCCATTTTTTATTATCATGTGTTAAGGTTACTGAATGTAAAAGTGATATCACATAGGTGCTACGTAGGCATGATCAGTTTTCAATAGGGTATGGTTTGGATAGTCCCCAAAGGAACCACCCGCCACGTAGGCGCCACCTCACTAAGGGTGGAGGACCATCCAAAGGGGACTACCAAAGGGTGTGGGGGACTATGATGTGTGCAAAATGCAACTTATAAATTACATCAAATGAGGCATAAAACTAACCCTTTTTTAGTACTAATGTTGGAAAAAGTGTGTTTTTGTCTTCCTTTTGTATTTTCAGGATTAAATGAGCTCAAATTAACAAAAGAAGCAAAAAGGCAGCTAAATCTAATAAAAATAAAAGAAAAGGGATAAACGTGGCATGCCCGACCCCTCGACAGCATCTTCCCAAGCAAAAACAAGAGAACAGAAGGCTGAACACGCCCCGTGCTCAGTGAGCACGGGGGCGTACCCAAGTGTCTGCAGAAAAGACAAAGCTGTAGAAGCTTCTATCACCCACCATGGGGGCGTGCCCAGCGGACACGGGGTCGTGGTAAACTCTAAGATTCACAGAATCTGAGGAAATCTTAATAGTACAGATACGCTTCTGCACACGGGGTCGTGCCCAGCGGACATGGGGGCGTGGTCAACTAATGCAGACAAACTGCAATTAATGAAGAAAGAGAAGATGGGTGGACACGGGGCCGTGCCCAATGGACACGGGGCCGTGTCCGAGCTTGTGACAACTCGAAATTTAGAACCTTTCGTTGTATCTTGATGTGACATGCTTGAACGTTGTGTGACTAGTTAACTTGTTGGTTTAATGATATAAGTGAACATCCTATGTGATTATGTGTTATGTTTATATGTATGCTTGTATGTATGCGACCCGAGACACAAGAACCCGACTCGAGACCATGCGGTCTCGAGTGAATAGTGTAACTATTGGGCCGGTTGGGCCATGTTCCTCCTCACCCCACTCGAAAACCCACTAGGGTGAACCAACTTAGAGCTAGTATATATATCATGCTCCTAGCCAACCTTGCCATTCTTTGGGCAACCCACACTCACTCTCACACATACTCTCCTACATTCTCTCTCTCTAAAACCCTAGAGGCACAAGTCTTCTCTCCTCTCCTTTCGGATTCAACCGGTGGCAACACAAGAGCTCACGGTTCAAGCTTAAGATCTCCCTTGAAAACCTAACCGGTTAGTGATTCATGCTTTGTATTGTATTCGGTTGATGATAGTGTGTAATATTTCGGTTGATGATGATGTGTGATGAAGATACTTGATAATGTGTTTGCTTGTTAAAGTTTTATGCATGATTAAAGTGTTTGATCGGTTTGATGAGTTCTTGTTTGCTATTGATATATGCTTGGTTCCAAATACATAAAATGAACAAATATTCTCTTTTGTGAAAAGTATGAATGTTGTATGATAAATGCCTTGCTAAGATAAGCTTGAGTGATAAAAGAATGATAGTTAGAGGATTTGTTATGATCATCCGATTTATGAAGTTACAGAACAAATGTTTGTTTGCAAGATGATCTTGATATCTAGTTAGGTATTATGATTCTTGTCCGTAAAATGCAAGAGTTTATATAGGATGAACATATGATGAAAAGGTGTTGAATGAGGATATGAATATTTGAATATGTGTTGAATGTGTTTGAATATGATATGAACATGCCATGAACATTTGAAAAATACTTGTTTGATCCATTTTAGTAAATTGTTAGACAAGAAAACATGTTTATATGGATAGTACATAAGGGTGCATGAAATCGGATTTCCATTGGTTAAGTACACTATGCAGATCAGCAGGTGCTGGGAGTTGAGACCTCTGGTTTCGACTCGAGACCATCTAGAAGCCAGCTCGAGATCAGCGGTTGCGAGTCGAGAACCTCTAGTCTCGACTCGAGATCACAGCTCCCTCACACAAAACAGCATAACTCGAAACCACGGTTACGAGTCCGGTTGCGACTCGAGACCAGAACGTGCATGACTCGAGACCTCCACAGTTTGCGACTCGAGAACTTGTAGGTATAACTCGAGACCGCACAGTCTCGACTCGAGATCTAGAGTCTCGACTCGAGACCACCTAATTATGTATTTTCTGTTGGACCTGCATAGTTACGGGCCTAAGTTAGTGGGTCGAATGTATGGACTTTCTGTGTATTGTTAATTGTGTATGTCGTGCACTGTTTTGGACCTGCATGCTATTATGAGCCCAACTGTTTGGGCCGCACACTTGGACTTTGGTTGTTACGTGAATGTTACTGTGGAACTTGTTACGAACTGTTGTTGAACTGCCATGCTAGACATGTATGCCATGATTGTTACTTGTGTACAATACGTGTAGAACATACGTGCACTACTTGGATATGAACCTGACATGAATGATATCTATGTTAGGACGTAGTTGACCACTTACAACTTGATTGACCTTTCTGTGTATCTGCCGAGCAAACCAAGGTGAGTTCACACCCTCTACAAAGCATGGGATTCCCTGGGTTGGGAATGGGGTTAAGGAACGTGGATTCCTCGTCCTTCTTGGGTAGGACAGCATTGGTTCAGGAATGTAATTCCTCGTCCTCATGGACAGATAACTCGTACTAGACCAAAACTCTATCACGAAGTCCCTCCTTTTTATATCGACATAATCGCCGGGCCAATGGAGAGCGGGTCATTAGTTAGATAGCGCTATTTAGGTCTGACAAACCTCACACCGTGCCGCAGAGGACGGGCGTGAACTAATGGATCTGGGGCACGTCAATGATGATAGACATTGACAGTTTCAGGGCACATAAACATGACTACAGTCAGCAATCGATATGGTAACGAGTCTAGTGTATACATGGGGTAGCCCCCACGGCCGAAATGCTAGATAACTAACACGGGGTAGCCCCCACGGCTGGATTGCCAGAATAACCGGGAATAAACAAGTCACGTTTTCAACTATGGGGTAACCCCCACGGCAGGATGCCAGATAAAGGAAACTGTTTTCAAAACAACTTAAAACGAACACCCAACTGTGAACTCACTCAACTTGTTGTTGACTCGTTACTACATGCTTTGCAGGACATTAGGTACTTAGCTGGAGCTTGCATGGAAGAGAGTCGTTGTGGGACATGGACAGCTGTGTGCCATGTTAAACTTTGAAACAATTAAACTTATGTTTTGGTTTTAAACGTTATGCTTCCGCTTACAACTTAAACTATGTTTTATTTGGACACCAATTGTATTGGTTGGATTTTATGACTACTTATATGCTTGTTCAACATTATTGGTGGCGGGATCCTGGTCAGTCACGCCTCCAAGCGGTGGTACTCCGCAGGTGGATTTTGGGGGTGTGACAGAGCTTCTGTGCAGGCTATAAATAAGGGTGCTTGGCTCATTTGCAAACCATCCCTTGGCAAACCACCTCTCTCACACTACACCCACCCTCCACCACCATCACAACACCATCATCCACCACCATCATCCATCATCCATCGTTTTTCCAAGATTGATCGTAAGAGTTCTTGACAATCAAAGGCCATGTTTGCCTAAGTCTCTTACATCACTTGGTGAAGACAAGTGTCTAGTGTAATACTTTTTATTTTTAATCTTTTCGCACTTTTTATTTGGTTATGTATTAATGACTTTAATAACTAGTTTCTTATATTGAAGGTGAGTCTTCCTTATCGTTTTTTCGTGGTGTCTTGGCATTATTTTACTGTCTATATAAAATAAAAGATTTTCACCATTCATATCTCCACGGTCTATATGGAGGTATGTTGGCTATCTGGTTGGGGGTTAAAGGAACGGTTTGGTAAGAGTCTTGCCTTGTTCAGTGTATAGATCCTGCAAGGACCTGAGTCAACTTTAGTAGGATCTCCTTCAATACCCACTGGTATTGGATGGCGGGGTCCGAACTCCTTGATCCCCTCATATGTAAACTACTATTAATACTTTAACCCGGCTATTTAGGACTGTATCGTTGCTGACTCAAACTACTTAGCCGAGGGTAACGTCACCTCCAGAAGAGGGGCCTACCATAATATGCATTAATAACTTAATTAATTATCTTTCAATGATCCAACCATTTAGGATTGTATCCTTGCTGACTCAAACTACTGGGTTGAGGGTAACGTCACCTTTAGAAGAGGGGCCTACTACAATAACTAAGATAATCTCTTAAAAAGTGCAAAAGTGCGGAAATAATCAAAGGTTAAACTAAACATGAGTCGGATCCAAGTGATTCATCTTTTCTATCTGTTTTTATTTTTATTTTATTTTTCAGCATTTTAGTTAGTTTTATTTTTCTAGTTAAAAAACCTTTTTCTAAACTTTTGATTTGATTAGACGTTGAGGAATAACCGGTATTAAAAGCTCTTGTGTCCTTGGACGACCTCGGTATCTTACCAATGCTATACTACGTTCACAATGGGTGCACTTACCCATATGCGTGTTTAGTGTTAGTAAATATCGTGTTTTATAAATTTAAAACTTGGCTAAAAAGTGTAAAAGGGCTTAAAATATACATTAAAAACTTATCACACTTAACGCACATCAAGTTTTTGGCGCCGCTACCGGGGACACAAGGATTTTAAGAAAGTTAAGAATCAGCGGCCTAATCATTTTTCTCTTATTTTTCTATTTTTTTAGGATTTTTTTAGATTTTCATCTTCTGCAGAACTCAGCACGGGGCGTGCCCGCTGAACACGCCCCCGTGCCCAATCTTTGGTACTGGCAATCCTGTTTTAAGTCAGACAGTAAGCTGAACATGGGGTTGTGCCCACTCAACACGCCCCGTGCCCAAGTTTCTGTTACTAAAAACAGAACCGTAAGATCCCGACGGTTGGTAATTTCTGACACAAACATGAGTGATACTGATATTTTTTACTTTCGGCACTCTTATGGTACGTGGTGTCAAATATGTGATGGCCCTCATAAAGATTTAGAATGCTATTTTCTAAATTATAAGCCCCATTATATAGACCCATTGTTTTCCTGTAGCCTTAAGAGGGGTGAAAGTAAAAATAATCTCTATCTCTCCCTCGAATGCTCTCAATCAACTCTTCTAGGAGAAATGCTTCTCGATGAACTATTTCAATTGGAAGATCTAATTCTTAACTGGGTGAAAGAACTTGAGATGGATAGAACTAATTCACCTCAAGATGAAGCCCAAGAAGAATTATTGAGATCACATTCGAATAAAAACAACTTCGTTGTTCCCGAAATAACCTCTAACTCCAGCGAGGACTTGAGCGATAGTCGTCCCAGTGTCGATTGTGCCGTGAAGGACTCCCCATCGACTTCGTTCGGTGCATACATAGACCTGAGCGATTCGGCATACACCTTCTTTAACGAGAGCCCGGGAAAGGGTTGGACTTGTCCACCTACATTTAGCATAGGAATCACCCTCACCGACAACCTCTTGCGTTCTCGTCTTAGTCTAGAGCAATTAAGGTATCTCAGGCACTTTGGGGTTGTTCCATCCAGTAAGGAACCACCCGATCTGGATGAATTCCTTAAAAATAGAAGAAACTTCATAAACAGCCTCTAGACACGGGGCCGTGTCCAGGTCAGCACGCCCCCGTGTTCACCCAAAGATTCCCGTTTGATTTCGTGTCAGAATACGGACAAAATGTGTCAGGATCTTGCCTGCACACGGGGCCGTGTCCAGCCGACACGGGGCCGTGTGCAGCGTGCTGTTATTTTCTATAAATGCAGCAAGATTCCTACACATATGGACCACTCCAAAGACAAAGATCTGGTGGATCTTCACACATACCATCCTAGGTATATTCTAAAGAAGGTTCCCAACAACCATCTTGTCTTTTCCACTTTTATCCATTACCTTCTTCTTCAATTTTTCCTTAACACCTCCATTAGAGCTTGAAATCTCCATAATTTCAAGCCTTGTTGAGATGTTTGTTAGATTTTTATTCAAGAAATCTTGCTAAGAATAAGTTTTACAACAATGTTTTAAGTTGTTTCTGCTTAAAAACGTTTTAAAATCACGAAAACAAATTAAAACTCCAAGATTCCTTGTTCCAAAAATCTACAGACATCTGAAAACGAGGCCGTGCTCATTGAACACGGGGTCGTGTCCGGGGTGCTATTTCCATAAAATTGAACTCTTTTCGGTATGTTTTCTCATAATGGCAAGCAGAAATAGCGGAACATCTTCATCGCACTCCAGAAACAACCGACAAGGAAGAAGGTCATCAACAGTTGAAGATTCTCTTGTAAACTACGTTTACGCCTTAAGAGAAACTATTGATGAAATGACAGGAGTGGAAGAAGCATTGGTCGACCGTATCAATCATTTGACGGTAGGACTAGAGGGATGTCTTCGAGAGGTCAACCTTTTGCACCAAAGGTTGAACATTCTCGCTTCTCCTCCTTTGGTGCCAATTATCTCCCAAAGGGCATGGAATGTGGTATCGGAAGTCATCATACCGGCCGAATGGTACACTATACACCCGGAGCCCCCTCGAGACATACTACAAGGGGTTCCGGTTGGTGTCACTCCCCCTGCGCAAGATATTGAGGAAAACGAGCCCGGCTTCTTCCTCCCAAGAGAAATAGAAGAATGGCTTTAATCACATCTAGGGAATACCCCTCGGTCTAAAAGTTCTACGAGGTTTTTAAATACCGAAAAGTTATTTCCAGAATTTTGATTCTTATTAAAGTAGAACTCCTTAGAATGATTTTATGTACCATTTGACCCATCTATCTTAGGACTTTCAGTTTTATTTTTATGCTTTGTCTTTAAATTCTCCAGGACCTTATGTAATGCGTTAGTTTTAATGAATGATGGTTTTAATTAATTTGGTGTTTGGATGATGATGTAATGGATAAAACACACTCGGGATGGGGAAGGATACCAAAGGAAACTTGCACCAGTACCCCATGCACGAAAACAGAGCCTCTTGCAGATTTTTCTTCATTACAGCAAGTGCAGCACGGGGTCGTGCTCACCCAACACGCCTCGTGCTCAACCAACTGCAGAAAATTGCCCAGTTCAGGTACCTGGACACGGGGCGTGCTCACTGAACATGCCTCCGTGTCCAGCCTTCTGTTACTTTACTTCATTTTCTGTTACTGGCGATCTGAACACGGAGCCGTATCCAGACGCCCAGTAACATAAAATTTTGCTTTTTCACATCTTTTTACACATTCAATCAACCTAAAAACTTATTTTTGGGACACATTGAGGAAAATTTGTAATTTAAGTGTGGGGGGGGGGGGTGCTAAAACCTTGAATTTTGCAAGTCCTAATTACAAGCCTTACACAAAACTCTATTGGAACCGCTAAACACCCCAATTTTTTTCAAAAATCTTTCATTTTTCTTACTTGTCTAGGTTTAATTTGGGAATTTCAAGTTCTAAAAAGGTGATATTTTTACAAATTTACAACCGATAGCGTCGTGATAAAAAGAACCAACATAAGAAAATTACGAAACGGCATGACAAACCTAGTTAAAATTTGATTATATATACTCATGGTTGTAAAAATCCCGACTAGGCACCATTAATCCTCGATTAGTCGTCGATTAATCTCGATTAATTTCTGATTAATTACAATTAATCGCGATTATATCCGATTAATCCCCGGTTAACCCGATTAATCGCTAGTCCCCACCCCACCGGCCGACTAGCGACTAGCGATTTCTACAACTATGTATATACTTGATCACATAAAAACCCATTCCCACAAAAAGTGAGTTTTGAGCCTTTATTGAGCATACAAATACACATCTTTAAACTAAATGTTCATTTTTCGTTTCTTGTGTGAATAGCCGTTTGGTTCTTACGACTCTAGAATTTGCCACGACGATACATTCCCGGTCCTTACCAACTTAAACCCGAGTAAGTAAATGATGGAGGCATTAGGACTAACCCCTTTTTATTTCAACACCATTATTTTTCTTTTTTTTACCACCTACCCAAAAATCCCCCTAGTTAACCCCTTTGAGCCTAAACATTTTCATTTCTTAACCCAAAACAAACACCCTTTTACCCACCAAAACCCTTTTTCATTTTAAACCCTTTATTTTAGTAACAAAGCTCGGTTTTTGTGTGACTTCCTTATGTTGAAAAAAAAACGTTGATAAAGAAGAAAAGAAAAATGAAGTTAGCAATAAACAAACAAAGCTCATCAAAAGAAGGCTTGTTTGAAGAATGCTTCATTGGAATAAAAAGTCACAAAAACAATATGTTTTGCGAAAACCGACGCTTTTTATGCATTTCGCCCTTTTCTACTAACCACTAACCCAACCACCTACCTTTAACCCAAGCCTAACCCTTCACCCCAAAAGTCCTCTTGATATTTACAAAGGTATATAGTTAAAAAGGAGGAGTATTGATTGCTTGGCAAGCTTATGGTAGAAGTAAGTTCCATTCCGCTCTCGAGTGTTTCACAAAAATACACCTTCGTCCGAGTGTTGAGTGATCCCCCGTGAGGTATGTGAACCTGTATATAAATGGAATTTTAAAAAGGCATGTTATGCCCTAATAAGTAATTTATCTTATGTAATGTTTTAAATAAATCATGACGAATAGGATTGTAAATAAATAAAAATAAAACTTAATAAAGAATCTTGGAAATCCTGACACTCTATGACAAGCCCAAAACCTTCTCTTCTACCCATTCTATTTGGGAGTGTAAAGCCACATTATAAAGAGTTTTGCTTGAGGACAAACAAAGATTCAAGTGTGGGGTATTTGATGTGTGCAAAATACCACATATAAATTACATCAAATGAGGCATAAAACTAACCCATTTTTAGTACTAATGTTGGAAAAAGTGTGTTTTTGTCTTTCTTTTGTATTTTCAGGATTAAATGAGCTCAAATTAACAAAAGAAGCAAAAAGGCAGCTAAATCTAACAAAAATACAAGAAAAGAGATAAACGTGGCATGCCCGACCCCTCAACAGCATCTTCCCAAGCAAAAACAAGAGAACAGAAGGCTGAACACACCCCGTGCTCAGTGAGCACGGGGGCGTGCCCAAGTGTCTGCAGAAAAGACAAAGCTGTAGAAGCTTCTATCACCCACCACGGGGGGCGTGCCCAGCGGACACGGGGCCGTTGTCAACTCTAAGATTCGCAAAATCTGAGGAAATCTTGATAGTACAGATACGCTTCTGCACACGGGGTCGTGCCCAGCGGACATGGGGGCGTGATCAACTAATGCAGACAAACTGCAATTAATGAAGAAAGAGAAGTTGGGTGGACACGGGGCCGTGTCCGAGCTTTTGTGCAGGCTATAAATAGGGGTGTTTGGTTCATTTGCAAACCATCCCTTGGCAAACCACCTCTCTCACACTACACCCACCCTCCACCACCATCACAACACCATCATCCACCACCATCATCCATCATCCATGATAGAGTGTGTGTAGTAGTCTCGGGATCCAAGATTGATCGTAAGAGTTCTTGACAATCAAATGCCATGTTTGCCTAAGTCTCTTACATCACTTGGTGAAGACAAGTGTCTAGTGTAATACTTTTTATTTTTAATCTTTTCGCACTTTTTATTTGGTTATGTATTAATGACTTTAATAACTAATTTCTTATGTTGAATGTGAGTCTTCCTTATCGTTTGTCCGTGGTGTCTTGGCATTATTTTACTGTCTATATAAAATAAAAGATTTTCACCATTCATATCTCCACGGTCTATATGGAGGTATGTTGGCTACCTGGTCGGGGGTTAAGAGAACAGTTTGGTAAGAGTATTGCCTTGTTCAGTGTATAGATGGGTCAACTTTAGTAGGATCTGGGTCAACTTTAGTAGGATCTCCTTCAATACCCACTGGTATTGGATGGCGGGGTTCGAACTCCTTGATCCCCTCATATGTAAACTACTATTAATACTTTAACCCGGCTATTTAGGACTGTATCCTTGCTGACTCAAACTACTTAGCCGAGGGTAACGTCACCTCCAGAAGAGGGGCCTACCATAATATGCATTAATAACATAATTAATTATCTTTCAATAATCCAACCCTTTAGGATTGTATCCTTGCTGACTCAAACTATTAGGTTGAGGGTAACGTCACCTTCAGAAGAGGGGCCTACTATAATAACTAAGATAATCTCTTAAAAAGTGCAAAAGTGCAAAAGTGCGAAAATAATCAAAGGTTACACTAAACAAGAGTCGGATCCAAGTGATTCATCTTGTCTAACTGTTTTTATTTTTATTTTATTTTTCAGCATTTTAGTTAGTTTTATTTTTCTAGTTAAAAAACATTTTTCTAAACTTTTGATTTGATTAGACGTTGAGGAATAACCGGTATTAAAAGCTCTTGTGTTCTTGGACGACCTCGGTATCTTACCAACGCTATACTACGCTCACGATGGGTGCACTTGCCCATATGTGTGTTTAGTGTTAGTAAATATCATGTTTTATAAATTTAAAACTTGGCTAAAAAGTGTAAAAGTGCTTAAAATATACATTAAATATTTATCACATTTAACGCACATCAGACTACCCAATAATAAAAAAACTAATATATAAATAAAGGAGAGAGAGGGAGAGAGAAGAACTAAAGGGGGGCCACCATCAGCCAATCGCCCAATCAATGGGCTCGTCTCCAACGTCCTGGAGAAGACGCCAAGGACGCGATGCCATGCAAGGGGGCGGTGTGGGACGCCTGCGACGAGCCGGGACGGGAGGGGGGGGTGGGATCCGACCCCCATACCGCATGGCCTTAATGGGTGTGATTGTTAGTGAAAAGTGAGGTGTATGATGTGATTTCATTGGCCAAGTAGTGTGATTAATTTACTAATTATACATTCACGCCCGTGGTTCCAACCACATTTCCCCTTTAACGCTCACATCACATAGGAGGGGGTTATGATTTCTAGGTGGTACCTCCTCTTTTTACGACCATGAACAACACAGTTCCGCCAGTATATAAAAATATGATGATTAAATTTTTTCATAGTTGAATACTTAGAGATTTTATTTTTTAAGTTGTAGCTATTTATACTATTTCATGTTATTTACTTATTACCCCTGTATTAATTTTGTATTATCTTTTAAGCTCTATGTACTACTATCAAATACATAGCCTTTGTCTACCTCATCACCCAATATGTTGACCTACCCACTGGACTGAGTACCTCTAGTATTTTTTCATATGAATCCCACATATTTCATACCACAAGAACTTTGTCCAATTCTTCTTTTTCTCTAATTTAAGCGTCTATTACCATCAATTTTTTACAATCATTTTATTATATTACTTTCTTATGTATAATATAATATAATAAACTTTTAAAATATCGTATAAATTGTTGAATTTAAGTGTCATAAATAAAAAAAGTGGATATTATCTTATTATATAGGTCCATGTGATTTACCTAAAGTACTTATATGATTACAGGCTATTATTTTACTTTCTTATGTAAAATATAGTATACACAATGATAAACTTCTAAAATGTTGTCCAAGACCATGTGTAGTGGTAAATTGTTATAATGCCCCCACCATGGGGCATTATTCGACACGTGTCATTCCAGTCAGCATGGGACATTATAGCATAAAGTGGTGTAGTGAGGCATTATTCCAATAACGCCCATGCAATCATTTCCCAATTATTATTTTTTTAAAACTTTAAATACTTCATTAAATTTAAAAAAAATACAATACTAGAAATAAAAAAATTAAAATCCGATTAAATTAAAAAAAAACACTAGTTTTCGTTTTTTTCTAATTTCATTTCACATAATTTCTTAAAAAAGAATTCAAAAGTTATCTCCATCTTTAAAACCATATCTAAACTACAGGGACCAAAGTTGTCAAAACCAAACCTTTTAAACCCCATCTTCTTCTTCGTTTATAATAAAACGGCTACAGGGACCAAAGTTGCAGGTTTTCCGGCAACATTTTCCGGCTAACCACACAGTCATTTCCGGCACAATCGTCTCCTTCCGGCACAATTTCCAGGTGTCTCCATCTGATTGGATGGTGAAATGGGTGCACAGCGTTTTAAATAAAACGCCAAACTCATTTTTTTTCAAAAAAACGCCCCAGTACTAGTTTTATATAAAAACGCCCCAGCGTTTTAATTTCATGTGGTTTAGCTAAATTACGTATATGATTACGGGTCAGCTGCAATGCGCGGGTCTCAGTACTAGTTTTATATAAATTAACAAAGTTTCGAGTACATTACTTAAGCAAGTAACTCTCTTGTCCTTCAGAAAACTTTTGTTCCCCTGTATCAAAATAAAAATAAAATTAATTAATTTTAAAAAGTGTGCAATCTAAAAAAACAAAATGTCTTCATCAAATATTAATTTGATAAACATGAACTAAAGAAGTAAAGGGACTTGCACACCATCAATAATTCACGAAAATACAAAATCACAAGGGACCCAAATAGAAAAAGAAAGAGAATTTGAAACAATAGTGACAAAGTTTAATTTATTTTTTTTTATATTTAAATATCGGCTAGTATGCCAAATATAAAATGACTTGATGAGCCCATTACATTCATTAGATCTTTCGTATCTTTGTTGTATATAAAATATAAATTATTGATACTAAATTATTGTATCTTTGTTGTATATAAAATATAATCATTGATACTAAATTATTTTTCTAAACTTAACGTACTTTATGCTTATAGGATGACGTGGAGTGCACAGCGGATCAGTGGCGGATCTAGGATTCACGCTAAGCCGTAACGTTTTATAAATAAGTCGTAACGAAATCGAAAAAACATCAAATTTTTCCAAAATTTACACTAAAAACGTCAAATTTTTCCGAACCAAGGCGTAGCGGAGGTTACCCCGGTTAAGGCTAGGTCCGCCCCTGCAGCGGATATAACCATTCTTTTTTATTTGTCTTTGCACCTTTAATACGCTTTTTTTAAATCTTCAAATTCTCTATCTTCTCAGTGTTCTTGATCCTCAAATCCAAACATAGACAAATACAAACTCGTTTCTCCAAAAAAAAAAAAAAAAAACCCCAAACTCGAATCAAAACTCATTTACAAACTTCAGGTATATCTGTTAGATATTTTAGTGTAAGGGGTTGTTTGTTTACCTCTTAATGAAGCTCTTAATGGTTCAGACCTCTTACTGATTCAACACTTAATAGTTCAAACTGTTTGTTTCACGAGCAGATGTCTGAATGGTTCAGACATTTGCTCTGAATGGTTAAGATTTATACAGAGTTTGAATGGTTAAGACATCTAATCTGAATTGATCAGATATTTGCCTCTGAATGGTTAAGCATTATACAGGCTCTTAATGGTTCACACATCTTACTGGTTCAGCACTTAATGGTTCAGACCTCTTACTGGTTCAGAACTTAGGGGCTGTTTGGCAACATCTGAATGGTTAAGTGCTGAACCAGTAAGAGTTCTGAACCATTAAGTGCTGAACCAGTAAGATGTCTGAACCATTAAGAGCCTGTATAATGCTTAACCGTTCAGAGGCAAGTGTCTGACCAATTCATATTAGAGGTCTTAACCATTCAGACTTTGTATAAATCTTAACCATTCAGAGGCAAATGTCTGAACTATTCAGACATCTGCTCATGAAACAAACAGTCTGAACCATTAAGTGCTGAACCAGTAAGAGGTCTGAACCATTAAGTGCTGAACCATTAAGAGCCTCATTAAGAGGTAAACAAACAGCCCCTTAAACTAAAATATATATGTGTGTGTGTGTTAATTGTAGGAATTAGGTTCACCTTTTGTAAAATATAATTACAAAATATATAATAACGAGACTCTCGTTATTCGTAGGAAATATCATAGTACAATACCGGTTGCAATAACTAAACAAAAAGAATATAAATATAATTATATATACCAATCTTGATTCAAGCCGCATCTCTGGTGGGTCCTTCACGCGCACTTGATAGCATCCTAGACTCGAGTATTCATCATCTTGAGTCTTGAAAAATACTTCTTGATTGCAACAAAGAGCACACTAAAACGTTGACGATTTTGGTTGAGGCACGTGTTCAACAGTCAACACGCTTCCCTTAAAACAGATTCCGCGCCTCTGTAGGATCGTTTTCGGACCCGAACGAGTCGATCAGAAGAGTTTATCTCTAAACAAAAGGCAGAAACAGACGTGTAGAGTTCAATTCAGCAAGATTCACACTTAAAACTGTTGTATTATTGATTCTATAACGTTTTACAACCTGACAACACTTCGGCAGCACTTCGTTGCTCTAGCCGGAAAGTTACAAATGGTGAAAGTTTGAAGCCTATTTATAGACTAGGACCCTCCCATTTGAAACTGACACCCTCTAGTTTGAAACTGACATGACCAGTTTCAAACAGTCATGACTAAACCCTCTAGTTTGAAAGTGACAGGCCACCTTCAAACTAAACCCCTTCAAACTAGACATCTTCAAACTTGACATCTTCAAACTATCAGCCATGTTCAAACTTTCAGGCACTCTTCAAACTTTCAGTCCAAAACTCGACATAAGACGAAGACGACAGATGTATGCACTAACAGCCTCTACTAAAGACAACGCGTCTGTCTCCCAGGGTACAACAGCCAAAGCAGTCTGTACTGCCGGAGATGGCTCACGGGCCCAAAGTTACATCCGATGATTGTAGTGTTTGAACTCATGTGGTGGAAAACAAGTAGAGAGTACTCATCTCTCTAGTTGGTCTTCAAGTGTTCATCCTCCTAGTATTCTTCATGTATCAAGCAATACCATATTCTTGTTGTAACAAAAGAAGCACATAGCCTACTATGTCACACCCCCAAAATCCACCTACGGAGTACCACCGCTTGGAGGCGTGACTGACCAGGATCCCGCCACCAATCATGTTGAACAAGCATATAAGTAGTCATAAAATCCAACCAATACAATTGGTGTCCAAATAAAAATAGTTTAAGTTGCAAGCGGAAGCATAACGTTTAAAACCAAAACATAAGTTTAATTGTTTCAAAGTTTAACATGGCACACAGCTGTCCATGTCCCACAACGACTCTCTTCCATGCAAGCTCCAGCTAAGTACCTAATGTCCTGCAAAGCATGTAGTAACGAGTCAACAACAAGTTGAGTGAGTTCACAGTTGGGTGTTCGTTTTAAGTTGTTTCGAAAACAGTTTCCTTTATCTGGCATCCTGCCGTGGGGGTTACCCCATAGTTGAAAACGTGACTTGTTTATTCCCGGTTATTCTGGCAATCCAGCCGTGGGGGCTACCCCGTGTTAGTTATATGGCATTTCGGCCGTGGGGGCTACCCCATGTATACACTACACTCGTTACCATATCGACTGCTGACTGTAGTCATGTTTATGTGCCCTGAAACTGTCAATGTCTATCATCATTGACGTGCCCCAGATCCATTAGTTCACGCCCGTCCTCTGCGGCACGGTGTGAGGTTTGTCAGACCTAAATAGCGCTATATAACTAATGACCCGCTCGCCATTGGCCCGGCGATTATGTCGATATAAAAAGGAGGGACTTCGTGATAGAGTTTTGGTCTAGTACGAGTTATCTGTCCATGAGGACGAGGAATTACATTCCTGAACCAATGCTGTCCTACCCAAGAAGGACGAGGAATCCACGTTCCTTAACCCCATTCCCAACCCAGGGAATCCCATGCTTTGTAGAGGGTGTGAACTCACCTTGGTTTGCTCGGCAGATACACAGAAAGGTCAATCAAGTTGTAAGTGGTCAACTACGTCCTAACATAGATACCATTCATGTCAGGTTCATATCCAAGTAGTGCACGTATGTTCTACACGTATTGTACACAAGTAACAATCATGGCATACATGTCTAGCATGGCAGTTCAACAACAGTTCGTAACAAGTTCCACAGTAACATTCACGTAACAACCAAAGTCCAAGTGTGCGGCCCAAACAGTTGGGCTCGTAATAGCATGCAGGTCCAAAACAGTGCACGACATACACAATTAACAATACACAGAAAGTCCATACATTCGGCCCACTAACTTAGGCCCGTAACTATGCAGGTCCAACAGAACATACATAATTAGGTGGTCTCGAGTCGAGACTCTAGATCTCGAGTCGAGACTGTGCGGTCTCGAGTTATACCTACGAGTTCTCGAGTCGCAAACTGTGGAGGTCTCGAGTCATGCACGTTCTGGTCTCGAGTCGCAACCGGACTCGTAACCGTGGTTTCGAGTCATGCTGTTTTGTGTGAGGGAGCTGTGATCTCGAGTCGAGACTAGAGGTTCTCGACTCGCAACCGCTGATCTCGAGCTGGCTTCTAGATGGTCTCGAGTCGAAACCAGAGGTCTCAACTCCCAGCACCTGCTGATCTGCATAGTGTACTTAACCAATGGAAATCCGATTTCATGCACCCTTATGTACTATCCATATAAACATGTTTTCTTTTCTAACAATTTACTAAAATGGATCAAACAAGTATTTTTCAAATGTTCATGGCATGTTCATATCATAATCAAACACATTCAACACATATTCAAATATTCATATCCTCATTCAACACCTTTTCATCATATGTTCATCCTATATAAACTCTTGCATTTTACGGACAAGAATCATAATACCTAACTAGATATCAAGATCATCTTGCAAACAAACATTTGTTCTGTAACTTCATAAATCGGATGATCATAACAAATCCTCTAACTATCATTATTTTATCACTCAAGCTTATCTTAGCAAGGCATTTATCATGCAACATTCATACTTTTCACAAAAGAGAATATTTGTTCATTTTATGTATTTGGAACCAAGCATATATCAATAGCAAACAAGAACTCATCAAACCAATCAAACACTTTAATCATGCATAAAACTTTAACAAGCAAACACATTATCAAGTATCTTCATCACACATCATCATCAACCGAAATATTACACACTATCATCAACCGAATACAATACATAGCATGAATCACTAACCGGTTAGGTTTTCAAGGGAGATCTTAAGCTTGAACCGTGAGCTCTTGTGTTGCCACCGGTTGAATCCGAAAGGAGAGGAGAGAAGACTTGTGCCTCTAGGGTTTTAGAGAGAGAGAATGTAGGAGAGTATGTGTGAGAGTGAGTGTGGGTTGCCCAAAGAATGGCAAAGTTGGCTAGGAGCATGATATATATACTAGCTCTAAGTTGGTTCACCCTAGTGGGCTTCGGATGGATTAAATGAGGTGCACGGCCCAACCGGCCCAACTGTTTCCTGTTCACTCGAGACCGCATGGTCTCGAGTCGGGTCCTTGTGTCTCGGGTCATATAAATACACACATACATACAAGCACGACACATAAACATAACACATAATCATATAGGATGTTCACTTATATCATTAGACCAACAAGTTAACTAGTCACATAACGTTTCAAGCATGTTACACCAAGATACAACGAAAGGTTCTAAATTTCGAGTTGTCACATCATCCCCAAGTTGAAAGAAATTTCGTCCCGAAATTTGGTAAGCACTCACTGAGGAAGCTAGTTAAGTTGTATGGTTTTCCTGGGGTGTCACATCCACCCCCCGTTGATCTGGAATTTCGTCCCGAAATTCCGTAGCTTCAGCCTCAGTAGTGGTTGTACTGTTTGCGATCAGTTGGGGATACTTTTGTTTCATCCGATCTTCGCGTTCCCAGGTGAACTCTGGGCCGCGACGTGAGTTCCAACGAACTCGAACGAGAGGTATTCTAGTGCTCTTGAGGACCTTAACATCCCGGTCCGTGATTTCAACTGGTTCCTCAACGAATCGTAACTGCTCGTCGATAGTGAGTTCCTTCAGAGGAACTATGTGGGTCTCATCTGACAGACACTTCTTCAGATTCGACACGTGGAAAACGCTGTGAACTGCACCGAGTTCCGCTGGTAAGTTCAGTCTGTAGGCCACCCTGCCTATTTTCTCGATGATTTCAAAAGGTCCGACATATCGTGGGTTAAGTTTGCCTCGTTTACCAAAACGAACCACTCCCTTCCAGGGTGAAACCTTGAGTAGTACCCGCTCCCCAACCTGGAGCTCTAGTGGTTTCCTGCCCTTATCGGCGTAGACTTTCTGACGGTCACGAGCTGCCGCCATGCGTTGTCGTATTTGAGCAATTCGTTCGGTTGTGTCTACCACATGTTCTGGACCAGTGATCTGACTGTCCCCCACCTCTGCCCAGCAAAGAGGTGACCGGCATTTACGCCCGTACAATGCCTCAAACGGAGCAGCTTTAATGCTGGTGTGGTAGCTGTTATTGTACGAGAATTCCACAAGTGGCAGATGCTTTTCCCAGCTGTTGCCAACGTCAATTACACATGCACGAAGCATGTCTTCTAAGGTTTAAATAGTGCGCTCGGACTGCCCGTCCGTCTGAGGGTGATACGCTGTGCTCATGTCTAATCGTGAGCCAAAGGATTTGTGCATTGCTTGCCACAGTTCTGAAGTAAAACGTGCATCCCGATCCGAGATAATAGAGGTGGGCACCCCGTGCCTCGAAACAACTTCCTTGAGGTATACTTCTGCTAGAGTGGAGAATTTATCCGTCTCCTTGATAGCCAGGAAGTGCACAGACTTTGTGAGTCGATCCATGATCACCCAAATAGTATCATTTCCGCGCTGAGATCTAGGCAGGCCATTAACGAAATCCATGGAAATTTTCTCCCATTTCCATTGCGGTATCTCTGGTTGTTGGAGTAGGCCTGAGGGTTTCTGGTATTCTGTCTTGACTCTCGCATAAGTCAAACACTTGCTGACGTAGGTCGCTATGTGGGCCTTCATGCTAGGCCACCAATACGTAGTTTTGATATCGTGGTACATCTTATCCGAACCAGGATGTACCGAGTAGCGAGACTTGTGTGCTTCATCCATCACAAGCTCTCGTAAGTTGCCATAGAGTGGGACCCAAATGCGTCCCGTGACGTAGTAAGCACCGTCTTCTTTCTGTTCTAAGCGTTGCCTTGAGCCACGTAGGGCTTTAGCCCTGACGTTTTCTGGTTTCAATGCTTCTACCTGAGCATCTCGTATCTGAGAAGGAAGACTAGAATGTATAGTGAGTTGTAAAGCTCGCACGCGCTTAGGCACGGTGTCCTTTCGACTGAGGGCGTCGGCCACAACATTGGCCTTGCCCGGGTGATACCTGATCGAGCACTCGTAGTCATTCAGTAGTTCGACCCATCGTCGCTGTCGCATATTCAGTTCTTTCTGTTTGAAGATGTGCTCGAGGCTCCTGTGGTCGGTGTGGATGGCACACTTGGTACCGTACAGGTAATGTTGCCATATCTTAAGTGCAAAAACAACAGCCCCCAGCTCTAAATCATGCGTAGTGTAGTTCCTTTCATGAACTTTAAGCTGGCGTGAGGCGTAGGCTATAACTTTATCTCGTTGCATCAATACACAACCAAGACCCTGAATTGATGCGTCGTAGTAGACCACGAAGTCGTCTGTGCCCTCTGGCAATGAAAGGATAGGTGCACTGCAAAGTCTATCCTTTAAATGCTGAAATGCTACTTCCTGTGTGTTTCCCCATCGATAAACAACGCCTTTCTGCGTTAGTGAGGTGAGAGGCTGTGCAATCTTGGAAAAATCCTTAATGAACCTCCTGTAATAACCTGCCAAACCCAAGAATTGGCGAATTTCCTTTGGTGTACGAGGTGCAGGCTAGTTCTTAATCGAGTCCACCTTGGATGGATCAACGTGGATCCCATCCTTGTTTACCACATAGCCTAGGAAATGGAATTCACGAAGCCAGAAGTCGCATTTCGAGAACTTTGCGTAAAGTTGTTCCGTTCGAAGGAGTTCCAAAACAAGTCGTAGATGCTGCTCATGCTCCTCCTGACTCTTAGAATAGATCAGGATGTCGTCGATGAAGACTATAACGAACTTGTCCAGGTAAGGTTTGCACACTCGATTCATCAAGTCCATGAAGATCGCAGGTGCGTTTGTCAGCCCAAAAGGCATGACCAAAAACTCATAGTGCCCGTAGCGAGTTCTAAAGGCTGTTTTAGAGACATCCTCTTCTCGGACTCTCAACTGGTGATATCCTGATCTCAAATCAATCTTTGAATAGTAGCTTGACCCCTGCAGCTGGTCGAACAAGTCGTCGATGCGTGGTAGAGGATAACGATTCTTCACCGTCACTTTGTTGAGTTCCCGGTAGTCGATGCACATTCTGAAGGTACCGTCTTTCTTCTTCACAAATAGCACTGGAGCTCCCCAGGGCGATGAGCTAGGGTGAATAAAACCCTTATCCAAGAGTTCTTGTAGTTGCGTAGAGAGTTCTTCCAACTCTGATGGAGCTAATCGATAAGGTGCACGAGCTATAGGCGCAGCTCCAGGAGCTAGTTCAATCTGAAACTCGACTTGGCGATGAGGCGGAAGACCAGGTAATTCCTCAGGAAATACCTCAGGATAGTCGCGTACAATTGGAAAATCTTCTAGCTTCTTCTCTTTCTCCGAGGTGTCAGTAACGAGAGCCAAAATGGCGATGTGGCCCTCTCTCAAATATTTATGGGCCTTAAGGAGAGAGATGACGTTCTCAACAGCACTCCTCCTATCGCCACGAATCATGAGAGGTTCACCACTGGAACTAGGAATACGAACAATCTTCTCGTTGCAAAGAATCTCTGCTCGGTGTTGGGATAACCAATCCATCCCAATGACAACGTCGAAGCTACCCAAGACGATAGGGATGAGGTCGATAGAGAAGGTCTGGTTTGCAAGAATAAGTTTACAACCCTTGACTACGTGTGTGGCCTCTAAGCTCTTACCATTTGCTAGCTCTACAGTGTGTTTGTTGTTCAAAGGTGTTGGAATACGCTTAAGCATTCGACTAACTTCTAGTGACATGTAGCTAGTATCGGCACCCGAATCAAATAAAACTGTAACATAAAAGCCGTCAAGAAGGAACTTACCCGCCACAACATTGGGGTCGTTCCATGCTTCACCTTGGCCAATCACGAACGCCCGCCCCTAGCTCCATTGTTGTTGTTGTTCCCATTGTTACCATTCCCCTGATTGTTGTTATTGTTGTTGTTGTTCTGGTTCCTGTTTAGTTGGGGACAATCTCTCTTGAAGCGGCCTTCAGCTCCACACTGAAAGCACCCTTTGTTATCACCTTGCTGCTACTGCTGGCGCTGGTTCTGTTGAGCTTGTTGACGATTCTGATTGGCGGGGTATAAGCTCCTGCAATCCTTTGCAGCGTGACCTGGCTTGTTGCACCGATGACAGTTACCCCTGGTGCATGGCCCGCTATGGTGCAGGCTGCAGCGATTGCATTTGGGGTGATTTCCTTTGTACCCACCATGACTTTGACCACCAGGTGATGGCTGACTAGGGCTCTTGTAGTCATCAGTCTTTCTCTGCTGAGACTGGGACTGGAAAGAAGTCGAACCCTTACTTGAAGCTCCATCCCATTTTCGTTTGTTGTCGTTAAGAGCACCTGAAGTAGTTGCAGCACCTATGCGCTTTGGTAACCTGTTCTGCTCCACCGCTTGGTCAGTAAGACGGTGAGCCAACTGAACAACCTGCTGGATAGTAGCGAGGTTTGCTGAAGTCACATGGCTTTGGATCTCTGGCACCAAGCCCTTGAGAAAGAGTTCAATTCGCTTAATTGGAGGGTCCACCATAGTAGGACACAGTAAGGCAAGCTCATTCGATCTCTTAGTGTACGCCTCAATTTCTGACCCCGTCATCTTGAGGTTGAAGAACTCGACTTCCAGCTTATGAATGTCATCCCGACTGCAGTATTCTTCCTTGATCATTTCCTTAAAAGTTTCCCATGGGGTGGCGTTGGCAGCAACCAACCCCAGCATTTGAACCTGAGCGTTCCACCATGTGAGGGCTAAACCCTCGAGAGTACCGGTAGCATACTTCACCCAGCGCGCCTCAGGGCATTCACACATTTCGAAAACTGATTCGAGCTTCTCAAACCAGTGGAGGAGACCTACGGCTCCTTCAGTGCCGCTAAATGTAGTTGGTCGGCAGTCCATGAAAGTTTTAAAAGTACACACGGGTGGCTGAACATGTTGACCTATCGAGGGTGAAAGAAAAGACAGAGTTTAACACAAAGGTTGGTTCACGAGAGTAGGATCTAAAGATCCTAGAATGAGTTTGGACTGCAGGATATACCTCCTGCGTGTGCAGCTGCAAGTGCCGCAGCAACTCGTTCGTTAATCAGAGCCGTCAACTGGGCTTGTGTCATGTTAATGCGTCCAGACATGATCTTCATATTAAGAGGAACGTGAGTGAGAGGGGTTCGCGAAAATGCGATGACAGAAGTGAGTAAGTACACACGTGTTCAAGCAACAGTAGTTATACTAACCAAGCATACCATGAGCAATGTACTATGTAACTAACAAGTAGGCAATATACACATAGATCATATCACCTAGAATGTCGAGCCTTGCATGTGGAGTGAAGCGTCGTTGTGGATCGTAGAGCACTGTACAGGTTATAGTCTGATTTTAATAAAACTTTTTCCCTTATTAAAACCAAGTTCACTATAACCAATGGCTCTGATACCAATCTGTCACACCCCCAAAATCCACCTGCGGAGTACCGACGCTTGGAGGCGTGACTGACCAGGATCCCGCCACCAATCATGTTGAACAAGCATATAAGTAGTCATAAAATCCAACCAATACAATTGGTGTCCAAATAAAAATAGTTTAAGTTGCAAGCGGAAGCATAACGTTTAAAACCAAAACATAAGTTTAATTGTTTCAAAGTTTAACATGGCACACAGCTGTCCATGTCCCACAACGACTCTCTTCCATGCAAGCTCCAGCTAAGTACCTAATGTCCTGCAAAGCATGTAGTAACGAGTCAACAACAAGTTGAGTGAGTTCACAGTTGGGTGTTCGTTTTAAGTTGTTTCGAAAACAGTTTCCTTTATCTGGCATCCTGCCGTGGGGGTTACCCCATAGTTGAAAACGTGACTTGTTTATTCCCGGTTATTCTGGCAATCCAGCCGTGGGGGCTACCCCGTGTTAGTTATATGGCATTTCGGCCGTGGGGGCTACCCCATGTATACACTACACTCGTTACCATATCGACTGCTGACTGTAGTCATGTTTATGTGCCCTGAAACTGTCAATGTCTATCATCATTGACGTGCCCCAGATCCATTAGTTCACGCCCGTCCTCTGCGGCACGGTGTGAGGTTTGTCAGACCTAAATAGCGCTATATAACTAATGACCCGCTCGCCATTGGCCCGGCGATTATGTCGATATAAAAAGGAGGGACTTCGTGATAGAGTTTTGGTCTAGTACGAGTTATCTGTCCATGAGGACGAGGAATTACATTCCTGAACCAATGCTGTCCTACCCAAGAAGGACGAGGAATCCACGTTCCTTAACCCCATTCCCAACCCAGGGAATCCCATGCTTTGTAGAGGGTGTGAACTCACCTTGGTTTGCTCGGCAGATACACAGAAAGGTCAATCAAGTTGTAAGTGGTCAACTACGTCCTAACATAGATACCATTCATGTCAGGTTCATATCCAAGTAGTGCACGTATGTTCTACACGTATTGTACACAAGTAACAATCATGGCATACATGTCTAGCATGGCAGTTCAACAACAGTTCGTAACAAGTTCCACAGTAACATTCACGTAACAACCAAAGTCCAAGTGTGCGGCCCAAACAGTTGGGCTCGTAATAGCATGCAGGTACAAAACAGTGCACGACATACACAATTAACAATACACAGAAAGTCCATACATTCGGCCCACTAACTTAGGCCCGTAACTATGCAGGTCCAACAGAACATACATAATTAGGTGGTCTCGAGTCGAGACTCTAGATCTCGAGTCGAGACTGTGCGGTCTCGAGTTATACCTACGAGTTCTCGAGTCGCAAACTGTGGAGGTCTCGATTCATGCACGTTCTGGTCTCGAGTCGCAACCGGACTCGTAACCGTGGTTTCGAGTCATGTTGTTTTGTGTAAGGGATCTGTGATCTTGAGTCGAGACTAGAGGTTCTCGACTAGCAACCGCTGATCTCGAGCTGGCTTCTAGATGGTCTCGAGTCGAAACCAGAGGTCTCAACTCCCAGCACCTACTGATCTGCATAGTGTACTTAACCAATGGAAATCCGATTTCATGCACCCTTATGTACTATCCATATAAACATGTTTTCTTGTCTAACAATTTACTAAAATGGATCAAACAAGTATTTTTCAAATGTTCATGGCATGTTCATATCATATTCAAACACATTCAACACATATTCAAATATTCATATCCTCATTCAACACCTTTTCATCATATGTTCATCCTATATAAACTCTTGCATTTTACGGACAAGAATCATAATACCTAACTATAGGGGTGTTTAAGATCGGATAATCCGGTTTTCGGATATCCGAAAATCGGATATCCGAAATTTCGGATATTGAAATACTGACATCCGAACCCGAATCCGAAATTTCGGATATCCGATTTTCGGATATCCAAAATTTCGGATTCGGGTTCGGATATCCGAATATCCAATTTTTTATTTAATTTTTATTTTTTTATTATTTTTTAATATTTGGAACCAGATTTTTCGGATAGTTTCGGATATTTTTCGGATACTTCGGATATTTCGGATATTTTTTCGGATATTTCGGATATTTTTCGGATACTTCGGATATTTTTCGGATAGTTCGGATAGTTCGGATATTTTCGGATATTCGGATATCCGAAAAAAATAAAAATTAAATTTTCGGATATTTCGGATAATCCGATTATCCGAAAATTCTCAAAATCACTATCCGAATCCGAATTTTCGGATTATCCGATTTTCGGATTTCCGAAAATTCGGATATTTCGGATACGGGTTTTCGGATATTTCGGATTCGGTTTCGGATTCGGATTTTTTTGAACACCCCTACCTAACTAGATATCAAGATCATCTTGCAAACAAACATTTGTTCCGTAACTTCATAAATCGGATGATCATAACAAATCCTCTAACTATCATTCTTTTATCACTCAAGCTTATCTTAGCAAGGCATTTATCATACAACATTCATACTTTTCACAAAAGAGAATATTTGTTCATTTTATGTATTTGGAACCAAGCATATATCAATAGCAAACAAGAACTCATCAAACCGATCAAACACTTTAATCATGCATAAAACTTTAACAAGCAAACACATTATCAAGTATCTTCATCACACATCATCATCAACCGAAATATTACACACTATCATCAACCGAATACAATACATAGCATGAATCACTAACCGATTAGGTTTTCAAGGGAGATCTTAAGCTTGAACCGTGAGCTCTTGTGTTGCCACCGGTTGAATCCGAAAGGAGAGGAGAGAAGACTTGTGCCTCTATGGTTTTAGAGAGAGAGAATGTAGGAGAGTATGTGTGAGAGTGAGTGTGGGTTGCCCAAAGAATTGCAAAGTTGGCTAGGAGCACGATATATATACTAGCTCTAAGTTGGTTCACCCTAGTGGGCTTCGGATGGATTAAATGAGGTGCACGACCCAACCGGCCCAACTGTTTCCTGTTCACTCAAGACCGCATGGTCTCGAGTCGGGTCCTTGTGTCTCGGGTCATATAAATACACACATACATACAAGCACGACACATAAACATAACACATAATCACATAGGATGTTCACTTATATCATTAGACCAACAAGTTAACTAGTCACATAACGTTTCAAGCATGTTACACCAAGATACAACGAAAGGTTCTAAATTTCGAGTTGTCACATACTATTTGTACAAGACTAAAGGATTAGTGAAAGGTTTCACTTAATTAGTCACTTAATTAGAGACTTAAAAACTCTAATAAAACTAATTAAATGTCATTAAGAACCTCTAATCAAGAGTTTCTCTTTTATTTGCCACGTGAAGATTCTAATTAATATTTATAATTTCATTAAATTATAAATATATTAAATATCCATTCACCAAATTTCCAACAATCCCCCACATGAATGGAGATCGTTCAAAACACTTAAAATTTCCAATGTAACCTCGACAGTTGAGTTTTGCATACGATAGGTAGGTGTTACCCTTTGAACCTTCGCTCATGAAATGCACTTAGCCCACTAGCTCTGAGTAGATCTCGATGTCTTTGAACTCGTCTGCCGTTTGTGTAGACAACAATACACTTCACACAAGACTCTCCCTAGCCGGGTCATCTCCTCATAGTCGTGTCCAATAATGGTCATGGAACACTTTCCTGGTTCTGCGAGAGCTCTAGGAATTGTGCCCCCAATTCCATTCGAAGCGACCCCACTTCTCTCTAACATAGGTGATTCTCCTTATATCATTAAAAGCATTGCGGTTATCGTGATTTATCCAAATCATTTACCACATATTATGCTTAGACTCACTCTTTGTCACTGAATATCATAGTAATAGACTGGGACGTATTTAAACACCCTTTTATACTTTGGGGGTATGTATAACCATATATACTAGCTTATGCATATCATTTATGCCCCTACAGTGACCACCTTTAGGCATATGACTTAGTTATCCTATTGAACTTAGATCTTGGGATCTCCAGTCAACTAAGTTAGGTGTCCTTCACATACCCTTTTCCATGGGCTTCAGTCTCATTCCACAACTTGATCTCTAATAAACCCTCAGGTAGTTGGATCCATAACACTAACAAATAACTTTACGTATTTGAGATCAATTGTCATGATGTGTTCTTAACTCGTAAGTTAATTTTGCCTATTGTCAACTTCTAAGACTATAACCTTAGTGGCCATCTGAATCTGGTTATAATATATGTCTTTGTAAGATATGCTTGTCATTTAAGGCAAACACATCTCCATTATGCACTGCGACCTTTGTGTCCTCCACATAGTCGTCTGTTTGCAATGTTAGATTGGATTACAATATCCTTATTGCCAAACTTTTATGATACAAATGCAAGACACCCCCACATTTAAGTGTTATATGGTATAATCCAGATGGGGTAATGAAAAACATTTCTACATACCCTTATAGGGTTGTTTCTAAATGGATCATCCCCCGCATTTCTTGCCATTTGATCAACATTTCCGTAACTTCACTTATGATGACATTTATACACATATGATTGAACAAGATCAACCTCATTGTGTGAATTCAACTCATATTGCATTCCGAGTTGACCAAAGTAACACATGCCATTGTCATAAGTTTGTCTCCAATTTACAATAATTCTAATTTAACATCTAGAATAAGCTTAGACAATGAGTTCTCCTCATTAGCTTTTCGAACAAACTCTTAAAAAGTTACATGTCTTTTCCTTTTAATGAATGAAAATTTTCCCTCAACTTTGTCTATACACAAATTCTTTTTGTGTTCATACACATTTGAATGTTTAGAGTTAATTAGTCTCCGTCAAGACCCATAATTAACCAAGTACTAGTCTAGCATGCTTTAGACTACAATACTTTAGCATGTGAACAAAAGATGCATCATTCTGATTCTTCACAGCCCTAAGGATATCATAATATCACTTTGCAACATTCATCCCTTGTTAAGACAAAATAATGAGAGTTATTCATAATCCTAAAACATCAATATTTAGGAAGGTCTCACAAATTATTGTATATAGCACATAGCTAAATCTCATCATTCATTTAAGGAACATAACTTGATTACCTTTTATCTCCAACAATCTACCATTGACTCATAAGTACTTAAACATAAGTCTTAATCCAAGTCACTTGGTGAACACATTCATCACCAACAAGATGAATGTTTCTTGTCTACAATCACTATTATGTGTGAGTTAGAGTCAACTAGATCGACACTCAACAACATGGCATTCATAATTTTGCCATAAGTGATTTGCACACATCTATTGTTATTCATTAGGAGATATGTATATTTAGGATGCTCTCCCAAATGAAGGTAAAATCTCCATATAGATCTAACAATAATCAAGTGGTAGACGCATCTACTTATAGATCTCGCAAGATTTATTAAAGGTATACACTAACATATAGTACTTTTACTTTCATATGTTAGAATTCACACTCTAATGAAGTATGCGACATGAATGTCGTTAGTGTATTTCATCTCAATACATTCACTACGTTCTTTCATTACTCATTCATGATGTGGTTATACATTTGATATTTCGTCTTTGACTTTTAGTCAATGTAACAACTCTCAAGTTGTTTATGTCCAAGTATTTTCATGTACTATCCGTTTAAAACCATATTCTTTTAAACAATGTATAACCGACGTTATAATTATTTTCCACAAAAATAATTTATACGTCACAACCATTAGTGATTTATTTCTTTGTAAAAAATTGCATGTGTTATCCGAAGATATTTAACACAAAACAATAAAATACATTGGAAACTAAATCATAAGTGCCAATCACTTTTGAAATTTAAATGGAAGCATAGAAAATATGTAGACATCAAATAGCAAAGTGATTTTATCTTCAACACTTTATAATCTGACCGAAATCTTCTCAACAATATCGTCCCATGGCATGTCTTGAGGTACTCCCTCAATAAGACTCCATGCACAAGTTTCCCATTTCATCTTGAAACTTTAAACTTGGACAATTATGCTCAAAACAACACCAAGTTGTTACAAATACTACATTTAAGTAGTAAACTTGAACAATTAAATTTGTTCACAACAACACCAAGTTGTTTTTCACCAAATAACATCCATCAGACTGTTACTATGTTCACCATATGCTACTTCTAGTAAGAGTAGCGAACCATTTGAATTATCAATTTTATGCAAAACTTTGTTTTAAAAATAATTCAAAACAGTTTCTTAGTTTTGCAATATACAATATTAATAATATCAATTAGGGTTATGAAAACATAGATCAAACCCAAAATATCAAATGGTTTTGTATTGTTTAGTCTTACTACACATGTACTAAACATTTTCTAACACGCATGTTAGAAAAAAAATGTTATAGCAAGCACATTATAGAATCGAAAATTTACGTAAAACGTTTTCCAAAGATATAGTTTATAAAATAAACCATTTCTCATCATTTTTAATGCACTTATAGGCAATTACATGTTTGCATAAAACATTTCTGTTCATTCTGAGCAATCTCTAACCACGTATTCGTGATACACATTTTCTAACACACGTGTCAGCAAATTTAAGTCATTTTATATAAAACATGACAAATCACAAATTAAAGTTGGTGATAAAATCACACACAACCACACCATCACTTTATGGTGATTTAATTATTGTATTCTTACTCTTGTATTTTTTTTTTCAATCACATCAAGTTAGGCACCTAGCCTACTTTTAATACAAGAGACATAGGGTGGAGATAAGTCTCACTTAATTAAAGATTTTATTAGAGACATAAACTCTGATAAAAACTAATAAATTGTAACATCTGAAAATATGAAACTTTATATTAGGATTATAAAGTATAAATAAACAAGAATTTACTAACTAGGAATTTTAACCTAGTTAGCTAATAGTCTAGAAATAACTTATAATAGGGTTAAAAATAGCCAAACTATATGTTAAACAAAAGTGGAGGGGCCAATGATGATAAAAGTGAAACTTATGTTACAACTTTTAATAAAAAACAAAAAAACCAAACACCCCATTTGGGGGTCTGGTCGATCAAGAACAAGCAGGGGGCGACACCCCCACTCTCAAACTCTAACATCCACAAAATCAATCAATTGAAGGCTAAATTCTGTCCCAAATCAAAATCCAAACATAGATTACTGATCCTCATCACAAGGGGATTACAAGGTATGTAAAATTTTGAGAAATCTTTCAACTTGAAATTCTCATGAATTTGGAGAATCTGAAATTAGATGTTGCATGTGTGTTATTTGGATTGAATAGGAATGATGTAGTGTCTAGGAGAAAAACCTAGACAAAAACATGTGAAAATATGCCTAAATTCTGGAAATTTCATGAATACATTGAAGGTCATTCATGGGTTTTGTGTGAAGTTGATAAACACTAGGGTTTTGAGCAATTTCCTAGGGTAATGTGGTCCTTAGGAAAAGATTTCTGAAATCTGAATGTTAAACCTTATAAATGAAAGCTTGATTGATAAAATTTGGGCTAAATGATAAGTTAGGGATTGGTTATGTAATCATGTAAAATCTGCCCTTGAAATGTTTGTTGAAACGCCTCAAAGAAGGCTTAAAACTGAAATGTTTAAGTTAAAAACGCATAATTATGATGTATGGAAAAATGTGCGTTATATATGTGAATCAAAGAGTTCTAAACATAACATGATTGAACTCTATAGGAAAGGAAGCTGGGGCATCAAGCGGGCAGACCGGTGTGGACGCACGTTTGAAGGGCTTGCTTTAAAGGTATGTAACTTGACCTGTTACATTCGATGAATTGTTGTTAAACTATGCGTTGTTGATAAGAAAATTGTGTTTGCTGTAGCGATCATGTACGTTACTTAAAATTCGTAGGTTAAGAATTGGTTTGTAGTCGTTTGGTAGTCATCAAAATGGAGGATTTTCCGTAGATGGACCAAACGGGTCGAATAATGATACTTTGTAGTATTAATATTGTAAGTAGAAAGAGGTGGCGGAAATGGTCATAAGAGCACGAAGCCATAGGTTTGGTAATGAAGTGCCAGTGATAATAAGCCCCAGAAGTTGGGTAATAAGCGCCTTAGGTTTACTAGTTAAATGGTAGTAAAATGGCTAAGTTAGAATGGGTCGAATAATTGCATATGGACATATAGTCTTTCGGTTCGTAAACAAATTTTTCGGTATGAAATTGTAATAGGCATGTCGGTAATGAATTTACAGACGCATAGGAAAAAGAATCACCTAAAACGGACTTACGAGTCAAAAGTTATGGTCATTTTAAGTTGGAACTTGATTAAACTTTGAGCTGGGAATCTGCAGCATCAAACAAATAAACAATCTGTGAAAAACAGGGCCTGGCGTGACGCGAGGGGCCTTGGCGTCATGCGGCGCCCCCTTGATCCGAGAAAATTTTATTTCTTGATTGTTTGACTCTTGGAACTTGTTTGTATCCATTTTAATCTTATCAAAACTAACTTTTGATGTGGTTTTGATCTTAGGTGATGTTGGAAACTAACCGGAAGATGATCGAGCAAGTTTTTGAAGAACCGAACACTATTTACAAGCTTCCGCAATGTTTTAATCTTAAATAGACTTTGTTTATGGGTTGTAAACAATTTGTAAAAAACTTTTGAATGTTCCAACTTAATCGTTAGTTGACTAAGGTTTATGCTACTTATGAACTTGACTTATGAAACTTATGTTAATTTGGTATCTTTTGTATAAAAATGGCAAAAATTATTATTAAATTCAAGTAAAATTAGACGGGTGTTACAAGTTGGTAATCAGAGCTTAAGGTTGTCAACGAAGTGTTCGGTTCAAGCTTGATCGATCGTCCTGTAAGAATTAACTTGTTATGTTAATAAATTATGTCTTATGTAAGAATGAGAAACGAATTGATGTGCATGGGAAGAGCAACGGTTAAAGCAAGTTAAGAACTTGGCTAAACCGAAACAAATGAAGCAATGTTATGAATGAAATGTTTAACGTTTAAATGTAAACATTTCAGTTTCAAGATGTTTGATGGAAATGATGATAATTCGGTCCAAACAAGTACCGAACAAATGAAAGAAATAATTGCCGAAGAAGTAGGGAAGGCAATTGAAGGTAGTCTATCCGGGTTCATAGACAAGATTCAAAGTACGGTGTTGTCGCTTGTAGAAGAGCGAGTCAAAAGGTTGGAAGATAATGTCAACCTTATAAAAGAAAAGTCGGGAGAACGCAAGGGGTGTTCGTACAAGGAATTCATGGCATGTAAACCGCCAATCTATAACGGGGAGGTTGACCCGATAATTTGCCAAAGATGGATAAGTGATGTCGAAGGAGTGTTTGAACGAACTCACTGTGACGTAGGTGACTTTGTTGCTTACGGAACAGGTCAATTGAGAAACCAAGCCAAGGATTGGTGGGATAATAAAAAGAAGGAAATGGGAGCCGAAGCGGCGAGGGTTATGACTTGGGACGAGTTTAAGGTACCATTCCTTAAACACCATAGTCCCAAAGCGGTTATTAACAGGATTAAGGAAGAATTCATCCAGCTAAGACAAAAGGGTTAAACAATTGATAAGATCACGGGCATCTTCATGGATAAGCTGAAATTTTGTGGCGAGTTAGTCACCACTGAAGAACAGAAGATATACTACTATTACAACATGCTGAGTGCTGAATACCGGGAGTTTATGACTCCCTCAAATTTGAAACTCTCACAAAAATCATCAACATCGCTTGGGAACGGGAAATTGAGTTAAAGAAACAACTTGAAAGGGGCGAGCGGAGGGCACAAGATGTGAATCCAAGCCCTACAAAGAAAGCTAGAACTGCTAAATCGGGAAAGAAAGTGGAGGCTAAAGGCGGGTCGCCGAGTTGCATGGTATGTGGAAAGGGGCACAAAGGTGTGTGCCGCTTCAAAGACAAGCCGTGTCCGGTATGCGGGAAGACGGGGCACACTGCATCGCTATGTCCCGGAAAAGTTTCTGTTTGTTACAAATGATACCAACCCGGTCACAAAAAGTCTGAATGCCCCGAGTTGGTTGGAAAGAGAGACACAAAAGAGTCTCCAGCAGAAGCCCCCAAAGCGAAGGCTAGGTCCTTCCAACTTACTGCGGCTGAAGCAAAAACATAACCCGATGTGGTCTCAGGTATATTCACAATTAACTCAATTCCAGCACGTGTATTGTTTGATACGGGTGCGAATAAATCCTTCATTTCGCATGGATTTATTCGACATCCTTCATTTGTATTGACGAAATTATCTGTGCCCTTAGAAGTTGAAATAGGGGACAACAAAATTTTTATAGTTTGCGATGTTTGTCGAGGCTGCAAATTAAGCATCGACGATGAGGAATACTTGATAGACCTAATCCCAATGTCAATGGGGGAATTTCAAGTAGTCATTGGGATGGATTGGCTATCTCAGCACCGTGCAAAGGTCGTGTGTTTTCGTAAAGAGATAAAACTAACATCTCCGAGCGGGAAGCACGTCACTATCTTTGGCGAAAAAGGAGGTAACCCCATAGTATGCTCAATGTTGAAAGCCCACAAGCTTATGAAGCGAGGATGCAAGGCATTCATGATATACGTAAATGAGCCCGAGAAAGAATCATGGAAGATTGAAGATGTACCGGTAGTACGAGACTATGAAGATGTGCTTCTGGAGGATTTACCGGGGATACCGCCTGAACGAGAAGTAGAGTTCGGGATCAAATTGATTCTGGGCGTAAAACCCGTAGCTAAAGCACCGTACCGACTCGCGCCATCGGAATTACAAGAGTTGATGTCCCAAATTCAAGACCTGCTTGACAAGGGATTTATAAGGCCGAGCGTATCTCCTTGGGGCGCACCGGTACTGTTCGTGAAAAAGAAAGACGGAAGCATGCGGATGTGTATAGATTATCGGGAGTTAAACAAACTCACGGTAAAGAACCGATACCCGCTTCCAAGGATAGATGATTTATTCGACCAATTACAAGGTGCGAACTGGTTTTCAAAAATTGACCTTAGATCGGGGTATCACCAATTAAAGGTCAAGGAGGAAGATGTGCATAAGACGGCTTTCCGTATGCGATATGGACATTACGAATTCCTCGTGATGTCATTTAGGCTAACAAATGCACCCGCGGCTTTCATGGACCTCATGAATCGGGTTTGCAAGCCAATGCTGGATAAGTCGGTTATCATGTTTATCGATGATATTTTGGTGTATTCGAAAAGCGAAGCTGAATACGCATACCACTTACAAGAAGTGTTAGAGACACTTAGACGAGAAAGGCTGTATGCGAAATTCTCTAAGTGTGCCTTTTGGTTACGAGAGGTACAATTTCTTGGCCACATCATAAGTGCCGACGGAGTATTGGTGGATCCGTCAAAGATCGAGGCCATGTCAAAATGGAATCCCCCGAAGAACCCTTCGGAAATTAGAAGCTTTTTGGGGCTTGCGGGATACTATAGGAGATTCATTCAAGATTTCTCCAAGATTGCGTCACCGCTAACAAAACTAACCCGAAAGAAAGAAAAGTTTATTTGGGGTGTAGAACAAGAAAGAGCGTTTCAAACGCTAAAAGAGAAGTTAACTCAAGCTCCGGTACTGACATTGCCGGACGGAGTCGAAGACATGGTGGTTTATTCGGATGCTTCACTATCGGGGCTCGGATGCGTTTTGATGCAACGAGGCAAAGTTATAGCTTATGCCTCGAGACAATTGAAGATACATGAGAAGAAATATCCCACGCACGATCTTGAGTTGGTTGCGGTGGTATTTGCCTTAAAAATATGGAGGCACTACTTATATGGGGTAAAGTGCACCATATTCACCGATCACAAGAGCTTGAAATACTTCTTCGATCAGAAGGAGTTAAATATGCGACAAAGGCGATGGCTAGAAACGGTGAAAGATTTCGACTGTGAAATACACTATCACCCCGAAAGGGCAAACGTGGTGGCAGATGCCCTAAGCAGAAAGACAGATTATGTTCCGATACGAGTACAGTCATTGCAACTCATTGTGACCTCGGGCTTACTTGAACGAATCCGAGAGGCACAAGATGAAGCAGTAAAGACGGAAAACTGGATAAAGGAAAGGATTGTTGGCCAAGTTAAGGATCTCGAAGTTAACTCAATAGAATTTGGGTTCCTAACACATGTGGAGTTAAAAAGCTTCTACTTGATGAAGCTCATAAGTCCCGTTATTCCATCCATCCGGGAGCAACCAAAATGTATAATGACTTGAAGCAAAACTATTGGTGGCCCAGAATGAAAAGATATGTGGTGAAGTACGTGGAAAAATGCTTGACATGTTTACAAGTCAAGGCGGAACACCAAAAACCATACGGTAAACTTCAACCGTTGGAAATTCCGGTTTGGAAATGGGAACATATTACAATAGACCTATTAACCAAACTACCAAAGACAAACCGCGGTTTCGATGCCATATAGGTAGTGGTGGATAGATTGACGAAAAGTGCTCACTTCATTCCGATTCGTGAGACTTATACGTCAGAAAAGATGTCGGAAGTTTATACTAATGAGATAATAGCACGTCATGAAGTACCGGTATCCATCGTGTCTGATAGGGATACCCGGTTCACTTCAAATTTCTGGCGAGATTTCCAAGAGCAAATGGGAACCAAATTGTTCATTAGCACTGCGTACCATCCTCAAACAGATGGATAAAGTGAAAGAACAATACAAACATTGGAGGACATGCTACGGGCTTGTATAATCGACTTTGGAGGAAGTTGGGATGTTTACCTACCGTTAGTCGAGTTTTCGTATAATAACAGCTACCATGCTAGTATTAAGATGGCACCGTGCGAAATGCTCTATGGTAGGAAGTGCCGAACCCCGGTATGTTGGGGTGAAGTGGGTCCACGTGAACTTGCCCACCAAGATATAGTACGAGCCACAAATGAAAAGATTGATGTGGTACGGGCACACTTGAAAGCGGCTCAAGATAGACAAAAGGCGTATGCTGACAAAAGGAACAGGCTAATCGAATTCCAGGTTGGTGACAAAGTTATGCTCAAAGTATCTCCATGGAAGGGGGTTGTCAGGTTTAGAAAAAGGGAAAATTAAGCCCAAGGTTTATCTGGCCGTTTGCGATTGTTGAACGAGTAGAAAAGGTAGCTTACCGTCTTGGACTACCCAAGGAGTTGAGTGGGATTCATAGCACCTTCCACGTATCACATCTCCGAAAATGTTTAGCAGATGAAACTGCTCGTGTCCACTATGATGATATCGAAGTGGATAATAGCCTGAATTATGTGGTGAGACCGGTGGAGATTTTAGATCGAAAGGTCAAGCACTTACGAAATAAACAAATTGACCAAGTGAAGATCAAGTGGGAGCATAGAAAGGGCTCGAACACTAAATGGGAGTCCGAGGAGAAGATGCTACGCCTCTACCCTACTTTATTTGGTACGTAATTCAGTTTCGGGAAAGAAACCCTTTTAAGGGGGGTGGACTTGTAACATCCCGAAAATATGAAACTTTATATTAGGATTATAAAGTATAAATAAACAAGAATTTACTAACTAGGAATTTTAACCTAGTTAGCTAATAGTCTAGAAATAACTTATAATAAGGTTAAAAATAGCCAAACTATATGTTAAACAAAAATGGAGGGGCCAATGATGATAAAAGTGAAACTTATGTTACAACTTTTAATAAAAAACAAAAAAACCAAACACCCCATTTGGGGGTCTGGTCGATCAAGAACAAGCAGGGGGCGACACCCCCACTCTCAAACTCTAACATCCACAAAATCAATCAATTGAAGGCTAAATTATGTCCCAAAGCAAAATCCAAACATAGATTACTGATCCTCATCACAAGGGGATTACAAGGTATGTAAAATTTTGAGAAATCTCTCAACTTGAAATTCTTATGAATTTGGAGAATCTGAAATTAGATGTTGCATGTGTGTTATTTGGATTGAATAGGAATGATGTAGTGTCTAGGAGAAAAACCTAGACAAAAACATGTGAAAATATGCCTAAATTCTGGAAATTTCATGAATACATTGAAGGTCATTCATGGGTTTTGTGTGAAGTTGATGAACACTAGGGGTTTGAGCAATTTCCTAGGGTAATGTGGTCCTTAGGAAAAGATTTCTGAAATCTGAATGTTAAACCTTATAAATGAAAGCTTGATTGATAAAATTTGGGCTAAATGATAAGTTAGGGATTGGTTATGTAATCATGTAAAATCTGCCCTTGAAATGTTTGTTGAAATGCCTCAAGAAGGCTTGAAACTGAAATGTTTAAGTTAAAAACGCATAACTATGATGTATGGCAAAATGTGCGTTATATATGTGAAATAAAGAGTTCTAAACATAAAGTGATTGAACTCTATAGGAAAGGAAGCCGGGGCATCAAGCGGGCAGACCGGTGTGGACGCACGTTTGAAGGGCTTGCTTTAAAGGTATGTAACTTGACTCGTTACATTCGATGAATTGTTGTTAAACTATGCGTTGTTGATAAAAAAAATTTGTTTGTTGTAGCGATCATGTACGTTACTTAAAATTCGTAGGTTAAGAATTGGTTTGTAGTCGTTTGGTAGTCATCAAAAGGGAGGATTTTCCGTAGATGGACCAAACGGGTCGAATAATGATACTTTGTAGTATTAATATTGTAAGTAGAAAGAGGTGACGGAAATGGTCACAAGAGCACGAAGCCATAGGTTTGGTAATGAAGTGCCAGTGATAATAAGCCCCGGAAGTTGGGTAATAAGCGCCTTAGGTTTACTAGTTAAATGGTAGTAAAATGGCTAAGTTAGAATGGGTCGAATAATTTCATATGGTCATATAGTCTTTCGGTCCGTAAACAAATTTTTCGGTATGAAATTGTAATAGGCATGTCGGTAATGAATTTACATACGCATAGGAAAAAGAATCACCTAAAACGGACTTACGAGTCAAAAGTTATGGCCATTTGAAGTTGGAACTTGATTAAACTTTGAGCTGGGAATCTGCAGCATCAAACAAATAAACAATCTGTGAAAAACAGGGCCTGGCATGACGCGAGGGGCCTTGGCGTCACGCGGCGCCCCCTTGATCCGAGAAAATTTTATTTCTTGATTGTTTGTGTAACGCCCCAAAATCCAAATGTTATATATTTGATATATGTCCTTAGGCGTTATATTATGAAATAAATAACTAGAATGTTTAACCGAGTTAAAACTATCAAAAGAGGAAAGTAGTGCCAAATATGTGTTAGAAGTAAACTCGAGGGGTAAAAGTGGATAAGATGAAAGTTGATTTACTAATAAAAGAAATCAACACACACATCGTGTGTGTTCGAGAAGGAGCCAGGAGCTCCATGAGAGCTCCACAAACCCTAATCATGAAGATCATCGAATCGAAAGGCAAGATGAAGCTTAAATCCATAACCGAGCATGGATTAATGATCACCAACACGAGGGGATCATAAGGTATGTCTTAAATCTAAGATTGGTGATCATGGGTGAAGTGGGTTATGTTCAAATCCGTGAGTTAATATGAAATTAATCATGTACAAGGGTTAGAATCATCGTATAGAACACGGGGTGTGTATGGTTTGTGTTAATTTGATGATTAGAGGTGAAACCCGTTAGTTAGGGTAAAGATAATGACTAGAATCACCACCTATGTCAAAGTTTTGTTTAAAGATTGATGTATTATGTGGGTATGATGAATTCTTGTTAGATGAATTAGGGGAAATATGATGATGATATGTTCGATGTTTAATTGTGAATGATACATGATGATTAAGAGTAGGTTTTGATGGGTTATGTATGAATTTAGAAGATGTATGTATGAATTAGTTGTACGTTATGCTTAAAAGGTGGTACGCACATCAAGTGTGTGATAAAATGTATTTAGTGTCGTCCGTATAGTCGATTATGATGTTACTAGTATATGATGATAAATGGATAGTTAAATATGGTTAATAGTTGACTTTCAAAAGTCAACTAAGTATAATAAACATGATTTGACTCGTTGTCGTAAAGGTAGGATTATAGGATGTCGTATGATACATGTTATAGCAATCCGCGTTAAATGTAATGACATGATGAGTTACATGAAGTTAAACGTATATGGATATGATTAAATGAGTTATGTTTGTTAGAAATGACTAATGAAAGTTAAGTGTGAAATATGCGGTTGATATGATTGTTAACATGTACAAATGAGTGTGCTAATAAGAGCGTGATTTCGATGAAATGAAAGTATAGGAATCACGTCGAGACGGGCTCAAGCATGAGGTGTTAACGGGTCAAGAAGACGAGAGGGATCGGATACGAGCACGGACGCATAAGGTAAGTGATTTCCGTAATCACTTCTTAGTTCGATTAAGTAGTATGGTATTTTTAATTAATGAAACTTGATGTTGAAAGTTAAATATGTGTTGAAGTCCTTCGTTGTAAATGATGGGATTAAAGTTGACTAAAACGCCCTTGGTTGGTATATTGGGCGAACGATCTTAAAAGTAGTTAGGAAATAAGTTATTAGATTAGTGTAATGTTTTAGATAAGTATGGAATTGGGAAGTATGGTCTTTGTAAGTCATATACCTTAAAATGCGTAAATACCCTTAACGGGTCAAAATAAGCATATGAACGATAATGGATTAAGAGGATGCAAGACATCCAAGAATTTAGCCTTTTATGATAGACGTACCTAATATTATTAGGTTCATAAGAAGTTATGGTCAAACAAACAAGTTATGTTAATAAATGCATGAACGGGTCGAAATTTGGAAAGAGGGTAATAAACCAAAGGGTTAAAAGTCTGAAATTTTATTATGTCGGATGTTGGATTTTAACTCCACTAGATGGAGAATTAAATTACGGACGTGTAGGAAAAAGAATCGGGTAAAACGGATAAAAAACGAGGGAGTTATGCTCGTTTCCGTAAAATCCGAACGTGTTGGGAATATGCAGCAACCAGCTGCAAACTTTCTGGTCAAACAGGGGCGTCGCGCCACGCGACGGGGGGTCGCGCGAAGCGACGGGTTGTTTTTCTCCGAAAGTTGTTTTCGTGTCTCGTTTTGTCCCGGGAACTCGTTTAAATGCGTTTTAAGTTGCGTACGACTAATTAAATTTACGTTTTTATGAATTGGAGGGTATGCACATGTGTAGATAGGTATGTAGGTATGTTTATAAGTTTGTGAACAAGTGCGTGGATATATATGATGGTATGTATGAGAGTAGGCATGTATGGGTTTAGTATGGTGCAAGTAGGGATGTATGTATGTATATGTGTATAATGTCTTGAGCATACGTAATGGTGTTGGTATGAGTATATGTAGATACGTATATAATGATGTAGATGTATTTAAATGTAGGTATGCATGTAGGTTGGCAAGTATGTGCGTGAGTATGTATGCAAATAGGTACGTGTGCATGTGTGTACATATGTATGTATGGAGATAATATGTATGAAGTTTAGGTATATTTGTAAGTCATTCAGTATGATTAAGTTTGTACGTTGTTAATTGTGTGCCTGGAGTTTTAGGGGTAATGCAGGTACAGCATCGAAGACTCATAAGAGGCGAGGTACTCAGAAGGAACGTTTAATGTAAAGGAATAATGGAACGGAAATACTCCAAGGCTAAGTATTGTTTATATTGATAACATATTAATGTCTTGTATGTATTTGGTGAGTGCAGGTGGTTCGAGTCAGATTATCATATTGAAGAGGAGCGATCAAAGATCGAGTCATAAGATAAATTGTACGGGAGTGTTGAGTACGTAACTGAGTGAAGCTAGGTTAAGTTTCTTATTGTAAATGAGTATAATAAACGTATTTATTGTAAAAGAATTAACCTTAGAAATGATTTTAAGTGCGTCAAAGTGTTTGTAACGAAAGAAATTTTTATGGTACGATTTTCCGCTGTGATTTTAGTCAAATACGAATTAGGACCTTACAAGTTGGTATCAGAGCCCTGGTTTGAGAGAATCAAGTACGAGAAAGTAAGTACTTGAACTCAAACTTGTGTGCTCTTGAGATAAGAAACCCCGTACAATCTAAGACTCGATCAAGATCCAAAGGTAAAAGTTAATGTAAGTATGTACTTATGTATACGTATAAAGAAACTGATGGTTTTGTATGTGCAAGGTAAGCATAAGTGTTGGAAGAGGATGATCTGTGAATGTAGTCTAGGATAAGTACTAAGGCAGGCAAAGAGGTAATAAGACAAATTTGAATCCAGGTACGTAAATTCGATATTGGGTATATGTAATAGTAAAACTCCTTAAGGGAAGGAAAATTCTAAATGAAGGATGATGATAGTATAGTAATGAAGTACTGAAAGTGATACACGCGCCGAAACCTAAGTCTACGGACATAAGGCGACAATTACATGAAGGCACGAAACTACTATGTGGATTGTGTACCTGGCCAGTACACGAGAAACGTATGACTTTCGTGATATCATGATAATTGTTACAGGTATGTCCGGTAGAGTTGGGTAGCAGGCGGGCGTGTGGGTAAAATGGGAAGTAAGACTCTCGGGAAATTGAGAGTACTATGTAAAAATGAAAAACATGCCTGATAAGAATGAAGAATGTTGAATCTGTAATAAATTACGGATCGACAAGATATGAATAATATGTTTGAATCCGGGAGACGGATTCAGGGAATGAAAGGTATGAATGTAAGTTTGAATCCGTGAGACGGATTCAAGGATGAAAGGCATGGATGATATGTTTGAATCCGTACGACGGATTCAAGGATGAAAGGCATGGATGATATGTTTGAATCCGCGAGAAGGATTCAAAACACAGAAGTAATGAAAGGCATGAAAGTAATGTTTGAATCTGCAAGGCGGATTCAAAATGAAGAAATGTTTGAATCCGTAAGGCGGATTCAGTAAATGAAAAAGCATGAATGATGCGTCTGAATCCGTGAGGCGGATTTCAAAAATATGAAAAGAAGAAATTAATCCGCATAAGAAGATGTCGACAGTTTGACCATGATTGAGTCAAACGGGTCATAGAAATAAGTATAAAGGAAAAAAAATGATAGTATAATAGATGAAGTTTGGTATAAGTTACGTGTTAGATGTGTTAGTGATTGACTCTTAGAAGTCAGAATGATGACGGGCTGTGACCCGGACAATAACTTGAATATGAGCGGGAATGGTAAGTTTGGTAAGAAATAAGGAAACAATGTAATAAGGTCTTTTCAAGTAAGCATGAGTAGAAGGAAGTACGAGCGTGTACTTCAGTTGTTGAAATGATTAATAGAATGAAAGGATTGCATGTAAGAAATGGAATGTGTGGTATGTTATAGTCAGGACGTAGGAAATTGTAGAAGGATTATAAGTGGGTAATCCCCTAGTATAATGAATGTTTAAATGAAATATGCTAACCGCAAAGTTTGTTGATGATAATGTTAGAATTATTGATGTGACGAAACCAATCGTATTGGTGAAAGGATATGCACAAGCAGAAGCTCATTACACGGATGAATGAAACCAGGTCTGTTACGGCTAGTACTCGAGGAGGAGATGAGCGATCTGGGTTGCGGGTCGTTGGTTTGGGAAATGAAAAGAGGTTAGTAAAATGTTTAACTCATGTTGGAGAGATATGAACAAGTACGACACATTTATATATGTAAATTAAGTAATGTATGAAGTGAAAGCAATAGTAATGTGAGATGAATGAAATAATTTAAAGGTAACATAAAGGTATGCAATGTATAAGTAACTGTAGAAAACGTAGAATAAGGTTAACGATAGAGTTAAGTACGTAGGTGTGACTATGAAATAGTAGTTTTGTTATGGTAACAAAACAAAACAAAAGTTAAATGCTATACAAAGCATGTAGAGAATGTAAAAAAAAATTTAGAGATGAGATGGAGATATTAGATCCGTTAAGAGTAGATCATATTAAAGGTTGAAGGAGTATGTGTATTGACCCGTTATTGACAGGTCAAGGAAATGAAAATGATATGTGAAAGTATGATAAGGAAGGTATGGAATTGTAGGAAGAAGTCAATTATATGAAGAATTTATGAATCAAAAATGGATAGTTACCTATTATTATGATTGATCTATCGAAGTTAGCTATAGATGAGTATGTACAAATTTCAAAGTCGGATCGTATAGTTGATGAAAATGATACGAATAATGAAATAAACATAAAGGAATGTTGGTAATGGGAAGTTGCAAATGTTTCAAGCAAACAAAATGACGAATGAACCGCTAGCTACAAAGTGTGTTAGTAGCAAGCATTATTTAGTGAAAGAAACATTAATAAGAACTCTGCGACGGGTTCTTGAAAATGGAGGATAGTCATTGTGATAAATAAGAACTCTGCGACGGGTCATGTCGAGGGGACGTAGAGGAGGAATAATTAGTGTTAAATCAAGGTAAGAAAGGTTTCGGGGACGAAACCTCATTTAAGGTGGGTAGACTTGTAACGCCCCAAAATCCAAATGTTATATATTTGATATATGTCCTTAGGCGTTATATTATGAAATAAATAACTAGAATGTTTAACCGAGTTAAAACTATCAAAAGAGGAAAGTAGTGCCAAATATGTGTTAGAAGTAAACTCGAGGGGTAAAAGTGGATAAGATGAAAGTTGATTTACTAATAAAAGAAATCAACACACTCATAAACACATACATCGTGTGTGTTCGAGAAGGAGCCAGGAGCTCCATGAGAGCTCCACAAACCCTAATCATGAAGATCATCGAATCGAAAGGCAAGATGAAGCTTAAATCCATAACCGAGCATGGATTAATGATCACCAACACGAGGGGATCATAAGGTATGTCTTAAATCTAAGATTGGTGATCATGGGTGAAGTGGGTTATGTTCAAATCCGTGAGTTAATATGAAATTAATCATGTACAAGGGTTAGAATCATCGTATAGAACACGGGGTATGTATGGTTTGTGTTAATTTGATGATTAGAGGTGAAACCCGTTAGTTAGGGTAAAGATAATGACTAGAATCACCACCTATGTCAAAGTTTTGTTTAAAGATTGATGTATTATGTGGGTATGATGAATTCTTGTTAGATGAATTAGGGGAAATATGATGATGATATGTTCGATGTTTAATTGTGAATGATACATGATGATTAAGAGTAGGTTTTGATGGGTTATGTATGAATTTAGAAGATGTATGTATGAATTAGTTGTACGTTATGCTTAAAAGGTGGTACGCACATCAAGTGTGTGATAAAATGTATTTAGTGTCGTCCGTATAGTCGATTATGATGTTACTGTTGGTGCAGTTGTCTGTCGACTACATCTTAGTTCGAGTCTTAGGCTAGGGCTGATTGTAGAGTGATTGGAAATCAAGAAACACATAAGTATAGTTAGGTCCGCTTTTATGTCACTTATGAGGTCCGCTTATACGGACATAGGAGGTCAGCTTTTATGTCAAGTCAGCTTTTATGTCTGGTCCGCTTTTACGGACATGTCCATAAAAGCGAACCAGATAGTCTATATATAGGGGACCATATGAGCGGATCTGAGTGTGTATTTTTGAAGGTGTAACGGCGAAGCCCTGCCAATTTGTCTCCGGATCTTGTAAATTGTTAGCAGATTAATAAACGAGACGTTAAGTAGTGAAATCAAGCTTTACGAAGACCGAATCAATGAATTCCGCCTCTGATTCTGTCTAAGCACTCTTCTGATTGACTCGTCAGGTCGTCAAACGTTCCTACAAGTGGTATCAGAGCTCAGGAGGAAGAGTTCTTACCGTTTAGCTCGATTTTCGCTCAAAAATTCTGATTTCTACACCTTCTTTTTCTGTTTCAGACACTTCCAACGGTCAAAATTTGCTGAAAATTTCAAGGATTGTGCGCAATAGTACATAGACAAACCCTTGAAAGTTTTGGACTGAAATATGGACTAAAAATCGGTTAAAAACTGTGGTTCGCTTTTACGGTTATCGCGAGTTTCAGATCTGGAATAAGTTTCTGGTTCGCTTTTTAGTACATCTTATTGATCTGGTCCGCACGAACGATCATATTCTGAACCGCTCGAACGAACAAGTCTGGTCCACTCGAACGAACAAGTCTGGTCCACTCGAACGAACAAGTCTGGTCCGCTCGAACGAACAAGTCTGGTCCGCTCGAACGAACAAATCTGGTCCACTTGAACGAACAAGTCTGGTCCGCTCGAACGAACAAATCTGGTCCACTTGAACGAACAAGTCTGGTCCGCTTTTGTGACAAGTCTGGTCCGCTTTTACGGACAAATTCTGGTCCGCTTATTTGAACATCAGCAGGTCAGCTTATTCGGACATTGATTAAGTCAGCTTATTCGGACGTTGAGTAGGTTAGCTTATTCGGACACTGATTATATTTACTCATTTGATCGTCACTACAGATTTGTCGAGTGTTTTCGAACGATGATAGAAATAATTTTTGATGAACAAGAAAATAATACACTTGAAAACCTAAATAATTGGTATATGAGAACTGTGGATACCAATTATAGGAATGTGAGTACAGACATTTGGGTTAAAAGTTTTGAACTTTTCATATGTCAAAAGGATGAAACATTAAATGAGATGGAAGCACGATTTAAAGTTCTAACAGACAATTTGTGGAGAACGGGTATTAAAATGTCAACTGATGAACATATATTGAAATTGACAACTGCATTACCTGCTAAATGGGATGAATTCATGGTTGAGCTAAAAGGAAAAGATTTTTTCCAAGAGCTTAATCCACATCAGTTCTTTAATGAGGTTCTTGCAGAGTGTCGTAAGGAAGAAAAGAAAAGAAAGGAGTTTTTGAATGAGATAGGAAAGAATTTACAAGATTTAGAATTGGATGTGATTACAGAAATCGATAAAAGAGTTCGAATATGTCTTGCAACAAAGAGGAATCTGAAATATGATATTAAAAGGAAATGTTATATTGATGAAAGTATGAATCCTTTTAATTTTGTTAAACTTTTTGGTGCAGGAACATACAAGATGGAAAAAGATCAAGATTCAAAGATTGAAGAATCAGTGAAGAATGAATCTTCGAATTCTGCATCAGTGTGTTTTACATGTGACAGCTTAAAGACGGAAAATGACAAACTCATGAAAGATGCGGAAAGTTTGACTTTGGAAGTTAAAGAGCTGAATGATAAGAAGCAAGCTGATGATAAACAGATTCTTGTTTTGAATGAAACTTGTGTAAAGCTGAACTCTGAAAATGACAAACTGTTAAGTAACTTGAACAGTTTGACATTGGAAAATCAGAAATTGAAAGAAAAAATTAAAAGTTTTGGAAATGAAAAAGTAAAAATTGAAAAAGATTTTCAAAGTCAAATAAAAATTTTAGAAGATGAGAGAGATTTATTTGGTAAAAACAATTTTGAAAAACAAATTGAAATCAATTCTTATCTTGAAAAGATTATTCGACTTGAAAAGGAAGCAGAATGTGCTCAAAAGAAAATCAAAGAGTTAGAAGGTAAAATCAAGGAATGGGAACAAAAGTTGAAGGTGTTTGTGAATACTTCAACTATTCCTTGTCCAAAACCTTTAAATTCAGTTCCAATAAGTGACAATGTCACAAATTTTGACAAAGTCAAAGTCAAAATTGAAGATTGTGATGAAATATCTGATGATGAAAAAGAAAAGAAAAATATTTTTAGATTTACAAGAAAATTTTAAAAATACTGTTTTGCAATCTACTGAAACAGGTGAATGTTCTAAACGAAAACCTGTTAAGAAGAGTGTAGAACAGAAACAAAAAGATAAAAATTTGAAAAATCCTAAAAATGAAAATAAAAGCTCATCAGATAAGTCATCCAATCATTTTGAAAAATCACAAAAATCTAAAAATGAAAACTTACAAAATGTTGGTAATAGGTGGTGCAGGTTTGACCACAGTGCTTCAAAGCCAAAACCAGTTTTCAAGAAGAGTGATGATTACCACAAAGCCAGACAATGCTATGATTTAAGTGTTTGGTGTGATAGTGGTGAATGGTACGATAACAGAGTGTGCTACACCTGTGGTGTGAGAGGACACATTGCTGTTAACTGCCAGAATTGGAATTATGAAACAAGAAGATGCTATAACTGTCAAATCAGAGGTCATATTGCCAGAGATTGCCCAAGGAGATCAAATGAAAGATTGAGGGTTAATTCTCAAAGAATAGCAAAGAAGCCAGTCAACGTCAAGCCCCATGAACAGAAGGTTCTAAAACCTAAAGTTCAAGATCAGACAATTCAAGAAAAGAAAGTTAAACTTTCACAGGGGCAGAAAGATAGACTGCGAAAGAAAAGGAAGAAGGCGAGAGAGTATCTGGAGAAAATTTTGTCTTCGGGTTCACCGGACAGATTGAATAAAAGTTCTGATGAATGAACTCACTCGACTGCAAAGCCAAGCAAGACGAATTCTTCAGATGCAAATCTGAGGACTAAAGAAGAAAAGAAGAAGAAGAAAATGGTTGGCAATGAATCTGATGCGTCCAAGTCAGACAAGCCACCATCAGGCAATGAATCTGACAAGTCAAAGTCAGACAAGCCATGTTCAGGAAATGATTCTGGTTTGTCAAAACCAGAAGAGCCATCTGTTGAGGTAAAAACTGTCAAACCCAAGGCTGGTCAGGCTTGGGTGAATCTTTTCAAATAGAAAAACCTGACTTGCCGGAGCTTCCAGGTTGGTAAGCGTGAAGCAGGTATCGGCATTTTTCTTGAGAAATTCACAGGATGGTAACTGTGATATTTCGATTTACAAGTGGTAAATCAGGGACATTAAGTTGTACTTGATTTTCTACTAGTGTTTGTTGTTGACAAGGGTCTTAATTGTTAAATTTTTCAAAATGGTTAAAGGAGAACAAAGTGATGTAATAATCCCCTAACCAACAAGTGGTTTGTTAGTTCAACAAAACTAATTTTCCGGAAAAACCATTTGATTAAAACAAACTTAAGTGTTTTGAAATCATAATGGGAAAATAGTTTGTTGTCAGGGGGAGTTCTGATTGTTAAGCCGAGTGAATGGCGAATTGAAGTGATTTGATATCAGTTTGTCACGTTTCTTATACAGTTTATTTTTCAAATTTTCCCAGAAAATCAAAATTGAAACATATTTTGATTTTAGGGGGAGTAAAAATTTTAAAAAAATTAGAAAATTTGAAAATGTCAAAAACATTGAAAAATTTAAAAATGAGTTTTGTTGAGACAAGAGGAAATGATAGTAAATCAGTGGACTATCACAGCATGCTAAAGAAATGAAATGTCAAATGTGATAAACGATCTCACAAAAGATGTGACGATAGGCTCAGCTAGACTAGTAGATTTGCAATAACGATACAAACTTAAATCAAAAAGCCTAGTTCTAGTGGGAAACATGGTCGAAAGCATAGTACTTAGTTTTGTCCTTCTTGATTGTGTGCCTACTCGGTAATCGCTGATTGTCGAAAGACATAAAACTGGTTAAGTTTGTGAACTTTCACAACTTTGCTAAAAAGTCGCTGTGATTGTGCATTTTATTTTGCAAAGATTTAAACTTGTCTTATTTCTTTATTTTGTTTAAGCATCGGACATCCTCTGCGTATACGTGAGTATCGACCTGGATGTTGTTGCCTAAACGTTCTGCTTTATTTTCTTTGGTGTTTCGTTTAAGCTTTGGATCACCTCTGCGTATACGGGAGTATCGACCTGGTGGTTAAAGCCTAAACAACTTCAACTTATTTTTATTTTCTTATTTTGTTTAAACATTGGACTTTCTCTGCGTATACGGAAGTATCGACCTGATTGTTAATGTTTAAACATTCTGCTTTGTTTTCGCACAAATCACAGTTGATAAAGTTTAAAGGCATTACTTGAGTTAGTGTATTGCATGATGAGGGGATATGCTGAGATCGTGGGGTCCATAAGAATTTAGTGCTATCTAAATATACCTTAACGTATAAGTAAGCATTTCGAAAGTTTTTAGATTGAGTTTAAGTGGAGAACAATATCATCAATCAACGTGAATCGTTTAGAGCTTAAAACAATTAAGAGCTTAACGGTGCTTGTGATTTGTCTAAAAACTGATCTGATCCTCTTACGCAAACTCACAAAAATATGTTTGTACATATTTTATTTCTGCATTTAAATTTCTGTTATTGCGTTTGTGTTTCATAGTTTGAAAAATCCAAAAAGATTTTCGACAACTGATGTTGAAAAGCTGATATTCAAAATCTCAAAGGCTAAACAAGATGAACAGTTGGGTTGGTTAAATGGTTTGAAATGTTTAAGATGATTCATTAAGTTGAATCAGAATTTGATATGTTTCAAATGTTTAAAAAAACAATTTTAAATGAAAATGATTCTTAAATGTTTAGTTGATTCATTAGATTGAATCACAACATTGTTTTGTTTGTAATAGAGTGTTTGAGATGTGTAGGTTTCTGATCCTGTTGCTACGGAAAGCCAGGAGATGCATCAGAACCTGAGGAGAGCTTAAACTTTAAAAACCAGGATTTGATTTCAATGGTGATAACAAATTCCAGACGGCGATCCCAGCTTGATGATAGGGGGAGTCTGATGAGAGTTAGAGCCAGAGAAAGATCCGGGTATATGATTCCAGGAAGAGTTCCTGAAGAAGACCGATCGAGATTGAAGAGTTGTAATGTTGAAGACTCTCACTAAAGATTCCGTCAACATTCAAGGGGGAGTCTGTTGGTGCAGTTGTCTGTCGACTACATCTTAGTTCGAGTCTTAGGCTAGGGCTGATTGTAGAGTGATTGGATATCAAGAAACACATAAGTATAGTTAGGTCCGCTTTTATGTCACTTATGAGGTCCGCTTATACGGACATAGGAGGTCAGCTTTTATGTCAAGTCAGCTTTTATGTCTGGTCCGCTTTTACGGACATGTCCATAAAAGCGAACCAGATAGTCTATATATAGGGGACCATATGAGCGGATCTGAGTGTGTATTTTTGAAGGTGTAACGGCGAAGCCCTGCCAATTTGTCTCCGGATCTTGTAAATTGTTAGCAGATTAATAAACGAGACGTTAAGTAGTGAAATCAAGCTTTACGAAGACCTCTGTTGGTGCAGTTGTCTGTCGACTACATCTTAGTTCGAGTCTTAGGCTAGGGCTGATTGTAGAGTGATTGGAAATCAAGAAACACATAAGTATAGTTAGGTCCGCTTTTATGTCACTTATGAGGTCCGCTTATACGGACATAGGAGGTCAGCTTTTATGTCAAGTCAGCTTTTATGTCTGGTCCGCTTTTACGGACATGTCCATAAAAGCGAACCAGATAGTCTATATATAAGGGACCATATGAGCGGATCTGAGTGTGTATTTTTGAAAGTGTAACGGCGAAGCCCTGCCAATTTGTCTCCGGATCTTGTAAATTGTTAGCAGATTAATAAACGAGACGTTAAGTAGTGAAATCAAGCTTTACGAAGACCGAATCAATGAATTCCGCCTATGATTCTGTCTAAGCACTCTTCTGATTGACTCGTCAGGTCGTCAAACGTTCCTACAGTTACTAGTATATGATGATAAATGAATAGTTAAATATGGTTAATAGTTGACTTTCAAAAGTCAACTAAGTATAATAAACATGATTTGACTCGTTGTCGTAAAGGTAGGATTATAGGATGTCGTATGATACATGTTATAGCAATCCGCGTTAAATGTAATGACATGATGAGTTACATGAAGTTAAACGTATATGGATATGATTAAATGAGTTATGTTTATTAGAAATGACTAATGAAAGTTAAGTGTGAAATATGCGGTTGATATGATTGTTAACATGTACAAATGAGTGTGCTAATAAGAGCGTGATTTCGATGAAATGAAAGTATAGGAATCACGTCGAGACGGGCTCAAGCATGAGGTGTTAACGGGTCAAGAAGACGAGAGGGATCGGATACGAGCACGGACGCATAAGGTAAGTGATTTCCGTAATCACTTCTTAGTTCGATTAAGTAGTATGGTATTTTTAATTAATGAAACTTGATGTTGAAAGTTAAATATGTGTTGAAGTCCTTCGTTGTAAATGATGGGATTAAAGTTGACTAAAACGCCCTTGGTTGGTATATTGGGCGAACGATCTTAAAAGTAGTTAGGAAATAAGTTATTAGATTAGTGTAATGTTTTAGATAAGTATGGAATTGGGAAGTATGGTCTTTGTAAGTCATAGACCTTAAAATGCGTAAATACCCTTAACGGGTCAAAATAAGCATATGAACGATAATGGATTAAGAGGATGCAAGACATCCAAGAATTTATCCTTTTATGGTAGACGTACCTAATATTATTAGGTTCATAAGAAGTTATGGTCAAACAAACAAGTTATGTTGATAAATGCATGAACGGGTCGAAATTTGGAAAGAGGGTAATAAACCGAAGGGTTAAAAGTCTGAAATTTTATTATGTCGGATGTTGGATTTTAACTCCACTAGATGGAGAATTAAATTACGGACGTGTAGGAAAAAGAATCGGGTAAAACGGATAAAAAACGAGGGAGTTATGCTCGTTTCCGTAAAATCCGAACGTGCTAGGAATATGCAGCAACCAGCTGTAAACTTTCTGCTCAAACAGGGGCGTCGCGCGACGCGACGGGGGGTCGCGCGACGTGACGGGTTGTTTTTCGCCGAAAGTTGTTTTTGTGTCTCGTTTTGTCCCGGGAACTCGTTTAAACGCGTTTTAAGTTGCGTACGACTAATTAAATTTACGTTTTTATGAATTGGAGGGTATGCACATGTGTAGATAGGTATGTAGGTATGTTTATAAGTTTGTGAACAAGTGCGTGGATATATATGATGGTATGTATGAGAGTAGGCATGTATGGGTTTAGTATGGTGCAAGTAGGGATGTATGTATGTATATGTGTATAATGTCTTGAGCATACGTAATGGTGTTGGTATGAGTATATGTAGATACGTATATAATGATGTAGATGTATTTAAATGTAGGTATGCATGTAGGTTGGCAAGTATGTGCGTGAGTATGTATGCAAATAGGTACGTGTGCATGTGTGTACATATGTATGTATGGAGATAATATGTATGAAGTTTAGGTATATTTGTAAGTCATTCAGTATAATTAAGTTTGTACGTTGTTAATTGTGTACCTGGAGTTTTAGGGGTAATGCAGGTACAACATCGAAGACTCATAAGAGGCGAGGTACTCAGAAGGAACGTTTAATGTAAAGGAATAATGGAACGGAAATACTCCAAGGCTAAGTATTGTTTATATTGATAACATATTAATGTCTTGTATGTATTTGGTGAGTGCAGGTGGTTCGAGTCAGATTATCATATTGAAGAGGAGCGATCAAAGATCGAGTCATAAGATAAATTGTACGGGAGTGTTGAGTACGTAACTTAGTGAAGCTAGGTTAAGTTTCTTATTGTAAATGAGTATAATAAACGTATTTATTGTAAAAGAATTAACCTTAGAAATGATTTTAAGTGCGTCAAAGTGTTTGTAACGAAAGAAATTTTTATGGTACGATTTTCCGCTGCGATTTTAGTCAAATACAAATTAGGACCTTACAAGTTGGTATCAGAGCCCTGGTTTGAGAGAATCAAGTACGAGAAAGTAAGTACTTGAACTCAAACTTGTGTGCTCTTGAGATAAGAAACCCCGTACAATCTAAGACTCGATCAAGATCCAAAGGTAAAAGTTAATGTAAGTATGTACTTATGTATACGTATAAAGAAACTGATGGTTTTGTATGTGCAAGGTAAGCATAAGTGTTGGAAGAGGATGATCTGTGAATGCAGTCTAGGATAAGTACTAAGGCAGGCAAAGAGGTAATAAGACAATTTTGAATCCAGGTACGTAAATTCGATATTGGGTATATGTAATAGTAAAACTCCTTAAGGGAAGGAAAATTCTAAATGAAGGATGATGATAGTATAGTAATGAAGTACTGAAAGTGATACACGCGTCGAAACCTAAGTCTACGGACATAAGGCGACAATTACATGAAGGCACCAAGTTGTTTTTCACCAAATAACATCCACCAGACTGTTACTATGTTCACCGTATGCTACTTCTAGTAAGAGTAGCGAACCATTTGAATTATCAATTTTATGCAAAACTTTGTTTTAAAAATAATTCAAAACAGTTTCTTAGTTTTGCAATATACAATATTAATAATATCAATTAGGGTTATGAAAACATAGATCAAACCCAAAATATCAAATGGTTTTATATTGTTTAGTCTTACTACACATGTACTAAACATTTTCTAACACGCATGTTAGAAAAAAAAATGTTATAGGAAGCACATTATAGAATCGAACGTTTACGTAAAACGTTTTCCAAAGATATAGTTTATAAAATAAACCATTTCTCGTCATTTTTAATGCACTTATAGGCAATTACATGTTTACATAAAACATTTATGTTCATTCTGAGCAATCTCTAACCACGTATTCGTGATACACATTTTCTAACACACGTGTCAGCAAATTTAAGTCATTTTATATAAAACATGACAAATCACAAATTAAAGTTGGTGATAAAATCACACACAACCACACCATCACTTTATGGTGATTTAATTATTGTATTCTTACTCTTGTATTTTTTTTTCAATCTCATCAAGTTAGGCACCTAGCCTACTTTTAATACAAGAGACATAGGGTGGAGATAAGTCTCACTTAATTAAAGATTTTATTAGAGACATAAACTCTGATAAAAACTAATAAATTGTAACATCCGAAAATATGAAACTTTATATTAGGATTATAAAATATAAATAAACAAGAATTTACTAACTAGGAATTTTAACCTAGTTAGCTAATAGTCTAGAAATAACTTATAATAGGGTTAAAAATATCCAAACTATATGTTAAACAAAAGTGGAGGGGCCAATGATGATAAAAGTGAAACTTATGTTACAACTTTTAATAAAAAACAAAAAAACCAAACACCCCATTTGGGGGTCTGGTCGATCAAGAACAAGTAGGGGGCGACACCCCCACTCTCAAACTCTAACATCCACAAAATCAATCAATTGAAGGCTAAATTCTGTCCCAAATCAAAATCCAAACATAGATTACTGATCCTCATCACAAGGGGATTACAAGGTATGTAAAATTTTGAGAAATCTCTCAACTTGAAATTCTCATGAATTTGGAGAATCTGAAATTAGATGTTGCATGTGTGTTATTTGGATTGAATAGGAATGATGTAGTGTCTAGGAGAAAAACCTAGACAAAAACATGTGAAAATATGCCTAAATTCTGGAAATTTCATGAATACATTGAAGGTCATTCATGGGTTTTATGTGAAGTTGATGAACACTAGGGTTTTGAGCAATTTCCTAGGGTAATGTGGTCCTTAGGAAAAGATTTCTGAAATCTGAATGTTAAACCTTATAAATGAAAGCTTGATTGATAAAATTTGGGCTAAATGATAAGTTAGGGATTGGTTATGTAATCAGGTAAAATCTGCCCTTGAAATGTTTGTTGAAATGCCTCAAAGAAGGCTTGAAACTGAAATGTTTAAGTTAAAAACGCATAATTATGATGTATGGTAAAATGTGCGTTATATATGTGAAACAAAGAGTTCTAAACATAAAGTGATTGAACTCTATAAGAAAGGAAGCCGGGGCATCAAGCGGACAAACCGGTGTGGACGCACGTTTGAAGGGCTTGCTTTAAAGGTATGTAACTTGACCCGTTACATTCGATGAATTGTTGTTAAACTATGCTTTGTTGATAAGAAAATTGTGTTTGTTGTAGCGATCATGTACGTTACTTAAAATTCGTAGGTTAAGAATTGGTTTGTAGTCGTTTGGTAGTCATCAAAATGGAGGATTTTCCGTAGATGGACCAAACGGGTCGAATAATGATACTTTGTAGTATTAATATTGTAAGTAGAAAGAGGTGGCGGAAATTGTCACAAGAGCACGAAGCCATAGGTTTGGTATTGAAGTGCCAGTGATAATAAGCCCCGGAAGTTGGGTAATAAGCGCCTTAGGTTTACTAGTTAAATGGTAGTAAAATGGCTAAGTTAGAATGGGTCGAATAATTGCATATGGACATATAGTCTTTCGGTCCGTAAACAAATTTTTCAGTATGAAATTGTAATAGGCATGTCGGTAATGAATTTACAGACGCATAGGAAAAAGAATCACCTAAAACGGACTTACGAGTCAAAAGTTATGGTCATTTTAAGTTGGAACTTGATTAAACTTTGAGCTGGGAATCTGCAGCATCAAACAAATAAACAATCTGTGAAAAACAGGGCCTGGCGTGACGCGAGGGGCCTTGGCATCACGCGGCGCCCCCTTGATCCGAGAAAATTTTATTTCTTGATTGTTTGACTCTTGGAACTTGTTTGTATCCATTTTAATCTTATCAAAACTAACTTTTGATGTGGTTTTGATCTTAGGTGATGTTGGAAACTAACCGGAAGATGATCGAGCAAGTTTTTGAAGAACCGAACACTATTTACAAGCTTCCGCAATGTTTTAATCTTAAATAGACTTTGTTTATGGGTTGTAAACAATTTGTTAAAAACTTTTGAATGTTCCAACTTAATCGTTAGTTGACTAAGGTTTATGCTACTTATGAACTTGACTTATGAAACTTATGTTAATTTGGTATCTTTTGTATAAAAATGGCAAAAATTATTATTAAATTCAAGTAAAATTAGACGGGTGTTACATAAATTGACATGAAACTCTCCTTAAGAGTTTGTCTTCCATCTGAAGAGTCTAGTAAATGATTTTAATTTCATTAAATTCATATAAATACCACACCATCACTTTATGGTGATTTAATTCCTTGAAGTCAATCAAACATCAACTTCAATGTATGACATTTTATTTCTAAATCATACAAAGCATTAAAAACAATGCTACAACAAATTGCTTATATAAAATGTCTACATAAAACATTTCAACGCATTTGTATCTTAACCATTTTTAACAATCATGTTAAAATGAAATAAATTCTAACGCACACGTTAGAAATATTAACATTTCCACAAAATGTTAATTCGACTTGCTAAAAACACATATATGGTTCAAATAAATAAGTCAATACACACGTTAGAAACTAAACAATTAAAAAATTGCTTCCAAACAAACGCTTTTCATGAACGTTTCTAACACACATGTTAGAAGACAAATGATTACAAAAATCAATATAAGACTTAGTTGTTCATATCAATCCATGGGTGGATGAAGAGTCTACTTTAAATAGAGACTTAATTAGAGACATAAAACTCTAATAAAGTAACGTAAAACTCTTATTTAAAGACATAAAAAACTCTACTTAAGAGAATTTAATGTTTACAAAAAACGTATGGTTTACATCAATAATTCCGGTCTAACACACATGTTAGAGAATTTAACGTTTACAAAAAAAAACGTATGGTTTACACTAATACACCCGATCTAACACAAAAGTTAGAATAATTAACGATTCCCAAAATCGTTTCAAAACCAAACGTTGGAACCAAAACTATTCGTTTTGTACCACGGTATAGGATTTAAGATTGTATCTCAATCTCAAAAAATCCAAACACAACAAGTTGTACTAAATACATATTTCCCAAAATAAATATTTATAAGATCATAACCTCTAAAAATATTTTTTTTATTCTATTATAAATCCTTTCGTAAACCCAAAATCCTTATAAATAAGGTTTTTAAGATTGTACCAACAATCTTATGAAATCTGTTTTAAGTTTGTAGAAATTATGTTCACCTTTTGTAAAATATAATTACAAAATATATAATAACGAGACTCTCGTTATTCGTAGGAAATATCATAGTATAATACCGGTTGCAATAACTAAACAAAAAGAATATAAAATATAATTATATATACCAATCTTGATTCAAGCCGCATCTCTGGTGGGTCCTTCACGCGCACTTGATAGCATCCTAGACTCGAGTATTCATCATCTTGAGTCTTGAAAAATACTTCTTGACTGCAACAAAGAGCACACTAAAACGTTGACGATTTTGGTTGAGGCACGTGTTCAACAGTCAACACGCTTCCCTTAAAACAGATTTCGCGCCTCTACTAAAGACAACGCGTCTGTCTCCCAGGGTACAACAGCCGAAGCAGTCTGTACTGCAGGAGATGGCTCACGGGCCCAATGTTACATCCGGTGATTGTAGTGTTTGAACTCATGTGGTGGAAAACAAGTAGAGAGTACTCATCTCTCTAGTTGGTCTTTAAGTGTTCATCCTCCTAGTATTCTTCATGTATCAAGCAATACCATATTCTTGTTGTAACAAAAGAAGCACATAGCCTACTATTTGTACAAGACTAAAGGATTAGTGAAATGTTTCACTTAATTAGTCACTTAATTAGAGACTTAAAAACTCTAATAAAACTAATTAAATGTCATTAAGAACCTCTAATCAAGAGTTTCTCTTTTAATTGCCACGTGAAGATTCTAATTAATATTTATAATTTCATTAAATTATAAATATATTAAATATCCATTCACCAAATTTCCAATATTAATTTTATTACTTATATTGTCATCCATTTTTTAAAACCGACACGGTTCGACAAATGTACCGGTAGGCCAACCAGTCTAATTATGAAAATAGTGAGTACAAGAGAGTCGTTTGAAACAACCTTAGAGGCAACAACCTTGACCAATATTCAAATACTGTGTTAAATGTCACTGAAATGTACTAGAGATAACATTATCTTGTCATTTTATTGATGTGAAATGGTGGTGATCTACCTATGTCCTCCCAAATGAAGAAGGCTTGGGTCACATGGTGTTTGGCCCCCAAGATTGAATGTATATTGTTTTAACATGGTTACCTTCAATATCTATGGCCTACATGTTGTTATCTAATTACCTTCGTCTAATCTAAAAAAAGTAGTAATTTACTAATTTGTTTTCTTGTTATTACAGTTTGGTATAGTGGGTGCCCCAAGAGTGCTCGAGATTGATTTTGTTGGTCGTTCAAAAAAATAATAATAATTAACTTTGTAAATTGTCTTTGTCTTCTTTTACAGGAGATGCATTCCTTTGGCTTTTGTCTTCTAATCAATGAGACAAAAAAATGAAGGATGTAAAGGTTAAGCTGATTTTCATCTGTGCGCCTCCTATAACCTACAATGAATCAATTTACTAGCTTTATACAATTGTTTTTGAAATATAAAATTAAACCAACTTTCATCACCTTCTATACTTATAAAAAACATAATTCGAGCTTGTTTAGAAATCGAGCCGAGTTGAGCCGGCTCATTTATAATTGAGTCAATTTCGAGCTGAGGTTTTTTCAAAAAAAAAAAGAAAAGAAATAGTGTTTATCTGCATATTGAGATAACTAATCAATAAAATGTATAAATTGTAAGAGTCAACAGTGGCGTAGTTATGAAGGGGGGGACCCCCCGAACTTCTCGCTCAGTAGTGTTATGTATGTACGTTTCGGATAGAATTTTTTAGGTATATACGTTTTTTACCTCCCGGTTTTATAAAAAAAAAATTTAGGTATATACTTTTAGGTCCGGTGACTTCTGATCATTCGGTAGAAATTTTCAAGCTTCGCCACTGAGAGTCAAGATGACCTAACTATATTAAAACTCAAATGAATTCTATTGATTTTTTCAGTTAATTCACCGAATCAACTTTTAATAGAGTTGGGACTAGGAACACGAGTTTAAGATGTCTATCCTAAACTGTAAGGACCAATGTACAATTTTTATAATTCGAAAGGGTTTTTGTGCAAAGATCAACTGCGTAATTACGTGGAAAAATATTAGCCGGTCAAGGTGCATGAGAATGAGAAAGGAACATGTGGCTCACAAGTATGTTGTCAAAGTTCCGATTACTATATATAAAAAAAATCTGTTATTTTGTAAAGAATACGATATACACTAAGGCCATTGGGTGTGGTTTGGATAGTCTATTTATATATTATCCGTCACGTATGCGTCACATCACACTAGTGGAGGATTATCCATTTTGAGACTATCCAAGGGTGTGGAGGACTACCCAATTTAATAAAAAAGTCAACATATAATTGAAGGAGAGAGAGAGACAGGCTAGTCGCTTTCGTCTTCCAGGCAACGCCGGTGACGTGATGAGGGGTGGGGGCGGTGTGACGAGGGGGTCGAGCCGGAGACGTTATTGTATATGATAGACACTAAATATTTCAATATATTATGACTTTAAATTATATATACTAGTGAAATGTATATTGGCGTATTCATAATAGGTTACTATTCACAATATCAAATCAAATCAAATCTTAGGTGTTTCAAGTATCAATGTATAAGTAATATAAACATTGTTTATTATTAAGTATTATTGTATAAGCAATATAAGCATTTGCTTATTAAATTTTTAATTGGCGTATTCAAAGTTATATACGGTCATCAAATTTAACTACACTTACATTTTAATGCCTATATTTTTTCATTTGTTTTTTTCGTAATTTTTAATCAACCATGTTATGTAGCTCACTTAAAGCTCGCTTTTTTATAGCTTTTAAACTGTGATGTTTTATAAAAATTTTAATGTACCGTTTCAACATGCAATTTTTTCAGAAGATGTGAATTTTAATTTGAAACTGAATCGAGCACGGTAATGTACAAATTATCGAAAGCACAAGCGTATAAATTGTCAAAACTCAAAACTGCTTAAAGGTTTCTTTTCGTTAAGGTTTTTGAATATTTTCCTCTTACAACCTTTAAAAATTATGTTTTCATAGTTACAAACGTTACGGCGTACGTATATTTAATAATGTTTTGAAATTATTTCTTTTCCACGGAATAAACACTAATATACAAGTCACCAAAATTGAGAATTCTTGCGACTCAGAAAAATGAAGGTGATTCGTTACATTTTAGTATTTTTTTCGACTCAGAAAAATGAAGGTGATTCGTTACTTTTAAGTATATTTTTGTAATTTTGGTAATTAAAAAACTTGTCTAAAATAAGTACCAATGTATAAATATATACTCAATACATTAACATATTTATGATTTCTTATAAAATGAGTACCAATGTATAAATAAATACTCAATACATTAATAATATTAAAATTTTTGATTTCTTATATTTATCTTGAGTAAATTACACAGATTGTCCTTTAATTACACCCTAAATTGCAGTCTCTGCCCTTTCCCTTTAATTTGTGCATTCCATGTCCTTTAAATAATAAATTTACACACTCCTTGTCCTTTTCTCCAAACCCCATCCAACAACCCAGTTAAATGCACACATGTGCCTCTCACATGATGGGTAAAATTGTAAATAACCTTCCACATACCGTTAAAAACCCCAGGAGTCTTCTTCCTCCCCACATAAATTAGGGTTTCGATTTCTTCATCAGACTATAAACACTTCCTCACATAAATTCAGTTTCCTCATCAAACTATAAACACGAAATCATGGTATATTGCAGATGTGGACCAGCAGCGACTCTTAAGACATCTTGTACTTCAAAGAACCCAGGGAGAAGGTTTTATGGATGCCCTAGATGTGGATTCATCTGCTGGTTTGATACCGCGGTTTGTGAAAGATCACAAGGTGGAACAGCAGCGACTCTTAACCAACACTTAGCATCTAAAGTCGAAACATCACAAGTTGCAAATATGAACCTGTACAGGATGTTGATCATGAGTTGGGTGTTTCTGATCATGAGTTGGGTTGTTTTCATTGTGTTTGCTCGTTTTTTCTTAATGTAATGTGATGTAAAGTTGGTATGCTACTCTGCTTTGTAATGTGCAGGTCTATGTATAGTTGGTTTCGTCTATGTTTAGTTGGAAGTGTTTTGTAATTTGTAAGTTGCAAGTCGATTAATGCAAGTTGGTTATGTAATCTTTTGTACAATATGATGCGCTACACTATCTAAACTAAACATATGAGTAAATTGACCAAAAAGCCAAACCAAACACACCCCTGTCACACCTGCTCCGGCTGCCCAAACTATAACCCAAACCAAACCAACCTGAACTATACTTCACTATACTATCTAAACTCCACTCAAATAACCTGCTGCACAAACCAAAAGCCAAACGAAACACACCCATGTCACACCTGCTCCGGCTGCCCAAACTATAACCCAAACCAAACCAACCTAAACTATCTAACCCTGCACTGCACAAACCAAAAGCCAAACCATACACACCATAAACCTGCAATAAAATACGTCGCTTGTTGCACCATAACATATCATTCCAAACATACATAACTGATAACATAACTAATATCATAAAATTCCAACTTAACAAAAGACAAAGGTTTACCATCCAAACATTTCAAACATGTAAACAAAACATAAAAACCATAGTTTTAAGTCCAACAAACTATCAAACTTCCTAGGATGCCTCCTGTCCCTTGCACGTTCTGCGATTGTGCCCTGTTTTGCCACACTTCAAACAGTTCTTCATGGTTCCCTTCTTTGTCAGTCTTCCATCTTTTGTTGACTCATCCAACTCCAGGGCTGACCTCTTTCTGGCCTTTTTTGGCCTACCAATAGGCTTGTGATGGTTTGGTGGTGTTAAAGTGGCAGGGACATTAGACTTAGGCCACAAAGTCCTCCCATTGATTGGATACACCTTATACTTGTATACCTGTTTCCACCCATCCATTGTGTACACTGGATGGACAAATGTCTCAGGTAGTTCTGTTCCTTTCCCACCATACATATTCTTGTTCCATATTGAAGCCACAACATGTTTGCACGGCATCCCTGTGATCTCCCATTTCCTACATGTACATGTTCTAGGGCATCCATAAAACCTTCTCCCTGGGTTCTTTGAAGTACAAGATGTCTTAAGAGTCGCTGCTGTTCCACATCTGTAATATACCATGATTTCGTGTTTATAGTTTGATGAGGAAACTGAATTTATACAAGGAAGTGTTTATAGTCTGATGAAGAAATCGAAACCCTAATTTATGTGGGGAGGAAGAAGACTCCTGGGGTTTTTAAGGGTAGGTGGAAGGTTATTTACAATTTTACCCATCATGTGAGAGGCACATGGGTGCATTTAACTGGGTTGTTGGATGGGGTTTGGAGAAAAGGACAAGGAGTGTGCAAATTTGTTATTTAAAGGACATGAAATGCACAAATTAAAGGGAAAAGGCAGGGACTGCAATTTAGGGTGTAATTAAAGGACAATCTGATTTACTCATCTATCTTGTAATTAAAATATTTATGATTTCTTATATTTATCATGTAAAATATGCGTCCAAAAATAACACATGGAAAGTGTTAGATCACAGGTTCGTGAAGTGATGCTTACATTCACGTGGTTAAACATATATGATCATGCATGTAGATCGATAATATGGTTTAGGATCTTGGTAGGCAGTTTCTTATGAGTTACTAAAGCGACTCACAGGTAGAATAGCAAATTTAGTTAGCTCTAGATTTGATCAATAGGTTAGTACATAGGTAGTGTTTGGTATGCAGGAATGAGAGGCGGAATGGAATGAATTATTAGGAGGGAATGAAGAAAGGGGTGTTTGGTTGGTCAATGGAATAAATCACTCATTCCATAAGACATTCCATTCCCTCAAAATCATTCAATCCACTCCCCATGTCTTTTTTCATTCCATCCCATCTAGCACCATCACCAACACCACAACCCACCACCTTCGCCACCACTCACCACCACCACCGACGCCATCGTCGCCTCCACCCGCAACCCGTCAACGCCTACACCGCCACCCCGACAGCCGCCGCCGCCACCCACCACCACCATCGACGCCACCACCACCGCCTCAACCAACCACCGCCGCCTCCGCCACCGCCGCCTCCGCCACCCACCGCTACCTCTGCCTCCACGCACCCCCCGGTCACCACCACCCGCCATCGCCGCCTCCACCACCACTTGCTGCCGCCGCCACCTACAATCACTTCCATCGACCACCACCACTCACCACTGATTTTATTCCTTTGTTTTTCTTGCCTGTCAAACAATGCACAATAATTATTTATTCCATTCCCATATGGTAACCAAACAAGACATGGAACGGTAATAATCCATTACATTACCTTGTCTATTCCATTCACCCGTTCATTCCGTTACCCTGCAGTAAACAGACCCTTTTAGTAGTTAAGGTGACGTCACAATTATTTCTGAGTAGCTATATAATAATTTATATGATTTCAAAAATTGGATTTTGGTTTCTCTATTAAACTTAAGCGTTTGTACATAGTTAATTGATAAATAGTGGGGTTATGTATTAAACTTAAAGCAAAGCAAAACAAAATTTAGAGATGTGTTGTATGGTTCTTACAGTTTTCAACATGTTATTAGTTTTGAAATGAACGTTTTTCTATACACAAACACACACGTATACTTAATAAATAAGTAACTCGTTGGCTGGTTATGTCAAAAAAAATCAATGACCCCAAGAGTTTTTTTTTCCGCTTATCTTATTTCACTATATTGTATTCTATTTCTTGATTTAAAAATTATTTAAAAAAACAATAATAATACAAAAATATATTTAATTATATCATATCTCAAAATTTCATTTTGTAATTCCTAAATCTTTACTACCAACTGTTTAATATTTCTTTCATTAATTAATCTCTTTTATATAAATATTGAACGATAGCTCAATATTTGACGTGAATTTAAAGAATTTGTCTTCCCTTTTCAATTTTTCAATCTTAAAAATTAAATAAAAATGGTACGAGATAATAATAATGGGTGGAGATACAATAGCAAGTTAATTTTGCTAGGAAGGCTAGGAAGTGATCTTGACCATCCATTTAGTTAATCAAGGGCTAAGATTAAATCAGGGAAATTGAAAAGAAGAAAAGAGGCGTGTGAGTTTGTTTAATGGCATTCTAGTCAATCCAAGCCAATAGTTTCTCTCTCTTCCAATGCCCCCCATTTTTTAAACGTTAATAACTCTTTCATACGACATTATTTTTTTATAAAAATTGCACCAAAAAAACGAGCGTTTTTTTATCTTTAAAACGAGTATACTATTGCTATATTAAAAAAAAAAATTTAAACCCAGTTGTGTAAAACGCAATAGAAAAACCACCAGTTACGTAAAACGCAATGAAAAAAAAACCTAAAAATGACATTTTTCTAAAACGCAATGCACCAAAAACACAAAGAAATGACTTATTTGTAAAATACAATGGCCAGAAAACACAAAGAAATGTCTTATTTCTAAAACGCAATAGACTGAAAACACATAAAAAAGTGTTTTACCTAAAACGCAATGCACAAAAAACACAAAGAAATGTCTTATTTGTAAAACGCAATGGCCAGAAAACACAAAGAAATGTTTTATTTGTAAAACACAATGGCCAGAAAACACTTAAAAATGTCTCATTTCTAAAACGCAATGACCTAAAAAAACAAAAGAAAGTGTTCTCTGTAAAACGCAATGGACTGAAAACACCTAAAAATGTGTTTTACCTAAAACGCAATGACTAAAAACACTTCAAAAATATGTTTTACCTAAAACGCAATGACTAAAGATACTTAAAAATGTGTTTTTTCTAAAACGCAATAGCCAGAAAACACATAAAACTCTCTTATTTCTAAAACGCAATGGACACATAAAACTGTTTCTGAACTGTTTGTGAATTGTCTGTGAACTGTCTGAATTGTCTACGAATTACTGTCTTTGAAATGAGCCAATTACTGGAAAATTAATTTTTCTGATGCGTTTTTAGCTCAACCCCAGCCAGGGGCTCTGCCCCTTGGACCCCGCCAGGGGCTGCCGCCCCTGGGACCCCGCTACCGGGGGCTGCCGCCCCCGGACCCCCGCCAAGATCATAAAACGCAACGACTAAATAAAAACCCAGATCGTGAAAATGAAATTAAAGAATTTCTTACATGGATCGAAGCCGGTTTCTTCATCAATTGACAAATTTGAAATGATAGAAACACTTATCAGCGATTGAATCGAACAAATCGAGTGATTATCTTCAAAATCACCGGAAAAAACGAGATTTTGTATGAAATTAAACTGGGTTTTCTTCAAAAAAACTGAAGAACACGTTGATCGGGGGTTTGAATCATTGATTGGTGATGAAAATCGCACTATAATGTAGTGATTATTGAGATAGAAAGTGAAGAAATGGTTGAAGATTGTGGGTTTTGAAAATGGTGGGTTTTGAAGTTACTGGGTTTTGAAAAAGGAAGAAGAAAGGGTTGGATTGACTAAAATACCTTTTTTCTTTATTTTAAATGTTGCCACATGTCATCCTCTTATTGCTTCCTATCCTTCCTAGAGAAATTAATCTTCCTATTTGATCTTTTCCATAATAATAAATGATTGTTCGCTCCAACCAATTATCTATTGCCTCTCTTTTCTTCTTCGATCTCTACCATCTATTATGTCATCTTCAATAAGATTTTTTACATATTTACATATATGGAATTGATACATAGAGTTTTTATGTACCTACACGCATGTAGGTTTATTGTTTTAACAATGTTTTTTACGTCTATACAAATAGATGGTTACTCACGCAAAAGTCATAAAAAATATATGTTTATACATATATAAAACAAAAAATGTAAGAAATTTGCATTAGTTCAAAGAGATACCTTAAACACGTATGCATAGGGGCGCACTTACCATATAGTGAGGGGGTAGCACACGCTACCACTTAACTTTGTTGGCAAAGTGTAAATTTTTTGTTTTATTCTCCGTTTTATGTATTACGCTACCCCCCAGAGTCTATTTTTTTAACGCTAATCCAGAAGTCTTTTCTAAATCCGCCACTGTATATGGATATGCAACAAAATAAAGAAATAAATGTTTGAGCAGTCTAAATGTTTACACATCTAATGTTCAAACTAGTTACAATTTAACTGGTTTTTTTTCAAGTTCCTCTTTCTTTTCGGTTACTATTCACATTATCCGAAACAACTTCCAACGGCCTCGATGCACAACCAAACCATTATTTTTTATTAATAATACTATGATGTAAACAAGTTATTCATTTATAGAAGAGTAAATTACAAGTTTTGTCCTTTATGTTTGCATCAAATTTCAGGCGCTGTCCTTTACCTTTAAAACTGTCAGGCGGTGTCCTTTACGTTTCAAAATCTTGCAAGTTTTGTCCTTTAACCCAAACCAGGTTAGAATTCTCAGTTAAATTAAGGCATGTGCAGGGCACATGAGGGTAAAATGGTCATTGCACATCCCACTTGTCTGTCCCCCTTTAATTATAACAAGACATGCCCTCATTCATTCACCTGCTTCACATCGATCATCCCTCATCTTTCATTTCTAGGGTTTTAGCCACTGTAAAAAGACGATCAAGATTCCGATGTCGAATGATCAAGAAGGCTGGTATATCAGGGATCATCTTGATAATGAAAATGTCCTTGAACTTTATGGTAAGTTACAAACCCTAGCTTCGATTTTGGGATAAAATGTTGTGGTTTTTGTTGATCATCAGTTGATTAATGACATAAATGTTGAAAATTTGCTGATGGTTTTCCCAATTACTTTAGCATTTGCATTCATCATGGTGGTAGGCTTACATCACCTCCTGGACGCACATATGTAGGAGGCAAGATCAGTTATGTTGACTTGATAGATATTGATATGTTTTCCATTCATGAAGTCGATCTTATGCTTGATCAGTTAGGGTATAATAGCATGAACCCAATGTATTACCAGTTTTTGAATCCTGAAAAAACCCTAGATGATGGTCTTGAACACCTAACCAGTGATCAAGACTATCGGAACTTGGCTAGGTATGTTGAAATGCACAAGGTCATCCATGTATATACCACTCATGGCTTGAAAAACATGAAGGGACTGTTTAGCTCACCTAGTAAACCTCCTAGACCTAGCATCACCATTGAAGAGATAGATGAAATTGGACCATATGCCATAGTCCCTATGAAGAAAAATGCAAATATTGGCTATGGGGAATCCAGTAGTAAGGTGCCAGTCAATGAGGATAGGGATTTTAGTGAGGATAGGGATGTTACTTGTGACAACTCGAATTTCCGACATTCTTTATTCGCATTAAATGCACGTTGACTTTGACTATATGGTTGTGTTATGATAAAACCTAGTGTGTTTGCTTGATTATGTGTTTGATTGTATAACATGTCGTGAAACATAAACTGTCAACATAAGATAGAACCCGACGAAACACAAGTGTGTTTCGCCATAACCATTCCCGACGAAACAGGATATGTTTCGCCGTATACGACTCGACGAAACAAACTGTTTCGCCGAGCCCAGATCTGCCGAAGCCCAGCTTGGGCCCAGAACGTTATTCTGTGTATTTTTACGTAAAACATCATCATTTTACACTTTCTATCAACACAACCGAAACCCTAGAGCTCTCTCACTGTGACGGCGAACTAGAACCCACCGGAAACCCTTGTGCGATAAAACCATCATCTCGGTTAGTAAATCTATGTGTCTTGATTGATCTTTCATCAGTGTACGTGTTTATGTGTCATGTGATTCTGCTTTGATGATGTATATCTGAAACTGATACATGTTAAATATTAGGGTTCTTGTTATAATGATGATGATATGGATTTCGATATGAATATTGTAGTCGGATATAGATGGTTTTATGCGGAACTTAATATGATTGAATACTCGGTTCTGGATGTTGTTATTATGATCTGATTCTGAATGCAAGTTAGCATCTTGATAGGGTTTGATGATGTGATGTTGTAATCGATATGTTGTATACGTAAGCTAGGGTTCATGCTAGACGTTAAAGTGGTTCGATGATTATGCTATGATGATGTTACAATGATTCTGTGTTGAATGATTACTGCATGATTGATAATATTGATGTCGGCTGCTAACATGATTAGGGTTTCTGTGTATTTCGTAACTGCTGTAACTGTGTCTACGAATCTGACATTCGACGAAACAGGAACCTCGGCGAAACAGAATGTGTTTCGCCAAGAGTCGTCGACGAATTGGAATCCTGTTTCGCCAAGCAAAGCCACGACGAAACAGAGTGTGTTTCGTCACTATATGTGTTTCGTCACTATATGTGTTTCGCCACTATGTGTGTTTCGTCAATTTGTGTTTCGCCATTATGTGTGTTTCGCCGAACAGAATCTGCACAGTAACTTGGGTTAATTCTGTTAAGTGTTAACTGGAATATTTAACTGCTGTTAAGTGTAACCATCTTGTATATGATTGTGATTACGTGTTACATGTATATACGTGCACAACTTGAACGCAAACTGATTTCACATACGTGCATACTTTAGGACGTGATTGATTACTTGCGAGCATACACTTAGCATACCGAGCAAACCAAGGTGAGTTCACACAGCCAAGGCATGGGATTCCCAGGATGGGAATGGGTTGGATTATTTATTAGTTCAGTTTATGGAACTTAGATATATGGTCCCCGGGTGAGGGAGGGTTATTGATATGAACTGACTAGACTGGTTATACTAATTTAAACGATCTTCGCACACACGCCAAGGGTCGGCCGCGATATTATGACAATCTTCGCACACATGCCTAGGAAGGGCCGCGAACTATATACTCTAATCTTCGCAAACATGCCAGGAAGGGCCGCGATACTACTATACCTAGTCTAGCAAACATGGGAAATCCCCACTATACTTCGCAAACATGCCTAGAGGGCCGCGATACGATACATACGATACATGATTACTAAATGAACATACGAACTACATTATGAACACTATAACTAAACAAACTCACTGTGAACTCGCTCAACTAGTTGTTGACTCTCTGTTACATGCCTTGCAGGACCTTAGGTACATATGGAGCTTGCACAGGGAGGAGCAGGTCGTTGTGGGACATGGATCGATGATGCCATGTTAATTATCTAAACGTTTGAATTTACTATTTACATTGGGTTTACATACTTATGCTTCCGCTACACACTTGTTGATGTTTGGTTTTGAAAACACCTTTCGTATTGATGAATGATTTTTGGTATTTACTTATATGTTCAATATGATTGGTGGCTCGATCCTGGTCAGTCACGCCTCCAAGCGGTGATACTCCGCGTGTGGATTTTGGGGGTGTGACAGATTGGTATCAGAGCCATTGGTTATAGAGAACTTGGTTTTAATAAGGGAAAAAACGTTTTTATTGAAACCAGACTATAACCAGTACAGTGCTCAACGATCCACAACGACACCTCGCTCCACGTGCAAGACTCAACATCCTAGGTAATAAGGTTTATATTTATTGCCTACTTGCTAGAATTACATAGAACTTTGCTCGTGGTATGCTTAGATTACATTGATTACTATTCGTTACTGCTTGAGAACGCTTATATGCTCACACTCTTCTGTCATCGCACGATTCGCGATCCTCTCTGACTTATGCTATCTTTACTATGAAGATCATGTCTGGACGTATCAACATGACACAAGCCCAATTGACGGCTCTCATCGCTGAACAAGTTACTGCGGCAGTTGCAGCCGCACAAGCAGGAGGTATACCCTGCAGTTGAAACTCACACTAGGGTCCTTAGATCCTACATTCCTAAACCAACTCTTGTGCTAAAATTTTTGTTTACTCTTACGCACACAACAGGTCAAGCACCTGTTTGCACTTTCAAAACGTTCATGGACTGTCGTCCCAGTACTTTCAGCGGCACGGAGGGAGCAGTCGGACTCCTCCACTGGTTTGAAAAGATCGAGACTGTATTCGAAATGTGTGAATGCCCTGAGGCACGCAGGGTGAAGTATGCCACCGGTACCCTAGAGGGTTTAGCTCTCACATGGTGGAAAGCTCAGGTGCAAATGCTGGGGTTGGTTGCTGCTAACGCTACCCCATGGAACAACTTTAAGGAAATGATCAAAGAAGAATATTGCAGCAGGGATGATATTCATAAGCTGGAGGTCGAGTTTTTCAATCTCAAGATGAAGGGGTCAGAGATTGAGGCATACACCAAAAGATCTAATGAACTTGCTCTATTGTGTCCTACGATGGTGGACCCTCCAATCAAGCGAATCGAACTGTTCCTCAAGGGTCTAGTGCCAGAGATCCAGAGTCACGTCACTTCAGCAAACCTCGCCACTTATCAGCAGGTTGTACAGCTGGCTCACCGTCTCACGGATCAGGCGGTGGAGCAGAACAAGTTGCCTGAACGCATAAGCACTACTACTACTACCGCTACTACTCCGGTCACTCCTGCTACTCCCAGTGACAACAAGCGGAAATGGGATGGGGATTCCAGCAAAGGTTCAGCTATAGTTCAATCTCAGGCTCAGCAACGCAAGACTAATGACTACCAGAGCCCAAGTCAGCAAACTTCTGGTGGGCAGAGACAGAGTGGTTATCGGGGAAATCATCCACTGTGTAACAGGTGCTACAAACATCACAGTGGTCAGTGTCGTAAGGCCTACTGTCAGAGATGTCTCAAAAACGGGCACGAAGCTAAAGATTGCAGGAGTTCACGACCTGCGAATCAGAACCAGCAATAACAACCACCTGCTCCACGAAATCAGCCACAGCAGCAGCAGCATGGAAATAGGGGATGCTACCAGTGTGGGGCTGAAGGTCATTACAAGCGGGATTGCCCCCAGTTAAACCAGAACCAGAACAATAACAACAACAACAATCAGGGCAACGGGAACAACAACAACGGTGGGAACAATAACAACAATGGTGCTAGAGGCCGTATGTTTGTGATCGGTCAGGGTGATGCCAGGAATGATCCCAACGTGGTTATGGGTAAGTTTCTTCTTGATGACTTTTATGTTACTGTACTATTTGATTCTGGTGCGGATACAAGTTACATGTCTCTGAAAGCTAGTGAAATGTTAAAACGTGCACCAACTCCCTTAAACACCAAACATGTTGTAGAGTTAGCTAACGGTAAAAGTCTAGAGGCCACACACATAGTTAAAGGGTGTAATCTTATCCTCGCTGGTCAGACTTTCTCCATTGATCTCATTCCTATACCCTTGGGTAGCTTTGACGTCGTCATTGGTATGGATTGGTTATCTCAACAACAAGCGGAGATTTTATGCAAAGAAAAAGTTATTCGTATTCCTCGGTCGGGCAAGGAACCTCTCGAAGTGCAAGGCGACAAGAGTGGTGTCGTGAGTGGCATCATTTCCTTCTTGAAGGCTCAGAAGTGTCTGCGCAAGGGTCACACAGCTGTTCTAGCTCTCGTCACTGATACATCGAAGAAAGAGAAGAAGATTGAGGATATTCCAGTGGTACGCGATTTTCCTCAAGTGTTTCCTGAGGAATTACCTGGGTTACCGCCTCATCGTCAAGTCGAATTCCAGATCGAGCTCGCTCCAGGAGCAGCGCCCATAGCTCGAGCACCTTATCGTCTAGCTCCAACTGAATTAAAAGAACTGTCAAAGCAGCTACAAGAACTCTTGGAAAAGGGTTTTATACGTCCTAGCTATTCGCCCTGGGGAGCTCCAGTGTTATTCGTAAAGAAGAAAGACGGTACGTTCAGGATGTGTATAGACTACCGTGAACTCAACAAGGTGACGATCAAGAATCGTTATCCTCTTCCGCGCATAGATGATCTATTCGACCAGCTGCAAGGGTCGAGCTACTACTCCAAAATAGACTTAAGGTCAGGATACCACCAGCTGAGAGTCCGGGATGAGGACGTCTCCAAAACAGCGTTCAGAACACGCTACGGCCACTACGAGTTTATGGTCATGCCATTTGGGCTAACGAACGCGCCTGCCGTATTTATGGATCTTATGAACAGGGTGTGCAAACCCTATCTCGACAAGTTCGTCATTGTTTTCATCGACGACATCCTGATTTATTCGAAAAGTCAGGAGGAACACGGGCAGCACCTACGACTTATACTGGAACTTCTACGAACGGAACAGCTATACGCTAAGTTTTCCAAATGCGACTTCTGGCTTCATGAAGTCCACTTCTTAGGCCACGTGGTAAACAAAGATGGGATCCATGTCGATCCATCCAAGGTGGATTCGATCAAGAACTGGCCTGCACCTCGCACACCAACAGAAATACGCCAATTCTTGGGTTTGGCGGGTTATTACAGAAGGTTCATCAAAGATTTCTCAAAGATTGCTCAACCGCTTACACTACTGACACAGAAAGGTGTTGTTTACCGTTGGGGTAATGCACAGGAAACAGCGTTCCAACACTTAAAGGATAGACTCTGTAGCGCACCTATCCTCTCACTGCCTGAAGGCACGGACGATTTTGTAGTCTACTGCGATGCATCTATCCAGGGTCTTGGATGTGTGTTGATGCAACGGGATAAAGTTATTGCTTATGCTTCGCGCCAACTTAAGGTTCACGAGCGGAATTACACTACGCACGATTTAGAGCTGGGAGCGGTTGTTTTTGCACTTAAGATATGGCGACACTACTTGTACGGCACTAAATGTGCTATCTACACTGACCACATGAGCCTTGAACATATATTCAAACAGAAGGAACTGAATATGCGACAGCGACGATGGGTCGAACTGCTAAACGACTACGAATGCTCAATCAGGTACCATCCAGGCAAAGCCAATGTTGTGGCTGACGCCCTCAGTCGAAAAGACACTGCGCCTAAGCGCGTGCGAGCTTTACAACTCACCATACAGTCTAACCTTCCTTCTCAGATACGAGATGCTCAGACAGAAGCATTGAAACCAGATAATGTCAGGGCTGAAGCCCTGCGCGGCTCAAGACAACGTTTAGAACAAAAGGAAGATGGTGCTTACTACGTCACAGGACGCATTTGGGTTCCATTTTATGGCAACTTACGCGAGCTGGTAATGGATGAAGCTCACAAGTCTCGCTACTCGGTACACCCTGGTTCGGATAAAATGTACCACGATATTAAGACTACATACTGGTGGCCTAGCATGAAGGCCCACATAGCCACATACGTTAGTAAATGCTTGACTTGTGCGAGAGTCAAGGCAGAATATCAGAAACCGTCAGGTCCACTCCAACAACCTGAGATACCACAATGGAAATGGGAGCAAATTTCCATGGATTTTGTTACTGGTCTACCTAGATCTCAGCGCGGAAATGATACTATTTGGGTGATCGTAGATCGACTCACAAAGTCTGCTCACTTCTTGGCCATCAAAGAAACAGACAAGTTCTCTACACTAGCAGACATCTACTTGAAAGAAGTGGTCTCCAGGCACGGTGTGCCAACCTCTATCATCTCTGATCGTGACGCACGTTTTACTTCAGAACTATGGCAAGCAATGCACAAATCTTTTGGCTCTCGATTAGACATGAGCACAGCTTATCACCCTCAGACAGATGGGCAGTCTGAGCGCACTATTCAAACTCTAGAAGACATGCTTCGGGCGTGCGTAATAGACTTTGGCAATGGTTGGGAAAGACATTTGCCACTTGTGGAATTTTCATACAATAACAGCTACCACACAAGCATCAAAGCTGCTCCATTCGAGGCATTGTACGGGCGTAAATGCCGATCACCTCTTTGTTGGGCAGAGGTGGGGGAAAGTCAGGTCACAGGTCCAGAAATGGTAGTTGATACTACTGAAAAGATTGCACAAATACGACAACGCATGGCGGCAGCTCGTGACCGTCAGAAAGCATACGCTGATTTAGACAGGAAACTACTCGAATTCCAAGTTGGGGATCGAGCGCTACTTAAAGTTTCACCCTGGAAGGGTGTGGTTCGTTTTGGCAAGCGCGGCAAACTAAATCCACGATATGTTGGACCTTTCGAAGTCATTGAGAAAATAGGCAAAGTGGCCTACAGACTGAACTTACCACCTGAACTCAGTGCAGTTCACAACGTCTTTCACGTGTCGAATCTGAAGAAGTGTACGTCAGATGAGACCAACATAGTTCCCTTAAAGGAACTCACTATCGACGAGCGGTTGCACTTCGTCGAGGAACCTGTTGAAATCACGGACCGGGATGTTAAGGTCCTCAAGAACACGAGAATCCCTCTTGTACGAGTTCGTTGGAACTCCCGCCGCGGCCCAGAGTTCACCTGGGAGCGTGAAGATCAAATGGAACTCAAATATCCCCAGTTATTCGGAACCAATGCAACTACTACTGAGGCTGAAGCTACCAATGCAGAATTTCGGGACGAAATTCCAAATCAACGGGGGGATAATGTGACATCCCAGGAAAACCAGTAATCTTCGCAAACATGCTCGGGGAGCCGCGATACAATACAGGTAAACAACGTCACACCATTAGCTTTCCTCAGTAACCGCATGCTAAATTTCGGGACGAAATTTCTTTCAAGTTGGGGATAATGTGACAACTCGAATTTCCGACATTCTTTATTCGCATTAAATGCACGTTGACTTTGACTATATGGTTGTGTTATGATAAAACCTAGTGTGTTTGCTTGATTATGTGTTTGATTGTATAACATGTCGTGAAACATAAACTGTCAACATAAGATAGAACCCGACGAAACACAAGTGTGTTTCGCCATAACCATTCCCGACGAAACAGGATATGTTTCGCCGTATACGACTCGACGAAACAAACTGTTTCGCCGAGCCCAGATCTGCCGAAGCCCAGCTTGGGCCCAGAACGTTATTCTGTGTATTTTTACGTAAAACATCATCATTTTACACTTTCTATCAACACAACCGAAACCCTAGAGCTCTCTCACTGTGACGGCGAACTAGAACCCACCGGAAACCCTTGTGCGATAAAACCATCATCTCGGTTAGTAAATCTATGTGTCTTGATTGATCTTTCATCAGTGTACGTGTTTATGTGTCATGTGATTCTGCTTTGATGATGTATATCTGAAACTGATACATGTTAAATATTAGGGTTCTTGTTATAATGATGATGATATGGATTTCGATATGAATATTGTAGTCGGATATAGATGGTTTTATGCGGAACTTAATATGATTGAATACTCGGTTCTGGATGTTGTTATTATGATCTGATTCTGAATGCAAGTTAGCATCTTGATAGGGTTTGATGATGTGATGTTGTAATCGATATGTTGTATACGTAAGCTAGGGTTCATGCTAGACGTTAAAGTGGTTCGATGATTATGCTATGATGATGTTACAATGATTCTGTGTTGAATGATTACTGCATGATTGATAATATTGATGTCGGCTGCTAACATGATTAGGGTTTCTGTGTATTTCGTAACTGCTGTAACTGTGTCTACGAATCTGACATTCGACGAAACAGGAACCTCGGCGAAACAGAATGTGTTTCGCCAAGAGTCGTCGACGAATTGGAATCCTGTTTCGCCAAGCAAAGCCACGACGAAACAGAGTGTGTTTCGTCACTATATGTGTTTCGTCACTATATGTGTTTCGCCACTATGTGTGTTTCGTCAATTTGTGTTTCGCCATTATGTGTGTTTCGCCGAACAGAATCTGCACAGTAACTTGGGTTAATTCTGTTAAGTGTTAACTGGAATATTTAACTGCTGTTAAGTGTAACCATCTTGTATATGATTGTGATTACGTGTTACATGTTTATACGTGCACAACTTGAACGCAAACTGATTTCACATACGTGCATACTTTAGGACGTGATTGATTACTTGCGAGCATACACTTAGCATACCGAGCAAACCAAGGTGAGTTCACACAGCCAAGGCATGGGATTCCCAGGATGGGAATGGGTTGGATTATTTATTAGTTCAGTTTATGGAACTTAGATATATGGTCCCCGGGTGAGGGAGGGTTATTGATATGAACTGACTAGACTGGTTATACTAATTTAAACGATCTTCGCACACACGCCAAGGGTCGGCCGCGATATTATGACAATCTTCGCACACATGCCTAGGAAGGGCCGCGAACTATATACTCTAATCTTCGCAAACATGCCAGGAAGGGCCGCGATACTACTATACCTAGTCTAGCAAACATGGGAAATCCCCACTATACTTCGCAAACATGCCTAGAGGGCCGCGATACGATACATACGATACATGATTACTAAATGAACATACGGACTACATTATGAACACTATAACTAAACAAACTCACTGTGAACTCGCTCAACTAGTTGTTGACTCTCTGTTACATGCCTTGCAGGACCTTAGGTACATATGGAGCTTGCACAGGGAGGAGCAGGTCGTTGTGGGACATGGATCGATGATGCCATGTTAATTATCTAAACGTTTGAATTTACTATTTACATTGGGTTTACATACTTATGCTTCCGCTACACACTTGTTGATGTTTGGTTTTGAAAACACCTTTCGTATTGATGAATGATTTTTGGTATTTACTTATATGTTCAATATGATTGGTGGCTCGATCCTGGTCAGTCACGCCTCCAAGCGGTGATACTCCGCGTGTGGATTTTGGGGGTGTGACATTACTGATGATAGGGATGTTAGTGAGGATAGGGATGTTACTGATGATAGGGATGGTAGTGAAGGTAGGAGTGATAATGACAGTGATTACATAGAGGATGAATTGAATACTATGAGTGATCATGAAGTGGACATGAGTGACTATAGGGCTAATGTTGATATGGAAGTTGAGGACAACATTAATGAACATATGAATGGTGATGAAGAAATGGAAGGGGATGTATTAGATAATGACAAGTTTAACAGTGGTTCTGAATCTGATGATAATCATACAAGCACCAGGAAACATTTGCTGCACTAAATAAGAAAATCAAATGATAATTTGGTAAAATTTTACCTTGGGCAGGTGTTTGGCAGCAAGCAAGAAGCTAAAAAGATGATCAAAAAACATGCTGTTGAAACTAGAAGGATTATAAAGATCATCAAAGATGATCACAGCAGGGTTAGGGCAGTTTGTCAAGGCTCAAAACCAGACTTTGAGGTAGATGACAATGGGGTGCATGTCAGCCATGCAAAAGGTAAAGAAAAAAGTACAGAGATGGGAAAAAATGAAGACAAGGGGAAAAAAGGTAAGAAAAAAAGGGGAAGGGGGTTTATGTTGAAAAGAATAAAGACACAGGGACCAATCAACAAAAAGTTGAAATAAATGTGGGTGGTAGGGGGAATAGGACAAACCCCCATCATTATTAATGTCCTTGGGTCTTGTTAATTTCAAAAGAAAAAAATGCTGAATCGTGGGTGGTCAGAACCCTAATTAATGACCACACATGTATTACAACAAGAAAGCATTATGCATGTACTTCAAAGTTCCTGTCACAAGAGATGCTAGAGCAGATTGAAGAGAACCCAGAAATACCAGTTAAGGCTGTACAAGAACAGTTTCAAAGGAGGTTTTCAGTTGGAATTTCAAGAATGAAAGCATATAGGGCTAAGTGCATAGCCAAGAAGCATGTCGAAGGAGACTATGCTGAACAGTATACAATCTTGAGGGATTATGCTCATGAAATCATCCAACAAAATCCAGGTACAACTGTTAAGATTGAGGTTGATGCTAATCCAGATCCAGGGGATAATACTAGACAATTTAGAAGGATATATGTGTGTTTGGCTGCATTAAAGCAGGGGTTCAATGGAAAGATAGTAGAAGGCAGGGACAAGCCTATCATATCAGCCCTTGAATACATCAGGGAGTATCTAATGAGGAGAATAGTAACTGTGTTGAACGTAATGGAGAGAAGTGAAGGCTTGCTTACACCCAAGGCAACAGAACTTTTTGAAGGGATCAAAAGAGATGCAACCGCTTACCATGTTCAGTGGAATGGGGGGGATTTGTATCAGGTTAGTGGAAAGCCAAATCATGCACGTGTAGTGAATTTGGCTGCAAGGACATGTACTTGCAAAGCCTGGGAAATAACAGGTAACTAACTCTTCATTTGTTGAAGTTGTTAACTGGATGTTTGTCTAAAGGTTGAATATGTTTTATAGGAATGCCATGCAGACATGATGTGGCTGCAATTTGGGAGAAAGCTGCTAATGGGGGCAGGGTGGGTGCTTTGGAGAGTTGGGTACATCCGGTTCATACAATGGAGAGGTGGAAACATGTGTACTCTTTTACAGTGAACCCTATCAATGGTAGGACTTTATGGACAAGGGTAAATGTTCCTACAACGATTACACCCCCAAAACATCACACCCAGGTTGGTAGACCCAAGAAATTAAGGAAAAGATCTGCTGTGGAGCTTGAAGAGATGACCCAATCAGGAAGGCTGTCCAAAAAGCACACTAAAGGTGCATGTTCAAAGTGTAAGAAGACTGGACATAATTCTAGGACTTGCAAGGGTCAAGGTGAAGCTGTTAAGACTGGCAAATCAGGGAAGAGTGGCAATGCATGGAAGAAAAGGAAGGCAGCAGCAAACTGAACCTGTTTTATGTCTTCTGAACCTGTTTTATGTCTTTTGAACTTGTTTTATGTCTTTTGGAAATGTTGGTTGCTAGTATTTAGATGTTTGTGAACTTGTTTTAGGTCTTTTGTGAAATGTTGGTAGTATTTGGAACATGAATCAGGTTTGGCTATAATATGGTAAGTAGTTATTTGGTTTGATTTGGTTTGTTTGAACTTTGAATGGGTCAGCTTGTTTTGGTCAGTACAGGTTATGGTTACTTTGTTTTGGTCAGTACAGGTTATGGTCAGTTTGTTTTGGTCAGTTTGTTTTGGTCATTACAGGTTATGGTCACTTTGTTTTGGTCATTACATGTTTTGGTCACTTTGTTTTGGTCAGTTTGTTTGAATGGGTCAGTTTGTTTTGGTCATTACAGGTTAGCTTGTTTTGGTCAAATTACATTGGACATTCCACTTCCATCTGCACATAACATATAACAAACTAAAAAACCATAACATACATCACAAACTTAGATCTTGTCATTCAAAATTAGATCTTCTCATTTAACACATACTGCACATCATGTATAACACCCTAAAATGCTAGAACATACATCACAAAACAGATCCAACTAAAAACCAAATACTTTTTCAATTTTCTTGACTTTGCTTCAAGTTTCATGTTCTCTTGTTGCAGCTTAATGTTTTCTTCTTCCAGATTCATGTTCTGTTGTTGCAGCTGCATCTTCTCCGATTCCAACTTGTTCTTAGCCCTAAGCAATCCATGTATGATATCTATGCACCTTTGGCACCTTTGCTGATCGAACCATCCAATAAATGGACAATTTGAACCCTACATTTGACCAGTTCATAACATTAAAATCACAAACGATATTCCCTAATCTAATCGATGAACCCTAATTTTGAAGATGAAAGATTACCTGGACAGGACAAGCATAAAAACGACGACCAGGATTCTTGCTTGTCTATGACGTCTGTATTATTGCATCTCTTCCACAATGGCAAAAAACCATGATCAACGATGCTTTGGAGGTTGAAGAAAACCCTAATTTGATCAAATGCAGAGAGATGATTTTGTTTTGTGGTTGGTGTGCGATATAAATGAGGATATAAATGGGGAATTAAATGATTTAAGAGGGAACGACTATTTTACCCTCATGTGCCCTGCACATGCCTTAATTTAACTGAGAATTCTAACCTGGTTTGGGTTAAAGGACAAAACTTGCAAGATTTTGAAACGTAAAGGACACCGCCTGACAGTTTTAAAGGTAAAGGACAACGCCTGAAATTTGATGCAAACATAAAGGACAAAACTTGTAATTTACTCTTTATAGAAATTATATGAAATTCATAAACGTGGAAGAGCCAAGTTGGTGATGCCCCCTCTTTATTAGCCCCAAATTTGATCCAACTCAACATCCTTCCCTGTCTGTCTCTCTCATCTGCAACACTAGCAAAGGTATATGCTTGCCCCACTCCAAAAATAATTGAACTCACTTTATAAAATAAGCTTACAGAATGTGTCTTCCAACCATTTAATTAGTTCCACTTTTGTCTCAAATCTTCATGTGGGTGTTTCATATTTCACCACTTTATGCATTTCTAAACTTTGTTTCTGTTTCTTAATTTTTGTTTATGCACAGGTAAAAGATGGGGGTAGAAGGGAAAAGGTTGCACTCCATGCTCCAAAAGTAGTCATTTTTGACTTTTGAAAGCTTAAATCCAGAACTGAAAGAAAAAATAGTTTGACTTTTGTTGACTATATTTACAATGCCAGTTCCTCTAGCTCCATATCCAACTCCTCCAGTACCATTTACACCCCCTGCAACTGGTATTTTAGCCTTGTTTTAATCTTTATTTCTTAATTTTTTTATATTTTTTTTCTGATTTAAGAAGAATGTAAGTTCAATTTTATTGTATTTGGATAGATAGAAAAACTAATAGTCAAACTTACTACTTTTTAAATGCTGAATTTGTATTGATATATTTTCTTTTATAGCTCATAAAGATTAACCCATGAAAGCTTTTTTATAGCACATATATCTATGGATTCTTTTTCTGTAATCTGATATAAATCTTGCAGATAATTGAAAACTAATCAAGAATCAAGTTGACTTTTGAAAAAGTCAGTGGTAGTAAACAGAGTACTCTGTTTTTTTTTTCCTTGAACAGGTTCAGAAAGCCAATTAGTATGTTCAGGATGTCGAAATCTTCTTCTTTATCCGGTAGGAGCCACCTCGGTTTGCTGTGCGGTTTGTAGTTCGGTCACTGCTGTTCCTCCTCCTGGTAAGTGCAAGATCTTTGAATTTCCCATGTTTTCGGATTAACGAATTTTTGTATTTCTACAACAGAATTATGTTGTCTACACTTAACAAAAAGTATGACATATGCTACGATCTAACCGATATGGACCAGGTGGCGGATCCAGTAATTTATTAGTGGTGTCACTTTTTTAAAGATGTTATGTAGATATCTGACACTTAAGTGTCAGATACCTATATAACACATACAAAAGTAGCATAACACATAAAGGTGTCACATAACACCAACATGGATCCGCCACCATGTAACACGTAGTCTTTATGTTATTTAAACTAAGAAAACCATATATGTTCAATAGGTACCGAAATGGCACAATTGGTATGTGGAGGTTGTCACACTTTACTCATGTATATTCGAGGGGCGGCAAGCGTACAATGTTCATGTTGTCATACCATCAATTTGGCCTTAGAAGGTACCAATTCATATGTGAATCTCTATTCTCTACTATAAACTCTCATGATCATATATTAAATATGTTTAAGATGCCAAAATTGTTGCAGGAAATCAAGTAGCACATGTAAATTGTGGAAACTGTAGAATGCTATTGATGTACCCGTATGGTGCTCGGTCTGTGAAATGTGCGGTTTGCCAGTTCATTACCTCTATCGGGGTTAGTAAGAAACCTAAAGTTTTTTCTTTCTTAGTTACGTTTTTATTTAAGTTGGTCACTTTGATGGGTCGCATTGACGTTATTGTTATTGTTAATGTTATTGTTATTGCAAATCGTTCTTGGATGATCACAGGCTTCGACAAGCAATATAGAGCAGAAGCTCGTGACATGAAAGTTTGCAACGACGTCTCTCTTTGCCTACATCTATAGAGTTACAAGTTTTCTCTTGCGAGAGATTACTACTACTACTGTTATCATCTTTGATGCTCTGTAATAAATAAAATGTACGTTTTGTGTGTATATCTAATGTAATTTTACTAATAAGAGAATTGGAAAGAAAATTCAAATAATAATTAAAAAACTTGGTAAAAAAAACAGTGAAAGTCAATTTCCGGTTGGCATTCAAAATGGGAAATTACCAAATGTTGTTTGATCAACATGATTTACCAAAATGTCACTCTTATGCGTCCTTGGAATGGCGCCTCAAGCATGGGATGCGTCGATATGTCAGCTATTGCGTCCGTTAAGATGGTGCTGACATGTGTCAAGAATCATGGATTGAGTCGACAGCTGACACATCAAAGGCAAAAAGGTGGCTGAGGCGTCGGGCTGACTCCTCTAAGTGGCTTGGCTGACTCCTCCTAGCGGCTGATGCGTCGGGCTGACTCCTCCTAGTGGCTTGGCTGACTACTCGCTGTGGCTCTGCTGACCCCTCTTTTTGGCTAGGCTGACTCTCGAAATTTCTTTTATTTTCCACATTTCTTTTTAATTTTATTTAATTTAGATATCTTATTATTTTGTCGAGCCTATAAATACGCAACCTTGTTGTTAGGTTATTTAAAAAAAACGGTTTTCCATTGGAAAACCGTTTTTGAAAAACCGTTTTTTTAAAGAGCCAAACAACAAGGTTGCGTATTTATAGGCTCGACAAAATAATAAGATATCTAAATTAAATAAAATTAAAAAGAAATGTGGAAAATAAAAGAAAATTCGAGGATCTAGCCTAGCAAAAAAGAGGGGTCAGCGGAGCCACAGCGCGTAGTCAGCCAAGCCACAACGAGGAGTCAGCCAAACCACTACGAGGAGTCAGCCAAGCCAAAACGAGGAGTCAGCCAAGCCACTAAGAGAAGTCGGCCAAGCCACTTGGAGCAGTCAGCCCGACGCATCACCCACCTTTTTGTCTTAGATAGGTCAGCCGTCGACTCAATTCATGATTCTTGACACGTGTCAGCACCACCTTAACGGACGCAATAACTGACATATCGACGCATCCATGCTTGAGACGTCATTCCAAAAACACATAAGGGTGACATTTTAGTAAATCATGTTGGTCAAACAACATTTTAATAATTTCCCCTTTCAAAATTGGAACAACGAATTTTAAAGGGTTCATGTTGGAAATAAAGTAGAATCTCAAAAAGTAGAAAATGACACTAGTGAATCAAAACTGGATAAGCATCTAGAGAAAGTTGTATCAAAGAATAATTTGATCTTTCCATTTTTAGAATAAAGTTTAGGTTTTGCACTTATAAAGTACGAATATTTGCCCTACACTTGTTGTATATAAAAAGTTACGATTCAAGGAATATGTTCCCAACATGTTGCTCGTTGACTCGTCGAATTGGTTTACACAAATCTTGGAGGAAAAAAAAGAGTAAACTGCTACTTTGGTCCATGAGGTTTGGTCATTTTTTGCCACTTTAGTACAAAACTCAAACTTTTTAAATCTGGGTCCATGTGGTTTCACTTTTATTGCCATTTTGGTCCAAAAATGAAATCAGTTTATATTTGGCTAAGAAAATCCTATTATTTTGTCTTTTCCCTCATGGACAAAATGATCAATATGATTTTATTATAAAACATTATTAATTAAATTAATGAAATCAGCTGATATTTGACCATTTTGCCCCTAAGGAAAATGACAAAATATCAAGATTTTATTAGCCAAATATCAGCTATTTCATTTTTGGACCAAAATGACAATAAAAGTGAAACCACAGGGACCCGGATTTAAAAGGTTTGAGTTTTGGACTAAAGTGGCAAAAGTGACCAAACCTCAGGGACCAAAATGACAGTTTACTCAAAAAAAAAAAAAATTAGATGGTTGTTTGACCCTTGAACTGAGTGGGTTTTATATCACTGCATTGTTGTGCTTTTGGGCGAGTGTTTACAGGCTTCGGCCCTAGGTGAGGATTTTTCCCAGTTTGGAGGGGAGTGTATCCTGATGTGGTGAATTTCGACAGTAGCCCACCTAGAAGATTCGTTGACCGTTAAAAAAAAAATAGTAATAATAGTAATAATAACAGTCTTAACAAGTTGGTCTTGTGGTTAGTCACTTGGTTTTTCTTATTGAGGCTCTACGTTCAACTCCCACTAGTATCACTTTGAAGGACATTGGTGGTGGCAATGAAGTTTAGAACTAAGCCTCTCTGGAGGTCGCCTATTCGAAACCGAGCCGAACCGGGTTTTACCGCAGTGGGCATTCGGGCGGCGGGTTTCCCCGAAACTGGTGGCTTGGGTATGTATCCAACTCTGACCGTTATGGAGGAGGGGATGCATTTGCTCGATTAAGGGCATCCCAGGATGCTTATCCGGTGATTTAGTTGGCCGTTTAAAAAAATAGTAATAATAACAATAAACTTTTGTAACGCTCTTCTTTAGGTTAAAATTTGTATAACTTAAATTTAATGACACAAATAACATAGTTAGGCTAAAGGTGTGAGGATTATGGTTGGAATATGATTCGTCACATAGGAACATGACTGGAAACCTACACCACCCTATTGCTTGATCCACCATAACAACCATTGTCCTCCTTTCCATTTTTCAAGAAATCATTTCCTTTTCTTTAGACAAAGATAAATTAAAATAAACAAGGGGATAGTGGTTGGGTCATGACCACACCCTTAGGGTAGTGGTTTTAGATGGTGAATTAGAGGTGAGTGACATAACACTGACGTGGAGGGTCATGATGGTCATGACCACACCCTATAGCCTTACAGAAATTTCATTACCATGTTTATGGAAAACTCAGTTACTGTAACCTAAACTAGAGTTGATCCCCTGCATTGCATGGGCTGGTTTTTTAACGTGATTTAAACATGCATCCTAAATTAGAAACTGAAAGCGAAATACCGGTCATTACAAATGGTATGCCGAAACATATATAAAATAGAAATTTTCGAATGCATTAGCGTCCAATATCATATATGACTGATGTATTGCAAAATACATCCTTTATTGGTGTATAGTTTTGCGTTATATTTAGTTTAGTTTTCGTTAGAATTTGCATACTATTGATCAGATTGCGTTTTCTAGGTCTTGATGCTTAAAGTTGCTAAAAATTTAGTGAAAACGAGCCAAAATGCTGAAACACCAAGTCCCGAAGAAAGTTTTAAAGGAGTTAGAATTATCTTGGAGAATTTGGAGAGCTGAAGCTGGAGAAAAAACGAAGAAGTCTGCCCAATTTGAGTTGTGGCGCTACGCCATGAGAAAACCAAATCATGGTGGCGCTACGCCACCAATAAAATAACAATTCCTGGTTTATTGGTTCGTCGCGCTACGCCACGACATGAAGTGATACCCGTCGCACGACGCGACGGGGTGTTGGGTCGAGTTTTATCCGTTAATTGCTAGGGTTTGGTATAAATAGTCAAGAAACTTAACACAAAACCCTAATTACGAATTAGAGAGCATCTTGGGCGATCTTGGAGCATTCTTGAAGCTGATTTGAAGATTTCGAAGCATACGAATTAGTGGTACGAGTTCGGGACGAAGAATCGAAAACTTTCTCGGGTTTTCCAATCCCTTGTTTTGTCGATTTCTTTCTTGAAACTTGTTACAATGAATTCTCGTTTAGACATCTTTGATTTGTGTTCTTTATTTAATATGCTCGGCTAAACTTTTAAGCCACCTAGACTTTGATGAATGGATTAGTATAAAGTTTTTACCTTTTTCGTTGTTTGCATGAATATTATGGATTGATTGTGTTTAGTAAAAGGTTTGGTCTGTTGATTTGATGTACATGCGTGCTTTAATTTGGTTTATCATTTTCACTTGCTTCGTACGATTCTTGGTGACGGTCTATATCACATAATAGAGTCGTGCTAGGGTTTAGGATTTTGGTGAGTGTCTATATCACGTAATAAATCTTAACTCTTTAGGGTGAAATTGCGCAAATAACCCTAGAAGTAATTGTTAATGATTTACTAGGTTTTAGTGTTCTACTAGTCCCAATAGCTGGAAGGTGTGGGGCTATTGATAGGTCGTACCCGACAAATTGCTTTAGACAGTCCTTGGAAAAGGTCATGCCTCAGTTGCCCTGTCGGTTTATTAGTCTATCAAGTCAAGTTAAGAAACCTAAACTACCCTAGATCTATAATTGGAAAAGAGTAGGTCAACATTAGGGTACTTATACAATAATTAGACAACTGGAAAGACGTCTAATAACTGGTAGGATTAACGGCCTAGGTAGCGCCATAAGTTTCACCTCAAGAAGGGTTGAGGGGCTTAGTTGGTGTTTTAATAGGTTTAGTACTATAAGATCCCGGTTCCATAAATCATGCACTTAACTTAATTGGTAATTCTTTAAAATCAATCCAGTATTCAAGTCTAGGTGGTCTCGTTCATTATATAAGAAAAGCCTTTGTCTTCTTTTGTGTTAGTCTAGTTTTAGTTTAAATAGATTTCCTTAGATTTTCCGTAACCCCCCCCCCCCCCAAAAAAAAAAAAAAAAACAATTAAACAAGTTTCAGTCGTGTCTGTCAGTGTCTGTTAGAGTCTAGTTAACGTGATAAATAGAGTCTTGTGGTTCGATATCCGGACTTCCTAGGGTTATACTACAGTGATCGGTACACTTGCCGATTGTGTAGTTTAGGTCGAGTCTAGAATTAAAGTTTTTTAGTGTCTAGCTTAGAGAGTCTAATTTAGTTTATTTTTATGGTTTGTTTAGCATACATCAAGTTTTTGGCGCCGTTTCCGGGGACTCTTGGCAATCGCGTTCATTAGCTTTGATAGACTTTATTGACATATACGTGCTACGTGTTTGTTTTGTTTTGTTTCGTGTCTTTTATTTCTATTTTTGAGTCTTAGTGACTAGTGTTTGCTTTTCTCATATCTAGGTTTTTGCTTGTAGTGGATGCCACATCTGCGCTCGCACGGACCGCCAAAGCCGCCAGTCACAGAGTCATCATCTCGATTGGGCTAAGGCCCACAGGTTAGTACTTCATCCTCTTCTCAATTTCCCAATTTTGATTCTACTCCGTTACCCACCCCACCTCGGACCCCACCACCTTCACCACCCCATTCACCGAAAACATCACCTAAGGTTTCCCCACCCGATAGTCCATCCTCTAGCGCACCAGAAAACCTAGAACAAATGGCCAACGCTAGACAAACCGTCCACCAACAAGCCACTCAAAATTTCACCGGTCTTGCTTCACCCATCACTGTCCCACCCATAGTTAGCGAGAACTCATGGCAGATTCCATCTTACGCCATGCAAGCCATTACCAATAGCATCCAGTTCCATGGCCGCGAGGATGAGGACGCCCCTGCCCACATAAACTGGTTCTCCCGTATCCTTGCTACTTTTAGCCTTCACGGAGCCCCAACCGATGCTACCTACCTACAACTTTTCCCATTTTCACTAGTCGGGCGTGCGGCTACTTGGTTGGACTCTCAACCAACCGGTACCTTTACCACTTGGGCGGGCCTTCGTCAAGCCTTTTTGAACAAGTATTTCCCGCCCGCTAAAGCCTCACGCCTTCGTGACCAAATTCACTATTTCCGCATGGAGCCCGACGAGCCCTATTACCTTGCTTGGGAGCGTTTCCAAAATCTTTGTGCTCGTTGCTCCCAGCACACGGTCTTTCCGATTGGGCCCTATGTGAGAAATTCTATAACGGTCTCACCCAAGAGACTCGTGATCAGTTTGATACTAATGCGGGGGGTCATATAATGGGTATCCTTACTGTTGTTGAGTGTTTAGAGCGTTTCGAAGCATTTGCACAATCTCAATCTCAGTCGCGAGTTGATCAGCGGTACCAAAGTGGTAATTCAAATACCACTACTAGTGCACCCCCTCGTGGGTGAACCATGTCACCATGGACCCTAGTTTAGCCGCTGTGTTGGAAAACGTGACAAGGGAGCTTAAGGAGATTAAGGCTAAGGTAGACAAATGTGAGTTTTGCCGAGGGGGTCACGATACGAGTGCGTGTCCTTTGTTAGTTGGTGAGGAGCAAGTTGATTTCGTAGGAGGAGGTCTAGGTAGAGGTCAACCTAGTGGGTTTGGTAATAATAACTTTGGTTCGGGTTGGAGAAATAATAATAATTTTAATAATAATAACAATTTTCGCTCAAATGGACCCCCTGGTTTTCAATTAGCTCAAAATCCAAATAGGGGTCAAGGTTCATTCTTTGGTGGGGGTTCAAATGGGCAGTTCAACAAGGGGTTCAATGGACAGGTCAAAGAGGGGGGTTCAAATAATCAGGTTCAATCAGGTCAGGGTTCAAGTTATGATCTAGGGGGTAGTTTAGAGAAAATGGAAGCTATGATGAGCCAGCTAATTTTTAGGGACCAAACCACCCAAAAGACACTTAACGACCATGACCTAATGCTTAAGAACCACCAAGCCTCTTTCCAAGACCTTCAAAGGGTCGTTGGAGATATGTTTAGGAAACTAGAGGAGAGACTAGCCGGTTAGTTTGCGGGTAACACCCTACCAAACCCTAATGCCCATGCCAAAGCCATTATCACTCGTAGTGGCAAAACCGTAGGGAACCTTAGAGTTGAGGAGAGAGTAGTTGATGAGGATGAGGAGATTGTCGATGAAGAAATTGAGATGGAAGCTCCCGGAAAAGTGCAACCGAGGCTAAGCCCAGCAAGTACAGCACAGCCCGGTGAGTCTCAAGTTGAGAAGAAAGTTGAGAAGCCTCCCGTAGACGTTAGACCTTCACCCCAAGTTGACCATTCAAGAGTCCCATTTCCTTCACGTCTTAGGAACCAAAAGTACTCAAGGGAATACGGGCAATTTTTATACATCTTCAAGCAATTGAAGATTAATCTTCCTTTTATCGAGGCACTTCAATCAATGCCTAAGTATGCGAAATTCTTGAAAGACCTTCTTAGGAACAAGGAGAAGTTAGGGGAGTTGTCAAATGTCCCGTTGAATGGAGGGTGTTCAGCCGTTGTTTTAAATAAGCTTCCCGAAAAGCTTACCGATCCCGGTATTTTTACTATTCCTTGTCTATTCGGTAGTAATACCAACACTAGAGTCTTAGCCGACTTAGGTGCTAGCATCATTTTGATGCCCTTTTCTCTTTATGAGAAGCTAGACCTAGGAGAGCTTTCACCTACCCGAATGACATTATTCTTAGCCGATCGGTCCGTTAAATACCCTAGGGTATAGTCGATAATTTGCTTGTCAAGGTCGACAAATTTGTGTTTCCCGCCGATTTCGTCAATCTCGATATGGAAGCGGATGAGAGAGTTCCCATTATACTTGGTCGTCCTTTCCTACGTACCGCTAAAGCCCTCATAGATGTTCATGATGGTAAGATCACCCTTAGAGTCACTTTTGGGATAGATCGTTCCATGAACCACCCGAGTGGTTCGGATGACTATAGTGGTCCTTGCCATTCCGTCTACTTCTTGAATTCATTCATCTCATGTGTTGATCATTGTTTAGAGTATATTAGCGGTGCAGACTTAGTAGTAGGAGAGAGAGTAGAGGAGAAGTCGAATAGGGTAGATGAAGTTGAAGTTGAGGGAATTCCTTTAATTCCCGAAGTGTTAGCCGTTAGTGATGACACCACCCAACCCCCACCCTTAGAGCTTAAGGTACTTCCATCGCATTTAGAGTATGCTTTCTTAAGGGAGGGTTCCGAGTTACCCGTCATTATCTCGTTAAATTTGGAAGAAGGTGAGAAGTTGAGATTGTTGGAGGTGTTAAAGGCCTACAAAGAGGCCATTGCTTGGAGGTTGTCCGACATCAAGGGCATAATCCCTTCTTATTGCACCCACCGGATACTCATGGAGGATGATTATAAACCGGTGGTGCAACCTCAAAGGCGGCTCAACCCCAACATGCAAGATGTTGTGAAGTAGGAGGTTCTTAAACTCCTAGATGCCGGGATGATATATCCCATCTCTGATTCACCTTAGGTTAGTCCCACTCAGGTTGTCCCTAATAAGGGAGGGATGACCGTTGTCATGAACACAAAGAATGAGCTTATCCCTTCTCGTACAGTCACGCGGTGGCGCGTGTGCATCGACTACCGAAAGTTGAATGATGCCACCTGAAAAAACCACTTTCCATTGCCCTTCATTGAACAAATGTTGGAGCGTCTCGCGGGTCAACAATTTTATTGTTTTTGCGACGGTTTTTCCGGGTACTTCCAGATTCCCATAGCACCGGAGGACCAGGATAAAACCCCCTTCACATGCCCCTATGGCACCTATGCGTACCGACGCATGCCATTTGGGTTGTGCAACGCTCCAGCTACCTTTCAGCGATGCATGGTTGCCATATTTCAGGATATGATAGAGAGTTCCATGGAGGTGTTCATGGACGATTTTTCGGTGTATGGTAGCTCCTTTGATGAGTGTTTAAAGAACCTAGAGAAGATGTTGAAAAGATGTGTCGAGACCAAGCTCATGTTAAGTTGGGAGAAGTGTCACTTCATGGTGATGGAAGGTATTGTGTTAGGACACAAGATCTCTAGAAAGGGTATTGAGGTAGATCGCGCGAAAATAGATACCGTTGGTAGGTTACCTCCACCCACGAGTGTGAAGTCCATTCGGAGTTTTCTAGGGCATGCGGGCTTCTATAGTCGCTTCATTAGGGATTTTTCTAAAATCACCCGCCCCATGACCCGTTTGGTAGAGAAAGACGTTCCATTCGTCTTTGAAGAGGAATGTCTTAAGGCCTTCAACTTTTTAAAGGAACAGCTTGTGAGTGCACCTATTCTTATCTCGCCCGACTGGAGCTTACCGTTTGAGCTCATGTGCGATGCGAGTGACTATGCCGTTGGAGAGGTATTAGGACAAAGAAAGGATAAGCACTTCCACCCCATATATTACTTGAGTAAAACGCTAAATGATGCTCAAGAGAATTACACCACCACGGAGTAAGAACTCTTAGCCGTAGTATTTGCTTTCGACAAATTCCGCTCATACCTCGTTCTATCCAAGACCATAGTATTCATCGATCACTCTGCGTTGTGTTTTCTTTTTCAAAAGAAATACGCTAAACCCCGACTCATTCGTTGGATTCTATTGCTTAGTGAGTTTGATATTGAGATTAGAGACAAGAGAGGGGCTGAAAACGTGGCGGCCGATCATCTATCACGTCTAGAGGACCCCAAGAGAGAAGAGATTCGTGAGGAGGAGATTGGAGACACATTCCCTCATGAGTCTATCAAGTTTGTTGAGGCTGAGAAGGAGGGATTTCCTTGGTTTTGTGACTTAGAGAATTATCTTTCTAGTGGCAATATTGTGAGAGGAATGACCACACAACAAAGGAGAAAGTTCATTAGTGAGTCTAGCAAGTATGTGTGGGATGATCCTTTTCTCTTTAGAATTGGAGGAGATAGGATACATAGATGTTGCGTATCAAGAGAAGAGGGTTGGAAAATCATTAAGCATGTGCATGAAGGCCTCATGGGAGGACATCATGGTGCATACGCCACCGCTCAAAAGGTGTTCGATTGCGGCTTTTATTGGCCTAGCGTACTTCGAGATGCCGTTGAGTTCGTAAAGACATGCGATGCTTGTCAACGAACCGACAATATTTCCGCCAAATATGAGATGCCTCAAACCCTATCCAAGTGTTGGAGGTTTTTGACGTTTGGGGCATCGATTTCATGGGACCCTTTCCAAACTCCAAAGGAAACCGTTACATACTTGTGGCGATTGACTACGTGTCTAAATGGGTTGAGGCTCAATCTCTTCCCACAAATGAAGCCCGAGTAGTGTTGAAATTCCTTAAGAAGCTCTTTTCCCGATTCGGTACACCGAAAGCCATAATTAGTGACCGTGGTACTCACTTTTGTAATGCTTTGATGGAAAAATTGCTTGCACGCTACGGAGTCACTCATCGTTTGTCTACCGCATACCACCCACAAACGAGTGGTTAAGTGGAGAATGCGAATCGCGGTATCAAACGTATCTTAGAGAAGACCGTTGGTAAGAATAGGAAGGATTGGTCCGATAAGCTAGACGATGCATTGTGGGCGTTTAGAACCGCCTACAAGACGCCCTTAGGAACTACGCCATTTATGATCGTCTATGGAAAAGCTTATCACCTTCCCGTAGAGTTAGAGTATAGAGCGCTTTGGGCATTGAAAACCGTTAACCTTGACATGACCTAAGCCGCTAGGAAGCGCTTCTTTCAAACCCATGAGCTTGAGGAGCTTCGGGATGCGGCTTATGCTAGATCGTTGGGAATTAAGGAGAAGACGAAAACTTCACACGATAGGAAGTTGAGAAAGGTTAAAGATTTTAGCAAAGGTGATAAAGTGCTTATTTACAATTCAAGGTTGAAGTTGTTTGTGGGTAAGTTGAAATCGAAGTGGTCGGGACCTTATATGGTTCACTATGTATTTTCGTATGGAGCGGTAGAGATTATGGATGAATCGGATGGCCGAAGTTGGAAGGTGAATGGCCACCGGTTGAAGCACTACATTGGAGGAGCGATAAACAAGAACGAGATAGAGGAAACTCCTCTCGAAATCCCATCCAAAGCCGCCAATTAGTGTTTTGGGATGAAATCCCAAGTGTAGAGTATGTAACGTTTGTAATTTAGTCAATTTTCGTAAGTTTTCGTTAGTTTTTTCGTGTCTTTGTTTTTTGTGTTGGAGAAATTTTGCAGGAATCATACCATCGAGGAGCTGAATTTGCGAAGAAAACGACATTCCAGGTAAGTCCCAACACTTAGAAAAATTTGGGATGGTTTTGGGAAGGATTGGTAAGAGTTGAAAAATTTTCTAAGGCATAAAACTAAAAAAATTACGCAACTTACTGCCAAAAACGCGCTGTTGCGTCACGCCATGGTGAAAAGGACTCCTGGTGGCGCGACGCGACCCCTAAGGTCAAATAAGCGTACTGAACCTGCCTGTGGCGCTACGCCACACCACTTTCATTATAAGGTCGCGTCACGCGACCCCTCTTTTGAACCCTAACTTTTGAACTACCCCGTGGCGCTACGCCACGGGTAACATGTTTTACTGTGGCGGCACGCGACGCTGTGCCAGGTTGGTTTAAATCCCTTTTTCTATCACTCTTCCCAAAGTTCAACCTAAACCTTTTTCCACCGCCCCCATCGACGAACAATCTTCCCACCACCATATATCCACCGAATATCCACCATTTTCCTCCATTTTTCTTCCCCCTTGCTCGGATTTTGACGGCGCACAACCCCCACCGGACGAAACGTCATTTATCCGGCCGTTTTCTCTGAATCGAGACCCACCATTAACAAAAAGTTCAAGTTTTTATTGAAAATTTCAAGGATTCAGGTATGATTTCCCGCAATCTTCTCTTATTTAGTGTGTTTCGAGTTATGTTTGGGTTTGGTTTTAGTTAGTTGTTTAGGTTTCTTATCGGTTCAGTCGTAGGTTGTCGAGTCAGTCTGTGAGTCTTGTTGAGTCAGTGGTGTCATGTGCCCGGTCAGTTTATCGGCCCAGTGATGAGTCAAGTCCGGTCACGACAGCCATTAATATATGTAGGTTCATATTTTTTGTAGAAAGAGGTTGCAGCACGAGATTGGTTCGGGCATTTGAGTATTTAAGGGTGCGGGTGCTTGTTGGTTTGGGGTATTGAATATGATTTGATTGTGGATTGTTGGTATGGGATGTCGACACTTGAAGTTTCGAACCTTGTATTTAAAACATAATTTTTGCAAACGGAAAACCCTCTTTTAACTAGGCGGACTTTTTCAAGCGCTAAAATTTTGATTTTAAAACTAAAAAGAAAATGAATTATATATTCTTATGTTCCCCTTAAAGTCAAAGGAAACAAAATGCAATCTCAGCCATTAGATGAAGATCAAATTAAATCCTGACCCTTATAATTCAGAAAAAGAAGGGGGGGTTTTTTTTGTTCACTTTGACTTTCTCATAAAACCCACGATCCACATAAAATAACTACCTAAATAAATGGAAATTTAATTGGAAACATAAACCATATAATTACAAAAATCATTGTACAAACCCTTCCAACAATTCATGCATCACCCATTTTCCCGATTAATTGGAAATTTAATTGTCAACCCACTCCTATAATTAATCACAACCATTGGATGAGGCTGAGATTAAATCTCAGCCATTTAAAATAGAAGAAACCTTCTAGAAGCAGAGGTTATTTTACGGTTTCTCCTTCTTTCAACTGGTCATCGGCTCTGCAGTTTTTTTGATGGTTTTTCATTTTGAATCGGCAGTTCGCAACGCTCTCCAACCTTGGGCGCCTAAAACCATCCCTATAAATTCCAAATCAATTAATGCATCACCCATTTTCCCGATCCTTCCTCTCCCATACTCTGAACTCTCACCGTAACCGTAGAGATCGGTGCCGTTCTTCATTAGCTTTTGCTTCAAAGGGGATAATGACGACCGCCCATGGAGAGACTGTTGAACATCGGGAATGGCCATAGATCTTCCTCTCCGTTCAAAATCTCCGAAAGTATACCGAAAGAAGATAACAATCAGAAGAATTCTCTGATCACTTTCAAGATAACTTATGCTAATATTGATTTTGATGTAGGTGGTTGGTAGATGAAGTACGAGAAACTTAACCTAAAGGTTAGATTTTGATTTTCTTTTTGTTCTTCATTTTATTTTTCCCTAATTATTGAAGTACACACACAATACTTTCTATTTATGGTAGTCTCATTTTGAGATGATGAAATCAATTAAGTGCTTCCTTGCTGGTTTGATAATTAGAAGTTGGAATATCAGGTTTGCACATCCATAATTTTTTATCTTGATAATTAGAAGCTTTAGTAAATACAATATTTTTTTTAATGAACATTGATTTGGGATATGGATATTATTAGGGGTTTTTTTGGTCCGAGTATTTTTCAGTTCTAACTTGCATAAGGCTTTAATGTAGGATGAAGCCATTGAATATTTGAACCAGCTCCAAATGTAAGTACAGGTACATGTTTCTTGATGCACATCATGTTATCTTTTCTAATATTGATTTTGATGTAGGTGGTTGGTAGATGAAGTACGAGAAACTTAACCTAAAGGTTAGATTTTGATTTTCTTTTTGTTCTTCGTTTTATTTTTCCCTAATTATTGAAGTACACACACAATACTTTCTATTTATGGTAGTCTCATTTTGAGATGATGAAATCAATTAAGTGCTTCCTTGCTGGTTTGATAATTAGAAGTTGGAATATCAGGTTTGCACTTCCATAATTTTTTATCTTGATAATTAGAAGCTTAAGTAAATACAATATTTTTTTTAATGAACATTGATTTGGGATATGGATATTATTAGGGGTTTTTTTGGTCCGAGTATTTTTCAGTTCTAACTTGCATAAGGCTTTAATGTAGGATGAAGCCATTGAATATTTGAACCGGCTCCAAATGTAAGTACAGGTACATGTTTCTTGATGCACATCATGTTATCTTTTCATCACAGTGTGTTTAGTTTGATGAATTGGATCATTAGTATAACATATGATTGATTTTGTTTCAAAACTTAACTGATGATTCTTAATCATCATGTTTGCAGATGATGTTGCATTGCTGACACTTACCGTGAGAAACGGGTTCGGTTTGCCACTTGTTTATGCACAAGAACAAGGGATGCTAAGGGGAGTGGGAATAAGAACTGGTATATAATGAGGGAATGGGAATAGAATGCAAAAAGGGATACAAATTGCCGAAGATAAAGCGAAAGGTTCTCAATGTGAAGGGAATTTGGTATTATGCCCAACCACATTGGCATGATGTCATCAACCCGCATGATGAAAACATATCCCCGTTTTAGCTCCAGATTTGGCAAATGTGAAGTAGTATAAATATCCCAATCATTCGACATCAATGAAGGTAATTCTATTTGTTGTTGGATTTGATAATTTATGTCTAAATCTACGGAAAGTTCCAGCGTTATTTTTGGATTATTGGGCTCCTCTGAATACAGTTACCTTACATACTATATTAATCTGTATTACTTACTTTGGATTGACTTGATAGTCAGTCTTTTGTGAATCTATTTGAAGTCTTGACACATATGGTGTATCTTATAGGATATATTTTTATGCTATTAATTAAAACTTACAAGCAGTGGAATTTCTTTTACTTTTAACTTGAGCGTGAAACCTGGAATAAAGTTGAAACAATATGCTTGAGGTGAATTATTCTTAATTCTTGAAGCTAGCATTGGGATCTGCCTTCTTGAACTTTATGCTATATTAAATGTTGAAATTTACTCTGTAGTACATCTTTTTTTTGTTACACTTCAAATAATATTACAACTTTGGCTTTCAGGTTATGGATTTGTGGATGAGATGATGAGATTAATGCTTCAGCCACTTATCAATGGTGGGAGGGATCAATTTATAGTATTCTTGTGTTCCTTACTTGTCCTCTTGTATGGTCACACAAACAAGGAGGCGAAAGATGAATTTACAAAGGAATACGGGAATTTGTTAGATCGTAGTATGATCATGCCTGCTTATGTTCTTGTCGTTAACGTACTCTATATGAAGCTCGTAAGGTTACTTCAGTTCTTTGTGGTTAGTTTTTTTATATCTGAAGTCCCACACATTTTGCTTGGTTGTAAACAAAAAATATTTTTATAATAATGTAAATAAAATTTTTATTTTATTATACCCTAATAATTCCCGTCCACCGGACGAGTATAGAACTAGTTTAAGCAAGGTTGGACTTCAATGTCTCGGTTAGGCACTACGTTTTAATTGCGGACAATTAAAGTGCCGAGGGGGGTAGTGTACATTGAGTCTAAGTTAGGGTCGTTTTGGTAATTTTAGTCTAGTTGGAGTCGTAGTTAGTTGTTTTAGGGTTTACTTGCGCGTACAAGTGATTTAAGCTCGCCCGTACTCAATCTCTATTCGGGCGAGTTTAATTATCACTTAGCAATTGTAAAAGGTAACCAGGTCTTTATTTCAGCTTTATTTTTTCAGAATTAGCCGCGATTGAAATGCTATACGGCTATTCTATCTTTTTCGAAAAATTTATAAAAATCCAAAAGAATATAAAAATTTCAAAAATTCAAAAAAAATTAAAAAATGAAAAATACCAAAAATAGTTTGTTATCACTGATTGTTTGCTTGTTTTGTCTTGTCAATATCTATTTTGCAGACATGGCTAGTAGTTCGCGCAGAGGTAGGTCAAGAAAAACAGGTGCGGGTCAGTCAGCACCATAACAGGATCCACCCCAGCAAGACCCGGTTCCACAAGAGACCCCGATTATACAGATACCTGCTGATGATCTGAAGTTGAGAAAAATCGAGTATCAAATGGCTTATAATTTTATTCCGGATAGGAAATGTAGTAGAGCCGACCACCCGATACTGAAGTTCGAGCCGGGTACATCTGAGTGGGAGAAGTATGATAAGTTGAGAAAAACAGATTTGCTTCAGCTGTCACACCCCGATATTTCCACGTATTACTGGTGGGCCCGGTGGGGAGTATCGTGACGTAGTTGATATCATCATAGTCAAACAATCACAGTTCAATGCACAACAGAAGTCTAAAATTAATAATATTACAAACCGATTCGAAAGTAACATTAAATATTACAACGGGTTGTAAAAGGATCCACAGGCGGATCTAAAATAAAAGAAACATTGTTCAACAGATTTTTAAGCATCTAAAGCTTGCAAGACTCTTTATTCGATACTCGGAGTAGCCAACCCATTTCGCTTAGTACCTGTACTTAACCTTTTTGGAAAATACGTCAGTTTTCACTGGTAAATACAACTAACCGACTCATTTTAAAAATGTTTAAGAAAATTGATTTAAATGCACAAGGCACAAAATTCTTTTATAACTTGGGATAATTATTTAAAAATAATCTTGTAAAAGATTTATATGTTTGTCATGCGTTCAGTAGCCCGGATTAGAAGTATCGGATTAAACGATTAATAGTCACACCACATAATATACCCACAGTGAGTTATTCTCAACGAGCGGGTTTATCTGTAACACCCCGTGTTTCGAAAGTCAAAGTCAAGATTAAAGTAAAAGGGAGACAAGATTGCTGATTGCGATCTGTCACTCCTTGCTCAATTCCTGTTTTGACTTCTTTGACTTGTAATTAGTCTAATTTTGTTATCGCATTAGTTGTATTATGTGGAGTAATTGCCACTAATCGAGATTTAATCGCTATTTATCGATACTAATCGCATGTTTAATCAACTTATCGCAATCGCAACTCGAATTATGCGTTCTGAATATTGTTTTACGTGTCTGTGCTCTTTATGTGTTACTTGTGCATGTTTATTTATGTTGTTATTGTGGTGATTAATCGAATCGCAAACGCTAAATGCAAATTAAATAGGATGCTTGTATGTTGATATAGTAGTTGGGATTAAAAGTAATTTGATAAGTAAATCTATCGCATCGCTCGCTCGAACCGCATCGCAGCGCTCAACGCCCGAATCGAAACTGCAAAACTCATCATGTCGTGCACTCAAGCCGAGTGGCCAGCCGACCGAACTGCCACCCGGTCGGACTGCCATCCGACCGAGGTGCCACACGACCGAGCTGCCACCCACCCAGGTGCCACCCGGTCGGATTGCCATTCGACCGATCTGCCACCCGGACGGGCTGCCACTCGACCGACTAACCTCTTGTTCCCCTTTCTATTTATGGAAACTCTATAAATACCCCTTATGTCAACCTCGTTGATGTTGACAGCTCTCTCTCCCTCTCCACTCACTCCAGCCGCTATTTCTTCAGATTTCTCGCGATTCTTGTAAGTTTTTAACCTAAATCTTGTACTTTCTTAATCTACACGCACTCCTACACATTTCTATCTTTTGAATCTTCACTTTTAACCGTGAAAACACTAGATTTGAGGCGTTCAAGGATGATGTCATCATGGTGTTCATAAGAACTTCATGTTTTGGCTTCAATCCACCAAGAACAACTTAGATCTGAATGATTTCCACATGAATAAACGAAGATCTTTCATAGATCTAAACATATTCATGGTGAAAAGAATTGAAAGATGGTTTTCTAACTTTCTTTCAACTCTTTTACACTCAATGCACTCAAAGACCGATAGATTCGGACCTAGTTCTGATCTTCTACCCATTCTTGGTGTCGTAACGGTTCCAGATCTGAATTCTATCCAAGAGGTATTGATTTCAGGTTTGAATATGAACTACCGACTCGAACCGTGAACCGGTTGGACTAGGGTGATTCCTGTTCGGACGGGTCACTTGGGCCGGGTTATGGGTTCTGTTGTTCAAACATGTTATCAGAATATCTCGTTCAAGCACCTCAGACTTTCAAACAACCAAGGAAGAAGACGACCAGGTCGCCTGGGACGGATTTCCGTTCGATCGGATTGCCACCCGACCGGACAGCCACTCGGTCGGATTGCACCTTGGGTCCCACACTTAACTTTTATTTCAATATTTGTGGTTTTGAACATTGAACGGATTACCGTCCGATCGGATTACCATCTGATCGGATTGCCATTCGACCATGTGATGTTTGACTTCAACACTTAATCAATTCTGCAACATGTTCAATCCGAACGGATTGCCACCCGACCGGATAGCCATCCGATCGAGTGACTGTCCTGCTGTGAACTTGTTCTCAACCTAAGAAGCCTCGCCAATCGGATTGCTGTCCGATCAAACGGTCGTTCGATCAACCGACCCAAGAAGTAGAGATACTTCTCTATTTTCAAATGCTACAATGAAAACTTCAAAAGGTAAACCATCATACACAAACACATCCATTCCAAACGAGGTGACAATCCAGTCGAGTGGCCACCCGATCGGGCGACCACCCGAACGGATTGTCATCCGGTCGACTGGTCACCCGATCGGATAGCCATCCGACCGGATTGCCATCCGACCCACTGTCACTTCGTTTCATTTTACGCGCCGCTTATCCTTATGCTATCGTTCTGCTCAGGCTAACTTTGCTCTCTAGTGCTCCCTTCAATCCATCAATCACAGTGAGTATACTCGAACCCTTTTTGCTTTACGCACTTTTGGGTATTACATACGTTACTTATTCTAAATCACATCAAACACACTACGCAATACTTTAACGGTAACCGTTACCGCATGTTATACGTGACTTAATGAATGCTTGTTTGTTATGTTTATACATGGAATGCTGTCTACCTGCCTTAGCAACGATAGTACTATTTGTTTGGACTCAGCACCTATTCATTTAGGGGTTGTTAAGGACAATTTGTTATATGGCTCACAGTGGTGAGTTTGTATTACGAACTGCCTTGGGCAGTCAACCCGCAGTCGTTGGTATCGATAGGTTCATGTCGATAACTAACGTGCTTCATTTCACACTGTGTACATGCTGGTTATGCGTAATCAATTTGAAACTCTACTATATATATTAAACTTGTATGCTCACCTTTACACTATGTGTATTGTCTTTTATTTTAACGTATGTGACAGGTGCTTAAGATGTTTAAATGCTTGTCTTGCTATGAAATCGAGGCTAGGAAAGGTCTAGAAACAAATAAATGAATTGTCTGTACTTGAAATCTGAGTTGTCAGAACAGAACAATTTGACTAGATCTTGTCTGTAATAATTATGTTACTTTTTATGTCATGGTATGGGACATGATGCTTTAAATAATTGGTAGTTATAGTTGTTATGGAAACTTCTGGACAATCTGTTTCGCTCAGTGCCACGCCCCGAGGTTTCCGCCATCGGTTAGGGTGTGACAGATTGGTATCAGAGCCATAACTATAGGGAATTAGGCAAGACTTGACCTAGTCCGGGCCGATGTCTTAGAAACGACCTAGTCTATAGTTAGGAACCCACAGACTAACCTGTGCATATCCAGTAAGGATTATGTACGAGCTTACTTGCTATTTCTCGCTATTCTCGCCTAGCTACACTTTTACTGCACTTTAATTTTCGAAAATGAACGAGCGATTAGGTCAAGATTTGGTGTGAAAACCGCAAACTCTTGACTAAATTGCTTGTTCGACCCACATTTTTATCTGAAAACAGGAGGAGTTGCGTCGAATCAGGAGTGAAATATATACTTTGACGCATAATTCTTCTTTATTTTATCAAAATAGGAACGAAGTTGTTAAGTCAGGGGTGAAACCCGAACCTTGACGACTTGTTCCGACCTCATTTTCGTTTTACAAAACTCTCACCAAAGTCTCGATGGACTCCAATGACTTGAGGTTGCGCTGAGACTAGAAGGATGCGTGCCATTCGCCCAGATTCGAGGCGAGAGCACAGTCCCGAAGGTCAAAGTGCGTAATGAAAGTTCTTGTGAATAGTTGAACCACTTTGGTTAGTCGATGTCTAATAGCCGCAGACAATCTATTTCTCAATTTTTATGTGTTTCGATTCTGAGCTCGCTACTGCCGACTCTGATATCTCGTCGCTTTTATATGGATTTTATGTGAGTTATCTGTTTATGTGTATGATTTTTTTGCTTATGTGCTTCTGTGATTTCGTGCCTTACGTGCTTATGTGCTTCTGTGCTTATGTGAATATTTGATTATGTGCCTATGTGGTTACGTGATTAAACGTGTTCCTAAGCTTTAGTAGTATTGGACGTGTCAGGTGAGATTCGACTATACTGTGTCTAAGTCCTATGGCGATGTCTGTTGCAGACAATGGCGTCATCTGGATCCCGTCACTCGCACGCTGCTCGCCAAAACCAGAAAGACAAACACCTTGCTGCTCTCATCGCTAAGAAAATGGCAAAGGCTGTTCCTCAGATCGTGGGTGAACTATACGAGAACATGAGCAAATCGTCTGAAGAATCCAGGACTGAAACCCCCAAAGCTGCTTTCAGCTTCAAACAGTTCAAGGCATGCGGACCGAAAGAGTTCACTGGCGAAGATGGCCCTATGGCCTTGTTTCAATGGTTCGACTCGATCGAGGTCACCCTGTGTCAGAGTGGATGTCCTGACAATCTCCGCACTCTGAATGCTACCGGCGTCTTCCAGTCCCACGCACTAGACTGGTGGACTGCCGAGAGGAACAAATGCGGAAATGATGCAGCCTATGGTCTGTCATGGGATGAGTTGAAGAACGTTATGCTTGAAGAGTTCTTCCCTCCCCATGAGCGCCAAAAGCTGGAGGATGAATTCTGGCACATCAAGTAGAAAGATGGTGACAACGCTGCTTTGACTGCTCACTTCAAGCAGCTCAGTATTATCTGTCCTGATCAAGTGAAGAGTGCTGACATGACGATCAAGAAGTACATTCGAGCTCTGCCAGACTGTGTTACAGATTTTGTGCATGCCTCAAAGCCAGCAACAATCGAAGAAACTTACTTGCTTGCCGCTGAAATCAACGACAATCGAGTAAAAGCTGGTTTTTGGGATAAAACTTCGAAGAGCCTGCACCAAGCTACCACCGTCGCACCAACCGCTGATACCGCCGCCGCTTCTCAATCATCAAAGTCCTCTCGTCTCAAGAGGAAGAACAACAACAATAGCTCCAGCAACAAGAACTGTGCTGTCACTACTACTGCTGCTCCGCTTCAAGCCGTACCGACTCAACAGCAATCTTAGCACCGAGCAGGTCCAGCACCAGTTACCTATGCACCGCCTGCAAAGCGTGCATACACTGGTCCCCACCCTGCCTGCCCGACATGTACTTATCATCACCCGGTGGGTATCGCCAGTCGATTCTGCGTGCACTGCAACGTGTACGGCCACTTCACCGCCAATTTCCATACTGGTCCCCGACAAGCACCAGCTCAAGCTACTGCTCATCAAGCTCTACTTCCAGCTCCACAAGGCCAACAAGCAGCTCAGGCACCCACGATCAACGCCAGAGTCTGCTTCGCGTGTGGTGATCCCAACCACTTCGCGAACATGTGCCCAAATAGGGTTGTGAAACAAGAGCCCCAGCAGCAGCAACCTCAGCAACAGCAGCAACAACAGCCTCAACAGCAACAAGCCGCCCGCGCCAAAACCTTCAACATCAATGTGCGCCAAGCCCAGGCTGACAACAACGTGGTCAATGGTACGTTCCTTGTGAATGGTATTTATGCTTTGTGTTTGTTTGATACTGGAGCTGATAACTGTTTTGTGTCATTCGAATTTGAGAAGCTCCTTAATCGTAAGCGCTCCCATCTCCCCTCGACGTTCGATGTCGAAGTCGCCACCGGAAGAACCGTCGCCGTCAAATCTGTTCTTCGTGATTGTACTCTTGAACTCAACAATCACATCTTTTCGATTGATCTTATTCCGATGCAGCTCGGAAGTTTTGACATCATAGTAGGCATGGACTTTCTTTGTGAAAACCATGCCGAAGTTGTGTGCTTTGATAAGATGATTCGATTCTCGCTCGCGAATGGTGATTTATTGTGTGTTTATGGTGAAACTGCTTCAAAAGGTCTCAAACTCATGTCTTATGTCCAAGTTAGCAAGTATCTCCGCAAGGAATACATAGCTTTCTTGGCTAATATTGTAGTAGCGGAGAAGGAAACGAAAGGGAGACCTGGAGTGAAAGATGTTCCTGTGGTTCGTGAATTTCCTAACGTTTTTTCTGAGGATCTTCTCGGACTACCGCCAAGTCGTGATATCGACTTTCGTATCGACCTCATTCCTGGAGCAAACCCTATCGCTAGAGCTCCTTATCGACTCGCTCCGTCCAAAATGAGATAACTCTCGAGTCAGCTTCAGGAATTGCTTGATAAAGGCTTCATTCGCCCGAGCACCTCTCCATGGGGCGCACCAGTCCTTTTCGTCAAAAAGAAGGATGGATCGTTCAGGATGTGCATCGACTATCGGGAATTGAATAAGTTGACAATCAAGAATCGCTATCCCCTGCCCCGCATCGATGATTTGTTTGACCAGCTACAAGGTGCTACGTGTTTCTCCAAGATCGATCTACGCTCAGGCTATCACCAACTACGCATCCAAGAGGAGGATATTCCCAAAACCGCTTTTTGCACTCGATACGACCATTATGAGTTCGTTGTTATGCCTTTTGGTCTAACTAACGCACCTGCGGTTTTCATGGATCTGATGAATCGGGTGTGTAAACCATTTCTTGACCGCTTCATCATCGTGTTCATCGATGATATCCTGATCTATTCAAAGTCGAAAGTCGAAAGCCGAACACGCGCAACATCTACGTTTGGTTCTCGAGCTACTCCAAGGGAATCGACTCTATGCCAAGTTCTCCAAGTGCGAATTTTGGCTGGAGGAGGTTCAATTCCTCGGTCACATTGTCAATAGTCAAGGTATTCACGTCGATCCCGTGAAGATTGAAGCAGTTAAGAGTTGGGTTATGTCGAAGAACCGTCTGAAGTCCGTTCTTTTCTTGGACTAGCGGGCTATTATCGTCGATTTATCGAAGGTTTCTCTAAAATCGCTGTGCCGCTTACCGCTCACACACATAAAGACAAGCCTTTTGTTTGGGGAACTGAACAGGAGTCTGCTTTCCAAACCCTCAAGCATGTGCTTTGCAATTCTCATGTCCTTACTTTACCTGACGGAAACAACGACTTTATAGTCTATTGCGATGCCTCAAACCTTGGTCTTGGTTGTGTTATCATGCAACGAGACAGGGTTATCGCTTAGGCATCTCGTCAGCTCAAGATCCATGAGAAGAACTATACAAACCATGACCTCGAGCTAGGCGCAGTTGTTTTGTGTTAAAGATTTGGCAACACTACCTGTATGGTACCAAGTGTACGATCTTCACCGATCATAGGAGCCTACAACATATCTTTAACCAGAAGAAACTTAATATGCGTCAACGCCGATGGGTGGAACTTTTCAACGATTACGACTGTGAGATCCGTTATCACCAAGGCAAAGCAAATGTCGTTGCCGACGCCCTCAGCAGACGGAGCTACCTGCTCAGCATTCGTAATATCCAAGCCCAATACGATCTCGAAACCCTCATCCGTGAAGCCCAGCATGCTTGTTTTAATGAGCGTACATTGAAGAAGGAAAGGATCTACCACGATGGAGCCCAGCTTGTGAATAAGTTGAATGGGATATTCCACTTTCTGGACCGAATTTGGATCCCTAAGCGGACCAATTTGTGACAGATTTTGATGGACGAAGCCCACAAATCTCGGTATTCTATTCACCCCGGTGCCGATAAAATGTACCAGGACAATCGCTACAAGTACTGGTGGCCGGGCATGAAAAGGGATATCAATCTCTACGTTGGAAAGTGCCTGACTTGCTCGAAGCTCAAGGCTGAACACCAAAGACCCTCTGGCTTACTCGAACAACCCCCGATCCCTATGTGGAAGTGGGAGAGTATAGCTATGGACTTCATAACGAAACTTCCGCGTACGTCATCAAGTCACGACAGTATCTGGGTTGTCGTTGACCGTTTGACTAAATCTGCTCATTTTCTGCCAATACGAGAAGACTACAAGGTAGAAAGATTAGCCCGAATCTACACCGACGAGATCATTTGTCGACATAGGACGCCTCATGACATCATCTCTGACTGTGACGCTCGGTTTACCTCGTGTCTATGGGAAACGTTTCAAACGGATCTCGGTACTACGCTTAATCTAAGTACCGCATTCCACCCGCAAACCAACGGTCAGACTGAGAGAACGATTCGTACCCTTGAAGACATGCTCCGTTCGTGTGTCATAGATTTCGGTGGTAATTGGGACGCTTACCTGCCATTAGTCGAATTCTCATATAATAACAATTATCATTCCAGCATTCAAATGGCACCGTTTGAGGCTTTATACGGAAGAAAATGTCGACCGCCTATTGTATGGCACGAGATCGGGCACTCGCAATTAACCGGTCCTGAGCTATTGCAAGAAACGACTGACCAAAATCCTTCAAATTCGAGACAACCTGCTAAAAGCTCAGAGTCGTCAGAAAAGTTACGCCGATAGACGACGCAAGCCCCTTGACTTTGACGTTGGCAACTACGTACTCCTAAAAGTATCACCTTGGAAGGGTGTGGTCAGATTCGGCAAGAAAGGGAAACTAGCGCCTCAATATGTTAGACCTTTTAAGATCCTGGAAAGGATCGGAAAAGTCGCATACAGACTCAAACTACCGGAGGAACTTAGCAACGTCCACCCGACTTTCCATGTATCGAACCTTAGGAAGTGCCTGGCTGAGCATGATTTAATTGTACCTCTAGAAGATCTTCAAGTAAACGAAACACTACACTTCGTGGAGAAGCCTGTCGAAATCATGGATCGCCAAACCAAGCAGCTCAGACGCTCGCGCATTCCCATTGTGAAGGTTCGATGGGAAGGCAAACGAGGCACAGAGTTCACTTGGGAACTCGAAAGCGAAATGAAGGCGAAGTACCCGCAATTGTTTGCTACGGCTTCGGCCTAATTTCAGGACAAAATTCCCTCAACTAGGGGAGGCTGTAACACCCCATGTTTCGAAAGTCAAAGTCAAGATTAAAGTCAAAGGGAGACAAGATTGCTGATTGCGATCTGTCACTCCTTGCTCAATTCCAGTTTTGACTTCTTTGACTTGTAATTAGTCTAATTTTGTTATCGCATTAGTTGTATTATGTCGAGTAATTGCCACTAAACAAGATTTAATCGCTATTTATCGATATTAATCGCATGTTTAATCAACTTATCGCTTATCGCAATCGCAACTCGAATTATGCGTTCTGAATATTGTTTTACGTGTGTGTGCTCTTTATGTGTTACTTGGGCATGTTTATTTACGTTGTTATTGTGGTGATTAATCGAAACTCAATCGCAATCGAATCGCAAACGCTAAACGCAAATTAAATAGGATGCTTGTATGTTGATATAGTAGTTGGGATTAAAAGTAATTTGATAAGTAAATCTATCACATCGCTCGCTCGAACCGCATCGCAACGCTCAACACACGAATCGAAACTGCAAAACTCATCACGCCATGCACTCAAGCCGAGTGGCCAACCGACCGAACTGCCACCCGGTCGGACTGCCATCCGACCGAGGTGCCACTCGACCGAGCTGCCACCCACCCAGGTGCCACCTGGTCGGATTGCCATTCGACCGATCTGCCGCCCGGACGGGCTGCCACTCGACCGACCAGCCTCTTTTTCCCCTTTCCATTTATGGAAACTCTATAAATACCCCTTATGTCAACCTCGTTGATGTTGACAGCTCCCTCTCCCTCTCCACTCACTCCAGCCGCTATTTCTTCAGATTTCTCGCGATTCTTGTAAGTTTTCAACCTAAATCTTGTACTTTCTTAATCTACACGCACTCCTACACATTTCTATCTTTTGAATCTTCACTTTTAATCGTGAAAACACTAGATTTGAGGCGTTCAAGGATGATGTCATCATGGTGTTCATAAGAACTTCATGTTTTGGCTTCAATCCACCAAGAACAACTTAGATCTGAATGATTTCCACATGAATAAACGAAGATCTTTCATAGATCTGAACATATTCATGGTGAAAAGAATTGAAAGATGGTTTTCTAACTTTCTTTCAACTCTTTTACACTCAATGCACTCAAAGACCGATAGATTCAGACCTAGTTCTGATCTTCTACCCATTCTTGGTGTTGTAACGGTTCCAGATCTGAATTCTATCCAAGAGGTATTGATTTCAGGTTTGAACATGAACTACCGACTCGAACCGTGAACCGGTCGGACTAGGGTAATTCCTGTTCGGACGGGTCACTTGGGCCGGGTTGTGGGTTCTGTTGTTCAAACATGTTATCAGAATATCTCGTTCAAGCACTTCAGACTTTCAAACAACCAAGGAAGAAGACGACCAGGTCTCCTGGGACGGATTTCCGTTCGATCGGATTGCCACCCGACCGGACAGCCACTCGGTCGGATTGCACCTTGGGTCCCACACTTAACTTTTATTTCAATATTTGAGGTTTTGAACATTGAACGGATTACCGTCCGATCGGATTACCATCCGATCGGATTGCCATTCAACCATGTGATGTTTGACTTCAACACTTAATCAATTCTGCAACATGTTCAATCCGAACGGATTGCCACCCGACCGGATAGCCATCCGATCGAGTGACTGTCATGCTGTGAACTTGTTCTCAACCTGAGAAGCCTCGCCAATCGGATTGCTGTCCGATCGAACGTTCGATCGACTGACCCAAGAGGTAGATATACTTCTCTGTTTTCAAATGCTACAACGAAAAATTCAAAAGGCAAACCATCATACACAAACACATCCATTCTAAACGAGGTGACAATCCAATCGAGTGGCCACCCGATCGGATGACCACTCGAACGGATTGTCATCCGGTCGACCGGTCACCCGATCGGATAGCCATCCGACCCACTGACACTTCGTTTCATTTTACGCGTCGCTTATCGTTATGCTATCGTTCTGCTCAGGCTAACTTTGCTCTCTAGCGCTCCCTTCAATCCATCAATCATAGTGAGTATGCTCGAACCCTTTTTGCTTTACTCACTTTTGGGTGTTACATACGTTACTTATTCTAAATCACATCAAACACACTACGCAATACTTTAACGCTAACCATTACCGCATGTTATACGTGACTTAATGATTGCTTGTTTGTTATGTTTACACATGGAATGTTGTCTACCTGCCTTAGCAACGATAGTACTATTAGTTTGGACTCAGCACCTGTTCATTCAGGGGTTGTTAAGGACAATTTGTTACATGGCTCACAGTGGTGAGTGTGTATTACGAACTGCCTTGGGCAGTCAACCCGCAGTCATTGGTATCGATAGGTTCATGTCGATAACTAACGTGCTTCATTTCACACTGTGTACGTGATGGTTATGCGTAATCAATTTCGAACTCTACTATATCTATTAAACTTGTATGCTCACCTTTTCACTATGTGTATTGGATTTTATTTTCACGTATGTGACAGGTGCTTAAGATGTTTAAATGCTTGGCTTGCTGTGAAATCGAGGCTAGGAAAGGTCTAGAAACAAATAAATGAATTGTCTGTACTTGAAATCTGAGTTGTCGGAACAGAACAATTTGACTAGATCTTGTCTGTAATAATTATGTTACTTTTTATGTCATGGTATGGGACATGATGCTTTAAATAATTGGTAATTATAGTTGTTATGGAAACTTCTGGACAATCTGTTTCGCTCAGTGCCACGCCCCGAGGTTTCCGCCATCGGTTAAGGTGTGACATTATCTTTTTACATACGCACCGGCAGGTGTATGCCTACACCTCGTGCTTAAGTCGTGGCCATTACAATGAATGAGCCGAGGATATCCAGGACATGGTCATTAATCCCCCCAAAGGCTTAACACAACAAAACAGATTAAACGGGTTATCTCAATGTTTTAATCATTATTCGATTAAAGATTCAATACCCGACCAAGCGGTATTTTAGATACCGTACCCCAAGCTCGTATAAGGGAAAATAAGTTAAAAGTATTTACCTGAGCTAAAATATAAATTTTAATCCCAGCCGTATAACGAAGCAGCAAGTGCGGTAGCTTTTACTGGTCTCCTAAATCTGGAACGAAGGTTTTAATAACCTATTAGATTCCTAACAGGTCTTACTTAAGTTTAAACTTAGACCGGTTAGTTTTAAAGGAAGGTATACGGTTCAAAACGCAAGATTAAGCGAAGACCGGATTAGAATGTGATTTAGACCCGACAAGTATGAAGACTTGTTTAATATGGGTAAACCAAACACATTCTGGATTTTGAAGTGAAAATGATAAGGTTTGACCCGTTTCGGTTAATTTATGCAAACTAGTTACATAAACCGTACCGAAAGCGAAAAATGCATAACGGGTAACCAAATGAGTCATGAACAGGTTCCCTAAGTTAATATTCTTAAAATGTGTTATGATATCAGTAGGATACCTTTCATTATGCCCAAAACGAATTTAAAATCAATTTAAGCCCCGTAAGGGTATTTTGGTCATTTTAAGACTTATAAAAGAGGTTAAATAGTAGTCTGAGGTTCTGTTCTAAAATGATCAGTAAAAATATTTATTTTAGTGAGTTATATCAGTAGGATATTGCATATATGTGAAATTTATCATTTATGTCCAAACTATGCACCGTAGGGGCATTTTGGTCATTTCACATAAGCTTTAAGGGTCAAATTTGGAAATATGAGTTCAAAACTTTTACTTACTGTTAAAGTATAAAATTTGATCTATAACATCAGTAGGTAACAAGCCTTAGGTGCCTAATATGGTTTTAAACCATACTATGCGCCTAGATCGCATAAAAGTCGGTATTTGACGATATCCGGGTTGATTAAAGAAATTTGAGATTTTGACCAGCCTTTGCAATTTAAAATAACTTATTTATTATATAAAATTAGTAATAAAGGTTTTTGTCCTCTCACATTTTCAAAAATCTCGTTTTAATATCAAAAGGGCATAATTGTCAACTTTTAAGCAAATAACGGAAACATGCAAATGAATCGGATTACTAAGGAACCAAGTTGTATAACCTCATAGCGTTATACTAATCTACAATATGGTCCAAAAGGGACCCTAAGGCATATCTAAAACAAGCTAAATCGGGTCAGAACTGAAAGTCAAAGCAAAAGTCTACTTTTGCGACTTTCGGTTCCGAACCGAGCCTAAACTCAGAATTGTCGGGTTGAACATGTTTAGACATGTTCTTATATTACTTACCAAGTTATTTTAATGTTTAAACATGTTCCATAACTTCTACATTATCAGTTATGACTTTATTTGCAAAAATAGATTCCGTTGACTTTCTAATAACAAGTTTGACCCGACATTTGACCAAGTTAGAGTGGAAATCAGTACGTGCCCTTTTAAGGGTTTATTAACTACATAATTACCAACTCATAGCCACTTTCAATTCGAATAATGACTGGACCATTAGTGATTAATCACTAAGTCAAAGCTTAATTACGATAGATTTGACTTTTGGTCATTAAGCTAATGAAAACTTAACTAAAGAAGCTAAGAATACTTACAATAGTCCTTAGCACAAAGATTATCACTAAGAGAGCTTCGTCCAGAGAAGTGAGTTTGAGTGTGAAATTTAATTGAGCAAGTGAGGACTTCAACTAAAGCCACTATTTATAGTGCATTGGGGATTCTAGGATCAATGCAGGTGTCCCTCAGGTGAAATCTGATGCATACAGGTGTCTAGAGGTATTTCAAAACCGTTAACAAGCAGCTAGTTTCGAGAAAAGGGGTGTAGAAGGAGATAACCCACAGCTGTCCATTTTCACTGCCCAGATACAGTCTTTACAGACCGTAAGCCTAGCGGTTACGGTCCGTAAGGTGGTCTCTTTGCGGTCCGTAAGCGTCTGATCAGAAGACAAAACTTTGAGAACTTTTACATTTTACCATGCAACCTTTCATAACTTGAATCTATGGTCATTTTTAGCAGAAGGGGACCACATGATCAGGTCTGCATTGTTAAGAATGCATTGCCATGCATGAGTTACCTTGGAATCTTGTGAAAGAGGCTATGAAATGAAAATTGTCGTGCATAGTGACATGATCATTTTTTCTTGACATTTAAATTATTTCTCAAGAGATTTAACCAGATGTTTTTAAATGTCGTTGTCAGGTATTCATGAGACCCTATTAATGTTTTATCAAGAGATGGAAACGTTAAAAGGCCACTCAGAGGTAATAATTAACATGTTGACACTTTTTATCTTACCATACATCTTTTAACATAATCCGGGTTTATAACACATTTAAAATTCATGATACGTGTCTTTATTACATTGGTCGTGATTTTACGAAGTGTTACATCAGCATAGGGTGATAGACTGGGCCTGGTTGGAGGAGATAGGTTCAAGGCAAGAAGTTGCGGACCTCTTGGGTCAAAAGTTGGCTGATGCTTTGGAGTGTACGCAAGCTCAGTATGAGGAGTTGGTGCTGGAGTGTACGCAAGCACATGGAGACACAAGGAGAGTAAGTTTGACCAGGATACAACGGTGTCTTTCAATCTGGGTAGGCAGGTTTTTGAAATGAATATGGCAGGGTTTGCCATTGTGTCGGGGATTTATACTGAGGAGGAAGTGAGACAACCGGGGTTTAGGACTAGTTTGCGGGGTGCTTATTCTAATGTTAGGGATTATAGTGTGGGTTCGACTGAGCTGCGGAATTTCTGGCAGACGATATCTGACCACCCGTTCACGATTACGAACCTTATCACTTCGGTTCGTAACCCGATCTATAGGTATGTGGTGAAGATCTTGTCTACTACGCTGGTGGGTCGGAAATCTGGGGAGAATAAGGAAAATTGGATAGAGTTATTTATTCTCATGTGCCGTGTGGAAAACCGTGAGATGAATTTGGCTATGGTGTTAGCAGACTCGTTTAGTAGAAGTCGTCGAGGTGGTCATCAGGCTGGGTTAGCTATGGGCCCCTATACTACTCACATTGCACAAAATTTGGGGGTGTTTGACAGGTATGTTCCCCAGTTTTTACATGAGGGGCCGAAGACGATGACGTTTGGGATGAAAGAGTTACAACAGGCAGGTATAGTTTCGTGCACTGAGCCCTACAGCTGGGAGCCGATTAGGCAGGGCCCGCAGGTGCAGCCGCCAAAGGGATATCCAGCTGAGGATGTGATGCTTCAGGTTGACCCTACACACCGACAGTGGCCACCACATCGACACGAGCGGCCACCACATCAGTATCAGAGGAGGCAGCCACCACCTGTAACACCTCATAAAATCACGTCCAATGGTGTATTGACACGTGTAATAAACCCTAATAAAGTAAAACGTTGAATTTGAGGGACTAATTTTGCGAAAAATCAAAAACTTTGATTTTAGAAGGACCGGAAATGTTAACATGCTTATTATAAGCCTCTGAATAACATTTCATGGTAATCATATTCACAAATGGGCCACTTGTCAAGCATGAGTAGCCGTTTGCGTAATTAATTGAAAGTTTGCGCAATGAAGGGTTAAAAGCGTCAACATGTTAATTCTTACCCTTGAGTGACCTTTTAACAAACCGAGAGCTTCATGATAATTGATTATACTCTCGGGAAAGCCTAATATTGTCCATTAAGGGCTTTTACGCCTATAAGTGAAGTTACGTGCAACTTTGCAAGTTTGAGGGGCTAAAAGTGTCAATATGTTTAATTATACCTCTGAATGACCTTTTTACGAACCCGAAGCACCGTGATGTTTAATAATACTCTCAAGAATTCCTAACATGGATTAGATAAGGCTTCGATGCTATTAAACGATGATATGCGCAAGTTTGTGTATTAGAGGGACCAAAAGCGTCAACTTTTGAATCTACGCCTTTCGGTGACCATTTAAGTGAACGGGAGCATAGTAATAATTAAACACATTCTTGGGAATACCCATTATGGGTCATGGAAGGATTGGATATCATTAAATGACATTTCGCGCTACTTTGTGCGATTAAAGGACTAATTGCGTCAAACTACAAAAGTATACCGATTCGTATGGTATCGAACCTTCCGGAATATGATCATAAGTTAAAAATGCCCTAAATATCCTCTACATAGCTTAGAAATAGGCTTAGAGGTGTTTGGTGCGCAAAAATAAACTTATTTGATCAACAGGGACTCAAAGCGTCAAAAAGTGCATAAGTTTGCATTTTCGCACATATCTTACGTTCTGAATATATCCGGACATCCAAAAATTTATTTAACCGCTAAAATATTTTATTTTAGTGCCTGGCTTGATAAAATTCCATTCGCCGCGTAACTTGGATCGTTTTTCGCGTCCCTTCGTGTTTCGTCGTAATTAGTCGAACAATGTGACCGTACGACCAAACAAACCGACATATGACATATTTTTGAGCATGTTTTATGTTCCCTATGATTAGGCATCATTATAGAGCCTTGAAAATGGCTTAACGGGCCTTAAATATGTCAGAAATGACATTTAACAAGTGCAAGGACTGATTCTGTAATTTATGAAAGTTGTTATGTGTGTTTGATCTGTGCAGGCCATAGCCTACGCCCCCTGCAGTGTAGCCTACACCCAGGTCTGGGCATGTTCGTTTTTTTTGCTTGTAAACCACTCCAAGCTATTCTAAACCACTAAATCAATTCTAGGGGATTGCTACTTGATTTATAAAACCACATTACACTTGTTTTGATCTGGTTACACATTCCGACACTTGTCACGATCCTATGCGATTCCGAAAACTATATATAGAGGTGGGTTTTCACTTATTCATTCACCCATTTCTTGAATCTCTTGCTTTCTAACTCAAATCTGAGGATCCTAGTCATTGGGAACCTCCTTTTGAGTTCCTTTCAGTCCACTAGACCCTTTGTAAGTGCCCTTTCGTGACTAGTTAATATTGTTTGGCGATTAAAGCCGAAAAGTCAAGCGTGTTGGTGCATGTTTGTGACAACAGCTTAGATTTGGTCTTTGGATATCTTGTAATTAGATAAATGATAAACAGTTAGCGGGTTTAACTTTGTATTAGTGAGTTGTAATGTTTGGGCTAACTAAACCCAATGAATTGGGTGATGGGAGGCGAATTGGGCCTGTCCAATTCGCAGTCCATGTTGGAAGCCTTGGCCCAAGTAGTAACCTTGTGTTATATAAACAAGGTTAGGCTTTAGGAAATCAGTTAATCAGTTGATCAGCCAAAACAGTTTAGAGAGAGAGTAATTTCGTGAAAGGCAATAGGCTTGGACGAAATTGTGTTGGTTAGGGTTTTAATTGATTGTAAACTGCAAGTTGGATAATCAATAGAAAACCCGGTTTGAAAGTGATTGCTGTTCTTCTACTTGTTTCTGTTATATTCTGATCAAGAGGATTCCGCACTCTTGATTAGAAAGACAATTCTGTGAAAGATCCATACGAATAGGGGACCTACAATTGGTATCAGAGCATTGTGCTCTTGAAGGCTCGGTTCAGAATTGTTCTTGGAGAAACAGGGAGATTTTTGATTTTTTTGAAACCTGAAAAATTAGGGTTTTAAAATTTTCGAAATTTTTGATATAATTTTTCGAATTTTGTTGGCTGTTTTGATCTTCTGCACTGTTTTGTTTGCTGTTTTGCAGGTTTTAGGGTTTCCAGGAAAGTTTTTGGTTGATTGTTTTGAAGGATTTTGGCTGAAAACGCTTGAAGATTCGAAGATTGTTCTTCGTGTTCTTCAAGTTCTTCGTTCTGTTTCTTACTGATTTTCGAAATTACTGATATTTTTGGTGTTTCGATTCTGCAGGAAAGTGTTGACAGAATCTTGAAAATCTCAGAAGTTTTGAAAAAGATTGAATTTCCTTAATTACTGGTTGGCGAAATTTTCTGATCTGCGAACTTGTCTGATCTGCGAACTTGTCTGATCTGGCGAACTTGACTGATCTGCGAAATTAACTGAGCAGCATAGTTATTGGCGAAATTAAATCCAAAGGCGACTTTGGTAACCGGATAATTTTCCTTAGCGAAATTATTACGGTTTTCGGCGACTTTACAAGTAGTCGTAATCGCGAAATTAGCAGCGAACTTTGGCCAGCGAAATTGAACAAGTAACAGATCAGCGAATTTGGACAATTAAGTGACCAGCGAAATTAACTGACTGAGCAACGAAATTAACTGAGACCCAGCGAAATTATCTGATTGACCTGCGAATTTAGCAGCAAATTTAAAAGGGTGGAATATTTTCTGGCAAGCGTCGATAAAATTTCAGAGTTTTGCAAACAGAAATTGATCCGTAGCTCGTTAGACAGAACCGTTTGGACCGTTAGACAGAACCGTTTGGACCGACTGGAAAATCCTGAATACGGTTTTTGACATTATATATCATTGGATTTGTCTTTTCGAGACGATTCTAAAGGTGTAATTTGGTAACCACTGTTTTCGGAGATATTGTGTACGGTTTTACCAGTCTGTCTGCGTTAAAATGTCGAACATGACAAAATTGAATGCACCTAAGATGATGAAGGTGGAGAATTATCATACATGGAAGGACAGCTTCAAATCCTTCATTGAATCTCAAGATGCACGTATGTGGATATGTATTGAAGATGGGTACGTAAACCCAACACACGATTATGAGGGCAGACCACGTAGAACAGACTATGTGAACATGAAAGAGGATGACAAAAAGATGTATCACGCTGAAAAGAGAGCATTGGCTGCAATTAAAATGTCTTTACCTGATAGCATCAAGCATACCTTCACAAGAAAAACAAATTCAAAGGATATGTGGGATGCATTACGAAAGCGATATCAGGGAAATGAGAGTGCCACTCAGGCATTCATGGCAGAGATAGTGTCGGTTGATGAGGCTGAAACTAGTGTGAGTGATGCTGAATCTGAAGTGAAGAATGCTGAAGCAAAAGTGGATGCTGAAGTAGAGAAGGAGAGTGAAGCTGAACAGGTTGTTGCTGATGAAAACTCAGAAGTTCATGAGAAAGAGGTACAATCTAATTCAGTATGTTTGAGATGTCGTGAACTACAGGGTGAGGTTGCCAGGTTGACAACACAAAACCAAAGTCTGGTAAGTGAGATGTCTAACATAAAAGAAGCAAATTTTTTTGTTAAAAGAAATGAATCATCATACTTGAAGAAAATAAAAGGTTGTGAAGCTGAAATTGAAGCTTTAACTTGCAAACTAAATGAAAAACTTCAAGTTATAGACTTAGCTCATGACATGATGGCTGAGAAAACAAAAGAGATTTCTGAAAAATGCAAAGAGTTGTCAGATGCACAACTCAAAATTGTTGAACTTGAAAAGAAATTAGGTCAATTCAGAGATTCATCTTTTGTAATGAAACACATGATGGGTGGATTAAAGAAGAGTAATGACAAGACAAGTGTGGGCTTCCAAGGCTTTAATGAAGTTCCACCTCCTCTTAGTCATGACTATTCATTCCTGCCTAGTGAAAATGAGCTAGCAGACTTTATGGCATCTACACCTAGTAGTTTCGCATCCACATCAAGTAAAGGTGATGGATCTGAGAGTGATGATGCTAAGAAGAATAATAACAGCAGACCAGTTTTGAAAAATAAAACTTCACATCCTAAGAATAAGAATCCAACTGTTGTTAAACAGATTACTTTTGTTAAAGGAAGTGACATGAAAAACGAAACCGCTGTTATTGAAAATGAATCTAATGTAGAGTTTGCTAAAAATAAAAACAAAGAAAAATTTGAATCCAAGCAAACTGAACAAGGTTCATCCAAGGGATCATCACCATCTGATAAGGGATCTACCTCGGGGACTCCAGCTAAGAAGTCTTCGAAAAAGAGATCGTGCTTCAAATGTCACGTCAAGGGACATGTAGCAAGCTGCTGTCCTAACAAAAAGAGTGAAGCACAACTTAGTGAAAAACAGAGAGGGAAATTACCAGTGAAGGAAGGTGATAGTGAGGAGAAAGGCTTAAATTCTCAAAAGAAATCTGCTCCTAAGCAACCAGTAAATGTTGCTGTTGGTGTAGATAAGGCTGAAAAAGGAACTCCACAAGTTCCACGTTTTCAAAGAAATCAACAAAGATTTCAGCCTAGATCTCCACCAGGCAGATTTCAGAGACCTAGAAGCAGTTCACCAAGAATGAACAATTTTAATGGATATTCAAATAATTTCAGAAGTCAAGGTCAATATCAAAATCGATACCAAAATAATGGTTGTCGAAATTTTTATAACAATGGCTTTAGAAATTATAACAATCAAGCTTCTTGGAATCAAAATTCGAGATATCAGAATCAAAATTTTCAAAGGTCATATAGTCCAAATACGTATAGGAACCCTCAGGACCAAAGACCTAGTGGAAATCAAAATCAAATTCCATCAACAGGTCTGAGATCCAAGACTCCAGTTAGGAGTAATGGATATTGGATGGATGTTCCAGTAGTTGGTGAATTTGGACGACCCAAGACCATTAAGGCTTGGGTCCCCCAATCTAACTAATTTCTTAGTTGGTGTGTGCAGGAGCTGCTAAGGAGGATTATCAACTTATGTTGATAGTGGCTGCTCTAGGCATATGAAGGGGGATGTGAGATTGTTGATATATTTATATTGATTGATTTAAATTGATGTTCAAAGTGCTGAGTCGACACACTAGATAACCTGGCAGATCTTTATACTAAAGCTTTTGAAAGGGCTCGCTTTGAACATTTAGTCGAACTCAACGGGATGAGGAATCCTGAATAACTGGTTTTTCATAAGAATTTTTGTAAATAGTTTACTGTTTTTCTTAAAAATCAAAAATAAAAAAAATTTGAAAAATCAAAAACATAAAAAAAATAGAAATTCAAAAATGAGTTATCACTGTGTGAAAAAGGAGAAATGATAGTACATCAGCAAGTTAGTCTGTCACACTGAAACTGAAATTAAATTGCTTAAGTGTGATAGCAGCTTTATTATATGATGTACCAGTAGGCAAAAGCATGAAATAATCAACTTACCAATGTGATATAAACCTAAATAAAGTGAATATGAGTGGGGAACACATCAGTGGTGTATGGTTTAATGACCTTAAATCTTGCGTTGATAGATTGCCAAAATCTGAAGTTTTGGGTCTTTATACTGTTATTTCATCTGGGGATATCTTGACTGTCTTTCTGTTCAGAACTAAAATTGTACATGACCCCAGGAAAGAAAGTCACTTGGAATTAGCTCATTTCTATTTGAATGTCTGTATGTTGTCCCGATACACACAATTTTGATCTGATTCTGAAATCTTCTCTGAAAAAAAAGTCGTGTACCTCCTCTGCTGCATCCAGATATATGCTGACCTGGAGGTGCTAGGCAACGACAGCTTTTGCTGCATCCATATACATGCTGACCTAGCTGTACGTTGTCGCGCTATAGATCAAATACACCCGAAAGAGGCCCTCAAGTGCCCAAATGAAACCCAATAAACCTATATCAAACTGAGAAAAACTCATTTGATCTGTATATTATACCATCTCTCCTAAAGATCTATTCTGTTCTCTTCTCAACCTATTCCCAGTTAAGATTTCAGAAATCTGGATTGGACTTGTGAAATATGTGGTAGGGAAGATACTTACATGATAGAGTGTGTTGTTTATATTTCCAGGATTTGATTAGTATTTATTTGGGTGTTCATTGTTAAGCAATTAAAACATGATAAAACAGATTATATGCAGACCTAGGCACTGTCTGGATATCTTAAAGGATGACATCAGTATACTCACCTACTACGATGAATCTTTGTGCATACCTAGATCGTGGGGGTATATCCTGAAGTGGGACACACTAATATATCAGTAATTAAAATTACCTTAACGTATCATACGGTAATGGTACTTGAAATGTTCATGCATTTTGTTTAAGTGGACAAACATACTGGTAATCGTCTTGAACTGCTTTTCATGAAAAATTAAATAAAGAATTATCTAATAGTGTGAAAACAGTTTGATTGTGCTGATATGATCTTCTTACCAGTGATTCTCACAAAAATAGAGTGTTTATTGCTTTTGTTATTTACTTGCTTTCAGAAAAATTTAAAAATCCAAAAATAGTGTCTTTTTCTGTTTAAAATTCTTAACGTACGGAAAACTGTTATTCTTGGAGGAATTGTTACTGATAGGGGGAGACAGTGTTAGAAAGTGAGTTCAAAATTTTAAATCATGCGGTTTATAGGGTGTGTGATTAAAAAGTTTTGCGTGTTGGTGATAAATTGGAAAATGCTTAATCTGTTATACAGTTTAACAAATCTCTTGAAAAATAATAATTTGTTTAACTTTGTTGAAAATTTTTTATGATTTCTCGAGATGTTTGTTTTATAGTAAACAGATTGAAGCAGTATGTTGCTGAGAAGTTGCTATGTTGCTGAAAAGTTAAAGTGCGAAGTTGCTGTGAAAATGAGAGTTTGATTGGATGCATGGTAGAACCTCCTTTCTACATTGCAGACAAAGATGAAGAGTTTGAAGATTGTTTTACAAATGCTGAACTGGAGTTTACTCAAACGCTAAAGTTTTTGAAGATTTGGTGATTGGATGCATCAGCTTAGGGGGAGTCTGTTGCTGACAGAGCTATTGAAGCTGAAGCTATCCAAAGACCAAAGACAGTGCAAGATTACATGAAGATTGCAAGATGACTGAAGACAAAGTTATTTTATGAAGCTATTGTCAAGGGGGAGTTTGTTGGTGCATGTTTGTGACAACAGCTTAGATTTGGTCTTTGGATATCTTGTAATTAGATAAATGATAAACAGTTAGCGGGTTTAGCTTTGTATTAGTGAGTTGTAATGTTTGGGCTAACTAAACCCAATGAATTGGGTGATGGGAGGCGAATTGGGCCTGTCCAATTCGCAGTCCATGTTGGAAGCCTTGGCCCAAGTAGTAACCTTGTGTTATATAAACAAGGTTAGGCTTTAGGGTTCAGGTTGATCAGCTAATCAGTTAATCAGCCAGAACATTGTGTGAGAGGAATTTCGTGAGAGCTTTAGGGTTTAGACGAAATTGTGTTTGGTTAGGGTTTGATTGATTGTAAAACGTTTGTTTGGATAATCAATAGAAACCCAGTTTGAAAGTGATTCGCTGTTTCTGTTTTCTACTTGTTTCTGTGATATTATGATCAAGAGGATTCCGCACTCTTGATTGGAAAGACAATTCTGTGAAAGATCCATACGAATAGGGGACCTACAATTGGTATCAGAGCTATTGAAGCTGAAGCTATCCAAAGACCAAAGACAGTGCAAGATTACATGAAGATTGCAAGATGACTGAAGACAAAGTTATTTTATGAAGCTATTGTCAAGGGGGAGTTTGTTGGTGCATGTTTGTGACAACAGCTTAGATTTGGTCTTTGGATATCTTGTAATTAGATAAATGATAAATAGTTAGCGGGTTTAGCTTTGTATTAGTGAGTTGTAATATTTGGGCTAACTAAACCCAATGAATTGGGTGATGGGAGGCGAATTGGGCCTGTCCAATTCGCAGTCCATGTTGGAAGCCTTGGCCCAAGTAGTAACCTTGTGTTATATAAACAAGGTTAGGCTTTAGGAAATCAGTTAATCAGTTGATCAGCCAAAACAGTTTAGAGAGAGAGTAATTTCGTGAAAGGCAATAGGCTTGGACGAAATTGTGTTGGTTAGGGTTTTAATTGATTGTAAACTGCAAGTTGGATAATCAATAGAAAACCCGGTTTGAAAGTGATTGCTGTTCTTCTACTTGTTTATGTTATATTCTGATCAAGAGGATTCCGCACTCTTGATTAGAAAGACAATTCTGTGAAAGATCCATACGAATAGGGGACCTACAAAGCGTTTGCGATAAACGCTTTGAGTTTTAAGCGATCGGGCCATTGTTCGCAACGAACATGGCTACGTGATCGTAATTAGGTAGGTATTAAACCCTCAAAAGGGCACCTCCTAATTACCACATTTGCTTAGTTAATTGCCGGGTCAAAGTAATTATAATAAAAGTCAAACGAGTCGTTTTTAAAAAAAAATTCATAACTAATGTTGTAAAGGCAATAAAATCAGTTTTGTCACTTTAATAACTTGGTAATTATTAGTTGAACATGTCAAAGCATGTTCAACCCGACAATTCTGAGTTTAGGCTCGGTTCGGAACCAAAAGTCGCAAAAGTAGACTCTTGCTTTGACTTTCAGTTCTGACCCGATTTAGTTTAGTTTAAATATACCTTAGGATTCCTTTAGGACCGTATTATAGGTTATTATAACCCTCTGAGGTTGTACAACTTGGTTTCATAAGAATCCTAGTTTATTGCATGTTTCCGTTAAATGGTTAAAAGTTGACCATTATTCCCTTTTGATGTAAAAATGAGATTTTTGAAAATGTGAGAGGAAAAAAACCTTTATTACTGATTTATAAACATGTCCTTAAAATTTTACATCAGTTCATGGTCTAAAATGAGAGTTATGCTCAATATCGTAATTTGAAAGCTTTTTATTAATTAAACGGCATATTTGGCATAAAGCCTATTTAAAACCCAATTATGACACCAAACCTTTTACCCACTGATTTAATATAATATTTTGGGATTTTTGAAGATTTTTATTAAATTTTAAACAGATCATAAGATAGGATTCTTGCATTGACTCGGTAATTGACGGTTATGCCTTTTTTGCTAATAAAATGAGTTTTACACATCCTTTACATACCGAACTTTTTTCTAATTATTTTATATATTAAATAAGTTATTTTAAACTATAAAGGCTGTTCAAAATCTCAGATTTCCATATTTAACCCGAATACCGTCAAATACCGACTTTTATGCGATTTAGGCGCATAGTATGGTTTAGAACCATATTCGGCATCTAAAGCTTGTTACCTACTGATGTTATGAATAAATTTTTATACTTTAACAGTAAGTAAAAGTTTTGAACTCAGATTTCTAAATTTGACCCTTAAAGCCTATGTGAAATGACCAAAATGCCCCTACGGTGCATAGTTGGTCATAAAAGATAAATTTCACATATATATGATATCTTACCAATATAACTTATTAAAATAAATATTTTTACTGATTATTTTAGACCAGAACCTCAGATTAATATTAAACCTCTTTTATATCCTTTAAAATGACCAAAATACCCCTACGGGGCATAAATTGGTTTTAAATTCGTTTTGGGCATAATGGAAGGTATCCTGCTGATATCACAACATATTTAAGGCATATTAACTTGTGGAACATGTTCATGGCTCATTTGGTTACCTTTTATGCATCTTTCGCGTTCGGTACGGTTTATGTAACTAGTTTGCATAAATTAACCGAAACGGGTCAAACCTTATCATTTTTACTTCAAAATCCAGAATGTGTTTAGTTTACCCATATTATACAAGTCTTCATACTTGCCGGGTCTAAATCACATTCTAATTCGGTCTTCGCTTAATCTTGCGTTTTGAACCGTGAACCTTTCCTTAAAAAAACTAACGGTCTAAGTTACAACTTAAATAAGACCCGTTAGGAATCTAATAGGTTAATAAAACCTTCATTCCAGATTGAGAGCCCCAGTAGAGGTACTTGTGCTTATTGATTGATATACGACTGAGGATAAAATTATATTTTGCTCAGGTAAATACTTTTAACTTATTTTCCCTATACGGGCTTGGGATACGGTATTATAATAATACCGCTTGGTCGGGTATTGAATGTTTAATCGTATTGTGATTAAATTATTGAGGTAACCCGTTTTAATCTGTCTTGTTTGAAATAAAGCCTTTGGGGGTTAATGACCATGTCCCGGATATCCTTGGCATCATTATTAAGAAATGGCCACGTTTTAAGCACGGGGTGTAGGCATACACCTGACAGTTGCGTAAGGGAAACGGTATCTCACTCTCTTGTGGGCCTATACTTGTGGTGTGTCTGTTAATCTTGACTCGGTTTCTAACATCGGACCCTGAATGTATAACGAACATATAAATCTGTATACAAGATTATTTTTAAAATAATTTTCCCAAGTTATAAAAGATATTTTGTGGCTTGTGCATTCAAAACATTTTTTAAAACATTTTTAAAATGAGTTAGTTAATTGTATTTACCAGTGTAAACTGATGTATTTTCCAAAAAGGTTAAGTGACAGGTACTGTACGTAATTGGCTGGGAGCTCAGGGCGTTAATAGGGAATCTTGCAAGTTCTAGACGTCTAAAGTCTGTTGAACAATGTTTATCTTTCTGTTTTAAGATCCGCCTGTGGATCCATCTTACAATCCGATTGTAATATTGATGTTACTTTTGAATCGGTTTGTAATATATTTGCTTTAGACTTCCACTGTGCATTGAACTGTGATTATTTGACTATGATGATATCAACTACGCCACGATACTCCCCACCGGGCCCACCGGTAATACGTGGAAATATCGGGGTGTGATAGGTTGGTATCAGAGCCAACATTGAGTGAATTAAATACTAGCCTTTTTGTGTTTAATCTCAATAACACAGTAGCACATTCCTTAGACCTTTTGAGTCTAGACTTAACACAGGAATACTCTCATCCCTATTCAGTAAAATATTGTTTTTCGATCTTATGTATTTTGATTATGGCGCCAAGCAAAGAAGCCATAATGGAAATTCTCCACATCTGAAGCCTAGAAATGCCGAGCTTTGTACCGCGGCTAGGATAAATGTGCAACCAAGGAGAAAACATTCAGAAATAAAATGAAGAAGAAGGAACTCCTTTTGCAGAATTTCGTTTCTTTAGTAGTCCTTATAAGGACATATTTATCTTTTAGTCCCTTCATGGACAATATTATTTCCTTCAAGTCCCGTTTAGGGAAATTATGTACTCCTTTAAATCTATTGGAGTGTTTTATTTAAATTTCATTTTTATCATTATATATGAATATAATATATGAAATAAATCAAATATCATTCCTTTTTGTAATTGATCTGCCAATATATATTAAAAAGAATCTTAAAAGGTATAACCTAGCTTACATGTCATTAAAGACCTAGCTATGAGGGTAAAACCTGTTTAAAAGAGATTCAGATCCTTGTTAACATCCGAAAACATGTTAACACTCCTGACAACAGTGATGCGATAAGATCACACTTGTCATCTTTATATTGGGAATTTCCAATCCCTCATTTAGCCTAATAATCTAGAATCATGGGTTCAAATCATCAATTAAGATAATCATATATTTAAACATCCATTTGTGATAAAGTGCCTACGGGCCATGTTTATTGTCCTCTGAGACAAGAAGACAGTAGTAGTCTACGACTCTCTATCAAGAGAAGGTAATGAACTATGTTCAAACCTTAAATGCCTTGATTCTCTGAAATCATGGCTTATGAATTAAAAATGTCCTTGTGACTAGGCCTTTTGTGCCACTGATAATACCCTTAATGTTTTATAATTAGGATAAATTATAATGAAAATCCTAAATAAATATGATTAACAAATTAACCAATATGGTTTGTATTACCATGGTTAATGAATCGTCAAAAATGATGATTCCATAATAACCTCTGAATAAATCATTGTCAATATTTATGTAGCATTCAAGCTACATGGCTGAATCAGAAGAAGTTAACGGTCACACCAGGGAGAGAAATGATACCACCAGAATAAACATAACTGGTGCAGATCTTCAGGCATTAATAGACAATGCCGTTACTCGAGCTCTGGACAGACGGGATAATGAATCAAGTGGTACCCGTAGCAGGACCCTGTCTGTACAACATGCAAAACCACCCTCCAAGACTCAAACAGCTCGCAAGAGCGAATCTCATCATTCTTCGAATCAGATGAGTGTTCCGTCTAGGAAGGTTGTGCTCAATCAGGAGCCTCGGGTTAAAACCTGTTCGTATAAATATTTTGTCTCATGCAAACCCAGAGACTTCATAGGGGAGAAAGGAGCCATCGATTGCATGACTTGGCTCGATGAGATGGATGCAGTGGTTGATATTAGTCGTTGTACAGAACAGGATATTGTGAAGTTTGTTTCACAATCTTTTAAAGGAGAAACTCTAGCTTGGTGGAAGTCCCTAATCCAAGCTACAAGGAAGATCCCGTTGTATAATCTGACGTGGGATCAGTTTGTTGCTCTCATCAAAGAAAATTAATGTCCTCAACATGAAGTTGAGAAAATTGAGACAGACTTCTTGACCTTGGTCATGAAGAACTTAGATTGTCATGCGTATCTTACAAGCTTCAACACTATGTCTCGTTTGGTTCCTTATCTGGTTACACCGGAACCAAAACGCATAGCTCGTTTTAGTGGAGGTTTAGCTCCGGAAATCAAAGCCAGTGTGAAGGCATCAAGACCTACCACCTTTAGGTCAGCGGCTGATCTGTCGTTATCTCTTACCCTTGATGCGGTTAGGCAGAGATCGCTCAAGAAAAACCTGAAGAAGGGAAAAGGAAACGTGAGGTTGAGAACTCACGCCGTGCTGATAAGAAACATAAGGGGAACTCTGAGGATAAGAAGAGTTCCAGGTTTACGAAGGACGACCAGCAGTCGGGTGAAAAGACCAGGTGCAAAACCTATAAGAAATACCATCTCGGGAAATGCAGATTTGAATCTCAACCTCTACCATGTGGAATCTGCAAGTCTAAGGAACATAAAACCTTGGATTGCAAGAAGTTGAAAGATGCAACCTGTTATGGTTGCAACGAGAAGGGGCATATCAAGACTAACTGCCCTAAGAATCAAAGGAAGCCTGAAGAGGCCAAGAAAACAAACGCGTGAGTCTTCCAGATAAACACTCAGGAAGCAGTGTAGAATGATAACATCGTAACAGGTACCCTTCCTTATCTACGATGTTTATACGGGAATTAGTTTGATTGTTGCGCAGAAAAGTCTATTGTGGATAATAAATGTTGTAAACGGTTGTATCCACCTGATTAGGACTCTAGACTTATAACGCGAGGTAGAATTGGCCAATGATACTTTAGAGACCGCTTCAACAACTTTAGATGAATGCTTTATATCCATTAGGAGTCGCTCTCCTCCAATATCCTTATGACAAGACAGATGTGACATTTGATCCCCTGTCAAAAAGGCAATGGACTAGGTCCAAACCTTGAATGCCATTGATGGTCTTTTATGGCCTAGGCTAAGTATAATTGATATATATTTAAATAAATAACATTCATTAAGAATGTTCGTACTGTATTAGCCTGTATGGTTTAATGATACCATGGTTAGTATATGTTAGGTCATCAGGATGATGAATAGCGGTTGCTGGATTGAAACTAAGTAATTGTTTAATTGGTGTTAAGAACCAAGTCTCGAGTATGACAAACTCGGATAAGACAACCGTAAATCGCGCCATTGATGATGCGACACATGCTAATGATGCTACAATTGTGAACCTCAAAATTGACAAAGATGTTCTCCAAGCTATGATTGACGCAGCTGTTGGAAAGGCTGTGAGAAAGGTCATGAAAAAGTTTAAGGAACCCAATGCTACTTGCTCCAAATCCCATTTAAAACCACACTTCCTTACACACGAGAGGGATCTTGCTCATTGTCACACCCCGATAATTCCACATAATACCGGTGGGCCCGGCGGGGAGTATCGTGACGTAGTTGATATCATCATTGTCAATACACACAAAGTAATAGCACAACGGAAGGCTTGGTGAATAAAATATTACAAAGCATAATGTCTGAGTGTTCGAGTGAAAGAATATACATACTGGAATGTAATAAGATCCACAGGCGGATCATAAAAATACAAAGAAATAAAATAACAGACTTCAGGCATCCTATGGATTTGCAAGATCCTTTTATGACACCTAATAGCTCCAGCCTATTACGAGAGGTACCTGTCAAATCAGTCTTTAAGAAAATACGTCAGTTTACACTGGTAAATACAATTAACTGACTCTTTTGAAAACATTTATGAAAATTGATTTAAGTGCACATGACACAAATCTTTTATAACTTGGGACAATTATTTAAATATAATCTTGTATACAGATTTACATGTTTGTCTTACAATTGGGGCCGGTTGGAAGCCGGTCGTGATTAACCGACTCACCACTTAAAGAACCCACAAAGGAGTTATCCCCAACATGTGGGTTTATATTTTAGCATTTGCATCTGTCAGGTGTATGCCTACACCCCGTGCATAGGTCATGGCCATTTTCAAATGAAATGAGCCGAGGATATCCAGGACACGGTCGTATTAACCCCTAATGCTTATGTTATCAAACAAGACAGATTAAAACGGGTTATGTAAATTTATTAATCACAATCCGATTAAATGATTTCATACCCGACCAAGTGGTATTATTATAATACCATATCCCAAGCTCGTATAAGGGAAAATAAGTTAAAAGTATTTACCTGATGCTAGCAGTAAAATCCTAAAGAGTTTTGAAGGCACCTTCTACCGGAGGCTATTTAATCTGTATAGAAGGTTTATTAACCTATTAGGATGCTAACGGGTCTTTAATTTAGTCAAGGACTTTAACCTATTAGGATGCTAACGGGTTTTTGAAGGAAACCTTACGGTTCTAAACGCTAGATTAAGCGGAGACCAGAATAGAATGTGGTTTAGACCCGACAAGCTTGGATACTTGTATAATATGGGTAAACCAAACACATTCTGGAAATTAAGGATTTAATGATAAGGTTTGACCCGTTTCGGCTATTTTATGTAAACTAGTCACATAAGCCGACCCGAACGCGTAAACGCGTAACGGTAACATAATACTCTATGTACAGGTCTTAATCATTATTATGCTCAAAATATGTTAATACATCAGTGATATGTTAACACATATGCCCAAAAAGTAATTTAAACCAAAATAAGTCCCATAAGGGCATTTTGGTAATTTTAATGCCCATAAAAGAGTTTAAATATGAAACTAAGTTTCATGTCTGATTTAATTCGTAAAAATATGTATTTTGATGAGTTATATCAGTAGGGTATTTTATATATATGAAATTTATCTAATATAACCAAACTATGCACCGTATAGGCATTTTGGTAATTTCACATAGGCTTTAAAGGTTAAAATAGACTTCTGAGTTTAAAAACTTTGGCTTACTGTCTAGTTATATAAATAAACTTAAAACATCAGTGGGTAATAAGTTTTATATGCCAAAAATAGTTTTGACCCATACTAGGTGCTAAAAACACTTAAAAGTCGGTTTAAAGGGGCATTCGGGTCAAAATAGGAAATCTGAGTTTTTGATCAGTTAAAAAGGTTCAAAATATTTTTATTTATCATATAGAATCAGTAGCAAAAGGTTTGGCATTGAAAAGTTATGTAAAACTCATTTTATGCACAAAAAGGGCAAAACCGACAATTACCGAATTCAAGCTATAATCCTATGTTATGCTCAGCCTAAAAATAAATAAAAATCTTCAAAAATCCTAAAATATTATTTTACATCAGTAGGTAAAAAGTTTGATATCAAAAATCGGGTTTAGATAGGCTTTATGCTAATTACGCCGTTTAAATATTAAAAAGTTCCTTAATTACGCTATTGAGCATAACTCCTATTCTAGACCTCCAATGGATGTTAAGTTTTCGGGACATGTCTAAATATCAGTAGCAAAGGGGTTAGTCCATTCATATCGCTAAAAATCTCAGTTGTATGTAAAAAGGGCGTTTATGGCATTATTAAGCATAATTACGATCAAGTGCATATAATCCAAACCACTAGGCACTATGCAATATAACTCCAAAGGGTTATACTACTAAGTAATTTGGCCCTAATGGAAGCTTAAAACATGGGAGAATTAAGCTTGAACGGGTCAGAACTGAAGGTCAAAGCAAAAGTCAAGCTTTTGCGACTTTCGGTTATAAACTGACCTTAGACTATTAATTGCCGGGTTAGGACTGATAAAACATGTTTTAATATTAATTACTAAGTCAGTAGAATGTTAAAATATAATTTAGAACCTTTGGTTTATTAATTTTAATCTTTTTCAAACATTTTATCCAGTTTAACTTTTTGTCAAACTACTTTGACCCGACAATTGACCAGTCAAACGAGATAATTAGGAGGTGCCCTTTTAGGGTTTAGTCACCTACCTTAATATGGTCCCATAACCACTTTCAATTTGATCAGTGGCTGGTCCATATGTAATTAAAACGAAAGTCAAACTTAATTTACGATAAGTTTGACTTTAGAGTAATTAAGCTAATTAAAACGACTAAACAAGTAATTAGAGGCTTACTAAAGGTCCTAGCTGTCTTTTCTACCCTTCAAATTCTTCTCCTTGTCCTAAGCAAGCTCCAGAAGTAGAAGAATGAAAGATGGTTGCAAATGTGCTTATGAACACAAGAATAAGCTCCTTTATATAGCAATGTCCATGAATCTAGATCATCTACACCTGTTATGGGGGCATCCTAGGATCACCCCAGGTGTCCTAGTTGATGAAATAACCGACTTATAGCTTCTAAAATTGATACAAACTAGAGTAAGACGGTGTAACAGCTTAAACCCGCACCTGGCATGATTTTTCTGATCTGGGCATGCTGAGGCGGGCCGCGTAAGCCATAGAGGGGGGCTTACGCGGGCAGCGTGGTCCGTCTGAACTGGTAAAACAAGTTTGTAACTTGGCAGCTTTAGTCCCTAATCGTTTTTACCCCGTTTTAACCTCATTGTTGGCATGTAGGGCCCTTGTAGTCAGTTTGTTGAGTCTCAAGGAGGGATAAACTAACGTTGTTAGGCTCCGGTTCGTTAAATATCACTATGGAAGTAAGTTTCGTCAAGTTAACACTTATGGCCCAAAGTTTTGAAAACACGCCTAACGATCTTGAAACCACGTGAAATTTATACCACTTATTCTTAAGAGTATATTTGGATGTTTCGAAGCCTTGGTTTTGATAAAAGGTCACTTAGAGGTCAGAATCGACATGTTGACACGTTTAACCCTTATAATTTAATAATCTTCCGATTATTTTTTTAAACGGCTTCTTATATCAAATCAATCACTCGTTTAAGAATATATTCATCATGTAGGGTCATTCAGAGGCACAAGTTTGGCATGCTGACACTTTTAGTCCCTGTGGTTTCATAGTTTCACTGTTTGACAACTTTGGTCCTTCAAACTAAATCTTTCACACCTTTAGAGTTTAGGACACGTGTCTTTACATTTTTGGACACGTTTTTACGTGGTGTTACATCCTCACCCCCTTAAAAGTAATCTCGGCCCCGAGATTTACTGGAATAAGTGAGGGTACTTTTGTCGCATAGTGGACTCAACTTCCCACGTATATTCGGGACCTCTGCGGGCGTCCCATTTGACCTTTACTATAGGTACATGCTTCCTTCGGAGCTTTTTAACCTGTCGATCCTCAATCGATATAGGTCTTTCAATGAATCTCAAGCTTTCGTCAATCTGTACGTCTTTATGAGACATAGCTAGAGATTCATCGACTATGCATTTCTTGAGATTACAAATGTGGAACACATTATGAATTCCACTCAGCTCCTCAGGAAAGTTTAGCTTATAAGCTACACTGCCGACACATTCGATAATCTCGAATGGTCCAATGTATCTAGGGCTCAACTTGCCCTTTTTACCAAAACGCATCACACCTTTCCAGGGTGATACTTTCAGTAAGACTTTATCGCCAACCTCAAACTTTAGAGGTTTTCGCCTCTTATCAGCATAACTTTTCTGCCTATCCCTGGCAGCTTTCAGGCGATCACGAATCTGGATAATCTTATCCGTCGTTTCAAGGACTATATCAGGTCCTGATAACTGAGCCTCTCCTACTTCCTCCCAACAAACAGGCGTTCTGCATTTCCTACCATATAATGCCTCAAAAGGCGCAGCCTGAATGCTCATATGGTAGCTATTATTATAAGAGAACTCGATTAAGGGCAGATGGTCATCCCAACTACCTCCTAAATCAATAACACATGCTCGAAGCATGTCTTCCAAAGTTTGAATTGTACGCTCACTCTGTCCATCAGTCTGAGGATGGTAAGCAGTACTAAAATTCAAACGCGTGCCCAAAGATTGTTGGAAACTTTTCAAAAAATGAGAGGTATATCTAGTATCTCTATCAGAGATAATAGACACCGGTACGCCATGAAGAGCTACAATCTTGTCTACGTATAACTCGGCTAACTTGTCGGAGTTATGGGTATCCTTGATGGGCAAGAAATGTGTTGACTTAGTCAGTCTATCAACAATAACCCATATGGTATCATTTCCATTCCTTGTTTTAGGTAACTTGGTTATGAAACCCATGGTTACCATCTCCCACTTCCATGTAGGGAGTTCTGGTTGTTGAAGTAGACCTGAAGGCTTTTGATGTTCAGCTTTAATCTGAGCACAAGTCAAGCACTTAGCTACAGGTGTGGCAGTATATTTCTTCAAACCTATCCACCAAAAATTTGCCTTTAAATCATGATACATCTTGTCGCCTCCAGGGTGAACTGAGTATTTGGAGTTGTGAGCTTCCTGGAGGATTACATCTCGAAGTACTCCATGATTAGGAACCCAAATTCTTCCATTCATTCTGAGGATTCCATCCTTCCCAGGCGCTAACTGCTTAGCAGTTACACCCAACTTTTCATTTAGAAGATTAACTTCCAAAACAGCATCTTTCTGTGCAGCTAATAGTCTTTCATTCAGACTATTTTTCAACTCAATGCTCTTGGCATTGATCCTGATTGGTTTAACTCTTTCCTTTTGGCTTAGAGCATCAGCGACTACGTTCGCTTTACCTGGATGGTAGCGTATCTCGCAATCATAGTCATTTAGAGTTTCCATCCAACGGCGTTGTCTCATATTGAGCTCTTTTTTATTGAACAAATGTTGGAGACTTTTGTGATCCGAGTAGATCACACATTTAGTTCCATATAAATAATGTCTCCATAATTTAAGTGCGAATACAACAACACCCAATTCCAAATCATGGGTGGTGTAATTCTTTTCATGCACCTTCAGTTGTCTTGATGCATAGGCAATCACTTTGCCATGCTGCATAAGTACACACCCCATGCCGGTGTGTGAAGCATCACAATATACGACAAACTCTTCGATTCCATCAGGTAGTGTTAGCACTGGAGCATTGCTCAACTTTTGCTTAAGAATCTCAAAAGATTCTTGTTGCTTGGGACCCCAATCAAATTTCACATTTTTACGGGTTAGAGAGGTTAATGGTGCAGCTATCCTTGAGAAGTTCTCAATGAATCTTCTATAATATCCAGCTAAACCCAGAAAGTTGCGTATCTCTGTAGGTGTCTTGGGTTCTTCCCAATTCATAATGGCTTTTATTTTGGCGGGATCAACTTGGATACCTCGCTCACTAACAACATGTCCAAGAAATTGGACTTCGCGAAGCCAGAACTCGCATTTGGAGAATTTAGCATACAACTTCTCCTGTTGAAGCAATCCTAAGATACATCGAAGGTGCTTCTCATGGTCAACTTGGCTACGAGAGTAGATAAGTATGTCGTCTATAAAGACAATGACAAACTTATCTAAATATGGCTTGAAGACTCTATTCATGAGGTCCATGAATGCTGCTGGCGCATTAGTGAGCCCAAATGGCATCACTAAAAACTCGAAATGTCCATACCTCGTTCTGAATGCTGTTTTAGGCACATCTTCAGATCTTACTTTAAGTTGATTATACCCAGATCTCAAATCAATCTTTGAGAAATAGCTCGCCCCTTGGAGCTGATCAAATAAATCATTGATTCTGGGTAAAGGATAACAATTTTTGATCGTTACCTTATTTAATTCACGATAATCAACGCACAAGCGCATTGATCCGTCCTTCTTTTTCACAAACAGTATTGGAGCTCCCCAAGGCGAAGAGCTGGGTTGAATGAAACCTTTATCCAGTAAGTCGTCCAATTGAGTTCTGAGCTCTTTCATTTCTGTAGGTGCTAAACGATAAGGAGCTCGTGCAATAGGTGCAGCTCCTGGAAGAATGTCTATCCTGAACTCTACTTGCCTCTCAGGAGGTAATCCAGGTAACTCGTCAGGAAAGACATCAGGATACTCAGAGATGATTGGGATGTCTTCAATCTTAGGTTTCGGATCATTCACAGTCACTTGTGCCATGTAAATGACACATCCGCTCTTTAAACACTGTGATACCTTGAGAATAGACACATTGCTGGGTAACCCGTATTGTGTGTCCCCTTGAATAGTGACAGATTCACTAGAAGGGGTTTTGATAATAACTAGCTTTTTGTCGCAGGCAATTTGGGCTTGGTTATGCGACAACCAATCCATGCCTAAAAACTATATCAAACCCAGCCAGTTTCATTGGCAAGAGGGACAGCGGGATAGAATGATTCTTAATGGATATAGAGCATCCATCAGGAAGAGTTGAAGCTGTTTCTAAGGTACCATCGGCAAGTTCTACCTCATGTTTTATGTCTAGAGTCTTAATAGGCAGATTCAATAGCTTACATAACTTATGGTCTACAAAAGACTTATCAACACCGGAATCAAATAAGACTCTAGCATAATTATTATTAATGAGGAAGGTACTTGTTATGACGTTCTCATCGTTCACCGCTTCCCTAGCATTCATCTGGAAAACTCTCGCGTTGTTCTTCTTTGACTCCTCAGGCTTCTTTGTATTCTTTGGGCAATTGGTTTTAATGTGCCCCTTTTCATTGCAACCGTAACAGGTTGCATCCTTAATATTCCAGCACTCTACAGATATGTTCCCCTTCTTTTTACAGATCCCACATAGTTTGGCCTGTGGGTCTTGGTTGCACTTTCCAAAGTGCCTCTTATTGCAGGTTTTGCATCTGGGCTTATCACTTGACTGCCTCTTCTTGAAATTAAAGTTCCCTTTTCCTTTCTTGTTTGACTGAGGAGACTTATATTCCTCTCTCTACCTCTTCCCATCATCAGTGGTTTTCTTTGCCCTACTCCTCACAACATAAAGAGTGAGGGACAAAGATAGATCCACAGCAGACCTATAAGTGGTTGGCTTAGAGGCCTTAACATTCCATTTTACTTCAGGAGCCAAACCACCGATGAAACGCGCAATGCGTTTGGGTTCAGGAGTGACTAAATATGGTACTAGCCTTGACATTGAATTGAAACTAGTCACATAGGATCTACAATCCAGATCCTTCATCACTAAGGTGAGGAAATCAGTTTCTATCCACTCGACTTCATGCTGAGGGCAATAGGTTTCCTTAACTAAATCAACAAACTTATTCCATGAAAGATTGTACAAAGGAATCTTTCCATTGGCTTGCACTAATGCCTTCCACCAAGTAAGGGCATCGCCCTTGAAAGATTGTGATACAAACTTTACTATATCCTCTTTAGCACATCCGATGATCTCTATCACAGTCTCCATCTCGTCCAACCATTTCATGCAATCGATTGCTCCCTTTACTCCTGTAAAATCCCTCGGTTTACAGGAGACAAAGTACTTATAGGTACAACCCTTGGTGTACCTGGGAGTCGGTTCAAGGACAATCTGCCTCTTGGGCTCACTGCCCTGATTAGATGAGTGTTGAGACTCACTTTTCTTATGAGTATGAGGTTGAGAATGGGATCAAGAATGAGTTTGAGACCGAACAATACTTAGCTCTTTAAATTTAGCATCTACAGCCTGAGAGACTGCAACGGTTATCATTACTTGCAGTTCGGCACCAGTTATATTAATCCTGGTGTTGTTTCCTTCTGAGGGATGACTGTTTGCTTCATCCGAGCCAGCCATTTTTGAGTACTATATCAAACAGTAATGATATTTAAATTATATAGTATTTCATCATATTGATGATCATATGGTCATGGTATTATTAAACCATTTAGACCATTTTAATAAATTAATCAAATCAATAGAATATAATATTCTCTTATATCTATTAGACTGGGGAAATTATAATTCACAACTGTCAATGTCTTAAAAGACATTTTATTTAACATTAGGCTCGTCTCGAAGGACATTTAGATGGCACAAGGCCTTGTCACAAGGACGATTATAATTATTGATCTCTTGGATCAATAATCTCTTTAAGGGTCGAACAAAGTTCATCGCCTTTTTGACAAGAAGTTTATAAAAATAAAATCTTCATTGTCTTTATTACACCTTTGCTTCTAAGCATACACCTCTAATGGATGTTCTGGTGTTTACATCATGTTGATGTTTATTAGCCATGATTTACATTAATAAAAAAGGCTATATGTAAGTGACTTGGAAAAGTCCAAGTATATTAGGAAGATTGTGGGGTTTCTCGTACCGCACAATTCAGGATTGTTAACATGTTTTCAGATGTTAACAGAGAGTTATTATCTTAAAAAGGTGGTACCATCATAGCCATTTAGTACTTTGGCTAGGTTATACCTTTAAGAAATGTGTTGGCAGATCAATAAATTTGAAATGATGTAACATGATGTAATAAAATACATATTAAAAATCGGAAATAACTTCATTAAACCATGAAACGAGTACAACACTGCCCAAAAAGGGACTTGAGAAAAAACAACACAAACTGCCCACGCAGGGGCTACTGAAACAGAAAGTAAGTCCACGCAGGGACTTGGTACAAGAAAATAAAATAAATGTCCTCGCAGGGACTTATTGGAATGCAACATGAAACAACAGTTTCCTACTTCTTCTTGCCCTTAAGAATGTTCATAAGACCTTTGACAAAACCATTGTGTTTCTTCTTAGTTTCATGGGCTTCATGTTCAACCCGATCTAACCTCTCTAGAATTTCTTGAGTTTGCTACTGCTGAAAAGAAGGTGGTTGCTGGTATGGCGGGTATTGATAACCCTGCCCCGGGTATCTAGTTGGATAAACTGGAGGGTATGAAGAAGAAGGGTAAAGATGATGGTATTGTGCAGCTGTAAGGTACGGATCATGGGTTCCATAATCTGATGGATATCTCGATGGGTTATACCCGGATGAACCTGGGTATGTCGGGATCGGATTATCGAAACCCAACGGTGGCTGCAGTGGTGCGTGAGAAACTGGTGGAGGGTTGACTTTCGGCACCGTGTGTGAGGGTCCACCCAACTGTGGGTCCTCTGGAATAGGAGGGTATGAACTTGAGCCATGAGGTGATGCAAACCGTGGTCCCCCACGTACAGACATTCTAGCATTTCTCCTCCACCTTGGCGGCTCGGGAGGCTGTTGAGGTAGTTCCTCAATTGGTAACGGTGGTGGGGTAACAGCTTGGAACTGGGGTTCATCCAAGGGAGGTTGGGCTGGAGAGTTATGGTATGAAGGGGTAAAGAACCAGTCATACTGAGCCATCCTCTCTTGAAATGAATCGGGCCCATGGTACGGTGATCCCTGAAATGGGGAACCGCTTGAGATGCTTATTGGGTGGCCTGGTGTTCCTGTTTGCAATTCTGGGTCCGGTTCATCGTCCATCTCCATTTCCTGAGAAAAGTGATCCTCAGGACCCAAAAGGGTTGTAGCCCAAAAAGTCGTTAACATAATCATTCGGATTAAATTGTGCAGGAGAGTAAGTAGAGTCTGAGTGATGAAAAGGATGAGATTGAAAGGAGTGGTGTGATTGGTTTGAGTGACGAGATTCCAACGAATGATGGGAATGTTGGGGTTCGATAGGAACGGGCAACTCAAAGTAAGGAGGGTCAGGCGGTGAGGATCCAAGCGAGACAGAATGTCTTGCTGGTTCAAGGCTATGGCTCCAATTACCCCTTGAGTCGGAGCCAGAAAGTTAATCGGATGGTGTACGTCTGTGGGAAGGTCCCGCGCTGCCAGACGGTCCTCCACGCATTGGTCCTTTGCCTCTTCCTCTAACTCTTGGTGGCATTTTTCCAAGGTAACCTGTCAAAACAAGTAAATATAATATAAACAATAAAAAGGAAAGTCAAGAGTAAAATCCTAGGTCATTAGCCTAGACTCGGAAGTCTAAGGATTGTGCTTATTGTGTCATTGAGGTTAAACACAAAAGGTTAGTGTTTAATTCACTCAATGTTGGCTCTGATACCAACCTGTCACACCCCGATAATTCCACATAATACCGGTAGGCCCGGCGGGGAGTATCGTGACGTAGTTGATATCATCATAGTCAATACACACAATGTAATAGCACAGCGGAAGGCTTGGTGAATAAACTATTACAAACCATAATGTCTGAGTGTTCGAGTGAAAGAATATACAGACTGGAATGTAATAAGATCCACAGGCGGATCATAAAAATACAAAGAAATAAAATAACAGACTTCAGGCATCCTATGGATTTGCAAGATCCTTTTATGACACCTAATAGCTCCAGCCTATTACGAGAGGTACCTGTCAAATCAGTCTGTAAGAAAATACGTCAGTTTACACTGGTAAATACAATTAACTGACTCTTCTGAAAATATTTATGAAAATTGATTTAAGTGCACATGGCACAAATCTTTTATAACCTGGGACAATTATTTAAATATAATCTTGTATACAGATTTACATGTTTGTCTTACAATTGGGGCCGGTTGGAAGTCGGTCGTGATTAACCGACTCACCACTTAAAGAATCCACAAAGGAGTTATCCCCAACATGTGGGTTTATATTTTAGCATTTGCATCTGTCAGGTGTATGCCTACACCCCATGCATAGGTCGTGGCCATTTTCAAATGAAATGAGCCGAGGATATCCAGGACACGGTCGTATTAACCCCCAATGCTTATGTTATCAAACAAGACAGATTAAAACGGGTTATGTAAATTTATTAATCACAATCCGATTAAATGATTTCATACCCGACCAAGTGGTATTATTATAATACCATATCCCAAGCTCGTATAAGGGAAAATAAGTTAAAAGTATTTACCTGATGCTAGCAGTAAAATCCTAAAGCTTTTTGAAGGCACCTTCTACCGGAAGCTATTTAATATGTATAGAAGGTTTATTAACCTATTAGGATGCTATCGGGTCTTTAAATTAGTCAAGGACTTAGACCGGCTAGCTAGAAGGAAACCTTACGGTTCTAAGCGCTAGATTAAGCGGAGACCGGAATAGAATGTGGTTTAGAACCGACAAGCTTGGATACTTGTATAATATGGGTAAACCAAACACATTCTGGAAATTGAGGATTTAATGATAAGGTTTGACCCGTTTCGGCTATTTTATGTAAACTAGTCACATAAGCCGATCCGAACGCGTAAACGCGTAACGGTAACCAAATAAATTATATACAGGTCTTAATCATTATTATGCTCAAAATATGTTAATACATCAGTGAGATGTTAACACATATGCCCAAAAAGTAATTTAAACCAAAATAAGTCTCATAAGGGCATTTTGGTAATTTTAATGCGCATAAAAGAGTTTAAATATGAAACTGAGTTTCAGTTCCGATTTAATTAGTAAAAATATGTATTTTTATGAGTTATATCAGTAGGGTATTTTATATATATGAAATTTATCTTATATAACCAAACTATGCACCGTAGGGGCATTTTGGTAATTTCACATAGGCTTTAAAGGTTAAAATTGACTTCTGAGTTTAAAAAATTTGGCTTATTGTCTAGTTATATAAATAAACTTAAAACATCAATGGGTAATAAGTTGTATATGCCAAAAATAGTTTTGACCCATACTAGGTGCTAAAAACACTTAAAAGTCGGTTTAAAGGGGCATTCGGGTCAAAATAGGAAATCTGAGTTTTTGATCAGTTAAAAAGGTTCAAAATATTTTTATTTATCATATAGAATCAGTAGCAAAAGGTTTGGCATTGAAAAGTTATGTAAAACTCGTTTTATGCACAAAAAGGGCAAAACCGACAATTACCGAATTCAAGCTATAATCCTATGTTATGCTCAGCCTAAAAATAAATAAAAATCTTAAAAAATCCCAAAATATTATTTTACATCAGTAGGTAAAAAGTTTGATATCAAAAATCGGGTTTAGATAGGCTTTATGCTAATTACGCCGTTTAAATATTAAAAAGTTCCTTAATTACGCTATTGAGCATAACTCCTATTCTAGACCTCCAATGGATGTTAAGTTTTCGGGACATGTCTAAATATCAGTAGCAAAGGGGTTAGTCCATTCATATCGCTAAAAATCTCAGTTGTATGTAAAAAGGGCGTTTATGGCATTATTAAGCATAATTACGATCAAGTGCATATAATCCAAACCACTAGGCACTATGCAATATAACTCCAAAGGGTTATACTACTAAGTAATTTGGTCCTAATGGAAGCTTAAAACATGGGAGAATTAAGCTTGAACGGGTCAGAACTGAAGGTCAAAGCAAAAGTCAAGCTTTTGCGACTTTCGGTTATAAACTGACCTTAGACTATTAATTGCCGGGTTAGGACTGATAAAACATGTTTTAATATTAATTACTAAGTCAGTGGAATGTTAAAATATAATTTAGAACCTTTGTTTTATTAATTTTAATCATTTTCAAACATTTTGTCCAGTTTGACTTTTTGTCAAACTACTTTGACCCGACAATTGACCAGTCAAACGAGATAATTAGGAGGTGCCCTTTTAGGGTTTCGTCACCTACCTTAATATGGTCCTATAACCACTTTCAATTTGATCAGTGGCTGGTCCATATGTAATTAAAACGAAAGTCAAACTTAATTTACGATAAGTTTGACTTTAGAGTAATTAAGCTAATTAAAACGACTAAACAAGTAATTAGAGGCTTACTAAAGGTCCTAGCTGTCTTTTCTACCCTTCAAATTCTTCTCCTTGTCCTAAGCAAGCTCCAGAAGTAGAAGAATGAAAGATGGTTGCAAATGTGCTTATGAACACAAGAATAAGCTCCTTTATATAGCAATGTCCATGAATCTAGATCATCTACACCTGTTATGGGGGCATCCTAGGATCACCCCAGGTGTCCTAGTTGATGAAATAACCGACTTATAGCTTCCAAAATCGATACAAACTAGACTAAGGCAGTGTAACTGCTTAAACCCGCACCTGGCATGATTTTTATGATCTGGGCATGCTGAGGCAGGCCGCGTAAGCCATAGAAGGGGCTTACGCGGGCCGCGTGGTCCGTCTGAACTGGTAAAACAAGTTTGTAACTTGGCAGCTTTAGTCCCTAATCGTTTTTACCCCTTTTTAACCTCATTGTTGGCATGTAGGGCCCTTGTAGTTAGTTTGTTGAGTCTCAAGGAGGGATAAACTAACTTCGTTAGGCTCCGGTTCGTTAAATATCACTATGGAAGTAAGTTTCGTCAAGTTGACACTTATGGCCCAAAGTTTTGAAAACATGCCTAACGATCTTGAAACCACGTGAAATTTATACCACTTATTCTTAAGAGTATATTTGGATGTTTCGAAGCCTCGGTTTTGTTAAAAGGTCACTCAGAGGTCAGAATCGACATGTTGACACGTTTAACCCTTATAATTTAATAATCTTCTGATTATTTTTATAAACGGCTTCTTATATCAAATCAATCACTCGTTTAAGAATATATTCATCATGTATGGTCATTCAGAGGCACAAGTTTGGCATGTTGACACTTTTAGTCCCTGTGGTTTCATAGTTTCACTGTTTGACAACTTTGGTCCTTCAAACTAAATCTTTCACACCTTTAGAGTTTAGGACACGTGTCTTTACATTATTGGACACGTTTTTACGTGGTGTTACACTGATGCCTCGGATGTGAAGAATGAACTAAAAAAGGAAAAAGGAGAAAAATAACTCCCATACTTCCAAGAAAAAGGGTAGGCTTGAGCTTTAGGAGAACAAACAAAAATAACAAGAAACCTGTATGCAAGACCTGTAAGAAGCGCCATCTTGGGAAGTGCAGGTACGAACCAAAATCCCAATCGCAGCCTAGGGCTTGCGGGATCTGCAAATCTAGGGAGCATAAAAAATTAGAATGCAAGAAGATAAGAGATGCGACTTGTTACAATTGTAACGATAAGGGGCATATCAAGTCAAATTGCCCAAAATATGCAAAGAAGCTTGCAGAAGTTAAGAAGACCAAAGCTAGGGTCTTTCAGATGGGTGCAAAAGAGGCCTTACAAGATGACAATGTTGTAAACGGTACGTCTCTTATCAATGATGTATATGCAAGGGTATGTTTGATTCGGGTGCAGATAAGTCGTTCGTGTATAATAAGTTTTGTAAGTTATTAAATCTGCCTGTTAGAACCCTAAGCATAAAATATGAAGTAGAGTAAATGCTAAAGATTTCTATTTTGAATTGGATACCAATAAATCCTTCATGGATGGTAAGTATAACAAACTTTTAAAATCTTCCATAAGAACCTTGGATATTAAGCGTAAGGTAAAACTTACAGACGAAAATCATAGGAACCAGTTCTTCTGTTCCTGTCAGAAATCTTCAGTCGTAAAATTCTAGAGAACCCTCTCTCCAGATGGAGTACGTCAGTATATGTTAACTGCGAATACCAGATTGTATGATTTCTGTCAACTGCGAATACCAGATTGTATGATAAAAGCGCTATATGAGGATTGGTGTATCCTAATATGTTCCATAGATTGCTTCCATGCCTGATCAGTATGGAGGTTTAATGCATGGAACCACTGCGATATTCCAATGGTCATATTGTACCAAAGTCAACTAATGGTATTTAAAGAAGATATCCATAAGGGAAATGTCCAAATAAGTGCCACTGAATAAGGTATCCTTGGAGTTGTAAAGCAAATGAGTCACTTATCTGACACAGGCGATAATAAATAAACCAGAGCCAGAGATTTAGAAAATCTCTGTAATATCCTTGTGTCTTGATTATCTTCTCCAAAGACTACCCTGTTTACCTCCTGAGACAAGTAAAGTTAAGATTAACATCCCGCTTAGGGCTGCAGTATTGTGAAATCTCCGTGACGATTAGTACCTCCAACTCGGGAATAATAGAAACCCTAGTTAGAAGAATTTTAAGATAAAGGTTCTTAAAGCCAAATTCGTAATTCTAAGAGTTTCCATATTATTAGTTAGGAAAGACGGTTCTCTTGCTTATGCATTGGTTACCGCAACCCTATTTAGGCGACAATTAACAATCGCCATCAGCTGCCTAGGATCGTCGATTTGATTCGACTAACTGTAAGGATTAGCTATTCCTTAAGATTGGTTTTAAGCTGTAGTTGGAATAACCATCTCACCCAAAATAAGCTTTTCTATAATAGTTATTATATAAGTATCAAGGCTGCTCCCTTGGAGACCTTGTTTAGATGGAATGTCAAAAGTCCGTTTGATGGATAGAATTTTGGTAAGTCCAATTATCAGGATCTGAAAGACTACACTGGGAACGAGGGATAAGATCACATGAATTTATGATCGTCTGGAAACTGCCAGTAATCGGCGGAAAATCAAGGATTAATGAAAGTAGCAGCCCTCTTAAGTCCTTAATAAGGAATAAGGCTCAATTGAAGGTATCACCCTAAGAAGGATGTGCTAGATTTTTAAATTTATCGGGTTAGTTAAGCCCTGATATATAGAATCATTCTAGGAAATCGAATATATCAAGATTGGTAAGCTATAAGCTAAAACTTACCTGAGGAGCTTGATGGAAATCAATATTCCACAGCTGTGATCTAAAGATATGTATAGACAATAAGTCAAGAAGCATTGTCACATAATGATATGCAAACTAATGAAAATTTATGGTTTGATGAGAAACCTATGTAGATTAAGAACCGACAGGTTAAGAAGCCCCGAAAGAGAGTACGTACCTATTGGATAGGTCAACTGAGATGCCCGTAGAGGTCCAAATATGCTATGGAGGATAAGTCCATGATATGTCGGAAAGTACTTCCACTACTTTAGCAAATCTCGAGGTCGAGATTTATTTTAAGGGGGTGAGGATGTAACACCTCGTAAAATCACGTCCAATGGTGTATTGACACGTGTAATAAACCCTAATAAAGTAAAACGTTGAATTTGAGGGACTAATTTTGCGAAAAATCAAAAACTTTGATTTTAGAAGGACCGGAAATGTTAACATGCTTATTATAATCCTCTGAATTACATTTCATGGTAATCATATTCACAAATGGGCCACTTGTCGATCATGAGTAGCCGTTTGCGTAATTAATGGAAAGCTTGCGCAATGAAGGGTTAAAAGCGTCAACATGTTAATTCTTACCTCCGAGTGAACTTTTAACAAACCGAGAGCTTCATGATAATTGATTATACTCTCGGGAATGCCTAATATTGTCCATTAAGGGCTTTTACGCCTATAAGAGAAGTTACGCGCAACTTTGCAAGTTAGAGGGGCTAAAAGTGTCAATATGTTTAATTATACCTCTGAATGACCTTTTTACGAACCCAAAGCACCGTGATGTTTAATAATACTCTCAATAATGCCTAACTTGTATTAGATAAGGCTTCGATGCTATTAAACGATGATATGCGTAAGTTTGCGCATTAGAGGGACCAAAAGCGTCAACTTTTGAATCTACGCCTTTCGGTGACCATTTAAGCGAATGGGAGCATAGTAATAATTAAACACATGCTTGGGAATACCAATTATGGGTCATGGAAGGCTTGTATATCATTAAATGACATTTCGCGCTACTTTGTGCGATTAAAGGACTAATTGTGTCAAACTGCAAAAGTATACCGATTCGTATGGTATCGAACCTTCCGGAATATGATCATAAGTTAAAAATGCCCTAAATATCCTTTACATAGCTTAGAAATAGGCTTAGAGGTGTTTGGTGCGCAAAAATAAAGTTATTTGATCAACAGGGACTAAAAGCGTCAAAAAGTGAATAAGTTTGCATTTTCGCGCATATCTTACGTTCTGAATATATCCGGACATCCAAAAATTTATGTAACCACTTAAATATTTTATTTTAGTGCCTGGCTTGATAAAATTCCATTCGTCGCGTAATTTGGATCGTTTTTCGCGTTCGTTCGTGTTTCGTCGTAATTAGTCGAACAACGTGACCGTACGACCAAACGAACCGACATCCGACATATTTTTAGCATGTTTTTTGTTCCCTATGTTTAGGCATCATTATAGAGCCTTGAAAATGGCTTAACGGGCCTTAAATGTGTCAGAAATGGCATTTAACAAGTGCAGGGACTGATTCTGTAATTTATGAAAGTTGTTGTGTGTGTTTGATCTGTGCAGGTCATAGCCTACGCCCCTTGCAGCGTAGCCTACGCCCAGGTCTGGGCAGGTTTTTTTTTGGCTTGTAAACCACTCCAAGCCATTCTAAACCACTAAATTCAATTCTAGGAGCTTGCTACCTGATTTATAAAACCACATTACACTTGTTTTGATCTGGTTACACCTTCCGACACTTGTCACGATCCTACGCAATTCTGAAAACTATATATAGAGGTGGGTTTTCACTTGTTCATTCACCCATTTCTTGAAGCTCTTGCTTTCTAACTCAAATCTGAGGATCCTAGTCATTGGGAACCTCCTTTTGAGTTCCTTTCAGTCCACTGGACCCTTTGTAAGTGCCCTTTCGTGACTAGTTAATATTGTTTGGCGATTAAAGCCGAAAAGTCAAGCGTTTGTGATAAACGCTTTGACTTTTAAGCGATTGGGCCATTGTTCGCAACGAACATTGGCGATGTGATCGTAATTAGGTAGGTATTAAAACCTCAAAAGGGCACCTCCTAATTACCACGTTTGCTTAGTTAATTGTCAGGTCAAAGTAATTAAAATAAAAGTCAAACGAGTCGTTTTTAAACAACAATTCATAACTAATGTTGTAAAGGCAATAAAATCAGTTTTTTCACTTTAATAACTTGGTAATTATTAGTTGAACATGTCAAAGCCTGTTCAACCCGACAATTCTGAGTTTTGGCTCGGTTCGGAACCGAAAGTCGCAAAAGTAGACTCTTGCTTTGACTTTCAGTTCTGTCCCGATTTAGTTTAGTTTAAATATACCTTAGGATTCCTTTAGGACCGTATTATAGGTTAGTATAACGCTCTGAGGTTGTACAACTTGGTTCCATAAGAATCCCAGTTCATTGCATGTTTCTGTTAAATGCTTAAAAGTTGACCATTATGCCCTTTTGATGTAAAAATGAGATTTTTGAAAATGTGATAAGACAAAAACCTTTATTACTGATTTATAAACATGTCCTTAAAATTTCACATCAGTTCGTGGTCTAAAATGAGAGTTATGCTCAATATCGTAATTTGAAAGCTTTTTATTAATTAAACGGCATATTTGGCATAAAGCCTATTTAAAACCGAATTATGCCACCAAACCTTTTACCCACTGATGTAATATAATGTTTTTGTAATTTTGAATATTTTTATTAAATTTTAAACTGATCATAACATATGGTTCTTGCATTGACTCGGTAATTGACGGTTATGCCCTTTTTGCTAATAAAATGAGTTTTACACATCCTTTACATACCGAACCTTTTTCTACTGATTTTATATATTAAATAAGTCAATTTAAACTGTAAAGGTTGTTCAAAATCTCAGATTTCCATATTTAACCCGAATACCGTCAAATACCGACTTTTATGCGATTTAGGCGCATAGTATGGTTTAAAACCATATTCGGCATCTAAAGCTTGTTACCTACTGATGTTATGAATAAATTTTTATACTTTAACAGTAAGTAAAAGTTTTGAACTCATATTTCTAAATTTGACCCTTAAAGCAGATGTGAAATGACCAAAATGCCCCTACGGTACATAGTTGGTCATAAAAGATAAATTTCACATATATATGATATCTTACCAATATAACTTGTTAAAATAAATATTTTTACTGATTATTTAAGACCAGAACCTCAGATTAATATTAAACCTCTTTTATAACCTTTAAAATGACCAAAATACCCCTACGGGGCATAAATTGGTTTTAAATTCGTTTTGGGCATAATGGAAGGTATCCTGCTGATATCACAACATATTTAAGGCATATTAACTTGTGGAACATGTTCATGGCTCATTTGGTTACCCGTTATGCATCTTTCGCGTTCGGTACGGTTTATGTAACTAGTTTGCATAAATTAACCGAAACGGGTCAAACCTTATCATTTTTACTTCAAAATCCAGAATGTGTTTAGTTTACCCATATTATACAAGTCTTCATACTTGTCGGATCTAAATCACATTCTAATTCGGTCTTCGCTTAATCTTGCGTTTTGAACCGTGAACCTTTCCTTAAAAAAAACTAACCGGTCTAAGTTACAACTTAAATAAGACCCGTTAGGAATCTAATAGGTTAATAAAACCTTCGTTCCAGATTGAGAGCCCCATTAGAGGTACTTGTGCTTACTGATTGATATACGGCTGAGGATAAAATTATATTTTGCTCAGGTAAATACTTTTAACTTATTTTCCCTATACGGGCTTGGGATACGGTATTATAATAATACCGCTTGGTCGGGTATTGAATGTTTAATCAGATTGTGATTAAATTATTGAGGTAACCCGTTTTAATCTGTCTTGTTTGAAATAAAGCCTTTGGAGGTTAATGAGCATGTCCCGGATATCCTTGGCATCATTATTAAGAAATGGCCACGTCTTAAGCATGGGGTGTAGGCATACACCTGACAGTTGCGTAAGGGAAACGGTATCTCACTCTCTTGTGGGCCTATACTTGTGGTGTGTCTGTTAATCTTGACTCGGTTTCTAACATCGGGCCCTGAATGTATAACGAACATATAAATCTGTATACAAGATTATTTTTAAAATAATTGTCCCAAGTTATAAACGATATTTTGTGCCTTGTGCATTCAAATCATTTTTTTAAAACATTTTTAAAATGAGTCAGTTAATTGTATTTACCAGTGTAAACTCACGTATTTTCCAAAAAGGTTAAGTGACAGGTATTGTACGTAATTGGCTGGGAGCTCAGGGCGTTAATAGGGAATCTTGCAAGTTCTAGACGTCCAAAGTCTGTTGAACAGTGTTTATCTTTCTATTTTAAGATCCGCCTGTGGATCCATCTTACAATCCGATGGTAATATTGATGTTACTTTTGAATCGGTTTGTAATATATTTACTTTAGACTTCCGTTGTGCATTGAACTGTGATTATTTGACTATGATGATATCAACTACATCACGACACTCCCCACCGGGCCCACCAGTAATACGTGGAAATATCGGGGTGTGACACCACCTGAGCCTCTCACTTTGCGGTCACTCTCTGGCTATGTGGAGCAGTGATTTGACAGGTTGGAGCATATGATGGAGTTGATGCAGTTGGGTCAGGAGAGGTGGGATGATGCTCTCCGTTACATGATGAGCAGACACAGCATGGGAGTTCCAGACTTCTTCCAGCCGAGACAGCAGGGTAGCTCGGCTGGTGCTGGTGCGAGGTTTGATCTGACTCCCCCGTTCCGTGTATTTGGAGAGAGTAGCAGTGGTGCAGGTGCGCGACAGGAAGGCAGCGAGGAGTCTGCTAGCGAGTATGACGAAGACTAGTGTGGGGATGAGATGAGGATGGAGCAGCTGATTATATCTTTTGTTTGATTTTTCTTTTTTGCTGTTTTTTATCCTCATTTGTTGGTCTGTACTGATATTGATACATGTTAAACAGGTTAGTTGGGCAGGTTGGGTTGGTATGTGGTTGAAACTGATGATATTTTGATGATATATACTATTATGTTTTGGTAGTTTGCTTATGATTGATAGGTTGATGTTTATGCCGCTTTCGTTCGCGTGTCCGAGATTAGGAGTTGTTTGCTGAGCGCGTTTCGAATTGGAGGGCTTATGTGGAAACGACTGGCACTTTGACAGTTTCACATATACAGCTAAGTCGTTTCCCATGTATTTTTTTGTATTCGTTTATTTCTTTATTTATTTAGTTCGTTAGTAGTTTAGTGGTTATTTTTAGGTAGTTTTGAGTCGTATTTCCGTTCTTGCATTAGGGACAATGCAATCTCTAAGTGTGGGGATGGGATACATGTAAATAATCGAGTCTTAAATATGAAAAATACAAAAAAATTAAAAAAAATTTGAAAAAATCCAAAAAAATAGAAAAATTAGAAAATGTCTTTTGAAATAAGAAGTTTACAAAATAATACGGAAAATGATAGAAAAGTTGAATTTTTGCTCGGGTTTGAATAATAATAATATGAGACTAAAATAAATCGAGCTTGTGTCTAGTTAGGGATGTGTGGATAGGCCCGGGTTTGGTTTTAGGTTCCTTTGAGTTAATATTACCTTAATTGTCGGTCTACTAGTGGGTTTTCATCTGGGAAATATGGGAAATTGAAACCGCCAATAAGAGTATAAGGAGCACCGTTATAAGTTAAAACCGTTAGAATTTTTTATCATGAAAAAAAAAATAGAAAAAAAAGAGCTAGAAACTGAATGAAAGTAGCACAATTCTATGCAGTCTGGGTTGGGGATAGTGACTTTACAACCGGATTACCTCTAGAATGTGTGAAATCGACCTTGCAAAGAAAAGTAAAAAGTACCGAAGCATAAGTAATCCGAGTTGGGGATAGCGACTCTACAGCCGAATTGCCTCTTGGTTAGGGAAAGCAACGTCTACACTCATTGAAAAAGAAAAAAAAAAGTGAAAAAAAGAATGGAAAAAAATTTTGATTGTAAATTCTCTTGGTTTTGATATAAGACGATTGGGAATTGATCCAGTGATCATTCCCTTAGTTCTATAAGCTTGAGGTGGGAGTAGGTGGACCGTAGATTTTAGCGTGAGGCCCTAGGTAGATTGACCGCACTTAAATTAAATTCACATGATAAGGGCTTAGAACCTGATTTGGGTTTAAGGGGACAAGTATATTCGCAATCGCGACTAACGCAAGTTTTGGTTTTAATAAAATATAAATATGTTTTTGTCCCGAGTGATTATTCATCTCTGATTATGTTGCATAATTCCTTTTCGAGGACGAAAAAAGAGTAAGTGTGGGGATATTTGATGTATTCTAAAATACATCCTTTATTCGTGTATAGTTTGTATAGTTTTGCGTTATATTTAGTTTAGTTTTCGTTAGAATTTGCATACTATTGATCAGATTGCGTTTTCCTGGTCTTGATGCTTAAAGTTGCTGAAAATTTATTGAAAACGAGCCAAAATGCTGAAACACCAAGTCCCGAAGCAAGTTTTAAAGGAGTTAAAATTATTTTGGAGAATTTGGAGAGCTGAAGCTGGAGAAAAAACGAAGAAGTCTGCCCAATTTGAGTTGTGGCGCTACGCCACGAGAAAACCAAATCATGGTGGCGCTACGCCATCAATAAAATAACAATTTCTGGTTTATTGGTTCGTCGCGCTACGCCACGACATGAAGTGATACCCGTCGCGTGACGCGACGGGGTGTTGGGTTGAGTTTTATCCGTTAATTGCTAGGGTTTGGTATAAATAGTCAAGAAACTTAACACAAAACCCTAATTACGAATTAGAGAGCATCTTGGGCGATCTTGGAGCATTCTTGAAGCTGATTTGAAGATTTCGAAGCATACGAATCAGTGGTACGAGTTCGAGATGAAGAATCGAAGACTTTCTCGGGTTTTCCAATCCCTTGTTTTGTCGATTTCTTTCTTGAAACTTGTTACAATGAATTCTCATTTAGACATCTTTGATTTGTGTTCTTTATTTAACATGCTCGGCTAAACTTTTAAGCCACCTAGACTTTGATGAATGGATTAGTATAAAGTTTTTACCTTTTTCGTTATTTGCATGAATATTATGGATTGATTGTGTTTAGTAAAAGGTTTGGTCTATTGATTTGATGTACATGCGTTCTTTAATTTGGTTTATCGTTTTCACTTGCTTCGTACGATTCTTGGTGACGGTCTATATCACATAATAGAGTCGTGCTAGGGTTTAGGATTTTGGTGTGTGTCTATATCACGTAATAAATCTTAACTCTTTAGGGTGAAATTGCGCAAATAACCCTAGAAGTAATTGTTAGTGATTTACTAGGTTTTAGTGTTCTACTAGTCCCAATAGCTGGAAGGTGCGGGGCTATAGATAGGTCGTACCCGGCAAATTGCTTTAGATCGTCCTTGGAAAAGGTCGTGCCTTAGTTGCCCTGTCGGTTTATTAGTCTATCAAGTCAAGTTAAGAAACCTAAACTACCCTGGATCTATAATTGGAAAATAGTAGGTCAACATTTGGGTACTTACACAATAATTAGACAACTGGAAAGACGTCTAATAACTGGTAGGATTAACGGCCTAGGTAGCGCCATAAGTTTCACCTCGAGAAGGGTTGAGGGGCTTAGTTGGTGTTTTAAAAGGTTTAGTACTATAAGATCCCGGTTCCATCAATCATGCACTTAACTTAATTGGTAATTCTTTAAAATCAATCCAGGATTATAGTCTAAGTGGTCTCGTTCATCATATAAGAAAAGCCTTTGTCTTCTTTCGTGTTAGTCTAGTTTTAGTTTAATAACTAGTTTAAATAGATTTCCTTAGATTTTCCGTAACCCCCCCTCCCTCCAAACAATTAAACAAGTTCCAGTCGTGTCTGTTAGAGTCTAGTTAACGTGATAAATAGAGTCTCGTGGTTCGATATCCGGACTTCCTATGGTTATACTACAGTGATCGGTACACTTGCCGATTGTGTGGTTTAGATCGAGTCTAGAATTAAAGTTTTTTAGTGTCTAGCTTAGAGAGTCTAATTTAGTTGATTTTTATAGTTTGTTTAGCACACATCAATGACAATACCAAAAAGATATTGACGTGAAAACATTTAAAGAATTGTTAAAAAAACACTTAGTTAAATAAAAAGACCCTTTAATTAAGTATAATAATTTCTACTCTAAATAACAATTCATGAAATTCTTATCAACAGTGATTTTTTGTTTTTTTTTCTTTTTTAGTTTTTGTCTTCTTCTAACATATTCTTCTTATTATTTCCATCTATAGTTTACATTTACGATCATTATATGTGTAATTTTTCTCCTACAAATTTTGCTTTTTTTGTCTTTAAAATAAAGATTTCTCGATATGAATTTGAGTTCTTTTATTTTTTACGTCAGGTCGCCGTATAGGTTTGCGTTTGTCTTTGTCTACATGTTACGTCACGTAACGGTATAAATTCATATTTTTATTTTACAATTTTTTTTGGTTTCGATCGTCGTTTGCTTACTACTTAGCATGGTTATAAGCCCCACGCGCCGCAACGCATCGTTCGATGATCCATTGTTGGAATCGCAAGCTGGGTGCGTGATTGGAGAGAGATTGTCGTGGCAACGTGATGGTCATGAATAGGAAACACCGTTCGTATCTTTTTTTAAATAATAGAAGTATTTTAGATCTACCATATTGGTAGATATTTTTAAATGTGTCCATATAGGTACATTTATAATTTGTAGCTACACCCATTTGTGAAAAAAAAAAAACTCATATATTCTTTGCGGCAATCAATGGTTACAACAATCAAGGGTTATTACTCGTCATTAACGCTCGATAACTTCCTCGTCATTAGCTCTCGATAATTTCCTCATCATTAGCGCTTGATAACTTCCTCGTTGTTTGCTATACTCTCACTTTTTGTTTTTATTTTCGTATCAACTTACTGTTTTTTTTATTGGACCTTAAGTATATAAATGCACATAAAAAAGATTGGTCAACGATACTACAACACTTATTTATTATCTTTTATATTAAACCCATTTATTCTTGAATACACTCAAACAATTTTTATAACACATGGCAAGACACTCAACATCATCGCATTCCTTGTCTGTTTTACAAGGTATCTTCTTATCACCATCATCATTCTTAGATTGAATTTGATCAGCCCCTAATGATTTTTCTGGAGCAAGCACATATGATATTTGTAAGCCTGCAACATACATTTCATAATCAATAAACCAGGAACACACGTAAATATAAAATGAATCAATAGATAGACGAAGTACCATAGACCGAGAACAATAATGCGACCAAGAATGCCATCTTCAATGAAGTTGGGGTCATGTTTGAATAGATTAAAATGCAGTAAGGTCAGAAATAAGCAATTAGTATCCATTCGAATGTAAACTTTGGGGTACGTGGTCCAGTGGCAAGGCAAAGACTTTTAAAACACTTAAGGGGCTGTTTGTTTAGCTCTTAATGAGACTCTCAATGATTCAGACCTTTTACTGGTTTAACACTTAATGGTTCAGACTGTTTGTTTTCGCGAGCAGATGTCTAAATGATTCGGACATTTACCTCTGAATGGTCAAGTATTATACTGAGTCTGGATGGTTAAGACCTCTTATCTGAAATCGTCGACATATGCCTCTGAACGGTTAAGCATTATACTGGCTCACCGTTCAAAAAATATTTATTTCAAATGTAAATAACTATCTATGCATGTACCAGTATATATAGTGCTTTAAAATAACAGTTCAACCAAAGAGGCTCTAAAATTATCTTAAAATCATTAATGCTCATATCTACTCATAAATTTCGTTGTGTTATTTTATGTCATTTAATATGAAATAGCACCGTATGGTATTACATTTTATTACGACTTTGAAGTATATGTTCATATAATATTGTAATTTTTTGTATTGTATAATATTATGTTGTATATTGTATATTGTATTGTGTATTAGTTTACCTTATTGTATATTTGTATTCAAGACACTTTATTAAAACGTAATGTATTGTTATGTATTGCATTATATGGTTTTATTTTTTAGCATATCATATCATATCATATCTTAATGTAATATTGTTTTATATATTAAAGCAAAACATTAGTTCTATAGTACTCCCATGTAACACCCCGTGTTTCGAAAGTCAAAGTCAAAGTCAAGATTGAAGTCAAAGGAAGAAAAGATTGCTAATTGCGATCTGTCACTCCTTGCTCAACTCCCGTTTTGACTTCTTTGAGTTGTAGATAATCTATTTATGTTATCGCGTTAGTTGTATTTTGTGGAGTACTTGTTAATAATCGAGGTTTAATCACATATTAATCGCATGTTTAATCGATTTATCGCTTATCGCTATCGCATTTGCAACTCAAATTATGTGTTCTGGATATTGTTTTACGTGTGTGTGTGCTATTTATGTGTTACTTGTGCATGTTATGTTTATGTTGAGGTGTTAATCGAAATCGCAATCTATCGCATCGCAAATCGAACTGAAAATGCTAAACGCAAGTTATTTATAGTGATTGTATGTTAGATATAGTAGTTGGGATTAAAAGTAATTTGATGAGTAATACTATCGCATCGCTCTCACGAATCGCAACGCTCAACACTCGAATCGAAATGACAAAACTCATCACACTGGACAAGTGGATCGAGTGGCCATCCGATCGGATTGCCATCCGATCAGGTTGCCATCCGATCGAGTTGCCACCTGATCGGACTGCAACCCGATCGACCAGCCTCTTCCTCCACTTTCCTTTTATGGAAACCCTATAAATACCCTCATATGTCACATCACTTGATGTTGACAGCTCTCACTCGACCCAACTCGCTCCAGCCTTTATTTCTCGTGATTTCTTCTGATTCTTGTAAGTTTTCAACCTAAATCTTGTACTTTCTTGATCTACACGCACTCCTACACCTTTCTATCTTCTGAATCTTAACTTTTAACCATGAAATCACTAGATTTGAGGTGTTCTAGGATGATGTCATCATGGGGTTCTCATGAACTTCATGTTTTGGCTTCAATCCACTAAGAACAACTTAGATCTGAATGATTTCCACATGAATAAACATAGATCTTTCATAGATCTGAACATATTCATGGTGAAAAGAATTGAAAGATGGCTTTCTAACTTTCTTTCAACTCTTTTACACTCAATGCACTCAAAACCGATAGATTCAGACCTTGCTCTGACCTCCTACTCATCCATAGTGGTGTGTTAGCTCCAGATCTGAATTCTATCCAAGAGATTACTGATTTCGGGTTACACATGAAACACCGTCTTGAACAGTTAACTGGTTGGACTAGGGTGGTTCCTATCCGATCGGGTCACTAAGTCTTGATGAGGTTTCTGATTTTTTGACACGTTATTGTACAGTCTCGAGAAAACGCAAACTAACGAAACAACCTAGTGTAAAGACGATCAGGTCGACTGGGACAGATTGTCGTCCGATCGTACAGCCATCCGATCGGACAGCCACCTGATCGGCTTGCACCTGGGTCCCATACTTAAGTTATTAACCCATTTTTTCAAAGTTTGGAACGTCGAACGGATCGCCACCCGATCGGGTTACCACCCGATCGAACGACCATCCGAACATGTGATGTTTTGAACTTCAATACTTAACAATTTTCAACATGTTCAATACAAACGGATTGACACCCGATCGGATAGCCATCCGATCGAGTGACCGTCCTGCTGAGAACTTGTTCTCAACTGAGAAGACTCGCCAATCGGATTGCTGTCTGATCGAACGACTGTTCGATCGACCGACCTGAAAGGTAGAGATACTTCTCTATTTTTAAAATGCTACAACGAAAACTTCAAAGTACAAACCATCATACACAAACACATCACTCAATCACAGAGGTGACAATCCAATCGAGTGGCCACCCAATCGACTGGCCATCCGATCGGATTGCCATCCGATCGGATTCCCATCCGATCCTTGGTTCACCTACACCATTTACGCGCCGACTTTCGCTTATTCTATCGTTAACCGTTCAGGCTAATTCCGCTGTAGCGCTCCCTTCAATCCATTAACTCTACCGTTGTGAGTACACTCGAACCCTTTTTGCTTTATGCACTTTTGGGTGTTACATACGTTACTTATTCTAAATCACAACGAACACACTACTTAATACTTTTAACGATAACCGCTACTGCATGTATACGTGACTCAATGATTGCTTGTTTGTTATGTTTACACATGGATTGCTGTCTACCTGCCTTAGCAACGATAGTACTATAGTTTGGACTCAGCACCTGTTCACTCACGGGTTGTTAAGGACAATTAATTACATGGCTCACAGTGGTGAGTGTGTATTACGAACTGCCTTGCGCAGTCAACCCGCAGTCATTGGTATTGATAGGATCATGTCGATAACTTACGTGCTTCATTTCACACTGTGTACTTGCCGGTTATGCGTAAACGATTTCGAACTCTATATGCTATTAGTAAACTTGTATGCTCACCTTTACACTATGTGTATTGACTTTTACTTTAACGTATGTGGCAGGTGCTTAAGATGTTAGAATGCTTGGCTTGCTGTGAAATCGAGGCTAGGAAAGAGTCTGGAAACAAAGTCAATTTATATTATTTGAAAATCTGAGTTTTCGGAACATGTTTTATTTGTTTGAAGAATATCTCTGTCTGTAATAACTAGATTATCTTATGGGTTATGGTATGGGACATAATATTTAACTATTTGGTAATTTAGTCGTTATGGAATTTCTTTGAACAATCTGTTTCGCTCAGTGTCGCGCCCCGATGATTCCGCCATCGGTTGGGGTGTGACATCCCATTATAATCACATTTTTACGCTCACTCAAAAAATGTAAAAAGGAGTAGACGGGGTTATAGAAATGAAACAATATCGAAACCGGAAATAAAAAAAATGAATATAAATACCAATACCCATATTCCATACAACCATAGCTGTCGAGAAGCGTATGCGATAACCTTGTCTCGTTGCATGAGAACACAACCAAGACCAAGGTTTGAGGCATCGCAGTAAACTACGAAATTTTCGTTTCCGTCGGGTAGTGAAAGCACGGGAGCATTGCAAAGCATAGCTTTGAGAGTTTGAAAGGCTTCCTCTTGTTTAGTTCCCCAAACAAAAGGTTTGTCCTTATGCGTAAGAGAGGTAAGCGGCACAGCGATCTTAGAAAAACCTTCGATAAAACGGAGATAATAGCCTGCCAGTCCTAGAAAAGAGCGGACTTCAGACGGATTCTTGGGTGTAACTGTTAGACCCTAAAACATACATGACAAAAGTCGCAGCGGAAAACACGAACCATAAAATTAATTACTTATTAAATACCTCAACTTATTTAAACTTTAACTTTAACATAACTCTTATTCATAAATCCGTTATCCTCTTATTTACTAATTAAAAACATAGCTTATGATTGCTACATTTCACATTCAACGTCCCCGTACAATCTCTCTAGTGACTCGGTCTTCGATCTCTAATCTTCGTAATAATCGCTCACCATCCGTACAACCTGCATTCCCACATACATTCACACATTAGTATACAATACATAAACAAGAATATATTACATGTACACTTTCCATTCAGCTTCCTCTCTCATTTTTAAGCATATCATTCACGTATTCATTCCCTCGTGAGCCTTCAATAATATACCTGCGTAAAACTCAATACATGCATGCATACCCTCATACGTATCATTATATGTACATAAATATACACCTACATACGTACATACATTCCTACGCCTTCACATATATACATACTATCATACGTATCTTCATATATACATAAATACGCTTCATAGGTATCTACATTCATACATCTCTACATACATACATACATTCATGCATATCTTTATATATATTCGTACATACACATCTACATACGTACATACCCTTCCTACATCGTTACCTACATCGTTACATACATGCCTACACTCATATGTACCTTCACTTGTACTAAATACACATCTACATATACACAGACATTACTCTGTCACTACATACGTACATACATTACTGCCTACTCACAAACATATTTACATACTTGCATCCACATATATACGCCCGTACCTGCACACGTATGTACCTTCATATTTAAATGCATAGTACTCATATTCATACATAACTACTTGCATACATACATACACCGATACCTACATACAAACATACATGCATATATAATTACGTACTTAGTTACGTTCATACAATTAATGCTACAATACATATACATGCTTCCATTCACACGTACATATTCTTACGCCTCTACATACATACATAAACACATACGTATTAACTCATACAATGTTAAGAAACCTTTCGGGAGTGTTACGGTTTAACCGGGAAGGCATAACGCGGAAAACGGAGGAAACAAGCAGAAGAAGCCGTCGGCGACGGGCACTAAACCCGTCGGCGACGGGCTCGGGAAAAGCCCGTTTCACGCATTGGCCCGTCGGCAGGAACTTAAGGCGTCGGACGAAATTTTGATTATACGAACCCGTCGGCGACGGGCTCCCTACCCGTCGGCGACGCCCCCTCCAAAACCACTTTTTCTGCAGAATCGTTTTGTCGTCCGAACGCACTAAAACGCGCGTAACTTTTGAACCGTTTACCCGTTTAACCTCCCGTTTCTTCCTACATGCTTGTAAATTCACATTCTATCACGTGAACTTAAAATCTCACACCCGGGTTAAGGAAATTCTTAATTTACACTCTTTCGGCTATTTACCCTCTTACCCAAGCTTTGACCCGTTCGTTCATTCATCAACATAACTTGTTTGTTCTACTACAAACTCTTATAAACCTCATAACATCAGTGGCATCTATCATAAATTACTAAATACTCGGACATTATGCATCCTCTTAATACATTGTCGTTCATATGTTTATTTTTGACCCATTAAGAGTATTTGCGCGTTAATTGGTTTATGACAAACCAAGACCATGCTCTTCGCTTCTAAACTTGTCCAAAATATTACACTAGTCGCATGACTTGTTTCTAAACTACTTGCAAGATTGCTTACCCCAAATACCCATCAAGGGCGTTTTAGTCAACTTCATCCCCATTACTTCCAACGAAAGACTTTAACACATACTTGACATCAACATCATGTTTAATTAAATAAAGCATTATATTAATTAAACAACTAAGAAGTGACTACGGAAATCACTTACCTCGATTGCCCATTTTGTACGTGCTTTCTCCTATCCTTTCCGTTAGCCTTCCATGCTTTCCCATCTTGACATGATCCTAAACTTTCACGTCATTATGGTTGCCACTTCGTTAGTATAACTCGCATATGGACATAGCATATACTTAATGATTTCTCTACTAATACAATCATATCCGATAGGCTAACCATGTTATACATTCATTGTTAACTTTCAGAAAATCCAATGTCCTATTTACACACTTTCAACTTATGAACATGTATCCATCTTAATAGAGTAGACCATAATATTAATGTTATACACATTACACCCTCGTATTGTGTGACGTCTATAATTACACGATCATTTACTTATACACGCATACACATATACTTACATAATCCATTCCATCCACACTAGCATTCTCATATTTTCACAACTAACACTTTAACCCATACTAAACTAACCCAACATCTTTTCAACATGATATCCACATGAACTACATCCAAAACACACTTCTCAAGTAAGTTTACTATCAAACACATCATTTTCACATTTCACATTTATTCATCTTTTACTTACATACAATTTCACATACTAGCTTATACGAGGCATTTCATCAAACACTTGGTGTGCGTACCACTATCTTAGCACAATGTACAACCCATTCATGCATGATCCTCCATGTTCTTATCTTTATTCATCAAAGTTAACTAAACATCCATTTATTTCATATCCTAATCATCTTATCTACAATAATTCATCACATACAACATACTACATCACAAATTACACAATTATTGAACATGTGATTCAATCACTTCATCATCCCAAATGGGTTTTACTTCTAAACATGAATTTAATCAAGATCATACACAACACATGTTTCATATGATGATTCTAACACATATTCATGCTTAATCTCATACTAATTCGTGGGTTGATCATAACCCACTTCATACTAAAATCACCAAATCATAAATTATAACTTACCAAGTGATTTATAGGGCTAGATGATCATGAATTCATGTTCATGCATTAGATCCGAGCTGAATTCCCCTTTCAATTTGATGATTATAGTGAGACTAGGGTTTGAACCCCTTTTTCTCCTTCCTGATGTCGACACACACACACACACTATGTGTGTGTGTGGTGTTTTAAATTTTGTTTTATAAAATCATGTTTCAAGCTTGGCAATCCTAGTCCCTCATGTTCTCCTTTTTATTTATAATTTGCACAACTCTTATTCTCTTAATTATTTCTACCATATATTTAACTAGGATAAATAACCTAGTTATTTATTTCTTGATGTGCCATATCATAACATTTTAACGAATATAAATATTCGGGTTTTGGGGTGTTACAGTAACCCAACTCTTAACAGCTTCGATCTTCGCAGGGTCAACGTGGATACCTTGACTGTTGACAATGTGACCCAAGAATTGGACCTCCTCCAGCCAAAATTCACACTTGGAGAATTTGGCGTAGAGACGGTTTCCTTGGAGCAACTCAAGAACCAAACGTAGATGCTGCGAGTGTTCAGCTTTTGACTTGGAATAGATCAGGATATCGTCGATGAATACGATTACGAAGCGATCAAAAAAGGGTTTGCATACTCGATTCATCAAATCCATGAAAACTGCAAAAGCGTTAGTCAAACCAAAAGGCATGACAACGAGCTCATAGTGACCATAGCGGATTCGAAATGCGGTTTTGGGTATATCCTCCTCTTGAATGCGTAATTGGTGATAGCCTGAGCGTAGATTGATCTTAGAAAAACACGTAGCACCTTGTAATTGATCAAACAAATCATCGATTCGAGGCAATGGATAACGATTCTTGATTGTCAGCTTATTCAACTCCCTATAGTCGATGCACATCTGGAACGAACCATCCTTCTTTTTGATGAAAAGGACAGGCGCGCCCCATGGAGAGGTGCTAGGGCGAATAAAGCCTTTATTAAGAAGTTCCTGGAGTTGACTAGAGAGTTCGCGCATTTAGGAAGGAGCGAGATGATAAGGCGCTTTAGCAACAGGGTTTGCTCCAGGAATGAGGTCGATTCGGAAATCAATATCACGAGGGGGAGGTAGTCCCGGAAAATCGTCGGGAAAAACGTTTGGGAATTAACAAACAACTGGAACGTCTTTCACTTCTGGGTTTCCTTTCTTTTCCTTCTCCGCTACTACGATGTGCGCCAAGAAAGCTTGGTATTCGTTGCGGAGATACTTGCTAGCTTGGACGCACGACATGAGTTTAAGACCTTTCGAAGGAGTTTCTCCATACACACGAAGTTGATCACCATTAGTGAGCGAGAAACGAATCATCTTCTCGAAGCAAAGAACTTCAGCATGGTTTTCACGAAGAAAGTCCATGCCTACTATGACGTCAAAACTACCAAGCTTCATCGGAATGAGATTGATAGGGAAGACGTGATTGTTGAGTTCAAGCGTACAATCACGTAGAACAGAATTGACGGCGATGGTTCTTCCCGTGGCAACTTCAACATCGAACGTCAAGGGGAGATGAGCACGCTTACGATTGAGGAGCTTTTCGAATTCAAACGATACAAAACAGTTATCAGCTCCAGTATCAAACAAACACGAAGCATATATACCATTCACAAGAAACGTACCATTCACCACGTTGTTATCGGCTTGAGCTTGGCGGACATTGATGTTGAAAGTGCGTCCAAGGGTGCTGGTCGTTGCTGTTGTTGCTGAGGCTGCTGCTGTTATGGCTCTTGTTTGACCACTCGGTTCGGGCACATATTCGCGAAGTGATTGGGATCACCACATGTAAGGACCTACCAAAAAGGTCCCAAAATGACCCCTAAGTAGTATCCCGGACCCCTAAAACCCTAATCCACATTAAAAATCAAGAAAATCAAATTTTATGGGTCGCTCGTGAGCCGCGTAAGACTTAAGGATAGTCTACGCGGGTCGCGACAGATAGGTGTTTCGACCGAATAAGCGTTCAGGCCACGTGTTAGACACATGGCGGACCTACGCGTGACACGCTAGCCCTAATCATAGAATAGGTGGCCCTCGCGCGCCGCGTAGGATCTTTCTTGCCGCGTATAACCCAAAATTCAGCTATAGATTGAACCGAGCATGGCCTTTTCACCTGTGTTCGTAAAACTTTCTAAAAGACGAAATATACTGCTCAAATTCATAGTTTTGCATAGGGAAACGCTGCTACGAATACAGGGTATTAACTCTATCACTGTTACGATACAATGTCTGATCGATTGAAACCGATCCGATAGATGTTTAAGTGCTGCCCAAATTCGGGCTATACTTTGTCATTCGTCGTGAGGGTTTTAATCTCATGAGTTATCATAAATGTTGTATTAAGTTACTGACCTAGTTTCGTATGCATTGTTATTTAACTAGGTTACAAGGCTAAATCAGTAGGCAAGGTTCTGTCCAGTTAAACTTGCAATGTGAGTCATTCTCTTTTTATCAAAAGTGCTTTACAATACCTAAGTGTTTTCCAGTTATATGTTACAGGGATTAAGTCTTGGTTATCTTAAATTACTGGCAAGTGGGGTATTGTGTACATTACTATTGTTTCTCACTTTTAACAGTGATAATCATCACTATTGGGTAAAAGGACCCAATGGTGGTATGACCATCGTCACCAGGGTGTGACACGGGGCCAAATAATTATAAGATAGGGGCCATTGTAACCGCTCTTATGTTGTAATCTATAACTAATGTGTCATTTCATAACTTGAGTGACTCGCCAGTATTTCCCTGCTGATAAGATCTTTTTAAACATGTTTCAGGTGATTTACTGTGAACCAGGAAAGGTGTCTCGTAGCACACCAGCTTGAACAACGTGGCTCAGTAAATAAAATAAATAAATATGTTTTTGTATAAACAGGGAATTTCCCCCTGAAATTTCCTTTATTGTAAATTATGGGTTTTGTCCTAAATTGTGAAATAAAATAATTGGGCATTTTTAGTTTAAATGATCCTGTTAAAATTCCTGCTGTCAAAATAAAACAATACCACATGTTTTCTGTCCCGCGGCTCCTGAAACGGGTAAAACCGGGCCGGGGGCCGTGCCAGAAAAAAGGTGGTATCAGAGCCACTGATTTAAGCCAATTAAGTATTTTGGAATACTAAATTTTTCTATTTGCCATTCTGTGAAAATTTAATTTACAATAAATAACATTTTAACTTAAGTTTGTTTGTGTTTCTTCATGTGTGCTAACAACATGAATGAACTGTCGGAGGCACTCCAAAATTTTACTATCCATACCACCGATATGGATACCACAGGAAACCCATCTGGCTATCTGGCAGATACAGAGGAAACACTAACATTCCAGGCCCCGGCCCAGGAAAAACCAAAGCCGAAAAAGAGAAGGAGAATCTTGGACTGGAAACGTGGGCGTAGGAAGAAACCAGCTGCACAGAAGGTTAAAAAGACTGAGGATCCAAAGGATAAAGGGAAAGGAAAAGAGATCGGGAAAAGTTCCGGGCAAGCCCAGGAAATGCCACCATGGGAAGAGCTGGATCGCAAACTGGCAAATTGTGACCTCATCGGACCTGCCGATGAAAACCTCTTCAATTACCCCGCTGAATCACAACTTCCAATTAATTTGGAACCAGCTATCCCAGATTCAATTGTCAACCCCCCGAATTCTACCCGGAGAGCTGGAAGAATGGTGTACAAATGACTGGCAGTTTCAGAATTTCATGAATAACCCCAACGTCTATTTTCCACAATTTGACCCTGAGCCTGCACCAAACCCACCTATGAGCACAGAAAACTTGGCTGAACTCCGTCATTATGGTGAGGAACTAGTGGAGGCAGGAAATAGAACTAGGGATGTGGGGGAGAAAAATCACATGGAAATACGACGAGAGGGAGCGTCGTTTCTGAAAGGCCGGTTAAACTGTGGTTGCATGTTTAATAATAATGATAATAATATAATAATAAATAATAAAAAAATATACTCATGTAAAATATCTCAAAATAAAACTTTTGTAATATAACTGGTGTGTATCGATGCATACTAATATATATAAAATATGAAAGTCGCAAAGTCGACAATTTTGGCTATACGTGTTAACATGATTATGTGTGATTGCTTTATTATGTTTGGTTGTTATTTATGTTGTGCCAATAATTTATATTGTTAATTATCAGATGGAACCCGCTGTTAATGAGCCAGTTAATGAAGGTAACCAATCTGAGCAAAACCATGAGGATCACTTTCTTAATAGGCAAGATATAGAAAATATCGTTGCCCGGGGAATAGCCAATGCTATCCCGGCAATCGTCGCTGCTGTTAAAAGCCCTGTTGAGCCTTCACAAGCCAACCCCAGTAAACGCACGCGCGATGATAATTTCAGTAACAGTGTTAACGGAGGCGGCAATAATGACAATAACGTGATTCAAGCCCTAATACTTAAGAAAATGAAAGTTGCAACACCTGGTTTCACTTACAAGGAATGTCTTGCCTGCAAACCCGTTGAATTTTCAGGCAATGAAGGGGCGACTGCCGCACTGCGTTGGTTGGAAAAAACCGAGGCAGTAATTAAAATAAGTAAATGCGCCGAGGAAGATAAGGTCATGTATACTTCTCACCTTTTCAAAGAAGAGGCATTAGAATGGTGGAATACGGTATTGCAAGCCATGGGAAGTGACATGGCTTATGCCATGAATTGGGAATAATTTAAGCAATTGGTGGAAAGGAAATTTTGCCCCGAATATGAAAAGGAACAAATGGCAAATAAGTTCCTGAACCACCGAATGGTGGATGTTGATTGTCGAGGGTATACTTCGAAATTCTTCGAGTATGCTAGAATTGTACCAACTCTGGCTTCGCCAGAACCGATACTTATTTCTCGCTACATTTGGGGTTTAATTAGCGAGATTCGTGATATTGTTAAAGCTGCGAGACCCCACATAATTGACGATGCGGTGGAATTAGCCAACACCCTGACCGACGGGCTGGTACGTACGTACGCGGGAAGAAATCAGGAAAAAGGAATTGGCTCAAAAGATTACCCAAGGATTTCGTGGGGGTAATACTAATAGCAACTTTAAGAAAAGAGGAACTGGGCAATCCTCCACTGCTCTATTTTGCAGTACCTGTAAAAGAAATCAATTTGGAAAATGTAAGGGGTACTGTAATTTCTGCAAAATTCCGGGGCAACAAGAAGAAGAATGCAGAAGAAATAAATCAACAATTTGCTTCAAGTGTGGAGAAGCTAGACATTTTAGACCAGACTGCTCTAAACTGGTCAAACCAGCTGACAACCAGACCAAACCTGCTGAAGGAACTAATAAGAAGAACGCAAGAGCCTTTCAGCTGACAACCCAGGAAGCAGATTTGATTCCGGACGTGATAGAGGGTACGTTCCTAGTTCACGACGTTTATGCGAAAGTATTATTTGACTCTGGTGTAAACCAAAGTTTTATAAATACTTTATTCTGCCAAGATCTTAAGCAACCTTTAACCAAACTTAGGCAGATTTATACGGTAGAAACGGTAGATGGAAATTTTGTTCATATAGATAAGATTTTGCAAAAAGGCAAGATAGAACTCTCAGGCCATAAATTTTTCGCCAATCTTTTACCTATGAATTTAGCTGGATTCGATGTCGTGTTAGGAATGGATTGGTTAATAGCCAACCATGCTCGAATCCTCTGTGATAAGAATTCCATAGAAATTCATACACCCGCATGAGAAGTAATTATGATTACAGGTGATGAGCCGCGTAAACCATTAAAGTTTATTTCGGTAATGAAAATTGCCAGTTATGAGTGAAAACAAGGAATAGTGTATATGATTTCGGTAATCATTAACACTAAAAGTAAGGAACTTAAGGAAATTCCTGTAGTATCAGAATATCCGAATGTATTTCCAGAAGAGTTACCAGGATTACCACCAGATAGGGAAGTAGAATTTAGAATTCATCTAATTCCTGGAACAACACCAATAGCCAAGGCACCATATCGTTTAGCACCCACTGAAATGTTAGAACTAAAGAAGCAATTAGATGAATTGCTCAGTAAAGGATTTATACAACCTAGTTCATCCCTTTGGGGAGCACCAGTGCTATTTGTGAAAAAGAAAGATGGATCATTGAGAATGTGCATCGATTATAGGGAACCGAATAAGGTTACAATTAAGAATCGATACCCATTGCCTAGGATTGATGATCTTTTTTATCAATTTCAGGGAGCTAGATATTTTTCTAAGATAGATTTACGCTCCGGATATCATCAGTTGAAGGTACAAGAAGAAGACATACCTAAAACTGCTTTCAGAACTAGGTATGGCCATTACGAGTTTACAGTTATGCCCTTTGGACTAACGAATGCTCCTGCAGCATTCATGGACGATATACTTATTTATTCCAAAAGTCAGGACGAGCATTGTGAGCATCTACAAGCACTCTTAACCCTGTTAAGAAAAGAGAAGCTTTACGCCAAATTCTCGAAGTGTGAATTTTGGCTGCAGGAGGTGCAATTTTTAGGACACATGGTGAATCACGAAGGTATTTATGTAGATCCCTCCAAGATAGAAGCGATCACGAACTGTAAAGTCCCGCAATCAGCTACGGAAGTTAGAAGTTTCCTAGGATTAGCTGGGTACTATATGCACTTCATTAAGGATTTTTCTAAGATAGTTGTGCCATTAACTAAGCTAACCTGTAAAACCGTTAAGTTTGAATGGGGACCTAAGCAAGAAGAGGCCTTCAGGATTTTAAGGCAAAGGTTAACAAACGCTCCAATTCTAGCCTTACCAGAAGGAACAGAAGATTTTGAAGTTTACTGTGACGCTTCTAAGCTAGGATTAGGATGTGTGTTGATGCGACGCAAAAAGGTAATTGCGTATGCCTCAAGAAAATTGAAAAAGCATGAGGAAAATTATACGACTCATGACTTAGAGTTAGGAGCAATAATTTTTGCCCTCAAGATTTGGAGACACTATCTGTATGGAAGTAAGTTTACAGTCTATACAGATCATAAGAGTTTAAGGTACATATTTGGGCAAAAAGAATTAAATATGATGCAAAGAAGGTGGATGGAAATTCTAAGCGACTACGACTGTGATATTCAATATCATGAAGGAAAGGCAAATGTAGTAGCAGACGCCTTAAGTCGTAAGTATCATGAAAAACAAAGACGAGTTCGTGCTCTTAGATTAAATCTTCAAGTAGATTTAATGGAACAACTGAAGAAGGTTCAAGAAACAACAATCAAGGATGATGCTGAAGGAATGAAAGGAAGGATAAAAGAATTAGAGCAAGGGACTGATGGAATTTGGAGATTCCACCGGAAAAGAATTTGGGTACCTAAGCAAGAGAATTTAAGAGATAAGATTTTAGAGGAAGCCCATAAATCTAGATATACCATACACCCTGGAAATAATAATATGTATCAAGATTTAAGAAATAACTTCTGGTGGATAGGGATGAAAAATGACATAGCTAGATATGTATCTAAGTGTCTAACCTGTTCACAAGTTAAGGCAGAACATCAGAAACCTTCAGGGTTACTCCAACAATTAGAAATGCATGTCTGGAAATGGGAACTAATAACAATGAATTTTGTTACTAAGTTACCCAAAACCAGAAAAAGTAACGACGCGATTTGGGTAATTGTGGATCGATTAACCAAATCAGCTCATTTTTTGCCCATGAAGGAAACTTTTAGCATGGAAAGATTAGCAAAGTTATACATAGACGAGGTAGTATCCTTACATGGGGTTCCACTCTACATTGTATCGGATAGGGATAGTCGTTTCACTTCACATTTTTGGACAAGTTTCCAAGGAGCAATGGGAACCCGACTGAATTTAAGTACTGCATACCATCCCCAAACAGATGGACAAAGTGAAAGGACGATCCAAACCCTGGAAGACATGCTCAGGGAATGTGTGATAGATTTTGGTGGAAATTGGGACGACCACCTACCCTTAATTGAATTCTCCTATAATAATAGTTACCATGCAAGCATTAAAGCTGCCCCATTCGAAGCACTGTATGGACGAAAGTGCAGAACTCCAGTTTGCTGGGCAGAAATAGGAGAAAGTCAATTATGAAGTCCTGAAATTGTACAGGAAACCACCGACAAAATAACTCAGATCAAGGAAAGACTGAAAACAGCTCAAGATCACCAGAAGAGTTATGCAGACAATCGACGCAAGCCGCTAGAATTTCAAGTGGTAGACAAGGTACTCTTAAAAGTTTCTCCTTGGAAAGGGGTAGTTCGGTTCGGTAAGAAAGGAAAGCTGAGTCCAAGGTACATAGGACCCTTCCCAGTAATCCAACGCATAGGGCCAGTCGCCTATCGCCTACAACTACCAGAAGAACTAGCTGGAGTACACAACGTATTTCATGTATCCAATCTCAAGAAATGTTTATCTGACGAGTCCCTGGTAGTACCTCTTCAAGATATACAGGTAAATGAAAAGCTAAAATTTGTGGAGAAACCACTTTAAATAGAAGACAGAAAGGTTAAGTTTCTCAAGCACAAAAGACTAGTTCTGGTCAAGGTCAAGTGGGATTCGAAAAGAGGACCTGAGTACACGTGGGAACTGGAATCGGAAATGAATCGAAAATATCCTTACCTATTTCAGTAAATCTCGAGGACGAGATTTTAAATAAGGAGGGGAGGATGTAAGGACCTGCCAAAAATGTCCCAAAACAACCCGTAAGTAGTACATCGGACCCCTAAAACCCTAATCCACATTAAAAATCAAGAAAATCAAATTTTATGGGTCGCTCGCGGGCCGCGTAAGACTTAAGGATAGTCTACGCGGGCCGCGACAGATATGTGTTTCGACCGGATAAGTGTTCAGGCCATGTGTCAGACACGTGGCGGACCTACGCGTGACACACTAGCCCTAATCGTAGAATATGTGGCCCTCGCGGGCCGTGTAGGAACTTTCTTGGGTTTACGCGGGCCGCGTAAAACCCAAAATTCAGCTATAAATTGAACCGAGCATGGCCTTTTCACCTGTGTTCGTAAAACTTTCTAAAAGACAAAATATACTACTCAAATTCATAGTTTTGCATAGGGAAACGCTGCTACGAATACAGGGTATTAACTCGATCACTGCTACGATACAATGTCCGATCGATTGAAACCAATCCGATGGATGTTTAAGTACTGCCCGAATTCGGGCTATACTTTGTCATTCGTCGTGAGGGTTTTGATTTCGTGAGTTATCGTAAATGTTGTATTAAGTTACTGACCTACTTTCGTATGCATTGTTATTTAACTAGGTTACAAGGCTAAATCAGTAGGCAAGGTTCTGTCCAGTTAAACTTGCAATGTGAGTCATTCTCTTTTTATCAAAAGTGCTTTACAATACCTAAGTGTTTTCCAGTTATATGTTACAGGGATTAAGTCTTGGTTATCATAAATTACTGGCAAGTGGGGTATTGTGCACATTACTATTGTTTCTCACTTTTAACAGTGATAATCATCACTATTGGGTAAAAGGACCCAATGGTGGTATGACCATCGTCACCAGGGTGTGACACTGGGCCAGATAATTATAAGATAGGGGCCATTGTAATCGCTCTTATGCTGTAATCTATAACTAATGTGTCATTTCATAACTTGAGTGACTCGCCAGTATTTCCCTGCTGATAAAGTTTCAGGTGATTTACTGTGAACCAGGAAAGGTGTCTCGTAGCACACCAGCTTGAAGAACGTGGCTCAGAAAATAAAATAAATAAACATGTTTTTGTATAACACAGGGAATTTCCCCCTGAAATTTCCTTTATTGTAAATTATGGGTTTTGTCCCAAATTGTGAAATAAAATAATTGGGCATTTTCAGTTTAAACGATCCTGTTAAAATTTTCGCTGTCAAAATAAAACAATACCACGGGTTTTCTGTCACGCGGCTCCTGAAACGGGTAAAACCGGGCCGAGGGCCGTGACACCACACGCGTAGCAAGCTCTAGCATTGACCGCGGGTGCCGGAGCCGCTTGATGGCCTTGGGGAGCAGTAAGTAGAGCTTGATGAGCAGGAGCTTAACCTTGTGTCGGAGCGGGGGTTTGACGTGGACCTGTACGACAGTTGGCGGTGAAATGACCGTACATGTTGCAATGCACACATTATCTGCAGGCGATTCCCACTGGGTGGTGATAGGTATAAGTAGGGCAAACTGGATGAGGACCAGTATACGCACGCTTTGCCGGCGGTGCGTTGGTAACCGGCACCGCTACTTGGCGGTGTTGAGGTTGCTGAGGAGCTGGAACTGATTGGAGCGGGGCTACATTGGTTACAGCGCAGTTCTTGATGCTGGAACTGCTGTTGTTCTTTCTCTTGCGTCTCGAGAGCTTGGATGATTGAGGAGCGGTGGCAGTTTTAGCGGTTGCGGCAGTGGTAGCTTGATGCAGATTCTTGGGAGCTTTATCCCAGTAACCAGACCTGACTCGCTTGTCGTTGATCTCAGCAGCGAGCAAGTAGGTTTCTTCAATCGTTGTCGTCTTTGCAGCTTGAACGTAATCAGCCACGCAATTCAGAAGAGCACGGATATACTTCTTGATGGTGAATTTGGGCCTCTTGACCTGGTCTGGACAGATTATACTCAACTTCTTGAAGCGAGCAGTCAAAGCAGTGTTGTCACCATCCTTTTACTTAATATGCCAGAATTCATGCTCCAACTTTTGGCGCTCATGGGGAGGGCAGAACTCTTGCATCATCACGTCCTTCAACTCATCCCATGTTAGCCCATAAGTTGCATCATTTCCGCGCTTGTTTCTCTCGGCCGTCCACCAACCAAGAGCTTGGGATTGGAAGATGCCAGTTGCGTTGAGAGTACGGAGATCATCAGGACAGCCACTCTGGCGCAGGGTGACTTCAATAGAATCAAACCATTGGAACATGGCCGTAGGCCCATCTTCACCAGCAAACTCTTTCAGGCCGCAAGCTTTGAACTGTTTGAAGCTAAAAGCAGCTTTTGGCGAATCAGTCCGAGACTCTTCAGAAGACTTGCTGGTATTCTCCTTTAGTTCACTCACGATCTGAGGAATGACTTTAGCGATTTGGCTTGCGACGAGAGAGGAAAGTCACTTGTCGGCGTGCTTACACCTAGCAGCTCGTGAGTGTAGGGATCCAGATGACGAAATTGTCTGCAACAGACAACCCCATAGGATTCAAAACACTATTTGATTATTCCTAGTATAGTCTAGCGATTCACCATAAAGCTCAGGAACACATCCATTCATGTAAGCACATAAACACGTAACCACATAATCACGTAGGGCACAAAAACATGTAGGCACAGAAGCACATAAGGCAGTCAGAACACAGAAACCTTTCTATATGTTGCACGTATTCTCTATCCTTCACAGCACGTAAAGCGATTAAATATAGCGATTGCGAGTATCGAGCAGCGATTGCGAATAATGACCACCGATTTGTTTGCGTTTTGAGATAGATGTGCAGTGCAAGTGATGCGTGTTGATCGAAATGAACAGCGAAAGCGAATAAATCACCAAAATCAAAACACATAACCATATAAAACACATAAAATCCATATAAAATCGATAAATCACAGAGTTAGTTGCTGCGGATTCCAGAATCGAAGCACATAAAATCAAGGATAGATTGCCTTGGCTAGATAGATGTTGACTACCCAAAGTGATTCGACTGTTCACAAGGACTCGTAAGTGCACACCTTGGCCTTTGGGACTGTGCTCTCACTTCAATTCGAGCGATCGGCACACAACCTTCCAGTCTCAGTGTGACCTCTAGTCGTTGGAGTCCGTTGAGACTTTGGTGAGAGTTTTGTAAAACCACATTAGAGAGTAGAACGAGTCATCAAGGTTCGAGTTTCACCCCTAACTTAGCGACTGCATTCCTGTTTGTGTGATAAAATCACGAGATATGCGTCGAAGTATGGATTTCACTCCTATTTTGACACAATTTCTCTTGCTTATAATAGAACTAGCAATTCAAACGAGTAATCTGATCGAGAGTTTGCGGTTTTCACACCTAATCTTAACCAGATTGCCCGTTTGTGTTGTGACATCAGCTGTAGGAAAAGTTGATCTTGCGCGAGACTGTAGTATGCGATGTTCGCGCAAGTGTGTTGTGTACAGTGAGTTCGAGCGAGAAATAGCGAGTAAGCTCGTACAAAACCCCTACTGGGCATGCACAAGTCGGTCTGTTGGTACTTAGACTATAGACTAGGTTGTTTCTTAAGACATCAACCCGGACTAGGTCGAGTCTTGCCTAATTCCCTGTAGTTATGGCTCTGATACCAATCTGTCACACCCCAACCGATGGCAGAAACATCGGGGCATGGCACTGAGCGAAACAGATTGTTCAAGAGAAATTCCATAACAACTACATTACCAGATAGTTAATATTATGTCCCATACCATAACCCATCAAGCAAATTAAGTTATTACAGACCAAGTATCGGATGTCAATCCGATCGGATGTCAATCCGTTTGGGTGATCATCCGATCGGATGGCCATTCGATTGGATTGACACCTTGTTTGGTGAGAATGTGTTTGTGTTTGATGGTTTGTCCTTTGAAGTTTTCATTGTAGCATTTTGAAAATAGAGAAGTATCTCTACCCTTCAGGCTGATCGATCGAGCGGTCGCTCGATGGGATAGCAATCCGATTAGTAGGACACTTAGTGTAAGGACCTGCAAAAATGTCCCAAAACGCTCCGTAAGTAGAAACCCGGACCCCTAAAACCCTAATCCTTGTGAAAAATCAAGAAATCCAATTTTATCCATCTCTCGCGGGCCGCGTAAGAGTTAACCAAAGCTTACACGGGGCGCGACAGCTTGAAGATTTCCGGATAAGCTTGAGGGACACATGTCGTCCACGTGTCACGATCACGCCATGACTCAGCAACCTTCAGTCCGACCTAGACTCCCTCGTGGGCCGCGAAGGAGAAGCCAATGGGCTTCACGGATCGCGACGCGCCCCAATGTCAGCCTATATATTGAGGCTTTCAGTTTCATTTCAAATCGTTCAATTCTTTTCTTTCTCTTGTTTTCTTGTTCTGTCATTCTAATGTCAGAACTTCTAAATCCTGAAACTCTGCCCGTTATTAGGGTAATAACTCTAATCACTGACACGATATTGTATCCGATCGATTAAAACTGATCCAATGGACGTTTAAGGCTGCCAATATCTGGCTATACTTTGTCATTCGTTGTGAGGGTTTCGATCTCGTTATTATCGTTAAAGTTGAAATGAGTTAATACACTAATACGAGTTCCATTGTATCTAGAAATTTGAATTCGGAACTAGGGAGCTGTTAAACCAGAATACTTAGCGATTAAGTAAACATAGTAGTTAAAATAACTTAACAGTTAAATAAACTTAGTAGTTAAGAAACCTTAATGATTAAGAAAACTTAATGGTTAAGTAAACTTAGTAATTGAGTAAAATTAATAGTTAAGTAAACTTAATGGTTATGTAACACTTAGCAATTAAGAAAACTTAGCAATTAAGCAACTTAATAGCTAAGGAAACTTAACAAGAAAGGAAACTTAGCAGTTAAGCAAGCTAACTAAGTTAATTAATCAGCTAATCACGTTATTTAATTAATCGGCTAAGTAAATTACTTGATGTAAACCATTAAGGAAAATTAATTAGTTAAGTAAGATTAATTAAAGTTAAGTAAGATTAATTAATCAGTTAAGTATGATTAATTAAGTTAAGTAAGATTAATTAATCAGTTAAGTAAGATTAATTAAGTTAAGCAAGATTAATTAATCGGTTAAGTAAGATTAATTAAGCTAAGTAAGATTACTTAATCAGCTAAGTAAAATTAATTAACTAAGTAAATTAAACACCCAAATAGATATATATGAGGAAGGTGCAAGAGGATATATATGTGGGTAGGAAGCTTCCTAGAAAATGTATAGGTAACTTCCTAGAAAAGCTATATGAAATTTCCTAGAAAATACAAAGGAAACTTCCTAGAAATTTCATATTTCCTACCTATAAACAGGAAGCTTAGGATTCATTTTTTTTTTTTGCTCATTTCTTCTATTCTTCTCTCTATACGTTGGTGTTCTAACCAATAATCACCGACGACGGGGGTCGTGACAGAAGTGGTATCAGAGCCACTGGTTTAAGCAATTTGGTGTTGTAATAATACCTAAGCATAAACAATAGAGTTAGGAAATTGTTATTTTCTGGTAGCACCCAGGATAGTATTTAGACTTGAACCTAAGAAAAATGCCTTAGTATAAGCTTCAAGATAAGCTAATTACTTGCATGAATAAAGTGTGATGGATATTGGTATGCCGTGAGGACGATGACTAGAACGTTGCAAGTATGGTAAATAAGCGATAACACTTGGCCACTGTTATTTCTTATTTATTGCTACTACTTGGTTCTAGAATATGATCCATCATGTGAATACTAATTACCTTGTTCTTTGATAAAAGCCCTAATAAAAGATCCATTTTAAATCATGAATTAAGAAGATTCTATTTATGGGAAATACAAATTTCCTTTCCAGCGAGAACCGGGTAAGATGGGGTATATAATATGTCAAACAAGTGACATAATTCCCTAAATAGTATCATGACCTGATGTCTGACTTGTTTTTGGGAAATATGAATCTTTTAAATACATTGACCTTATGAATGGTATGTATATTACAGTATGTGAAATATATGATTGTATAGATATGTATATCTATAAGGAAATCCAAAAGCCATAAGAATTTGGCAATTTAGGATGAATCACGAACATAGGTGTCAATGATAAATGTTAGATTTTCTTATCAAGAACTTTTCATATACATCTATAATTCCGATATCAAAAACTATTTCAATTTATCCTCCGTCTTGTAACTCGTGCGACAAGATGAACGATGTGAACCCTTATGTTGGGATGCCATCGAAAGTATAAGAATTCCTTTGCGCTACCTTAAATTATTAACGCATTAGGAAACCTGTAGCCCAAGTGGTGCTAGGCACAAAACGTCTAAAAACTTACACTAACAAGAATAATTCTACTTTCTTTAAGAACTCTTGCAAAGATAAGAGTAACCACGACTAGGTGCACTTACAAAGACTCTCTTTGCCTATAATCCTAGTAAGATTTCCAGTAATAAAGAAGCTGTTACGAAATACATGGGCTGCAAAGGATTAAAGTTGTCCAAACCATTAGTATATGTGTTAAGGAGAATGAAGTAATGTATGCTTCAAAATTTAGACATTAAGATAGTGAGACCGATCTTCAAAAACACATGATCACGACGTATGCCATAATATGGAGAGAACTGACAGAAAGGAAATCATGTCTGCTTCATAAAAAGGAATAAAATGGCAGCAATGATTCCTGAGATGATTTTTTACTTAGGTTTAGATTTGCAAGCCAATCGGAGAAGTGACCACAAGGAGGCAAGACAGACCAACCGAAAAAGTTCATCTCTGTGATTAAAGCTGCGATTTATGCACGGAATTATGACATAGCGTATATGGTCTCGGGGTTCATTAACACTAGAGGCATGGAACTGAAAGAAATTCCGACCGACGTTTTCCCAGAGGATCTACTTGGACTCTCACCCGAACATAAGGAGGAACTCAGAATTTATCTTAGACTAGGAACAACACCAATTTTTATATCACAGAGTTAAGACTAATGTAGTAGTTGATACCTTAAGTCATAAGTTTCCTAAAAAGCCGAAATAAGTACGTGCTCTTAGATTAAATTGCAGATAGATAGGAATGAAGAAGGGTGTGGCAAGTTACAAGTATGTATTTTATTAGCAATTTAAAACTAAACATTTGAAATCCTTTAGGTTTACCTCAACGACATCAGTATGGAAATAAGATTGATAACAATGGATATTGTTACCAAATTACCCAAAACAAGGAACGACACAATCTGGGTGATTGTGGATCGACTAACCAAGTCTGCTCAATCCCTACCAATAAAGGAAACCCTTTAGTATAAGACACTTAGTTAAGTTATATGAAGACGAAATAGTCTCATTACATAGAATCCCGTCATCTATTGCATCAAATCAAGATAGTCACATTACTTCTCATTTCTGGGAAATTTTAACCCGAATTATTTTGAGCAGTATGAAGGAACACTGCAAACATAGAAAGACATGCTAATTGCATGTGCAATAAATAGGACTATCATTTATCACTCATCAGATTCTTCAATAATTGGTCTACATGTATTAGTGTTAACCGTTTAAAACACTTTATGGATGATAGTATCATCCAGTATGTTAGACATACATATGAGAAAAGCAACTATCAGGCCATGAGATCGGCAAACTATTAGTAAATCAAATCAGAGAAAGAATACTACTAAGAATCTCTCCGTGAAAAGGAGTAGTCAGGTTCAGTAAGAAAGAAAAGTTAAGCCCAAGATTTGTTGGGTCGTTTGAAATTATTAAAAGAATTGGACCAGTAGCTTATCAGTTAAAATTTCCAAAAAGGAAATGGCAGGTATACATGATTTATTTCGTGTATAAAACTTAAGGAAATACTTAACTGATAAATCTTTAAGTTATACCTCTTCAGGATATAGAGGTAAATGAAAAGTCCATTGAAAGATCTTACAAGTCAAAGATAAGAATCTCAAAGCATGGAAAATGGTTCTGGTCAATGTGAAGTGGAATTCAAAGTAAGGACCAGAGTATACCTGGAAACTAGGATCACTGTCGAACTAAGAGTATTCCTCCAAATTTACGCAAATCTCGAGGAGGAGATTTAAATAAGGTGGGGAGGATGTAAGGACCTGCAAAAATGTCCCAAAACTCTCCGTAAGTAGAAACCCGTACCCCTAAAACCCTAATCCTTGTGAAAAATCAAGAAATCCAATTTTATCCATCTCTCGCGGGCCGCGTAAGAGTTAACCAAAGCTTACGCGGGGCGCGACAGCTTGAAGATTTCCGGATAAGTTTGAGGGACACGTGTCGTCCACGTGTCACGACCACGCCATGGTTCAGCAACCTTCAGTCCGACCCAGACTACCTCGCGGGCCGCGAAGGAGAAGCCAATGGGCTTCGCTGGCCGCGACGTGCCCCAATGTCAACCTATATATTGAGGCTTTCAGTTTCATTTCAAATCGTTCAATTCTTTTCTTTCTCTTGGTCTCTTGTTCTGTCATTCTAATGTCAGAACTTCTAAATCCTGAAACTCTGCCCGTTATTAGGGTAATAACTCTAATCACTGACACGATACTGTATCCGGTCGATTAAAACTGACCCAATGGATGTTTAAGGTTGCCATTATCTGGCTATACTTTGTCATTCGTTGTGAGGGTTTCGATCTCGTGATTATCGTTAAAGTTGAAATGAGTTAATACACTAATACGAGTTCCATTGTATCTAGAAATTTGAATTCGGAACTAGGGAGCTGTTAAACCACAATACTTAGCGATTAAGTAAACATAGTAGTTAAAATAACTTAACAGTTAAATAAACTTAGTAGTTAAGAAACCTTAATGATTAAGAAAACTTAATGGCTAAGTAAACTTAGTAATTAAGTAAACTTAATAGTTAAGTAAACTTAATGGTTATGTAACACTTAGCAATTAAGAAAACTTAGCAATTAAGCAACTTAATAGCTAAGGAAACTTAACAGGAAAGGAAACTTAGCAGTTAAGCAAGCTAAGTAAGTTAATTAATCAGCTAATCACGTTATTTAATTAATCGGCTAAGTAAATTACTTGATTTAAACCATTAAGGAAAATTAATCAGTTAAGTAAGATTAATTAAAGTTAAGTAAGATTAACTAATCAGTTAAGTATGATTAATTAAGTTAAGTAAGATTAATTAATCAGTTAAGTAAGATTAATTAAGTTAAGCAAGATTAATTAATCAGTTAAGTAAGATTAATTAAGCTAAGTAAGATTAATTAATCAACTAAGTAAGATTAATTAACTAAGGAAATGAAACACCCAAATAGATATATATGAGGAAGGTGCAAGAGGATATAAATGTGGGTAGGAAGCTTCCTAGAAAATGTATAGGTAACTTCCTAGAAAAGCTATATGAAATTTCCTAGAAAATACAAAGGAAACTTCCTAGAAATTTCATATTTCCTACCTATAAACATGAAGCTTATGATTCATTTTTCTTTGCTCATTTCTTCTATTCTTCTCTCTATGCGTTGGTGTTCTAACCAATAATCACCGATGCGATATTCTGTCCGATCGATTCGGGAACCAACTAACGAATGCCAAAGTGCTGTCTAAACAAGACTATACTTTGTGAATTTCGTTAAGGTTCTGAAACGAATGCCAAAGTGCTGTCTAAACAAGACTATACTTTGTGAATTTCGTTAAGGTTCTGATCTCGTGACCATCGTTAGGTTTGATTTGGTATAACACTAATACGTATTCCACTCTGTTAAACTAAATGTTTAACTACCCGAAACTCTGCACTATACACTTACAATCAAAATAGATGCTCAATCATTAGAAGATTCAGATCTATAAAGTAGATGCTTAGAATCAAGATGCTTGTTTAATCAAGACTATATGCTAACAAGGTGAGTCCATTCTCTTTTCTCACAGTTTGTGAGTCATTCTCTTTTTATCAAAAGTATTTTACAATACCTCGAATTATTTTCCAGTTATATTTTACAAGGGGTAAGTCTTTGTTATCTTAAATTACTGGAAGTAAATGGGGTATTGTGCACATTACTATTATTCTCTCTCGTTTAGGTGGACGAACCTAAACAGAGATAATCATCATTATTGGGTGAAAGGGCCCAATAGTGGTATGACCATCGTCACCCAAGGGGTGTCACTGGACCAGATTATTATAAGATAGTGGCAATTGTAATCTCTCTTAGTCCTGTAATTTATAACAATGTGTCGTTTTGTACAAAAATGAATGAACTCACAAGTATTTCCTGGTGACCAAACCTTTTTAAAACGCGTTTCAGGTAATGACAGTAGATTGGAATAAGAGTGATGATACGGCACCGAAAGGCTTAAAGAAGTGGCTTATTTTATCAATTGAATTAAATTAAGAAAACATGGTTTCATATATTTGGGTTTATCCCTTATTAAAGCTACCTTTGTAAAACATGAGTTTTATCCCATCTATTTAATAAATAAAATCCGGTGTTTTCTAAACTCTGATATTTTTCCTAACTCACGGTCCTGATGAAATTTCCGTTGCAATACTTTTCAAAATAACCACCGGTACCACTTGACGGCTTGCGGCTTCCATCCAGGGTGTGGACGGGGGTCGTGACACTTAGTGAAAACAAGTTCACAGCAGGACGGTCACTCGATCGGATGGCAATCCGATCGGGTGGCAATCTGTTAGTTACTGATGATCTTTGAAAATTGATCCAATACCAAAGTCCCAAACGTCACTCGATCGGGTGGTCATTCGATCGGATGGCAATCCGATCAGACAGCAATCCGTTCGACGTCAGTCCTTTGAAACTTGAAAAAAGTTTAAGTGTGGAACCAAGTACAACCCGATCGGATGGCCGGTCGATCGGATGGCAATCCGATCGGATGGCAATCCAATCGGACGGCAACCCGTCCCGACGACCTGAAAGTCTTTGACACTTGATTGTCTTGAAGATTTGCAGTTCTGAATGAGACGTTAAGATAACTTGCTTAAACCACAGAAACCCCATCTCGGCCCAAGTGATCCGATCGAATAGGAACCACCCAAGTCCGACCGGTTCACGGTTCGAGACGGTTGTTCATGTTCAAACCCGAAATCAGTTGTCTCTCGGATAGAATTCGGATCTTGAACTAACCCATCACTAAGAAAGAGTAGAAGATCAGAACGAGATTCGATTCCATCGGTTTTAAGTGCATTGAGTGTAAAAGAGTTGAAAGAAAGTTGGAAAACCTTCTTTCAATCCTTTTCACCATGAATATGTATAGATCAGTGCGAAAACTGTTGGTGCATACGTCTGTCGACTTCGTCTTCGTTCGAGTCTTAGATTAGTACTGAAAGATCAGAGCACGAAAAACGAGAAAAGTATGTGATAAGGTAATTTCGCACGAAATAGCATTGGGCTATTTCGTACGAAATTAACATGTGCTATATCGTACTAAATAGCATGTTGGCTATTTCGTGCGAAATTAAATGCCTATATATATGTGTCTGATCGTTTTATTTCGTACGAAATTTTATTCCGGAGCCGAAGTGCTTCCGAAGTGTCTCTGTGCTGTAAAACTTTTCAGATCAATAAACCAGACAATTAATAGTGAATATCAAGCTGAAATAAGACTGAATCAATGAATTCCGCCTCTGGTTCTGTCTGAGAACTTTTCTGAACGACTCGTTTGGTCGGTAAAACGATCCTACAAAAACATTGTTTAATCTAGTGGAAATCCTTCAGATCTAAGTTGTTCTTGGTGGAATGAGGCCAATCTTTGAAGTTCATAGAACTCCATGATGACATCATCCTAGAACACCTCAAATCCGGTGATTTCACGGTTAAAAGTTAAGATTCAAAGGTGAAGATGATGAAGAAGTGTGTGGAGATCATAAAAGTACAAGATTTAGGTTGAAGACTTACAAGAATCGAGAGAAATGAGTGCTTGAGTGTGGCTGGTCGAACAAGGAGCTGTCACATCACAAATGATGTGACAGGAGGGTATTTATAGGGTTTCCCAAAATGGAAAGGAGTGAAGGGTCGAGCAGGTCACCGATCGGATGGCAGTCCGATCGGGTGACAACTCGATGGGATGGCAATCCGATCGGATGGCCACTCGATCCAGGTGTCCGGCGCGACGAGTTTTGTCGTTTCGATTCACGTGTTGAGCGTTGCGATGTGATTCGAGTGAGCGATGCGATAGAATTACCCAATAGTTACCCTAATAACATAACTACTATATCTAACATACAATCACTATAATTAACATGCGTTTAGCGTTTGCGATTAGGTTGCGATGCAATAGAATTGCGATTGCGATTAACACCTCAACATAAACATAACATGCACAAGTAACACATAAGTAGCACACACACGTAAAACAATATCCAGAACACATAATTCGAGCTGCGAATGCGATTGCGATAACCGATAAGTCGATTAGCGATTAGTATGCGATTAAACCTCGATTATTAATAGATACTCCACATAATACAACTAAAGCACATAAATAATACATTCAATTACAAGTCAAAGAAGCCAAAACAGTAATTGAGCAAGGAGTGACAGATCGCAATTAGCAATCTTTTCTTCTTTTGACTTCAATCTTGACTTTGACTTTGACTTGTACTTTGGCTTCCCAAAAGCGGGTTGTTACACCATATAGGTACATTTATAATTTGTAGCTACACCCATTTGTGAAAAAAAACTCATATGTTCTTTGCGGCAATCAATGGTTACAGCAATCAAGGGTTATTACTCGTCATTAACGCTCGATAACTTCCTCGTCATTAGCGCTCGATAACTTCCTCATCATTAGCGCTTGATAACTTCCTCGTTGTTTGCTATACTCTCACTTTTTGTTTTTATTTCCGTATCAACTTACTGTTTTTTTATTGGACCTTAAGTATATAAATGCACATAAAAAGGATTGGTCAACGATACTACAACACTTATTTATTATCTTTTATATTAAGCCCATTTATTCTTGAATACACTCAAACAATTTTTATAACACATGGCAGGACACTCAACATCATCGCATTCCTTGTCTGTTTTACAAGGTATCTTCTTATCACCATCATCATTCTTAGATTGAATTTGATCGGCCATTAATGATTTTTCTTGAGCAAGCATATATGATATTTTAAGCCTGCAACATACATTCATAATCAATAAACCAGGAACACACGTAAATATAAAATGAATCAATAGATAGATGAAGTACCATAGACCGAGAACAATAGCGCGACCAAGAATGCCATCTTCAATGAAGTTGGGGTCATGTTTGAATAGATTAAAATGCAGTAAGGTGAGAAATAAGCAATTAGTATCCATTCGAATGTAAACTTTGGGGTACGTGGTCCAGTGGCAAGGCAAAGACTTTTAAAACACTTAAGGGGCTGTTTGTTTAGCTCTTAATGAGACTCTTAATGATTCAGACCTTTTACTGGTTTAACACTTAATGGTTCAGACTGTTTGCTTTTGCGAGCAGATGTCTAAATGATTCGGACATTTACCTCTGAATGGTCAAGTATTATACTGAGTCTGGATGGTTAAGATCTCTTATCTGAATTGGTCGACATATGCCTCTGAACGGTTAAGCATTATACTCGCTCTTAATGGTTTAGACCTCTTACTGGTTCAACACTTACCCATTCTAAAATTGCCGAATAGCCCCTAAGTGTGAGGTCTTGAGTTCAAGTCTCACAAAAAAGAAACAAATTCACCGTTCAAAAAGTATTTATTTCAAATGTAAATAACTATCTATGCATGTACCACTATATATAGTGCTTTAAAATAACAGTTCAACCAAAGAGGCTCTAAAATTATCTTAAAATCATTAATGCACATATCTACTCACAAATTTCGTTGTGTTATTTTATGTCATTTAATATGAAATAACACCGTATGGTATTACATTTTATTACGACTTTGAAGTATATGTTCATATAATATTGTAATTTTTTGTATTGTATAATATTATGTTGTATATTGTATATTGTATATTGTATTATGTATTAGTTTACCTTATTGTATTCATGGTTGCAAAAGTCGTTAGGTGCTCCCTAGTCGGTTGACCGGGGAGTTGAGAGTACTCGGCATAGGCGGTGAGTACTCGGACATGTTAAATTATAAAGAAATTAGTTTTCGGAAATTAAATATATGTCTAATAACATAAATTTACTAATATTTATAACAAAATACGTGAAAATGATATTCATTATTTAATATGATAGTCATATCAATTATGTTTTATTATTTTTTAAGTAAAATATGGCCCGAATTGACATACTAGATCTGATTTTGGTCGAGTTTGACCGCGTTTGATCGCATCTGAGTAATTAGGCGGAGTTAGGTGCTGTTTGTTTTTTCTGCAAGAAAAGGTCTGCAGTCTGCGGACCACATCTGCAGGCATCTGCAGGAGAAGAGGTGGAACAAATGTCTGAAGTCTGCAAGAGGGTTTGTTTTTTTATATCTATAAAAACCTCTTCTCACACATAACACACACACACCTCTGACTCTCTCTCTCTCTCTGCCTTCCTCTACCACCACAACCAACAACCACCGTCCACCTGCCACCACCACAACCAACCACCACCACCCACCCCGTCGCTACCACCACCACCTCGTCGCAACCACCACGACCACCTAACACTCACCACCACCATCTTCTCTCTACCTCCCCCACCCAAACCCTAATTTCACCATCTTCGATTTGGGGGTTTCTGAAGAGAGAGAGAGATCGAGGGAGTTTCTGAAGAGAGAGAGAGATATCGATTTGGGGGTTTCTCTGGCCGGTTCTTGTTTCTCAACCACCACCGCACATCTCTTGTTTCGATTTGATGCTTTGTGAAGATGGAGGTGGTGATTGTTGAAGGTGGAGGTGATGGGTGTCGGAGGTGTGGTGGTGGAGGTGGAGGTGGAGGTGGAGGTGGTGGCGGAGATGAAGGGGTGGAGGTAGTGGCGGAGATGTGGTGGAGGTGATGCAGAGATGTGGGGGTAGAGAGAAGAGTCTGAGAAGAGGTTTGCAGACATAAGAACATGTCTGTGTGGGGAAGAGATGGGGAAGACCTTTTTGGTGAGAAGTGCTTCCGGAAAATAAACAAGCTGCAGACTTGTAACGTCTGCGTGACGCAGACATAAGTGGCCAGAAGTGCTTCTGGCCAAAAAACAAACACCACCTTAGAGAAAGTCGCATCGGCAGCCTACCTTGTAGCGACTACTCGAGGAGTACTCGGCCTTGGAAACCTTGTTTTACAACCATGATTGTATTAAAGACACTTTATTAAAACGTAATTTATTGTTATGTATTGCATTATATGGTTTTATGTTGTAGCATATCATATCATATCTTAATGTAATATTGTTTTATATATTAAAGCAAAACATTGGTTCTATAGTACTCCCATTATAATCACATTTTTACGCTCAATCCAAAAATGTAAAAAGGAGTAGACGGGGTTATAGAAATGAAACAATATCGAAACCGGAAATCAAAAAAATGAATATAGATACCAATACCCATATTCCATACAACCATAGCGATATTGTTTGTTTATTATAACCGAAACCATAAATATAAATATTGCCAATGTTGTTCAATTTAAAATTTTAATATAATAACACAAAAAATATCAAACCCGGAAACCATAAAAATGAATATAGGTACTGGTATCGATGTTGTTCAATTCATTTCGGAAATGATAGGATGTCAGATTATCTAAATTAAAAACCATAAAACTGAATATTAGTACCAATCCCAATGTTGTTTGGTTTAGAAAAATTAATATAATAGCATAAAAAATATCAAAAACGGAAACCATAAAAATAAATACATGTAGTGGTACCAAAGTTGTTGAATTCAATACAATACGATAATGATACGATGCCGGTCTATGAGAACTGAAAACCAAAAATGTTAATACCAATATCGATACCAATATGATTTGTCTTAGAAATTGTTATCTATATTAATTAAAACTCTAATAACATAAAAAAAATCTATTACTATTCATGAAGGGTTTTAATTAATATGGATAAATAAATAACATAAAAAATCTATCACTATTCATGAAGCGTTTTAATTAATATAGATAGTGGAATTCTCCTCGGACGTCGCGCCGGGAATTCGACCGGTATCAGTTCAGTTCATTAGGATATCAGTACGTGATGAAACAGTGGTTAACCAAGGGAGGTTAATTCACTGGTCTCGTCAAGTAGGGTTAATCCCTTCTTTCCAAGGATCGGTGGCTGGATCGTCTGCTGGTTGATCTCCTGCACAAGGAAAAACACACCGTGACTCGTAACAAGGAGGATGTGGTGGGGGTGCTCCTTGTTACCACTCTCCGGCGTGAGAATCAATAATTTGCTTGAGAAGCAAAGTGTGTGATAGTAGTAGTAGAGAGAGTTGAGAGAAGATACCTCAAACCTGGTTTGAGATGGGTATTTATAGCCGAGGAGTGAAGGAGGGTAGTTGAGTGGCTAGACTGACAGCGCACAGCCTCCTATAGGCGTGTCAGGCTTGTCGGTTACGGTGGTGATGCCACGTCCTACCGTGGTGTCAATCTGTTGCTTACATGTGGGCTGACAGGCGACTGTCCTCAGTGCCACTTGCACTGTGGTGTCAGTCCCACTTGTCTTGTGGGCAGGATGCGGTGCCGGGCCGCATCGCTGCTTGCGGTACCTGCTGTTGCCCGCATTCTTTTTCTGGCCAAGACATGTGCGGGATGCGGTGCCAGGCCGCATCTCCACTCGTAGTGACGGTTGCTGTTGTCCAGATCCCTTGTCGCAACAAAAATGTTCATAGGATGCGGTGCCAGGCCGCATCGCTATGCATAACATCCGTTTCCACACTTAAGGTAGGTCTTCTCATCCCTTGACCGATTGGATTCGACCGCTGTGTTCGTGCGTGCCCGCACGGACACAGATAAGTTCTTGCTGGTGGGGGTTTTTGATAAGGGTATTGGTCACTCGCGGCCATGTCGGTGCGAGATCTGGGACCATACCCCTTCAGTACACTACTGGCATTCGTTATAGCAACGGAAAGATAAAACCCAATTAGGTATTATATGCCCAAAAATATATCGACATGAGTTTTACATCAATGAAAAGCCATAAAAGTGATTATCTTGATCGGTTGGAATAGACGTGATACCGATATCGTTGGGACCGACACTTGCTATAGCTTACAATATAAAAAAATACTCTATATCATTACGGAAGTTGTTTGCACGGTATTGGTTAGTCATGATAAAAAAACAAAAAAAAATGTCAATTATATTTGACGCTTTGATTTTAAGCAAAACTTTCAATGAAACATAGATAAAAATAAGTAAGACGTATTGGTATATTCAAATTTTATAAAAGTTTATAGAAAATCATAAATCGTAGTTTATTTAAAAGCCATTTATTGAATTAAATAAAAACTGAATAGTTTTAGTATTAAAATGTAATAAGAACATGGTTAGCAAGGGATTAGAAAGACTCAACATATATTTCATGTAAATCGCTATGTTGAACAAAGGAGAATACATATTTTAAGATCATGTGTAATGAGTATTATATGGGTGTAAAGGGGCTTGATAACGCTTACAACACCGTCCATCTGGACGTTATAGGGGCATGAAGAGGGAGTGAAGTTTCTAGTATATTCCCCAAAGGATGGAAAACGAAACGGAGAGTAATGATTAAAGGGGCACTAAGGGACGTTAACCATTATACATTTTTAAAGGGATATTGTGATGCTTATGTGGCAAAAAATGTCCCTTAAAAACATAAACCATTATGAGTGATCTAATATATTTATATTTCATGTAAATCGTTGTGAATAAAGAAAGACAACACACTTTAATATATTTAAAATTAATGAGTTCATCATCAGTTGAAATTATCATTGTGAATAAAGAAAGACAACACACTTCAGGGGCGTAGGATTTAAGGGGTGGGAGGGGGCGCCCGACTCCCCGAACTTTTCGGCCAGTAGTGGTATATATGTACGTTTCGCATAGGATTTTGTAGGTATATACGTTTTCGACCCCCCGGCTTTATAAAAAAAGATTTAGGTATATAAGTTTTCGACCCCCCGGTTTTAAATTTTTTTATTTATATAGCCCAAATAAAATATTTAATTAGCCCAAATGATTATATTTGGTAGAATATATAACCCAAATCAAATCATTATATAGCCCAACTTAAAAGCCCACCCTATCAAAAAAAAAAAACTCAAATTCGTTTACTTTGGGACATTGACCAGATGAACAGAAGCCACAAGCCAGAACTGCAGAAGGGGGGGAAACGCAGGTTCCAGAACTGTTCGACTTCAGCTTCTTGTTCGAGAACAGAAGCCAAAACGCTGCTCGTTGTTGTGGTCTCGTACTCTTGTTCGACTTCTTCAATATTCATAAGGTTAAAGGTATATGTTTTTTATCTTTAGAATTAGTTTAGGGCTGCAAATTATGTGATTTAGGTTGAAATTAGGGGTGAAATTGGTCCGAATTTTTACCATAAACTTGTTGAATCTTTCTGTAACTATGTCTAATTTTATTTGTTTAATCTTATTGTGATTTGATTTAGATAGAAATTAGAGTTTGAAATTTAGGGTGATTTGTTAACTTCTTTTGTTATTAGATTATGCTATGGGGAAGACAGGCAGAACTATAATTCTCATCCAGGAGAACCGGGTGCTCACCTTCCTCTCTCCCCTTTTTAATGTTTTGGTGTCTTTGTCCGTTTGTTTGTTAAACAATGTTTACGTTTTAATGTTTGAGAACATTTTTTATTTGATATTAATGTTTGACCCGACCCGACCCAAATCGAATCACTGACGTCCCACCCGAACATACACCTCGAAACTACGGGATATAATTTTTTTTAGGTCTGTTACCTTCCGACCCCCCAAACATTTTTTTCAAGCTTTGCCACTGACACACTTTAATATATTTAAAATTAATGATAACTAGTAAACTTGCCCGCGCGCGTTGCGGCGCGAGAACTTAGCGAAATTCAAGTTGAGGAATCTAAGTAAAACGTAAACCAATGTGAGTTCAGTAACGTCAATGTTCGAGATCCTTGTAGATATCAAATAGATGGGTTATTGCTTGCCTTCTATGTTACCGTCAATATTTATATATATAAATATTCAGTATGATTTAACTGTATAAAACTCAGTAAATAAAAATGGATTTTAGAAAGTGGAAATTTTGTTTCTCTGTGTAAATACAAGTAATTACAATTAAATATATAGATTTAAAAATGAAACTAAAACCATCTCAAAAAACCAATACCATGTTTAGTGGGACGTGCGTTTTGCAATACAAGGTTGTAAATTTAAAAGGAAAAGAAACCATGTCACAAAAGCAGATTTATCCCCTTCCAAAGTTGTGTGAGGCTTAGCGCCACCACCCAAAAACAAACGGCAAACAACAAACGCGAACAGCGAAAATCATCTCAGATCAACAGTTATCATCTCCAAACTTGAGTTGCAGGAGCATACCTTGGTTCTGGCAATGGGGGAAATGATTGCCATTTTCTTGTTTGAGTATTGAGCACAAATGTTTCGGCTACAGGAGTTCGACATTGAGGGCCCTGTTGCCCTGAAACAACATATTTATATATATATATATCTCCCATCGGTTGCCGTTCCTAAATGAGAATTAGCCATCTGTTTCGGTGTGGCAAAGCTTTCTTCCCATTTATTGGTTGTGAAATTGTAAACATCAACATGGGGATGTACCTATAATAAAATTTACAGTGAATAAACCAATTAAAATTACCAAAAATTACCAAAATAAAGGTTCTGTATAGAATTTATTCAGTTTTCCATGAAACAGTGATTCTTACATGGTCAAGGTTTCTATATCCCGAAAACACATAAAAGAGTTCATCGATTTGTATCAAAGCACCGTCAAGGCGTGGCACAGGTGCCGGTGCCATCTCTTCCCATTCGGTTTCAGGTGCAGGTAAATCAGCAAAAGTTCCTGATAGTAAACTCTCAGGAATTTTATCTTTTTCATCTTTAAGACTTGCAATCTACAATGCAAACCATAAACATATTAAAAAGAAAATAAGTAAAAGCTCCATACTTCAATACACTACCACACTCAGATCAACACATTTGCTACAAACAACAAAAACCCATCATCCAAAATTCAATTTTGAGTCCAGCTAATCACATGAAGAAAATGCAAATTTTGACTTTTGTGGGTCAATTTCAGTTAGACCCCATCTCAAAATTGTATAAATGTTTAATTAATATGTGTTTGCCAGCACGTAATCTATAATAAGCACAAGTTTTTAATTGGTAACTTCGTAACAATATCATATCATTTCGAATCAGGTACAACTACCATTGACCCCAAAAGTCAAAATTGAATCTATTAGATGAACATAACAACCAAGAGGGATGCATACAACAGTCGAAGGTTCAAATTAAGAGCATAATCAAAGCACAAAACAAAATTAAAATATGGAAAGTGGATAATCGGCTGACCTCATCAGTCTTATTGAAGAAATTACCGGCGGCCACCAATGGCCGCTCATGCGACGGTGGCTCCGGTGTTGCAGCCTCCTAACAATGGTGGTGGTAGTGCTCGGGTCATCCGGCAACGACGGTTGAGGGTGTGCTACTCATAATTGACGATCTGAGCTGCAATGGAGGAGAGTTCGGTTTTCCGGTGACGCGAGTAGTAACGACGGTGGTTTTCTTGCAGTTCAACACATCGGTGGTGGCTTTTCTGAGGGTAACACCACAACTCCGACGACGGCGCTAGGGTTCCCCGTGATCTCAGATGGCGTCAACGGTAACAAAGGGTGTTCAGATGTAGATGTAGGGTTTTGAAGGTTGGATGAAAGATACAAGGATCTTGGTTGAAGGGATCTTTGGTGGTCTCTTTTTCTTCCTTGGATAGAACTCCCATTGCTCTTTGTTGATTGTGCACTGTCATGAAGTTAGGAACTTACGTGCTCATATGTAAAAACCTAGAATCTTCACTGGCGCAAACCCCTTTTATGAATTGATATATATAATAATGTTCATCATCAGTTGAAATTAATATGTATACCAGTGAGATTACCCGCGCTACGCTGCGGGTTTCGTTAAATTGGACAGCGAGATGGGCTTATTTTAAATTAATTGTAAATGAAAAGTTAAACGTTATCTTAAATATAACTTCAGTAAAAAAAGGAAAATAAAACTAAAATACTAAACATAAAGAAAAGTATAGAAATAGAAATAATAAAGTCTAGGATAAAATCAAGAAAGAAAAAAAAAGTACATAAAAATAAGCATAGAAACGTGTTATATTTGACTTGACATATGAAGAAAAAAATTACATCTGGCAAAACGCAAAGTGAGTCGAATTTATACTGTCTAATGAAAGCGTATTATATTTTACTCTACTCGTTTCCTAACAAAATTTACGTCAAAACGTAGAGAAATTGAAAACGGAAATAAAATAAGCGCGAAAGTGTATTATATTCGACCCGACTCATTTTCCAAAAAAAATTACGTTAAAATATAGACTTCAAAACGTAGAGAAATTGAAAACGTAAATAAAATAAGCGCGAAAGTGTATTATATTCTACCCGACTCATTTTCCAAAAAAAAATACGTTAAAATATAGACTAACTGAAAACGTACATAATTATACGGATGAGAATATATTATACCTCACCCAACCCATTTCCGTGAAAAATTTACGTCTAAACGCAAAATGACGCAAATCAAATTTAATTTATATCAACACGTAAATAAAAATAAACACTTAAAACTTGATTACAAAGTTTTTATAAAGTTAAAGGGTTGTAAGTGTCAATTCTAAAATTTAAGAGGTAAAATAATACAAAACTATAAGTAAAAAGCAAAAGATAAAAGAAATCACAAAAGTATAAAAAAAAAACTAAAAAAGATAAAAGGAAAGGCAAATAAAAAAAGTTGAAACATGAAAAAAAAAATTAAAAGCAACCTGACAACCATTAATTATTATTAATTAATAACTGATAATAGGTAAAGGGAATGAATAGGGAAAGCAACCACAGACCTGCATCACTACCCACGTGTCGTTGCCTCAGGATCTTTGATCCCACGTGTTCATTCCCTGTTAAAGAGTTATTAACAATAGAGAGAGATATTGAAGGGCTGGACCGGTGACCTCCTTGCGGACGCATTTGGAGTCGATTGACCGGTGTTTGGTGGTGACCGATCACGGCAGTAGTCACGACGAGTGATACGGTGACGGTTTAAGTGGGGAATCCGTCGGTGGTGGGTGCAAAGGCGTTCTTGGATCGAGTTGAACTTCCGGCGAATAAACCCAGGTTTCTGGCGAAGCTCCGTTGAACTGATCAAGACTTGCATGTTTCAGATCTATGTTGACCCGTGACTCTCAGGCAACCCTTGACAGGTTAGATTGTAGTTTTGTTGACGATTCGTATGCTCTTTGCTTTTCTAGGGTTCATAATTAGGTTTTTCCATATTGGTAGTCGAAAATGAGTTTTATGAGTTGTAAATTAGTTAAGTTTACATAATACACAAAACGAAAACCTAATCAGTCGCTCTCGAACCCTAAGTGGAGAGAAGAAGAACTGAACTCTTTTTGTTTGTTTGAAGATGGTATTAATGTTTGAATTGTGAACTAAGTGTTTGATTTGTTGTTTTTGTGGTAATTAGATTGTGCTGATTAGGGTTTGTTTGAACGGTTTAGGACAAAGTTGGTAAGAGTTGGTCAATACAGAAGTTATGAAGGAGTTCTTTGGTTGAAATCGGTTCAGGTTGGAAAAGGGTGTATAGGGAAGTATAGAGAAGTGGGATCTGCGGGGTCGGATTCGAGATAATATCTCCTGTCCAGAAATGGCAACAAGCTGAGAAGAAACCAGAGGTAACTTAACATGTTTTTAGCACACATAGTGTTTCAGTTTGGCTGTTTTAATTGTTATCAAACAAAAAAGGTCAATTATGTGATTTTCACGGATGGTTTGGTTCGGTTTCAGCCCCAATTGAACCGAAACTGACACCAATTTTTTTATTTATTGCTTGAACCATGAACTTGGGTACTTTGTAGGTCCCTATCCGAGGATGAGATCGAAACCTTATCCTTGTTATATCAAACACACTAGCGAGTGCGGAATCCAAGCTAGCATGCAACCGAGAATTTAGACGAGAACAAGCACAAACACAGCACACAACATTCAACGATTAACACCACTTGTATTAATGCGTATGAAAGGTCCGGTTACAAGCTCAATGTTTACAGATATGTTCTATAAACTCTCAAAGTGTGTGTGTGCTCTCAACAGAATGCTCTCTCTGTTTCTCTCGTGTCCACTCTCTTTCGAACTAACTATCAAGTGAACACAACACCCGGGTATTTATACCCGACACAGCTAACATGCTCGAAGGATAAGGTAATCTGGTCGAAGGATCATCTATCGACCAGAAGCCTACCGAAAGATCCATACATACCTCGAAGGATGATATCCTTCGAGGTCCATCTGTATCTATCGAATGTTTATCTTTCGAGGTCATCGAAGGATACAAACCATCCTTCGATGACATCCTTCGACACAAGCATGTTACCCACAATGTGCTAACTGTTTGGCCAAGTCAAACCAGGAGGATGGTTGACTTGGTCAAACTTACATCAACCTTACATTAAAGACATCGTTTTGTATCATGACGAAATACAGACAAAGTACAGACACAAGTGCACCAACAAACTCCCCCTTGGCTGTAGCTTTGTCTCGATCTTCGTGTCTTCAAGTCTTCAAGGCCGAGTCGAACCGAGCCGAGTCGCGTCCACACAAAGTGCATCAACAAACTCCCCCTTGGACGCTACTCGTGATGGTTCGTCTTCTATATCTTTCATGTCGGAGGATCTTCAAGGTCTTCACGCGTTGTAAGTAGAAAGTGTATCAACAAACTCCCCATTTAACTTAGGTAGTGTGTCAATAAACTCCCCCTTAGATTGAACTCTCCATTGAGTCATGCTCGTGAATCTTTTGACTTGACAATTCTTCAGATCCTTGTGGTGTTGATGAAGGGACAGCGGCAACTCGATCATTTTATCCTTTGAGTGCCTCCACTTCGTGTCTTCATTCCAAAGCTTTTCATCGAACATGTTCTCCTCGCCTTTAGCATCTGCACATGCAAGAAAGCTAAACGCATAATGAGAACACCCGCTTGGAATGTAGTTAACATTTAAACTAACGACACGTATGAGATCAATTCTCAATCAACCACCAACCGACAGCAGTTTGAAAGTTTAGAAAAATATTCATTTTAATCCTTTAACTTTCAAAACTCGTTAACTTCGACTGTTTATGAAGATGCAATTGTTTTCCAGCTTACGATCAGGATTTTGGGTAGGATAGACTCGAGTTCCAACATCAGTCAATCAAAAAAATAAACTAGAAGAAAAATCTTTTTGGATTTTATAAAGTTTATATTAAAACACACCTAAAATCTTTTTGAAATTTTCATTTTTCAAATGTAAAGATGGAAAGCAATAAATAAATATATACAAAGATGCATTAAATAAATATTTACAGACATTCTTTTTGCGAGTTTCGAGGGTAAGAGAATCATATCAGTGTACGGTCATGCCAAAACGCTCTTGTTTTTCAATTAGTTAACATTAAAATAAGCATCCTATAACAATTATCGGTATTGTTGTCCACATAAGCTCAACTTATCAGATGTAATCATGGCGAGGGGATACGTTAAGGTATAATTTATACTTACCGACCGGTGTTCATCCACATCACGACACATTCCCGTATCAAGGTATGCACGGGGATTCATCTTACCGGTGAGTATACCGATTATCATCTGTTTGACCGTATATGATGTGAGATTCTCACTTATTTTGATTGAAAACAAGCCCTATGTGATATAATCACTTATTGATGAGGAACTTGATTTTCAGATGCATGAAGGCACAGGAGCAAGTCCGTGAACAGGTCAGTACTTTCGTACAGCAGAGAGACGAACTTGACTCCCGGATGAATGTGATATATTATCACTTATTTGTTTGGACATGTGATTGTTGATCACTTATCGAGGTATGTATGCAGTATGTACACGTATGTATAGTATCATGGAAGATCTAGACTTGCGTCCCCGTTATTTTTCGGTACAAGATACAACCATGATACCCAGATGATAAGCAGCATAAAGACCGAATATCTCAGAACCTCGGCAATCTCTCAAACGAAATTTCGGTACTAAGACCATATGCCAATGAATGGTTCCCACCCAGTCTTCAGTCAATTTTAAGTTTATATCACCCTGCACACTTTAAAATGATTGTGAGCCTACCGATACATCTTATATAGAGCTGCTTATCGTTTTTCATTTAAGGTTTAAAAAGGTTTAGACAGACCACTGATGTACTATCATTTTCTCTTTTTCTCGCCAGGAAACTCATTTTTGTTTTTCTATTGTTTTTTGTGTTTTTGAAATTTTTCGATGTTTTTGGATTTTCAGATTTTGGATTACTCCCCCTAAAATCAATAAACTAAGACAAATTTAAAATACAAAGGTATTTACAAAAATGATTTTCCGATGTTGGTTAACTCATGTTTTACCTCAATGCCGTTTACCAAAAATAAGTTTTAATCAGAAATGATTTCGCAAATTTTGAAAACATAATCAGTTGGCATGTCGGTAAGCGGTGCGGACCATGACAGCATTGTCTGGCCAAAGAGTGCTGAACGAGATAATAATTCACAAAGCAGCTTAAATATCGACAAGTATAGGAGAGATTAGGAATTTAAAACCGTATCCTGCAACTGCATCGTGCATTGCCAGGAATTTGAGTGCTCTCCCAAACTGGATATCCACCCGGTGTGGATTTCAAAGTCGATTCTTTGCAGCTACTTAGAAATCTCTTGACAGCAACAAGATCAGAAACCTTTGGGTCCGACTGGTCGTCCACATTGCGCCAGCGAAGGTCTTTGTCTTTCTCTTTCAGAAGTAGTGTGCGGTTGTTTAATCCACTCCAAGGCATCCGCACACCCGGTTGGTTTGTCCAACAAACACATTTTCTTCAATCACACCACGAAGAAATGTACACTGCACGTTCATCTTGTAGATTGTTGAACTTCAGACGTGCTGCAGGTGCGTACATTTTGATTTGAATCTATCCCGGGGACCCGATCAAAGCCTTGAACATTCACATTTTGAAATGATTTTCATTTTGTCGAAGCTTTTCAATTTCTTTCATCAGCCATTTCTTTTTCCTTTTTCTCTTCCTCTCCATCAAAGGCAACAATTTCTTCTGTCGCCTATCTTGTGCAAGGATGCTCCACTATCAACAATCTTACGACTATCGAAAGTTCCTCCTGGAATATCCTACACACTCACTCAAAAATTAGTTGGAGAGAGGGACCCAAGCCTTTGTGGACTTGGGTCGTCCTTGATCATCAAGAAAAGTGATTTCAATCACTTGATGATTAGGAAAAAGAACCTGCGGTGCTCCCCCTGACTGAATTACCTGTTTTTGTTTCCAAGCTGTTTGTTCTTTACCAGTATTTGCATTAATTGTTTTAGCATTTACTGGTTTTACAGTTTTAGGTTTTGCTTGAACAGGTTTTTCTTCTTTGACCTCTGATTTTAAGGCCTTTTCAATTACCTTTTGATTCTTTTGTTTTAACTTCTTTTCCCTTTCTTTCAAGACACGTGGGTCTTGTTTCGGGGAAAATGAACGTTTTTGGTAATTGGCTTCTTGGGGAGCACTTGTTTTTGGCTTCAACTTTTGCAGGTATGGGCAGTATCTTACAATATGCCCAATGGTGCCACACTCAAAACACATTCTCCGCTCTACAAACCTCGGAGAAACATGTTGATTACCAGACGAAGAACCAGACCATGAACTTTGTGATCTAGACGTGCTTGGACCTAAATCACATCCGTTGGTGTGTTGGGTGTAATTATTCTGTTCATTTCGTTTCAAAATTCTAACTTGTTTTATAAAATCAAGGTTAGATTTATCCTGAAATGTTTCAAGTTTGTCTGAACCCGTGGATCCAACAAAGTTCACTTTCGGTTCTCTTTTCTTAACAGGAGCTCTTTTGTTTTGCACCCATTGTTGTTGAACCTTAGGTGCTTGAACATTCTTGTTCTGAGCCTTCTTTCCCTGTCCCTTACCCTTTCCGGAGTTGACTTGTTGTTTTCGCTCAACTGTTGGTTTTTGGTTTCCGTATTGTTTTCTAATTTGTTCACACGGAATTGGATCACATTGAGTGACGGTAACTTTGCCACTTTTGTTTCCCAAAAACTTGTCAGTACATCCTTCAAAAATTTGCTCAATTAAATCTTGATTTACATTTTTAATTGGAAAATCTTTGTTAGAGTAAATTTTGTCATCTCCTTTGAGCGTGTACAACAAGTTACTCCCTTCAACACTTGATACACTCGACTCCATTTCTTTTGACATTTCAGTCTCACTCGGTTTCACTGGTGGATCACACAGGATGTGATTCTCGATTGGAATATCTGGTGTAACCGAGTTAGACTGTTGGTTCACAATTACATCAGATTCATCATCCGAAGAATCAGCATCCTCAACAGTGGGAGGACTCTGTTCCTTAACACATGATGAATCTGTCACATTCTCAGATTCAGATTCAGATTGACCTGAGGATGATGTACCAGTTGTAAACCCGAGGCCTGCTGCAAAGTCATCTAGACCGAGTGGCACAGTAGGTTCAAAACGGGGCATATCCTCGTCATCAGGCAATTTGGAGTAATTGTGATTCATTGGGGGAGGACATGATTTGAATCCCATACACTTCTTATCCCCCTTTTTCTTTTGAACATCAATAATGTGATCCAATACATAGCGGGAATTGGAATAACTTTCCAATTTCTGCTTGATTGTTTCACATTCACATCGAGCGGTGGCCAATTCTACCATCTGCTTTTCAATTGTGTCTATAAGATCATTGTTAGCATGTTGTTTTCGCAAAACAGCTTTTTGTAATTCTGTAACATCATGTCTTAATGACGCAATTGTGGTTTTAAATTCCTTTTCATTTCTGGTTAAAAACACGTTAGCTTCAGCTGCTTTAGAAAGGTTTACAATCAATTCTTGATTGTGTTTGGATAGGATTTCAATCTGACCTTCCTGTTCAGCATATTTAACATTTAAGCTATCACAATTTTCACAGCTAACTACAGTGGGTTCATCGACACATACCTGACCTGATGAACTGTCGACATTAGCCATAAAGGCTGAATGGAAAGAAGACGAAGAGTAAGCAGCTTGATCCGTCAAATTAGATCTTCTTTCAGCTCCTGCTGCAGCTTCTTTCAAAAGCTCATCAATATCTGCATCGACTGACACTCCTGATGTCTCACCCACATGATCATTTCCTGAAGTGGAGGATTCTTCATCTGAGCTTCCACTATAACCAGAACTGTCTTCATCTCCAGAAGATGCAACACCATTGGTGGAAGATTCTCCACCACTGGCGTGCTTTAAATCCTTTACTACTTCAGCAAAACATGCTGTTCCACCATTTCCTCCTTCTCCAAGCTGAAGCGACCAATCACAACCCTCATCTATTTGAACCACCAGCCCCCGGTTTGCATTTGATGGTCCTGCTTGAGTTCGGTTGTTGACAGGTATCAACATACGCTCATTGTTCCTGTTCTGGTTCTGCTGGTTGCCTTGATTTCTGAAGGGGTTTTGGTTTCCATGCTGAGCTGGTCTTGTGCATTCCCTTTTGAAATGACCCCGTTCACCACAGTTAAAGCATGTTACAGCTTGCTTGTCGAACCCATACTTGGTATCTTTCTTGCTTTCCAAGTTGGTTCTCCCCGTCCTTTTCATAAACTCCTTAGCTCTTCGAATTGCACTAGCAAGAGCCCATTTGATATCCATCATCTCAAACTCTTCTTTATCCACTTGCTGATAATCTTCATTGGTTAGATTGATATTCCCAATCTGACCTGCAACTAATCCACTATAAGCACTAACCAAGGTATTCAACATCTCCATATGCTCCTTGGCTACTTCGACACTGACTTTGGAAAAGTTGGAAGTATCTAATCTGACAGTGTTCGGATTGGAAGTGGCTTGAAAGTTTGACGAGCTTCCATAAAACCCTTGCTGTTGCGGTTTTTGCTGCTGAGCTGTCGGCTGCACATTCGGTCTTGAAGACATCATGTAAGCTGAAGGATCAAACTGATCTGTTGTTGAAGGTCCGGTGTTAGAGACGAAGGCTGTTTGAAGCTTCGCGTGTTGAGAGGCTGGTCTTTCTCCACTGATACCTCCTGCAATCCCAAAGTACATTTCTGGATTTTGAGGAGTTTGTGTTCTTTTTGCCTTCAGCTTTTCTTCTACATCCTTATTCTCCAATTTTTGAATCAACTCATAAACGTTGATTGTGTCTAGAACACCATTTTCTTTGAGAATTTCAAGATAACTGCTCCACTTTGCTGATAAGCTATCAGCGAATCTCTTCACCATTTCTTGTGGAGTGGCAGTGACTCTAAAACCAAACATCTCGCTCAACAAGTGATGAAACCTTGTAGATAACTCTGCCAAAGTCTCATTCTCCATACACGTGAAACCTTCAAACTCTTTCTTCAGTAATTCTTGCTTGATCTTTCTAGATTGAGCATTTCCTTCACACCGTAACGTGAGCATATCCCACAAGCTTTTAGTAGTCGTGCAGTAGACAAACTGGTGGTAAATGTCTTTATGAAGAGCTTGTGTGAGAATCATGAATGCTTTCTTTTCTAATTCAAACTTCTTCTTATCATCATCAGACATAGTGCTGTAAGTTTCTGGATTAGATCCTGCAACTTCCAAATCACTATCAAATGCGGTGAAGAAGCACATCCATAGATCTTGACCTTGCCCCTGAACATAAGTTCTCAGCCTTTCTTTCCACCATCCCCAATCATTGATATGATTTAGCTTTGGCGGTTTCGTGCTTGTACCAGTTTCACTGTCGTTCTGCATCATAGATTGAATGCTGTTGCTTTGATTTGTGACCAATGCCCATTGATTTGCAGTTATCATTGCTGCTTGAGGTGGGACAATAGCCTGCATCCATGCTTTGTTGAAATCTGACGCAGATTGCGTAGCTGATGATTGCGTAGCTGCTGATTGTGGAGTTAGAGTCCACGCACTTGGATCCCACTGACCGTTTGTTCCCATTCTATAAAAATAATATATTAAGTGAAAATAGATTTAAAATTTGAACACAAGTTCTCTTTAAAAATTTAATTTTCACAAACTATGTTAAAATTTCGAAGGGTAACAACCAGCCGAAAGATCAAGAATCGAAAGACCTGAAAAGCACAAACTGTTAAACTTAAACCAGCAAGGATCGAAAGATCACACCTGTTCGAAGGATCAACAAGGTTCGAAAGATCACTGTTGAGTTTCGAACAATGTTTTCGAAAGATTCTCCCAAACGAAAGATCCTTATCTTTCGAAAAAGGACTGTAGACCGAAAGATGAACACGAAAGATGATTTCGAAAGACTCCCCAGTCGAAGGATCCTAGTCTTTCGAAAAAGAACAGAAGACCGAAAGATGTATGTTTCGAAAAGATTCCTTGGTTCGAAAGATGATTATCTATCGAACCTCCCTTGATCGAAAGATGAACTTTCGACTTCGAAGGATATCTATCGATCTTGTCTGACACAGTTGACAAAGTGAGACGGGTTGGTGAAAAAGGTGATGGGTTGGTGAAATCTTTCGGCAGAAGGTATGTTCAGACCATACTTTTCTGCCAAAGCAGATTTGAACCAATAAAATAATGCCCAAAAACAGAAACTTCTTATCCAGAAACCGGTCACCGGATAAGCCGGAAATCTTGGCCGGAAAACACCAAAATACTTAAAAACAAGTTTCTAAGTTACCCAACCCGATCAAAAACACACCCGGTAAGTTTATAACACGTTTCAATCAACAAGAACAGCGAGAAAATCAGTAAAAACGTATGCAAGACCAAGTGAGTTTTTGTCCAAAACACTCCAAAATCTCGGGTTTTTTTTTTTTTAACAAGGAAAAGAGCCAAAGCTCTGATACCACTTGTAGGTCCCTATCCGAGGATGAGATCGAAACCTTATCCTTGTTATATCAAACACACTAGCGAGTGCGGAATCCAAGCTAGCATGCAACCGAGAATTTAGACGAGAACAAGCACAAACACAGCACACAACATTCAACGATTAACACCACTTGTATTAATGCGTATGAAAGGTCCGGTTACAAGCTCAATGTTTACAGATATGTTCTATAAACTCTCAAAGTGTGTGTGTGCTCTCAACAGAATGCTCTCTCTGTTTCTCTCGTGTCCACTCTCTTTCGAACTAACTATCAAGTGAACACAACACCCGGGTATTTATACCCGACACAGCTAACATGCTCGAAGGATAAGGTAATCTGGTCGAAGGATCATCTATCGACCAGAAGCCTACCGAAAGATCCATACATACCTCGAAGGATGATATCCTTCGAGGTCCATCTGTATCTATCGAATGTTTATCTTTCGAGGTCATCGAAGGATACAAACCATCCTTCGATGACATCCTTCGACACAAGCATGTTACCCACAATGTGCTAACTGTTTGGCCAAGTCAAACCAGGAGGATGGTTGACTTGGTCAAACTTACATCAACCTTACATTAAAGACATTGTTTTGTATCATGACGAAATACAGACAAAGTACAGACACAAGTGCACCAACAAACTCCCCCTTGGCTGTAGCTTTGTCTCGATCTTCGTGTCTTCAAGTCTTCAAGGCCGAGTCGAACCGAGCCGAGTCGCGTCCACACAAAGTGCATCAACATACTTCATAGTTTGATTTGTTGAAATATGTTTTTGTTACAAACATACCCTAAACTGATGGTGGAAAGTTAGGAGTGGATTCTTTGGTTAACTTTATGTGGGTATAATCTTGATTGTGTTTTGCGTTTGACCTCTGCCAATGTATGATGGATTCCCCCAAAACAGGCAGCGCTTATCAATGAAGGAATTTAAGAAGGATGCAACAGCAGCAGTAGAGAAAGAAAGAGGTTGCTTTGATGGTTATGGCAGCGGTGTAGACATATAAATTTATAGGTTCTTTAGAAAAGTGGACAGCGGTTAGAAGGATGAGTACGAGGTTTCGAAAACAGGTATAATATAGATCAATTAAGATCATCCCAATCTTCTAAACTATCTATAGGAAGTTTTTTTTGTATTGAAAAGACTAAATGGTTGTCTGCATATATGCATGGTTCAAATTGTAGGCTTGGAAGCTTTTATACTATTGTCATTCTCCCTGTATGGGAGCACCTTGGCCTTTTTAAGCCAAGACCCCTATCATACCATAGCAAAAGATTTTTTGGTTGCGGTTCAATAACAGCATTCAACGAGGCACAAAAAAGTTTGTCCTCTACCAGGTTTCTGACCGACCCTATCAAAAGCTCTTGATTTACCGAGTGAATGAGTATTTTTAAATTATTATAGAAAATTGTGTAGGGCCATTATTAATTTCAAAATCTTTTAAATAAGGATCCGTCATCAGCGTGCTATGTTAATTGTTAAGAAGTTGGGTTGATGAAGGACTTAATCATTTAAAAGCACTAAATAAAAAGCGAATGGTACTTGATAAATACACTCTGTTGATCAGCCAATATCATATGTTGCTATAAGAATACAACCAGATATGCAATATGTATTGTTTTTAGAAAATATGTCTATTTACATTTATAAAATAAAAAAGCATACATAAAGCGTTAGATTTGATACAGTTTTATACAATATGATTCGACACACCAAGGCTTCGTCTCACCTGTAATTGTTTACGTAGTTGGACTACCCAGGCCCCTCAACCCGAGCATACTTATGGGGTCCCACGTCCCACAAGCACGCCATTATTTGCGGTTGTGTGTTCAAAACCAAACCGAATATTATCTTTGAGAGTTTATAGGGCTCTTTATATTATACGGGGGTTATTGGCGTGTGATAGAAATAATAATAATAATAATAATAATAATAATAATAATAATGTTCTTGGTTGGTTTAGTGTGAATAACCACACCCTATCACACACTTAACGCGTAAACCAGCTACATATGACCCATGGCCATTTTTATTTGTATGACAGCTCTAGGTACATTCGTAATCATTATTTCCACTCATCGATTTGATACTATTGGTTTTACTTTAGCTAATCAGCTTGGAACCGTGATGCGCTATCATTTTTTATGACCTTCTATGAGGTTTTAAAATGTGAATCATGATCAAAAACTATTATTGGGTTTGGTTGGATGTGCATTTTGACAATGGTTATTAATGTGATATTAAATAATTATTATAATTTGATAAGTAACTTGAATTAAACAGTTTTGTAGTAATAAATGATTATTTGGCTTCAAATAACAGAAGAATAGTTTATACATTACTGATACTGGCTTGCAACTATTTTGTCATGTTGTTGGAATTTGGATGAATGCTTCTCAGTTGGGGATGCATATAGGAATGCTGGAATTAATGACCTAAGCAAGTAAAGAGGTTTCACATAACTGTATACCTTTACTCACCAGTGGACATGAGGTACACATCCTTTAAATTGTTACCTTTTGCATTTTTCCAACGTGATAAATCATACATTGTGTAAACTCTTGTAATTTTATTGTATTCCTTACTCTTTTTAGGATACAGATGAGTTATCTACTGCTTTCCCTCAACGCCTTTTAGTATCCTCTCCGCTACTCGGTGGTGAAAGACTCATACATTCTCTCCGTTATTCTGCATATATAAATAGATCCCGTATGTCTTTTATGCTTCAATAAATAAACAAGACAAGAGTGTTGTTCGAATGACAACTAGCCGCGTTGCTTCTAAAAGGGGTCTAGCTGAGATTGTATGGACATGTCCAAATTTACAAGTACTTGATATTTTTACAATACACATTTGTATATTTTTTATTAACACGTTGTTTGGTTGGACTTGGATTGATGATTTGGCCATGCTTGATCTAGGTTAAAATGGCAAGAGAGGAACATCCTTGCGATTTTGAATATTCTCAACTGAATTTATTTCCTTTTCAGGTCCTACCAGTTTAGAAACGTTCAGACCTTCATCGGAGTTGCCTTAGCGCGCCCCTAGTTAAAAATAAAAAGAAAAAGACAAAGAAAAAAAAGTCAAAAAGCAAAAAAAAACTATAAAAATAAAAAGAGTAAACTGCCATTTTGGACCCTGTGGTTTAGGCACTTTTGCCATTTTAGTCCAAATCTCAAACTTTTTAAATCTGGGTCTCTGTGGTTTCACTTTTATTGCCATTTTTGTCCAAAATTAAGAGTAAACTGCCATTTTGGTCCATGTAGTTTCACTTTTATTGCCATTTTAGTCCAAATCTCAAACTTTTTGGAACAGTAAAAAAAAGGGGGATTTTGAATTTTGGACTAAAATGGCAATAAAGATGAAACCACAGGGACCCAGATTTAAAAAGTTTGAGATTTGGACTAAAATGGCAAAAATGCCCAAACCACAGGGACCAAAATGGCAGTTTACTCAAATAAAAAAAAGACAAAAAAATAATAGAAAAAATTACAAGTTTTGTCCTTTATGTATGTCCCAAATTTCAGGCGATGTCCTTTTTGCCAAAATCTTGCAGGCGGTGTCCTTTGTGTTTCCAAAATCTTGCAAGTTATGTCCTTTAGGCCAAACTTAGTTAGATTTGTTAGTTAAATCTGGTATCAAGGGGCTATTTTGTAAAAAAAAATTTATTCAGACACTAAATTGTACAAAACTTTTATATATCTATAAAACCCTTATCCCTTCCCTCATTCTTGAAATGTGCAGACAATTAAATAGACACACAAACAAGTCCATCTTCTCCAATTAAATGCAAAAGGTGGCATTCATCTAAACGGCAGGTGTTTGCATGGAAGACACGTGGAAGCGACGTATCATCTTTCGGATAAACACTGCCACAAATCACCGTCATTCAAAACCCTTATTTAAAGCAGATTAGACCCAATAGCAATCAGAAACTAACACACACAATGCATTCAGTGAAAGAGAAAGTAAGCAACGCAGCCAGTGCTGCAAAGGCCCATGTTGAGTCATACAAAGCCAATGTTGAAGAAAAGGTCTTTTATCATCTAATCTAATATGCATGCTTCATTTGTCGATTAATAATGATGATTTTAACAAACTTTGGTTACATGAATGCAGGCAGAGAAGGCAACTGCAAGAACACAGGAAGAAAGAGACATAGCACACCAACGGAGGAAAGCTAAAGAAGCTGAAGCCAAGATGAACTTGCACATGGAGAAAGCCGAACACGCGGCCGAGAAGTTGCATGGGAAGCACCATGTTCTTGGTCATGACCCTGTGACCGGAGTGTATGGTGGGCATCACCAGACACATGTTGGGACCGTTGGTCAGACCACGGTCCCGGCCCACCAACAGACGTATGGAGCAGTGGACCCGGTTACTGGAACAACGGTCCCAACCTTTACTGGAACAACGGTCCCAACCTATCCTCCAGGACACCTTCATGGGCATAAACATCTCTAGTTTTTTTTTTTTTTTTTTAATTTGTTTTGTGTTTTCTTTTTTTGTGTGTTTTACGTTGGTGGTTTTGTAATGAGCTAATGATTTGTCAATATTATGTTGTTGAATAATCAAACAAGAATCAAGTGAAGTTGTGTTGGGCAATTCCTTGATTAATTAACTGAAAGTCTTACCTATTTTAAGATGATCAAATGTTCAAACAAAGTATAAATCAACAAAAGTAATCTATCCTAATCATGACCGACAAATCACAAAACCAGGAATTCCTGTGAATCTGCCATTTGGCGAGTCTAGTTCTAGTGGTCCTCTGCCACATCCTAATCATGGTCCAATGTTGTTGGCCCGAGCACAAGCACTAGTGTGGGTTTACGTCAAGACTCATCAATTAACACTTTTGGTCCAACTCACAACTCGCTTATTAGATACAAACCCATGTAAACAATTCATTCGAGTTTATATGAAGATTTTAACATGTTAGTAGGAGAGTTTATAGTCCAATTTGCTCGATTTTGACAATAATAATAGGAATTTTTACATATTTCCCCCTCCTAAGCTTACTTAGTTTAAATGAAAAGGGTAAAATAGTCATAAATAAGAGTCCTTTAATATATATGACTTATGAGTTAGGGAGGGGAAATATGTAATTGATTTTTTGGTTTAGGAAATATGTACTAATTAGGAGGAGGGAATATGTAAAAATCCTATAATAATATATTGGATCGAATAGTTAACTATGTTTTTAGAAAACGACAAAACCATACCATATTGGATGTGTGTGTTGGAGTGTTGGACCCTTTAAACTATCTATTAAAAAAATATAAAATATAAACTGGTGAGTGATGTATTGTGTTATTATAGGGAGTTAATGTGGAATATGCACTATTGTACCCTAAATCTTAATCTAATCAAATACAATCACATTTTATAGTGTCATTTAAGCACGCAATCCTTTGTTCTAGTGGGGTTGCCCCCTTTGGAGAATCAACCATGAAAGCTCTTATTGATAAACACCCGGTGATGCCACCCCCATCACTGCCTTCCAACCCCATTGTCCAACCCACTATTATTACAGCAGAGGATTGCGTGCTTAAATGTATCAAATCCTTCCCTAGAGGGACATCTTGTGGCAGAGATGGGATGTGGGCCCAACACTTGTTGGACACTATTGGGTGCGAGGGGTCGGTAAGTTCCTCAGGTCTGCTCACAGCTATTACTGGAGTCGTCAACCTATGGCTTGAAGGGCTTTGCCCTAAGGAGTTGGCAGAGTTTGTGGCCTCAGCCCCCCTCACCCCCTTATTGAAACCTGATAATGGTATTAGGCCTATCGCCGTGGGTGGCATCTGGCGTAGGTTGGTCTCTAAGGTGGCTATGAAGAAGGTTGGGAAGGACATGGCCCAGTATTTGGGGGATTTTCAATTCGGGGTTGGTACACCAAATGGGGCGGAGGCGGTGCTTCATAGTGCGAACAGGTTCCTTAACTCCTTTCATGAAGATGGGTCCATGGCCTTACTTACGGTAGACTTCACCAATGCTTTCAACATGGTTGACCGCTCAGCGTTCCTCCAACAGGTCCACCAACGTTGCCCATCTATCTATCGGTGGGTCCAGTTACTGTACGCCCAACCCGCTCGGTTGTATGTTGGCAACGAGTGTATTGGGGCCACCACTGGAGTGCAACAGGGGGATCCCTTGGGGCCCCTCCTCTTTGCCCTAGCCTTACACCCCCTTATTCTCCGTGTGCAGGAGCACTGTAACCTCCCTTTTCATGCTTGGTATTTGGATGATGGTACGATCATAGGTAATGCAATGGAAGTTGCTAAAGCCTTGGACATCATCAACACGGAGGGACCATCCATAGGGCTCCATCTCAATATTAAGAAAACGGAAGTGTACTGGCCATCGTGTGACGGTCTCAAGGTGCAGGAGGGCCTTTTCCCAAGAGGGATAAGTAGACCTGTGAGGGGGGTTAAGCTCCTTGGGGGGGGGCGGTTAGCCGAGACTCTGCTTTTATTGGGGAATTAGCAGGGCGGCGGGCATCGACAGCGGTTGACCTTATGAAACTCTTGCCCTGCTTACAGGACCCCCAATGCGAGCTTCTTCTTTTAAGGTCATGCATGGGGGTAGCTAAGTTACTGTTTGGGTTGCGGACCTGCCAACCTCACCTGATGGCAAATGCGGTATCCTGTTTTGATAATGGTCTCCGAAAGGCTATTGAAGACATTGTTGTTTGCGGGGGGGCCTACTTTGGTGAACTTCAGTGGCGCTTGGCATCTTTGCCGATGCGCCTGGGTGGTTTGGGCCTCCTCTCAGCTCGGGATGTTGGAGTTTATGCTTTTGTGGCGTCTAGAGCTCAGTCGTGTGTATTGCAAGACCACATCCTTCGGAACAGTGGGGTTGTTAAGCTTGACGTAGACTACCAACAGGCCCTCGAGTATTTAAGTGTCTCTCTTCCAGACTTTGACATTGGCGGTTTCTCTAATATGGACACCGCCCCCCCCCCCCAAAGCCACAAAAAAACTTTGGCGAATGCTCTATTTGAGAAAATCGCTCGGAATCTGGGAGAAACACTTGATCTGTCTCCCCGCCAGAAGGCGGTGATTGAGTGCTTGAAAGGCCCCCATGCGTAAGACTTTTTGACTGTTATCCCGATCGAGGGGCTGGGGCAATGCATGTCGGCTGTTGAGTACAGGGCTATCCTCTAATACCGGCTGATGATCCCTATGTATCCAGAAGACGAAACCTGTCCAATCTGCCGTAAAGCCTGCATGGATAAATACGGGGAGCATGTTGTTCATTGCAAGGAGCTCCCTGGTTTCAAATACCGGCATGACTGGGTGAGGGATGTTTTGGGGGACATCTTGAGGAGAGCGGGGATTTCTGCCAAGAAGGAGGCCCCTGTGAATTTCCTTACAGACCCCATGGAAGGGAGATCTACATTGAGACCAGCGGACCTGCTCGTCTTTGGCTGGGCGGGAGGGAAACATGCTTGTGTAGATCTCACAGGAGTCTCCCCCTTAGCTGGTTTAAGGGAAAACAGGTTTGTAGCAGGACAAGCGGTAAAGAAAGCAGAATCTAAAAAGGTGGATAAACACGCTAAAGCATGTGCTGATAACCAACATGCATTTGTCCCTTTCGCCTTCGACACCTTTGGATCCCTAGCTCCAGAAGCTATCCGTTTGCTGACTAGGGTCCAACAGGTTGTCCACAGCAGTGGCTCATCAACAGGTGGGCAGGTGTTTGTCTTTAATAGGCTAGGGTTTGCTATCCAGAAAGGGGTAGCGGCGCAGCTTGTTGCTCGCTTACCTGCGATATTGATGTAAAGTGCAATTGCTTTTGTATGGTTCTTTAGACTAAAAAAAAATAAAATTATTAGATTCAGATTTAATTAAAAAAAAAAATTGATGTTTATATCAGAATTTGTTTTTTTTAACGGCCAACAGAATCAATCCCGAGCACTCTCGGGACACCCACTGTACCAAACGGAGTACTCCGAGAGTAACCCGAGTCCACCACCAATTCCGGGGAAAACACGGTAACCCACCCGCCCGTAGGCACGACGGTGAAATTATCGGTAAAACCCGCTTGGCTCAAGGATCGAACCCAGGTTTCCCTAGGTCTTCTATCATTGTCCACCAATGCCTCACTCTGCAACAAGTGGGAGTTGAACTTGCATCTCTCAAAAGAAATGTAAGCCTTCCACCACTTGATCTAGAGATCATTGGCATCAGAATTTGATTTAAATCACTAATTTTAATTTCAGCATTAAGATCTGATTAACTAAAATCTTATAGAATATTAGTAAACTATAAAATATAAACTTTCTTACAAGTTTGTTAATAATGATAACATGCTAGTTTAACTTCAAAAACAAAGAAAAAAACATAACTTATACTGTAATACCATAGAATTGATTTAAAACAAAAGAAACATTTACAAATAAAAAAATTAGGATGGTGACGGTGGTGGTGGGAACCCGATATTTGGGGTTTAGTACCCCGAGGATTGAGTAGGGGAGCCGAGTCGTAGTACTCAGAAGTGGTGAAGGTGGAAGAGTTGTTTAACGGCTACATTTAAAAAAAATCCTATTTCTAAAACACTATTAAAGAATGGTAAAATGTTTTTTATTGTCTTCCATTCACACTAATGTTGATATTTATCCAGTTACAATCATTGACTTCTCCTACTCTATGTATAGCAACGATTTGGAAATCAAAATAGTTACAATCATTGACTTCTCCTACTCTATGTATAGCAACGATTTGGAAATCAAAACAATATAATAAGGAGATAATGAATACAATATACTAATATACCCTCGCAGTCGAAGCAGGAGGTTGTCGGATGTTGAGACTGGCCCGAAAGTCTTCGAATAACACCCGTGGAAGGCCTTTCGTGAAAATATCCGCTATTTGGTATCGGGAGGGTACATGGAGAACTCGAACCTGACCTCGTGCTACTTTTTCTCGAACAAAATGAATATCCATTTCGACGTGCTTTGTTCGTTGATGTTGGACGGGATTACCAGAGAGATATATGGCACTTACATTGTCGCAATAGACCAATGTAGCGTATACAGGTGGTTTGTGTAGCTCTAATAATAGGTTACGAATCCAACATACTTCAGAGACAACGTTAGCAACCCCACGGTATTCAGCTTCGGCACTTGAGCGCGATAGAACGGGTTGTCGTTTAGACGACCAAGATAGTAAGTTGTCGCCCATAAACACACAATAGCCGGAAGTTGAACGACGCGTGTCGGGGCATCCTCCCCAATCCGCGTCTGTGTAGGATAGAAGTGAGGAAGACGCTGTTGGGGATATTGTTAGGCCATAGTCAATTGTTCCCTTTATGTAACGCAAGATACGTTTAAGAGCATTCATATGAGAGGTTCGAGGTGCGTGCATGTGCATGCACACCTGTTGGACTGCATAGGTGATATCGGGACGAGTGAACGTTAAATATTGTAGAGCACCAGCTAGTTGACGATATTCGGTGCCGTCGGAAAGAAGAGTGCCATCGGTTGAGCTAAGCTTGTGCTTTGTATCGACAGGCGTAATAGTGGGATTGCACGTGGTCATCTTGGCTCGTTCAAGAATGTCAAGAGCATAAGTATGCTGAGATAAAAACAAAGAGTTCCCATGTCTAGTAACAGCGATCCCGAGAAAGAAACTTAAAGGACCAAGATCCTTCATTGCGAACTCAGCGGATAGCGATCTCATGAAATGATGTCGCAGACGGTCCGTGGATGTCACCAAGATGATGTCATCGACATATAGTAGAAGATATGCGATGTCAATACCCTTTTTGTAAATAAATAGAGAGTGATCAGACTTACTATGTTGAAAACCCATATGAGATACGTAGTCCGCGAAACGTTGATACCATGCTCGGGGCGCCTGCTTTAAACCGTATAATGATTTCTTTAACAAGCAAACATGGTCGGGATAATGTTTGTCTCGAAAGCCAAAAGGTTGGTGCATATAGACCGTCTCTTGAAGATTACCATGAAGAAAGGCGTTTTTCACATCAAGTTGGTGTATTGGCCAAGCATTGGAAATTGCCAAGGTTAGGACTGTTCGTATCGTCGCGGGTTTAACAACCGGACTGAAGGTTTCACCACAATCGACCCCAACTTGTTGGGAGCGACCATCACACACTAGTCTCGCCTTGTACCGTTCTAAATGGCCATTTGAGTTCTTTTTGTGACGAAAAATCCACATGCTTCGAATAATGTTCATGTTTGGATGTTTCGGAACCAAAACCCAAGTCCTATTTTCAATAAGGGCTTTGTATTCGTCGTGCATGGCCGCATTCCAATCCTTGTTATTAAGGGCATCGATGGGGTTACGTGGAAGGGGAGAGATAGATGTGGAACAGTTTAGGTTGAGAACACGTTTGGGTTTGGATATACCGGACATACTTCGAGTGTGTATGGTTCGTTGATTGTTAATTAAGGGAGCTATAGGTATTTGGTGTTGAGCTTGGAGAGGTACGGGTGATGAAGAAGAGGCAATGGGGTCTGCTACAGGAGGTGCAGAGGAGGGGGTGGATGTAGTGTGGGAGTGATTTGTTTGGTCATTGGGTGAAGTGGGTGAGATATTTGTTTGGGACGAGCATTGATGCTGTTGGGCCTGAGTTGGAACTGAGGTGTGGGTTTGGGTTGGAGCTGAGGTAGGGGAAGGAATGGGTGGGCCTTGGGATTGGGCTGATTGAGGAGAGGGTGGTGGGCTTTGGGTCTGGTTAAATGTGGAAGGTTCAGGTGGGGTTGTATGTGAGTTACCATCCCATAATAATGGGTGTGGATCTGATGAAAGGAAATGATAAGTTTGTGAGTTTGGTTGATGAGATTTGGTGAATGGGAAGGATGTTTCGTCAAAAATGACGTGACGCGAGATAAATATTCTACGGGTGGAGGGGTCATAACACTTGCACCCTCTATGGTTAGATGGATATCCTAGGAAGATGCAAGGTGTAGACCGTGGTTGTAATTTATTAATAGTAGTGGATGGGAAAAGCGGGAAGCACAGACAACCGAAAACGCGTAGATGTGAGTAAGTGGGCTTGCGTTGGAAAAGAATAGAAGTGGGAGTTTGGTTTTGCAAGACTTTGGTAGGAATGATATTATGAAGATAGGTGGCATGTTGCAAGGCATGATGCCAAAAATGATTGGGAGTGGAGGAGTGAGCGAGAAGCGTACGAACAATATTATTAATAGAACGGATTTTTCTTTCCGCCTTGCCATTTTGGGATGATGTATGCGGACAAGAGAATCGAAAAGAGATGCCATGGTCGTTGCAAAATTTATGAAAATTGTTATTGTCGTACTCTTTACCATTATCGCATTGAATTGATTTAATAGAGTAGTGGAAATGTGTTTTAATAAAAATGTAGAATTGTTGAAAGATTGGAAAGACTTGAGACTTATGTCCAATTGGAAAAGTCCACAGAAAGTTTGTTTTATCATCAAGAAATAAAATATAGTATTTGTGTCCACTAGAACTTGGTATTGGTGATGTCCATAAGTCCGTATGCAAAATATCAAATGGCAAATATGTGTAATTGCTAGATTCATTGAAAGGCAAACGGATATGTTTTCCAAGAACACAAGACGAACAAACATTCGACAATGGTTTATTTGAGACAGAAGGTAAACTAGATTGCAAAAGTTTAAAAATAGATCGCCCGGGATGCCCGAGGCGTTGATGCCAAATGTATTGAGAAATGGATGTCAAGGCAGTTGGACTCTTTATTGAAGAACCGGAATTGAAAGTGAGCGGGTACAAGTCTCCCGTGCTATCACATCGGAGGATAGGTGTCCGCGTCCGGTAGTCCTTCACAACAAAACCATAAGGATCAAATTCCACAGACACATTATTATCACGTGTTAAACGACGTACAGATATCAAATTGGTAATAAGGTTAGGTACGTGAAGAACATGATTTAATTTTAAGGGTGGAAAAGGTGGAGGTAGAGTTCGATGCCCCATACCAAGGATTGGTAATTTTGATCCATTTCCGACAATTACGTGTTTAAGAGGCCCACTATTAAAATAGGATGAGAGAATACCTGAGTTGTTGGTCATGTGTCCCGTGGCCCCGGTGTCGAAGATCCCTTGTGGTTCAGATGAGTTGAGAGACAATGCATGGAGTGCTTGTTCGACATCGGTAGGTGCGTATGATAGCTCAGAAGTTGCATAGGCCTGGTGGTTTTGTGGGCGTGGGCCTAAGACCCCTTGTCCAGTGTATGGGCCTTGTTGTGGGCGCATAGGGGTTGCTGGATACGGGCATGGTGGATAAGGCCATTGAGAATTTTGTAGTGGGCCGGAGGCTTGTGGGCCGTAGGAAGATGTGGGCCAGGCTTGAGTGTTTGGGACGTGAGATCCGCCCTTAGAGCCAGAACCCCTGCCGTATGACTGAGTTGAGCCGTCGTTGCGTCCACGGTTGCCGCCCCGTCCGCGGCCACCACGGCCTCTTCCACGGCCGCGATTTGACTGAGTGCGGTACTCACCGTTTGGGCGAGGTTGATGAACGTGCAATGCTGATCCAGAACTGGCGGCTTCATAGTGGGCCTGATTGGCCTTCCGAGATTCCTCCATTCACAAGCGCGATCTTACTTCATAGAAACCGGGAAGAGGTTTAATCTGCTGGATTATCATAGCAATCCCATCATAAGCAGAGGTTAAACCACCGATTAATTGAAGCACGATTCGCTGATTTGTGACAGGAGCACCAACGTTTGAGAGTTGATCGGCTAGCATTTTGACCGCTTGACAATAAGCGGACATGTTGGGGTAATTTTCGAGTCGAGTGGTGACAAGCTTATGCTCTAAGAAAAGAGCCCTTTCATTCTTGTTATCTTGAAAGATGTCCTGAAGAGAGGTCCAAGCTTCGAGTGCGGTTGCGTTGGTTTTTAGGATGGTGTGGAGAAGATCATTGGATATAGTACTATATATCCATTGGAGGACAATAGCATCCAGACGATACCAAAGATCAATATCGTCTTGAGAAACGACTTTGGGTTTCGGTGTGGCATCTTTTTCCTTATCGGAAGAGTTTGTTTGGGTTTCGGAAAGGGCGGGAGGCTGGACAGAGGCGTCTATGTGATCATAGACTAAAAAAGCTCTACAATGAATCTTGAACAACTCAGCCCATGAGTTATACTGGCCGCTCTCCATTTCGAGTGTGAAAGGAACAAAGTTCCGAATGTTTGTCACCATTAGAGCAGGGTGGTTCTTGTTTTCCATTGGAAAAAGTTGAAAGAAAAGAAACTGGAAGAGGAGGGGAGGCTACGATGAGAATTAGAGATATCAGAGTAGAAGGGGCTCTGATACCATAAAGAATGGTAAAATGTTTTTTATTGCCTTCCATTCACACTAATGTTGATATTTATACAGTTACAATCATTGACTTCTCCTACTCTATGTATAGCAACGATTTGGAAATCAAAATAGTTACAATCATTGACTTCTCCTACTCTATGTATAGCAACGATTTGGAAATCAAAACAATATAATAAGGAGATAATGAATACAATATACTAATAACTATATATCTCATAGTTTTAATCCCCTTTTTTTAAATAACTCTTCTCTACTCTACTCTCTCACTTCTATAATATTTTTAAATATATATACACACACAATGGATGTTCCATCCGATTCTAGTGGTCTTTGCCTTCGGGGTTACCTAATTCTGGTGATTTTTTTTAAACACGTCTGATTCTAGTAGTGGTATAGAGTTTTTGTCCAAAATGACTATCGCAACTAGCAGTTTCTAGATACAACAAAATTAAAGAAAAAATATTTGCCGAGTGATCATGAATTGTCTGATGAAGTTCTAATGAACAATTACTTCAATGTGAATACACGTAGAGCGAGATTATGCGTACCAAATGAATTATTTTTCTTTTTTATTTCTAGTTTTCTTTTTATTTTTTTATACGTTATTTAGGGGTTTTTCTATTTTTATCAATTATATTTTTGTTTCTTCTAATTAATAAAAGTGTCTTTTTTATTAAATGTTTAATTTCTATAGTTTTTTTTTTTTAATTAGTAAGTAATTGAGGTATTTGAGTAACTCTCCTTTTAAAACTTATTAAGTACTTCAACTAGTTTGATATTGTATCCATTGTTACGTTAGTCTACAAGGAGTGGTGCTGCTCCATCCTTGAGGATGGAGTCTCACGTAGGTAGTCACGGCACTCAAGTTAGGGGATGAATCGGCGAGGATGGAGCGGGGGAATGGAGGATCAAGGGTCGACCCGTTAGTGTATCAAACCTAGGCTAGCGCTTTAGGCCTCCAAAATTTTAGAGCCTCTATTTGAAAAATATTATGTATAATAAGATGAAGTGTGATCAGTTTGACGAATCTTACTCCTGTAGTGTAGTGGTTATCATTCCGTATTGGTAAAAGCCCGGTTCCCGGTTCGATTCCCTGCAACCAACGTTTAAATCTTATTTTTTTTCTTTTTAAATTGGAGAAGCAGAAGCCTCCGTAGGCCAGGTACAAAAAATCCAATATATAAAATCTAATGTTTAGCCTCTTTATTATTCTGCTTTGTATCCTGTAGTGTTTATTAATTAATATATTTCAATTCAATGATTTAAGTTTATGTTGATGGAACTTCTGGGTTATTCTGTGAATATATATATATTTTTTTGTTTCATCAGAGTTCATTTTCTAGAAAACAAAGATTATTTATAAGTATCGGAGTTCATATTGAGCAATGTTGGATTGTTTTGTTTTTATTTCATTCACTACAAGTCAATGAAATCATAGCGTTGGAGAACTCTATATCAGTGACTTAATCAGGTCTTTCTTGTTGTATGTTTTTATTTGATTTTATTTGTTAAGACTGTTGGGTTTTGTTAGCAAAATCATCAATTTAATAGCGGCGTTTGTCTTTTTGGTTTATTAAAGTTGATGAGTAAATTATATTATCCTAATTTACTTTCAAACTATCGATGGCCACAACCAAGAATTCAAAATCGTAGTTGGTTCCCTTAGAAACAAGAATAAGTTTATCACTTTTTGTGCGACTGACATTTTAACTCTTAGACCGTCTCAACAAGTGTGCTATAACTGTTACTATTTTTTTGGAAACATTGCAATTAGTATCTTTTGAATTTCAGGAATCCTAATCGCTCCACGTCCTTTAACTTTATTTTAATAAATTTCATTTTTCCTCCATTAACAAAGAGTCATGGATCCATGTTCGTTAACATGTTGTCGACTCATTAAGCGCTTAATCTAGTAACTTAATATTGATAAGTTATCAATTATCATCAAGATGGTGAGTAAAATAATATTTATTCAAAAGGGCCCCAAATTTAATATTCGCTTTCGGTCTTCAAAAAGCTTGAACCGGCCCGAGGATGACCTGGTTGGAGAGAGAGGGGCTCCACCTTTGTTGCGTCATGAACGGCGAGAACATGCCTCGAGTGCCACACCATGGCCATGCCGGGCCACCCCGGAGTGGTGTTGCGGTCCCACTTGGAGCTCCAACTTTGATGCCGCCCATATACCGGGCACCACCCCTTATATCCTTTTGTCGCATATTTTGGAATCAAAATTCGAATTGATTTTTTAAAGTCATAAAGGGTAGATACAGTTGAAGAAGAAGAAGATTCAAAATTGGCGACGAAATGTGTAAGCAGATTTGACCATGGTCACTACACCAGGTGTCACCCCCTCTCTACACCACCTTCACCTTCCTACCTGTAATCTCTTCTTCAAAACCCTAATTCATCCCTCCACCCCTCCTAAATCCCATTTTCAACTTCAACTACACCAAAACAATCCACCTACATTTCCAACACCAACAAAATGGACTCACGAGAATCATTACATCCACCATCGTCACTGCCACGTCATCAACCCCAGCACCACCACCAGGTTCGCCACCAGCAGCTTCCGCCGGGAATGATGATGCCACCGAACAGTTACTCCACCCACCACCAATACCATCACCACCAGATACCCAACAGTTCTACAGCTGCTCCGGCGAGCAATAACAGCATCGTAACCCACGAACGGTTCAGTCTTGACGGGCCGGGTCAGTACGGAGGCGGGTCGAATCCTCCCGGTGGGTTTAACATTGAGCCGGCGAGGAAGAAGAGAGGCCGGCCCAGGAAGTATTCGCCGGGTCCTGATGGTAACATTGCTCTTCGGTTAGCTCCGGCGCCGGTTACTGGTAGCGGCGGTCGTGGTGGGCGTTTGGAGGATTCTAATGGTGGTGGTGGTGGCAACCCGAATGCGGATTCGAGTGCTAAGAAACAAAGAGGACGGCCTCCGGGTTCGGGGAAGAAGCAGTTGGATGCTTTAGGTGAAAATTTGATGTTTTTTGGTTATGGGTTTTGTTTGGATTATAGTAGGATTTATGTGCAGATGTTATATTTTATGTTATTGAATTAAGTAATTAATTAGGTGTGGTTGCATTTGAATGTCTGATTCAGTCTTAAGTAGTAATGATTTTTTTATTGAAAGTAAATTTACATGGTATTAAATAGGGTGATTAGTTATACATTTAGTTTATAGTTGTTGTGATCTTTTTTAACGGTTGTTTATTTTTTATAGGATCACCGGGTGTTGGTTTTACGCCTCATGTCATCACGGTTAAAGCAGGAGAGGTATTGTTCTTAACTTTCACATATAATCTTGATTTACATTTGAATCTAATTTCTAATTAATTTCATCTAGAAAACTGGATTAAGGTTTATTTTTTAAACAAAAGTGTCTTTGTATCCTTGAATTATATTGGCTTTATACCTTTTGGTGATTCCATGGTATGTAAGTTATATGAAATCTTAATATTGGTTACTATTTGGTGTTTGTAAATATGTATGTAACAACATGAAATAGTTTGACCAATATCTTTAGTTTCTGTACAGAATTTAAGTTTTAGCAATTGCTTGCATGCGATGCAAGATCTTTAGATCTTTTAGTTTCATTGACTTAAATTATAACAAGGACTTAAAAGGCTGGATAGCTGGAGGAGCATTGCCATAAGCATACAACCTTAAATAGTTTGACCCATATCTTTTGATTTCTGTACCGAATGCTAGATATTTGAATTTCATTGACTTAATTAGACAATGGTTTAAAAGCTGGAATAAGCATGGTAGTTGGAGGAGCTTTGCCATAAAAGCGTAAATTTGATTATTTGGTTTGTTACTTGTGCTTCAAGCTATCTGTAGCCTTTATTTCTTGAATTACAAAATAAAAAAAAAGTATCATGTCCTTGTGGCTTGTGCAATGATAAACATGAACATATACTTAAATTGTTGTTTTGGGTGGATTCCAGGATATAACTTCGAAGATGACAGCATTCTCACAGCAAGGACCTAGGACCGTTTGTATATTATCAGCAAACGGTGCAATCAGCAATGTAACTCTTTGTCAGCCTGCTATGTCCAGGGGCACTGTAACATATGAGGTAAGGTTTAATGGTTTATATACACATATGCACACACATATATATACACATGTGTGTGTTGTTCTGAAGTAACAAACTGACCCATTTTATTGGACTGACTGATGATGCTGTTTCTTTCAGGGGCTGTTTGAGATAATTTCTTTATCGGGTTCATTCATGTTGGCAGACAGTGATGGTAACCACAGCAGCAGGTCAAGTGGATTGAGTGTCTCCCTTGCAGGTTCAGATGGTCGGGTTTTGGGCGGTGGAGTTGTCGGGTCGTTAGTTGCAGCAACACCCATACAGGTCCCTCCCTCTCTATAACTATATTTGGGCATCGAAAGCGGTCTTGGCCAAAATTAAGTAATCAAATATAATATAATTTCATCCCATTTGAGACAATTGTAATCTTCTTCTATCAGGTGGTTGTTGGTAGCTTCATTGCGGATGCCAAAAAGCCTAAATCGAGTAGCGGCCCAACAGCAACACCACCTGGAAACATGTTGAATTTTGGTAGTGGCGGGTCTGTGCCTGGTGCCAGTCCGCCATCTAATGGGCCATCAAGCGAGTCATCCGAAGATAGAGGTAGCAGTCCTCTTCTTCATCGGCAACCGACTTCCTACAACAATGCTAGCCAACAACCACAACAGATGATGCCTATGTATTCCAATATGGGCTGGCCCAACTCCACCATGAACATGCTCCGCAATTGAACATTGGCCCAGTATAAAATGGAATTTGTTAGGTTGGTATAGGATTAAGGATCTAAATCTCTGTATTTTGAATTGATTTGTAGAAGTTATAATCTAGGAAGGAAGGTAAATTGGTAATCTATTTTAATTAATTTATATCTGAGTTATGCTTCATTGTTATGTCAAAACAATATTTTAAAATTGACCATTTTTACTTCACTTCAAATGCAACCTCTTTTTCTTGTACTCTAAATTAAAATATAAGCCTTAAGTTGAAGTTAAAGCAAAATAATAGATGATTATGTGTGTAAAAAGTCAATTAGAAAAATAAAGTGTTTAAATGTAACTCTTTACTCTTATCCAAAAGAAATACTTCGGTAACAAGTCAAGTTACATACTTCTATTATATTGTTGTATCGATTATAAGTTCTCTTACTATTATTTTTTTATTTTTTGCGAACACAACATTCATAGTCAGTGCTCGAGATTGAGTTTGTTGGCCGTTCAAAAAAAAATAATGCATTTATACACATTACGTACACACGAATCATCAACAACAATAGATTAATTAGACATGACAATCATCATCTCACCAAAAAAATATTCCAGATTTGATTCACTATTATGAAATTGATTACTATATAAAGGAATACAGCATGGCCGGCCCTGAAGGTGGGCGGGGAGGACCACCGGCCAGGGCCCGATATTTCGAAGGGTACGTTATTTTAAAAAAAAATTCCGATATGTATATGTAAAAATAAATAAATTAATAGGGTATACCCATACAAACACCAACATATGCCCACTTACAAAACTATTTTTATGGTTTAGATTAGTTATTAGCCCATTAACATTAGGTTTAGACCTTTAGTAAGCCTAATACCCAATTTCGTTAAGGCCTAAGGACACGTTTTTTCAAGCTCGAACAAGGTATATGAATTCTTAGGGCCGGCACTGGAATACAGATATGAATATTGATAAAAAAAAATTAATACCAATAAATCATCTCTTATCCTAGAGGAACATCCTTAGGACTACTATTTTTTCTTTAGCTTAAATTTTACTATAATCCTTATTCATTATGCAATAGTAGGTTCTTTTCCTTACTAAAGCATATATAACTTTCAAACAACATTAGAAGTTAACATAGACATGTCTGTTTAATTAAAACGATTTCTTACTTTAAAATAGAAACTAGATTTATGCTCGTGTTGCAAATATAATAAACGCAAAGCATTTATAACATAAATGTATTGTTAAGGGTTGTTACATATTGTCGCTTTCGAATACATAAGACTATCATACAAAATTCCAACGTAAAAGCAGAGCCTATTACAACTATAAGGACAATACATTTACAAAAATAAACAACCCAACCGAATTTGTGTAATACAAAAATGCTAATCTTGAATACATAACACTTTGACAACCAGCTCTGAAACGTCTTTCTTCGACTTTCAGTTGAAGTTGGCAAATGGAATCTTGTGGTCGGTTAGTGATGCTACTGCGTTTTCATTTGACTCTGCATTGTGTCGGTAATGAAAAAAAATATTGAAAAATATAGAAACGGACTCGTATTGTTTATAATTAATCTCTCCTAAATATCAAAAGAAAATTATATAAACGAATTAGTTTGATCTAACTCGTAGAGTCGAGTGTGGGGAGTGTAAGATAAGGTAAACTAAGTGAAACCCCCGACCAGTAGCGGACCCAGGAATTTTTCCATGAGGGTGCGGAACATTTTTAAAAATTTTAGGCCCCTAGGTATATAAGTAAAAAAATCGGTTCGTATCGGGGACCCAAGAATTTTTCCATAAGAGTTTACTAAAAAAAATTAAAATATAAATTGATAACACTTTTTACCTAAGGGGTGCGGACGAAAAATTTCAAAAGGTGCGGTCGAAAATTCCAAGGGGTGCGGACGAAAAATTCCAAGGGGTGCGGACGGGATTTTCGACGGAATTTAGCCCTAATTTTTTTTCCCACCGTGGGTGCGCCCGCCCACCTTGGGGTGGGCTTGGGTCCGCCCCTGCCCCCGACTAGACAAACCTTTTTTTGTATTTATGGTATAAGATACAAAAACATAACTTATGACATGAAAACAGTGGCGGATCCAGAAAATTTTTCAGTGGGTTCGTTTTGATATATTCTCACTATTTTTTTTCCAAATCATACAAGGTTTTCAATAATTTTTTCCATTTTTTTCCAAACCGAGTGAGTTTATATAAACCCACAAAATAGGGCTGAATTAACCACCGCATGAAAAAGGGTCTTATAAATAATTTAGCTTGATATTTAATGTTCATAACTTACTTGTGCATGTGTATGGAAGAGAAAAAATAAATAAAACATAATTGATAAAAAATGTAGATAATTTAAGAATTGTTATTATTTTTTTTCTCTCGTACGTGTATATTGAGAGAAAAAAGAAGCAACACGTGTGCATTGCTAGGTTATTGTAGCCTTGTAGGTGAACAAACCATGACCATGGGTTCAACTTTACGGGTGTAGAGCTGTCCTTACCGGTTTCATTGCAGGTGCAAGTGCGCCATGAGTGACCCACACCCGGACCGCACAGCTGGAGACTGGAGAGACTCGTGCGGTCTGAACTCAATGTGTACGCGCTATCAAAGTACGATTGATTAGGACTCTTACGCTATTTGACAAATGGCTTCATCCAACACTAGTTTGGCCCTCAATAATTTACCACTTTAACCTATTTTAATATATATTCATATAGTATATTCGATATATAATTTAGTAGGTTAGAACCCGTGTATTACACGGGTTGAACAAATGTAATTTTTTTGTACTAAATAGTAAAACAACATCTCTTTAAAAGCCCCGTTTATTATATGGGTTGAAAAAACACGTCATGCTTGCGGTATGCGCATATAATGTATATTTGTGTGCGCGCTCGGGGAGCAAAAGTGAAAATGCACTAATTTTAACTTTATTTTATTAATTTCGTGAAAATAATGTTAAAATAGGGGGATGGTTAATTATGCATTATGGGGTGGCGTTGATAGCCGAAAGACAAGGGAATACATGCACTAATTGGCCTTTGTCTTAATTGTCGAGTGTTATGTGCCTTATCTCCAAGGCTTGATGCAAAACTACCATTGAGTGGGGGGTCTCATTGGAAGCAGTTTTTCTTTTCCTACGGGGTAGAGGCAAGGCTGTCTACATCTTAGCCTACTCAAACCCTACCTTAGCTTTGCTATTTGTGGATTTATTGAGCATGATGATGATGACGATGATGAAATAATAAAAAAAATATATCTTTAAGAACCCCGTGATTTATACGGATAGAGTGAATTAAATAATAAAAAAATTATATCTTTAAAAACCTTGTGTATTGTACGAGTTAAATAAATGTAATTTTATATACCAAATAATAATAAAAATAAATCTTTAAAAACCTTATGTATACATCCATATGCTACTAAAAGAATCTGAAACAGTAACTCCTAGACTTTTTTTTAGGTTATCAACATCCATACGGGTAGTTCTATTTCCACACTCCTATAATCTTATTTTCACATCCCTATTTGTATACGGGCCGTATAGTCTAATACTGGCCGTATAGAATGTTTATGCACATAATTTAATGTGGTGGAATGTTTTTTTTTGTTTTTATACGTATACGGGACGTATAGTTATATACGGGCCGTATACATATTTGCATAATTTTGTTTCGAAGGTTTGATAAAGGTTTTTAGTTTTGAAATCTGTATACGGGCCGTATAATGTTATACGACCCGTATAGTCCGTATAGAAAAGTTAATTTTTTGTTGCAATTGGGAAACCGTTTAATAAATTTTGTAAATTTTAAAATAGTGTTGTATATATCGGATTATGTTACGAGTTTGTATTTAAACGTATTTATTATGTTTAATAAGTTTCCACTTTGTAAAACGATAAATATGTATAGAAAAGTTAATTTTTTTGTTGCAATCGGGAAACCGTTTAATAAGTTTTGTAAATTTTAAAATAGTGTTGTATATATCGGATTATATTACGAGTTTGTAGTTAAACGTATTTATTATGTTTAATAAGTTTCCACTTTGTAAAACAATAAATATGTATATAAAAGTTAATTTTTTGTTGTAATCGGGAAACCGTTTAATAAGTTTTGTAAATTTTAAAATAGTGTTGTATATATCGGATTATGTTACGAGTTTGTAGTTAAACGTATTTATAATGTTTAATAAGTTTCCACTTTGTAAAACGATGAATATGTATATAAAAGTTAATTTTTGTTGCAATCGGGAAACCGTTTAATAAGTTTGGTAAATTTTAAAATAGTGTTGTATATATCGGATTATGTTACGAGTTTGTAGTTAAACGTATTTATAATGTTTAATAAGTTTCCACTTTGTAAAACGATAAATATGTATATAAAAGTTAATTAGAGTCGCCTGGTTTCTTATGAGCTTATCAATAAGTGGTACCACTTTATCCAGGGTGTAATTAGAGTCGCCTAGGTACTACTTCAAAAGGGCATGTTGACCCTCTGCCTTGTTCGTTATACGTTGACCGAAGTTCAGATGTTGGTCGCTCCAGAACGAAACAAACCGGTCTCTATATGGTTGTAACCAGATTGAATCCAAATAGTCCATAATCTTTGTAATCAAAGTCAAGTGCAGTTAAGACAAGTCAAATAAATACGATTATTAAACAAAAATAATATAAAACTTACCGTCGGTTTTTTTGCTTGGCAACTTTGATCGTATTCGCTCGTACCAGTAGTTGTAGTCAAGATCGGTCGTTGAGTTAATTAGCTTGCGCCACTTGTAAAGAAACCTTTCCCAGCTTTCTTCTGTTTTAAAGCTTGGCCTGCAATGTTTGAGGATGTTTTGATGTATGTGCCACCTACACAATGAATGTCTAGCCCTGGGAAACACGGTTGCACATGCGTTTATTAGGGCGCGATCTCTATCCGTTACTATGTAGGATCCAACTTAAAATAACAAGATTTATGATACCAAAACATGCATTTAGTACAGAAAGTTACGAGTTTACAAAAACTTTCACGATTTCTAAGATCTAACTTGATCATATCAATCAAGTTATCATCCTACTAGATAACTTTTAAAAACATAGTTTCAAGTGTCTACATATTACTAAAACAAAATGGACAAAATGCGGAAGCTTCATTTGGTGCGTTCGGTTCTTGATAATTGCTTGATCGCCATCCGGATTTAGTCCGTCACCTTCACCTACGGTCAAAACCATGAAAATAATTAGTTTTGACACTTTAAAATCAAGTATAAACAAGTTCCGTGCTCAAACATATCAAAAACAAGAAAATTTCACGTTGCTGGGCGGTCGCGCCGCGCGACGAAGAAGGGGGGTGGCCGTCGCGGCCCGCCACCGCCGTCGCGTCGCACGACGGTGGGTGTCTATTGTCGTGGCGCGACGCCACCATGTATTTTCGACAGACTGTTTGTTAGCTGGAGCTGCAAATCACCCCAACATTATTTTTAACAAATACAAACTTCAATTCGACATAACTTTTGACTCGTGCGTCCGTTTTAGCCGATTCTTTTTCCTACGCGACCGTAATTTAATTACGGACGCGTTTATCAACACGACATGCATAAAAATATCTTTTCAAAAGCAGTTGGCTTATAATTCATCTCTTGTTTATTTGACCCATTTGTTTACAAGTTCCATAGCTTGTATTATTGACATCACTAGTTTTAGGCCATTTCACCCGTTTCCATGTTTACCAATTATGGCTTTTCGCTCCCCTCCCGAGGGTGCTTATGCAATAACTATCATGCTTAATTCCAAGGATTTAACCATGCTTTTCGAAATCATTTGACAAGCAAATATTCCGAACTTTAATCCCTCTACAAAGGTTCATGTTTTTACAACTCAACTTGTTTTGACCCGTTTGGATGCCGAATGTGGATGCCCCTTTCAAGACACATCCAAACTCTATTTCTAACACATGTTTTGACCCGTTTTACTTGTCTAAAGCACGTTGTCACTTCCGTGACTTAACGGGTTTTCTTGTTCGACTATATTCCATAACAACTAACTAGAATAAATATATAATATAATGTAACGAAACCATAGGTCGCGTACCTTTAAAGAACGCCCTTCAAACGCGTATCGCCTCCGGCTTGTCCGCTTGACGATCCGGATTCTTTACCTAAAGAGTTTCATTCACAATCAATTTAGAACTCTTTTATAATCAATAACGCACAATTCATTATGATATTCGAATATGCGTTTTTGTCCGATTTTTAACATTTTACTCCTCACTTAGGCGTTTCAACAAACACCTAGCGGGTCAGATTCTTACATAATCATCACTAGGTACTTGATATGTTATTTTCATCCACATTCACTTCGATTAGGCGATTTGCACTAAATTTCAACATCAATAATACTGAATTTAACACATGAATTCAGTTTTCACTAGAATAGTATTCACAATCCTAGTGTTTATCTAGTCTCTACAAACCCAATAATCACCTACAATGGTGATTAAAATCTCTAGAATTATCATACTAAATTTCAATAAGAATTCATCTAGGGTTTTATCCCTAAACATCATGTTACTTCTAATTTCATCCATGCATCATATATTCAAGCTCAATTTTTGATTTTCTCAACTAACCTAAAACTGAACAAGAATCAAAATACCAAAATTTTGCATACCTTTTGATCCCTTTGTCGAGGTGATCACTAATGTGCATTCAGATTTTGATTTAGACTTGATTTAGGCTTCCAATTTGTGAGTTTTTGTGAATTTTAGGGTTTGAAAGAAACCCCCTAGTCGCCCTCTTCTTCTGATCGATCCAAGCACACACACATGTGTGTGTTTGGTGAGTTATTTGTTATTTAATCATTAAAGTTTCAGTTTTTTATTAATTTGATCCCTCAACTTTTGTTTAACTTATAGTTTAGGTATTTCAACCTTAATATAAGTCACTTCAAGACTCTTAACTAACTGGGTTATAAATTCCTAGTTAGTTTCTTCTTGTTTATTTAACACTTTATTATCCTGATTTTAAATTTTATAAATTTCCGGTTGTTACATACTATTACACGGGGTTCCATAACACTGTCTAATGAGTGTTTCAACCTTTGTAGAACCCATGTGAAGTTTTCCTGTTTCTCGTTGCTTACGCACGCATGAGCAATTCAAAACGACATCAACGTGGATGTAACACCGATAATCTGGACTAGCGACATTTTGTACCGATTCGTCTTGTAGGTGGAGTCTATAAGCAACACATGCGGGAAGGCGCGCCACAACATGTTCGACTCCGGGTGGATGAAGAAAACATCCTCGACCCGTTCGCCGTTTTAAGATGTTCTATGGTGAAAAACAAACCCAACCTTCTCCAACCGGTCGAAAAGTATCTGCATTGGAGTCTCGCCGACTTGTTCCATTCGACCCAGTTTGGCCCGAGCGTTGTATATGGTGTTTCTTGTTGAGACATTATGAGGGTTCTGTTCTTTAATGGCAGCAAGAATGTCTCGTGGTTTTATGTTCTGATGTGTCATTTGCTCCACCGTCCTCTCTTCCGATGGAGTCAGCCTCATTAGGGACGGATGACCCTCTGGATACAGAAATGGTTCGTGGTTATGTTTAGCTTCCTCGACCCTTAGATCCCAATAACCTAACCTCTTTCTGTATGATCCGATCAGTTGGAACTTGCAACCGATTTTCCTGGTCTCGCAGCGTCTGACCGTGGCTGTTGATTTGTGCTCGCCGGCACAATCGCACGTAAGCCAAATTTTTAACGGTTGACCGCTTGGGGGTTTATCGTAGATGGTGCGTTTGGTGATGAGGGCGTAGCCATTTTCGCGTCCGACGTCTCTACACCACTCTACCAATTCATCTATGCTAGGGAATTTCTAACGAAAACACTTATATGTGTCGATTAATGATTAACTCAAATGATTAACCCATCGGTTTAGTTTTAGTATAAACAGGTTTGGGTCAGTTTCAGGTTGAACCTGCGAACCCGTTTGGGTTAACGGGTCGGGTTCGGGTCAACATGGTCGGGTTGGCGGGTTGACCCGTTAGACATTTATACTATATTATATTTTTTTACAATATATTTTACGTCATAAATTAAATGGGGTGTGTATTTTTATGCCATGATTATAACTTAAAAAGAGAAATTAACATAGATTTTATAATTTAAATATGATATTATTATATATATATTTGTGTTTTTAAGTAAATTTTAACTTTAATATATTAATTTCAGAAAAAAAATAAAAAAATTCGGGTTGAACGGGTCGTGTTCGGGTCAACCCATGAAACTTCGGGTCGTGTTCGGGTTCTTATGTATGATACGATTTTCGGGTTCGGGTCGGGTTCGGGTTTGTGTAAAATTTCCAGGTTCAGGTCGGGTTGAACCCACCAACCCGCGAACACGGCCCGTTGAGCAACCCTAATATAAGATTTTAATAAAAACAACATCAAACGTAAAAACACTAAAATAGTTAACGTATAACAAATAAACGTATAATTAAATGTTATACCTGCTTGTTTTTAAACTCACTAGGTTCCTGGTCAGCATTTGGACCCTCGGGCGGTCCACCACTTATGGGAGGAAAATGAGAACTATCAGTCGGCGGTCCAACACTAACAGGAGGGGCTTCAAAATTAATCGGGTGTTGCGATGGATAATAACCAGCATAATTAGGCTGAAAGGCATCCAAACCCCAAGTTTCCTGACATGCATCAGACGCAAGACTGGGATCGAACGGAGCATTCAGATCAAACACGCCCGCTTTGTTATCTTGATTGTTATCATAACTCCCCTGATTCGCCTCGTTATCAAACACATTTAAAAAGTCACGCCAACCCGACATTATAACGTAAATAATTTGAATACAGAGAAAAATAGAAGAAACGAATTGAAGTTGAATGAAAATGAATGACATTAGTATCGTTTATATAGAGAATTTTACGGAATATTACATCGTTTCAAATGATTAACACGCGAATCGAGGAATCTAACGTTGAATCAAATAACTCGCACGAATATCGAGGAATCTAACGTCTAATCACATAACTCGCACGAGAATCGAGGAATATAACATCGAATCAGAGAATCTTACGTCTACTCGCACGTGAATCGAGGAATACTACATCGCGTCAAATAGTAATAAAACAATAAAATAAACGAAATTCAAAGTATATGGGCCGTATAACTATATACGACCCGTATAACATCGTCGTATAATATATATACGACCACACTATCATCTTATTATAACATGGTTGATACGGGCCGTATAAGGTTATACGGCCCGTATAGAATAAAGTGAACCGACAAAGGTTCCGTATCAACCATGTTAAAATAAGATGATACCATGTGAAATTATTAGGACCCTATCTAAATTATAGAGATATAAACTTAAAACCTTTTGGTTGGTAAACACATAACTTACCATCAGAACGTCTTATTGAAGAATGTTAAACACACAATTTAATCTTTTGGTGGGATTTAATGAGTAGGATGATAAATGTTTTATTGAAGACATATAACCAGACTACAGTTGGTTTCAATTCTAAATCAGGGCCGACCCGGAGAGGAGGGGATGACTTAGGGCCCAAACCCACAGGGGGCCCGAAATTTTTTGTTTTTTAACATATATTTTGCATTGTAAAAGTTAGAATATATAAAAACTAAATCAAAAGAACATACTTAGGCACTTGATTTGGTGGTTTATAAAAACTAAATCCTGAACCAACAAGAGTAACAAGAAGATGCAGGTTTGAATCCCAGAAGACGCTAGCTTAGTTGAATTTTTTTTTCCTTTTTGTTTGTTACATAATCATTAAATGCAAATGACATTAATTATTTGTCATATTTAGAGAAAGGTTAAGAAGATGAAAATGGTAAATACATGCGTTTTCTAGATAAGAAACAAAAAAATTAATTATTTGTCATATTTAGTTGTAAAATTATTTAACAACAATAACTGCAATCTTATAAAATGAGTTGTGAGTTGTGACAAAATAAGTAAAACAGGTAGTAAGAGTTGAAACTTTCTAAGACGGCGAGTATTTCTTTTTTTAAACAAAAGATCATGCAAAAATAAGACGAAGAAAGTAAAAAGATAAATCTTATCGTTAAGATCGATGATAAAATATTATAATAAAGCCCCACACGCTCCCAACGCTCTTTGAGTCTTTTCCATCGTCACAAATTAACAATCACCGACCCTTTAGTTATTAACTATTTTGAAATAACTAATGTTAACTCTATGCGATGTGGTGGGGCTTAAAACCTTGTCAAGTAGCCCGAATGCCACACTATAGCCATCGACCACTGACACCGAAAAAACTCGTATAGAAAAAGAAGTGAATAACGAAAAAAATAAAACCGAACGAAAAGAAAAATAGACGTAGAAACGTTGAACCGCACACGTGAAACATAAAACATAGAAAACAATAACTCAGTCGATCTAAGACCCATGCGTTGCGATGGGCCATTAAACCGAAAAAAAAAATATTCGTAAAAACGTTAAACCAAACATGCACATTGTAACTTGTTAACTTGAAAAGTTTAGATTAAAACGTAAAATAAAAAAATAGTAAAAGGTGAAAAGTATACGTACCAAAGTTTAAAGTGAAAAAGTGTTAAAGATTAAATTATTAAAAATGTAAAAGTATTATTATACATATTAATAGAAAGAGAACATGAACAGGGTTTTTTTTAATATTGTTTTTTTAGGATTTTTTTATTATATTGTTTTATTAGTTTAATTGTTTTAAACATATATTTTTATATAGAGTAAATTGTCATTTTAGTCCCTAAGTTTTGTCCAAATTTGCCATTTTGATCCAAATAGTTTTTTTTTTGCATCTGGGTCCCTGACTTTTCCCTTTTGTTGCCATTTTGATCACTTTGCCTAACTCCATCCAAAAACTCCATCTTTAACCAGGGGTATTTTGGGGATTTTCATTTTAAATGTTTTTAATTGCCATTTTGATCCAATTCCAAAAAATCAAAAAAATTCCAAAAAATCAAAAAAATTCCAAAAAATTCTAAAAAATAATAAAAATTCTAAAAAATCATAAAAATTCTAAAAAATCCGTTTCGGCGCGAACCGTTTCGACCCGTACCGTTTCGAAGCTGAACCGTTTCGACGCGAACCGTTTCGACCCGTACCGTTTCGAAGCCGAACCGTTTCAAGCCGAACCGTTTCGACCCGTACCGTATCGAACCGAACCGTTTCGAGCTGAACCGTTTCGAACCCGAACCGTTACGAGCTGAACCGTTTCGAGCTGAACCGTTTCGACCTATACCGTTTCGAAGCCGAACCGTTTCGACCCGTACCGTTTCGAAGCCGAACCGTTTCGACCCGTACCGTTTCGAAGCCGAACCGTTTCGACCCGTACCGTTTCGAAGCCGAACCGTTTCGACCCGTACCGTTTCGACCCGTACCGTTTCGACCCGTACCGTTTCGACCCGAACCGTTTCGAGCTGAACCGTTTCGACGCGAACCGTTTCGACCCGTACCGTTTCGAAGCCGAACCGTTTCAAGCCGAACCGTTTCGACCCGTACCGTTTCGACCCGTACGGGTCGAAACGGTTCGGTTCGAAACGGTACGGGTCGAAACGGCACGGTTCGGTTCGAAACGGTACGGGTCGAAACGGTTCGGCTCGAAATGGTACGGGTCGAAACGGTTCGGCTTCGAAACGGTACGGGTCGAAACGGTTCGCGTCGAAACGGTTCGGCATGAAACGGTTCACGTCGAAACGGTTCGGCTTCGAAACGGTTCAGCTCGAAACGGTTCGGGTTCGAAACGGTTCGCGCCGAAACGGATTTTTTGGATTTTTTAGAATTTTTTGGATTTTTTAGAATTTTTTGGAATTTTTTAGAATTTTTTGGAATTTTTTTGATTTTTTGGAATTGGATCAAAATGGCAATTGAAAACATTTAAAATGAAAATCCCCAAAATACCCCTGGTTAAAGATGGAGTTTTTGGATGGAGTTAGGCAAAGTGATCAAAATGGCAACAAAAGGGAAAAGTCAGGGACCCAGATGCAAAAAAAAAACTATTTGGATCAAAATGACAAATTTGGACAAAACTCAGGGACTAAAATGGCAATTTACTCTTTTATATAACTTTTAAGATACGATCAAAGTTATCAGTCATCAAACAAGAAATCATAAAAATGAATATATATACTGGTACCGATGTTCAATATGGTATGATAGCGATACGATATTAATTCATCGGAAGAAAAAACACTAAAAATAAATATTGATACGGATAGATGTTATTCAATTGGCTTTGATTGAATTTGGTACGATAGCGACACGATATCCGTTTGAAAAATACATATCGTAATGTTGAGATAAAAAGAGGGGAACAATTGTTTTTGATTTTTTCGATATTGTTTTTTCTAAGGTTTTATTATTTTATTGGTTTATTACTTTATTGGTTTATTACTTTAATTGATTTAAGTATATTTTGTTCTCTCATATAGCTTTTAAGATACGATCAAAGTACCCGTTATTAAACAGGAAACAATAAAACGGAATGTATGCCGGTACCGATGATGTCCAGTACAATATGGTAGCGATACAGTATCAGTTTATTGAAAGCAAAAAAAAATATTGGTACCGATACAAATGTTGTTCAAATGGCTTCGATTGGGATTGGTACGATAGCGGCAAAATATCCGTTATCAAAAAAAAAGATCGTAATGTTGAAATAAAATAAACATAAAATGCAAACGAGCCGAACCGATATCAACTGAACAACATATATAGGTACCATATCAATATGTGTTTTTTTTTCGATCGATGTAATGCTTTTTCTTTTAATTACTATATCAAGTGCAAGTACATGTAACGAACCAAATTGATTCCGACTTAATCCCCGCCGCGAAGCGCGGGGGAATATCACTGGTTAGAGTTAAAAGTAAAATAAAGAAAAATTAAAGAGAAAAAAAAACAAGAAGTTACTGCATGTATGCCAAATTACAACAAATAATGCACTATAAACTTGCAAATTAATATATAGTTAATTAATTAATTTATCAATGTTTTTTTCACACATTTTATTATTATCTAGCGGTGTATGCTCGCGTGTTGTGGCAATTCGGTTTAAATAAAATTTATATTAAAACATAGATAAACATAATTGTATTACAACGGTTTATTTGGAAACCTATAAAACATTATTTTGAAAAGAAATAAAACATAACATCGTCCGAAAACCGTAAAAATGAATACCGACATAGGTTTTGATGATACTGATACTGGCACCGACGTTGTTCGATCGGTATCGTTAGGTTCATTTCATTATTAGTATGTTACCGGCAATCAACATAGTTCACGACACAGTATACAACTTGGTTCGTTATGGTACTCCTACTCAGTATAGCCAACGATACAAAAAAGATAGTTGGTTCACAATAGTTTCATCACGCCAAAGTTGTCTAATGTAACCCAAAAATAAAATCTTGTTTACATCAGTCAATAACCATACCAATACCGGTACCGAAAATACAAATACCGTTACCGATCAAATTTGGTTGATATCAATTTGATTCGTGATGATACTGGTACGACAGGGTCAGTCATTATAGCCTACAATAAAAAAAAAGTTATACTCTTTTTCGAACACTACTCCATTTTCAAAAAAAAAAAGTTAATGCCTAACTATAAAGAAAAAATTAAACACAATTGTGTATTCAGTTTCTTTTTTAAACTATGCAAATTATAAAATAAAGATCTACTAAAATAATACTTAGCATATAGCTTATGTAGTATGATCTATTAAACGAGTTAAAAACTATGCATAGAGTTGCGTTTAATTGTTTTTTTCTTAACATTCTGATATAAATTATATTGAAAACGTAGTTATATTCAAAATAAAGTAATTTATGTATCGTAAGCTATATTGAGTACTGATAACAAATTGATATCGACCAAACAATATCAGCAACGTTATTGGTTTTAGCGTAACCTATATTTGTATCTTGTGTTTGGTAACATAAAAAAACTAAATACACAATCTATATATGATAAATTTCAAACTGAATGAACAGTAATTAGAATTTAGATTTAGAATTTAGAATTATTTAAAATTAGAATAGAATAAATAGTAACATCATTAAGAGATGATCAAATGGTATCGGATATAGGTACCGGTCTCAAATTTACCAAACCGGTGTATTTTCAGTACCGGTTCTGCACAGGTATTCACCGGTTTTTACCCTCAAATACTGGTGACGTACCAGTAACGACCAGTACCAAACTGTACCATACTAGGTATATTCGGTACCGGTACCCACTTTTGGGGATTTCGGTAACGGTATTTTCGGTACCGGTTGGTACCGAGCTCATCAAATCCTGTAGCAACGCAGCAATGCAAGTAATTGCACCGTTTAGATTACTTTTCATACACACAGTAAGTAAACTGTATTTCGTTTGAATGGGGTTTTATATACACAACAACTTATTTTGCTTTCTTTTTTGTCTTTTTCTTTAATGAATGAATTGTAGCATGTAAAATTAACTTGGATATTTAAAATATTGATGAGCAAATCGTATCAAATCCTGTAAACGAACCAATATCGTATCGGTACCAAATTTACTATACCAAATCATTTTCGGTACCAATTTGGTACCCACCTTTTGGCGTTTTCAGAATCGTTACTTTCGGTTCGACGCCGGTCTAGCACCATACCTGTATTTATTGATTTTTACCTTCAAATACCATACCGTATTGTACCGAGCATTTTCGGTGCCGGTACCTAATTTCGATGATTTTCCGGATCGGTACTTTCGCTGCCGTTACCGGTACCGAGCTCATCCATATTTTAACGTGTTAGCACCGTAATAACTGAACTGAAAACAACCGAATTTCCAACGTGTAGGACGTGTGGGTCCTATTATTATATATTAAGTTATTTAAAATCGTTTTTTATGACGGAGTGACTATCCTTACCACATCATTTTATTTATGTTTTGATATTCGGTATCTTTTTGCCGTTGCTGACACGCCTTTTGTAGTCATTGGGTCCCGCCGCAACGCGCGGGCGGACCATGCCTGTATTTATTGATTTTTACCTTCAAATACCATACCGTATTGTACCGATCATTTTCGGTGCCGATACCTAATTTCGATGATTTTCCGGATCGGTACTTTCGCTGTCGTTACCGGTACCGAGCTCATCTATATTTTAATGTGTTAGCACCGTAATAATTGAACTGAAAACAACCGAATTTTCAACGTGTAGGACGTGTGGGTCCTATTATTATATATTAAGTTATTTAAAATCGTTTTTTATGACGAAGTGACTATCCTTACCACGTCATTTTATTTATGTTTTGATATTCGGTATCTGTTTGCCGTTGCTGACACGCCTTTTGTAGTCATTGGGTCCCGCCGCAACGCGCGGGTGGAAAATAACTAGTTGTAATTAAAATTTTCTTTCGAGATAAACTTCCTTGAAAACATGTAGTCTGATTCAAAATAAAGTATTTTATGTATTGTAAAGTATATTAGATACCGATATCGTAACTAACAAAACCGATGTTGACTGAACAACATCATTATCGCTATTTTTTATGAAACCCGTATCTATATTCGTTTTTATGATTTCGATCGATATATAATACGGTTCAGCATCCTTTTGAGTATATTACGAATTTATTTTTGGGTTAGATTAGACATTTTTTGTGTAATTAACCATTGTAAATAAATGTATACATATAAAATTTACCAAACTAAATCAAACCAATATCGCCTAAACAATATTGGTACCGATACCCACATTCTTTTATATGGATTTTGATTTCGATATTTTTCACTGACGGTACCGAAGCAATACCGTACAACAATGTAACTTTGTAAGTCACAACTATTTGTTTGTAACTTTATTTGATTAGTTTTTTAATCAATGCTTATGACTAATAATTTTTAGTAGTATTTTATTTATCATTTAATTTTATTTTTCTCTGTTAACTTGTATTTAAAAATATCAAAAATACACAATTGTGTTTAGTTTTTTGTCAACATTATGATAAATTTTTTATTGAAAACGAGGTTTTATTCAAAAAGAAATATTTGGTATCATAAATTATGTTGAGTACATATATCGTACACATACCATACCGAATCAAATCAATATCGATCAACTACCGAATCGGTATTGTACCGCTATAACTGGTACAATCTTTCGTTTGTGTTTTACTCTATATCGTTTTTGGTACAAGTACCGAATAATTTTTTTAAATCAAAATAAAGTTGTTCATTTCACATCGGTTCGGTTTGATAAATATTTATACATAGTGTTTTAAGTATATAACTGTTAAAATTGTTTAAACAATCATACATATTATTTTAACCGGGACAAATAAGATGATTATATATTTATATATCATCCTAACCATATCAAATCATAATATGATGCAAGACCAGAAATTATATCCATGATTCTTATAACTTAAAATAGTTTTATTTTTTGTTTACGAATGGGGTGGTGGTCCATTGACAAAGACAAAACCTTTAAAAACACCTAGGTTGAGAAGGGATTCAGATATTGGGTTCAAGTCCCACAGACGACAGGGGATTAAAGATATTAGTTGTTAAAAAAAATAGTTCTATTTTTGTTATTTTTATAATGAGTATTAATCCCTTTATCGGCAAAACCCCAACGGCTACTTATGCTTTAATTACCAGGAAACCAACAATGACAGCTTCATGTTGTTAACATCTCCACATCATTATTTAGCCGTTTGGTTGGCATGTTCATTGTTCAACTTCAACCACTACCATACAAACACCACTTTCACAACCTCTTTTATTATTATTATTATTATTCATATAATAAAAAAAAACTTTGACTTCGTCCACCACAACAATAAACACAACTATATATACATGACACAATACATACCACTAATTTCATTCATTCACAAACAAACACTTATTAGCCTTTCATCTCACACATAACTCACAAATGGATTGCTTGGTCCTACCCGTAACAATCTTTAGCCGCGGTTGTTCTGGTCATCGACTAGGTTATAAACAGTTAACCCACGACGACGACGACTTCTTTGTGGGTTCGAATCAAGATCTAATCACGGTGGTGGTGGGGAAGGAAAAGAAGAAGTTTTTGGTGGATCCATTTGTGTTAGATGAAAACCCGTTTAGGGTTTTGATTGATTTGGTGAATAACAAGAATAAACATTCATCATCATCATCATCATCATCAAGAAGGATGATGAATGATTTGCAAAAGAAGAGAGAGTTGTATGTAGATGTTGATGCCATATTGTTTGAGCACATGCTATGGTTGATGCATAATGATTCATCTTCTTTGTTCAACCTTAATCTCAAGGAGATTATTGATTTCTATGCTCAAGATTACTAGCAAGGCCTTATTAAATAATTAACTATTTAATTAATTAATTAATTAATTATCTGATTGATTAATTTTCTTATAAGATATATAACATTAGTAGTTACTATACACACAAAGAAAAGATTTGTTTAGGTTATAATCTTTTTGTTGTCTTATTATTTTTCTTGTATTTATCGTGGGTAAATAAATACTCTTGTAATTTTTATATAGCACAAATATTCGTACTGTTTTTAATAAGATGACCGTTTATCTATAATGCCGTTGTCTAGTCTTGCTTTAAAACTTGGACACCGGGAAGCATATGTCACGTGACATATGACTTTGTATATTTGTTCATATTAAGAAAACAATATATATATTTTTTTCAGAATTTTGTTTGTCATATATACAGAATTATAAAAACTAGTAAGATATACCAAAGAGTTTGTAGCCTAGTGGTTAGCGGTATCAACATATATTATAAAGATGTTCTTTCCATGTGGTTGAAGGTTGTAGTCCGCGATAGACGTGTTGGTGAAAGGGTGTGTGTAAGTTAGGCAGATAACTGTTCTTAAGAATGATGTTATCTATTATTAATTAACTAAACATAAAAAATACAATAAAGATAATGATAAAAAATTATTTAAATCATATCTTAAGGTAAAATAAATTATATTAGAGCTAATTAATAGATATGTATTTTTTCCAACCTCAAAAGTTATCTTTAAAATTTAAGACATGTAATTTTGATGATTTTTATTCTTTTTCCTGTTTAATATATATTTCTATCTTCGAAATAAAAATTCTGGCAGAATTAAAAGTTAAAAATCAATTGAAGTTGGCCATCAATATTTTTTTTTTTCATTCTAATAATTTGGGCAAATTACATAAGGATAGCAGGTAGACGAACATCAATTGAAAATAAATTCTGGCAGAATTAAAAGTTAAAAACTCAATATATCTTACGATTTTTTATGAACAAAAATTATCCTATAAGAGGATAAAAGGTATGGCATATATCCACCATATTGTAGCCTATATAACTTAGGAAAATGTCATTCTCACGTTACATGAGAAGTCCACTATAATTGGAAAGTGTTTAGGTGATCAAATGCTTTTCATTTGGACTTTACAATTTAATGATTATTATTATTTATTAATTTTTTTAGGAAAAGTAAAATTATGTTATGTGCATATCAATTGGAGGTGATTAAATGAATGTTGTGTAATATAACGAGTTCAAAAGTGCCAAAGATGACCTGGTAAGTCATCTTGATCAACTTTTCTGTTTTCTCCATTTATTTGGGTGTTGACAAATATTTGATACTAATGGATTCCTCACTTGATGCGGCGAAAATTCCATATATGTACAAAACATGAAACAATAGTATCGACATAATCAAATAAAGGTTACAAATATAAAGTCGTGAGTTATAAAGTTAGGTTGCACTACGATACAACTTTGGTACGGGTATTGAAAAATACCAAAACCGAAAAACCGCAAAATGAATGCCAGTACCGATATCGATGTTTTTCGGGAAGTATCGGTTTGGTAAAAAACTATGTGTTAGAAAATGAAAGAGTTTATTTACAATGGTTTAGTTACACAAACCTTGTCTCATTAACCCAAAAAGTAAAGTCGTTATATGCCCAAAAAGACGTGTCTTACATCGATCGAAAACCATAAATACAGGTACCGATGCACGGCCAATATTGGTTCGGTTCCTTACCGTACCGGTATTCTGCGTACTCGGTATAGTTTACGAAAAAAAATTTTGTTTACAATGGCGTGTAACCTAAAAAAAGGTTTTCTTATGTAACCTAAAGAACAAAAGTCGTGTAACTGAAAAAATAAAATCGTGTTTTACATCGATCGAAAATTATAAAAACGAATACTGATACCGGTTCCGATATTACATTTAAGGATCAATAAAAAAATAGCTCATATTCAAACTTAGAAATGTGAAGTCAGTAAAACAGTCTCTGTAATATTATTCATACTTCATAGTCATAACATTCCGTAGTTGTCTACTTGTACTATTTGTATATACAATCTTTCATCCCAAACGGATATATGTATCTAGATATGGGCTTAACCCTATATCCAGGTCCACAACTGAAAAACAGGCCCATAAGAGCCTAAAACTACTAATACCATAACTTTATGCCTATTATGATTATACATTTCTTGAGTTATTTTCTTCAAGATTAAGCTTCTGAATTCGCTGGCGTAGTCTTCTTCGATGATCATGAATCTTCCAAAGCCCATGCCCCAGAATCGTTGCAGAGTAAATCCCGTGTGTGATAATCGGCGCTAAAATGTTGTTCGTCTGCCAAAAGGACAAAATCGTCATTACAATAAACATAAACATTGTATATTTTTTGTATGTATAACAAATATGAGGAGTTCTAACACCTTTTATGATAACATGATAAACTTAAACGGGTCATGCGTAGTACATAGGATAACTATATAGTTTTATATGTTATTTAAAGTCGACGGAAATGGAGGACAAACTCGTAATTTTAGAACTTTGTGTTACCTGATTCCATTCAAATCCAAGGTAAAGAGCTAGAAGACCTTCAAGTAATGGAGAATATATCTTCTTCATTTGTCTCCTTTCATACCAGGCTGTAGAATGTGTAGATATACGAGTTAGGAGTATAACAACTAAGGGGTAGAATGGTAAAATGACAACTTTGCTGATCCAAGAGCTAGAAGACTTATACTTGGACGGTTGGACCGGATAAAGAAAGATAAACGGGCTAGAAAAAAGCCCAACTTAAATGGGCATAGCTTGGGCTACGTCAAGACATCAAGTAATGGACCGAAACATATTAACGGGTGGAAAATGGCGAAAGGGGATACCTGCGAAAAGCTTCTTCATTTCTTGACGACCAGAACGTGAAGTCAAAACGGGTGCTACAACATAAGTAGGATCTGAAGCAAAAACGAGCAGCGTGTGTTACGAAAACGAATAACCGAGAGCTGAAAAGACACCAAAAACTAACCTTTTGGAGATGCAGCCACGTAATAAAGCGATCCCGTAAGTGCAGCGGTGATAACCGCTGCAAACGCTTGAGCAAATGGCACGTATGGAGGCAGCACCCCGGTCTATAAATCAAAGAAAAACGGGTCAGATACTGCCATCAAGTTATTTATTTTGACTGTTACCCCACCAGCCCATTTTGTCAGCTGTAAAAAAACTTAACGGGAAGAGTTGGAGTCATCATACCAGTGCAGCCATTCCGGATGCATTCGTGACTAGATCGTTCCACCTCAAAAACACCTCTGCTAATGCACCCTACATAGTTGCAAATGAAGGTCAAGAAATGGAAAAACAATTGTAAAGTTTCATATTATTCCGTGATTTGCTGAGTCAACTCACCTGAACAGCAGCGCGGTAAAATAGCTCCTCACCAACTGAGCTTGCTGCAACTATCATTATAAACTGCAACAAATTTACAAAAAACTATCATTATGATGAAATATTCAAAATCACATAACAACTTTTAAATCAACACCCAAACACACTATAACTAGCCTTAGTTACCTGCCATGGAGACATTCCATAGAAAAAACTTCGTAACTCCTCATCTTCTACATCCCGTATTGCACGAGCATGAGGGGACACTTTCACAACTTCATCCTGCACAACACCAACCACATATTGGTTTTCTAATCATCCATAACAAACATTAAAAAGCGACAAAAGCTAATAGATACTATTAACAAATTCACCGTACGTCTAGTATAAATAGAAGAGCCATTATTGGTGGAGCAGCATATCCGAGTCCTTGCACAATGGCATCTAAAGACGGCGAGTATCCTCCTGTACTATCGATTCCTGTTGTTGAGCATATAAAGTTCCCTACCAAACCCATCGCCCCATAGATGCCTGTTTTCATTAAGATTATATTAAAAACATTGCTAAATTAATTAATAATATAATTTGTGAAATTAATCATCTATAGGCAATAATCACTTTAAAGTTGCAAGTCAAAGGTTGGCCAATTATGGAAATTGATAGTTGATACCCACATATATTTTTACCCTAAATGGTGACAAATTCCAACCCCAAACTGTTTATCTCTCCCTAATCTACTATAGTCTTCAAATTACAAACAAAATTGGCAAATATTCCGTATACTCCAATTATTGATGTTCAAAAAAAAGTTATTATCAACGTTACAATTACGACCCCCCCCCCCCCCCCCTCCTATGACATGTTAGTTTTATCCTTCCGGATGACACAATCGCAATAGTATTTCAACCTAGCACTACGTTAATTCACACAACTGCTCATCGCACTTGGTTAAAAAGCCAGTGGCGCGAATCTACCATGTGCTGGATTATGACTAAACACACGACCCTGGCTCCAAAGGCAAGTGTTGTAGGCTAAGCCACTGTGGCAAAAGAGTTTTTACGCTACCGGATAACATTGTTGCAATAGTAATTCCACTAGTCCAATGACGCCTTGCGCTCGGTTGACAAGCCAGTGGCACGAAACGTGAGCTAGATTATAACTGAACGCCTCTAAGTTAGGATCCAGAGGTAAGGTTTTCCCACGTCTCACACTAGCAACTATTGGATATTTCTTAGCTAATAGTTATTATTTTACAACTGAATAAATACAAAACAAAACAGAATACTTGTTGCTAGTTAACCTGTCATTAGTGTGTAATCGTTTTAAGTAATATCTTTTAAAACCCAAAAAAAAAAATAATAATAAATAAAAAACTAACCAATTCCATAGCTGAGTCTAACAACCGCCCCAATCTTATCCCAAACCGGAAACTCCGCATCCGGAAAGCTCTGGTTAAATGTAGTAACCTCCATAGCAGAACCCGAAAACCCACTACCCGCACCCACACCTGCATTCTTCCTCTCTGTAGCATCAATCCCATCACCACCATTTCTCTCAACCCCAGCTCTCACTCTCATCCTTCTTCCTGTAGCATTTCTTCGTTTGTTATATATATCCGGTAACCCGACAACAAGTTTGTTACAACAATAAACAGAAGTTGTTGGGGTTGCGTTGGTGGTTGGAAGTCGAGAAAACATCGGAATCTCCATTGAACTGTCGCTAATTGGAACCTGGAATGAGCATAATAGCGTGATGACGATAGACAGTTGTTTTGTGATCGTGTGGAGGAAACAAAATGTGGGTGTTTTGTAGCTGTGGGCAGAAGAGTTAAGGGAAGTGTGCGATCCACAGAATCTGACGATGATGGAGATATGAAGGGTGGAGAATGGAGTTTGTGGGGTACCACGAGTTTAACTTCATATCGTGGAGAATCGAGATGACCAATGAGAATTTATATTTCAAGTTTGGAGATAATGCAGGTTTAATCTTTGTTTTGGTCTTAACTAATGTTTTTAGAACCGGACCTGACCTAAGAATCGAAAGGTATCATAAATATTATAAAAATTAATAGGGCTAAATTTGAAAAAAATATATAAAAAACCGGTCTAACCGGCCGGTTTCCTGGTCCAACTGCCAGGTCGCCGGTTCAATGCATTTCCGGCCCGATACCATGACTTGGACCGGCACAACCTCCGGTTCCCAATCCGACCGGCCGGTCCGAGTCTAAAAACCCTGGTCTTTAACATAATGTTGTGATATTTTTGGTTAAGTCAAAATCAAGTAAACATTCGATATGGACTTTTTTCGTAAACAGGGGAATGTAGAATTTTTTATGCCTTTTAGTAGGGGAATATATGTAGATTTTTTTTGTCTTTTACTAAGGCTTGTTTGGCTAAGCTTTTCAAAACAGCTTATTGACTTATTTGCTTTTTCAGAAAAGCAAATAAGCAAAGAAAAAGCAAATAAGTCAATAAGCTGTTTTGAAAAGCTTTATAATGGAGCTTTTTAAAATGACTTATTTGCTTATTTGCTTTTCAGAAAGCAAATAAGCAAATAAGTCATTTTGAAAAGCTCAGCCAAACAGCCCCTAAACTAGTGATTTATGTCTTTTTTAACTTTTACTCAATAGGGGTAAGCAGTGGCGGATTTAGGAATTTTTTCCAAAGGGTTTACTTTTAATGTTCCAATTTCATATGTCCGAACATAAAAAAAAATATTCGGGTCGTCGGGTCAGGTATGGTGTAACACCCAAAAAACGGGTTTGGTAATCAAGCTCCGTTAATACTAAAAGTCGGGTAAAGTACCGTTAGTAGTAAAAATAACCAGGTAAATAATTGGATTTAAATAAGAAATCCTAATAATTAAATACAAGCGAATCAAAGTTTTAAGAGTTTGAGTTTATAAGAGCCCGAGTTAACGGGACTTAAAATACAACGGGTTAGAACTCCCGAACCCATTAAATTAACTAGGAATAATTAACCTAGTTAATAATATGTGATTAAGTTATAAATAATGGATTATAACTTAAATAGATCGAAATAAAACCTTGAGGGACTAAAAGTGGACAATTGGAAACAAGTTTATAATTAAAACTTAAAAACACCAAAACACACACACACATGTGTGTGTTTTGGTCGATGTTTACAGGAGAAAAAGGGGGTTCCCTTCCAAGAACCCTAACTCACAAAAATTGCCAAAATCAAAGAGAAATCAAGCCAAGAATTTGGGGCTTTTAATAAAATCGTGATCACCAAGCCTAGGGGATCACAAGGTATTTTGAATTTTGATGTTTATTGATATTTCAAATTTGTGATGAACATGCATGAACGAAATTCTTGCATGAATATTCAATGTTATAGTGATATTAGTGTGGGTACAAGTCTAGGAACAAACCCTAGATGCAAACTTGTAGAATTGTGCCATAAACTAGTGATTTATCAAATAGCCAAGTATGAGCTAAGTGGGTTTTGTTGATTTGATAAAATTGATTTGTATAAACATCATATTAATTCATATGAATGAACTATTTGAACAAATTAGAGATTTTGTTAAGAGTTCATAAGTGATTAGAAGTGGGTTTTGACACAAGAGTTAAACCCATGGTTATGATGGTCAAAGTGTATATATGCATACAATGACTAAAATTACATGTTGATTTATGGTTACTTGAGGTATGAATTAGATAACATGTTAGTAGAAGTAGCATCTCAAAAGATGACGCTCACTAAGTGGTTGATAATGTGCCTAAATCGAGTCATGTGAACTTGTTAGTGCATTCATATTTGTAAATTGGTGGTTTGACTTTTAAAAGTCAAACCGACCTATGATAAGGTTCATTAAGAATAGTGGTAAAAGATTCATAAGGTGTGAAGGTCATGATCTTGAATGACAAATCTAACCACCTTGAAAATGATGATGATAGTTTGACGCGTAACAAGCTAGGTGGAAGCTTGATGAGGGAGCGGGTCAAACGAATCACGAAGGAAAGGAAAAGCGTAGTTCGGATGCGAGGTAAGTTAAGCTTACGCCCTTTTTACTTTTATTACAAAATGCTTATTTGTGAGCATGGTGAAATGGTAGAAAAGGGGTAAAAATGGTGAAATGGTAATCCGGACATGGGTTAACGAATAGATAAAGGGATTTAAAACGACACCATTTGGCATAAGTCATAATGGGTCAAATAAAACAGGAAATGACTTTCAAGTTGGATGATTTCAAAAAGTAAACCGGAATAGGTTTAAGGGGTGAATTGGTAATTAAGTTCCATCTTATAATGACAATTGGTCATTTCGACTAAACGGGTCAAATGGTGTTGTTAACACCATTTGTCAATAATATTTGATGATTGCTTGTTGAGTTTTATGATCACAGGAATTAACACATGGTTAGCATTGCTATTATCTAGATATTAATAGCGAAAGGTATTAAAACGGGTCAATATGTTGATCCGAGCCAGGTACGCATAATTATGTTGTAGTTAAAAGTGTTAATTTGGTCGAATAATTGGTGAGAGTCCTTCGTCGTAAAAGAAGGACCAAAATCGACCGAAACGCCCTTGTAGGCTAAATTGAACAAACAACCCTTAAAGGTTGTTTGGAAACGAGTTTCATGATTAGATAAATACTTAGAATAAGTGTAGAAGTTGAAAGATGTAATACGTTAGTCAAATGGCTCTATTTGAGTCTTGCCGTAAAATAATAATCCGAGGGGTAAAACTCGGAACATATAGATATCCACATTAGATCCAACACACTTATAGTTGTAGTGGAAGATTACTTGATAAGAAATGAAGAAATAAGATGCTAGAAATGAATGAAAGCGATTTCAAGCTTTAAGGTGCTTAAATACCCTTAACGGGTCAAAATAAGCATACGAGCGAGAATGGGTTTAAATTGTGTAATAAACCTATGATTAGAACCTAATATGGTAGGTAACATTAATTTGAAGAAGTGTATGTGATATAGGAATCAAACAAATACGTTTGTTTGATAAAATGCATAAACGGTTAAAATTCGGTAAAAAGGTAACGAGTCGAAGGCTTAGAAGTCTCAAAATTTCTTATGTTGGATGTAGGATTTTAACTCCATAAGATGGAGGATTAAATTACGGACGCGTAGGAAAAAGAATCGGGTAAAACGGATCAATAACGAAGAAGTTATGGCCGTTTTCGTAAAAACTGGCATAGTTGAACTGAGCTGCAGACCTGCTGGAAAACGGTCTCCCACGCGTTGCGCGAGGGAGCAACTGGGTTCCGTCGCGTGGCGCGAATGTTTTGGCGAAATTTTTTTATTTTAATCAGTTTCGTTTCCCGGAAACGTTTAAATACGTTTTAAGTTACGTATGACTAATCCAACTCATGTTTTATGAGTTTCAAGTATAATTTTAGCACCGGAGGATGATCAAGCACAACGAAGAACCGAACACGATCAAGAAATAAGCTTCCGCACTTTGTATCGTTGTTATGTAAAATGACGAACTCACCCATAATATGTTGTATAGTTTTTAATTCTGTAAATAAAGTTTAATGAACCCGTATTTTCAATGTATTTGAAATCATAATTACTCGTTTGTTTTCGTAAATTATACGAAAACCTTTAAATAATAATAAGGGTGTTACATATGGTGCATCACATGATAAACTTACGATACAATAATGATAAAACCATGGTGATAACAAATTTAGAAACACGTAATATAAATTAGATGATCTTTACGAATAAGAAAACATACCTGCTGTTGTCCTAGGATGTTTCATCTTTTGAAAACGTTGCATTACATTCTCGATCAAACTTGTTGTAAGAACTCCCTATCAAGCTTTGATCATCTAGCTGCCGAAGAAGAGTCTCTATACATTGATTCAATTTAATACCCTTGAATGAGAAACCAATATTAGTATGCATCCTCTCCTTTTAGAGGTTCAAACCTATGACGATTCGGCACACAACTTCACCCTTGACAAAAGCCATCATATGGTCGTTCCGCCGACACCAGAATATCTCTCTAAAATATCAAATAAAGTACAAAAATGAAAAAAAATTGAACATGGTTAATTTTTTTAAATGGTAGTAACAGGACCCCACAAAATAAAAATGCTCATATTTTGCCATGGAATATTTGCACTGTTGCAATGGACAACAACCAACATAGTGCATGTATCACCTTAGATTTTTGTTGGTGATCTGTACCCTAAAATAATGAAGAAACATTAGCTGTAGCTGAAGCCATTTTGCTGATGATGGTAGGCAAGAAAAAAAAAGGGGACAACTTTGGGAAGAGAAAGTCAAATTGGAGTTTATATTTTAGTATGAACAATTAGTTTATATTGTAGGCAAATTTCAAATTTAAATTTTAGTAAAATAACTGAAGAAATGCAATTTAAATTTCCTGTTAAGCAAAGATAGTTTGAGTTTCAAACTGAGATATTCAAACCTCTTTGATGAAGAAGACCAAGAATGATGATCAAACAATAGTGTGTAATATTCCACCAAGAATAATAAATGGTGTCTACTATTAGCAGTAAATGTGATTGATTGTCTTTTAATCTTTCCATCTCCCAGGAACGCAGAAAAAAAAGAGCTACTAAAGAGACTTGAACTCGAGACCTCAACTTTCTAGAGGGCGCGCTTTACCAGCAGACAACCACAAAAATTTGTTTATCGGTTCCCTTACAAAATATTAGAGGGTTCCTTCAGTATTTTGTATTTAACTTAACACTATAAATTACAAACCGAATAGGTTCCTGGGACCCTCTTTCTTGAATGTAGATCCGCCCATGGGGGTAAGCTTGGTATAATATATGTAAGTTACTAGGTTATTTGTCTGTGTGATACACGTGTATAAGAAATCAAATTTGTATAAACTATTGAGATCAAGAAGATCCTGTACATTAATTCAAAAATGTGAGAAGTGTGAGAAATATTGTGGAGATGACATGTGTCCTCAATTTAAATTAATTCAAAAAGGTAAACAAGTAATTTTTTATTCATTTAATAGCGAAAGGTATTAAAACGGGTCAATATGTTGATCCGAGCCAGGTACGCATAATTATGTTGTAGTTAAAAGTGTTAATTTGGTCGAATACTTGGTGAGAGTCCTTCGTCGTAAAAGAAGGACCAAAATCGACCGAAACGCCCTTGTAGGCTAAATTGAACAAACAACCCTTAAAGGTTGTTTGGAAACGAGTTTCATGATTAGATAAATACTTAGAATAAGTGTAGAAGTTGAAAGATGTAATACGTTAGTCAAATGGCTCTATTTGAGTCTTGCCGTAAAATAATAATCCGAGGGGTAAAACTCGGAACATATAGATATCCACATTAGATCCAACACACTTATAGTTGTAGTGGAAGATTACTTGATAAGAAATGTAGAAATAAGATGCTAGAAATGAATGAAAGCGATTTCAAGCTTTAAGGTGCTTAAATACCCTTAACGGGTCAAAATAAGCATACGAGCGAGAATGCGTTTAAATTGTGTAATAAACCTATGATTAGAACCTAATATGGTAGGTAACATTAATTTGAAGAAGTGTATGTGATATAGGAATCAAACAAATACGTTTGTTTGATAAAATGCATAAACGGGTTAAAATTCGGTAAAAAGGTAACGATTCGAAGGCTTAGAAGTCTCAAAATTTCTTATGTTGGATGTAGGATTTTAACTCCATAAGATGGAGGATTAAATTACGGACGCGTAGGAAAAAGAATCGGGTAAAACGGATCAATAACGAAGAAGTTATGGCCGTTTCCGTAAAAACTGGCATAGCTGAACTGAGCTGCAGACCTGCTGGAAAACGGTCTCCCTCGCGTGGCGCGAGGGAGCAACTGGGTTCCTTCGCGTGGCGCGAAAAACCCTGTTTTGGCGAAAAAAATTTATTTTAATCAGTTTCGCTTCCCGGACTCGTTTAAATACGTTTTAAGTTACGTATGACTAATCCAACTCATGTTTTATGAGTTTCAGGTATAATTTTAGCACCGAAGGACGATCAAGCACAACGAAGAACCGAACACGATCAAGAAATAAGCTTCCGCACTTTGTATCGTTGTTATGTAAAATGACGAACTCACCCATAATATGTTGTATAGTTTTTAATTCTGTAAATAAAGTTTAATGAACCCGTATTTTCAATGTATTTGAAATCATAATTACTCGTTTGTTTTCGTAAATTATACGAAAACCTTTAAATAATAATAAGGGTGTTACAAGTTGGTAATCAGAGCTCAAGGTTGTTGAAAAATGTGTTCGGTTTGAGGCTTGATCGCAAATCCGGTAAGTACATGTATACCAATGGTTTAGTATGATTAAAGTGTTGAGAACAACACATATGGTTATCGTGTAATACACGTTACACCAATAAAAACGATATAGAATAGATATAGTCAACGAAATTACACGCGTTGATGCGTATAGTAGAAAAGCCATGTATTATAATACGGGCATCCTTTAATGTTGAAATTACTAATTGTTGTATATGTTTTAGTTGAAGGACACTCGCATATGAGGATAGCGAGAGTTTAACAAATCGCAGATTTGACAGAGGAACGGTCCAAAGAGTATGCTCATCAAGGACCTAAATCGCGTTACGGTCGCGAACAAGGCTAATGGCAAGAGAAGCCCGTTAGGGCAAACATTACCAGGTGCACATTTTAAACTTAATTGCATAAATAGTAATATGCAACAAATATGTAGAAATTGAAAGTTGCATATGTAGATTAAAAACTTGGAAAAACCCGAATAGAAAATGTATTCGGGATATTGTTTCCAAGAGAAACAAATAGAGGCATTACTTACATGGGGTGTAATGTGAAAATTATAAAAAGGTCATGTATACCAGGTGTTGATCGCTTACTCTGGCCAAGTAAGTAGTGAACACGTGGTACCATGAACTTCTTATGATGGACACATTTATGTCCGATGTAGTAAGGGTAGGGTGAATGGGACTAACTTAAATGGTACCCAAATGAATCAAATAAGTAAGATATTTGATAGTAAACGTAAACGTAAGTCGGATGACTGAAGCGTATTACGTAAGGATAACGAGCCCGAGAGAAGGGACAAGGATCAAGTAAAAAAAATACAGACTGACCAATAGGAATGCTAAGGCATAGGGATAAAAGTTTGACTGTCACAAGTGATGAAATTCACATGGACAAGTCAAACGAATTGAATAAAGAATAAAGGATTAATTAGAATAAAAGCGATGGATCTCGCTAAGACGACCAAATAAATTAAAATAACGTCTAAAACCATATAAGAATGGTTACTTGAAAATGATTACGGTAAAGATACCCGATGAATGGGTAGGATTTGGAAAGAACGCGTAAACCGAGAGACGGGAACGCGAAATAGAAAGTCAAAAGACTCGGAATATGAGTCATGACTAAAAGACAATGAGAATTTGCAAACAGAAATGTTAGTAACTACGCTCAACTATTTTAAAGTTGAACGGGTTGAATAAAGAATGGAGTTTGATGTTCACAAGTGATGAAATTTCACACGAACAAGTCAAACAAGATAAATAAGGTATAAAAACTTGGTACTGCAAGTAAGCGCAAACTGAATAATGGAAGCGCGAAACATTAATGAACCTACGTGATGGGTCATAAAGGAATATAATAGGAAAACGCAAACCGGTGAAACCGGAAAGCTAAAAACAATAAGATAGAAGGACCCGGGTAATGGGTGGTAAATGAGTATAAGTAAGAACCGGGTAACGGTAAGCATAGGACAAACTGACGTGTAAATGACGTTAGAAGTCGTAAAGTCGGAAAGATAGTCCGAAAGTAAACAAATGAAACCTTAGACTACGGTCAAGGTCAACTAAAGCTCAAAAGCAAAATTAAATGATTCCAAACATAACAAAGGATGCTTTAAAGCTATATATGTATAAATAGACAATTGAATAAAGACTAGAATAAAAGATGATCTACGGGATCATCATAACCTACGGGATATTAATTAGTGTAAAGGTCTACGGGGCCAAAATGACCTATGGGTCATGAAGAGTAGCAAAGGGATCATAAGGGCCTCGTCTTAAAGAGATGAAAGCCTAAGGAAATAGCCTACGAGGTTAAGTGAAGGAACCTACGGGTCAATTGTGTAAGGTGAGGGAACTTGTTACGATTCCCCGCGTAAAACGAGAACGGAAAACAATAAATTATGGGTTGTCAATTTCCTTGATATGAGTAATTGACATAGTTAAAGAGAAAAACGTTAGACTAAAATTCAGTTTTAGTAAGAAATAACATTTTTACAAATATAAATTCTGATAGGAAATTGAATAGTAAGCATGAAAGATTCAAGTCTTGAAACTAATAGGCGCAAGACGATATATTCGAAAAAGTGATGTTTTCGAAGATGAAAGGTTGATATGAATTAAACATGATGTGACACGATCACGGTCAAGAAATGCAATATGAGGTAAAATCACATTATAACCAAGCGAGCGGTAAAAGTAACTGGACTAATAAGTCGAGTTAGTGATACCGGTTAAGGTCAGCAATTCAAAATCAAGAAATTTGGTTTGCTTGTAAGTGGTAGATTCGGTATAACTGAACCGAATAAATAAATTTGAAAATAAAAGAATTTGTTGCTAAAAGTGAAAGATTTCACTAAGGACCTTTAAACGGGACAAAGTAACGGATTCATAAAGAATTCGACAGTATATGAAAGCGATGGATATCACTAAGGTAATTAAACTAGTGGAAATAACGAGATTACGTTATTTCAAGTCGCATTATGTCATGTAAGATACGCAGATGATTAATAACCAAAAGGATATTACCATACTTTTCTAGTAATACTAACAATCGGTTAAAGTATGAGAAATGCTTAATTGATTATCGAGAGCAAATGCATGGAGGTAAACTCGATAAATTAGGTAAGAAAAGGTTTTGAGGACGAAACCTCTTTAAGGGGGGTAGACTTGTAACACCCCAAAAACGGGTTTGGTAATCAAGCTCCGTTAATACTAAAAGTCGGGTAAAGTACCGTTAGTAGTAAAAATAACCAGGTAAATAATTGGATTTAAATAAGAAATCCTAATAATTAAATACAAGCGAATCAAAGTTTTAAGAGTTTGAGTTTATAAGAGCCCGAGTTAACGGGACTTAAAATACAACGGGTTAGAACTCCCGAACCCATTAAATTAACTAGGAATAATTAACCTAGTTAATAATATGTGATTAAGTTATAAATAGTGGATTATAACTTAAATAGATCGAAATAAAACCTTGAGGGACTAAAAGTGGACAATTGGAAACAAGTTTATAATTAAAACTTAAAAACACCAAAACACACACACATGTGTGTGTTTTGGTCGATGTTTACAGGAGAAAAAGGGGGTTCCCTTCCAAGAACCCTAACTCACAAAAATTGCCAAAATCAAAGAGAAATCAAGCCAAGAATTTGGGGCTTTTAATAAAATCGTGATCACCAAGCCTAGGGGATCATAAGGTATGTTGAATTTTGATGTTTATTGATATTTCGAATTTGTGATGAACATGCATGAACGAAATTCTTGCATGAATATTCAATGTTATAGTGATATTAGTGTGGGTACAAGTCTAGGAACAAACCCTAGATGCAAACTTGTAGAATTGTGTCATAAACTAGTGATTTATCAAATAGCCAAGTATGAGCTAAGTGGGTTTTGTTGATTTGATAAAATTGATGTGTATAAACATCATATTAATTCATATGAATGAACTATTTGAACAAATTAGAGATTTTGTTAAGAGTTCATAAGTGATTAGAAGTGGGTTTTGACACAAGAGTTAAACCCATGGTTATGATGGTCAAAGTGTATATATGCATACAATGACTAAAATTACATGTTGATTTATGGTTACTTGAGGTATGAATTAGATAACATGTTAGTAGAAGTAGCATCTCAAAAGATGACGCTCACTAAGTGGTTGATAATGTGCCTAAATCGAGTCATGTGAACTTGTTAGTGCATTCATATTTGTAAATTGGTGGTTTGACTTTTAAAAGTCAAACCGACCTATGATAAGGTTCATTAAGAATAGTGGTAAAAGATTCATAAGGTGTGAAGGTCATGATCTTGAATGACAAATCTAACCACCTTGAAAATGATGATGATAGTTTGACGCGTAACAAGCTAGGTGGAAGCTTGATGAGGGAGCGGGTCAAACGAATCACGAAGTAAAAAAGGAAAAGCGTAGTTCGGATGCGAGGTAAGTTAAGCTTACGCCCTTTTTACTTTTATTACAAAATGCTTATTTGTGAGCATGGAATACGATTTATATTAAGTAAATGAAACATGATGTTCCGGCGCGATATAATGCTAGTCGGAACAAGCGACAATGGTAGAAACCATAAATTATGGTAGAAAAGGGGTAAAAATGGTGAAATGGTAATCCGGACATGGGTTAACGAATAGATAAAGGGATTTAAAACGATACCATTTGGCATAAGTCATAATGGGTCAAATAAAACAGGAAATGACTTTCAAGTTGGATGATTTCAAAAAGTAAACCGGAATAGGTTTAAGGGGTGAATTGGTAATTAAGTGCCATCTTATAATGACAATTGGTCATTTCGACTAAACGGGTCAAATGGTGTTGTTAACACCATTTGTCAATAATATTTGATGATTGCTTGTTGAGTTTTATGATCACAGGAATTAACACATGGTTAGCATTGCTATTATCTAGATATTAATAGCGAAAGGTATTAAAACGGGTCAATATGTTGATTCGAGCCAGGTACGCATAATTATGTTGTAGTTAAAAGTGTTAATTTGGTCGAATAATTGGTGAGAGTCCTTCGTCGTAAAAGAAGGACCAAAATCGACCGAAACGCCCTTGTAGGCTAAATTGAACAAACAACCCTTAAAGGTTGTTTGGAAACGAGTTTCATGATTAGATAAATACTTAGAATAAGTGTAGAAGTTGAAAGATGTAATACGTTAGTCAAATGGCTCTATTTGAGTCTTGCCGTAAAATAATAATCCGAGGGGTAAAACTCGGAACATATAGATATCCACATTAGATCCAACACACTTATAGTTGTAGTGGAAGATTACTTGATAAGAAATGTAGAAATAAGATGCTAGAAATGAATGAAAGCGATTTCAAGCTTTAAGGTGCTTAAATACCCTTAACGGGTCAAAATAAGCATACGAGCGAGAATGAGTTTAAATTGTGTAATAAACCTATGATTAGAACCTAATATGGTAGGTAACATTAATTTGAAGAAGTGTATGTGATATAGGAATCAAACAAATACGTTTGTTTGATAAAATGCATAAACGGGTTAAAATTCGGTAAAAAGGTAACGATTCGAAGGCTTAGAAGTCTCAAAATTTCTTATGTTGGATGTAGGATTTTAACTCCATAAGATGGAGGATTAAATTACGGACGCGTAGGAAAAAGAATCGGGTAAAACAGATCAATAACGAAGAAGTTATGGTCGTTTCCGTAAAAACTGGCATAGCTGAACTGAGCTGCAGACCTGCTGAAAAACGGTCTCCCTCGCGTGGCGCGAGGGAGCAACTGGGTTCCTTTGCGTGGCGCGAAAAAACCCTGTTTTGGCGAAAAAATTTTATTTTAATCAGTTTCGCTTCCCGGACTCGTTTAAATACGTTTTAAGTTACGTATTACTAATCCAACTCATGTTTTATGAGTTTCAGGTATAATTTTAGCACCGGAGGACGATCAAGCACAACGAAGAACCGAACACGATCAAGAAATAAGCTTCCGCACTTTGTATCGTTGTTATGTAAAATGACGAACTCACCCATAATATGTTGTATAGTTTTTAATTCTGTAAATAAAGTTTAATGAACCCGTATTTTCAATGTATTTGAAATCATAATTACTCGTTTGTTTTCGTAAATTATACGAAAACCTTTAAATAATAATAAGGGTGTTACAAGTTGGTAATCAGAGCTCAAGGTTGTTGAAAAATGTGTTCGGTTCGAGGCTTGATCGCAAATCCGATAAGTACATGTATACCAATGGTTTAGTATGATTAAAGTGTTGAGAACAACACATATGGTTATCGTGTAATACACGTTACACCAATAAAAACGATATAGAATAGATATAGTCAACGAAATTACACGCGTTGATGCGTATAGTAGAAAAGCCTTGTATTATAATACGGGCATCCTTTAATGTTGAAATTACTAATTGTTGTATATGTTTTAGTTGAAGGATACTCGCATATGAGGATAGCGAGAGTTTAACAAATCGCAGATTTGACAGAGGAACGGTCCAAAGAGTATGCTCATCAAGGACCTAAATCGCGTTACGGTCGCGAACAAGGCTAATGGCAAGAGAAGCCCGTTAGGGCAAACATTACCAGGTGCACATTTTAAACTTAATTGCATAAATAGTAATATGCAACAAATATGTAGAAATTGAAAGTTGCATATGTAGATTAAAAACTTGGAAAAACCCGAATAGAAAATGTATTCGGGATATTGTTTCCAAGAGAAACAAATAGAGGCATTACTTACATGGGGTGTAATGTGAAAATTATAAAAAGGTCATGTATACCAGGTGTTGATCGCTTACTCTGGCCAAGTAAGTAGTGAACACGTGGTACCATGAACTTCTTATGATGGACACATTTATGTCCGATGTAGTAAGGGTGGGGTGAATGGGACTAACTTAAATGGTACCCAAATGAATCAAATAAGTAAGATATTTGATAGTAAACGTAAACGTAAGTCGGATGACTGAAGCGTATTACGTAAGGATAATGAGCCCGAGAGAAGGGACAAGGATCAAGTAAAAAAAAAAAAATACAGACCGACCAATAGGAATGCTAAGGCATAGGGATAAAAGTTTGACTGTCACAAGTGATGAAATTCATATGGACAAGTCAAACGAATTGAATAAAGAATAAAGGATTAATTAGAATAAAAGCGATAGATCTCGCTAAGACGACCAAATAAATTAAAATAACGTCTAAAACCATATAAGAATGGTTACTTGAAAATGATTACGGTAAAGATACCCGATGAATGGGTAGGATTTGGAAAGAACGCGTAAACCGAGAGACGGGAACGCGAAATAGAAAGTCAAAAGACTCGGAATATGAGTCATGACTAAAAGACAATGAGAATTTGCAAACAGAAATGTTAGTAACTACGCTCAACTATTTTAAAGTTGAACGGGTTGAATAAAGAATGGAGTTTGATGTTCACAAGTGATGAAATTTCACACGAACAAGTCAAACAAGATAAATAAGGTATAAAAACTTGGTACTGCAAGTAAGCGCAAACTGAATAATGGAAGCGTGAAACATTAATGAACCTACGTGATGGGTCATAAAGGAATATAATAGGAAAACGCAAACCGGTGAAACCGGAAAGCTAAAAACAATAAGATAGAAGGACCCGGGTAATGGGTGGTAAAGGAGTATAAGTATGAACCGGGTAACGGTAAGCATAGGACAAACTGATGTGTAAATGACGCTAGAAGTCGTAAAGTCGGAAAGATAGTCCGAAAGTAAACAAATGAAACCTTAGACTACGGTCAAGGTCAACTAAAGCTCAAAAGCAAAATTAAATGATTCCAAACATAACAAAGGATGCTTTAAAGCTATATATGTATAAATAGACAATTGAATAAAGACTAGAATAAAAGATGATCTACGGGATCATCATAACCTACGGGATATTAATTAGTGTAAAGGTCTACGGGGCCAAAATGACCTACGGGTCATGAAGAGTAGCAAAGGGATCATAAGGGCCTCGTCTTAAAGAGATGAAAGCCTAAGGAAATAGCCTACGAGGTTAAGTGAAGGAACCTACGGGTCAATTGTGTAAGGTGAGGGAACTTGTTACGATTCCCCGCGTAAAACGAGAACGGAAAACAATAAATTATGGGTCGTCAATTTCCTTGATATGAGTAATTGACATAGTTAAAGAGAAAAACGTTAGACTAAAATTCAGTTTTAGTAAGAAATAACATTTTTACAAATATAAATTCTGATAGGAAATTGAATAGTAAGCATGAAAGATTCAAGTCTTAAAACTAATAGGCGCAAGACGATATATTCGAAAAAGTGATGTTTTCGAAGATGAAAGGTTGATATTAATTAAACATGATGTGACACGATCACGGTCAAGAAATGCAATATGAGGTAAAATCACATTATAACCAAGCGAGCGGTAAAAGTAACTGGACTAATAAGTCGAGTTAGTGATACCGGTTAAGGTCAGCAATTCAAAATCAAGAAATTTGGTTTGCTTGTAAGCGGTAGATTCGGTATAACTGAACCGAATAAATAAATTTGAAAATAAAAGAATTTGTTGCTAAAAGTGAAAGATTTCACTAAGGACCTTTAAACGGGACAAAGTAACGGATTCATAAAGAATTCGACAGCATATGAAAGCGATGGATATCACTAAGGTAATTAAACTAGTGGAAATAACGAGATTACGTTATTTCAAGTCGCATTATGTCATGTAAGATACGTAGATGATTAATAACCAAAAGGATATTACCATACTTTTATGGTAATACTAACAATCGGTTAAAGTATGAGAAATGCTTAATTGATTATCGAGAGCAAATGCATGGAGGTAAACTCGATAAATTAGTTCAGAAAAGGTTTCGAGGACGAAACCTATTTAAGGGGTGTAGACTTGTAACACACCAAAAACGGGTTTGGTAATCAAGCTCCGTTAATACTAAAAGTCGGGTAAAGTACCGTTAGTAGTAAAAATAACCAGGTAAATAATTGGATTTAAATAAGAAATCCTAATAATTAAATACAAGCGAATCAAAGTTTTAAGAGTTTGAGTTTATAAGAGCCCGAGTTAACGGGACTTAAAATACAACGGGTTAGAACTCCCGAACCCATTAAATTAACTAGGAATAATTAACCTAGTTAATAATATGTGATTAAGTTATAAATAGTGGATTATAACTTAAATAGATCGAAATAAAACCTTGAGGGACTAAAAGTGGACAATTGGAAACAAGTTTATAATTAAAACTTAAAAACACCAAAACACACACACATGTGTGTGTTTTGGTCGATGTTTATAGGAGAAAAAGGGGGTTCCCTTCCAAGAACCCTAACTCACAAAAATTGCCATAATCAAAGAGAAATCAAGCCAAGAATTTGGGGCTTTTAATAAAATCGTGATCACCAAGCCTAGGGGATCACAAGGTATGTTGAATTTTGATGTTTATTGATATTTCAAATTTGTGATGAACATGCATGAACGAAATTCTTGCATGAATATTCAATGTTATAGTGATATTAGTGTGGGTACAAGTCTAGGAACAAACCCTAGATGCAAACTTGTAGAATTGTGCCATAAACTAGTGATTTATCAAATAGCCAAGTATGAGCTAAGTGGGTTTTGTTGATTTGATAAAATTGATGTGTATAAACATCATATTAATTCATATGAATGAACTATTTGAACAAATTAGAGATTTTGTTAAGAGTTCATAAGTGATTAGAAGTGGGTTTTGACACAAGAGTTAAACCCATGGTTATGATGGTCAAAGTGTATATATGCATACAATGACTAAAATTACATGTTGATTTATGGTTACTTGAGGTATGAATTAGATAACATGTTAGTAGAAGTAGCATCTCAAAAGATGACGCTCACTAAGTGGTTGATAATGTGCCTAAATCGAGTCATGTGAACTTGTTAGTGCATTCATATTTGTAAATTGGTGGTTTGACTTTTAAAAGTCAAACCGACCTATGATAAGGTTCATTAAGAATAGTGGTAAAAGATTCATAAGGTGTGAAGGTCATGATCTTGAATGACAAATCTAACCACCTTGAAAATGATGATGATAGTTTGACGCGTAACAAGCTAGGTGGAAGCTTGATGAGGGAGCGGGTCAAACGAATCACGAAGGAAAGGAAAAGCGTAGTTCGGATGCGAGGTAAGTTAAGCTTACGCCCTTTTTACTTTTATTACAAAATGCTTATTTGTGAGCATGGAATACGATTTATATTAAGTAAATGAAACATGATGTTCCGGCGCGATATAATGCTAGTCGGAACAAGCGACAATGGTAGAAACCATAAATTATGGTAGAAAAGGGGTAAAAATGGTGAAATGGTAATCCGGACATGGGTTAACGAATAGATAAAGGGATTTAAAACGATACCATTTGGCATAAGTCATAATGGGTCAAATAAAACAGGAAATGACTTTCAAGTTGGATGATTTCAAAAAGTAAACCGGAATAGGTTTAAGGGGTGAATTGGTAATTAAGTTCCATCTTATAATGACAATTGGTCATTTCGACTAAACGGGTCAAATGCTGTTGTTAACACCATTTGTCAATAATATTTGATGATTGCTTGTTGAGTTTTATGATCACAGGAATTAACACATGGTTAGCATTGCTATTATCTAGATATTAATAGCGAAAGGTATTAAAACGGGTCAATATGTTGACCCGAGCCAGGTACGCATAATTATGTTGTAGTTAAAAGTGTTAATTTGGTCGAATAATTGGTGAGAGTCCTTCGTCGTAAAAGAAGGACCAAAATCGACCGAAACGCCCTTGTAGGCTAAATTGAACAAACAACCCTTAAAGGTTGTTTGGAAACGAGTTTCATGATTAGATAAATACTTAGAATAAGTGTAGAAGTTGAAAGATGTAATACGTTAGTCAAATGGCTCTATTTGAGTCTTGCCGTAAAATAATAATCCGAGGGGTAAAACTCGGAACATATAGATATTACTTGATAAGAAATGTAGAAATAAGATGCTAGAAATGAATGAAAGCGATTTCAAGCTTTAAGGTGTTTAAATACCCTTAACGGGTCAAAATAAGCATACGAGCGAGAATGGGTTTAAATTGTGTAATAAACCTATGATTAGAACCTAATATGGTAGGTAACATTAATTTGAAGAAGTTTATGTGATATAGGAATCAAACAAATACGTTTGTTTGATAAAATGCATAAACGGGTTAAAATTCGGTAAAAAGGTAACGGGTCGAAGGCTTAGAAGTCTCAAAATTTCTTATGTTGGATGTAGGATTTTAACTCCATAAGATGGAGGATTAAATTACGGACGCGTAGGAAAAAGAATCGGGTAAAACGGATCAATAACGAAGAAGTTATGGCCGTTTCCGTAAAAACTGGCATAGCTGAACTGAGCTGCATACCTGCTGGAAAACGGTCTCCCTCGCGTGGCGCGAGGGAGCAACTGGGTTCCGTCGCGTGGCGCGAATGTTTTGGCGAAAATTTTTTATTTTAATCAGTTTCGCTTCCCGGACTCGTTTAAATACGTTTTAAGTTACGTATGACTAATCCAACTCATGTTTTATGAGTTTCAGGTATAATTTTAGCACCAGAGGACGATCAAGCACAACGAAGAACCGAACACGATCAAGAAATAAGCTTCCGCACTTTGTATCGTTGTTATGTAAAATGACGAACTCACCCATAATATGTTGTATAGTTTTTAATTCTGTAAATAAAGTTTAATGAACCCGTATTTTCAATGTATTTGAAATCATAATTACTCGTTTGTTTTCGTAAATTATACGAAAACCTTTAAATAATAATAAGGGTGTTACATATGGTGCATCACATGATAAACTTACGATACAATAATGATAAAACCATGGTGATAACAAATTTAGAAACACGTAATATAAATTAGATGATCTTTACGAATAAGAAAACATACATGCTGTTGTCCTAGGATGTTTCATCTTTTGAAAACGTTGCATTACATTCTCGATCAAACTTGTTGTAAGAACTCCCTATCAAGCTTTGATCATCTAGCTGCCGAAGAAGAGTCTCTATACATTGATTCAATTTAATACCCTTGAATGAGAAACCAATATTAGTATGCATCCTCTCCTTTTAGAGGTTCAAACCTATGACGATTCGGCACACAACTTCACCCTTGACAAAAGCCATCATATGGTCGTTCCGCCGACACCAGAATATCTCTCTAAAATATCAAATAAAGTACAAAAATGAAAAAAAATTAAACATAGTTAATTTTTTTAAATGGTAGTAACAGGACCCCACAAAATAAAAATGCTCATATTTTGCCATGGAATATTTGCACTGTTGCAATGGACAACAACCAACATAGTGCATGTATCACCTTAGATTTTTGTTGGTGATCTGTACCCTAAAATAATGAAGAAACATTAGCTGTAGCTGAAGCCATTTTGCTGATGATTGTAGGGAAGAGAAAAAAAGGGGACAACTTTGGGAAGAGAAAGTCAAATTGAAGTTTATATTTTAGTATGAACAATTAGTTTATATTGTAGGCAAATTTCAAATTTAAATTTTAGTAAAATAACTGAAGAAATGCAATTTAAATTTCCTGTTAAGCAAAGATAGTTTGAGTTTCAAACTGAGATATTCAAACCTCTTTGATGAAGAAGACCAAGAATGATGATCAAACAATAGTGTGTAATATTTCACCAAGAATAATAAATGGTGTCTACTATTAGCAGTAAATGTGATTGATTGTCTTTTAATCTTTCCATCTCCCAGGAACGCAGAAAAAAAAGAGCTACTAAAGAGACTTGAACTCGAGACCTCAACTTTCTAGAGGGCGCGCTTTACCAGCAGACAACCACAAAAATTTGTTTATCGGTTCCCTTACAAAATATTAGAGGGTTCCTTCAGTATTTTGTATTTAACTTAACACTATAAATTACAAACCGAATAGGTTCCTGGGACCCTCTTTCTTGAATGTAGATCCGCCCATGGGGGTAAGCTTGGTATAATATATGTAAGTTACTAGGTTATTTGTCTGTGTGATACACGTGTATAAGAAATCAAATTTGTATAAACTATTGAGATCAAGAAGATCCTGTACATTAATTCAAAAATGTGAGAAGTGTGAGAAATATTGTGGAGATGACATGTGTCCTCAATTTAAATTAATTCAAAAAGGTAAACAAGTAATTTTTTATTCATTTAATTAATTGATAACCTTCCATAACCGCCACCCTTAATTATAGGAATACAAATTAAGAATTAATCTACGAATTTGTGTCATCTCGTTCATCAATTATTAATTCTTCGCAGAATGAAAATTTATATAGTGTTAGTGATGGATGCAGAATGAAGGTTTTTATATAACAGTACAAATCTCTATAAAACACTACGAATAGCATATAACCTTTTTATAACTCTATATAACAAACACTACAACATTATATATAACACTACAACCACCATTCAGAACTGTATAGTGTTATATATTTTTATATAGTGTTATATAGTGTAACATAGTGTTATATGGTGTTATATAGTGTTTTTTGGTGTTATATAGTGTTATATGATGGATGTATAGTGTTATATGGTGTTATATGGTATTATATGGTGTTATATAGTGTTATAGTGTTATATTTTTCTGATAGCATGTGTAGGATAGATGTATAGTGTTATATATTGTTATATAGTGTTATATGGTGTTATATGGTGTTACATAGTGTTATACGGTGTTATATAGTGTTATATGATGGATGTATAGTGTTATATATTTCTTGTAGCAGTTACATATTTCTGGATTTTTTAGAATGTCCAGATTTTAGAATAAGTTTAAAATTGAATCGCTAGAATTTAGGAGTGAATCGCTAGAATTTAGGAGAGGTTACCTAATTTGAAACATATACAAAGACACTATTACCCCTACAATTTTCAAATCAGTCCAAATAATTAAAACACAAACTTATAATTTGGTCACTGTTGATATCAACCATTAGATTTTAAAACACTTCTTACACTTTAGAAACTTTGTACACTATCCCTACCCTATTAATGTAAATAACATCTTTAATATTATGTATAAACTTGTAAATAATTCTTTCTATATAACGTTGGATGTTTTATTTGTAATTTTTTCATCACTGATAAGATAAAAAGTGTTAACCCATTCATGCTTTTAACTCTTGAGTGACAACCAGTTGCCTCAAGAACAATCCAACTCTTGATAATTGATTGACCATTGCTCTTGTTGATTATCATTACGAAACAAACACAGAATGAAAACACATTGAGATTACATATTGAGGTAAATAACAAAGAAGTTAATTTTTTTGAACGACAAAGCTTGCTCCTAAACCATTTATTTAAATAATACCTCTTGCCCAAGTGGGTTACCCCACATTGTCACATAACATTTAATAATGAGAAATGAACGTTACGGTAATAATTCATAAATATAATAAACACTGTTAAATGGAAAAATGTGCACTAGTTCACAAATATAAATGAAAAAATGTACATGATTCATAAATGATAATCTCTAAATTAGTCGCTTTACACCATTCATCTCCTGATTAAAAAAACATTAAGTATACTTGTGCAATTCATCCCCTATGCTTAAAATAATCAATCTCAACCACAACTTTCAGTCTTACATATGGCATGTAATAACTTTTACAAGTTTACAAAAGAACATCATTCTATTAAATATACACAAGCAGAATACGAGTCATCTAGATTACATCAACAAAAAGAGTTAAAAAAAATCAAACACACATGCAAAGCTATTTTGAGTCACTTTAGTGGTAATCTTAAGACATGTTCTTACGTGATGAAGATCCAACAACCTTTCCCCATGATTACGACTTAACCCCCCCCCCCCCCCCCTCCTAGGCAACTTAGCTGCTGATGCTGCATTTATTTTTGTCTTTTTGCCTCGAGCTCCAATGTCCTTCTTGAACTTGGTAGTGTTTTGTTTTCCTCGGTCCAAACATAAGAACCAAACCGAAACAAATTAGTGATTTAGTATCCAGATCAGAAATCGAAGAGCAACTGACCTGCAAGCGTGTCGGTCCGAGCTCGAGCTTTCCGGGTTGGTTATTCGGTCTTATTCAAGCAAAGCCGAGAACTTGAAACCAAAAAATAACATATTTGCTACTGAAACAAATAAAACATAATAGGTTTTTTTTTTACTTTATGAAAACCTAAATCAATGAATCGTGAACATTCATATTGATGCAAATATATCAAGTTTACCCCACTTTGGTGTCGGAAAATCCACATAAATATTTTCTTAAGTCGCCATAGGTTTTATATCCAAATATTAGCCGTTGTGCCAATCTGCTACCTCTCAAATAAATGTACACCTGAATTAAAACAAAGACATAGGCCGTTAAAGTTGTAACTGCAGTTGCAAAACATGTTCGGGTTAAAACGGGTAAACTTTTAGTTGGAACCTACCTTGACACAAGAAGCATGCCATCTTTCAAAAACATTAAAAATTGTAATTGAGAATCCAATGGATAATTTTTAAGAAGCTAAGTAAAGTATATACATTATTTGACTGGTAATAAGGCTGTGGGGTGTGGGGGCTTTGCTTTGGGGCATTGATCGATAAGTGGCAGCTGGGGGGTCCATAAGGTGTGGTGGCATGGTGGGGCTCCGGCTGGGTGTGGGTTGGCGTGGATTCGGATGACGTGGTCAGCCATGTGTAATTTGTTAGGTTTTTTTTAAACTATTTAAAATTTCATTTAACAAAAATAGAATATTACATATAATTTTTTTAAAACTACAAATAAAATTAAGAAAAACTACATAAAATAAAAAGAGCTACATAAAATATAAAAAAGATAAAATACTTCAAAATTCGCCCATATCATATTTCTTCAAGATTCCTTGTTTCATTTTCAACGTCAATTCCAATTCTGGGCCGCTAAGGTGATCGACGGGCATGGCGAGAAATATCATATCCTCGCGTTTTTCTTTTAGAGATGTTTTTTTTTGTCGTACGCGGCTTGGATATTTTTCCTCATCTCGATCCTTTGTTGTTGGATGGAATTGAATGTGTCGATTTCGTCCAAATTTCTTCCAATTGGTTGGTCTACAACCCTTTACCCGAGGCCGAGTTAGGGGCCGAACCCGATCTCCCTCTTTGAACCCGCTTTTTTGACGTATCTCTACCTGGTGGACGAGGAGAATCATCAAAATCATCCAAATTTAGATCAAACTCTTGATTACGAGTATCGGACTGAGCTTGGGACGAGGGTGTCCGTGCTCTTTTGGATGAAGTTGATTCGCTAGCAGTAGGAACTCTCGCCCATTTAGAAGCGTACCTACATACATCCCAACAATGCTTGTACTTGAAGTCGTGCTTCTTGTTGTCTCTGTATTGTATAATGGCATTCTTGATAAAGTTCCCCTCCGTTTCACCGCTCCTTGGCGAGTTCTTCGCCTTATGGAAAAAACCATTGAACGCGGTGACTTGTGTATTTATGCCACCCCACTTGGACGAGAGGCTATCATTTTCACGATACACCTCGTCGCTTTTCATTTGCGCATGAAAGGATTTCTTAATGCAATCCCAAAAATCTTTGTGGTATCGTGAATTCCCTATTCCAAAAAAATAGGCATTATAAAAAAATTACATTAAAACTGAAAAAATAATATTGTTATATAAAAAATACCTTTAATCGGATCTTGCGATTCGTCGATATAACATTTTGCCAACGCGGTTTCTTCTTGAGGCATCCACTTTATTTGTGTTCATTAAGCGGCCGCTAGTGCTTTTTCTTGTGACTTCTTTTTTTGGCCGGTTTGGGTGACGAACCACCAACGTCTTGCGGTTGTGTTTCAGGTATGGAATTGGGTTGGGAAAGGTTAACGTCGGGAATAGATGATTCGTCGTATGGAAAGTTCGTGAACACATGGTTTCCTATATACGACACGATTACCGCTAGTTCGGGACACGGTAAGTAGACTAAAGGGGCTGTTTGAGGATGGTCGCGGTTTGTTGGTTGACGGTTTTGTGGCGGGCTAGGGTTCGGGTTTTCTTGGTATTCAAAGGGGTTGTTTGGGTTGTATCCATGGTTAAAAGGATGCATTGTAGAGGATGTGGGTTAAATTTAAAAAAAATATAGAGATAGAAGAAGTAGAGATGTAGAGAAATGGTAAAAAAATGTAAAAAAAGGGGTAGTATTTATAAGGTATAAAAAAGATTCTTTTTTTTTTAAATAAACTAGCCGTTGGCTAACGGCTACCCCCAATGGTCCAATTTCAACAACCAATCCTAGCTAGCCAGCTCTCCCCCCCCCCCCCCCCCCCCCCCCCCCCGGCCCAACGACGGGCTTCAAAGCCACGCTAGTGGGGCAAGCCAACGCTGGCACAGTGTGAGTTAGCCAGCGTTGCCTGACATCCCCGCCCCATAAACGCCCCCACTCCCCACAGCCCAAGTAATGGGATACCTGACGAGTATGAGACTGATATTGGGACACGATTTTATTACCACATATTAAACTGGGATTACCAATACTAGTCCTTATTATCCCTATTTTTATGATGGTATAGTGAAACTTGTTATCAATAGTTTTAAACTTATAAACTCTCTTTGTTTTTATTTATTATATTTGATAAAAAGCAGATTACTATTTATTAGAGAGAGAGAGAGAGAGACAAAAAATGTTATAATCCGCAAAAGAAACGCCTGAAATACTATGGGTTGCAGCCTAGTGGTAAGAAGTAAAACCTCTTTAGTGAAAGACTCAGGTTTAAACTTTGGTAAGTGAGTTGGCCATTAAAAAAATGCAAACTTAATTCCACGTACCAAACACATAGTGAAGCTTTAACTTCTATGAAATATAAATTACTTGATGCAAATGTAATAAAATGACCAGTGAGAAATTTCAGAAGTCATGCATCATTCAAGTGGAAAAAAATATCAGATGAGAAGTGTTATTTAAGAAACAAAGGGGTCTGACATCTGTATAGTAAAGATTCTGTTTCAAGAATAACTCTGTTAACTTAAAACATATTAGCATGAAATGAGAACAGACTGCCAAATTATTTCCCTGTGTTTGTAAACGGAAATTGATCCTGAAGATCGATGATGTCAGCAAGAACACCAGCCGCTGTAGTATCATTGCCTGCTCCTGCACCTTGAATCACCAATGGGTTTGGGTGTTCATAACACCGACTGCATATCTCCACCTGCAGTTACATTTTCATCGACTTATTGATATAGTCGCAATAAAAAAAAGTTCATTGAAAGTTTTCAATGAACTGTAACAATGTAAGAACTTAATTACCACATTGTCGCTTCCTTTCAACCTGCCCAAAGCTGAATCTTTTGGGACTTCATGAATTCCAATAACGCACCTATTACAAAATCCAAAAAATAAAAATCATTCTCCAATTGATCATAAACCGAATATATGAATGGAAAGATACGAATTTGCCAATTTCAAGCCAGTTACTTATGAATAAGCTAGTATTGGGTTACTTTGAATCTCAAACGGGTCAAATATAAAGTTTAAAATACAAAAGGCTCTTAACGTGCGACAGTATGCGTAATTAGGATTAACCCAACCCATGCATAATTATGCAAATAACGTGCATAATTAGGGTTTTACCCAATCCATGCGTAATTATGAAAATAACATGCGTAATTATGTATTATAACGTGCGTAATTATGCAAAGTTAATTACTATTGTGCCACCGCGTTCAATTGAAGGCCTAGATTATATCAGATGTGCGGTTGAGATGCTCGCGTACGCATCACACGATAAGGTGGTCTTGTACATTAACCGGATATTTATACACATATATAGTAAAGGGATGGGTCAAAAAATAGGCTAAACGAAAGAACAGATCGAATGTCTACCGAAATGTATTTTTAATGCATACAAGCTCCAAGATCGCTTTACTGAAATATTCATATTATTATTGTAACAATATTGTTGTTGTAATTGATATTAAATGCATGAATAATCTATATAAAAACTAAAAAAAAAAAGAAAAAACATTGCATTTTCAGGTCAACCCGGTCCGTTTCAACCCATACTAAAAATGAACCTTACGTTGAGTTCTGTAGGATACAAACATAGCGCAAAACTTTCCCATCTGAAGAAGCTTTCTTGACTCTATCTTTAATGTCATTATCCAGCAATGGCAGGCCATTTGCTAAAAAGTCTTCGAGGGTCATCGTGCCGGACCCCATTTTATCAGGGTACAAGCTTTCAATCTTTGAAAAGATACAGACGTCATTAATGAAGACGGAACAACTTTAATAATACATTCAAGCAAACATGAACATGATCACGCAAAAACCTACCTTTATCGTATTCATGTCAATACGTTGGCCGAGAAGTCGTGCAAGGATCAAACCCTGTTCAACATAAAAAATAGAAGTATAAAAGTATAAAACACATGGAATGATTATATTATCGTTACAATATCTCCCTTTGCAGAGTAAAAACAAATTGTTCGTTAACAGATTACAAATATTTTAAATATTATGCAGAAGTAGGGATGAGATAAAAGACCTTTCGTGCAACATCCATACCGCTGAGATCGTCACGAGGATCTGAACAACAGAAATTTAAAATAGATTAAATTTTACACGTCTAATAAATCTAATAGATCTAACTTTACAATAAATTTTGACCTGGTTCAGTATAGCCGAGGTCTTTAGCAGCTTTAACAACTTCACTGAACGGTTTTCCATTTTCTACCTCGCTCATTACATAGCCCAACGTACCTATTTTTGGGTCCAAAAAGAGATGTTAAAATATTCATTAATGTTGTCGGTAATCACAGTTAGAGCAATGCTAACAAATGTAAGTTATTAATTGTTCTAGTTTCATTACCACTCAAGCTGCCAACTATTGATGTCACTTCGTCTCCGGATGAAATAATACGGTTTAATGATGCAATAACGGGGAGGCCAGCACCAACCTAATTACCATATAAAAGAGAAAATGCCGGTAAAGGATAGGATATGTATATCGACAGTCAGCCACATTAGGGGTACGCGTTGAAACGGGTCACTTTTTAGTATGGTTGAAACAGGTTGGGCTGGTTGACCCGCAAACCTTTTTTAATCTATTTTTATATATTTTGAGTAAAATGCCATTTTCTTCCCTGATGTTTGGCTAGTTTTGCGACTTTCGTCCAAAGGTTTGTTTTTCGGTTTTTCCGCATTTGGATCCAAAAGGTTTAAAATCTTGCCATTTTCATACAGCTCGTTAACTCTATCCATTTTTCTCCGTTAAGTCAGGGGGTTTTTTCGTCTTTTTTCTCTGTTAAGGGTATTTTGAATACTTGTACATTACGCAAAATGCTTGTACATAAAGTGAAAAACACCGAATTGCCCTTTAAATTAACAAAAAAGACGGAAATACCCTGTCTTAACGGAGAAAAATGGATGGAGTTAACGAGCCAGATGAAAATGGTAAGATTTCAAACCTCTTGGATTCAGATGCGGAAAACAAACCTTTGGACGAAAGTCGCAAACTGACCAAATCTCAGGGATGAAAACGGCATTTTCTAGGTACATTTGTTTGCATGAATTAAAAATATACATTGGACGAATTTTCAACTTGTTTGGTTGACCCCTTTTAACTAAAGAAGTTATCGACCCGTTTCAGATAAAACACAACCTAAATAGATACATTCATAAGTAAACAGGTCAAAATTGTCAAGACTAATTAATAAAATCAGCTGTAGAACACAAAATAGCACTACTTACAGTTGATTCATGCCTAATGCGACGCGGTTGTAAAAACAATTGGTCAAATTCTTCCTGCAAAAGCCAAAATTCAATAGTCAAATGGTTGCTTTGACCAGTTCTCATTTCATACTGGTTGGTCAAAGTCAGGGGGCAATTTATCATTGAACCAGTAAGAGCAAAATGTTAAGGGACAATTTACCATTGGACCAGTAAGCGGTTTCTTATTGGCAAGCACAGTGCAGCATCCTAATTTTACTGTTTGAGTAATAACCTCAATGGTCTCTGAACTTGCAGAGCAATCAACAAGTACAAAACCTGAATAATAAATTTATATAAGTAACAATAATGCATATATAATATTAGATACCAAATAATTCGCTAACTACTCAATTTACCTAGACGAGCGGCAATGTCAGTGAGTTTTCTCCTGAATTCGGAGTATGGGGAAGCTTCACATTTACCTATAGAAGGTGATTAAAAGAAGAAATATTTGGATCAAATGGAACAAACTGTATAATATAAAATGCATGCTAAAAGCAATATTAAACTTGTGTAGATATTACTAAGAAAATGTAATTGGAATTACCAGAGTTGACACACTTTTCGAGGGACAATCTATCTGATTTGGTCTTGCAAATGTTAATCAAAAGGGCATCATCAAACTCTGTAGATAACACATCTGGTGTAACCAGAAATGTTTTGCTATCACATACACCCACAACTCTCAAATGAATGCCCTGTCACACACGTATGACTTAATTAGGCGTGTATGCGTATGACCTCATAAGCAATGCCTTTTAATGCACTTGAAACTAAATACAAGAAATGTGTATCACAAACACTTATACGATTGATTTTGCATGACTTGTAAACGAACCGAACAGGGCTTGTTTGTGTTTGTTCGTTTAACTTTAATGGAAGAAATAAACGAACACAGACACTTGAACCAACAGATTTTCTTGTTTGTGTTTGTTCATTAAAAAAATGAAAGTTTTCGTGTTAGTTCGCTGATATTCTAAACGAATGGTTCACGAACATAAACGAACAAGACATAAACCAACATGGCAACACAAGTTAAAAGTAAACATGAGTATCTAAATTAAAGTCTAAAATATCAACATCGTTACATCAAACATTTCAAAATTAAACAAATATATCTAAACAAGGGGTTTAAAATATGAAATTCAACTTTTCTTCAAATTAATACCAGTAATAAATAAATTCGATTGAATATCTAAATGAACATAAACGAATGAACCAATATAAATGAATGAACATAAACGAACGTTCACAAACGTAATGAACAAACTGGACATTGGATCACGTTCGTTTGTTCAATTACATGAGCAAAAAATTGTGTTCACGTCCGTTCGTTTATTAAATGAACCAACATAAACGAACTTCCCCCGAATGGTCCACGAAAGGGATAAACGAATATTGAGATTATAGGAACACGAACATCTACCACCGTCTATAACTATAAACAAATATTAATACCAATAATAACTAAACTTGATTGAATATTTAACCGAACAAATGAACGTAAATGAACGAAAGGGACGTTAAAAATTGTGTTCATGTTTGTTCATTTATTAAATGAAAGAACACAAACGAATTCCCACCAAATGGTTCAAGAACTATTCACTCATTAACACAGAAATGATAAGAGACCACATTGATTTACAAGTAAAAAATAAGTTTGACCTCAAAAGTCAAAGTGCAAATGTCGTATTAAAATCCAGTAACTCAATCAAATAACACATAGGGTTCAAATTTATCAGCGTTTTCGAAACCTCAACATCAAATGAATCGGAATCAACTAACTTACTATCATAAAATTCACAATACATCTCGAAATATAATGCATTTAATCGTAGAAAACATATGCTGAAAACATGATTGACTAAGTTGAAGTAATACAGATGAAATTAGTGCTGTACCATGTTAGCATGAAGGGTGCGACAATGGACTATGTGTTGGAGGAGTTGCCTCCCAACGCCTCCGCAGCCCATCAGAATGATCGGAATATTCTTCATTTCACGGTGGCGCTCCATCGGACTCTGCTTTGCGGCGTTACGAGACTGTGATTTTTAACTCCGTCCCAGTGGTTTGTGTGAAACTTAACCATACTTTCACAGTGTGGTTTTAACTACACCCCAGTAATTAACTACTTTCACCTTGTTTAACCTGGTGTTTCAAGTGACTAGATTCAATTTTTTTCCCGTCATTTAGTTTCGGCGTCACCTGGTGATAATAGAAGAGTAGGCGAGTAGGCGGCGATCGCTCGTTCGATCCTTGAACTGAGCGGGTTTTACCCCCTTCGGGTGAGTGTTCATGGGATTCGACCCTAGGTGAGGGTTTACCCAGGTTCGAAGGCGAGTGTATCACGATGTGGTGAATTTCATCGGCAACCCATTTGGAGGATTCGTTGGCCGTAAAAAAAATTAAAATGATAATTAAAAAAAGAAAGTGTGTGATAAGTCGGAAAAAGATGTGTCCCACTCACCTCATGGGTAACTCTTGTTAGTAGGCTAGCCACCTTTTACGCCCTCTTTAACGGTGTGTTCCCGAGTTAAAAATCCCTCCCCTTCCCTCCCCTCCATGTCTTTCCAAATTGGAAAGACTATTTTCAGGCAAAAAAACCCTCATTTTCCCTCCCCTCCCCTCCCCCTGTTAAGTGGATCTCTGGAACACAGCCTAAATCAAGCATAATGATGTTTGGGGTGTGAAAGAGGGGATTTGGTATCTCTTTAATGCCTCGCTACACATAATCATAGATTCAATGTTATATCAATATTTGCTATAACAACAGAAAGAGAAAAAAGTTTATTAAAATAAAGCTGTAGAAACGGCGAATCCTAAATTTGTTTATCTTTTAAAGGTTGTAATAAAAAAATATATAAAAAAGGAAACATTGAAGCAACTTAGATTGTTTGTGTGTTTGTGCTTCGATTACTTGTACATTATCACGCAAACTCAGTTCCAAACGATATTTACATTGAAACGTAGATAAAAATAAACACGTTACAACGATACAAGTTTTATAACACAATTGTGTTGTTTTAGCATGCTTTCAACTTAAACATACATGATATCAAAACGACAATAAAGTATTTTAGTGATAACAAAATTAAGATGTGATAAAACATATATGAAACACACCAACTAGGGATGATTGTGACACGTTAGACAAATCTTACATCCATAATACATATGAGAAATATTGATATAATACAAGGAAGTAATAAAAGCATTACAAAATGTTGCATTTGAACCGACATGCATAAACAAAATGCGATTGATATGGATGACCTCAATTTTTATGGCTCAAATGACGGAATTTGATCTAAAGATCCATGATCCCTTACCCACATAAGCCTCTCAACAAAGCCTCTATAAGGATCCTCCTCTCGCTTATTTAGCAAATAAGCCATGTTGTTTTCAACTTTGCATTTTATTTGCAAATATAGCTCTTCCAAATAAGCTTTGTCATGTACCATATTTTCTTTTCCTTTGGTTCGTATGGGCTTCCCAAACATATAGTAGAGTCGACCCGGTAGCTTTGGTAAAAAGATAGGAAAATGAAGTTTTTGCTTAGAAATCTCTCCACCCATCTCCTTCCTATCATTGAAGAACATAACATACAACCGAGAGAAAAAAAATGTCAATGGGCAATAACTTTACTCGAGGTAGAAATTTCGAGCTATTTACTTATGAGACCAATGGGTATGGGGTTCGGCACCGGGCCGTCCCCCCCCCCCCCCCCCCCTTTAGGCACGTCGCACACCGGCCCCCTTAGGGGCGTCGCGGCACTTCCGGCAGAAATCGGACAAGATGAAATTTTGGTTTCTGTTATCTAAAGACGAGTTAAATCAAAATAGTTAGCTAGCTGACAGAAGAATGGGCCAAACAAGTTGAATATTTAAATGGTGAAAGTCATCATGCATACAACCTAGGTTACTTAATACATAAGGAGATTAATGTCGCAATAATGTAGTGTTTTAATTAACACATTATACGATTTTGGAAATATAAAGTGAATAAAAAGTTTTTTGAATCTAACATATAGCTATAGAGGTTGGAAATACACGGGTCCACTAAGGTGGTAATATTTTTTCGTGAGTTTAAACACACTAAACAGTTGAAAAACTCGTTAAAATAATAAGGGTAAAATAATTACCTCACGTTTTTTCTCCCTTTATTTAGTTCATTGACCATCCGATTTAGGAGAGGGTTTATCTTCATTTCATTATAATCAATCATTAGCTGGCAACAAAGTAAAGAATGGAAGTATGAACTAGTGAAATAAGTTATAATATTGAAGATAAAGTTGTAACTAGTTTTTTGACTTCAATAATCAAGTAAATCTTTAAAGAGAGTGAGTGTGATAGTACTTCTGATATGTCATCTTCCCCAACAACTCCAAATGGTACAATGGTGGCACCAAACTTAACTGCCATTCTTACAAATTCTTGTTTATCAGGCCAAAACAACTTGCAAGCTTCTCCCTGTTAACCACAAATTAAAAAAAAGCTAATAAAAAATTTGTAACAAAAGCATGTTTGTTTTAAAAAAAGTTACCTAGAAAACTTTTATAAAAGGGAAAAATCACCGTACTTGATTTGACCGTTACAAATGATTACAAGAAAGTACAAGCCCATTGAAAGATGTCACATGTACTTTAAATATGGACATTTGCGCAGTTTAGGGGCTAATAAATAAAAATGGTGCGATGAAGCAACCAATCAGGTGATGACACATCATCCCTAAATAAACTGACTCGGTTTTGGGCTAGAAAAAGCAAAAATGACAATGTATTTCGTTGAACCAATGAGATTTTGACGCCTAACCTTACGATGGAAAGCTTCACGCGCACCACCGGGGTAAAGTAAAATGTAAGACTTTCTTGACAACAATCTAAAAAGATTTCTTGCAGAAACCGGAATCGCACCAAACAACTTCAATATATCAGTATATGGAATCATAAGATATTCATCTTCAACATTATATGCAAAAGTTTCCGGGTGGGTTAAAGCATGAAGCACAACTTTTTTCTCTCTCAAAAACTGCAAGACAAAAGGGAAAGCTTCAAATCCCCATAGCATATGGTTACCAACTAGTAACACAGGCCCTTCATCCGGAATCCCTGCAAGTCCTCTCACTATTTTCCCATCCTCCATCGTTGAAAACATTGCGGCACCCATAGATAGCCGGTACCACCTGGATTAACGGCATCATATCTTAAATTTTATAGTGTTTGTTACTTGTTAGTGTAACAAAATAATAAATTGCATATATGTTACCAGTTATCCATTGGGGTGGTTTTAAAGTCTGTGATACTAGGAGGCAAAAAGTCATTAAGGATATCATGCTTAGAAGAACGTCGGTACATATGAGTGGTTTTGATAGCGGACAACACGTTAACACCAGTCTCCTGCACCAACAAATTGGAATGATATGTTACTAGTTATTTTTTTTATTATAACTGTGAAAATCTATCACTGGAAAACTCACGGGCCCACCAATCGTAAACTGTTTAGCATTCGCTAAAACAAAAAAATATATAATATAGAAAATGTTAACACCATTAGGATTGTGTGACCGTTTTCCTCATACACGCGCATTTGGCAGTGCTTTAGTACTCCTGAAAGCCTCTGGGCCTCATTTTTACTCGGTATGAGGTTATCCTTGCCACTAAAATACAAATATCCTTGAAATATTAGATTCCATAAAGATCATATGACTTAAACATACTTAAAATTTTCATCTAATGATAATTAAGATATTATTGGTATTAGTCAAACACCTGGCAAGCACAAGTACTTGAGCTGTAACAGCGTGAAGTCGTGAATTAGCATACGCAGCCGTTGATTCAAGTAGATCGATTCTCCATTTAAGAGTATCCTTTGGTATTATTTTGGTCAGCGCCTATCAGGAAAGACATAAATAGAAAAAATTAAAAAAAGGTATTAAAAATAAATAAATAGCTAAAAATCTTGGGGAATGGTAAGAGTTGAAGGATGTTCTTACAGAATAGAGTGGTAGATGTCGAATTATACGGCGCATTAGTTGAACGAGGGGCGGAGACTGGTTTGTACCATCCATTTTATTATTAACCATTGCCATCTTTATAAAATCACCTGAAAACAAAAGAAATGTTGGAGTAAATGAAAGATCAGGAGTGTTTGGATACTTACTAATTATTCAAATAGTAACCTACCCAGAAGGAAGCTCGTGATATACGGAAATGTCCCATAACATTGATCAGGAAGAGTCCTCATGAATGCTACTAAAGGGTGCAATGGTGACCTCTCATAGGACGTTGCTGAAATCCGTAGTTAAATCACTAAATTTAAAAAAAAATTCCTCAAATAGTCAAATACAAGAAGTTATCAAAGAGGGGACCTGGATTTGCTAGGATAAGTACTAAGTCAATTGTAGGATTACGAGCAGCGACTGCAAGCGCTAAGGCTCCTCCAAAAGACTCTCCGAGCATGTAAATTGGCTTATTTCCGGACAAAGCGTGCTCAATCATCACATTGTCTTCCACTATTTGAATCAAACCTTCATGCAAATTAGATCTTTAGGAAACTATAGTTTGTTAATGAGGCATATAAAAGATATAGCTTGTAATATAAGTGTCTGGAATTATATCATGTACGAAAGTAAGCCTGGCAAAACTGACGGGTCGGATGGGGTGGTAGTAAATATAAAGGTTGTTTGGTGCACAAAAAGGGATATGCAAGAGAAAATGATAATTACCTTCCAATGGTGTTCTATCCCAAGATGGGATATTCAAGCATTGAACATGAAAGACCCTGTCATTCAAGTTGATAAAACAATATCATTATAAATTTGTTTAATGTGGACAATAGCTAATAATTAAATTTTAACCTCTTTATTCTACTCTCTTGAGAAAGTTTATCCTTATTTTTGAAATGTGGTTATTTTAACTTTAAATAACCATAACAATACTTTAACTAAAAACAGCCAAAAGGCCTTTTGCGGTTTGAAAAAAAAGGCCTTTGGCTTGACGACATTGGTGAATTTTTCTCTCAACCAAGTGGTGAAGGTTCAAACCCCATTGTGGGTATTTAGGTGGTGTAGAATTAGATAGTGTATGTGTTGTCGTTCTAAAAATACAGTCAAAACTGGATTATTGTGACAATGACGCATAATTTACATTGCGTTAGTTTTATAAACATGAAATGTTATTGAAGTGTTATATCATTACACACGTCGAGCGCTATTCCTCCCTAACATCTTACAAGTTTCTTCTCCTCAAAAATTGTGTATCAATTCACTATTTACATCTTTAAACAAAGGGGTTGGCTAAATGTACCTCACTCTTTTGAAAACAATCAAGGGCTTATTTTGTCTTCTAGTGTGAAAACGGGAAATATTACCATTGTGATAAGTTGAGGGGGATGCAATAAGTATAAAGAGAGGGGGTGGGGTACGTTTAGCACAACCTTTAAAAAGCATATTCGACACATATGTGTGTTTGTATATAGTCATAAAGTAGATGTAGATGAAGCGAAACTCACTTTCCGAGTGCTTTCTCATGTACAACAAGACCGGCTCCAGTTCCATCCATCCCTGCACAAAAAAAAACACATTGAATCATGATATAACAAAAGATTGTTCACTAACATTAAACAGATATGTTGCAACTTGCAACTGAACAACGATTACCAGGTATATACAAAAGAACAGGAGAATCATTTAAAGGTTTGCCACACGCGACGGGACAAAACCACCTAGGTGGCCCTCCATCGCTTTTAAGCATACTCATGGCTATATCAATGTAATCCCCTAAGCTTTGAGTCCCATAACCATCATCCCACAAAGGTTCCAACCCTGTAGGGCCATTTTGTCCTTTATCTTTTCCACCATCATCACAACAAGCTACACCAACATCCTTGTTAACAAAACAAACTTCATTGGTCCTAACCAATTCTGGAGGAGGTACTGTTACAGGATCCCCACCACTTAAACTCCTAACAAGCACACGCGAACGCAGCCTCAGGTTCTCATTCACAATCAAAAGTGGTGATGATGGAATACTTGAAATGTTGCTCATAAGCAAGGCCATTATGATTCAAAGAGTTTAGGTAGCTCAGTTTGTTGTGATGCTAAGTGCAAAACTGGCTGTTGGAAACTCGCGAACAAGAACTGCAAAGAAATGGGTGCGAGTTGCGTATTCAAGTGAGGTTGGGAACATAAGGAAATGTGGTTTCCATGTATCATACAATATGAATGACAGAGGTATAAAATCTCTTATTTAGGCGGGGGGAAAAAGCAAGAAAAAACTTAAATTGTATTCAGAATATTGATTTCCTAATGATTACACAAGAATGTATTGTGTTATTTTTTAATGAAATTTTTTGAAGTTTGGATAGAAACATAAAAATGGAAGGGTTGTAATTAATTTAGATGGTTGCAAAATCCCACATCGGAGGAGTATACTAAAGGAGGCAAGGACTGTGGTGTATGAAAATAGGGGTTGGGAAATGGTGAAGGCATCTTTGCGCTTGGGGCAATGACGCAGCTAATGAGGTAATAACTGAGGCGCGTCAATTGCTGGTTGAAAACTATTTCCAAACCCCCTCCTTGGCTTTGGGTCTCCCTTAGCCATCGAGAATTTCTGGAAGGACTCCTTTTATAGGGTAAAGTCCTACAACTTTTAGTTCATAAAATCTTTTATTATAATTATAATTTTAACTTACTCTTTTTATGTTTCATAAAGTTTTTGGCAGTATAAGAAATAAATCGGCATAAATGCAAACTAAAAAAATACCACTTTCCAATAGATCATAGATGGTGTTACGATATCGAATGAACATTTAATCCTACCGCACAACAAAGTATATTCAAAAGATGTCATCCAATTGAGTGCGTAAAGTTACCAGATTTAAGCAAGATTTTTCTCTAGAGGTTCAACTATTTGCCAATTATCCCATAACATTATAGCTTAGAGCAGTGGCGAAGCTTGAGATTTCCGACCGGAGGGTCGAAGACGTATATAACAAAAATTTCTATAAAACCGGGGGGGCCAAAACGTATATACCAAAAAATTTATATACGAAAACTACATACTCTCCATTACTGAGTGAAAAGTTCGGGGGGTCGGCCACCCCTTCCCGCCCCCACAAAGCTACGCCCTTCGCTTAGAGAAAGATAACCATGAGGATATCATGACCTTAGAAACATATGAAGAATATCAAAGTAGCATTTATGTATCGTCCAAAGCAACTAAAAAGATCCACGAAAGTGTTTACATTGGAACGAATGTAAATCTCATTTTGATGTTTATTTTAATTGTATTATTGTTTCGATTACCCAACGTGATTCTTATTTCTTGTCATGATTCTTATTTCTTATAATTGTAGCATGACATAACTAGCAGGTTAGGTTGATCACATGTCAGCCCAAACATTTAAGCCCAATGACATTTGTATATTTCTTGTATCCAAGTGATGATGGTTCAAAACCTATTAGGTATCCTAATTTAGGTGAATTTTAGGTGATGTAGAATAAGGGAGTGTGTGTTACCGTTCTAAAAAAGCTTGACAAACCCACAAAACCCGACAACAAACTAAGACTAAAAAGTGAGTATTTATACTAGGTCAACAAAGGATTTTGTGTAAGCAATCTGGTTTTAAAACTAGTTTGCATCTAGTCAAGGGAAGTCAAAAGTGGATCGACCCAAACCAGTCTTTATTAGAATAACATGGTTTAGTTTGAACCGGTTCTAATCAGTTCGATTTGGTTTTAATCGGTTTAAAAGGGTATATTATCAAACCAATTTTAAATTGATGGTTCGGACCGGATCGGTTTCCGTTCGACTTAGCCCAAACCCAGTTCCGGATCCATTTCATATTGATATGTAGGGGTGTTTATAGTTCCGTTTCAACTTTCATACCGTGAAACCGTCCAAACATGTCATTAGTTTGACTTCATACTTTGTTTTTCACCTAACTTTCGGTTGGTCGGTTTTAATATTTTGAACCGTGGAAAACGGTTTGGCTTATGATTTATATGAAAAACCAACCGTATAAAACCGAAGCGGACCATAAGAATAATATCATATCTAATTTTTAAAAATTTCATATTATATTATATCTTATTATAAAAAAACGCTTAAAATGATTCCAAAGATCCCCATATCATGTTGACGTGATCATCACTAACCCAGTTCCAATATAGCATCAGGTGGTTGATAGGGTTACAGAATCTGGATTAATTCTCAGATTCTCCCTATCATTTTGTCACCTTAAACCTGTTGTTCAGTTCAACAACCCCCATATATGTTTCATTTATTATAAACCCTAATTTCTTCATTATTCCGCAGCTCATTTTTATTGATTTTGAGATACCTGCATTGAATGCTGACAACCCATAACCAATTAGGTAATATCTTTTTTTATTTTCCTGTGTATAATCTCTTTTGATAGCATATATGAGTGGTGTTTGGTAATATTATTTAATAGCTGTGATGTTTTGACTCTGTTCTTGCCCATATCTTTGATGTTAGGTGGTTACAAGTATATTGTTTCCACTTATGCTTGATTTTATATTTGTTTTATAACCCATCATTGCTGACTTGTTTATAGTTAAGAGTGGATTGTTGGTGGGTCAAAAATAAGTGATTAGTTGCTTCTTCTGTGTTGGATTGATCTGGTATTTTGCAAAGGTATGAATTCAATTGCTAAACTTTGTTTTGGTTACTTGATCTGTTTTGGATGAATTTGTGTGTTCGATTTGTATTTTCGTTTTGATGCGAATGAAATGATGTGTTAATATGTGATTGTTGTTTGTGTTACCTCTGTCCCAATGAAGGCTACACTTTTGGTTTGTAGTGAGTCAACTTGTAACTTCAATATTTCAAGTTAATTCATACTTGTTTTGTTTAGATACTCCAAAATAACGGTTGTTGAACGAAGTTCTAATCTTTTTAAGTATGATCCGTCATTTTTTTTTTCTTGCGGAAGGCGGAACAGTATTTTATAAATCTTAGCATTTACAAGTGCATCGTTTGATAGTTGAAAGATGAATTTTTAAAATAATTATTGAGTTGTAAGATGTTTCTTATCATGTTTGAACATTTAAACGGCCAATATTTCTTGTTTTAAGTTTTAACCAACCAAAGAGTAACAACAAAAGTTTCTTTTAGTTATGAGAACATCGATACATAGAATTTACTGCAAGTACTTCAACGGCTTCAAGTAAGAACATTTGGTGGTAATTATGTACTCCTATATTAAGAGAAAGATTCATATATTTTGTTTACTTGGAACTTGGAAGTTAATAGTTTTTTTTCTGGATAGTTCTTCCTTGATGCATTGCAAATTAGAAAATGACTCGCTATCCAATTTGTAATCAAGGGCAGTCAGGAAAATCATATGTCTTTTAATGATGAATGAATACAACACACTTGATACCGATAGTCGTTACTGATCCTGCAATATTGATTTATATTCCCTCCATGCTTATGAAAGTCACACCACTTCTCTATTTTTGGCTCATACATGAAAATTGCAATTTCTTTTTTTGGAGATTTATTAGGCTAAAGGGTGTGGGGGTCATGGTTGGGACATGATTCGCCACCTAGGAACATGAATGGAAGGCTACACCACCCCCTTGCTTGATCCACCATGGTTTGCATGGATTAAACCATGGCAACCATGGTCCTCCTTTCCATTTTTCAAGAAATCATTTCCTTTTTCTTTAGACAAAGATAAACTAAAATAAATAAGGGGATAGTGGTTTGGGTCATGACCACACCCTTAGGGTAGTGATTTTGGATGGTGGATTAAAGGTGGGTGACATGGCACTGAAGTGGAGGGTAATGAGGGTCATGACCACACCCTATTGCCTTAGTCAAAACACCATTTGTCTTTATTTATGTTACCAATTATCGAAGCTAATGGCTTTGGCCCACAGTAATTATTCTTTTTGTCATTGTTGGTTATTGAAAGGTATTTTAGACATCTGATCAATTGTCAAATATCTAAATCATATGTTCATGGTTGAACGTATAAAGATATATTTTTAAATGAAATTAAATCCCGATAATAAGTATCATATCATGTTTCTCATTTCTTTTTGTTCATACGAACTCGCAGATGGCAGATGTAGCAAAGGACTTGACCGCCGGAACAATAGGAGGGGCAGCACAGTTGATAGTTGGACACCCTTTTGATACCATCAAGGTCAAACTTCAAAGTCAACCCGTCCCTCCACCGGGTCAGCTCCCTCGATATTCTGGTGCAATAGATGCCGTTAAACAAACAATAGCAGCAGAAGGTCCACGGGGTCTATACAAAGGCATGGGTGCCCCTCTTGCCACTGTGGCAGCCCTAAACGCTGTTCTGTTTACAGTTAGAGGCCAAATGGAAGCACTTTTGAGGTCTGAGCCCGGTGCACCCTTAACCGTGAACCAGCAGGTGGTTGCTGGAGCCGGTGCTGGAGTCGCAGTTGCTGTTTTGGCCACCCCAACTGAGTTAGTCAAGTGCAGGTCAGTCCATTTTTTTTCGTAATTAGTTTCTTTTAAGTAAAATATTGACTCTTTCCTAAGTTGAACATACTAATTAATTAATTATCAGCTTCAGAGTTGATTTCAGTTATCTTTATACGTTTTGAAAAGCGTGAAATTCCATTTTCGTCCATGAGGTTTGGCCAGTTTTGCGACTTTCATCCAAAGGTTTGTAGTTTTACGACTTTCGTCCAAAGGTTTGTTTTTCCGCATATGGATCCAAAAGGTTTGAATTCTTGCCATTTTCATCCTACTTGTTAACTCCTCCATTTTTCTCCGTTAAGTCAAGGGTATTTTTAGGCATTTTTTGTGAACAGGGGTAGATCTTTTTATTTTTACAGTGTTTTTTTATTTTAATAAAAAATGTCTAAAAGACAGATATGCCTCTCATTAAATGGAGAAAAGTGGACAGAGTTAACGAGTCGGATTTCAAACCTTTTGGATCCAGATGCAAAAAACAAACCTTTGGACAGAAGTCGCAAAAGTGGCCAAACCTCAGGGACGAAAATGGCATTTTACTCTTTTGGAAATTAACTTATAAACTTAATAAAGGATGCTACCAATTGAAAGATGATTGGTGGTTAGCGCTGTTTAAATACGTATCACTCACAAATTTGAAACATTTTAGTTTTATTAAAAATTGATTATTCAATTCTAATTAATTAAAACGCAAAATCACTTTAAAACGCAAATCCATACTTAGCCGTTCACTTGTTTGGACTTTGGAATGCAGATTACAGGCCCAAAGTGCACTAGCAGGTGCAGTAGCCGGCGGTCCAGCGGCAACAATAACCGCTGCAGTGAAGTACGGCGGTCCAATGGATGTGGCTAAGCAAGTGCTGAGGTCAGAAGGCGGCGTTAGAGGCCTGTTCAAAGGACTAATTCCCACAATGGCCCGTGAAGTCCCCGGGAATGCAGCCATGTTTGGTGTTTACGAGGCCATGAAGCAGTATTTTGCTGGTGGGACCGATACTTCTGGTCTAGACCGTGGTTCATTGATCATAGCCGGAGGTATAGCTGGAGGTGCATTCTGGGCTTCGGTTTACCCTACTGATGTCATCAAGAGCGCGATCCAGGTTGATGATTATAGGAACCCTAAGTATTCGGGTTCATTTGATGCTTTCAAAAAGATTCTCAAGATTGAGGGGGTGGGGGGATTATACAAAGGTTTCGGGCCCGCGATGGGAAGGAGTGTCCCGGCTAATGCTGCATGCTTTTTAGCTTATGAAATCGTGAGGTCGAGCTTGGGTTGATTTTTAAACATACACAATAGGAATGACTTGATATTTTGAATTCATCGTTGCAAAAGAGTAGCCCTTTTTTTAACAAGTAAAATCTTGAAATAATTTGTGATTCATGTTACCTTGATAATATTGGATAACTCATTTGTTTGGAGAGTGAACAAATTCCTATATCATAAATTTTAATTCTTTAGATAATTTTTAGGGATAAGATCATATATATATATATACCCAACAAAACTTGAATAATATCACATTTACACCTTAAAAGTTATAGGTGACAATCATGACCCATTCTTCAAATAAATCATTGATAGGGGAAAAAATAAATTGTATACGGATCTGTTATTAACAGGTCGATTTGGGTCTACTCAGATTAGTTAACTAGTCAAAATGGGCAACTAGTAAAACTTGTTAACTTGAAATATTGAAAATGGTCCAAATGGATTAGCCTCCCATGACCATTGTTTCTCTCCACCAGACTTGTTGCCATTGGCACCAATCACCACCTCCAGCGTCACCGCCACCACCACCAACGCGCCTAGCACCGCCACTATGCCATCGACGCCCATTAAGCCGAGAACTTAGATTGAACCTATTATGTTTTACCCGTCATCCAAACCCGCATGACACGTCCAGTTTGCCATGCCCACTAAAAATCATAAATATCAAATATACATTTTTTTCATATTTATGCCATATATACCTTTATGCAAGTATTTTGGCTATAAGAAAAAAAAAATAGTATAATAGACGTGAACTTTGTGACTCAATTCCATTAAAATGAAAATAATGGTTACCGGATCGTGAGTTTGTCTTGATAGAAACTATAGTCCAAAACGCCTCCATTCACAAGTTAATTGATACGAACCCACAGTAAAGGGTCAACCCAATTGGTCAACAGCCACAAGTACAACACCACGTTTACTTTTCTGCATGAGACTTGGTCTCCAATTTTAGTTGTGTTTTGGTAGCTGCATTATGTCCACGTTTACATTTCTTGGTGCATGATCGCTTGTACTTGGAGCTTGGTTTTAAAACCAAGAAGCGCACAAAAGCAACGAGGTCTAGAACCGAGGCGCAAAGAGCAAAAGCGACGGGTTTTTCGTACCCAAGGCGCAAGATGATTAGATATTTTTTTATACATCCCATAGGTTTGTAGCATCCCTTATCCAGCTATAAATAAGGTTTATATATGATTTTATCTACATGTACAAGCCAAAAAACCTAATGTACAACAGTTTAAACAAAAATCAGATATATACGTAAGGCGCGCGCCTCAGAAGGGTTTTTTGCCAAAAATGTGCGCCTCAAGTGCGCTTTACTTTGTGCGCCTTGTGTAGCCTGAGGCCTGTGTCTCAGTGCACCTCGTGCCATTGGCATGCTTTTTAAAACCAAGACTAGGAGAAACCAGCATTGTTTTACATGTTTAAGTTTGAAGCATGAATGAAAAGAGTAGCAGAAAATTGATCAAATATCTTGTTTTACCCGAACTAAATCGGGCCTCCAATATCTTTCGTGCAAAAAAGAAACAAAGATCATTCACTCAAGTCTCAATAACACACTTGTAGAGTTAAATATGACCAAAAACATACCAATCATTAAACTTCACAGAAACAAAAAATTTCAATAACCATATATAAGCATGTCGTGCAACACGTCTACAGACCGAAAATAAATTCTATGAGCTACAAGTTGACTAATACAGAGACAAAAACTCCAACCAGACAACCTACATAACAAGTTCAATATCGATTCAGCCACATTTTCTGGTGAACCACCTGATTCAAAACTTGTTCAAGAAATAAACAGATGATCACTATTACCAACTATATATTCTAAACAAGCATTTCATAGTCTATAAACAGAATTAACATAAAAACAAAAACCCGAGAGACTATCGTACAGCCGAATTACCATGCTGCAAACATGAATTCATACAAAGTTAGCATCTTTCATTCTTTCCGCTGTTGTCCATCTATTCCCTCCATCTTGGGCTTGGAATTGAGAAAAACCCTGGTGATGGAAAGCCCATACCAGGAGAAGGTGGAGGTTGAGGCCCAGGCCCAAACGCTCCCGGTTGAGTCATGGGTGAAAACGAAAAATTTGGTGTTAACGGTGGGGGGTGCTGATATCCAGGAGAAAGTAACGGGTATGGTGATAGAGGAGATAACAAGTTTAAGTAACCAGATGGCGATGGCAGAAGAAACTGAGACGTTGGTGATGGTAACGGTGGTGGTGGACCGTTCATTCGTGGTGATGGTAACGGTGGCGGCGGGCCGTTCATTCTTGGTGAGGGAAGTGGAGGCAGAGGTGGGCCGCCGTACATCCGAGGTGATGGAAGTGGCGGCTGTAACGGGTATGGAAGCAATCCAGATGATTGCTGCTGTTGTTGACCTTGCATCTGAGTTTGACTTTGAACTTGAGGATTTTGCTGATACTGCGGATGAGCTTGTTGGTTAGGTTGTGGAGGTCCTTGAGCTGGATCAATAATCGAATGTTGAAGGTATCGCATATACGCGGAGATAGGAGACTCCGCGGTGTTTGACCATCCTGTATGGTCACCAGATGGCAACCGTTGTTGACCATGATGAGGCGGTCTAGCAAGATTACTACCATTATACGCAACCGCACCAGAGGCTGGCCCGTTTAACGGGCGGTTAGGGGGGATATGTTGTTGAACCGGTGCATGGTGAACCGGCATCCGTGGTCGTGTAACATTCAACGGTGTTAACGATGACGGCCTACTTCGTTGCGGTCTATGCGCGTTCTGGGGAGGTCTAGGAAGCGGTTCTTGCGAGTGCCGAGATGGCGAACCCGTAAGCTGTTGAACAATACTTTGAAAATCATTCTTATTAATATTATACACTTGGGGCTGAGGAGGCTGCCTAGCAGGATTGGTAAAATTAGGCTGATGTAAAGGACTCTTTCTAATATTCTTCCCAATTTTGTTCACACCCAAGTAATCATTTCCCCTATTCCTTGAATAATCAGAATTATCCATTTTTGACCTAAAAATCCAATCTTTCCCCAAATCCCCAAATTCGAAACCCTAACCCTAACAATCTCAATTCAATTCAATAATACAGAAACGAACAAAATCAAACCTTTAGAGCAATTAGCAAGCTAGAAGATGAACAAGACACCTGTAGATCAAATGGAAATTTTGATCTCTGAGAGGTAAGTTAGGGTTTTAGAAGCAGTTTTGGGGTAGTTGCAAAGGGAATTTAGGGATAAATGAGACTTGACTTGGAAAAAATGCGTAAGATTTGAAAGTTTCTTCTGTGAAAGCAGTCATGGGGTTGAAAAATTGGGAGTATAAAAGAATTTTTGGAGAGAGAAAAACCCTAATGCTGGTCAACGGAAGGATGAATTGGACAAAAAGATGTTTGAAAAATAATAAAGAGTTGGATTAGGTGGTTTTGTATAGGGGCGATCGCCATTGGCCAAATTCTCTACGTCATTGACACCACATGTGATGTGATTCTTGGTGTTTTTTTTATTGGTCAACAGAATCACCGATAAGTATTCTTGTTCTCAATCAAGCAAATTCATCTTTTTCTCTATAATGGTCAGAGTTGGATGTATACCCGAGTTATCAAGCCACCGTTCCGGGGAAACCTCATCGATTTGGCTCGGTTTCGAACTGACGACCTCTAGAGAAGGCTAATTCTAAACTTTATTGTCACCACCAATGTCCTTCAAAAGTAATTCTAATGGGAGTTGAACTTAGTATCTCAAAAAAAGAAAATAAGTGACTAACTACTAGACTAACTTGTCAAGGCGATTTGTTTTTACCTTTTTATGATACAATTTTTAATAATTATAACTTTAAGAATAACTTTTTTTTATTTTAAACTGTTATATTATAAAGTATAAACCAAGGGAAGGGAAAAGACTAAAAGGAAGATGGACACCAATATAATAATATTTAACCGAATTGGATTGAACAACTTTTACGTGCAAAATAAGAATGGATATTCGTTTCTCTTTGTTTACATTTTTATAATCATCACAAACTAGTTTTCTTTTGTATTGTGTCTAAAAAATGATTTTTTTTGGGGGGGGGGGGGGGGGGGGGGGGGGGGGGGTGGGCAAAGAAATTCAACTAAATCTTGGCTCATTTTAGTCTAAGGGAGCTCGAGCTTTATCTAGTTATGCAATTGTGCGCTAAATGATGGGTTTAAACCAATTATAATAGTACGCTTAACATTACAAAGGTGAAACTAAGTTGTCTAGATCTGACATTTGAAAGAATTATGCGACTATAATGGTGAGTTCAAACCATTATAGTGATGCATCTAAAAACACGTATAATTTGATAGAAACATATGCACCGGACATAGAATAATTATTTATTCTAGTGAAAAAAAACAATAATATAATTATTAATTAAGTATAAATCAAACAGGAACCTTTGATTCTTAATTCACCAAAATTTCAATCACCGAACTCCAAAGTATATATATTTAATCATAATACTCGGGATATAACTTTATGATTATATAAAAAACTAACGTTTATCCTTATCCAAATTTTTGTTTAAAATTATTTATAGAAAAACAAATATTTAATCTTATCTAATTTTTGTTTAAAATTATTATTATTATTTAATATGAGAGATAAATAGGAAAATAAGGTGAGAAAATACTAGAAAGTGGCACGTATTCAAAAAATATTTTTATTTATTAGTATAGAAAGATTCTCTAACAACTCTTGTTTATAATTTTTTTTATATAAAATCGAATACGCAACTGTGTTTAATTTTTCTTTTCACGCCAATCTTGGATGAACTTAGTTATAAAAAGGTTTTATTCAAAATAGTACTGTGACTAACTAAATCAATAGCTACATTGGTACCACAATAGCTAATATTAGAACTCACACCGACATTTGTTTTGATGATTTTCAATGAAATACACATTCCTTTAAAACTATCCATGACTTTAAACCAAATGCCAACCAATACCGACCGGATTCTCCTATGTAACCGAAACAATACAAGACTTACTTCTTGCGACATCACGCGGTCAAATCTTGTTACTATTTGTACCAGGGATGAGCGTGGTGCGGTTCGGTTCGGTTCGGTTCGGTTCGGTTATTGCCTAAAACCGAAACCATAACCGCACACTTCGGTTATCAAAAGTCATAACCGTTCGGTTTCGGTCAATGCGGTTGCGGTTAGTTGGTTATTCGAGGTTAATTCGGTCTCGGATCGGTTAATCGAAACAAGTCAACATATAATTTACACATAATCAAACAAGTCAAAATACAATATTATTATAAAACAGGTCAAATAAGTTAGTTTATACTCATTGTTACCAATAAGCATAACTGTGACACGTTCGATATGAACTAAATTGTTGATTTCATACCTAGTTTTTTAATTTACAAGGAACTAGTTATTTGATGTCCCAAATCATAGTAACTAGTATATGAAGCCGCGCGTTGCGGCGGCACTCTGACGTCATTGTGTTTCTTAATCACATATATCCAAAATTAGGCATTATGAGCAAAACACTTTAAAAGTTACTGATAAGAATTTAATAATTGCTGGTTTAAACTTTACTTAAATAAAGTATCAAAAACTAAAATCCACATTGATTCATCACAAATGTTAGAGTAGAAGATTTATACCATAGACGGTGAGCTACATATTTCACTCTCCTCAACTACAAAGAGAAAGCATCATTCAAATCATCATCTTCCCATTGTTGTGTTACTTCCTTCCTTCTTCCTTTATATCCCACTCTGCAAGTTTATTATCATTATCATAGTATTATCATAACTATGACCAACATAGATTTGACCTATAAACATCTCCAGTTCCTTTTTGCCACTGATTCTACGTTTGAAGCTAAAATATATACAAGGCAAAGTTGTAATAACTTTCAAAATGTAACAAAAAAATGGCTGACTACCTGTAACTGGTACTGGTTTAAAGAAATAAGAATAAAAATGACGATTCCTACTTATCAAAATAAGTTAAAATGGTTAACGGATTGTGGGTTGTCAAACGTGATAAAAGGATTGTGGGTTGTTAAAATGAATTAAATGGTTGCAATAAATACATAACTGCCTTATACTACCTTTTTTCTAAATTATATTTGTGTGTAAATGGGTCCTCATGTGTGATTTCAAGCTTTTGTTACTCTTTGTGAACAAAATGTACCAAAACTGTTTATGTAAAGTAGTTTACTACTATAGGGATTGTTAGGTAATATGCAATTATTCAGTTTACTACTATAGGGACATTCAGTTTTTCACAACTCTGTGATATAAGAGTATACATGTTTGACAAATTGTATCTTGTTTGTTCTGTTTAATTTTAGGTTTAGCATGAGGTACTCTTCATGGCCTATTTTCATCATCAACAATGCACAAATATTAACATAAAATTCTATGCAGATAGAAGATATAACATGTGTAACAGCACAAATTGTCCCAAATATCATGCTATAATATATTTTTATGCCTTATGTAGCAAGTTACTATAACCTATATGCTTATAGCATTATTTAATCATTTTAGCATATTATTTGCTGTAGGGACTTATGTTTTAGGCGATTGAAGTATGTTTACATGATGTGCCCGTGCACTGTTGCTTCTTTCAGACTCTTACCTAACTAAAGCTTTTAGAATTTGAACTAAAATAAAAATCTTTCAAGTTGGAAAAGGAAAAAGACTAACCTGGTCCAGTGGCCATTGAGGCATTGAGCGACCATTAGCGGTGAAGGTGGAAGCTTTCTGAAGGCGACTATCGCGCCTCCTAGCGCCAGCGGTTTTGGGTTCAAAGAGCGTCAGGTAGTGGTTTGAAAATGGTATTCTAAAATTTGAAAATGGTATTCAAAGATGTCTTGGGGGACATCTTAAGGAGAGCGGGGATTTCTGCTAAGAATGAGGCCCCTGTGAATTTCCTTACAGACCCCATGGAAGGGAGATCTACATTGAGACCAGCGGATCTGCTTGTCTTTGGCTGAGCGGGAGGGAAACATGCATGTGTGGATCTCACAGGAGTCTCCCCCTGAAGGGGTAAGGTCCTAAAAACCTTGTAACAAGTACTTAAGACCATACCACAACCTTGTCGATCAGCCCTTCTGACCTTGCGCGGCCGCGCACTGGTCCTACAAAGAAGGCTCAAGAAACAGATAGCAGACAACACTTGCGCGCCAAAAGGAAATCATAAATCCTCGCGCTTTCCTCCATAAACAAAGGATGAAAATCCTAAGTTAAACACTTCCGTCTAACAGTATCTAGATTTGGATATTATTTACCCAATTGGTGCCACACGATAAAGAGTCACACAGGATTATGGCAATAACCTTCTAGAAGGACCCAATCGTGCACCACTAAACGGTTACAACCGTCTGGACACGTGTCATCACCTCAGGCATCCCTGAAATCACGATGATGGCATGAAGTTGGAGAGAAACCTCCACTTGATCACTTTCCACGTGGCAAACCCCCAGCCATAGATCTAGACAGCGATCCGTGTGCACTCACGTCAGATCGAGAAGCTTACGGAAGGAAAGGTAACCGCTTACGAGGTTAGCATCTTCCGTCAGCATTTCACCAACGAAATTTCCCACCCAAAACTCTCGGCTATAAATATAAGAACTATTCAGGTATGAAATTCAAGTTACACACACTTCGTCAATACCTCTTCTTCTTCATAAACACATACTTATTCTCACGCCGGAGTCGGGTCAAGGAGAGAACTCCTTTTCTCCCCTTGACGAGGCTAACGGTGCTTTGTTTTGCAGAGTTTACCGGAGAAGAAGGTCAATTACATCGAATCAAACGAGAGAGAACGACCCCCCTTTTATGCAGATCCAAACCCCCTAGATAATTCGATTCCGGTCAATTATCTAGTGTTTCTTCATTGGCGCCCACCGATTTCTCTGTTTCATCCAATTTTCTCTCGATTTTGATCTACTCGGTTGATTCCATCTGCATATGGAAGAAACGTCGTCTCGTCGGCAAACCGGCCCTCGGCCGAATGTCGGAAACAACTTTCAGGTTGAAGGAATTCCAGAGGATGCCTCGGATGACAATGAGGTTCAATCCAATCGAGTAAACGAACATGTCACTCCAGGGGTGCTACCAGAGAACCCTGTTCACTCAATTTTGCCTCCAGGAGAAACTCCAATATCCTGGTACGTCAGGTCTCAAGGAGCACTAAATGCAGTATACACACAACTGTGTGCACAAGCTGCTCCTCAAACTCAGTCGCGAAGGCCAGGATCTCGTGCTCATGCTTCTCAACGTGAGGGCCCATCTCACATTGAAGACACAGAAGTATACTCCAGATCTCCGTTGAGATATGAGTATACCCAATCTGGGAGTCGTCAACGAGAGCATCGAGACGAGTCACACTCCTACCGAAGAGCATCAGTTCACACTAGGTTGGGTTCTCAATGAAATACCTACACCAGTGAAGATGATCCAACCTATCGCTTAGGTGACAACGTCAGTGTGTTTAGTCGGTTGAACTATAACAAATGTAAACCCCGTGCGGTTTACAATCCCGAGGCTGAACACAACTATGATTTGATTTACCGCCCTGCGGAAGCAGCGGAAAATTCAAAGTTCATCATGGAAATAGCTTTGGCTCTGCTTGAGAAAGCTAAACTACCATCCAACGTGGGTAAATTTAATGGGCTGACAGACCCCGATGACCACTTGAGGGTTTTTACAAGCGCAGGGCTAGTAGGTGGCTGGACTCTACCATTATGGTGCCATCTTTTCGTACAGACCCTTACTGGCGCTGCAAGAATCTGGTTCGATAACTTACCCATCGGAAACATCACATCATGGAAAGATCTGCGCAAGAAATTTCTGACTCATTTCAGTCAACAGCGACGATCTATCCGGGACACATCAGATGTGATGAACATTTGGCGTCATGACGACGAAAGTCTGGAGGACTTTATCACCCGATATAATAAAGAAGTACTGGAGATCGGGGGAGTCCAGGAGCAACTGATTCGCGCACAGTTCAAATACGCGGTCAGATGCAATGATATGATCAAGGTCCTGTCTGGGACGGAAGGTCTACCGAAGAGTTGGGAGAAAGTGATGGCAGCAGCTAAGGTTTATGCACAAACAGAAAAGAACCATACCACTAATAGGTCGCCGCCACCACACAACAGACCCTCCGACTTAGGCTCAAATGGCGGAAGGAAATTCAAAAAGGGATGGCGCGATTCTGGCTCGGGAAACCATCCATCTGAGGATGCTCGGGCAACGATCAATAAACTTGTCGCGCAAAGGGAAATCAAACAGGAGAACAGGGAGAAGCAGTGGACTCCCTTAACTAAAACCCCCCGCGGAAGTTTTGAGCACTGAAGATTATCAGTTCAAGCCACTGATCCCCATGAAAAACAAGCGCGGACAAGACCCAACCCAGTATTGCGAATATCACAAGGACAGTGGCCATACCACTAACAATTGCATTTCCTTGCGCACGGAGATTAAGAAAGCCCTTAAAAGCGGCAAGCTCACACATCTGCTTCAAAACGTGCGCAAGGAAATAAAACAGATAACTCGAGGCGAGGAAGGCCCGAGCAAAAGGGCGAAAAACTAAGAAGAAACTCTATGGTCTCCGCGCAGAAAGACACGATTTATTAAGACAAAGCTGGAGGATAGAGTAAGTTAAGTCTCGTATATTTATTAGCAAACTTTGTAATGGCCTCTGTGCCCTATCCCGAAATAAACAAGCAAAGTTTCTATTATTCTTGTGTTTTTCTTACAAAGTGCATGCAATTTCTTTTAGTAAGAGCAAAAACATTATGGTAATTACAAAACAAAGCATCATGAACGGTTAGTGATTACGTCACAAACGACCATAAGTTCACACATGAGCTTTATACCAACTTCATTCGCCTTACTCAAGCAAAGTAATTGTATTCATGCAAAATATTGTAAATTAAAAACACGACATACTATTCGCGGCGTACAAATACGCCTAAAAAACTATCAAACACGGCAGTGTTTTAGTTACTTGTGCAACAGCGCACCAACAAAGAAAGGGATATACATCCCAAATATTACAGAAAATTGTTCAATACAATTTCAAAAGAACCTACACTAAATCTTCACCCTCATCCGGAAAGATTTCCTTTAGTTGTGCCACGTGATCATTAGATCGCAGCGCAACATTTATAAGATCCATAACGGGAAGCTGCAAGTTGTTAAATTCTGCCTTCAAAGCAGTAAGCGCAGCACCAGTGTTAACGCCATAAGTTGCGGATTTACTGATATCCCAATCAACCTTCAAAGCGCTATTCACATGATGAGAACACTCAGCATATCCTTGGGCATACCCGTCTTTTCGCACAGCAACAACTAAACGCGCAACGGTTTTATCCAACTCCTCAGAATTCAACACTGATTCAACAACCTATGAAAACAAGAGGATAAATAACAAGAAGGCACACAAACATTTCCGTAACGAAAAATAAGAAGCAAATTACACAGGCAATTCCACGATATTTCAGCCACGCCATATCACTCTTTAAAGGTTCAAGCTCGCTTTCCGCTGTGGCCCGCGCCATTTCAGAATTCTCCAATTTTTCTTCGGTTTCAGTCAAACGGCGAGAGGTTTCAGCCCTTTCGGAATGCGCAAGTTCCAGATCCTTTTTAAGTTGTTCCTGGTCAGAAAGCAAAGCAGTAAGTTCTTCTAACTCTTTATCTCTAAGAGCAAGAGTGGCGCAAGGGTGTACCTCTCGTTGCTCACTGCGCTCCCTATGAGAACGCGCTTCTTCTAGCGCAGCTTCTGCATCAGCCTTCTCTTTCTTCAACTTTTCTATCTCCGCATCCTGTTTCTTCAGTTTTTCAATCTCAGCCTTGAGATTATTGATGACATTACGGAGATTTACCTTCTCAGCATTATCTTTCTCGCAAATTTTCTTCCAGTTTTTGCGTTCTTCGGAAAGGAGGGCAGCTTCGGCTTTCGCTTTCCTCTTCCAACCCGCAACAGACCACTCCTCAGTTTTACGATCAGCCTCAAACTTGGCTTGATCAGCTTCCAATTTAGCTTTTAACTGAGCCAAACGCTTTTCATCATTAACAAGCTTCTTCTGTGACACCTTGAAAGCCTCCCAATCCTTATGCATACTATGCCACTCACGCACTATGCGATGAGTGGTAGAAACATGAGAAGCAGTCTCCTCAAGGTAAGCATGATAAGTTTGTTCATGAAGTCGGCTTTCTTGAAACTTGATTTCCCCATGAGGAAATATCCCCTGCAACCAATCTCGGTACACGCGCCAATCTGAGAAGGTATCACCTTTCTTCAAATTCCAAACAGGGGCATGAAGCTCAGAAGCATCTTTCTCCGAATAAGTCCTGTAATAGTAATCCCCCAGGGTTTCCTCTGGGTGGATTGGAGAATTTTTGCCCGCATCGGAAAATGAACCCTGATCTTCAGCAGAAACCTACTCGACATTCTCAGGCACAGAACCGGAAACCTTGGAAGGAAAAGTTATAACAGGAATTTCTTCCGCAATTTTCTCCTTATCACGGGCAGCAGGTTCAGGAGTTGAGGGGTTACCAATATCATCCATCACCTCTGGGCTCACAACTTTTTCAACTTCCGCAGCAACTTCAACAGGCTTGTCAGCCTCAACAGTCTTCTCCACACCACCATCAGGAACCTCCGTAGTCTCTAAATGAACAGTAGGGGAAGCACGCGGAGGAGAAGGTGGGAGTTCTTCATTAACCACAGGTTGCGGCTCTGTGGGAATATGAGAAACAGGGACTTCTGAAAAACAACAAAGTCTGTAAATATCCAATGCGCATAAGGAAAAGAAGCAAAGGCAACACTTACTAGGAACAGACTCAGAAATAAAAGCATCCAGATTGCCTTTCCTGGTAATTTTCTTCCTCTGGATCTTCTTTGAGGGCTGACCCTCAACTTCAGCATCAGTCTGTTTCCTTTTACTCGCCTTCTTTCGCACCAAGTGTTCAGGACAAGCTATAAGGAAAGCGGAATCAAAAAAGGTGGATAAACACGCTAGATAATTCGATTCTGGTCAATTATCTAGTGTTTCTTCACCCCCTTAGCTGGTTTAAGGGAAAGCGGGTTTGTAGCAGGACAAGCTATAAGGAAAGCGGAATAAAAAAAGGTGGATAAACACGCTAAAGCATGTGCTGATAACCAACATGCATTTGTCCCCTTCGCCTTCGACACCTTTGGCTCCCTAGCTCCAGAAGCTATCCGTTTGTTGACTAGGGTCCAAAAGGTTGCCCACAGCAGTTGCTCATCAACAGGGGGGCAGGGGTTTGTCTTTAATAGGCTAGGGTTTGCTATTCCGAAAGGGGTAGCGGCACAGCTTGTTGCTCGCTTACCTGCGATATTGGATGTAAAGTGCACTTATTAATAATAATTGCAGAAGCTTACTTTTAAATATATATATAGAGAGAGAGAAAGTATAATGTACAAAACGGCTTAACGTACATAACGTACGCGACGAAATTACGCTAGTTCATTTGAAAATCACGCAAGTTATGAAGTTAAAACCCTAATCACGCTTTGTACATAATCACGCATAAGTGTGCATAATCACGCATGGCAAAATTGTTCAAAATATAATCACGCACGTTGTAAACTTAATCACGCATGTTGTAATTTCGTCGCGTACGTAATGTACGTTAAGCAGTTTTGTACGTTAATCTTTCTCTCTATATATATATATCACAAACATGACATTTAACATGAACAGAAATACCTATAAATGTTTTATAGAGTTCAAACAATAAACTGGTCATTAATAAATACACAATTGCATCCTATTTCTAATTGTCGAGTTAGAATGAAAACATTCAATATTCCAAAAAAAAGCTTTTCCCCTAAAAAGCAAATCGGACATCAATGAACTACACATACGTTACAACTCTAGTACTCCTACAGTCATACGAAACAAAGATCTACAACAGTTCAATTGTCAATCAATCCATACAATCACAAACTTTAGTGTAATAAGAGCGCATCAATGATCAACGGATCAATGATGTTGATAAACTGAATGAAGATGGAACTACCTTAATCGTCGGTGATGATGAGTAGGGTTTCGCCTTCCAATAGGATGATGTGGTGGCGATGGGATACAGTAACCGACCGGAATCGTAGTTCCAGTTTGCGACAGAACCCTAACTGCGCGGTCATTGCACGTCATCGGGGACCTCGTCTTGAAACCAAATCGGCTGTGGACCGACATCACTGAATAATTGATGGAACCCTCATCCTCCGGTCAGCAAGGTGTGGTAGTGTATGTGTCGGGTTGTGATGTCACCGCCGGCGTGCCGTATGTATTGGTGGTCGGCCGTAAGGTCGTAACTCTCTATTTTACTCTGTTAGTCAGGGCATGTTTTGCTAAGCTTTTCCAACCAACTTATTGGCTTATTGACTTAATCAAAAAGCCAATAAGGAGTTTTTGTGTTTGGATAACATAAAAGTCCTTTTTAAAATGACTTTTTGAAAAGAAGGAAAAGGAGTTTTTAAAAAGTTAACATATTATGACTTCTTGATTAGCTTATGACTTTTCAAACATCAAATTACCCCTTATAACACCCCTTTTAGTCATTTTACATCAATAAGCTAAGCCAAACACTTTTTAAAAAACAACTTATTGACTTATTGGCTTTTCCCACCCCATAAGCTAATACAAACACTTTTTTTAAAAACTCCTTTTCAAAAAGTCATAAGTCAATAAGTCCTTTTCCCAAAAGTCCTTTTTAACTTAAATAAGCTTAGCCAAACAGGCCCTCACTCTGTATTGATGGCAGAATCGTAATTTGCATCTAAATTTTGTCCGGTAATTATACTGTTCCTAAGAATCGACCTAAATTGTTATATAGAGTAATTAGTAAATTTACAAATGGGCCAATGAGCTCATGGCTTTATAGCCTAGTGACATCTTGGGGGTGGGATAAGACTTTGGGACCAATAGGTCCTGGGTTGGATTTCCACAAAGGCGGTTTTTCCCATATTTATTGGGTTTCCTTCTGAATTAGTGTATAGGCATTGCCTAGTGGAGATGGATATGATCGGGTGGTTCTGCTGGTGGCACGATGATACTCCAGTGGCCCGCCAGTGATCCAAATTTGTCGTTCAAAAAAAAGGGCCAATGAGCTTGGATCATGACTCAAACACTTAAACACTTTAGGAATGAGTATTTGGTATCGGGTACCGGTCCGCACCGGTATCGAACCGTACCGGGTGTATTCAGTACCGGTACCCACTTTCCCCGATTTTTGATACCGGTACGGTACCGGTATTTATGGGTAAAACATCGGTAAGAACCAGTACCATACTGGTAACGGTACTGAACCGGTGTATTCGTTACCGGTACCTATTTTTTTCGTTTTTCGGTACCGAACGAGTACCATACTCATCCCTAAAACACTTGACCTAAATATATATGAATTTGGCCATCGTTAAACACTTAAAAACCTGTGAATTCGTATGTTTAAAACATTTGGTTAGGTTTGATTATTTATGGTTACGAAAATAAAAATAACCATAACCGAACCGCAACACTCGGTTATCAAAAATATAAAAAACCGTCTCATCTGTGTTTCGGTTCGGTGATTGTACGATTAATTCGGGGTCCTAATATTAACACATGGAAAAAACTTATTTACACATGGTGTATACGGGCCGTATAATGTTATACGGCCCGTATGGAATTAAAAAAACTGACAAAGTCGCAGATTTTGTCAGTTTTTTTAATTCCATACGAGTCGTATAACATTATACGGCTCGTATACACCATGTGTAAATAATTTACCTGGTCGTATACAATGTATACGTACGCTGTATACGGGCCGTATACTGTTATACGGCCCGTATTCTTCGAAAATTAGATTTTTCTCAAAGTATCTAAGGGATTTAAGGTGCCAATCACACGAGACATTTTACAGTCGTGAGGTGGTCAAACCTTTCTAAAAGTAGAAAAAAAAAACATTAACAAGTAACAAAGATTGAAGAACAAAAAGTCGCGTCGTATGACTGTAATAAAACGGAAGCTATCAATGCGGGGTTACGGACATGGTGTTATTCTTTATTTAATATTTACAGAATAAAAGGAAGGGTGAGGCATTTGATGAGAGTTGTAAGGAGAAGTGTTGAGATAACGGACATCCATCAAGCTCAAAAAGAAAACTTGTGTTTCCCTCTCAATTGAATAGACATACACTTGCTTCATAGTACTCACTTGAATCGTCTCGAAAGTACTGAACAACCGAACTAACAGCTTCGGTTTCATCAGCCTGTACCGAAGAAACCAAATTCGCAACAATGAGTTTGAGTCCATTGTTTTATCTTGAGTCGTCGGGAAAACTTTTCCTCGGGGGAGGGTGAGTAGTATGATTCTGAGTCCATTGTGGTTCGTGAATGTTTCGAATCATCATAGAAGACATGTCGGGTTCTTCTGCTAGTTATTCGGAACGTTCTGGATCATCACTAATATTAACAATGAGGTCTTCATTGAAGACGTAATTGCAAGACTGTTTGTCGGGTTTCCAATGCTCACACAGGGTGAAAAACAACCCTTGATGTTGAAACCGGTTTTACCTCATGAAAAGGAAAGAAACAAATTTTTTTACAGAAGCGTTGGGATTCAAGGGTTTATGTGTCAAAGTTAACATTCAGATTCAGATTCAGAAAGCACATGATTTGTACTTGGTTTATTCTCTTTAATCTATTAGAACGATCCTTGTTTTGTCACGTACATGCGTTTAATTCCCAACATCCTTGTTTTGTCACGTACATTTCGTAAGAAACTTTTCGTGCACTGAACCTAAAATTCAGTTGTGTACGTAAATTCACCACCGGTTTCTACAGCACAAGCACATACACCGGTTTCCAGGAAGGTTCTTCTGCTAGTGGTCGGGCTTCCAATGCTCACACAGGGTGATAAACAACGCTGATATGAACACAAACCAACTGCTTTATCTTGAGTCGTCGGGAAAACTTTTTCTCAGGGGAGGGTGAGTAGTATGAGTCTGAGTCCATTGTGGTTCGTGAATGTTTCGAATCATCATAGAAGACGTGTCGGGTTCTTCTGCTAGTTATTCGAAATGTTTCGAATCATCATTAAAATTAACAATGCGGTCTTCATTGAAGACGTAATTGCAAGACTGTTTGTCGGGCTTCTAATGCTCACACAGGGTGAAAAACAACCCTTGATGTTGAAACCGGTTTTACCTCATGAAAAGGAAAGAAACAAATTTTTTTTAGAGAAGCATTGGGATTCAAGGGTTTATGAATCAAAGTTAACATTCAGATTCAGAAAGCAGATGATTTGTACGTGGTTTATTTTCTTTAATCTATTAGAACGATCATTGTTTTGTCACGTACAGTCGTTTAATTCCCAACATCCTTGTTTTGTCGCGTACATTTCGTAAGAAACTTTTCGTGCACTGAACCTTCAGTTGAAGGAATGTTGGTTCAATACCAACTCTTCTTTAGTAGTGTTTGTTTGAGAACCTGATTCAGATACACAAATTCATCATCGGGTTCTACAGCACAAACACATACACAGTTAGGGTTTAGAATGTTTGAAGTATTCGGGTTTTGTTGGTTTGTCGGGTTCTATAACTACAATCCTTCCTACATTATTGAAAATTACTATATCACAAAGATTTGTTGAAAACCCAACTCTCTCTATAGATATGACTAAGAGTGAGGGTTACTCTATTATATACATCAACAAATGATTGGTTCAATACCAATTCATCTTTATTGATCTTCATATTTGTAACACCCTTAAATTTTACTTGAATATAAGTAATATTTTATACAAAAGATAATAGTTTAACATGATTTTCAAAAGTATCAAGATTACAATTATATAAACATTAGTCAACTAATGACTAATTTAAAACATTTCAAAAGTTGTTTAACATGTGTTTACAACCCATACACAAGGACTGCAAAAGATTTAAAACATAGCGGAAGCTTAATAAGTCGTGTTCGGTTCTTCGACGTTGCTTGACCTCCATCCGTAAAGTCCATCTAATCACCTGGGGTCAAAACCATTAAAATATTAGTTTTGACTTAAACACATAAGACTTAAACATAAGATTCAACATCAATAAAAAAATAAAGGAAATTAGAAGATTTCAGGTTCCACCGTAAATTACGGTGTTACCGTAATTTACGATGAGTGCTGGAATTCCTTGGTAGTTCCTGGAAAATTATGTTTTTGTTTGGTTTGTTTATCTTACTCAAACCAATTTCTCGGACTTCGCTTTTCTAAGAAACCATTACATCAAATTCTCATATTTCCAACATATTATACCTAAACCAATATCAAAGAGCAATTCATCATGCTCCAAAACATTAACCATGCTTTACATGCTTATTCGACCCGTTGGCTCGTCTAGAGAATCCTCCCATATGACGACTACCAACGAGTTCTAACCGAGTTTGACCAATATTTTAATATAGCTACATCTCTGCTTAATTCCAACCATTCTTGTTCTAAAATTCGAATACATATTATACAATCATCAAAATCTACTAAATGTAACGGGTCAAGTTACATACCTTAACGCACGCCCTTCAACCGCGAATCACCACCGGCTTGTCCACTCGACGTTCCGGTATCTTGTCCTATAGAGTTCAATTCAAGGCATGTTTAGAATTCTCTTTAGACTTCACTTCGCATATTATACCGAAACATCATAATTATGCGTTAAAGCTTTAAGTTTCTATTTTTAAGCCTTCTTTGAGCCGTTTCTACAAACACTATGAGGGCAGAATTTCTACATCATTTGCATTTAAGTTCATGGTTTGCTAGCTAATTAACTTAACATCAATTAAGCCCTCATATAGCATTTTAATCATCATACCTTTCTGAAATCACTTTTCTATAATCAATTTACACTAGGATAATCACCTAAACCCTAATGTTCATCATTATCATGTAAAACCCATAACCCACCTTCAAGGTGTATATGGAACTTTCTGAATTTGGTCATTGATTCTACATGTAGTTGGTTAGGTTTCACTTCTAAACACCATATCAACTATAATCTATTCACATAACACACATGCAATATCAAATTTTCAGATTTCCCAAATCATGAGAGTTTTAAGTTGAGAGATTTCATTAGGTTTTACATACCTTACAATCCTCTTAAGATGAGGATCATGATTCTAAGCTCAATTTTCGATTTTGACTTGGATTAATCCTTCAATTTGCAAGATTGATGAAGTTTTTAGGGTTTTGGAGATCTCCTGGTCGCCCTCTCTCTCTGTTCGATCGATACCCAGCCACACATGGGTGGACTATGTGTTTTGTTTTTAATTTAGAACTAAACTTTCAGATTTTGACTAGTTTAGTCCCTCAACTTATCATTTAGCTTTAAGTTAAAGTATTTTAACTTTAGAATAAGTTATTTCAAGGCTATCAACTAACTGGGTTATAGTTTCCTAGTTAGTTAACTCTTGTTAAATTAACATTACATATTAAACGCAAGGTTTTATATTTTTGGGGTGTTACAAGTCCACCCCCCTTAAATAGGGTTTCGTCCCCGAAACCGAAATACGTACCAAATAACGTAGGGTAGAGCCGACGCATCTCTTCCTCGGTCTCCCACGTGGTGTCCGAGCCTTTTCTATGCTCCCATTTGACTTTGACTTGGTCAATTTGTTTATTTCGTAAGTGTTTGACCTTTCGATCTAAAATCTCCAACGGTCTCACAACATAATTCAGACTATTATCCACTTCAATATCATCATAATGGATATAGGCTGTTTCGTCCGCTAGGCACTTTCGTAATTGTGACACGTGAAACGTGCCATGAATCCCACTTAGTTCTTCCGGTAGCTCAAGGCGGTAGGCTAGTTTGCCAACTTTCCCGATAATTTTAAATGGTCCAATAAACCTCGGGATTAACTTCCCCCTTTTTCTGAATCTAATAACGCCCTTCCAAGGGGAAACTTTGAGCATGACCATGTCGCCAACCTGGAATTCGATTGGCCTTTTTCTTTTATCAGCATACGCCTTTTGTCTGTCTTGATCCGCTTTCAAATGTGCCCGAACTATATCTATCTTTTCATTCGTGGCTCGTACTATATCTTGATGAGCGAGTTCACGTGGACCCACTTCGCCCCAACATACCGGGGTTCGACACTTCCTACCGTAAAGCATTTCGTATGGTGCCATTTTAATACTAGATTGGTAACTGTTGTTATACGAAAACTCGACTAACGGTAAGTGAACATCCCAACTGCCTCCAAAGTCGATTATACACGCCCGTAGCATGTCCCCCAATGTTTGTATCGTTCTTTCACTTTGTCCATCCGTTTGAGGATGGTACGCAGTGCTTATGAACAATTTGGTCCCCATTTGCTCTTGGAAATCTCTCCAGAAATTCGAAGTAAACCGGGTATCCCTATCAGACACGATAGACACCGGCACCCCATGACGTGCTATTATTTCATTCGTGTAAACCTCTGACATCTTTTCTGACGTATAAGTCTCACGTATCGGAATGAAGTGAGCACTTTTCGTCAATCTATCTACTACTACCCATATGGCATCGAAACCACGACTCGTTTTAGGCAACTTGGTTAATAGGTCCATTGTGATATGTTCCCATTTCCAAACCGGAATTTCTAACGGTTGGAGTTTGCCGTATGGTTTCTGATGCTCCGCCTTGACTTGTAAACATGTCAAGCATTTTTCCACGTACTTCGCCACATCTCTCTTCATTCCGGGCCACCAATAATTTTGTTTCAAGTCAGTGTACATCTTGGTCGCACCCGGATGAATTGAATAACGTGATTTATGAGCTTCATTAAGTAGAAGCGCCTTCACTCCACAGGTATGTGGGACCCATATCCTTCCGGATCTAGTCTTTAACCCGTGATTCCCATCCGACAAATCTTTCAACTGACCAATTATTCTTTCTTTCTTCCAATTCTCTTCTTTTACTGCTTCTAATTGCGCCTCTCGAATACGTTCAAGTATACCTGAGGTTACCACGAGTTGCATCGATCTTACTCGTATTGGGACATAATCCGTTTTTCTGCTCAAAGCATCCGCCACCGCATTAGTCTTTCCTGGGTGATAACGTATTTCGCAATCGTAGTCCTTCACCGTTTCCAGCCATCGCCTTTGTCGCATATTTAACTCCTTCTGATCGAAGAAGTATTTCAAACTCTTGTGGTCGGTGAATATGGTGCACTTTACCCCATACAAGTAGTGTCTCCATATTTTTAATGCAAACACTACCGCCGCCAACTCGAGATCGTGTGTGGGATATTTCTTCTCGTGTATCTTCAATTGCCTCGAGGCATAGGCTATTACCTTGCCCCGTTGCATCAACACGCAACCGAGTCCCGATAGTGAAGCATCCGAATAAACCTCTATGTCTTCGACTCCGTCCGGCAATGTCAATACCGGAGCTTGAGTTAACTTTTCTTTTAGCGTTTGAAACGCTTTCTCTTGATCAACACCCCAAATGAACCTTTCTTTCTTTCGTGTTAGCTTTGTTAGTGGTGACGCAATCTTGGAGAAATCTTGGATGAATCTCCTATAGTATCCTGCAAGTCCCAAAAAGCTTCTAATTTCAGAAGGGTTCTTTGGAGGATTCCATTTTGACACAACCTCTATCTTTGACGGATCCACCAATACTCCGTCGGCACTTATGACATGGCCAAGAAATTGTACCTCTCGTAACCAAAAGGCATATTTAGAGAATTTTGCGTATAACTTCTTTCGTCTAAGGGTCTCCAACACTTCTTGTAAGTGATGTGCGTGTTCAGCTTCACTTTTCGAATATACCAATATATCATCGATAAACACGATGACCGACTTATCCAGCATTGGCTTGCAAACCCGGTTCATGAGGTCCATGAAAGCCGCGGGTGCGTTTGTTAGCCCAAATGACATCACGAGGAATTCGTAATGTCCGTATCTCGTGCGGAAAGCCGTCTTCGGCACATCTTCTTCTTTGACCTTTAGTTGGTGATACCCCGATCTAAGGTCAATTTTGGAAAACCAGTTCGCACCTTGTAGTTGGTTAAATAATTCATCTATCCTCGGGAGCGGGTATCGGTTCTTTACCGTGAGTTTGTTTAACTCCCGGTAATCGATACACATGCGCATGCTCCCGTCTTTCTTTCTCACGAACAATACCGGTGCGCCCCAAGGAGACACACTCGGCCTTATGAATCCCTTGTCAAGCAGGTCTTGGATTTGGGACATCAACTCTTGTAATTCCGACGGTGCAAGTCGGTACGGGGCTTTTGCTACGGGTTTTGCGCCCGGAATCAATTCGATCCCGAACTCTACTTCCCGTTCAGGCGGTATCCCCGGTAAATCTTCCGGAAAAACATCTTCATAATCTCGTACTACCGGTACATCTCCAATCTTTCGTGATTCTTTCTCGGGCTCATTAGCGTATATTATGAATGCCTTACATCCTCGCTTCATTAGCTTGTGAGCTTTCAACATTGAGCATACTATGGGGTTGCCTCCTTTTTCGCCATAAATGGTGACGTGTTTCCCGCTCGGAGATGTTAGTTTTATCTCTTTACGGAAGCACACGACCTTTGCATGGTGTCGAGATAGCCAATCCATCCCAACAACCACTTGAAATTCTCCCATCGACATCGAGATTAGATTTATCAAATATTCTTCATCGTCAATGCTCAGTTTACAATTTTCACATACATCACAAACAATAAAGCTCTTGTTATTACCTATCTCTACTTCTAAGGGCACAGGTAATTTTGTTAGAACAAATGAAGGATGTCGAATAAATCCATATGAAACAAAGGATTTATTCGCACCCGTATCAAATAACACACGTGCAGGAATCAAATTTACAGCAAATATACCTGAGACCACGACAGGTTCAACCTTTGCTTCCGCGGCGGTTAGTTGAAAAGATCTTGCCTTTGCTTTCGGGGCTTCACCTTTCGGTTCCTGCCCATCCTTCTTTCCAACCAGCTCCGGGCATTCCGACTTCTTGTAACCCGTTCGATAACAATTGTAACAAACCGTCACTTTCTCCGGGCATGATATAGCCATATGTCCCGTTTTCTTGCATATGGGACAAGGCTTATCCTTGTAACGGCATTCGCCTTTATGACCCTTCCCGCAGATTTTGCAACTTGGCGACCCGCCTTTCGTATCAGATTTCTTTGCGCTTTCGTTTGTTCGTGACTTCTTAGTAGGGCTTGGATTCACATCTTGTGCCCTTCGTTCACCCCGTTCTATGCTCTTTTTCAATTCGATCTCCCTTTCCCGAGCAGCATTGACAATCTCGGTAAGGGTCTCATATTTTGAAGGGGTTATGAACTCTCTATACTCCGCACTTAGCATGTTATGGTAGTAATAGACCTTTTGTTCTTCATTTGTCACCAAATCATCACAGAACTTTATCTTGTCCATAAACATCCCCGTGATCTTGTCTATGGATTCACCCTTGTGTCTGAGTTGCATGAACTCTTCCTTGATTCTATTTATGACCGCTTTGGGACTATGGTGTTTAAGAAACGGCGTCTTAAACTCCTCCCATGTCATGGTCTTAGCCGCTTCACTTCCAATCTCCTTCTTTTTGTTATCCCACCAGTCTTTCGCTTGACTTCTTAATTGACCCGTACCATAAGCTACGTAGTCGTTTTCATCACAATGAGATCTCTCGAATACTCCTTCGATATCACTTAGCCATCGTTGGCACACAATTGGATCAACCTCTCCATTATATATTGGTGGTTTACAGGCCATGAATTCCTTGTATGAACAAGGCTTTCATCCACCATGCTTTTCCTTTGCTGAATTGGAATCATCTGCCAATTTCTTGATTCTCTCTTCTACTATTGATAAAACTGTGTTTTGAATTTTATCAATAAAGCCCGACAAACTGTTTTCGATCGCCTTTCCAACCTCTTCGACAATCACTTCCTTCATTTGTTCGGTGACTCTTGGCACCGCATTATCATTACCTCCATCAGCCATCTCTATTTCTGAAATGTTTACATAGATTGTTAAACATTCCATTTATAACACATGCTTTACTTGTTTTGATTTAATCAAGTTCATAACTTGATTTAATCATTCTTGTTTCAATTCAATCAAGTTCGTAACTTGATTTAATCATTCTTGTTTCAATTCAATCAAGTTCATAACTTGATTTAATCATTCTTGTTTCAATTCAATCAAGTTCGTAACTTGATTTAATCATTCTTGTTTCATGCATTTCTTGTTTTTGAGTGAGCTTACACACTCTTTTCATGCATATTGTTCATTTCTCATTCTTTACGTAGTACATAATTTATTAACAAAATAAGTTAATTCTTACCGGACGATCGATCAAGCTTGAACCGAACACTTATTGACAACCTTGAGCTCTGATTACCAACTTGTAACACCCTTAAATTTTACTTGAATATAAGTAATATTTTATACAAAAGATAATAGTTTAACATGATTTTCAAAAGTATCAAGATTACAATTATATAAACATTAGTCAACTAATGACTAATTTAAAACATTTCAAAAGTTGTTTAACATGTGTTTACAACCCATACACAAGGACTGCAAAAGATTTAAAACATAGCGGAAGCTTAATAAGTCGTGTTCGGTTCTTCGACGTTGCTTGACCTCCATCCGTAAAGTCCATCTAATCACCTGGGGTCAAAACCATTAAAATATTAGTTTTGACTTAAACACATAAGACTTAAACATATGATTCAACATCAACAAAAAAAATAAAGGAAATTAGAAGATTTCAGGTTCCACCGTAAATTACGGTGTTACCGTAATTTACGGTGAGTGCTGGAATTCCTTGGTCCACCGTAAACTAGGGGGAAACCACCGTAAAACACATGACCTCTACCGTAAATTACGGTATTACCTTAATTTACGGTAGTTCCTGGAAAATTATGTTTTTGTTTGGTTTGTATATCTTACTCAAACCAATTTCTCGGACTTCGCTTTTCTAAGAAACCATTACATCAAATTCTCATATTTCCAACATATTATACCTAAACCAATATCAAAGAGCAATTCATCATGCTCCAAAACATTAACCATGCTTTACATGCTTATTCGACCCGTTGGCTTGTCTAGAGAATCCTCCCATATGACGACTACCAACGAGTTCTAACCGAGTTTGACCAATATTTTAATATAGCTACATCTCTGCTTAATTCCAACCATTCTTGTTCTAAAATTCGAATACATATTATACAATCATCAAAATCTACTAAATGTAACGGGTCAAGTTACATACCTTAACGCACGCCCTTCAACCGCGAATCACCACCGGCTTGTCCACTCGACGTTCCGGTATCTTGTCCTATAGAGTTCAATTCAAGGCATGTTTAGAATTCTCTTTAGACTTCACTTCGCATATTATACCGAAACATCATAATTATGCGTTAAAGCTTTAAGTTTCTATTTTTAAGCCTTCTTTGAGGCGTTTCTACAAACACTATGAGTGCATAATTTCTACATCATTTGCATTTAAGTTCATGGTTTGCTAGCTAATTAACTTAACATCAATTAAGCCCTCATATAGCATTTTAATCATCATACCTTTCTGAAATCACTTTTCTATAATCAATTTACACTAGGATAATCACCTAAACCCTAATGTTCATCATTATCATGTAAAACCCATAACCCACCTTCAAGGTGTTTATGGAACTTTCTGAATTTGGTCATGATTCTACATGTAGTTGGTTAGGTTTCACTTCTAAACACCATATCAACTATAATCTATTCACATAACACACATGCAATATCAAATTTTCAGATTTCCCAAATCATGAGAGTTTCAAGTTGAGAGATTTCATTAGGTTTTACATACCTTACAATCCTCTTAAGATGAGGATCATTATTCTAAGCTCAATTTTTGATTTTGACTTGGATTAATCCTTCAATTTGCAAGATTGATGAAGTTTTTAGGGTTTTGGAGATCTCCTGGTCGCCCTCTCTCTCTGTTCGATCGATACCCACCCACACATGGGTGGACTATGTGTTTTGTTTTTAATTTAGAACTAAACTTTCAGATTTTGACTAGTTTAGTCCCTCAACTTATCATTTAGCTTTAAGTTAAAGTATTTTAACTTTAGAATAAGTTATTTCAAGGCTATCAACTAACTGGGTTATAGTTTCCTAGTTAGTTAACTCTTGTTAAATTAACATTACATATTAAACGCAAGGTTTTATATTTTTGGGGTGTTACAATATTCTTGGTTAAATACCAATTCATCTTTATTGATCTTCGTATTCTTGGTTCAATACCAACTCATCTTTATATGAGAGTATGTTGATATAGGAGAAGAGATGCAAAACAAGGATCGTTCTAATAGATTAAAGAGAATAAACCATTTTTTACCATTTTATACCCATAGTATACGGGCCGTATACTATTATACGACCCGTATACACCATGTGAAAAAAATTTACCAGATCGTATACAATGTATACAATGATCGTATACGAACCGTATACTATTAGAACGATCCTTGTTTTGTCACGTACATGCGTTTAATTCCCAACATCCTTGTTTTGTCACGTACATTTCGTAAGAAACTTTTCGTGCACTGAACCTAAAATTCAGTTGTGTACGTAAATTCACCACCGGTTTCTACAGCACAAGCACATACACCGGTTTCCAGGAAGGTTCTTCTGCTAGTGGTCGGGCTTCCAATGCTCACACAGGGTGATAAACAACGCTGATATGAACACAAACCAACTGCTTTATCTTGAGTCGTCGGGAAAACTTTTTCTCAGGGGAGGGTGAGTAGTATGAGTCTGAGTCCATTGTGGTTCGTGAATGTTTCGAATCATCATAGAAGACGTGTCGGGTTCTTCTGCTAGTTATTCGAAATGTTTCGAATCATCATTAAAATTAACAATGCGGTCTTCATTGAAGACGTAATTGCAAGACTGTTTGTCGGGCTTCTAATGCTCACACAGGGTGAAAAACAACCCTTGATGTTGAAACCGGTTTTACCTCATGAAAAGGAAAGAAACAAATTTTTTTAGAGAAGCATTGGGATTCAAGGGGTTATGAATCAAAGTTAACATTCAGATTCAGAAAGCAGATGATTTGTACGTGGTTTATTTTCTTTAATCTATTAGAACGATCATTGTTTTGTCACGTACAGTCGTTTAATTCCCAACATCCTTGTTTTGTCGCGTACATTTCGTAAGAAACTTTTCGTGCACTGAACCTTCAGTTGAAGGAATGTTGGTTCAATACCAACTCTTCTTTAGTAGTGTTTGTTTGAGAACCTGATTCAGATACACAAATTCATCACCGGGTTCTACAGCACAAACACATACACAGTTAGGGTTTAGAATGTTTGAAGTATTCGGGTTTTGTTGGTTTGTCGGGTTCTATAACTACAATCCTTCCTACATTATTGAAAATTACTATATCACAAAGATTTGTTGAAAACCCAACTCTCTCTATAGATATGACTAAGAGTGAGAGTTACTCTATTATATACATCAACAAATGATTGGTTCAATACCAATTCATCTTTATTGATCTTCATATTCTTGGTTAAATACCAATTCATCTTTATTGATCTTCGTATTCTTGGTTCAATACCAACTCATCTTTATATGAGAGTATGTTGATATAGGAGAAGAGATGCAAAACAAGGATCGTTCTAATAGATTAAAGAGAATAAACCATTTTTTACCATTTTATACCCATAGTATACGGGCCGTATACTATTATACGACCCGTATACACCATGTGAACAAAATTTACCAGATCGTACACAATGTATACGATGATCGTATACGAACCGTATACTATTATACGGCCCGTATACTATGGTTAAAAAATGGTAAAAAAGGTTTATTCTCTTTAATCTATTTAGAACGATCCTTGTTTTGAGAACCTGATTCAGATTTAAACAATGCACGACATGTCTGTAAAAAATACAACTGATTACTCGGTCGAATAATGGCCAATAATCCGTTCATTATCTGTTGTTTTCTAAACAATATGACACGCAACGAATTTGACAACCGGTCAAATCACACATTATAAAGTGTAAACTTATCGTGTGTTGTAGTTTGGAAAGATGACCGAATAGAGATCTGAATCAGGCGTGCATTGTTTAAATCTGAATTAGGTTCTCAAACAAACACTACTAAAGATGATCCGAATCAGGTTGTTAATTTTAATGAAGCAATGAAGATTGAATATGCAACCCCAGACCATGGTCTCAGACTCTTTCCCCCTCCTTTTCTCTCTCTGACAACCCTAGACCCAAACCACCGCAATCCACCACGATTATGTCTCTCCAAGCATCTCTTATTTCTACTCTTTCTTTCTCCTCTCAAAAAACCCTAACTCATCCCTTCACTCATTGCCATCGCCGGCTTGACCCGTGCCCCTACCTGTTGTCGCCGTCTACCACCACCTCTTTTCTCATAACTCACTCACCACCTCCCCTTTGTAAGTTGCGGCTGTGACACGAGGGTTGTTGCATCGGGAACGAAGGAGGAGACTCAACTGTCGCTGCACTGTTCTCGTTGTGGTCGACGTATACCAACGGTTCTGCGAAAAAAAAACATCATCTGTTCATCACTGTTCTTGAAAATGAAGATGAAAAAACGAGGGTTTATTCTCTTTAATCTATTAGAACGATCTTTGTTTTGAGAACCTGATTCTGATTTAAACAATGCACGACATGTCTGTTAGTGGTTTCTGTAACCAATTGGGAACCACATATTTGCTTCAAGATTTACGTCTGATGTCTAAGTTTGATCACATTTGACTTCATCTACATGTGTTTTGAAATAGGATTTTTTTTCTTCGTTTTTTGGATCGTTCTAATAGATTAAAGAGTATAAACCATTTTTACCCTAAGAATACGGGCCGTATACTATTATACAGCCCGTATACACTATGTGAAAAAAAATTACCAGATCATTTTTTTACCCTGTTAATACGGGCCGTATACTATTATACAACCGTTTACAGCATGTGAAAAAAATTTACCAGATCGTATACAATGTATACGATGATTGTATACGAGCCGTATAATATTATACGGGCCGTATAATATTATACGGCCCGTATACTATGGGTAAAAAATGGTAAAAAATGGTTTATTCTCTTTAATCTATCAGAACGATCCTTGTTTTGAGAACCCTGATTCTGATTTAAACAATGCAATTATTCCTCTCAATTGAATAGACAGACACTTGCTTCATAGGATTCACTTGAATCGTCTCGGAAGTACTGAATAACAGAAATAACAGCTTCGATTTCATCAACCGGCTTTGAACGAGTCTAGAACACTCGTAATCCTCAACCGGCTTTGAAACTGGACGGAATCTACGAAGAAACTGTTGGAATTTGTGGATTTCGGTTGGTTCAGAAACTTAACAAGAGAAGCAACTAAAAAAGCGGTGAACGGTATTTAACGTACACACCGCATTCGAAGATCCTTGCATTAGACACAATTTGTTGGAATTTGTGCATTTCGGTTGGTTCAGATCTCTATTCGGTCATCTTTCCTCTCAATTGAACAGACAGACACTTGCTTCATAGGACTCACTTGAATCGTCTCGGAAGTACTGAATCAACAGAAGGATGAATCAACAGGCATGCCTTGAAGTACTAAATCAACATAAATAACTGAGAACATGATTCTGATTTAAACAATGCACGACATGTCTGTAAAAAAATACAACTGATTACTCGGTCGAATAATGGCCAATAAGAAACAAATCATTAAAAATACAACAGTTTACTCGCCATTCTCTTGCACCTTCAACTATGTTGGTTCGGTTTAGTTATTTTCCGACTGTTTCAGTTATGATTCAATAAATAATATCTGATTGAGAAACACTAAAACGGTTGCGGTTGTCCAATTCCAGACCAGTAATGTAAGGAGAAGCGTTGAGATAACAGACATCCATCGAATACATCTTTCAAATTTTCAAATTTCAAATCAAACTAACACAAAGTATCTCGATATGGTTGGTATAAAGGCTCACATTTTACTACATTGACCATGTCTTTTGACAAATCATCTGCTTCCTGAATCTGAATCTGAAAGTTAACTAGACCCCTCAAGTTGTCATTCATAACAACTAAGCGTCTGGAGAAGAGTATGTTGATATAGGAGAGTTGATGCAATTTTCCAAGCATTTTAGTGAAGCAATGAAGATTGAATATACAAACCGCATCCGTTTTGTATACGGAAACAGTGGCTATGGGAAATATAAACCCGACACGTCTTATGTGATGATTCGAAACATTCTGAATAACTAGCAGAAGAACCCGACACGTCTTCTGCTAGTTACTCTTTTCTTCGATTTCAACAAATCTTTCAAGACCATTCACCTCTCTCAACCTACCAAAACACCGTAAACCCCTTCTTTTAATCTATTAGAACGATCCTTGTTTTGTCACGTACATGCGTTTAATTCTCAAACATCAGCAACCATTTTTCCTTTTCCTTCAATTTCGAGAGCTTTCTCCCTAACATGAGAAACAAAAGAGATTTCGAGCAGTTGGTCGATGTCATGATAGATAAAGATCTTGACACGATCATATCCATTTTCAAGTTTTAGACTAGATAGAAGACGTGTCAGTTATTCTGCTAGTGGTTTCTGTAACCAATTGAGAACCACATATTTGCTTCAAGATTTACGTCTGATGTCCAAGTTTGATCACATTTGACTTCATCTACATGTGTTTTGAAATAGGCTTTGTTCTTGGTTTAATGAAGTTACACGTAACATCTAGTTATATTCAGATTTAAACAATGCACGCCTCAACTGAGATAACGGACATCCATCAAGCTCAAAAAGAAAACTTGTGTTTCCCATAGTCACAAACGATTGCGGTTTGTATTTCACATAGCCACCGTTTTCGTAGTAAAAAAGGTTGCGGTTTGCACATTCAATCTTCAATACTTCATTAAAATACCACTAGTAGAAGAACCCGACACGTCTTCATGTTACGAAGAATGTTCTAGAAATTGAAGGAAAAGGAAAAGATTTGTTGAAATCGAAGAAAAGAGTAAAAAAAATGACAGCTTATTAAAAGTAGCAATCACCTCCAATCATTTCCTTGTCAAATCACAATATAATGTTTAAAGTTATCGTGTGTTGTAGTTTGGAAATATGACCGAATAGAGATCTGAATAACAAACTGTGGAGAACATGTTTGTGTCGGGTTCTTCTGCTAGTTATTCAGAATGTTTCAGATCATCATAGAAGACGTGTCGGGTTTTTCTGCTAGTGGTTTCTGTAACCAATCCATAATCACCCTTGGTGGTTTTTGTACCCATCCCCGCCGATAACTAGCAGAATCGATAAATAACCAACACGGAGATCTCTGCGATCGCTAAGGTTTCCATCAACGGACTGATCGGTAACGTTACTCTACTTGTGCTCCGATTTAAGCGACGTGTTCCGATCAACGTTTATCGACATTGTTAAAGGTGATGAAGAGTTTAGAAACCCTAAAATGATTGTGTTTTTACTGGAAAAAAACATCATTATATACGGCCCGTATACAGTTATACGGCCCGTATACATTTGGTAACATCAAAACCTCACAAAAATAAATCCATTGAGCTGTATACGTTTTACAAATCGTATACACATGTATACGGCTCGTATAACCATATACGGGCCGTATATAGTAAAATAAAAAAAAACATTCCCTGCGCATTTTGCTGTTCAAAAATATTCTATACAGGCCGTATAACTGTATACAGCCCGTATACAATAGGGGGTGTGAAAATAAGATACAGGGGCGTTAAAATAAGGGGAGCCTTAATTCGGTTTTATACTCAACCGATAATTGTAGAAACTGAAGTTGGGCTTGAAATCGGCGAACTAGCCGCAATGATGGCGAGCAGATCAGTAGGTAATTCATGGAAGCAATTATCTATCAACTTAATCAAACGAAGCTTTAGCACATCTTCAAACCCTAGCACAGCAGCAACAGTGTCGAAATGTAAGAGAAAGAAGAAGAAGAAGAACCTGTTCGAGGTGGCTGAGTTTCTTCCGAATTGGGGGATTGGTTATCAAATGGCTAAAACTCACTGGTCGGGTGTTGCTTATCAGATCACCAAGATTAATCTCTACAAGGTCTCTCTTTCTTTCAAATCATCATCATCATCACCATCACCATCTTTTATTTATTTATTTATTTATTTATTTATTTATTTATTGTGTGTGTGTTTTTTGGTTTTAGGGTTTTATAGGGTTGCCATGCTATTTTAATCCTGCAGAAATGACATTTCAAATCAGTCATTTATTATCTGTTTTTTTGCATTTCCTGATTCATTGATGTTGGTGATTGTTTTTACAGGATGGCAAGCATGGGAAGGCTTGGGGGATTGTTCACAAAGATGGTAAGTCGTCTGATTTCTCTTTATTTTAGTTTGCATTAGGGGTATGTTTGGGCATGGAGCTTTTAGGGGCTTCTAAGCTTTTAGCTTTTAAGAAAACGCTCATACTCAATAAAAAACCTTGTTTGGTTGAAGGAGCTTGAAGCTTTTAGGTTAGGAGCTTGAAGCTTTTGGTTGAACGCTCCTACTAGTAGCGTTTAGAAGGAGCTACAAGCTTTTAGGGGAAAAAATGACTATTTTAACCTCTAAAGATAATAAACGTTTTAATGCACAAGACTTTTTAAATTTTTAGTTATGTCCATTTTGGTCATTTTATACATTTTATTAAAAGCTCCAGCTACTCTGCCAAACACCAAATATATCTAAAAAGCTACCAGCTTCCAGCCACTAGCTACCAACTACTTTTTGCCAAACATACCCTAGGTAAAATTGAAATATGAGTGGACCAATAATTAAGGAAAAGGTAATATGCTTGGTTTTCAAATGGGCGCATCACATGATGTTGTATGATGCGGCACCTTATGCAATTCTATTTGAATAAATCTGACCATTGATTTAGCAATGAGTTCGAGTATTTGAACAAATTAGACTAATATGGTGAGAATATCTTATTTTTTAGTGCTCAAAAGTTAACAAGCTAAAATATCATCTATCAACAAACGAACGCCTAACACCACCCGCTTTATAAATCCACGGTAGTATGATCTTATTAGCAAAAATGAGGCTGGGGAATGTCTTTATTGATTTTATCATTACCTGTTTGGTAACAGAGATAGCACATAACTACTTTTGTTCATTGGATATTCAAAATCAATGGTTTCATGGGATGTTTGGACATTTGATTCTTGCCTTGTCATGGTTAATGCTTGCAGTTTTATCAACTTTAAGATTAGGTTAGAATTTGTAGACTATGCAAGTTTGTATGTGGTGAATTTGTTCTTTTTCAGGGCTTTTAAATTGCTGCTTAAGTCGATGAAAGAAATTATGTAAACGATTTATACATTAGATATGTACTGAAATAGATACTTAAGGTCAAGTTTTATTTTTTACTTACTTAAGATTGTTGGTATGAGTCTCATCCATCAAGATATGTTTGTCTCCCCTTCTTTCTACCTTTTTAGCATAATTATTTAGTTTAAAAGTAGATTCTAATGCAAAATAAATGTAACCGTTACTGACTTACTGTACTTTCACGTTATCTGACTCAAACAAAAGGGTTATCAGATGTTTAAACTCTCTTCATCATATCAATTAGATCAACTTTGTAGAATTCTAGTCAAGTAGTTTGGAGAAGAAAAATTTGACAGAAAAAATCTTAAAAACCTGAATTGTTGTTGGTGGGTTATGTTAAGTAATTCGTTTTAAAGTTGGTTAAAAGTAATTTATCTGATACGAGTATCAGAGTATGAGAGTATAGGAATGTGGTGCTAAAGCTGCTTGTCTGAGTTGTAATTGAAAATAAATGGTCAAAGAAAGCTCGGTGAGAAAGCATACTATAAAATTTATAAATTCTGACTTTTAGGTCAACCTAGGTCTTTTTGTGATCAAAATGTTATGAATTTTGGGTTCATTTTCATTACACAAAAGCTTCCACTCAGTAAAATTTGTTACAAAGTACTTGCTACGTTTCTGTTATGTGAAATCGAACAACTTGTATCAAAATTGACACGTAAGATTAGTTTGATTTTGACCTTACAAGTAGACCTGGCAAACGGGTCGGGTTGGGTCAGGTCATGGGTCAAAACGGGTTCGGGTCGAAACGGGTTCGGGTCAAAACGGGTCAATTAAAAAAAGGGTTGTTTTGGTTCGGGTCGAAACGGGTTCGGGTCAAAACGGGTTCGGGTCGGAACGGGTTCGGGTCAAAAACGGGTTTCGGGTCGGGTCGGGTTGGTTAAAAAATGTTTAAAGAAAAAGTGATTGTACACCAAGGACGTTAACGGGCTATACAGTGCCTTCACTAACTCAATTAACCAAACACGGAGAAGTTGATCATTTTATTGTCTGTGAACATTTTACTCCGTGAAGTCTTTTGAATAGTTGCATCTATAAAATCTTGTTGTCATCAAAACGACATTTTTACCCTTTGAATAAACAATGGTATATTATTATATTATCACAGCAAAAAATGGTATATTATTATATTATCATCTAATTATATTCAGGTTTAATAGGGTGTCGTGCACTAACATACAAAAATGATAATATAATAATACAGTGCCTTCAGAAACTTGTTGGTTCTTTCTTCTCACCAGATGCCAAGTGAGAAACAACAAAGCAGAAGCTTCTTCCTTCGATCTCCATGCTAACCGATACTGACCGGCTTTCGGAGTGGGGTCAGAATGGGTTTCGGGTCGGGTACGGGTTGAAACGGTTTGCGTCGAAACGGTTCGCGTCAAAACGGTACGCGTCGAAACGGTACGCGTCGAAACGGTTCGCGTCGAAACGGTTCGATTCGAAACGGTACGGGTCGAAACGGTTCGTGTCGAAACGGTTCGATTCGAAACGGTATGCGTCGTAACGGTACGCGTCGAAGCGGTTCGATTCGAAACGGTACTGGTCGAAACGGTTCAATTCGAAACGGTACTGGTCGAAACGGTTCGTGTCGAAACGTTCGATTCGAAACAGTTCGCATCGAAACGGTTCGCGTCGAAACGGTACGAAACTCATCCCGACCCGAAACTCATCTCGTGCGGAAACTCGTGTCGGCCTAAAACCCGTTGCGATCTGAAACCCGTCCAAAGCAGAAACCCGTGTCGGCCCGAAACCCGACCCGAATCGACCCCGTTCCGATCAATTTGAACTGAACCCGTTCCAATCCAAAACCCGTTCCGTGCCGTAACCCGTCTCGTGCGGATACTTGTGCCGGCTCGAAACCCATTCCGATCCGAAACTTGCCCCGTTTCTTTAAGACACTAACCCACATCGACCCATTTCTTTAGTGTTGTCGACCCGCTTTGACCCGAAAATAACAAGATGAAATTTCAAGTGACCCATTGTGACCCATTTAGTTAAAATATCTTACCCAAACCAACCCAAATAATTTTAAAAGCAACCCAAACCAACCTACTTGGAATGCTTTGGGTCAAGATTACCCCCTCTACTTACAAGTATTGTTGGGGAATACTCGTGTTAAGTGTCTAACCACTCTAATGTTTATGATGGTGTAGGTGTACCGGCTGCTGATGCTCCAAAGAAAATTAGTGGGGTTCACAAACGTTGTTGGAAGTATATTCCTAACTCAAACAAAACCGAAAAAATCACATCTCCACCACAACCCGAACTAGAAGTTCAAGCCACATGAAAAATTACTCATATGGTTAGATGCGATTGAAAATTTTCATCTGTTGAAAATATACCTTCACTTTTTAAAATTTTGCTAGTAATTTGATGTGATCTCACAAAGAGTCTGATGATAGGATGGCGAGGGACTGATGGTTGACTTTACTTGTATGTGCAACGATGGGAATGTGGAAACTGAGTGAAGAAACGATCTCTTAACTTGAAGCAAAATAAATCCTTTTTAATGATTTAGTTTTATCTTAGATTGTCCGTTATTTTGACCAAAATTTATAGCTTGGTTGGGATTTCTATTTCATTATATGCTGGCTGCTTTTGACCGACGCTTAGTAGAGTATCTCGTCCTACAATCAACTACTCCAGTAGTCCAGTTAACTCCATATGTTGTCAATACCTTGTATTAGTGCTGGTATGATTACAACATTCATCACAATTTTTTTTTTTAAAATCAATAAATATTCTTGTGCTAACATTATTCAGTCGAAACCAATACACTTCTATGAACCATGGATCAACATGTCTTTTCCTATACTCATAATTGGCTCGAGTCAACACCTACGCTAGGGACTCGAGACACCCCATTTCCATCGCTTTTACAACACGGTTGTTGAAGGGGTATGGTCCTAAATATCGCGTTAGCACGACCGCGAATGACCGTTACCCTCATTAAAAACCCCCAACAGCAATTAACTATCCAGTGTCCGCGTAAGATACACGCGAACACTGCGGTCCAATCTGTCCAGTGATGAGAAGACTTACCTTAAGGACGGAAACTAATGTTACGCATAGCGATGCGGCCTCGCACCGCATCCTATGAACATTTTCGTCACGACAAGGGATCTGGACAACAGTAACAGTCACTCAACAGGCGATGCGGCACAACACCGCATCCCTCGCAAATCATGGATGGAACAACCAATGCGGGAACAACATCAATGACCGCAAGCAGCGATGCGGCCTGGCACCGCATCCTGCCTACAAAGCAAGTGGGTCTGACACCACAGTGCAAGTGGCACTGGGAACAGTCGCCTACTAGCCCACGTATGAACAACAGTCTGACACCACAGCCGGATGTGGCATCACCACAGCATCCGACAGGTCTGACACACCTGCAAATAGCTGTGCGATGTCAGACTAGCTACTCAACTACCCTCCTTCACTCCTCGGCTATAAATACTCGCCCCAAACCAGGTTTGAGGTATCACTTCCGAACTCTCTCACTACTACTACTATCATACTTTGCTTCTCAAGCAAATTACTGATTCTCACGCCGGGGAGTGGTAACAAGGAGCACCCCCCACCCATCCTCCTTGTTACGAGTCACGGTTTGTTTCCTTGTGCAGGAAACCCACCACCAGACGATCCAGCCAACGATCCTCGGAAAGAAGGGATTAACCCTCTTGACGAGATCAGTGAGTTAACCCTACCCGGTTAACCATTGTTTCATCATTGGCGCCCACCGCTACTCTTAGCACTTTTTTCCAATCATCCTTTTTCTTTCCAAAGATGTCTGATCGTCAAAACAACACTACCGGGGATAACCTAAACCCCGCAAACCAAGGGCCTGTGGGAACCATTCCCCTAGGCCCAAATGCCGAACACATTGGCACATCAGCGCAAGGGGGCGTATCCCTTACGTTTGGACATGATCTGTCACAATACGCTGCTGTCATACCTCCAGGCATGAACCCTCATACCTGGTATGACCAACAAGCGGCCCTTCTGGCCGCAACGTACAACAGAGCTTGTGCAGACGAACAAGGAGGTATCGGACCTACCCCGATACCGCGTACACCTGCCGGTCGTGTTTTACGATACGACAACAGGGCCCCCACACATCCAGCCTCCAGAAGCAGACAGGAGGACCGCGGCTCCTCCTATTGTGATGTCCGCACAATCAATGAGGACGATTCCTCGTACGGGTCCCGCCGCAGGGACTCCGTACATAGCCGTTTAGGCTCTCAAGAAGAAAGAAGGCGGCAATCTACAATGCGCCGCCACACAAACATTCATAGTCGTTTGGGACCACAGTCCCACCATGAAGGGTATGGCCATACTGATCCAGATGACAGTACATACCGCGGGGAGTCCCATTCCACCAACAGTAGACCGGGCGGACGCAACTATGTTCCTCCCAGTCAACCCCGCAACACATACCTCCGCGCTGCAAAGCGCAACCAGGGCAAACCTTACAGGCCGAAATCTGCGGCCGAAAACTCTAAATTTGTCCCAGAGATCGCCAACGCCGATGTCACCACCACAAAATTCCCATTAAACATTGGGAAATACAACGGCTCGACCGACCCAGATGATCACAACAACATCTTCGTCGGCGCTGGGTGCAACGGTAAGTGGGACGAACCCACCTGGTGCCATTTTTTCCCACAGACCCTAACAGGTCTGGCCAGGGCATGGTTCGATTCCCTCCCACCAGGGTCACTGACCTCATTCGAGGACTTACAACAAAAGTTCCTCGCACACTTTAGCCAGCAACGACGCCATGAACGTGATTCAATGGACGTCATGAACATCTGGCGTAGAGACAACGAATCGCTTGATGCATTTGTTGTCCGTTACAATAAAGAGATCCTAGAGATAGGCGACGTTGACAACCAGATGGCACGTAACCATTTCATTGTTGCAGTCAAAGACGAACAAATGGTTATGAATATTTCCGGTGGCAACGGCTTGCCTAATAAGTGGGAAGATGTCATGGCTAAGGTCAAAACATACGCCCAAACTCAGCGGTCCCTCAGACCGCACATGGCAAAGGCACAACCCCTAGTGGAAGGCCAGTCTTCCCGCCAAGAGCCCAAGCGCAGCAATAAGCGCAACAGGGACACGTGGAATCGCGGCAGCGATCCCAAGCCATATGCACCCCGGAACAACCAGCCCGACGCAAGGGCTACAATCAACGCCCAACGAGAAAACCGGGCGTCAAAGAAAGAGTCTCGGGACCGCAACTGGACCGAGATCAACCAGTCGCCAAGCGACGTTCTCCTCACGGATGCACAATTCCTGAGACCGGCCCAACCAATGAAGTCCAAAAAGAATCAAGATCCCGCACTCTGGTGCGAGTATCACAAGGACTCGGGCCATACCACGAACAACTGCATCAGTCTCCGACTGGAGATTGAGCGAGCCCTAAAGGAGGGGAAACTACAACACCTTTTGACAGGCGCACAAAAAGCTACCAAGCGCATCACTCCCCACAACGAGGGCACCTCCACGGGTAAAAGGGCCATGTACGTGGCCTCTACCCACATGATCAATGGAGGAAAAGGAAGACCGCGTAAGGCGGCGAGAAGACCGGACAATGACTGGAAGGACGAGCAAGTCATCTTTCCAAAAGTCCGAGGCGGACCGCGCGATAGGCGCGCCGTGGTTATCACTGGGCACCTAGCTCACTACTGCACCGAGCGATTGTTCATCGACCCGGGCAGTACGTCCGATATTATATACGAGCAGTGCTTCAACCAGTTCGATCAAGAAGACAAAGATCGACTGCAGCCAGCGGACTACCCGTTGGCTGGATTTTCAGGGGAAACCATGTTCCCCCTGGGACAATTACCTTCCCTGTGCGCCTCACCAACGGAAGGCATACAAGGACGGAGGAGGTGAACTTCATGGTTTTACCTCACACCTCAAAATATGACGTAATTCTCGGGAGGGAGTCCCAAGGCGACTTCAACATGATAACATCCGTCCCCCATTCCGCCATCGGTTTTCCAACCGAAATGGGGATCGCGATAATATACGCCCAAAGAGAAGTCATGTCTACGGACGAACTGCGTCCGACAAAGGTAGCAAGGCCTACCCCCAACACTCAACCAGAAAAATGGGTCCTTAATGCAAGACACCCAGAACAAACAGTCACGTTGGGCCATGCCTTGACACCTACCATCAGAGCGCGCCTGAAGCAACTCCTCTTCAGAAACCAAGATATTTTCGCGTGGAAACCCGCAGATATGACAGGGGTACCACGCGAAATTGCGCAACACTTCTTGAATACCATGCCAGGTATCAAGCCCGTGATCCAAGGCCAACGCCACCTTGGATCAGCAAAAAACGCGGCGATGGAAGAGCAGGTACAGGAACTGCTCTCCGCAGGCATCCTGCGGGAAGTGAAATACCAGACTTGGCTGTCCAATCCAGTCATGGTAGAAAAACCAAGCGGGGGCTGGCGCATGTGTGTCGATTACAAAGACCTCAATAAGGCCTGCCCCAAAGATTGTTACGCGCTTCCAGAGATCGACGAGAAGGTCGATAACCTCGCACCATTTCGATGGAAGTGCTTCCTCGATTGTTACAAAGGCTATCACCAAGTACAAATGGCAATCGACGATGAAGATAAAACGGCATTCCGCACTCCCATCGGGAATTACTGCTACACCAAAATGCCGTTCGGGTTGCGCAACGCGGGCGCAACCTATCAAAAATTGATGAACGACACCTTTCGCGGTCAAATCAGCAAAAGTGTCGAAATCTATATGGACGACTTGGTCGTCATGAGCATGGAGGAAAACACCATGCTCGACGACATCGAAAGAACATTCCAAACTCTGCGAAGCGTTAACATGAAGCTCAACCCAGGGAAATGCTCGTTTGGAATGGAAGAAGGCAAATTCCTTGGATTCATCGTAACCAAAGATGGATTCAAGGTAAACCCGGAAAAAGTTCAGGCGATCGAGCGCATGCCATCGCCTTCTACGATGAAGGAAATGCAACGACTAGCCGGTAGGCTAGCCGCACTCAATAGATTCTTAGCCAACCATGCAGCTAAGTCTTACCCTTTCATCAAGACCCTGTGGAGCTGTCTAAAAAATGAACAATTCCAATGGACTGCAGAGGCCGAAAAAGCTTTCCGGGAAATGAAAGAGTGTTTGATCCAACTCCCAACTTTAACCGCACCACGAAAAGATGAGCCACTTATCTTATACCTGTCTGCCGCGGACAACGCGGTAGGCGCGGTACTTATAGTGGAGCGGGAAGGAGTCCAAACACCCATCTACTACATCAGCAAAATGCTCAACGACCCAGAGACAAGGTACTCCATCATGGAAAAATTGGTACTGGCACTATTGCACGCATCAAGACGTTTACGACGTTACTTTGCAAACCACGTCATCACAGTGTTAACCAACTATAGGATTGGACCGATCCTATCTAAACCCGACATCTCTGGGAGGTTAGCAAAATGGGCAATCGAGCTGGGCGCGCTTTCACTGAACTATAAGCCGCGCCCCGCAATCAAAGGCTAGGTCTTAGCAGACTTCGTCGCTGAAATACCAGCAAACCGCATCCAAGAATGCGAAGAAGAACAGAACCCTGTATCACCACCATCATCCACAGAAACCTGGGCACTATTCACAGATGGTGCATCCAACGAAGATGGTTCCGGCGCAGGTTTGCGACTTGTCAGTCCCGATGGCCAAGAGCTAACCTACGCAATACGCCTCGATTTCGAAAGTGCAAATAACGAAGCGGAGTATGAGGCTCTACTGGCAGGGTTGGGTTTGGCAATTAAACTCGACGTCAAACATTTGGAAGCACACGTCGATTCGCTACTAGTTGCAGGGCAGATACGCGGTGACTATGCCGCAAAGGGGGATACCATGATTCTCTATCTCGAACAAGCCCTGCAACTGAAGTCAAAGTTTACCTCCTTTAATATTCGCCACATCAACAGGAGTGAAAATAAACCCGCAGACGCACTATCAAAACTTGCGTCCACCAGCTTCCAGCACCTGGCGAAAGAGGTACGCATCGAAGTCCTGCAAAATCCTTCGATACCCCTGCGCCAAGTCAATGTCATCCAATACGGTACAACATCCTGGATGACACCACTCATTGCATACTTACAATCAGGGGTTACTCCCGAAAGCAAAGCAGAGGCACGCAAGTTGCAATACAAAGCGTGTCATTACCAAATGGTAGACGGTATCTTATATCGTAAATCATACCTGGGGCCACTCCTACGATGCGTCAACCCCCAAGATGCCACATACCTTATCAAAGAAATTCACGAGGGGAGATGTGGCATACACGCAGGGCCACGCATGGTGGTGGCCAAAATCATGAACGCCGGGTACTATTGGCCGGGCATGCACCTGGATGCAGTCAAAGTCTTACGCAAGTGTTTCAATTGTCAGCGACATGCTCCCAAGACCTTGCGTCCCAAGAACAACTTGATCCCCGTCACCACCGCATGGCCATTCCAAAAATGGGCAATTGATGTGGTGGGACCATTTCCAGACGCACCAGGAGCAGTGAAGTTTATCATAGTAGCTGTTGATTACTTTACAAAATGGGTAGAAGCAAAGCCACTTGCATCAACCACCGCTATGATAACAAGGAAATTCGTGTGGGAACACATCATCTGCCGTTTTGGTCTACCAATGTGCATCGTCACCGACAACGGTACCAACTTCGCTGCCGACGACTTTCAAAAATGGCTAAAAGAGCTAAACATTGAACACATATTCTCCTCAGTGGCGCATCCACAAGGGAACGGCCAAGTCGAGAGTATCAATAAAAGCTTAGTCGAAGGCATCAAAGCACGGTTGGGAACAGCCAGACGCGGCTGGGTTGATGAACTCCCAAGTATTTTATGGGCTCACAGGACAAGCCCAAAAACAAGCAACGACGAGACCCCCTTCAGCCTGGTCTACGGTACTGAAGCAGTGATCCCCGCGGAGGTAGGCCTCCCCTCACCTAGAATGTTGGCCATCAATAAGATGGACAACAATGAGGAACGCAGGGTTGACTTGGACCTCTTGGAAGAAAGGCGCGAAAACGCTGCCATCAACGAGGCCAAGTACAAAACCAAGTTGGAAAAATACTACAATGCACGCGTTCGCATTTGTACTTTCAACCCTGGAGACTACGTCCTTCGTGACAACGAAGCATCCAACGCAGAACGCCCAGGGAAACTTGCCCCCAAGTGGGAAGGACCGTACCTCATCCAAGAGGTCCTGGGCAAAGGCGCGTACAAACTACAAACAATAGAAGGCGAAACTATCGCACGCACATGGAACGCACAGCAACTTCGACGCTGTTATATGTAAGCCATGTTTTTTGCATGTAATCTATCGGGCCGCAGGCCATTTGCAAATAAATAAATAGACGATTCAATGCAATATTGTTTATTTATTTCTATTACAAATGCGTGTTCCACTCTGAGGTATACACAAAAACAGCTTAGCAAAATCTTCATTCGTGATACCCACACAGAATGATAACCACACGCAATTATTGTAATAGGCCAGCAATGGCAATCCTGTTTGTCTAACCAGAGACGAATCTTCATACTTGCATATCACCTAGATATGCAAAAGGCAATTACAGATTTAGTATTACTCACAGTAACACTAAACGTGTACAAATTCAAACATGCAAGTACTAAAAACACTTGTAAAAATTAAAACAACAATTCTTTATATTCAAAAAATTCCTGCACAAGGAATTTACATAAAGTTTTGTAACGGTTACATAAGGAAACAAAAGAGGCACGTAGGCCAATCTAATCTTCCTTTGTGCCACTGGGGCCCGCACCATCCTTACCCTCAACAAATGGTTTTTCTTCGTCGTCTTCATCAGCGTATAAGACTCGCAACCGGTCCACATAATCCTCCGCCTCAAGACACTTTTCAAGTTCTTCAAGGCCTGTGAGGGTTGTCTCATTAAACTCCTGAACCGCAGCTGCAAGAAGCGCTTCAGTATCCACGCCATAAAACCCAGACCGCTCATCAGTAAGCCCGCCACGCGCTGCAACGTTCAAATGACTAATACAACGGTTGTAGCCAGCTTTGAAACCAGCATCCCGGGCACGCTCCCTGATCTCGTTAATACCTGCTACGGTCTCGGGTGCGTCAAGAATGGCAGTAACAATCTGCGAAACATGAATACAATGGTTATCAAAGGCAAACCTACAACAAAAATAACAAGGCAACGGATACTTACATGCCCGATCCCGTGCATACGCATCCATTCATGATCAGCCTTAAGCAACTCAAGTGAAGAAGCGTGGCTATCTCTAGCCTCTTCGGCCTCTCTTGCTCGCACTTCAGCTTCCGCAGCACGGGCAGAGGTTTCCTCAAGAGCGACTGTAACACCTCGAAAATTCACGTCCTATAATGTGTTGACACGTGTCATAAAGTCTGAACGTGTGAAAGAATGTTATAAAAGGACTAAAGTTGACAAACATGGAAAGTATGTGATTTTACGGGTTCTGAATGTCAACAGTGAATAAATATAATGTATAATAACCCTACACGATGCTCATACCTTCAAACGAATAAATCATGGATCATACGAAGCTAAAAGTGGGAGATTTCAAACTACAGGGACCAAATGTGTCAACATGTTTAAATTATACCTCTGAGTGACCTTTTGACAAACCCGAAGCTTTGTAAATATAAATTATGCTCATGAGAATGCACCATAAAAATTTCATAAGGTTTCGTTATCGTATGAGAAAGTTATGATCAAATTCATGTGCGAAGTGTTAAAGCGTAAACATTGAAAGATAGGACTTTTTGGGTGAAAATAAAGTTACCCGGGACTTGGCAAAGTGGGTATATGTTTTAAGGCCTTACTAGATCAATTATAAGGGTTTACCATGCAAGAAACAAGTACCTATTCGAGTTTTGAAAAGCCAAGGACCGAATCGCAAAATGAAAACAATATTGCTGAACTGCAGGTGCTCGCGCCACGCGAGGGGTCCCTCGCGCTACGCGAGGGGTCCCTCGCGCTACGCGAGGGGTTCCCAGAACAGCAAAACGTGGGCTGTTGTCTGCCAAGTGTTTTGTGCGCGACCCTTGCTCGTTTTCTTGCACATTCATCACCCCTTGGCACCCCTAAACTACTCTAGAACACTAGGGACATGTGTTTATCATTTGTGGTGGATCATAGACATACTTGTCAACAAATCATGGTGATTGAAGGCACTATATAAGACCCACTAACTTGCAAACATTCACCATTCATCTTCTGAGCAACTGTGAAGCATAAGGGCTGATCCCAAGTCTTTCTAATCATCCCTAGTCGACCATTAATCACCTTGTAAGTTGCCTAACCCTTCTAAATTCAGTTTTGCTTTAAAATTAGCTTAAAAGTCAATATATCGTACTTAACGATTGACTTCGTGATTAAGTATCGATAGCTCAGTCGTATCTCAAATTAAAGGTACCGTTAGATAGGTAATTATGTGGGTATTAAACCCTTATAAGGGCACGTACCGAATCCAGACCTAACTAGGTCGTTTGTCGGGTCAAACGTTGACCGAAAAAGTCAACAGAAATGAAAAACATGATTTAATGCACGAAATGCAATCCGAGAGACGTGTAACCTATTTTAACCTTAATATAACATGGTAATAAGTATAAAAACTTGTCTACGCTTGCCCGACTCGACAAATTTCTGTTTAAACCCGGTTCGGAACCGAAAGGCGCAAAACCTTGACTTTTGCTTTGACTTCGGTTCTAACCCGTTTTAGTTTGATTCGAAGATGCCTTAGTGCTTCATTAGAGTAGGGTTGCATGATAGTATAAGTCTCCATACTTGTTTCGTTGATTATCCGATTCGTTCGCGCGGTTCCGTTAAATGCTTAAAATGGACCGTAATGCCCTTATGACCATGCAACGAGAATTTTGAAAATGTGGAAGTACAATAATCTTAGTTACTGATTATTAAACATGTACGTAAATTTTCACGTCAATCGGAGGTCTAGATTAGGAGATATGCGCATTAGCGTATGTAATAAACTTTTTATTAATTAAACGGCGCGATTAGCGCATAGCCTATCTAAACACGATTTTCGGTACCAAAACTTTTACCCACTAATGTTAAATAATATTTTGGGATTTTTGAAGATTTTTAATTATTTTTAAACTGATCTTAAGCTAGGTTTATCGCCTTAATTCGGTTAATACCGAATTTACCCTTTTCGGACATAAAATGATTTCTACAAAGAATTTTGATGCGAGTCCAATTGCTACTGATTTTAAATAATAAATGTAATGTTTTGAGCCTGTTTAACTAATCAGAAAACCCAAAAATCGTATTTTGATTGTACGTCGCTTAAAACGGGTTTATACGCGTATTATACGCGTAGTTTAGGCTTAAAACCATTTTGACACATAAGGATTATTACCAACTTATATAATCTGTTAAAAATAAGTTGTATACTGATTTCTTCAGTCCCGAACATCGGGGTTACGTTAAATCCCTTTTATAATCTCTAAAATGGCCAAAATACCCCTACGGGGCATAATTAATGATTAAATCTCGTTTTGGGCATTATGGAAGATATCATAATGATATCACAACATATTTAAAGCATATTAACTTAGGAAACCTGTTCGCGACCCTTATGGTTACCCGTTACGCCTCTGGCGCGTTCGGTTCGGTTTATGTAACTAGTTTGCATAAATTAGCCGAAACGGGTCAAACCTTATCCTTTTTATCTCAAAATCCAGAATGTGTTTAGTTTACCCATATTATACAAGTCTTCAAACTTGTCGGGTCTAAATCACATTCTATTCCGGTCTTCGCTTAATCATGCGTTCGAACCGTAAACCTCTCTTAAAACTAACCGGTCTAAGTTACGACTTAAATAAGACCCGTTAGTAATCTAATAGGTTAATAAAACCTTCGTTCCAGATTGAGAGCCCCAGTAGAAGTACTCGTGCTTGCTGATTAGAATATACGGCTGAGTATAAATTGCATTGCTAGCTCAGGTAAATACTTTTAACTTATTTTCCCTTATACGGGCTTGGGATACGGTATTATAAAAATACCGCTTGGTCGGGTGTAGAAACCTTTTAATCGGAGATGATTAAATTGCATAATCCCGTTTTAATCTGTATTGATTGATAACAAATAACATTGGGGGTTAATGACCGTGTCCTGGATATCCTTGGCTCATTTTAAAAAGTGAATGGCCACGACGTAAGCACAAGGTGTAGGCAAAACACCTCCTGTTGCATATGTATAACGTATACTCACTCGTAAGGGTATCTTCTTGTGAGATTATATTTGTGGTGTGTCGATTAATCTTGTCCGGCTTGTATTGTATAATCACCGGCCCTAAATGTTGGACAACCATGTAAATCAGATACAAGATTTTTATTAATAAAATTGTCCCAAGTATAAAAGATTAATTTTGCCTCTGTGCATTTTAATCAATGTGTCAAGATATTTTGTGCCGTTTGCACTCGAATCACTTTTCAAACTCTTTTTCCAAAATGAGTCAGTTAATTGTATTTACCAGTGTAAACTGACGTATTTTCCAAAAAGGTTAAGTGACAGGTACTATGCGTAATTGGCTGGGAGCTCAGGGCGTCACTAGGGAATCTTGCCAGTTCTAGATGCCTAAAGTCTGTTGAACAGTTTTCTTTTATTGATCCGCCTGTGGATCCTTTACCTTCCGTTGTAATACTTTGACATTACTTATATTCGGAATGTAAAATATTTATCTTTTGCTTCCGCTGTGCATTATTATATTGTGTTGTTTGACCATGATGTTGCCAACCACGTCACGATACTCCCCCACCGGGCCCACCGGTGACACGTGGAAAATCGGGGTGTGACAGGTTGGTATCAGAGCCAACATTGAGTGAATTAAACACTAGCTTTATGTGTTTAATCTCAATGACACAATTGCACATTCCTAAATCTTCTGAGTCTAGACTTAACATAGGAATATTCTCAATCCTAATCTGGAAATTTTACTTCCAAAATTTTTATTAAATACGTCGCCAAGAGAAGAAGCCGTAATAGGAGTCCTCCACACCCGGAGCCTAGGAATGCTGAGCTTCGTACCGCGGCTAGAATGGAACGAGCAACCAAGGAGAAAGCATACAGACATAAAATGAAGAAGAAACTCCTTTTACTGAATATCGTTTCCTTATTACTCCTTATAAGGACATATTTATCTTTCAGTCCCTTCGAGGACACATTATTCCTTTCAAAGACCCGCTTAGGGCAACTCTGTACTTTTATTTTCATATAATGAATTGATTAAATTAAGTTTTCATTCTAAACATAAAATATGAAATGAATGGAAATTAACATCCCTTAGAAGGGAAGTGCCTACGGGCTATAATTAACGTCCTCTGAGACTAAAGACGGTGGTAGCCTACAGCTCCCTGTCAAGAAAAGGTAATGAACTTTGATTCACACCTAAATGCCTCGATCCCAGACGATCATGGCTTATAAATTAAACTTTTCCACGTGACTAAGCCTTCTGTGCTATTACTAAATGCCTCGATCCCAGACGATCATGGCTTATAAATTAAACTTGTCCACGTGACTAGGCTTTTTGTGCCATTACAAATTCATAAATTGCCCTGATTCTCTGAAATCATGGCTTATAAATTAAACTTGTCTACGCGACTAGGCCATTTGTGCTATTATTAAATTATAAATTAGGATTTACAATAAAAATCCTGAATAAAATAAATATCCTTCCTTCCCTGCCAGTAGGCATTTTAAAAAGAATCTTAAAGGTGAAATCTAGCCTATGCGGCCAAGATGGTGAAACCTACCCAAGGGATTCAGATCCTTGTTAACACCTAAGAACGTGTTAGCACTCCTGACAAATGTGATTCGATAAAATCACAACAGTCATCCTTATATTAGATTCTTCCAATTTTCTTATCTAGCCTAGTGATTTAGAAATCATGGCTTGTGTCATCCTATAAGATGATCACATTATAAACATCCAGTAGTGATGAAGTGCCTACGGGCTAAATTTGTTGTCCGATAAGACAACGACAGTGGTGGTCTGTGACCTCCTGTCTAAAAGTATTGGACCAGGTCCAAGCATAATAGTCGGTAGGATCCATACGATCTCGACTAATAGCATCTGAGAAGATGAACATATTATAACCATCCCTCAGAAGGGAAATGCCCACGGGCTATATCTATTGTCCTAAAAGACAAAAGACAGTTGAAGTCTACAACTCCCTGTCAAGGTAATGAACGTGATTCAAACCTTAATGCCTCGATTCTCTGAAATCATGGCTTATAAAATTTAGAACTGTCCTTGTGACTAGGCCTTTTGCGCCACTTTAATATCCTTAATGTTTCATAACTAGGATAAATTATAATGGAAAATACTAATTAAAGATAACTAACAAGTTAACCAATATGGTTTATATTACCATGGTTGATAAATCGTCAAAGATGATGATTCCATAATAATCTCTGAATAAATCATTGTTAATATTTATGTAGCAATCAAGCTACATGGCTGGATTAAATGAAGTTAACAGTCACTTGAAGGAGAGCAATGATACTACCAGAATTAATGTAACTGGAGCAGAACTACAGGCAATAATAGATTATGCTGTTGCTCGAGCACTTGATCGACAGTATGATGAGTCAAATGATACCCACTCTAAGACTCTATCTGCGGCTAGTTGTAAGCCCCCTCTTAAAACACATGAGTCAAGGGAGGACGATGTTCATGACTTGTCAAATCAAAGGAGTATTCCGCCTAGACAAGTTGTGTTTCCTCAAGAGGCACCAGTTAAGACCTGTTCATATAAATATTTCGTCTCCTGCAAGCCCAGAGACTTTACAGGAGAAAAAGGAGCCATTGATTGCATGACATGGCTCGATGAGATGGACGCTGTTGTTGACGTCAGCGGTTGTGCGGAACAAGATGTTGTGAAATTTGTTTCACAATCATTCAAAGGGGAAGCGTTGGCATGGTGGAGATCATTGCTCCAAGCCACGGGAAAGGTTCTACTCTACAACTTATCTTGGGAGCAATTTGTTGCATTAGTCAAGGAAAACTATTGCCCCCAGCATGAAGTAGAAAAGATAGAATCAGACTTCTTGACTCTGGTCATGGAGAATTTGGATTGTCAGGCATATGTGACAAGTTTCAACACTATGTCCCGCCTGGTTCCTTATCTAGTCACCCCTGAACCTAAACGCATAGCGCGTTTCATTGGAGGCCTAGCACCAGAGATAAAAGGGAATGTCAAAGCATCTAGGCCAACCACATATAGGTCCGTGGTGGACTTATCCTTATCTCTCACCTTAGACGCAATCAGAATTAAGTCTGTTAAGGCATCTGGCGAGAGAAGAAGTGAAAGAGAGGAGGAAAACTCTCATCAAGCTAACAAGAAGAAGAAGGGAAGCTCGGAACGAGGGAACGATTCCGAGTTTAGGAAGAACTCGAGTCAGTCTGATAACAGACCCAAATGCAATAACTGCAAAAAGCAGCATTTTGGAAAATGTACAATAGACCCACGCGCTAAATTGTGTGGAATTTGCAAGACCAAGGGTCACAAAACCTTAGATTGCAAGGGGATGAAGAACGCCACATGTTACAATTGTAACGGGGAAGGGCACATCAAAACCAACTGTCCAAAGCTTATAAAGAAGCCTGGAGAGACCAGGAAAACAAACGCATGAGTCTTCTGGAGGAACGCCAGGAGATGGTGCAGAAGGATAACTATATAGCAGGTACTTTTCCTTATCAAGCAGTTTATGCAGAAATTCATTTGATGCTGACACATGTGATTCAATAATGAACGATCACTGTTGAGAACCGTTGTCTCCGTCTTAGTAGGACTTCGGTCATTTAATACGAGATATAAATTGACCGATGATACTTTAGAAAAATGCTCCAACAAACCTTAGATGGATATTTTATATCTAATAGAAATCACTCTTTTCTAATATTCCTAAGGCAAGCTTTCAAGCTACCTAAATTCTTTAATGTAATAAAGACAGATGTGACGTTTTGATCCACTGTCAGAAAAGTGATGGACTAGGTCCAAAATCTTTAATGCCATTAATGGTCTTTTGCGACCAAGGCTAAGTAATATTAAATTATTTTAAATAATGTTCATTAAGAATGTTAGTGCTTTAATAGCCTGTATAGGTTATTGACATCATGGCTATTATATATTAAGGCCATCAGAATAAAAATATAGTAGTTGTTGGATTTCAACTAAGAAATTGTTTTATTGGTGTTAGGAACCAATAGAAAGTAATGGCAAACTCGGATAAGACAACAGTCGATCGCGCCATTGATGACGCGACGCATGCTAATGATGCTGAAATTGTAAACCTTAGAATTTCCAAAGATGTTCTTCAAACTATGATAGACGCAGCCGTTGGAAAAGCTGTGAAGAGAGCTGTGAAAAAGTTAATGGAGCCCCATGCTGCTCGGTCCAAATTTTATCTAGGACCACACTTCCTTACTCATAAGAAGGATCTCGTTCATGCCTCTGATGCAAAGGATGAACTAAAAAGGAAAAGGGAGGTAGATAACTCCCAGAGTTCTAAGAAAAAGAACAAACAAAAGTCCGACCAGAAACCAGTATGTGAGACCTGCAAGAAGCGCCATTATGGGAAATGCAGGTTCGAACCAAAATCCAAATCGCAGCCCAGAGCTTGTGGAATCTGCAAGTCTAAAGGACATAAAACCATGGATTGCAAGAAGTTGAAGGATGCAACCTGTTATGGTTGCAACGAGAAGGGGCATATCAAGACCAACTGCCCTAGGAAACAGAAGAAGCCCGAGTAGGCCAAGATGACAAACGCACGAGTGGTCAGGATGAACGCCCAAGAGATGGGGCAGAATAATAATAGTATAATATGTACCTTTCGTTATCAAACAGTTTATGTAGAAACTTAATTAATACTGGCACGTATAAATATACTATGAATGATAAAGGTTGAGAACTATTGTCTCCACCTGATTAAGACTCCGGTCCTTTAATGCCCGGTAGAAAGTGACGATGTTACGTCGAAAATGCTCCAATAAATCCTATATTGATATTAATATCTGTTAGAAATCATTTTTCTAATATCCTTATAGCAAACTTTTGGTTGCATATTTAAGGACTCAATATAGTGAAAAAAAAAAAAAAAAAAAACCGATTGGTTGTCTTAAAAATCAAGCCCATATTGTGGGTGATAAGGAGCAATTAATTATCAAGACTCCTTATGAGACAACTCTCATACTTACACGTATCCGTACGTTTAATTAATATTAAACACAAAAAAAAAAAATGGTGGAACTGACCGTCCCCGGAATCGAACCCGGGTCTAGGCCGGCCGCACCCTTTCGCGCGCCTAGCCAACTGAGCTAGGTGCCTAGTTTGTGAAACTTCCATTATTAATTTAATATAAGCACTTGTACAATAAACTTCCTTATCATGTATCAATGATAATTCCTGCTAAGTGCCCTGTTTTTAATACAGGCAATAATAAATCTTCATGAACCATAAACTTAGCAAAATTTTTATTATATCCACAAAGTATAATTACCAAGGAAACCTTAGTAACCGATTCTTCTCGTATCGGCAAGGAATCCTTCCGAAAATCTAAGAGCACTCTTTCTTCGAATAGAGTACGACAACATATGTTATTTTAATTATTTTTCTTTTCTCATTGTTTTCTATCGCCTGTGAATGCCAAACTATGTTTGATAAAAGTGTCATATGAGGATTGGCGTATCCTAGTGTGTCCCATAGATTATTTCCATGTCTGATCAGCATGGAGGTTTAATACATGGAACCCCTAAGATCTCCCAACGATCATATTGTACTAAAGTCGACTAGTAGTATTCAAGGAAGATATCCAAAAATGGAAATTTTTTTTAGTAAGTGTTCCCGAGTAAGGAATTCGAGGACGTATAACATAAAGGTGTCACTCATTTGACACGGACAATGATGGATGAACTGGAGCCTGAGATATGGAAAATCTCTGTAGCCTCCTTGTATCTTAATTATCTTCTCAAAGGTTGTCCCTGCTTACCTCCTGGAAGGCAGGTAGAATTAAGAGTTGTAGCCCGCCATGGGCTGGAGTATTGTAAAAACTCCATATTGTTTATGGAATAAACGAAACCTTGATTAAGTAAGTTTTAAGACATAGGCTCATATAGCCAGACTCAATATTCAGAGGGTATTATATTATTAAATAAGAAAGACGGTTCATATTGCTTATGCATGCATGCCGCAACCCTAAATAGGCAACGATTAAGAATTTGCCATCAGCTAACTAGGATCGTCGAATTGTTCGACTAACGACAAGGATTAGCTATTCCTTAATATTAGTTAAGTACTGATTGGAATAACCATCTCACCTTAAGATAAGCTTCTCTATAATATTTGATGTATAAGTATCAAGGCTACTCCCTTGAAAACCTTGTATAGATGGAATGATAAACGTTTATTGATAGGACAATAGTTGGTAAGTCCAAACATTAAGATCTGAAAATTTCATTATAGACAATCAATAAGATCACGCAAATTCATAATCATCAGTAAGATGCCAGTATTCGGCAGAAAATTTAGGATTATGAAAATAGCAAACCTCCTAAATTCTGGTTAAGGAATAAGGTTCAACAATAGATATCACCCTAAAGAAAGGCAAGCTAAGCCCAAGATACATAGGACCCTTCGAGGTTATCGAACGTGTAGGTTCAGTTGCCTATAAGCTAAACTTACCTAAAGAGCTCAGTGGAATTCGCAATGTGTTCCACATCTGCAATCTGAAGACGTATTTCGCTGATGAATCACTGGTTATACCACATACGGATGTGCATAAAGATGAGAGCTTAAAATTGAGGAAGAACCTTTGTTGATTGAAGATCAATAGGTAAAGAAGCTTCGGAAGAAGCATGTACCTATTGTAAAGGTCAAATGGGATGCCCATAGAGGTCCCGAATTCACGTGGGAGGTTGAATCCACGATGAAAGAAAAGTACCCTTACTTATTTCAGTAAATCTCAGGTCGAGATTTATTTTAAGGGGGTGAGGATGTAACACCTCGAAAATTCACGTCCTATAATGTGTTGACACGTGTCATAAAGTCTGAACGTGTGAAAGAATGTTATAAAAGGACTAAAGTTGACAAACATGGAAAGTATGTGATTTTACGGGTTCTGAATGTCAACAGTGAATAAATATAATGTATAATAACCCTACACGATGCTCATACATTCAAACGAATAAATCATGGATCATACGAAGCTAAAAGTGGGAGATTTCAAACTACAGGGACCAAATGTGTCAACATGTTTAAATTATACCTCTGAGTGACCTTTTGACAAACCCGAAGCTTTGTAAATATAAATTATGCTCATGAGAATGCACCATAAAAATTTCATAAGGTTTCGTTATCGTATGAGAAAGTTATGATCAAATTCGTGTGCGAAGTGTTAAAGCGTAAACATTGAAAGATAGGACTTTTCGGGTGAAAATAAAGTTACCCGGGGACTTGGCAAAGTGGGTATATGTTTTAAGGCCTTACTAGATCAATTATAAGGGTTTACCATGCAAGAAACAAGTACCTATTCGAGTTTTGAAAAGCCAAGGACCGAATCGCAAAATGAAAACAATATTGCTGAACTGCAGGTGCTCGCGCCACGCGAGGGGTCCCTCGCGCTACGCGAGGGGTTCCCAGAACAGCAAAACGTGGGCTGTTGTCTGCCAAGTGTTTTGTGCGCGACCCTTGCTCGTTTTCTTGCACATTCATCACCCCTTGGCACCCCTAAACTACTCTAGAACACTAGGGACATGTGTTTATCATTTGTGGTGGATCATAGACATACTTGTCAACAAATCATGGTGATTGAAGGCACTATATAAGACCCACTAACTTGCAAACATTCACCATTCATCTTCTGAGCAATTGTGAAGCATAAGGGCTGATCCCAAGTCTTTCTAATCATCCCTAGTCGACCATTAATCACCTTGTAAGTTGCCTAACCCTTCTAAATTCAGTTTTGCTTTAAAATTAGCTTAAAAGTCAATATATCGTACTTAACGATTGACTTCGTGATTAAGTATCGATAGCTCAGTCGTATCTCAAATTAAAGGTACCGTTAGATAGGTAATTATGTGGGTATTAAACCCTTATAAGGGCACGTACCGAATCCAGACCTAACTAGGTCGTTTGTCGGGTCAAACGTTGACCGAAAAAGTCAACAGAAATGAAAAACATGATTTAATGCACGAAATGCAATCCGAGAGACGTGTAACCTATTTTAACCTTAATATAACATGGTAATAAGTATAAAAACTTGTCTACGCTTGCCCGACTCGACAAATTTCTGTTTAAACCCGGTTCGGAACCGAAAGGCGCAAAACCTTGACTTTTGCTTTGACTTCGGTTCTAACCCGTTTTAGTTTGATTCGAAGATGCCTTAGTGCTTCATTAGAGTAGGGTTGCATGATAGTATAAGTCTCCATACTTGTTTCGTTGATTATCCGATTCGTTCGCGCGGTTCCGTTAAATGCTTAAAATGGACCGTAATGCCCTTATGACCATGCAACGAGAATTTTGAAAATGTGGAAGTACAATAATCTTAGTTACTGATTATTAAACATGTACGTAAATTTTCACGTCAATCGGAGGTCTAGATTAGGAGATATGCGCATTAGCGTATGTAATAAACTTTTTATTAATTAAACGGCGCGATTAGCGCATAGCCTATCTAAACCCGATTTTCGGTACCAAAAATTTTACCCAAAAATGTTAAATAATATTTTGGGATTTTTGAAGATTTTTAATTATTTTTAAACTGATCTTAAGCTAGGCTTATCGCCTTAATTCGGTTAATACCGAATTTACCCTTTTCGGACATAAAATGATTTCTACAAAGAATTTTGATGCGAGTCCAATTGCTACTGATTTTAAATAATAAATGTAATGTTTTGAGCCTGTTTAACTAATCAGAAAACCCAAAAATCGTATTTTGATTGTACGTCGCTTAAAACGGGTTTATACGCGTATTATACGCGTAGTTTAGGCTTAAAACCATTTTGACACATAAGGATTATTACCAACTTATATAATCTGTTAAAAATAAGTTGTATACTGATTTCTTCAGTCCCGAACATCGGGGTTACGTTAAATCCCTTTTATAATCTCTAAAATGACCAAAATACCCCTACGGGGCATAATTAATGATTAAATCTCGTTTTGGGCATTATGGAAGATATCATAATGATATCACAACATATTTAAAGCATATTAACTTAGGAAACCTGTTCGCGACCCTTATGGTTACCCGTTACGCCTCTGGCGCGTTCGGTTCGGTTTATGTAACTAGTTTGCATAAATTAGCCGAAACGGGTCAAACCTTATCCTTTTTATCTCAAAATCCAGAATGTGTTTAGTTTACCCATATTATACAAGTCTTCAAACTTGTCGGGTCTAAATCACATTCTATTCCGGTCTTCGCTTAATCATGCGTTCGAACCGTAAACCTCTCTTAAAACTAACCGGTCTAAGTTACGACTTAAATAAGACCCGTTAGTAATCTAATAGGTTAATAAAACCTTCGTTCCAGATTGAGAGCCCCAGTAGAAGTACTCGTGCTTGCTGATTAGAATATACGGCTGAGTATAAATTGCATTGCTAGCTCAGGTAAATACTTTTAACTTATTTTCCCTTATACGGGCTTGGGATACGGTATTATAAAAATACCGCTTGGTCGGGTGTAGAAACCTTTTAATCGGAGATGATTAAATTGCATAATCCCGTTTTAATCTGTATTGATTGATAACAAATAACATTGGGGGTTAATGACCGTGTCCTGGATATCCTTGGCTCATTTTAAAAAGTGAATGGCCACGACGTAAGCACAAGGTGTAGGCAAAACACCTCCTGTTGCATATGTATAACGTATACTCACTCGTAAGGGTATCTTCTTGTGAGATTATATTTGTGGTGTGTCGATTAATCTTGTCCGGCTTGTATTGTATAATCACCGGCCCTAAATGTTGGACAACCATGTAAATCAGATACAAGATTTTTATTAATAAAATTGTCCCAAGTATAAAAGATTAATTTTGCCTCTGTGCATTTTAATCAATGTGTCAAGATATTTTGTGCCGTTTGCACTCGAATCACTTTTCAAACTCTTTTTCCAAAATGAGTCAGTTAATTGTATTTACCAGTGTAAACTGACGTATTTTCCAAAAAGGTTAAGTGACAGGTACTATGCGTAATTGGCTGGGAGCTCAGGGCGTCACTAGGGAATCTTGCCAGTTCTAGATGCCTAAAGTCTGTTGAACAGTTTTCTTTTATTGATCCGCCTGTGGATCCTTTACCTTCCGTTGTAATACTTTGACATTACTTATATTCGGAATGTAAAATATTTATCTTTTGCTTCCGCTGTGCATTATTATATTGTGTTGTTTGACCATGATGTTGCCAACCACGTCACGATACTCCCCCACCGGGCCCACCGGTGACACGTGGAAAATCGGGGTGTGACAGCGACCCCCCGGGTCCGCACTTCAGCCTTTTTAACAAGAAATCAGAAGTATACAAAAAGAATCAACAAATTTGTGAGACAATTTCTAAGTTAGGAAGAACTTATACCTGAAGGTCCAAGATAGTTTTGCTTAACTTGGTGCGGTCAACATTTGCCCCTTCAAGAGCTTTCGCAGCACGAGCCTCCGCCTCCTTGGCCTCTTCCAGAGCCTTGGCAAGACGAACCTCTGCTTCCTTGGCCCCTTGGGCAGCTGCAACGGCCTCAGCTTTCTCTTTAGCCAACGCAGAAATTGCTGCCTTAGCATTTATAAGCTCCTGACGAACATGAAAGAGAGTTTCATTCTGTTTACCCCAAGATTCTTTCCAAGTCTTGCGCTCATGAGATAGCGTCTTGCGCTCATCAGAAAGGGTTTCTTTCCAACGCTTACGCTCATCAGACAGCAGTTTTGCAAGAGTACGAACCTGTTTAAGCTCAGCAGTTGCAGCCCATTCTTCAGTCTGCTTATGCTTCTCAAACGCAGCTCTATCCCTCTCAAGCTGCTCTCTATCCCTCTCAAGCTGCGCTGCACCCTCACGAGCAGCCTTCACCAACTCCTCGGCCTCGGCCCGTAAACGCGCATTCTCCTCCCCCTTGCGCCCCAGCACCTTACACTTCTCCATAAGGGCATTCGCCATTATGGAGCCCCCCACAAGCATGGAGGAGAGTTGGTTCATCTGGACCTCAGTCGGTAAAGAACGGGCCCGGTTTACCTCAAAAGGGGTGCCCAAACCATTCAAAACCTCCCTACAAGCGGAGGGGTCAACGGTAATGTCATCCCCTTGCAATACAGTCCACGGGGGGCGGTGATAGGACGTAGCCCGGCCTTCTGTGTAGGAGCGATAATAATACTCCAATGCAGTCTCGTCAGGCTGAATAGGAGTCTCTACAAAACCCGCACCACCAGCAGTACCGGAAGCCTTCTCGGCAACAGGAGACTTTGGCTTTCCGGTGGAACCAAACTTCAAATCCATATCAACAGTATCCTCTGGGGTGATAACATTATCACTCGAATCAACCGTGTCATGGATTTGAGCCGCGGGACCCTTTCCAGTGTCCACCCCCCGCACAGAGGCTTCAGGAGTAACAGCCTTATGAACCCCCGTACCCGCAGCAGTGTCGTGCGGGGGAGGGGGCAGAGGAGCATCAAAGTCAAAGAAACCTTCATCTTGCGGCTCTGAAATCAACACAGAAATACTTTGAAGAACAAGTATAAGCACGAAATATTTGTTAGTCATGCGTTACATACCAGACACAACCGCTGGCTTCCTTGGTATGACAAAAGGCTTGCGCCTGGTCTGAATCTTCGGCTTCTTTCCCCTACCAGCATCACCAACATCCTCCGCTTTTCTCTTCTTTTCATCACCCGGTTTCGAACCCGCAGTGGTTCCACCGGTGGCCGCACCAACACCTGGAACACCCAAGCCCTCTAGGGTGTCAGATACTACCACGTAATCGGTATATCTGCGGAAATGAGAACGAGAGATACCTGCTGCTTGCTGTACCAAGGGCGGAACAACAGATACATCAGGTTTCTTCACACCGCGACCCCGCCCAGGTTTATCCACATGCTTTTTCTCCGCATGTTTTTTAGGGACACCCTTTGACTCAAATTTACTAAGGTTCCCAAGTGTACCTGCATATAGAATATCAGCAACAAACCTTGTAAAGCAATAAAGGTTATGAGTAATACCTTTGCCCTGCGGCAGGGGTGCAGTCATCGCCTCGCGTGAAGCAACGCGGAAGAGAGGGACAATCGTCAAGTTAAAACCTTTACCATCCGCAGTCGGAATAAGATCAACCTTGCCAGTAAAAGTTGGATCAAATATCTTCCACACTTCCACAATTTTTGATAATACATATCCAAATTAATAACAAACACGGGAATAAAGCAACCGCAAAAGAGTGGTAACACTTACCACCAGTTTTCTCCCGCACCACAGGCGTGAAATTCCTCTTAGGCCGGGTCAACATCATCCGCAGCACCCACAACTCATTGTTGGTCAGCTGCCTATGCTCAATAGGTTTCAGCTTTGAGAACCACTCCGCAGTCTCTGCGGTAGGCATAGCAATATCCTCCGCAGGGATAGGCTCATTGACGTTCCGCATATTCATGTCCACAACAACTGCGGCAGCTTTAACGTAGAAGAACTTACACTTCCACTTCGTAATACCCTTCGGAGGGGTCATCAACTTGATGCTTCCATACCGTTCTCTAAAGGAAAAGAAACCGGTGTTCACCGTCAACTGGTAAAACCCCCGGAAGTTTTCAACGGTAACCGGCAGACCAAGAGCTCGAAAAGTTGATTCAAAATGTCTAATACGGATCATCCCAAAAGGACTCATCTGGGAGATATGGATCTTGTAATGTTCCAAGACCTGAGCAACAAAAACTGTTAATGGTAAACGAATGTTACCATCAGTAAAACACTCGGCCCACATGGTGATGAAACTGGCCGGAGCACTGGCACCAGTATCACCAGTTTGGGGATATTCAGCCCCATACTCGTGAGGCATCTCAATCTTGGTCATCAGTTGGTCGAATGAAACTTTCGACCACTTCAATGGTGGTAGACAACCACCAGGAACACTGCCACCATCATCTTCTTCTTCTCCGGCCACCGGAGAAGATGCTTCAGGGTTTTCACCCTCCACATTATGTGGGTTAGATGGATCAGCCATCAGAAATATGTAGAGCAGAAGTTTCGAGTTAAAGAAAAAACTCAGAAAAACTCAAAAGATTGCCGGAATAAATGACAGATTGATCGGAGAAGACGAAGGGAATGCTCTCTCTCTCAACAGAAATTTTTCGAAAATTTTGAACAGTAAGGAGAAACCAAACGGTTCCCCCTTTATATACTCATCGCAATAAATGCGATACAGTAACCGCCTCAACACGTTCAAAATAGGCGAGTTACAAGGCGACACGTGGTCAGCGACCTTTCCGCTGACGGTTATCACGCGCGCGTGGCCGCCCACGCGCCTGACAAAGAAGACTTTTTCACTCCCCGCTACAGTGCAGTTATGACCTCGGTCAGTGTAAACGTCTTTTCAAATCAGCACATGTCAGAATCCTACCAACTTCAACAACCCACACGTGCAATCGTGACGTAAGCAACAGAAAGCGACAACCTTATCCAAACACAAGCGGCATGCGGTTTCTCTGGTTACCGCACCATAACCCATACCGCATGTTGTTTTTCACATACCCCTCAAAAAAGGCAAAAATATATATCTTTAAATTATATAAAGGGGTATAAGTCATAAACCGCACATATCCACGAGCACACGCGGAATATGCGGAGATGACGCACACCAACCCGCACAGGTGTGTCAGATACTCAGAACCAGCACGGTTCTTTGGACTGCGAAAACCGCACCCGATGAAAGCTTCTTCAAGCTTCAAAACCCTCATTTCCGGTTCACAACCACAGAGGGAACGCAAACAGCTTCTCCTTAAGGAACAGGACAAGTATGCTGAACAAACCGCACATCAGCAACCCTGTCCCCTGAACCTTCAAGAGCCACATCCAGGCTACAAGACTTCTAGAAGCGAGTTCTTTGCTGCAAACCGCAACCATTCTTACGTAGTTACTGCAAACCGCAACTATGCGAACGGTAGCTACGGAAGAGCCACAACTAAGCCACCACGCGGAAGAGCAAAGCTATTTCAAGAAAAACTGCTTTCCAACTAAACGTGAAGGAAAGTGGCTACAAAACGAATGCGGAAGAGTTTCAACCAACTTCCCAAGTATCTAAAACGATCTCTTCCGGCAACGCCACTTACAGGGCAACTACTTTCCACCAAAGCGTGAAGGAAAGTGGCTCCAGAACAGCGGTAACAAGTCTGCCTATGACTACTTACCCACCTATGGACCGCATAGAATAAACAATGGTGGGCACAACCCTGCCTATGATCATGTTTATTTTTCCATAGTCCAGATTCACATTGTTCGACCAAACACGGCCAACAATGACGCAACTACCCCACGATCCTCAAAGAAACATGGCAAACGAGGTTCGGCAACGAGGTAACCGCAAAGAACGAACGGTTGCCAGAGAGCTACACCTCTGAGGACGTGCGATTACTTGAGAGATAAACCGCAGAAGACGTGCGGTTACTAGGAAGCTTAACTGGAGAACACGAACACCCCACAAAACAGGGATCATCGTTACATGTCCAGTTGCTGAACATAGAGCTTGAGCAAAGTACTTACAATTTTGCACCAACTGACGCAGAGATTCCAACTATACTGAAGAAGACATCTTCAGTCACGATCTCAAAGGTTGGTTCGAAATCTGCTAATACCTTCAGTCACCGTCTCAAAGGTTGGTCCGAAACACCAACAGGTGGCTGATGACATCAGCAAAAGGAAGAAACAATCCACTAGAAAGGGCCTACTACTTAAAGAAGATGCCATCTGCATGGCATAATCTTAACCTTCTAGACAACATAGTCCAGTATCCCTCCCACATGCGACTCGCATACGGAAGGAACACTAGACTGGGGGACTTGAAGGGGTATGGTCCCAAATATCGCGTTAGCACGACCGCGAATGACCATTACCCTCATTAAAAACCCCCAACAGCAATTAACTATCCAGTGTCCGCGTAAGATACACGCGAACACTGCGGTCCAATCTGTCCAGTGATGAGAAGACTTACCTTAAGGACGGAAACTAATGTTACGCATAGCGATGCGGCCTCGCACCGCATCCTATGAACATTTTCGTCACGACAAGGGATCTGGACAACAGTAACAGTCACTCAACAGGCGATGCGGCACAACACCGCATCCCTCGCAAATCATGGATGGAACAACCAATGCGGGAACAACATCAATGACCGCAAGCAGCGATGCGGCCTGGCACCGCATCCTGCCTACAAAGCAAGTGGGTCTGACACCACAGTGCAAGTGGCACTGGGAACAGTCGCCTACTAGCCCACGTATGAACAACAGTCTGACACCACAGCCGGACGTGGCATCACCACAGCATCCGACAGGTCTGACACACCTGCAAATAGCTGTGCGATGTCAGACTAGCTACTCAACTACCCTCCTTCACTCCTCGGCTATAAATACTCGCCCCAAACCAGGTTTGAGGTATCACTTCCGAACTCTCTCACTACTACTACTATCATACTTTGTTTCTCAAGCAAATTACTGATTCTCACGCCGGAGAGTGGTAACAAGGAGCACCCCCCACCCATCCTCCTTGTTACGAGTCACGGTTTGTTTCCTTGTGCAGGAAACCCACCACCAGACGATCCAGCCAACGATCCTCGGAAAGAAGGGATTAACCCTCTTGACGAGATCAGTGAGTTAACCCTACCCGGTTAACCATTGTTTCATCAGTTGTACAAATGATAGCTGCACATCCTTGTCAACTCCGTGTGTAAGAGAATAGTCTAAAAGAAGGGTTATCTTGTAGTAAACGAATTAACTATTAGTTAGTTTGTTAACTCGAGGGTAATGAGAAACAGGAGTTTAGACATCTTCTGTATTGCTTCTTTTATTTTGTTCTTATCACAGGACAGGTTTGAAAACAAATCGAATTGAACCGGTGGTTTGTGAAACCAGATAAAACTGAACCGAACCGGATAGAACACAGTCTTTAAACCGAACCGATCCTTTCCCCCTTAAATCACCAGTTTCAAACCGAACCAGAAACGTCTTGGACTGGACAAGAAAATAAGTAGATTTGTGGTTGGTAACTTTGTTGACTTTCCTAGCCTGTTTAATAGGGATGTTAATATGTATAGTCGAGTTGAGCATGTAATTAACAAAGAGGTCCACCTCTTAATTTTTTTAAAGTGAGAACTTAAGATATTTACAGGTTTAACCTGTGAGTGAGGCTGTTTACGACTCACTTGACCCTTTTACAATCAGTTTGATAGTTTTGGTCTTTCAAAAACAATATGAATCATTGCTTATCTACTTATTTATTTATTTCTAAATTTCTTTTGTCATAATAAGACGTGTATTTACCCATATAAAACGACTCAGGATATTTAATAAGCAATACGGACTCCAATGTTTCACAACACTGTAAACTTATTTTAGTTTTTTATAAGCAGAGCATCCGTCTTGGTAAACGGATCGCCTACGGATGAATTTAAATTATCTCAGTGGTTATGCCAAGGGGATCCGCTATCACCTTTTCTTTTTATTTTGGCATTAGAAGCTTTGGATGTCATAATGAAAAGGGCTATAAAGATTGGGGTATTTAAAGGGGTTTCAATAAAAAATGGGGGGCCAATGATTTCACATCTTTGTTATGCGGATGATGCAATATTTCTAGGTGAATGGTCTCATAGGAATATTAAAAACTTAAACCGGATATTAAGATGTTTTTATTTATGTTCGGGGTTGAAGGTTAACTTAAGTAAATGTAATTTATTCGAGGTTGGTGTCCATGAGTAGAAAATTGAACAAATGGCGAGGGTAATAAATTGTAAGGCTGGGAAACTAACTTTTGTTTTCTTGGGGATTCCGGTTGGGGCAAATATGAAAAGAACAAAATACGAGAAACCTATAATAGACAAATTTAATTCTAAGCTTTCATCCTGGAAGGCTAGATGGCGGGTAGAATTGTTTTAGCGAAAGCGGTTCTCGGGGCATTACTAAACTACTACTTATCTCTATTCCTAGCCCCCAAAAAAGTGATAAATGATCTTGATACAATTATGAGGGACTTCGTTTGGGGTAAAAAGAACGGGAAGTGCAAAATGAGATGAATTGCATGGGGTAAAATGGTAAAAGCAAAAGGGTATGGGGGATTAAGGATAGGGGATATTAGGAGCGCAAACCTCGCTTTATTAGCGAAGTGGTGGTGGAAGTTTAAAGAAAACCCGAGAGCTCTCTAGGTTAAAGTGGTAAAGCCATCAATTCGAAGAAAAGGTCAGTTATGTTTGTTCCTTCAAAAAATAAGTTATGTGGTACGTGGAAAGATATTATTGGGGTAGACAAGGAGTTCACGAAGTTGAATTTGTCGTTAAGTACAAATATGATTGTAAAGCTGGGCAATGGAAAAAATACAAAATTCTGGGCTGACATATGGGCTGGGGAAACAAATCTAAGGGACAGGTTCCCTGCTGTTTTTGGTTTGGAAAAATATAAAAACATACAGGTCTATGAACGTGCTACAAAAATTGGAGAAAGGCATGGTTGGGCTTGGGAGTGGGTTCGTGGGCCAAAGAATGCTCAAGAATGGGCCCAATATCTGGAGCTGTTGGGAGTCCTAAATGATTACAACATAATTGAGAAGGAAGATTCATGGAGATGGAAACTGAAAGAAAACGAATTACTTTCGGTCTCGATTCTTAGGAGTGAAATACACAGAAGAGAAGCGATAGAAGGCGATGTGGAATGGGCATTCTGGAATAAATGGGTGCCGCCAAAAGTCAATTTATTTGTTTGGAGAACTACAAAGAATCGTATCCCGTCTAAACTAGAGTTGTCTCGTAGAGGGATTGCTTTAGAGAACGGAATGTGTTCGAGGTGTGGTGTTGAGGAGGAATCGGTAGAACATTTATTATTGAACTGCGTACTAGCTCGTGCAACATGGTGGAACATTATGGTATGGTTAAAACTAATGGATCAGCAAGAAATTAACAACTGTGAAGACATTCTTCGGCGAGTGAAAGCATTCAAAGGATCAACAACATGGAAGAATGTAATTAAGGCTATTATAATGACAACGATGTGGCAAATATGGAAATCGAGGAATTCGCTTGAATTTAATGATTGCAATCTATCTGTATGAAACACGGTGGAAGAAATAAAGGAGAATTCGTTTATGTGGATCAAGGAAAGATCAAAGATAGTAGACCTCATTTGGGAGAGATGGAAAGATTTTAATGTTAGAGATGTCATAATTTAATTGATTGTTTCGTTCTTGTTTTATTTTCTGTATTTATACCTTGGGGTTTTTCAGCTCCGCTGGCCCCTTTTCTATAATCATAAAATATTTACCGTTCAAAAAAATATAAAATTCACCTTTTTAACCTTTTCTACTACTTCTAGTAAAATTTAATTTATTGGAACAATTCACTATAACTATCTTTTTCAAGAATTTTACTTTAGCAAAATTTCTTTACACAGAGTCTACGATTCATAATTGTAAGAGCATTGACATCCAACCCCTCAAATTATGTAAGGGGGGTTTTATTTTATGAAAAGTGGTTGTGAGTAGATGAGAGAGAAAATCTTAGTGTTCATATCTAAATTTGAGGGAAGACTGTTCACCTTATATAATTTTTTAATATATTTTGAAATTAGTTGTGAACGGAAGAAAGAGAAAATGTAATGATAAAAATATTAAAAAGTGTTATTTAATTGAAAAGGAGATAAAAAAAAGATAGTGATTTTTAGTGTAATATAGGATAAAAATAGAGGGTTGGATATGAATGCTCTAATAATGAATAGTTATTATTTTCAATATGCAATTTTTAATGTTTTTTATCTTGCAATAACTCAGAAAATAAACAACGGCAATCAATTTTTAGTTGACCAAAAGTTTTTCAAAATAAACATTGAATTTTAGCCGTCCTCAAAAGCGTGGGCTAAACCGGCATTCAAAAGTGTATGCTAAATCCTAGTCATCTCAGCGGACTGAGTTGATATAACGGCTTTCAATTGACAGAAATGAGTGATTACTTTGGTAAAGGCACAAATTTACATGTGTATTCTTGAAACCTTGGTTAGCTAATGCTATTTTAGTAATTTTTCCAAAAATGCCTGTAGAATATCAATACAATTTTCTTTTATTTGTATTATCAATGATCAATTTACTTAAAAAATTTATAAGATTGAATGTAAAAGATAATCAGAGGTAAAATGGGGAATATTATTTAATTATAGCTATCTAGTTTTAAAAACAATCAATTAGTATAATACAAATTAAGTTCTAACACGCATATACAGTAGAAACTCGATAAATTAATACTCGATTATTTAATAAACTCTCTAAGATAATATTTTTTGCCGGTCCCGACTCGGGGATAGGGTGCTAAATTAGTAATTCGCTAAAATTATAAGATAATACATTTTTGATAATTTCTTTAGACCCCATATAAAATATAAATTAATAATTCCTTATATATAGCATATTACATGAATGATTTATGAAGGTTTCTTGAAAAATGACTCAATTGTCTTTTGTTTTTTGTTGAAATCAATTTCCCATTGAATCTCGTCTCTAATTTTCCTTAGCATGGTAAGAACTTCTGGTGTTGTTTTCTCATAGCTCAACAAGAAATTGTTCAATGTGATTGTCGTTTTAATAGCTTCGTTTCGCGAAGGGGGCTCCATTGTAGAACTTTCAACATCTTCATCGATGTCATCTTTATTAATTCCAATAACGCTTTCAATAATTTCTTCATCAGTCAACAACTGTGCAACTACATTTTCTTCTGGGTGAGTCAGAACATCTTCGACTTCCATTGCATTGCGATAACCTAACTCTTTGATCAAATTCTGGAGTTCTTGAGTGCTTTCACCACCTTCATCTGAGTTCTCAAAAGTCATGTTATCTGTTGATCGAAGTTTACAATGACGAAAGCAGTTCGCAATTGTATTTGCAGGAACATCCATAGTCCATGCTGAAATTGCAAGATTCATTGCATCTAATACATTTATTTTTGCTGGATTTGGAACCCCTAATTCATAACCATCCAAAAGACTTCTATAAAATCGACGACGATAATGCATCTTAAAAGCTCGTATAAATTAATAATTATTAATTTATCGATTAATTAATAACTCTTTTAATTAATAAATTTTGGTGGTCCCAAGTGTATTGTTTTATAGAGTTTCTACTGTACATATTACCATCTAATTACCCTATTTCCTTTATGGAAATGGAAATATAGAAAATATTTGTTAAGAATAAACAATCCACCTTGGAACTTTTTTGTTTGTACTCTGACATTGTTTTTAGTTTTTATTTTGTTTTATTCGCCAAAAAATATCAACCAAAAACACTTGTGTTGAATACTCGCTTAACTTTTATGTAGTTTACTCTTTTAAGTTCAAACAGAGAAATAATGGCTAAAATATTCGAGTCTGACGAGTGTATCTAAAACCTGAAACATTTGGGATGGGTATATCTGATACCTAACGGGTATGAGATCGGGTATAGGATTGGAAAAAAAATATTTCACGTGTATCAGACGAGTATGGGATTAGGTGATACCCGACCTGATTAACTGAAACTATATATTCGTTTACCCGAAACATATTTCCACAAATTTTTCGTTAAGCCTCTTTTAGGAATCTATACTATCTATTAAAGGAGATTAGAAGCTGATGTAAATCTGCCTACGTGTCAACTAACTAGGCATGCCACGTAAGCTTTGCTGATGTCATTAATAACAATTAAAATCTTACAAAATAAGATTCAAAATCCTAAATTTTGAATTCAAAATTAAAACCTCTGCTTTGCTGTAACAATTAAAACCTCTGCTTACATTCAAAATCCAAAATTTTGGCTCTAAATTCAAAATTCAAACAAAATACATACATAACATCCATTTCTTCAATCAATTACTCCACATTTCCTCTTCTCTCTGGTGATTTTTAATCCTCTCTCTCTCAAATCCAAATTCTTCCACGCCTCACCTTTGATCATGGCATACGAAATTATAGTTCGAGATTGAAGTAACAATCTCATCCTACAATAACGGTTGTCAATAGAGATGAATATATTGAAGCAAAAAACGTGTTCTAACCAGGATTGTGAATCGGAGAAATCGACGGAAGAGGAGCAGTTACAGCTGGCGGCTGTGTAGAATTCTAAGGAATTGAGCTCGCCGACGGCGGCGGATCCGCCGGAGAATGCCGCCGTTAGCTGCGGGAAGGACGGAGAGGATTCTTGTAAGTGGATGAATACCTAAACAGTTGCTCATTGTATACCTAAATAGTTGATCAATAATAAGAAACTGTGTGTTTAACCTAAATCCATGTGGATGATTGCTTGTGTGTATAAGAATGGCCTATAATTTGGGCTAATTAGGGGTATTGAAGTTTTTATTGTTTGAATATTACTTTCAGCTGGACTTTTTCACAAGCAGCTTTCAGCTAAAGATTTTATTTAATAACATACATAAGTAGCTTTAGTTGGTTTTTTCCTTTCTTTTTTTTGTTATCAAATAAAAAGATGCATAAAGTTTGGAACTTTGATGTATAGAATGTATACATATATATAATGTTATATCTAATTTAAAATCTAATATTAGTTTTTTTTTTTTTTTTGTGAAACTTAGATGTGAAAGTTGAAATTTTTAAACATATATTCATTGTTTCTTCTAAGGTATGAACTAAAATATATACTGTTTATGACTTTTTATCGATATGTATTTATAGATAGTATGGATGTTGAACTAAAATATATACTGTTTATGACTTTATAGATATATATGTTAAAATAATTTACTCTGCTATTGCAGATAAAGACTCCTGCCCAGGTAGAAGCTGCATTTGCATTTCTTAGTGTCACTGGTTCGGAAAATATTGATATCAGTAAATTTGAAGAAGCTTGTGGAGTTGGTATGGTTGGATGAACATGTATTAAGCTATATATATATATTCATTGTTATGAATTATTAAAATAGAAGCATTCATATGGTCACAGGGGTTGAGGTCTCAGAAGAAGATATAGAGCATGCTGTTAGCGAAGTCTTTGAAGAGAAAGAGAGTGCAATCAAGGAGCAACGCTAGAGAACAAACAGTGAGTTCCAAATTCATGATGCTTTTAAAGCTATACCGTTCTATGTGGTAATGTGAATCTGATGTGTCGCATGTTCATTGGCTTTAGTTGGTGATCTAATTGCTCATGTTAGAAAGAAGCAGCCTTGGCAGATCCAAAAACCGTAAAGGCAAGTAACTCACTTTTCTTGTGTTATGTTTTATTTATTACAAAATAAATTATATGTGTCTTCCTTTCATCAGCAAGTTGTAGATCGAAAACTACTTGCTTTACTTGGTCCGACGACCACAGCAGATTATGAAAAGCCGGTAAAAAAGAAGAAGGAGAAACCCATTAAAGTAGAAGATAAAAGCGCTACTGAAGAACCGGTGCCATCTGAAGAAGAACTCAATCCCTATTTAATATTCCCCGCACCCGAGGAGAATTATAAGGTTGAACCGTTGAAGTAGTCACTCTTTATTTCGTCACCTTTTTTTTAGTATGGGTTTTTATGATGCTTCGGTTTGTTTTTTGTTTTCTGACATGTGCATATGGAAGTATTTTTCAGTGATAGACCTGTGCTCAGAGCGTGTAATTCAAAAGCAATATTGGAAAAACACCTGAAGGCAACAGGTGGAAAAGTTCTGACCCGTTTTCTTCCAGAACCAAATGGATACCTACATATTGGTCATGACAAGGTAAACGCGCTATTTTTGATCAAGTAGTATAACTCATTAAATTGCTACAAAATATTACATTCTATGTATGTGCAGGCTATGTTTGTTGACTTTGGTCTTGCAAAAGAAAGAGGTGGTGGCTGCTACCTGAGGTACGATTACTTGATCAATATGCTAGGTTGAATATGCTGTCATTTGGATCAAATGCATAGATTAAAGTAAAAGATTGGTAGTTATATAAGAGTATGAAAAACTTTTAATTGAAGATATAACTTTTCTAAAAGAATGTTACCTTAAGGTCAACTTATACAGTCGAGGATGAAAGATATTGTAGATGTGCACTTAAGTAATAGAGTTCCTTTTCGTTGCGATAAAGTTTGTAATGGTCTGCAGTGGACAAATTATACTCTAGCTATAGACTTGTAGTTACCACAAAAAAATCAATTAAGAAACAGGTAAATTAACTTTCTAAGAGTAGTAAATGAAAATTTTAACTAAATAATTTTTTTGGCCTTTACTCCTTTTTAATTAGTTATTTTTTTGTCTGCTTGATAGGATAAGGAACTGCTTATGTTTGAACTTACTAAACAGTCATGTGCACGTTTTAACATTTGCATGATCTATAACTTGTAGGTATGATGATACTAATCCTGAAGCTGAGAAAAAAGAATATATTGATCATAATGAAGAAATTGTGAGTTGGATGGGATGGAAACCTTTTAAGGAAAAATATGCTACTTCTGAATGAAGTCAAACTCTATTTCTTAATGGTCCAGAACATTTAATAAAATATAAAATTTGCAGATCACATACACCAGTCATATCATTCGGTTAGCAAAGAGTAACTTTATTGTAAAATTCACTCTCAAACAGTTCAGAAGAAGCATACAGGTTGACTTTATTGTGTTCAATAGAGACTTCAAGCTGAATGCGACCATCAGTTTATAAAGTTGTTCCCGGAGATGTCAAGTGTAAATAAATATATTCCTCCAATTGCATCTTTTATCATTCGGTTAGCAAAGTTCTTTTTCAATTTAGAGTAAAATTCCATTTTCGTCCCTGAGGTTTTGCCAGTTTTGCGATTTTAAAGTAAAATTCCATGACGATCTATGTTTATCTTTCTGTTGATGAATTGATTGAAATTAGATCTACTTCGCATTTCTTCTGATAATTTGAAGTTTAATTTCATAATTACTTTGAATCTAGGGCACAAGCTGGATATAACATAAGTGCAATGGCTCCATTATTTCAGCCGCGGTTAACCCAGCTGCAGCCACGACCCGCATTCTCTAAAATCGATTAGGTTCAGCCTGTTGTGACTCGCTGAGGTAATGAAGTCTGTTTTAACTATTTAATTCGTGGGTAGTTTACTTTTCTTTTATTTCGGTATTAGTGGTCGGTTGTGTCTCCAGCGGTGATATAGTTTATATTCATGCTTCATCAAACAATTTTATGATAAAAATGATTATTGTAGAATAATGTCTTTTGCGAATTACAAAGCCTAAACCGGTGGTATAGAATATTGGATGATCTAAAGCTAGGTTTAGATATAGATTTTGTAAAATGTGAATTAGAATATTGGATGATCCAAAGCTGGTGTGAGCATTGGATTGAAAAGTTTACTGATATGTAACTTGTGGTTTGTTGATGAGTAGTGGTGATGATGGATAGCGATGATTCCAAGAACGGGCAAAATGGTAATTTCAGAGGTTGGTTCTCTTTTGATTTGTATGAGATCTTATAGTTTGATTCATGTGTTTTTGTAATCAATATTCATGTAACTTTGGTGCTTCCTGTAAATTTCACCATCCTAGACATAAGGCTGGATCTTTGAGTAATCTGCCACTATTATTTAAGAAAGGGTATTTGTAAGTTTGAATTTTTGTTTTCTTTTGCTTCTTTTACATTGAAGTTCTATCATTTTCATTTCATAGATAACTTTGCCATATGATGTCCAACAACTTTCTGACAGAGATCAACAACTCCTTATTTGGCATGTGGCGTGGACACCTCAAAGGTCTTTTGCGCCTTATACTCTCTTCTACATTTGTATGTTATAAACTGAATTTTGATTCGACATATAGGCTTCTATCGTCGTGCAATTTCATGTCCGTGCTCATATAGATTATTGGTGCTGCTGAGCTCTGCTGCAGCAATTGGTTGCTAAACCAGAATAATCGTATGCAGCTCAAACTATATTCTTTAAATTATTTTCTAAACATTAATATGTACAGGTGTTGGCATTTGAAGCCAGGAGAAAACATGGAATCTAAAGGTCTTGCGCACCGGATCACGACAACCGAGGATATCCGGGTTAGATGGAAGTAGCATCTCCTGTTACAGGTTAGAAACGATGTTTGATATGGACTGATAAATAATTATTTTCGAACTGTTGAAGATTTATTTTCAAACTTTTAAATATCATATAATGCCAAGAACAAAGCTACTATAGTATGATTAATGTAGGAATTAGGTTCACCTTTTGTAAAATATAATTACAAAATATATCATAACGAGAGTCTCGTTATTCGTAGGAAATATCATAGTACAATACCGGTTGCAATAACTAAATAAAAAGAATATAAATATAATTATATATACCAATCTTGATTCAAGCCGCATCTCTGGTGGGTCCTTCACGCGCACTTGATAGCATCCTAGACTCGAGTATTCATCATCTTGAGTCTTGAAAAATACTCCTTGACTGCAACAAAGAGCACACTAAAACGTTGACGATTTTGGTTGAGGCACGTGTCCAACACGCTTCCCTTAAAACAGATTTCGAGCCTCTACTAAAGACGACGCGTCTGTCTCCCAGGGTACAACAGCCGAAGCAGTCTGTACTGCCGGAGATGGCTCACCGGCCCAAGGTTACATCCGGTAATTGTAGTGTTTGAACTCATGTGGTGGAAAACAAGTAGAGAATACTCTCTCTAGTTGGTCTTCAAGTGTTTATACTACTTCTAGTATTCTTCATGTATAAAACAATACCCTATTATCTTGTCACAAAAGAAAGCACATAGCCTACTATATGTACAAGACTAGTGAAATGATTCACTTAATTATTCACTTAATTAGTCACTTAATTAGAGACTTAAAAACTCTAATAAAACTAATTAAATACTCAAGAGTTACTCTTTAACTTACCACATGAATATTCTAATTAATATTTATAATTTCATTAAATTATAAATATATTTAATATCCATTCACCAAAATTCCAACAATCCCCCACATGAATGGAGATCATTCAAAACACTTAAAATTTCCAATGTAATCTCGACAGTTGAGTTTTGCATACGATAGGTAGGTGTTACCCTTTGAACATTCGCTCATGAAATGCACTTAGCCCACTAGCTCTGAGTAGATCTCGTTGTCTTTGAACTCGTCTGCCGTTTGTGTAGACGACAATACACTTCACACAAGACTCTCCCTAGCCGGGTCATCTCCTCATAGTCGTGTCCAATAATGGTCGTGGAACACTTTCCTGGTTCTGCGAGAGCTCTAGGAATTGTGCCCTCAATTCCATTCGAAGCGACCCCACTTCTCTCTAACATAGGTGATTCTCCTTAGATCATTAAAAGCATTGTGGTTATCGTGATCTATCATTTACCACAAATTATGCTTAGCCTCATACTTGTCACTTTTAGGAATGGACTAGGAAGTTTATTAATCTTTATAATAAACTACCTTATTAAATGCGTAGGGTTATTCCCCCACAGTGACCTCGCTTATTCATACAATTAGGTTTTCCTATTGAACTCAATTCTTGGGATCTCCAGTCTACTGAGTTAGGTTTCCATCATATGAACTTCATTTTTCAAGGGCTTCAGTCCCATTCCACAACTTGATCTCTAATAAACCCTCAGGTTGTTGGATCCATAACATTAGCAAATAACTTTGCGTATTTGAGATCAGTTGTCATGATGTGTTCTTAACTCGTAAGTTAATTTTTCCTATTGTCAACTTCTAAGACTATAACCTCAGTGGCCATCTGAATCTGGTTATAACATATGTCTTCGTAAGATACGTGTATCATTTAAGGCAAACGCATCTCCATTATACACTACGACCTTTGTGTCCTCCACTTAGTCGTCTATTTGCAACGTTAGATTGGATTACAAAATCCTTATTGCTAAAAACAAATGCAAGACACCCCCCACATTTAAGTGTTATTGGATAACATTTAGATGTGTTAATGAGAACCATTTCTACATACCCTTATAGGGTTGTTTCTTAAATGGTTCCTCCCCCACATTTCTTGCCATTTGATCAACATTTCCGTAACACCACTTATGGCGACATTTATACACATATGATTGAACAAGACCAACCTTATTGTATCAGTGAATTCAACTCATATTGCATTAGCTTACACAAGCTTCCGAGCTGACCAAAGCAACACATGCCATTGTCATAAGTTTGTCTCCAACTTAGAATAATTCTAATTTAACATCTAGAATAAGCTTAGACAATGAGTTCTCCTCATTAGCTTTTCAAACAAACTTTTAAAAGTTACATGTCATTTCCTTATAATGAATGAAAATTCTCTCTCAACTTTGTTCATTGATGCACGGTTGAAAACAAGTGATCGTTACCGTATAACTTGATGATTTTATGTACGTTTTAATTTCGGATAGCCTACTTTTAATCAAATATATGTTTTGTAGGTTTGATAGAATTAAGGAGCTTTTTGGGAGCTTTACGGGTCATCGGGTCGAATAACGGTGCACCAGAACGCATTACGGATCAACTGGAAGCACAAAATGGTGAGCTAACTGAACGGTTTGCTGGTAGGTGGCGAGGTTCGCTGAAGTCACATGACTTTGGATTTCCGGCACTAAGCCCTGAAGGAATAGTTCGATGCGTTTGATGGGAGGATCCACCATAGTAGGGCACAGAATTGCCAGTTCGTTCGACCTTTTCACATAAGCTTCAATTTCGGACCCCGTCATCTTGAGGTTGAAGAACTCCACTTCCAGTTTGTGAATCTCATCACGACTGCAGTATTCTTCTTTGATCATTTCCTTAAAAGTTTCCCAAGGGGTGGCGTTGGCAGCAACCAACCCCAGCATCTGAACCTGAGCGTTCCACCATGTGAGGGCTAAACCCTCGAGAGTACCAGTAGCATACTTCACCCTGCGCGCCTCAGGGCATTCGCACATTTCGAACACAGATTCTAGCTTCTCAAACCAGTGTAGGAGACCTACTGCTCCTTCAGTGCCGCTAAAAGTAGTTGGTCGGCAGTCCATGAAAGTCTTAAAAGTGCACACGGGTGGCTGAACATGCTGACCTATCGTAGGTGAAAGAAAAGACAGAGTTTAACACAAAGGTTGGTTCACGAGAGTGGGTTCCTAAAGATCCTAGAATGAGTTCGGACTGCAGGATATGCCTCCTGCGCGTGCAGCTGCAAGTGCTGCGGCAACTCGTTCGTTGATCAGAGCCGTCAACTGGGCTTGTGTTAGGTTAACGCGTCCAGACATGATCTTCATATTAAGAAGAACGTGAGTGAGAGGGGTTCGCGAAAGTACGACGATAAAATAGAGTAAGCACGCACGTGTTCAAGCAACCGTAGTTATACTAACCAAGCATACCATAAGCAATGTACTATGTAACTAACAAGTAGGCAATATACACAGACCATATCACCTAGAATGTCGAGCCTTGCATGTGGAGTGAAGCGTCGTTGTGGACCGTTGAGCACTGTACAGGTTATAGTCTGGTTTTAACAAAAACGTTTTTCCCCTTTATTAAAACCAAGTTCTCTATAACCAATGGCTCTGATACCAATCTGTCACACCCCCAAAATCCACCTGCGGAGTACTACCGCTTGGAGGCGTGACTGACCAGGATCCAGCCACCAATCATATTGAACAAGTATGTAAGTAATTATAAAAGTTCAACCAATACAATTGGTGTCCACACAAAACATAGTTAAGTTGCAAGCGGAAGCATAAGTCTTAAAAACAAAGCATAAGTTTAATTGTTCCAAAGTTTAACATGGCACTCAGTCGTCCATGTCCCACAACGATCCTCCTCCATGCAAGCTCCAGCTAAGAATCTAAGGACCTGCAAAGCATGTAGTAACGAGTCAACAACAAGTTGAGTGAGTTCACGGTTGGGTGTTCGTTTTAAGTTGTTTCGAAAACAGTTTCCTTTATCTGGCATCCTGCCGTGGGGGTTACCCCATAGTTAAAAACGTGACTTGTTTATTCCCGGTTATTCTGGCAATCCAGCCGTGGGGGCTACCCCGTGTTAGTTATCTGGCATTTCGGCCGTGGGGGCTACCCCATGTATACACTAGACTCGTTACCATATCGACTGCTGACTGTAGTCATGTTTATGTGCCCTGAAACTGTCAATGTCTATCATCATTGACGTGCCCCAGATCCATTAGTTCACGCCCGTCCTCTACGGCACGGTGTGAGGTTTGTCAGACCTAAATAGCGCTATATAACTAATGACCCGCTCGCCATTGGCCCGGCGATTAAGTCGATACAAAAATGAGGGACTTCATGATAGAGTTTTGGTCTAGTACGAGTTATCTGTCCATGAGGACGAGGAATTACATTCCTGAACCTTTGCTGTCCTACCCAAGGAGGACGAGGAACCCATGTTCCTTAACCCCAATTCCCGACCCCTGGGAATCCCATGCTTTGTAGAGGGTGTGAACTCACCTTGGTTTGCTCGGTAGATACACAGAAAAGTCAACCAAGTAATATTGTGGTTACTCACGTCCTATCATAGTTGTATCGTACAATCAGGTTCGTATTCAAGTAGTACACGTATGTTTCTACACGTATGCTAGCACGTTGTATTCAAGTATCATTCGTGGCTTTCACATATAAGCATGGCAGTTTGCAAGTAATGCATACGAGTTGAACGAACAGTAACATGCCCATAATTAAACAAAGTCCAAGGTCCGGCCCAAACACTAAGCCCATACTAAAGCAAGTCCATACAGCGTACACAAGTGTGTGGTCTCGAGTCGAGACTGTACGGTCTCTACTCGAGACTGTGCGGCCTTGAGTTGTAGCCCACAAGGTTTCGAGTCGCAACTAAAGTGATCTCGAGTCGCAACTGGACTCGCAAACATGGTCTCGGCTCATGCTGTTTTGGTCTCGAGTCGCAACCGGACTCGTAACTGAGATTTCGAGTTGTGCTGTTTTGGTCTCGAGTCGCAACCAGGCGTTTGCGACTCGCAACCTGTGTCGCAATCGGGGATCTAGAGTTGGCATATGGTGGTTTCGAGTCGCAACCGAAGGTTTCGGCTGGGAACATTTGCTGAATTCAATAATGTACTTGGCCAATAAGATTTCACTGTTGTGATCTCATGTACTATCCAATAACAATACACTAACATGTCTAATTGTCTAACACTTAACTAAAATAGATCAAACATGGCAATTTCAAATATCCAAAACATGTTCATATCACATTCAAGTTGTTCTTCCTATGTTCATGTAGTTCATCATCTTTTAGGGCTTTTAGCATTAATCATAGTCATAACATGGACAACCATCAAAACCCTTGAACGTGCCCATCTAACCCACATGTACAACATCCGATTTCATGAGTAATAAACCTTCTAAACATAACCAAGCCACTCGGATTTAAACCTATATGGAACCGATAACATTCACTCATAGTCAAGCATACATTATTCATCCCAACATAATCAATATATTAACATATCATCTTTAATCGAATATAAACACACTTCATGAAGCACTTATGAACCGATTACTCAAGAAGGGTGTATTTAACATGCATAAGCTTAACAAGTAACCATATTATCACATAATCTTCATCATACATTATCAACAAACCGAAACACACATCTAATATGAATCACTAACCGGTTAGAGAAGTAGTGGTGAAAGATGAAGCTTTTCTTGGTGAACACAAGCTAGTCCGAGATTCCTCTTGTGGTCGGCCGGTTTGATCCGAGAGGGGGAGAGTGAAGGTTTGTGTTTCTAGGGTTTTAGAGAGAGAGAGAAGGTAGGAGTGTGTGTGAGGGTGAATGTAGGTTGTCCCAAAAGATGGTAAGGTTGGCTATCCACTAATGTTATATACTAGTCTACATTGGTGCACCCTAGTGGGCTTCGGGTGAGGTGCACGGCCCCACCGGCCCACATGTCGCACTGTTCACTCGAGACCACATGGTCTCGAGTCGAGTTCTTGTGTCTCGGTTCATATATACATATATCGCATACATACAAGCACACACGTAATCATATAAGTTTCACATTTATCATTCATTAAATCATCAAATCAGTTAGTCACTTAACGTTCAAGCATACAACGAAAGGTTCTAAATTTCGAGTTGTCACATCATCCCCAAGTTGAAAGAAATTTCGTCCCGAAATTTGGTAGGCACTCACTGAGGAAGCTAGTTAAGTTGTATGGTTTTCCCGGTTTTCCTGGGGTGTCACATCCACCCTCCGTTGATCTGGAATTTCGTCCCGAAATTCCGTAGCTTCGGCCTCAGTAGTGGGTGTACTGTTTGCGAACAGTTGGGGATACTTTTGTTTCATCTGATCTTCGCGCTCCCAGGTGAACTCTGGGCCGCGACGTGAGTTCCAACGAACTCGAACGAGAGGTATTCTAGTGCTCTTGAGGACCTTAACATCCCGGTCCGTGATCTCGACTGGTTCCTCGACGAATCGTAACTGTTCGTCGATAGTGAGTTCCTTCAGAGGAACTACGTGGGTCTCATCTGACGGACACTTCTTCAGATTTGACACGTGAAAAACTTTGTGAACTGCACCGAGTTTCGCTGGTAAGTTCAGTCTGTAGGCCACCCTGCCTATTTTCTCAATGACTTCGAAAGGTCCAACGTATCGTGGGTTGAGTTTGCCGCGTTTACCAAAACGAACCACACCCTTCCAGGGTGAAACTTTGAGTAGTACCCGCTCCCCAACCTGGAACTCAAGCGGTTTCCTGCCCATGTCGGCGTAAACTTTCTGACGTTCGCGAGCTGCCGTCATGCGTTTTCGTATTTGAGCAATTTGTTCGGTCGTGTCTACCACATATTCTGGACCAGTGATCTGACTATCTCCCACCTCTGCCCAGCAAAGAGGTGACCGGCATTTACGTCCGTACAATGCCTCAAATGGAGCAGCTTTAATGCTGGTGTGGTAGCTGTTATTGTACGAGAATTCCACAAGTGGCAGATGCTTTTCCCAGCGGTTGCCAAAGTCGATTACACATGCACGAAGCATGTCTTCTAAGGTTTGAATAGTGCGCTCGGACTGCCCGTCCGTCTGAGGGTGGTACGCTGTGCTCATGTCTAATCGTGAGCCGAAGGATTTGTGCATTGCTTGCCACAGCTCTGAAGTAAAACGCGCATCTCGATCTGAGATAATAGAGGTGGGCACCCCGTGCCTCGAAACAACTTCCTTGAGGTATATTTCTGCGAGAGTGGAGAATTTATCTGTCTCCTTGATAGCCAAGAAGTGTGCAAATTTTGTGAGTCGATCCACGATCACCCAAATAGTATCGTTCCCGCGCTGGGATCTAGGCAGGCCAGTGACAAAATCCATGGAAATTTGCTCCCATTTCCATTGAGGTATCTCTGGTTGTTGGAGTAGGCCTGAGGGTTTCTGGTATTCAGACTTAACTCTCGCACAAGTCAGACACTTGCTGACGTAGGTCGCTATGTGGGCCTTCATGCTAGGCCACCAATACGTAGTTTTGATATCATGATACATCTTATCTGATCCAGGGTGTACTGAGTAGCGAGACTTGTGTGCTTCATCCATCACAAGCTCTCGTAGGTTGCCATAGAGTGGGACCCAAACGCGTCCCGTTACGTAGTAAGCACCGTCTTCCTTCTGTTCTAATCGTTGCCTTGATCCGCGTAGGGCTTCAGCCCTGACGTTTTCTGGTTTCAGTGCTTCTATCTGAGCAGCTCGTATTTGGGGAGGCAGACTAGAATGGATCGTGAGTTGTAAAGCTCGCACGCGCTTAGGCGCGGTGTCCTTCCGACTGAGGGCGTCGGCCACAACATTGGCCTTGCCCGGGTGATACCTGATTGAGCACTCGTAGTCATTCAGTAGCTCGACCCATCGTCGTTGTCGCATATTCAGTTCCTTCTGCTTGTAGATATGCTCGAGGCTCCTGTGGTCGGTGTAGATGGCGCACCTGGTACCATACAGGTAATGCCGCCATAACTTAAGTGCAAAAACAACAGCTCCCAGCTCTAGGTCGTGTGTAGTGTAGTTTCTTTCATGAACCTTGAGTTGGCGTGAGGCGTAGGCTATAACTTTGTCTCGTTGCATCAACACGCAACCAAGACCTTGAATTGATGCATCGCAGTAAACCACAAAGTCGTCTGTGCCTTCCGGCAAGGAAAGAATAGGTGCGCTACAAAGTCTATCCTTTAGGTGCTGAAATGCTAACTCCTGTGCGTTTCCCCAGTGATAAATAACGCCCTTCTGTGTTAGTGAGGTGAGAGGCTGTGCAATCTTAGAAAAATCCTTTATAAATCTCCGGTAGTATCCCGCCAAACCCAAGAATTGGCGAATTTCCTTTGGTGTACGAGGTGCAGGCCAGTTCTTAATCGAGTCTATCTTGGATGGATCAACGTGAATCCCATCCTTGTTTACCACGTGGCCTAGGAAATGGACTTCTCGAAGCCAGAAGTCGCATTTCGAGAACTTTGCATAAAGCTGTTCTGTTCGAAGGAGTTCCAGAATAAGTCGCAGATGCTGCTCGTGTTCCTCCCGACTCTTGGAATAGATCAGGATGTCGTCGATGAAGACTATAACGAACTTGTCCAGGTAAGGCTTGCACACTCGGTTCATCAAGTCCATGAAAACCGCAGGCGCGTTTGTCATCCCAAAAGGCATGACCAAAAACTCATAATGCCCGTATCGCGTTCTGAAAGCCGTTTTGGAGACGTCCTCTTCCCGGACTCTCAGCTGGTGATAACCCGATCTCAAATCGATCTTCGAATAGTAGCTCGACCCTTGCAGCTGGTCGAATAAGTCGTCGATACGCGGTAGAGGATAACGATTCTTCACCGTTACCTTGTTGAGTTCCCGGTAGTCGATGCACATTCTGAAAGTACCGTCCTTCTTCTTCACGAATAGCACTGGAGCTCCCTAGGGCGATGAGCTAGGATGAATAAAACCCTTATCCAAGAGCTCTTGTAGTTGCGTAGAGAGTTCCTTCAACTCTGATGGGGCTAAACGATAAGGTGCACGGGCTATGGGCGCAGCTCCAGGAGCTAATTCAATCTGAAACTCGACTTGGCGATGGGGCGGAAGACCAGGTAATTCCTCAGGAAATACCTCAGGATAGTCGCGTACAACTGGAAAATCTTCTATCTTCTTCTCCTTTTCCGTGGTGTCAGTAATGAGAGCCAAAATGGCAGTGTGGCCCTTTCGCAAGCACTTTTGGGCCTTAAGGAGAGAAATGACGTTCTCAACAGCACTCCTCTTGTCGCCATGAATCATGAGGGGTTCACCACTGGGACCTGGAATACGGACAACCTTCTCGTTGCAAAGAATCTCTGCTCGGTGTTGGGATAACCAATCCATCCCAATGACAACGTCGAAACTACCCAAGACAATAGGAATGAGGTCGATAGAGAAGGTCTGGTCGGCGAGAATGAGTTTACAACCCTTGACTACGTGTGTGGCTTCTAAACTCTTACCATTTGCTAGCTCTACGGTGTGCTTGTTGTTCAAAGGTGTGGGAATACGCTTAAGCATTTGGCTAACTTCTAGGGACACGTAGCTAGTATCGGCACCCGAATCAAATAATACTGAAACATAAAAGTCGTCGAGAAGGAACTTACCCGCCACAACACTGGGGTCATTCCTTGCTTCACCTTGGCCAATCACAAACACCCGCCCCCTGGTGCCATTGTTGTTGTTGTTCCCATTGTTACCATTCCCCTGATTGTTGTTATTGTTGTTGTTGTTGTTCTGGTTCCTGTTCAGTTGAGGACAGTCTCTCTTGAAGTGGCCTTCAGCTCCACACTGAAAGCACCCTTTGTTGTCACCTTGCTGCGGCTGCTGGCGCTGGTTCTGTTGAGCTTGCTGACGATTCTGATTGGCGGGGTATAAGCTCCTGCAATCCTTTGCAGCGTGACCAGGCTTGTTGCACCGATGACAGTTGCCCCTGGTGCATGGCCCGCTGTGGTGCAGGCTGCAGCGATTGCATTTGGGGTGATTTCCTTTGTACCCACCATGACTTTGTCCACCAGACGATTGCTGATTGGGGCTCTTGTGGTCATCAGTCTTTCTCTGCTGAGATTGGGACTGAACAGAAGTCGAACCCTTACTCGAAGTTCCATCCCATTTCCGTTTGTTGTCACTAGAGGTACCAGAAGTAGTTGCAGCACCTATGCGTTTTGGTAACTTGTTCTGCTCCACCGCCTGATCCATGAGACGGTGAGCTAACTGAACGGTTTGCTGGTAGGTGGCGAGGTTCGCTGAAGTCACATGACTTTGGATTTCCGGCACTAAGCCCTGAAGGAATAGTTCGATGCGTTTGATGGGAGGATCCACCATAGTAGGGCACAGAATTGCCAGTTCGTTCGACCTTTTCACATAAGCTTCAATTTCGGACCCCGTCATCTTGAGGTTGAAGAACTCCACTTCCAGTTTGTGAATCTCATCACGACTGCAGTATTCTTCTTTGATCATTTCCTTAAAAGTTTCCCAAGGGGTGGCGTTGGCAGCAACCAACCCCAGCATCTGAACCTGAGCGTTCCACCATGTGAGGGCTAAACCCTCGAGAGTACCAGTAGCATACTTCACCCTGCGCGCCTCAGGGCATTCGCACATTTCGAACACAGATTCTAGCTTCTCAAACCAGTGTAGGAGACCTACTGCTCCTTCAGTGCCGCTAAAAGTAGTTGGTCGGCAGTCCATGAAAGTCTTAAAAGTGCACACGGGTGGCTGAACATGCTGACCTATCGTAGGTGAAAGAAAAGACAGAGTTTAACACAAAGGTTGGTTCACGAGAGTGGGTTCCTAAAGATCCTAGAATGAGTTCGGACTGCAGGATATGCCTCCTGCGCGTGCAGCTGCAAGTGCTGCGGCAACTCGTTCGTTGATCAGAGCCGTCAACTGGGCTTGTGTTAGGTTAACGCGTCCAGACATGATCTTCATATTAAGAAGAACGTGAGTGAGAGGGGTTCGCGAAAGTACGACGATAAAATAGAGTAAGCACGCACGTGTTCAAGCAACCGTAGTTATACTAACCAAGCATACCATAAGCAATGTACTATGTAACTAACAAGTAGGCAATATACACAGACCATATCACCTAGAATGTCGAGCCTTGCATGTGGAGTGAAGCGTCGTTGTGGACCGTTGAGCACTGTACAGGTTATAGTCTGGTTTTAACAAAAACGTTTTTCCCCTTTATTAAAACCAAGTTCTCTATAACCAATGGCTCTGATACCAATCTGTCACACCCCCAAAATCCACCTGCGGAGTACTACCGCTTGGAGGCGTGACTGACCAGGATCCAGCCACCAATCATATTGAACAAGTATGTAAGTAATTATAAAAGTTCAACCAATACAATTGGTGTCCACACAAAACATAGTTAAGTTGCAAGCGGAAGCATAAGTCTTAAAAACAAAGCATAAGTTTAATTGTTCCAAAGTTTAACATGGCACTCAGTCGTCCATGTCCCACAACGATCCTCCTCCATGCAAGCTCCAGCTAAGAATCTAAGGACCTGCAAAGCATGTAGTAACGAGTCAACAACAAGTTGAGTGAGTTCACGGTTGGGTGTTCGTTTTAAGTTGTTTCGAAAACAGTTTCCTTTATCTGGCATCCTGCCGTGGGGGTTACCCCATAGTTAAAAACGTGACTTGTTTATTCCCGGTTATTCTGGCAATCCAGCCGTGGGGGCTACCCCGTGTTAGTTATCTGGCATTTCGGCCGTGGGGGCTACCCCATGTATACACTAGACTCGTTACCATATCGACTGCTGACTGTAGTCATGTTTATGTGCCCTGAAACTGTCAATGTCTATCATCATTGACGTGCCCCAGATCCATTAGTTCACGCCCGTCCTCTACGGCACGGTGTGAGGTTTGTCAGACCTAAATAGCGCTATATAACTAATGACCCGCTCGCCATTGGCCCGGCGATTAAGTCGATACAAAAATGAGGGACTTCATGATAGAGTTTTGGTCTAGTACGAGTTATCTGTCCATGAGGACGAGGAATTACATTCCTGAACCTTTGCTGTCCTACCCAAGGAGGACGAGGAACCCATGTTCCTTAACCCCAATTCCCGACCCCTGGGAATCCCATGCTTTGTAGAGGGTGTGAACTCACCTTGGTTTGCTCGGTAGATACACAGAAAAGTCAACCAAGTAATATTGTGGTTACTCACGTCCTATCATAGTTGTATCGTACAATCAGGTTCGTATTCAAGTAGTACACGTATGTTTCTACACGTATGCTAGCACGTTGTATTCAAGTATCATTCGTGGCTTTCACATATAAGCATGGCAGTTTGCAAGTAATGCATACGAGTTGAACGAACAGTAACATGCCCATAATTAAACAAAGTCCAAGGTCCGGCCCAAACACTAAGCCCATACTAAAGCAAGTCCATACAGCGTACACAAGTGTGTGGTCTCGAGTCGAGACTGTACGGTCTCTACTCGAGACTGTGCGGCCTTGAGTTGTAGCCCACAAGGTTTCGAGTCGCAACTAAAGTGATCTCGAGTCGCAACTGGACTCGCAAACATGGTCTCGGCTCATGCTGTTTTGGTCTCGAGTCGCAACCGGACTCGTAACTGAGATTTCGAGTTGTGCTGTTTTGGTCTCGAGTCGCAACCAGGCGTTTGCGACTCGCAACCTGTGTCGCAATCGGGGATCTAGAGTTGGCATATGGTGGTTTCGAGTCGCAACCGAAGGTTTCGGCTGGGAACATTTGCTGAATTCAATAATGTACTTGGCCAATAAGATTTCACTGTTGTGATCTCATGTACTATCCAATAACAATACACTAACATGTCTAATTGTCTAACACTTAACCAAAATAGATCAAACATGGCAATTTCAAATATCCAAAACATGTTCATATCACATTCAAGTTGTTCTTCCTATGTTCATGTAGTTCATCATCTTTTAGGGCTTTTAGCATTAATCATAGTCATAACATGGACAACCATCAAAACCCTTGAACGTGCCCATCTAACCCACATGTACAACATCCGATTTCATGAGTAATAAACCTTCTAAACATAACCAAGCCACTCGGATTTAAACCTATATGGAACCGATAACATTCACTCATAGTCAAGCATACATTATTCATCCCAACATAATCAATATATTAACATATCATCTTTAATCGAATATAAACACACTTCATGAAGCACTTATGAACCGATTACTCAAGAAGGGTGTATTTAACATGCATAAGCTTAACAAGTAACCATATTATCACATAATCTTCATCATACATTATCAACAAACCGAAACACACATCTAATATGAATCACTAACCGGTTAGAGAAGTAGTGGTGAAAGATGAAGCTTTTCTTGGTGAACACAAGCTAGTCCGAGATTCCTCTTGTGGTCGGCCGGTTTGATCCGAGAGGGGGAGAGTGAAGGTTTGTGTTTCTAGGGTTTTAGAGAGAGAGAGAAGGTAGGAGTGTGTGTGAGGGTGAATGTAGGTTGTCCCAAAAGATGGTAAGGTTGGCTATCCACTAATGTTATATACTAGTCTACATTGGTGCACCCTAGTGGGCTTCGGGTGAGGTGCACGGCCCCACCGGCCCACATGTCGCACTGTTCACTCGAGACCACATGGTCTCGAGTCGAGTTCTTGTGTCTCGGTTCATATATACATATATCGCATACATACAAGCACACACGTAATCATATAAGTTTCACATTTATCATTCATTAAATCATCAAATCAGTTAGTCACTTAACGTTCAAGCATACAACGAAAGGTTCTAAATTTCGAGTTGTCACATCATCCCCAAGTTGAAAGAAATTTCGTCCCGAAATTTGGTAGGCACTCACTGAGGAAGCTAGTTAAGTTGTATGGTTTTCCCGGTTTTCCTGGGGTGTCACATCCACCCTCCGTTGATCTGGAATTTCGTCCCGAAATTCCGTAGCTTCGGCCTCAGTAGTGGGTGTACTGTTTGCGAACAGTTGGGGATACTTTTGTTTCATCTGATCTTCGCGCTCCCAGGTGAACTCTGGGCCGCGACGTGAGTTCCAACGAACTCGAACGAGAGGTATTCTAGTGCTCTTGAGGACCTTAACATCCCGGTCCGTGATCTCGACTGGTTCCTCGACGAATCGTAACTGTTCGTCGATAGTGAGTTCCTTCAGAGGAACTACGTGGGTCTCATCTGACGGACACTTCTTCAGATTTGACACGTGAAAAACTTTGTGAACTGCACCGAGTTTCGCTGGTAAGTTCAGTCTGTAGGCCACCCTGCCTATTTTCTCAATGACTTCGAAAGGTCCAACGTATCGTGGGTTGAGTTTGCCGCGTTTACCAAAACGAACCACACCATTCCAGGGTGAAACTTTGAGTAGTACCCGCTCCCCAACCTGGAACTCAAGCGGTTTCCTGCCCATGTCGGCGTAAACTTTCTGACGTTCGCGAGCTGCCGTCATGCGTTTTCGTATTTGAGCAATTTGTTCGGTCGTGTCTACCACATATTCTGGACCAGTGATCTGACTATCTCCCACCTCTGCCCAGCAAAGAGGTGACCGGCATTTACGTCCGTACAATGCCTCAAATGGAGCAGCTTTAATGCTGGTGTGGTAGCTGTTATTGTACGAGAATTCCACAAGTGGCAGATGCTTTTCCCAGCGGTTGCCAAAGTCGATTACACATGCACGAAGCATGTCTTCTAAGGTTTGAATAGTGCGCTCGGACTGCCCGTCCGTCTGAGGGTGGTACGCTGTGCTCATGTCTAATCGTGAGCCGAAGGATTTGTGCATTGCTTGCCACAGCTCTGAAGTAAAACGCGCATCTCGATCTGAGATAATAGAGGTGGGCACCCCGTGCCTCGAAACAACTTCCTTGAGGTATATTTCTGCGAGAGTGGAGAATTTATCTGTCTCCTTGATAGCCAAGAAGTGTGCAAATTTTGTGAGTCGATCCACGATCACCCAAATAGTATCGTTCCCGCGCTGGGATCTAGGCAGGCCAGTGACAAAATCCATGGAAATTTGCTCCCATTTCCATTGAGGTATCTCTGGTTGTTGGAGTAGGCCTGAGGGTTTCTGGTATTCAGACTTAACTCTCGCACAAGTCAGACACTTGCTGACGTAGGTCGCTATGTGGGCCTTCATGCTAGGCCACCAATACGTAGTTTTGATATCATGATACATCTTATCTGATCCAGGGTGTACTGAGTAGCGAGACTTGTGTGCTTCATCCATCACAAGCTCTCGTAGGTTGCCATAGAGTGGGACCCAAACGCGTCCCGTTACGTAGTAAGCACCGTCTTCCTTCTGTTCTAATCGTTGCCTTGATCCGCGTAGGGCTTCAGCCCTGACGTTTTCTGGTTTCAGTGCTTCTATCTGAGCAGCTCGTATTTGGGGAGGCAGACTAGAATGGATCGTGAGTTGTAAAGCTCGCACGCGCTTAGGCGCGGTGTCCTTCCGACTGAGGGCGTCGGCCACAACATTGGCCTTGCCCGGGTGATACCTGATTGAGCACTCGTAGTCATTCAGTAGCTCGACCCATCGTCGTTGTCGCATATTCAGTTCCTTCTGCTTGTAGATATGCTCGAGGCTCCTGTGGTCGGTGTAGATGGCGCACCTGGTACCATACAGGTAATGCCGCCATAACTTAAGTGCAAAAACAACAGCTCCCAGCTCTAGGTCGTGTGTAGTGTAGTTTCTTTCATGAACCTTGAGTTGGCGTGAGGCGTAGGCTATAACTTTGTCTCGTTGCATCAACACGCAACCAAGACCTTGAATTGATGCATCGCAGTAAACCACAAAGTCGTCTGTGCCTTCCGGCAAGGAAAGAATAGGTGCGCTACAAAGTCTATCCTTTAGGTGCTGAAATGCTAACTCCTGTGCGTTTCCCCAGTGATAAATAACGCCCTTCTGTGTTAGTGAGGTGAGAGGCTGTGCAATCTTAGAAAAATCCTTTATAAATCTCCGGTAGTATCCCGCCAAACCCAAGAATTGGCGAATTTCCTTTGGTGTACGAGGTGCAGGCCAGTTCTTAATCGAGTCTATCTTGGATGGATCAACGTGAATCCCATCCTTGTTTACCACGTGGCCTAGGAAATGGACTTCTCGAAGCCAGAAGTCGCATTTCGAGAACTTTGCATAAAGCTGTTCTGTTCGAAGGAGTTCCAGAATAAGTCGCAGATGCTGCTCGTGTTCCTCCCGACTCTTGGAATAGATCAGGATGTCGTCGATGAAGACTATAACGAACTTGTCCAGGTAAGGCTTGCACACTCGGTTCATCAAGTCCATGAAAACCGCAGGCGCGTTTGTCATCCCAAAAGGCATGACCAAAAACTCATAATGCCCGTATCGCGTTCTGAAAGCCGTTTTGGAGACGTCCTCTTCCCGGACTCTCAGCTGGTGATAACCCGATCTCAAATCGATCTTCGAATAGTAGCTCGACCCTTGCAGCTGGTCGAATAAGTCGTCGATACGCGGTAGAGGATAACGATTCTTCACCGTTACCTTGTTGAGTTCCCGGTAGTCGATGCACATTCTGAAAGTACCGTCCTTCTTCTTCACGAATAGCACTGGAGCTCCCTAGGGCGATGAGCTAGGATGAATAAAACCCTTATCCAAGAGCTCTTGTAGTTGCGTAGAGAGTTCCTTCAACTCTGATGGGGCTAAACGATAAGGTGCACGGGCTATGGGCGCAGCTCCAGGAGCTAATTCAATCTGAAACTCGACTTGGCGATGGGGCGGAAGACCAGGTAATTCCTCAGGAAATACCTCAGGATAGTCGCGTACAACTGGAAAATCTTCTATCTTCTTCTCCTTTTCCGTGGTGTCAGTAATGAGAGCCAAAATGGCAGTGTGGCCCTTTCGCAAGCACTTTTGGGCCTTAAGGAGAGAAATGACGTTCTCAACAGCACTCCTCTTGTCGCCATGAATCATGAGGGGTTCACCACTGGGACCTGGAATACGGACAACCTTCTCGTTGCAAAGAATCTCTGCTCGGTGTTGGGATAACCAATCCATCCCAATGACAACGTCGAAACTACCCAAGACAATAGGAATGAGGTCGATAGAGAAGGTCTGGTCGGCGAGAATGAGTTTACAACCCTTGACTACGTGTGTGGCTTCTAAACTCTTACCATTTGCTAGCTCTACGGTGTGCTTGTTGTTCAAAGGTGTGGGAATACGCTTAAGCATTTGGCTAACTTCTAGGGACACGTAGCTAGTATCGGCACCCGAATCAAATAATACTGAAACATAAAAGTCGTCGAGAAGGAACTTACCCGCCACAACACTGGGGTCATTCCTTGCTTCACCTTGGCCAATCACAAACACCCGCCCCCTGGCGCCATTGTTGTTGTTGTTCCCATTGTTACCATTCCCCTGATTGTTGTTATTGTTGTTGTTGTTGTTCTGGTTCCTGTTCAGTTGAGGACAGTCTCTCTTGAAGTGGCCTTCAGCTCCACACTGAAAGCACCCTTTGTTGTCACCTTGCTGCGGCTGCTGGCGCTGGTTCTGTTGAGCTTGCTGACGATTCTGATTGGCGGGGTATAAGCTCCTGCAATCCTTTGCAGCGTGACCAGGCTTGTTGCACCGATGACAGTTGCCCCTGGTGCATGGCCCGCTGTGGTGCAGGCTGCAGCGATTGCATTTGGGGTGATTTCCTTTGTACCCACCATGACTTTGTCCACCAGACGATTGCTGATTGGGGCTCTTGTGGTCATCAGTCTTTCTCTGCTGAGATTGGGACTGAACAGAAGTCGAACCCTTACTCGAAGTTCCATCCCATTTCCGTTTGTTGTCACTAGAGGTACCAGAAGTAGTTGCAGCACCTATGCGTTTTGGTAACTTGTTCTGCTCCACCGCCTGATCCATGAGACGGTGAGCTAACTGAACGGTTTGCTGGTAGGTGGCGAGGTTCGCTGAAGTCACATGACTTTGGATTTCCGGCACTAAGCCCTGAAGGAATAGTTCGATGCGTTTGATGGGAGGATCCACCATAGTAGGGCACAGAATTGCCAGTTCGTTCGACCTTTTCACATAAGCTTCAATTTCGGACCCCGTCATCTTGAGGTTGAAGAACTCCACTTCCAGTTTGTGAATCTCATCACGACTGCAGTATTCTTCTTTGATCATTTCCTTAAAAGTTTCCCAAGGGGTGGCGTTGGCAGCAACCAACCCCAGCATCTGAACCTGAGCGTTCCACCATGTGAGGGCTAAACCCTCGAGAGTACCAGTAGCATACTTCACCCTGCGCGCCTCAGGGCATTCGCACATTTCGAACACAGATTCTAGCTTCTCAAACCAGTGTAGGAGACCTACTGCTCCTTCAGTGCCGCTAAAAGTAGTTGGTCGGCAGTCCATGAAAGTCTTAAAAGTGCACACGGGTGGCTGAACATGCTGACCTATCGTAGGTGAAAGAAAAGACAGAGTTTAACACAAAGGTTGGTTCACGAGAGTGGGTTCCTAAAGATCCTAGAATGAGTTCGGACTGCAGGATATGCCTCCTGCGCGTGCAGCTGCAAGTGCTGCGGCAACTCGTTCGTTGATCAGAGCCGTCAACTGGGCTTGTGTTAGGTTAACGCGTCCAGACATGATCTTCATATTAAGAAGAACGTGAGTGAGAGGGGTTCGCGAAAGTACGACGATAAAATAGAGTAAGCACGCACGTGTTCAAGCAACCGTAGTTATACTAACCAAGCATACCATAAGCAATGTACTATGTAACTAACAAGTAGGCAATATACACAGACCATATCACCTAGAATGTCGAGCCTTGCATGTGGAGTGAAGCGTCGTTGTGGACCGTTGAGCACTGTACAGGTTATAGTCTGGTTTTAACAAAAACGTTTTTCCCCTTTATTAAAACCAAGTTCTCTATAACCAATGGCTCTGATACCAATCTGTCACACCCCCAAAATCCACCTGCGGAGTACTACCGCTTGGAGGCGTGACTGACCAGGATCCAGCCACCAATCATATTGAACAAGTATGTAAGTAATTATAAAAGTTCAACCAATACAATTGGTGTCCACACAAAACATAGTTAAGTTGCAAGCGGAAGCATAAGTCTTAAAAACAAAGCATAAGTTTAATTGTTCCAAAGTTTAACATGGCACTCGGTCGTCCATGTCCCACAACGATCCTCCTCCATGCAAGCTCCAGCTAAGAATCTAAGGACCTGCAAAGCATGTAGTAACGAGTCAACAACAAGTTGAGTGAGTTCACGGTTGGGTGTTCGTTTTAAGTTGTTTCGAAAACAGTTTCCTTTATCTGGCATCCTGCCGTGGGGGTTACCCCATAGTTAAAAACGTGACTTGTTTATTCCCGGTTATTCTGGCAATCCAGCCGTGGGGGCTACCCCGTGTTAGTTATCTGGCATTTCGGCCGTGGGGGCTACCCCATGTATACACTAGACTCGTTACCATATCGACTGCTGACTGTAGTCATGTTTATGTGCCCTGAAACTGTCAATGTCTATCATCATTGACGTGCCCCAGATCCATTAGTTCACGCCCGTCCTCTACGGCACGGTGTGAGGTTTGTCAGACCTAAATAGCGCTATATAACTAATGACCCGCTCGCCATTGGCCCGGCGATTAAGTCGATACAAAAATGAGGGACTTCATGATAGAGTTTTGGTCTAGTACGAGTTATCTGTCCATGAGGACGAGGAATTACATTCCTGAACCTTTGCTGTCCTACCCAAGGAGGACGAGGAACCCATGTTCCTTAACCCCAATTCCCGACCCCTGGGAATCCCATGCTTTGTAGAGGGTGTGAACTCACCTTGGTTTGCTCGGTAGATACACAGAAAAGTCAACCAAGTAATATTGTGGTTACTCACGTCCTATCATAGTTGTATCGTACAATCAGGTTCGTATTCAAGTAGTACACGTATGTTTCTACACGTATGCTAGCACGTTGTATTCAAGTATCATTCGTGGCTTTCACATATAAGCATGGCAGTTTGCAAGTAATGCATACGAGTTGAACGAACAGTAACATGCCCATAATTAAACAAAGTCCAAGGTCCGGCCCAAACACTAAGCCCATACTAAAGCAAGTCCATACAGCGTACACAAGTGTGTGGTCTCGAGTCGAGACTGTACGGTCTCTACTCGAGACTGTGCGGCCTTGAGTTGTAGCCCACAAGGTTTCGAGTCGCAACTAAAGTGATCTCGAGTCGCAACTGGACTCGCAAACATGGTCTCGGCTCATGCTGTTTTGGTCTCGAGTCGCAACCGGACTCGTAACTGAGATTTCGAGTTGTGCTGTTTTGGTCTCGAGTCGCAACCTGTGTCGCAATCGGGGATCTCGAGTTGGCATATGGTGGTTTCGAGTCGCAACCGAAGGTTTCGGCTGGGAACATTTGCTGAATTCAATAATGTACTTGGCCAATAAGATTTCACTGTTGTGATCTCATGTACTATCCAATAACAATACACTAACATGTCTAATTGTCTAACACTTAACCAAAATAGATCAAACATGGCAATTTCAAATATCCAAAACATGTTCATATCACATTCAAGTTGTTCTTCCTATGTTCATGTAGTTCATCATCTTTTAGGGCTTTTAGCATTAATCATAGTCATAACATGGACAACCATCAAAACCCTTGAACGTGCCCATCTAACCCACATGTACAACATCCGATTTCATGAGTAATAAACCTTCTAAACATAACCAAGCCACTCGGATTTAAACCTATATGGAACCGATAACATTCACTCATAGTCAAGCATACATTATTCATCCCAACATAATCAATATATTAACATATCATCTTTAATCGAATATAAACACACTTCATGAAGCACTTATGAACCGATTACTCAAGAAGGGTGTATTCAACATGCATAAGCTTAACAAGTAACCATATTATCACATAATCTTCATCATACATTATCAACAAACCGAAACACACATCTAATATGAATCACTAACCGGTTAGAGAAGTAGTGGTGAAAGATGAAGCTTTTCTTGGTGAACACAAGCTAGTCCGAGATTCCTCTTGTGGTCGGCCGGTTTGATCCGAGAGGGGGAGAGTGAAGGTTTGTGTTTCTAGGGTTTTAGAGAGAGAGAGAAGGTAGGAGTGTGTGTGAGGGTGAATGTAGGTTGTCCCAAAAGATGGTAAGGTTGGCTATCCACTAATGTTATATACTAGTCTACATTGGTGCACCCTAGTGGGCTTCGGGTGAGGTGCACGGCCCCACCGGCCCACATGTCGCACTGTTCACTCGAGACCACATGGTCTCGAGTCGAGTTCTTGTGTCTCGGTTCATATATACATATATCGCATACATACAAGCACACACGTAATCATATAAGTTTCACATTTATCATTCATTAAATCATCAAATCAGTTAGTCACTTAACGTTAAGCATACAACGAAAGGTTCTAAATTTCGAGTTGTCACAGCCACACCCATATACAAGTCCGTGTCCAGAAATCCATTACTACGTACGGGCAATTTCCAAGTTATCATCTTACATCAAAAGTATTCTTCAATTGCTATCCTCCAAGCTTCAAGATGGTGTTCATGGTGTTTCATTCATCCGGTGATCAAGCTTCTTCAACCATGAGTGGCTAATCATCTCGGTTTCACCCCGGTATAGGTAGTTGTTTAATTTATGGTTTTGAATTGTTCTTGCTTCAATTTGTGTATGATTTTAGAAACCTTTGATATTAAGCTTGCATTTGTTTCGTATTCATAAACTGTCGAACGATGTTAAAAGTTATGACTTTATGAAATGGTTATGTGCAATATGCGTTGTCTTGGTTAGGATTTACATGTTTTGATAACAAAGTGCATTCTTGTCCGTTCATTGAAGCGTTGATAGTTATTGGCACCTAAGTCATAGTACACTAAATCCGTTAATTGTATGCATTTGAGTTGAAGCCTAAAACTTGTAGAAACCATAAGTTAGCAATTACCGAAACCGGGTGTGATTCCTTTTACTTAGTATTGTTTAGTAACCAAATTTTTATTACAATTGTCAATTGGTAGTTGTTATCCATTTAAACCAATTCCTGTAGATTAATTCATATTTTCCATAAAAAACACAAATACAAGAATATCATAGCAAGCTTCATAAATTGTGACAACCATTTTAGTTCTAGTAAATCCATTCGCAAACCACATACTCTTCGTGGATCGACCCCTCGCTACCACTAGCTATTTGTTAAGGGTAATTTGGGCTTATAAAAATTATCTTTGATTGGAGCGCGACACTTCGATCAAATTTTGGCGCCGCTGCCGGGGAGTTCGTGCGCTTTGTGTTTGGATAATTGTTAGCATTTAGTAAATATCTTTTTAAGTTGTTTATTTTCTTTTTGTATTTCTTCTTTTTCCTTGTTACGCGGGTGTGTTACTTGTGCAGGTTACAAGCAGTATATGCATACGCGAAATTCCGAGAGGACCTCACCATTAGTCTTCGAACCGGAGATCGAAAGAGTAGCAAGAAGAAATCTAGCAAGCCGGTTGGGAGCAACACTTGCTTCTAGCCAAGCCTCTCAAACACCACAACGTACACCATCCATTGAAACCGATTCAATGGCAAACCAAAATCCACACCAATTTCAATACCAAAGCAATTTCAATCCCACTCCAAATATTCAACATATGCCTCAAGAACGACCGGGTGGTAACAACAATACCGAACCACCCACACCACCTTTCCAAAACCAAAATCCCAACAACAACCAAAGAACACCCCAACAACAAAACCCTCATCAACAAGCTTCCTTACCCCTCAACTTTAATAATCGAGATCGTGGCAATTCCGCGAATGAAGACCCACTTTTCAACTTAGAAGAGTTGAGAAACGCCATTCCCGATGACGCTCCATATAGTGTTCCCGGTTATCACTCGCCGGAGCATGTGAGTATGCATACGGAAAATTCGGATGACGGGAGTTACGATGATGATCGGGTCAATGATGACGGGGATTGGGGGTACGTGAATCATGGTAATGTTTACAATAATCCAAGATTTGAAGATGAGGAGTTTGGCTATCCAAATGCCAATTATGTGGGGAGGAATGACGGTTACGGGAATAACCGCCAACCACGAAACAACAATAACTACAATGGTAATCCTAATCGGATTCCTCGTTTCGTGGGGGGAGGTTATCAAATGGGTGACCAAGGTGGAAACCGAAGAAATAATCGAAGAGGTGATAGAAGAGATAATCGAAGACCGGTCGACCAAGAAGTTAACGGTCCACAACGTCATTAACAACCTCCACGGGGAGTAAATGACCGTTTTCGACCGGTAGTTACCGACAATGACTCTCCTATAGTGTGTGAAAGAAGGATGTTCGATTGCAAGCCCCATTACATCAATATACTTCCCCACTTCAATGGGAGGTCTAATGATGAGCCATACACGCATTTGGCGGAGTTTTCCTCCATTTGTAACACTATTGGTGGGCACAACTTCGCATTAGAGGAGGTCAAACTGCGATTGTTCCAATTTTCGTTGAAAGACAAGGCAAAGCAATGGTTTCTCACACTTCCCGCGAATAGCATCCGAACATGGGAACAAATGCAACAAGTCTTTCTAGATGAATACTATTCAATGGCAAAGACCGATGATGCACGGGATGAAATAAGGTCATTTCAGCAACTATCGAGTGAACCGCTACATGAAGCATTCACTCGATTCAAGGAGTTGATTCGGAAATGCCCACATCACCAAATAGAAAAGTGGGAATTAGTGAAGTGCTTTGTACGTGGGTTGGATGATGCTACATGGAATCGCCTCGAGTCAACAAGCAACGGGACTCTTTTGAGCAATCATGAAGATGACGATTGGGAATTTCTTGAGCGTATGAGCAAACAGTCAAAGGAAAAGGAATCGGCCGATAGAGCAAAGAAACATCCCGTTTCCCGTTCGCTTCCCGATCTCGATTCTAAAGATAGGATTTCTACCTTAGAACGGGAATTAGCTCGTATGAAAAAGAAGGAGGTAAATGCGGTCCAATTTGTGGTGTGTGAAGATTGTGTAGAAATTGGCCATAAGGCCGATCAATCCCCAACGGGACCAAGTGAGTACACCGAGGAAGTCAACCAAGTGTTCGGTGATAGAAAAAATAATGACATGAATTCGAACACTTACCACCCGGGATTGAGAAACCATCCCAACTTCCGATATGGGAACGTCGCAAATCAAATGAACCCGAATTTTCAACCAGGTAATCAAAGCGGGTCATCATATCCAAATCGCCAAGGTGGTAACCAAGGGGGTTATCAACGTCCTTACAACCAAGGATACCAAGGTAGAGATAATGCTTACCAAGGTAGAGATAACAATTACCAAGGTGGGTATCAAAGAAATTACAACAACCAAGGCAGTAATGGAAGCGGGGCAAACAACCAAGGGGGTGGCAATGATGTGAATCCGAAGTTGGATGCTATGCTTTCGATGATGCAAGAGTCCAAGAAGGGGAATGAGATTCGGGACAAGGCACATGAGTTGTTAGCAAAACAAGTAACCCAACTCGCGGAAGAAATGGCTCAAGTGAGGGGAAGCGGAGGAAAGCTTCCAAGTGACACCACGGTAAACCCCAAGCATCAAGGGTCGAGCTCAAGGAACACACATGAGGTACCAATTAATAAACTTACTTTACGTAGTGGTCGAGTAATGGATAATGGTGTCAAAACATCACCACCCCAACTTGTTGAAGGGGTGGTGGAAGATGTTAGTGAGGATGAAAATGAGGATGGTCAAACGGGTCAAAATAAAAATGACTTGAAAAAGAATAACAACACTCCCGTTGTAACCATACCCGTCCTTAAGGCTAAGGAAAAGGATGTGGAGGTTAATACCGCTCCTTATCCCGAAGCTTTGAAAGGACCCTTGAAAAAGGTTGTAAACAAAAGAGGTCCACAACAAGAAGAGTTGTTGGAAATTTTCAAACAAGTAAAAATAAATTTACCTCTTTTGGATGCAATTAAACAAGTACCATCCTATGCTAAGTACTTGAAAGATTTGTGTACTCAAAAGCGAACTCATAAATTTCCAAAGAAATTAGATTTAACGAATAATGTGAGTTCGATTCTTTTGGGTGCACTTCCACCTAAGCTCCAAGATCCGGGTGCGCCTATTATTTCAATTCAAGTAGGCGATTTTAAAATCAATCGGGCACTTCTAGATCTTGGTGCTAGTGTAAGCATTTTACCGGGTAGTTTGTATGACCAATACGAGTTTGGCCCACTTAAGTCATCAAACACCACAGTGGTGTTAGCCGACTTGACACCCAAACTACCCCGTGGAATTGTTTCGGATGTGATAGTAAAAATCGAAGATTTTTACTATCCGGTGGACTTTTTAGTACTTGATTATGTGGCCAAGGACCCAACCAAGCAACCTACGGTGATTTTGGGTCGACCGTTCTTAGCAACCACAAATTCTCAAATTGATTGTAAAAAGGGAACGGTTGACATGACATTTGGAAACCGGAGGTTGAGGTTGCATGTTTTTTCCGGACTTATGAACCCTTCAGTCGATGATGAATGCTATATGACGAACATTGTTGACACGTGTGTACCTCTTTGCGACACAATCGTGAACGGGGAAAACACGATGGAGGATTGTTATATGTTTGATAGGTCACAAGTGGAAACGGATAGGAGCATGGATAAAGAAATGAAAGAGTTAGAGGTCATGGCGGTGAAAGAAGGAAGACCCACTTGGACACATCACGTGGAAAGACTTCCAGAAAGCATCGATACAAAGTTGAAACCATCATTGGAAGAACCTCCGGAGCTAGAGTTGAAGGTGCTACCCAAGCATCTCAAGTATGCCTATGTGGGTGAAGGTAGCACACTCCCGGTTATCATTGCATCAAACTTAACCGAGGAGCAAGAAGAGAAATTGATGGGTGTTTTGCTTGCCAATCGGGCGGCAATTGGATGGACCATTGCTGATTTGAAAGGAATTAGTCCTTCGGTAGTGATGCACAAGATCATCACGGAAGATGGTATGAGTCCTTCTCGCGACACACAAAGGAGACTAAATCCAAACATGTGAGAAGTGGTCAAGAAGGAAGTACTAAAATGGCTTGATGCGGGTATCATTTACCCGATCTCGGATAGCGAATGGGTGAGCCCAACACAAACAGTTCCTAAGAAGGCGGGTATTCAAGTCGTCACAAACGACGCAGGTGAAGAGGTAGCCACTCGGCCGGTAACCGGGTGGCATATTTGTATTGATTATAGGAAGTTAAATGCTGCAACTTCCAAAGATCATCTCCCTTTACCATTTATTGACCAAATTGTTGAGAAATTGGCCGGACAAAAATTTTATTGTTTTCTGGATGGTTATTCAGGTTACAATCAAATTGCTATACATCCGGAAGACCAAGCAAAGACTACGTTTACTTGTCCATATGGTACCTTTGCATTTAGGCGAATGCCCTTTGGACTTTGTAATGCCCCCGCCACCTTCCAAAGGTGTATGACGAGTATCTTTTCAGATATGGTGGGGGATTCTTTGGAAATCTTCATGGATGATTTCTCAATATTTGGGTCATCATTTGATACATGCCTTGACCAACTCGAAAAAGTTCTAAAAAGATGTGTTGAGAAAAATTTGGTTTTGAGTTGGGAAAAGAGCCATTTTATGGTTCAAGAAGGGATTGTGTTGGGGCATGTTATCTCAAGTCGTGGGATTGAGGTGGATAGAGCAAAAGTGCAAGTCATATCCACTTTGCCTTATCCTACAACCGTTAAGGGTGTTCGGTCATTTTTGGGACACGCGGGGTTTTATAGGAGGTTCATAAAAAGCTTTAGTGATATAACAAAACCCCTATGCAATTTGTTGTTAAAAGATAAAACATTTGATTTTGATGAAAATTGCCAAAAAGCCTTTAACATCTTGAAGAAAAAGTTGGTTGAGGCCCCAATCTTGCAATCACCGAATTGGTCTTTACCATTCGAAATTATGTGTGATGCGAGTGATTATGCGGTAGGGGCCGTATTGGGTCAAAGGGTAGACAAGAAACCGGTTGCCATTTACTACGCAAGTAAGACTCTTTCGAATGCACAATTAAATTATACAACTACCGAGAAAGAGCTACTTGCGGTGGTATATGCATTGGATAAATTTCGTTCTTATATATGGGGTACTAAGGTGATTGTATATTCTGATCATTCTGCAGTTAGGTACCTTATGAACAAGAAGGATGCAGAGCCGAGATTAATCCGATGGGTTCTCTTGCTACAAGAGTTTGACTTGGAAATCCGAGACAAGAAAGGAAGTGAGAATGTGGTTGCGGACCACTTGTCTCGATTGGTTGTGGAGGAGGACTCTTCTCGTGAAGAGATCAATGAGAACTTTCCCGATGAGCAAATTTTAAAAGTTGACATATTACCATGGTATGCTAATATCGTTAATTATTTGGTTACAGGTGAGTTGCCAGCTCATTGGGATAGAAGAAAGAGGTTGCACTTCCTTTCTAAAATCAAGTACTACAAGTTGGAAGAACCGGACTTATTTAAGTTTTGTCCGGATCAAGTCGTTCGAAGATGCATACCCGACGAGGAGATTCCTAGTGTCTTGATGCACTTGCATTCATTTGCTTGTGGGGGCCATTTCAGTGGTCACAAAACTGGGCACAAAGTGCTCAATAGCGGTCTTTTTTGGCCGACTATTTTTAAAGATGCTTTTAATTTCGCTAAAAACTGTGTAGAATGTCAAAAGTTAGGGGGTATATCAAGAAGGGATGAAATGCCCATGCAACCGATCCTCATTGTAGATATTTTTGATGTGTGGGGGATCGATTTCATGGGTCCATTCCCTAATTCGCATGGCAATTTATACATCTTGGTGGCGGTTGATTATGTATCCAAATGGGTTGAAGCGATTGCCACCAAGACAAATGACCATACCGTGGTTTGCAATTTTGTACAAACGAATATAATTTCTAGATTTGGGATTCCTCGGGTAATCATTAGTGATGGGGGATCTCACTTTAAGAATTTTAACTTTGGCAAACTCTTGAAACGGTATGGTGTTGACCATCGAATCGCGACCCCTTACCACCCACAAACAAGTGGTCAAGTGGAAGTTTCCAATAGACAAATAAAAGAAATTTTGCAAAAGACCATTCGACCCGATCGAAAGGATTGGTCAACGAAGTTGAATGATGCTTTATGGGCTTATAGAACGGCTCATAAGACACCTATTGGAACTACACCTTATCGCTTAGTTTATGGGCGAAATTGCCATCTACCGGTCGAACTTGTACATCGTGCTTGGTGGGCTATCAAGGAAGTTAATATAAAATATGATGATGCAGGTAAAGAGCGAAAGTTGAAGCTTTGCGAGTTGGAGGAGCTTAGAGAAGAAGCGTATGAATGTGCCTCGAAATACAAGGATGACATGAAGAGAGCACATGACGCGAAGTTGAGAAAGAAGGAATTTGAAGTAGGGCAAAAGGTTTGGCTTTACAATTCAAGGTTGAAATTCTTTCCCGGAAAGCTCCGGAGCAAGTGGATGGGACCTTATGTGATCACCCGGGTCGGACAATTGGGTGATGTTACTATTGAGGACCCGAAGGATGGGTCACGACAAACGGTAAATGGTCATCGATTAAAACCATTTCTTGATGGTAACGAAAACATGGACAAAAACCGAGAATCGGTAAGCTTCGTGGTAAGCATTCCGGTTTACGAGGTTAATTAAAAAAGGACTTGTGACATTTTAGTTAGGATTGTGTATAGTTTTAATTGTTTGTGTGTCTTAGATATAATCGTTCTCGTTTTCTACTAATCTTGTTTGAATGTGTGAAGTCCAAATACACCGAGTGAGTTTTGAAGACGTAAGGTATGTTTTTAGAATTTATTTGTGCATTGAGGACAATACACGTTTAATTTAGGGGGTGGTAGAATCGTTACGATTTTTCGTATTTTTTAATTTTAAATTTTTAGCTCATAATAAAAATCACAAAAAGATATTTTATAATTTTTAGGAATTTTTATAATACAAAGTTCCTTTATTAAAAATCCATATTTTTAAACATATTTTTCAAAAAAAAAAAAAAGAAAAAAAAATTTGAAAAATTAAAGCCCGTCGGCGACGGGGCTTCAAGCCGTCGCCGACGACCTCCGGAAATAGCCCGTCGGCCACCAAAACCCGTATACAGGAAGATAAGCCGTCGCCCCATTTCTCAATTTTAACAACCCGTCGGCGACGGGTAGGGTCCCCGTCGGCGACGGGCATTCGTTTGGACTCCGGATCAGACTTGTTTTTCACGCTGGGATTCGAACTAAAGACCATTTTAACTTCATAAAACATGTCTCAAACACAATTTTGACCACATAAGTCGACCAAGTTGCTCACATATCATTCAACTCATTCAAAATCCCTGCCTACACTCACCTACCATTATCATCTTCTCCAAAAAGCTCAAGAACCCTAAAATCTTCAAACTTTCATAACCTCATCAAATCTTCACCAAATCATCCGATTCTTGGGTCCATTTTGTGTATTTTTTCGAGAGGAACAAAACCCCCAACACGGTTTGCATCAATTCTTTCTAGTTTGCAAGATCTCTGGCCGTGTAACTTAGGGATTTTGGAAAGGGTGTTCATCAAAGTTCTTGCTTTTCATCTTTTCTTAGTTCCTTGTGCTTTCAACATCAAAGGTATGGATTTCCTTCAGAAATTATGCTTGATTATCATATGTATATTGTTTTTCTTCCAAAATTTTAGACTTGTTTGTTTAAGAGTAGGTTGTTTAAACAATGTATGATGTTCTAGCATGATTTTTAGTAAGATTGGTTGATTTGGATGAAATTTGTGCATGTTATAGCCATAGTGAAGTAATTACACTTGGTATGACCATAATTGAACATGAAGATGATGTTGGAATTTTGTTGAAATTATATGAAATTGTAAGATTAACAAGAAATTAGTAAGTTTATGACAAAATGAGCAACTTTGGAAGTTTAAAATGGCGATTTTGCATATGCTTGTTAGTGAAAACTTCAACATCATACATCATGTTCAAAGTTTGAGGATTTAGTAAGGCTTGGGTTCATCTTGATGATTTGTTGCTTGTTTGTGATTATAGTTATGGCCGGTGGTGGAAAGAAGCAAAAGACCACAGCACAAGGTTCATCAGCTAGGGTAGGTTCTTCTTCAGGATTATTACCAAGGAAGTGGGAGCAACTAAGCTCCATTGACGAAGGTGATGCGAGATTATACCGACAAGATTGGGAATGGGCAAAGTATCGAGATAGTCAAAATGCAACGGTATGGGATAATGAAAAGAACAAACCTCTATCCAGGTACAATGATAGGAAGCTAGAGGCGAAACTTTGGAGATGGAAGATGGTCACCAAAGTTAGTACTTCAATTCTGGAAAGGGTGTTGTGTGAAAGGGTGGTTAACGTGGAAGAATTCAAGCAAATCGGAATCACCCAAATGTTTGAAAGGTTGGGTTGGGAAAGAGTGCTTGACTGGTGCGAAGATAACACTTCGCAAATTTACTTATCAGAAGTTTGTGAATGGTTGTCGACATTGCGGTTTGTGGATAAAGATAAGCACCCTTCTGAATGGAAATTGGTCGGGAAAACAACTCGAGGGACAATGACTATGTCCTTCGAATCAATAAACTGCATCGCCCGTTTTGACTCATTGGGGGTGCAAGCATATGATTATCCGAACATGGAAAAATTTGTGGATAGTCATGTGAATGAAACCGACCCGGATCAGATGACCGCGGTTCTTTTACCTTACCATGACGGAGGAGAAGCTAAAAGGAAACACATGTCGATTGAGGGAAAGATTCTCCAAGGGATTTTTGTTGAGAACATTTTGGTGAGGTTTGGTGATCGTGGAAGTGTTAAAGCAGGTGACTTTAGGGTGGTGCATTCTTTGATATACGGAACCCCTGCATTGTCATGGAGACACATAGTAATGATGAATACGTGGAATACTCGGGAGTCGTCCCAGAGGCGTTTTATTCCATATGCACGCCTCATTAGTGCCATGATTGTTCAACAAAACTGTTTGCCTCCGAATTCGCTTTGGGTGACCAAACCCCTTGAGGAATTTGACCAAGCATCAATAAGAAAGAATTGGGGAATAACTGTAGAGCTGCATGGAGACGATTACGTAGTGACCGACAAATTGGGTCATAGGTACGACTTCCCTGATCCAAATCCTCAAGGGGCTGGGGGAGATGAAGAGATGATGATGGAAGAAGAAGAAGAAGCTGGGCCTTCTGGTCCCCGTCAACCACGACGAAGGTACATGAGGCCACATAGAGAAATCAATGCAGATGTGGCTAATTTTGTGAAGCAACGACGGGTACCAACGTATGGGAACTTCACCCGGGGGGAACAAGCAAACTATGAAAATATTTCGGCTTGCATAGGTGAAGGCCGAGAATACAACCGAAGGAGAGAAACTTGGGAAGGATCGGAAGGAACTTACTTGCATCAACAATGGGATTCCCAAGCGACCTATCGTGAGTGAATGGATAAATTCATGGAAGAGCAACAAATACAACAAGCGCTTCAACGATCGCAAATGGAGCGTTTGATGCAGTTGCAAGAAGAAGATATGGCCCGAAGGCGGGCATGGGAAGAAGCGGAGGAAAGGCGGCTAAATGAAGCAAGAGAAATGGAGCAACGTCGATGGAGAGCTTTAGCTATCTCTAATGAAATGGCTCTTAATAACGCCAAGGTGCTCCACGATCAAGAGCGCCACCAAAGAGACCTCCTAGCCGGCCTTCCATATGCCGAACACTCGGGGTGGACCAATTACCCCGACCTTCCCCATCCATTGGGTCCATCCGACCCGATTCCTCATTGGCCCGAAGCGGTAGGTTCAAGCTTCGTCCCCATTCCCTACCAACCACCACCACAAGGAGAGCAAAGCCTGCTCGAGAACTTTCGGGAGATGTTTGAATCTCTCACTGGTTATTCGTACCAACCGAACCCGCCAGTTGATCCTAACGAACGATATCAGCGGTAAAGGTATGGTATGTTTGTTTTTGTTTTTGTTGGTTATTTTATTTTGAGTGCTTTATTTTCATTTCGTTTGTTGTTCCACATAAATAAAGGTAAAATAATGCATGGCTTGGTAATGTGTTCATAAAAATGGTAGAACTAGGTAACTAACAAGTTTTAATGGTTGTGAGAAGCATGCTTCTACACAAGGGTTAGAATTTGTAGGTACATGATGTTCGTGAGACAACTATTTTTATGAAGAGAAGAAGGAGATATGAACAATCAAGCAACAAAATCAGGTGCCTGCGTTTCCATTTTACCTTGATTATTAATAATAAGTGGATTGTTTGTTAAATGTTTGAAAACCGGGGTGAACTTTGGGAGGGTTAGCCGTGTCACATTCCTTGTGCGTTTTTAAAAACTCTAGTTCTTATACATTGAGGACAATGTTTACCTCAAGTGTGGGGATGGGGGAGTAGTAAAAGTTTTAGATTTTGACCCGTTCATTTAAATACTATACATTGAGGACAATGTTTACCTCAAGTGTGGGGATGGGGGAAAATTTCAAAAAATTTTCAAAAGTTTCTTGTTTCAAAAGCAATCTTAAAAGCAAGTAGCTAAGTCAACAAGGGATAGCACAAACCATTTGGTCTTTTGTCATGGTCAAGTTCAAACTAGTAGCATGAAGGGTATTTAACGGGTGGTTATTTGGGAATAATTCGCCTAAGGAACTAGCTTTTGATGCATATCACATATCATACCCTTATACGTGAGATTTTGAGCCACTTCTATATCATAAAAATTACATGTTTCATTGTTTGAGTGGACCATTAGTCGCGTATTGTAGAACTTGCAACTTTAGATACGTTCAAGACCATAGACCGAATACAAGCACGAGAATGATTAAGGCATTAGGTGAACCTTTTCTTTTTACACCATTTTTATATCCTTACCCAAAAAAATAAATATATTATCACCTAGTAGCCAATATTGAGCCTAAACTTTCGTTTGACAACCCACTTAGCCAACAACCATAAGCCTTTTCGTGTAAACCCGTGTGATGAAAATTCGATTATTTAGCAAAGTTTGTATAGTTGTATTTATTTGTGTTAAAAAAAAATCATAAAATGTTATGAAAAAGATGAGAAAATATTGAAAAAATAACAAAAATATGTGTTTCTAGTTGTTGTATAAAAGGCGAAAAAATCATTGCCTTATAGTTGATGTTTGTAGTTTACTTAAGTTGGAATAGTTATGTTGTAATAAAAATCGAATTTTTCATCACCTTAGCCACTTAAAATATCCTATTCCCTACCTTAACCCTAGCCCCGTTACAACCCTTACAAAGACCTTATGACATGTGCTTAGTATTCGTGTTCGGCGGTGGAGAATGATTGAGTTGCAAGCCTATGCGGGTACGTGTTCTAATCGGTTTTGAGCGATTAATTGATGAAGTGCTAATACATTATACATATTAGCCAAATGTTAAGCCGAGTGGAGAGAACATTGTGAGGGATATGTATGATTTGTTAGTTTTACGGGCGGGTTAATCTTGGATAACCATTGAATATGTGCATGTTCATGTTATTGTTAAATATGTGGTAAATTGTAAAAGGTTTGAACTTTTGTATGACATTAGACCTTAACCTTTGCCTCGGGGATGGTAAGTGTATTCATTGTTCGACCCACGTGAAAAGTGAAAAACAGATTTGCTTGAGGGCAAGCAAAAGACAAGTGTGGGGATGTGATGCACGGTTGAAAACAAGTGATCGTTACCGTATAACTTGATGATTTTATGTACGTTTTAATTTCGGATAGCCTACTTTTAATCAAATATATGTTTTGTAGGTTTGATAGAATTAAGGAGCTTTTTGGGAGCTTTACGGGTCATCGGGTCGAATAACGGTGCACCAGAACGCATTACGGATCAACTGGAAGCACAAAATGGAAAAAACGAAAAAAGCACATCAGGAGAGCCCGTCGGCGACGGGCATGCTAGCCGTCGGCGACGGGCACCAGAAAACCATTCCGGAACTTATTTTTTCTTGGATGCTTTAAATGATTGGAACTTATCTTTTTGGTCAAACATCCGGGTTTTGAGCAATTGGGAGGTCAGGAGCAATTAAGTTGAAGACTTTTGTGAGCAACCAACCTTCTCCAAATTCATTGAGCATTCAAGTCTCATATCAATCCAAAGTCCATCATCAAGCAATAAATGCTCCAAAGTCGTCCAGGGCTATATAAAGAAGATCATCATCCAAGATGAGGGGAGCCACACCCATATACAAGTCCGTGTCCAGAAATCCATTACTACGTACGGGCAATTTCCAAGTTATCATCTTACATCAAGAGTATTCTTCAATTGCTATCCTCCAAGCTTCAAGATGGTGTTCATGGTGTTTCATTCATCCGGTGATCAAGCTTCTTCAACCATGAGTGGCTAATCATCTCGGTTTCACCCCGGTGTAGGTAGTTGTTTAATTTATGGTTTTGAATTGTTCTTGCTTCAATTTGTGACAATTTGTGTATGATTTTAGAAACCTTTGATATTAAGCTTGCATTTGTTTCGTATTCATAAACTGTCGAACGATGTTAAAAGTTATGACTTTATGAAATGGTTATGTGCAATATGCGTTGTCTTGGTTAGGATTTACATGTTTTGATAACAAAGTGCATTCTTGTCCGTTCATTGAAGCGTTGATAGTTATTGGCACCTAAGTCATAGTACACTAAATCCGTTAATTGTATGCATTTGAGTTGAAGCCTAAAACTTGTAGAAACCATAAGTTAGCAATTACCGAAACCGGGTGTGATTCCTTTTACTTAGTATTGTTTAGTAACCAAATTTTTATTACAATTGTCAATTGGTAGTTGTTATCCATTTAAACCAATTCCTGTAGATTAATTCATATTTTCCATAAAAAACACAAATACAAGAATATCATAGCAAGCTTCATAAATTGTGACAACCATTTTAGTTCTAGTAAATCCATTCGCAAACCACATACTCTTCGTGGATCGACCCCTCGCTACCACTAGCTATTTGTTAAGGGTAATTTGGGCTTATAAATATTATCTTTGATTGGAGCGCGACACTTCGATCATTCATACACAAATTCTTTTTGTGTTCATACAAATTTGAATGTTTAGAGTTAATTAGTTCTCCGTCTAGACCCATAATTAACCAAGTACTAGTCTAGCATGCTTTAGACTACAATACTTTAGCTTGTGAACAGAAGATGCATCATTCTGATTCTTCACAGCCCTAAGGATATCATAATATCACTTTGCAACATTCATCCCTTGTTAAGACAAAATAATGAGACTTATTCATAATCCTAAAACATCAATATTTAGGAAGGTCTCACAAATTATTGTATATAGCACAAAGCTAAATTTCATCATTCATTTAAGGAACATAACTTGTTTACCTTTGATCTCCAACGATCTACCATTGACTCATAAGTACTTAAACATAAGCCTTAATCCAAGTCACTTGGTGAACACATTCATCACCAACAAGATGAATGTTTCTCATCTACAATCACTATTATGTGTGAGATAGAGTCAACTAGATTGACACTCAACAACATGGCATTCATAATTTTTCCATAAGTGATTTGCACACATCTATTGTTATTCATTAGGAGACATGTATATTTAGGATGCTCTCCCAAATGAAGGTAAAATCTCCATATAGATCTAACAATAATCAAGTGGTAGACGCATCTACTTATAAATCTCGCAAGATTTATTAAAGGTATACAATAACATATAGTACTTTTACTTTCATATGTTAGAATTCACACTTGTGAATTTTTCAATGACTTCTAATGAAGTATGCGACATGAATGTCGTTAGTGTATTTCATCTCAATACACTCACTACGTTCTTTCATTACTCATTCATGATGTGGTTATACATTTGATGTTTCGTCTTTGACTTTTAGTCAATGTAACAACTCTCAAGTTGTTTATGTCCAAGTATTTTCATGTACTATCCGTTTAAAACCATATTCTTTTAAACAATGTATAACCTACATTATAATTATTTTCCACAAAAATAATTTATACGTCACAACCATTAGTGATTTATTTCTTTGTAAAAAATTGCATGTGTTATCCGAAGATATTGAACACAAAACAATAAAATACATTGGAAACTAAATCATAAGTGTCAATCACTTTTGAAATTTAAACGGAAGCATGGACAATATGTAGACATCAAATAGCAAAGTGCTTTTATCTTCAACACTTTATAATCTGACCGAAATCTTCTCAACAATATTGTCCCATGGCGTGTCTTGAGGTACTCCCTCAATAAGACTCCATGCACTTGTAAGTACAAGTTTCCCATTTCATCTTGAAACTTTAAACTTAGACAATTATGCTCAAAACAACACAAAGTTGTTACAAATACTACATTTAAGTAGTAAACTTGAACAATTAAATTTGTTCACAACAACACCAAGTTGTTTTCACCAAATAATTTTTTTTAACACACATGTTGGAAAAAAAAGTTATAACAAGCACATTATAGAATCGAACGTTTACATAAAACGTTTTCCAAAGATATAGTTTATAAAATAAACTGTTTCTCATCAGTTTTAATGCACACATAGGCAATTAAATGTTTACATAAAACATTTATGTCCATTATGAACAATCTCTAACCTCGTATTCGTGATACACATTTTCTAACACACATGTTAGAAAACTTTAAGTCATTTTATCTATATATATAACATGACCAAATTAAAGCATCAAATGTCACCACTAAAACTCTACTCAAGAGTTTCACCATATGAAGAGTTAAGAGTCTCAATAATTATAGACTTAAACTCTAATAAAACTCATCAAATGTTATCATTAAAACTCTACTCAAGAGTTTCACATATGAAGAGTTAAGAGTCTCAATAATTATATATTTAAACTCTAATAAAACTCATCAAATGTCACCATTAAAACTCTACTCAAGAGTTTCACATATGAAGAGTTAAGAGTCTCAATAATTATATATTTAAACTCTAATAAAACTCATCAAATGTCACCATTAAAACTCTACTCAAGAGTTTCACATATGAAGAGTTAAGAGTCTCAATAATTATAAATTTAAACTCTAATAAAACTCATCAAATGTCACCATTAAAACTCTACTCAAGAGTTTCACATATGAAGAGTTTAATTAGTAATTAAAATTTCACTCAAATTGATTTAGAAATCACAAATTAAAGTTGGTGATGAATCCCACACAACTACACTATCACTTTATTGTGATTTAATTTTTGAAGCCAATCAAACATCAACTTCAATGTATGACCTTTTATTTCTAAATCATACAAAGCATTAAAATCAATGCTACAACAAATTACTTATATAAAATGTTTACATAAAACATTTCAAAGCATTTGTATTTTAACCATTTTTAACAATCATGTTAAAATGAAAGAAATTCTAACGCGCACGTTAGAAATATTAACATTTTCACAAAATGTTAATTTGACTTGCTAAAAGCACATATATGGTTCAAATAAATAAGTCATTTCTAATACACACGTTAGAAACTAAACAATTAAAAATTGCTTCCAAACTAACGCGTTTCATGAACGTTTCTAACACACATGTTAGAAGACAAATGATTACAAAAACCATTATAAGACTTATTTGTTCATATCAATCCATGGGTGGATGAAAAGTCTATTTTAAATAGAGACTTAATTAGATGCATAAAACTCTAATCAAGTAATATAAAACTCTTATTTAAAGACATAAAAAACTCTACTTAAGAGAATTTAACGTTTACAAAAAACGTATGGTTTACACCAATAATTCCTGTCTAACACACATGTTAGAGAATTTAACGTTTACAAAAAACGTATGGTTTACACTAATAAACCCGATCTAACACAAAAGTTAGAAAAATTAACGAATCCCAAAATCGTTTTAAAACCAAATGTTGGAACCAAAACTATTCGTTTTGTACCACGGTATAAGATTTAAGATTGTATCTCAATCTCAAAAAATCCAAACACAACAAGTTGTACTACATACATATTTCCAAAAAAAAAATATTTATAAGATCATAACCTCTAACAATATTTTTTTTAATTCTATTATAAATCCTTTCGTAAACCCAAAATCCTTATAAATAAGGTTTTTAAGATTGTACCCACAATCTCATGAAATCTGTTTTAAGTTTGTAGGAATTAGGTTCACCTTTTGTAAAATATAATTACAAAATATATCATAACGAGACTCTCGTTATTCGTAGGAAATATCATAGTACAATACCGGTTGCAATAACTAAATAAAAAGAATATAAATATAATTATATATACCAATCTTGATTCAAGCCGCATCTCTGGTGGGTCCTTCACGCGCACTTGATAGCATCCTAGACTCGAGTATTCATCATCTTGAGCCTTGAAAAATACTCCTTGACTGCAACAAAGAGCACACTAAAACGTTGACGATTTTGGTTGAGGCACGTGTCCAACACGCTTCCCTTAAAACAGATTTCGCGCCTCTACTAAAGACGACGCGTCTGTCTCCCAGGGTACAACAGCCGAAGCAGTCTGTACTGCCGGAGATGGCTCACCGGCCCAAGGTTACATCCGGTAATTGTAGTGTTTGAACTCATGTGGTGGAAAACAAGTAGAGAATACTCTCTCTCTAGTTGGTCTTCAAGTGTTTATACTACTTCTAGTATTCTTCATGTATAAAACAATACCCTAGTATCTTGTCACAAAAGAAAGCACATAGCCTACTATATGTACAAGACTAGTGAAATGATTCACTTAATTATTCACTTAATTAGTCACTTAATTAGAGACTTAAAAACTCTAATAAAACTAATTAAATACTCAAGAGTTACTCTTTAACTTACCACATGAATATTCTAATTAATATTTATAATTTCATTAAATTATAAATATATTTAATATCCATTCACCAAAATTCCAACAATTAATAGTCTAAAAAACAAGATAGTCTAACTCTACAATTGAATGAAAAGCATGTTCTTAAGCAAATTGATATATCAACTGCATGGCTAAGCTTGAGATTATGACTTCACCAACTGATCACGTATGACTTTTTACTGAAAAATTTATTTTGTTATTGACACTTTTGAAATATGTTGTAGTGTGACATTTTCTAAGAGTGAAAGTGAGAGTTATTTGAAATGAACTGATTGGAATAAAAACCGGTTTGGTTAAATACAAGAACGTTGATTTTTTGGGTGAAAAATTCTAGGCCTAATTGAAAAGATTGATTTTTTTTTTGTTGTTGAACCATTCAGAGGGTATCCTACAAAGTCAGAAGCTTTTTTTCCCACTGATCAACCAAACCTTGGATTGAACCAGATTTAAAAGTCATGTTAGACATGTCAAGTGCTATAAGCCGCCTCCTTAAAAAGAGAATGATTTGATCGGAAATAGCATCTTCTGTTCACGGAAATATAGAGGGGGCAATCTTGACCCAAAGCATTCCAAGTGGGTTGGTTTGGGTTGCTTTTAAAATTATTTGGGTTGGTTTGGGTAAGATATTTTAACTAAATGGGTCACAATGGGTCACTTGAAATTTCATCTTGTTATTTTCGGGTCAAAACGGGTCGACAACACTAAAGAAATGGGTCGATGTGGGTTAGTGTCTTAAAGAAACGGGGCAAGTTTCGGATCGCAAATGGGTAGAGGGGGCAATCTTGACCCAAAGCATTCCAAGTAGGTTGGTTTGGGTTGCTTTTAAAATTATTTGGGTTGGTTTGGGTAAGATATTTTAACTAAATGGGTCACAATGGGTCACTTGAAATTTCATCTTGTTATTTTCGGGTCAAAGCGGGTCGACAACACTAAAGAAATGGGTCGATGTGGGTTAGTGTCTTAAAGAAACGGGGCAAGTTTCGGATCGGAATGGGTTTCGAGCCGGCACAAGTATCCGCACGAGACGGGTTACGGCACGGAACGGGTTTTGGATTGGAACGGGTTCAGTTCAAATTGATCGGAACGGGGTCGATTCGGGTCGGGTTTCGGGCCGACACGGGTTTCTGCTTTGGACGGGTTTCAGATCGCAACGGGTTTTAGGCCGACACGAGTTTCCGCACGAGATGAGTTTCGGGTCGGGATGAGTTTCGTACCGTTTCGACGCGAACCGTTTCGATGCGAACTGTTTCGAATCGAACGTTTCGACACGAACCGTTTCGACCAGTACCGTTTCGAATTGAACCGTTTCGACCAGTACCGTTTCGAATCGAACCGCTTCGACGCGTACCGTTACGACGCATACCGTTTCGAATCGAACCGTTTCGACACGAACCGTTTCGACCCGTACCGTTTCGAATCGAACCGTTTCGACGCGAACCGTTTCGACGCGTACCGTTTCGACGCGTACCGTTTTGACGCGAACCGTTTCGACGCAAACCGTTTCAACCCGTACCCGACCCGAAACCCATTCTGACCCCACTCCGAAAGCCGGTCAGTATCGGTTAGCATGGAGATCGAAGGAAGAAGCTTCTGCTTTGTTGTTTCTCACTTGGCATCTGGTGAGAAGAAAGAACCAACAAGTTTCTGAAGGCACTGTATTATTATATTATCATTTTTGTATGTTAGTGCACGACACCCTATTAAACCTGAATATAATTAGATGATAATATAATAATATACCATTTTTTGCTGTGATAATATAATAATATACCATTGTTTATTCAAAGGGTAAAAATGTCGTTTTGATGACAACAAGATTTTATAGATGCAACTATTCAAAAGACTTCATGGAGTAAAATGTTCACAGACAATAAAATGATCAACTTCTCCGTGTTTGGTTAATTGAGTTAGTGAAGGCACTGTATAGCCCGTTAACGTCCTTGGTGTACAATCACTTTTTCTTTAAACATTTTTTAACCAACCCGACCCGACCCGAAACCCGTTTTTGACCCGAACCCGTTCCGACCCGAACCCGTTCTGACCCGAACCCGTTCTGACCCGAACCCGTTTCGACCCGAACCAAAACAACCCTTTTTTTAATTGACCCGTTTTGACCCGAACCCGTTTCGACCCGAACCCGTTTTGACCCATGACCCGACCCAACCCAACCCGACCCGTTTGCCAGGTCTACGGAAATAGTATTGGCATACATCATGAACTTAACTTCGAATTATTTTGTAAAGCTTTGATGATTTATAGATCCTGATGTTTGTTTTATGTATCAGATTGGATCCTTCTATGCTGTCTAAAAGGCACTGTCACCAAAAGTGGTCAATTATAGATCACCAGCAACAACAAACATCAAACATGTACTACTTTTTAATTTAATTGTTTTTGCGTAAATATTTTAGGACAATCTGGTAAGTTCTTTACTTTAAATTCATCTTATGTAGGTGTATGTTAGATGCAACTTACTCAAACTATTCTAATGCAATTTTATTGCTATCTTATCCCACACAAATTTTCACTTTGTGAGTTATCTACTAACTAATATATGTAAATATCATTGTTTGGTTTAGGGGGGAGGCGTGGCACGCAGACATGCTCAGTTTTACGAAAAAAAAAATCATGATTAAGTATGCCTTTAGACTTCCATTAACATATTGTTAAACTGGCAATTGATTCCCATTAGTGTATTGGTAGTTTGGCACTCCATTTTCTCATGATTGGAATTTAAATCACCACCAATTCCCATTAGTGTATTGGTAGTTTGTCCTAACACATACTGTCTTTAGCATTGTTTTATAAAGATATGTAACTAAACGCAAACAATTTGAATGATATATTATAACCTGTTTTTAAGTATTTGATTTCGGTTGTTATTAAACCTACCCGTGTGTTCACACGGGTCTTACTACTAGTGCTTTATTATAATAGCTTCACTACTTGAAAAATAAAGTTTTCTTTTGAGATATATATTTTAGAGTAAACTTACGTTTTGCTCCCTGTGGTTTGGTCACTTTAACGGTTTTGCTCCAAACCTTTAAAAATAGCCATTTTACTCCTTGATGTTTTGGTTTTTTTGTCAGTTTGCTCCCCGCCTCTAACTCCATCCAAATTGTTTGTTTTTCCATTTTGCTCCCCGCAGGGAGCAAACTGGCAACAAAGCCAAAACATCAGGTAGTAAAATGGCTATTTTTAAAGGTTTGGGGCAAAACCGTTAAAGTGACCAAACCACAGGGAGCAAAACGAAAGTTTACTCTATATTTTAATGATGTTATTTATATTTGTATGTTACGATAGGGAATTATCAATTCAATCTATATTATCATGATTGTTCATTAGTTATGTATACTGGTTGTGTAAAATATTATATGGTATTAATTATATGTATGTAGTTTATTATATTTTTATTAGAGTAAATTGCCAAAATCGTCCCTGAGGTTTGGACATGTTTGCCATTTTCATCCAAAACAATTTTTTTGTACAATATAGTCATTCATTTTTTGGACTTTTTGTCATTTTCATCCAAACGTCTTACTTTTTTTTTTTGCCAAAATCGTCCATAAGATTTGGGATTTTTTTGCCATTTTCATCCAAATGTTTGATAGAAAAAATAAAACAAATTAGATTTTTGGATGAAAATGACAAAAAATCTCAAAAGTGAAGGAATATATTGTACAAAAAGTTGTTTTGGATGAAAATGACAAACATGTCCAAAGCTCAAGGATGATTTTGGCAATTTACTCTTTATATTATTTAGAGTTTAAAAACATAGAATTATAAAAGAAAATAAAATTACTTGAAAATAAAAAATGTATGTTTTAAAACACTAATTGGTACACCTGATACCCGATAGATAATTGTCCGATGAATGCTAGACGCGTTTTGAACAGGGTATAAAACTTGGTTTTACAAACAAGTATGGGTACCATTGCAATCCCTAGCTATACAGGGACGATGCCGGCCAAAGAAATTTTATTCGAGTTGTTGACACATGTATAACAAGAACATTGTTTAAATTTATTTATTCGAGTTGTTGACACATGTATAACAAGAACATTGTTTAAATTTATAATTCTTCCAACTAATATTTATATTCTTATATCATATTCGTTAAGCAATGTGGTCTAAAACATAAACACCCATTCAACAAAATAACCTAGAAACATACGTTTATTTGAAAACTGTTTCATAAAAATACAAAAATGCTATCAGAATCATTTACTAGATCATATCATTTTTCTAATTTAGGGTGAAGGGAGTGGTTAAACAGGTGAAAGTGACAAACTTTAAAATGGACCAATCAGAGAGTGCCACGTCAGAGAGGGTAAAAAGTTTAAACTTTGCTGAAAAGTGTTGACAATGGTTTAGACACTTGAAAGTGGCAAACTTTTTTTTTGTTTTTTGTTTTAAATTATATGTTAAATAAAAACAAATAAAACATTAAATTAATAAAAAAAACAATTACATTAAAATGAAACTTAAAAAAAAAAACTTAAAATTCATAAAAATTACACGACACTAAAACAACGCAACCCCTAAAAAAATTAAAAATTACACTACTCTTCGTCAGAATCAACCAACAGGTGGGGCAAATCTTGACTTGCGAGATGAACCGTGAGATCGTGTTTAAGTCTCCAATGCGTATCTTCATCCATTAGCTCGCCCAACACCCTATCATCAAACGCGGGCTCGACCGGAGGATCCCGAATGTGTACCGGTGCAATCACGTTTCCGTCGTCTTTTAAAATCATGTTGTGTAAAATAATACACGTGTACACAACATTCCTAATTTTTTTAACCGTCCTTGCTCGCATCAGCCGATTCAAGACACCCCATTTTGACTTCAAAACCCCAAAAGCCCTTTCGACGTCTTTTCTTGCCGCCTCGTGTTGCCTTTTGAACATCTTTTCGTCTACTTCTTGAGGGTATGGGATCGATTTCACAAACACGGACCATTTTGGGTAAATTCCATCCACGAGCAAATAACCACGTTTGTAATAATGGTTGTTGACGTAAAATGGACATTTTGGCGCGGTTCCGTTTCGTTCCGTTAAGAATAACGGCGATTGTCCTAGCACATTGATATCGTTCTGCGAACCCGGTGGACCGCAAAAAGCATGCCAAATCCATAAATCTTGAGACGCCACTGCTTCGAGCATAACAGTCGGGTATCGGTGATCTCCTCTCATATACTGCCCTCGAAGCTCGGTGGGACACATTCGCCAGACGAAATGGGTGCAATCAAGGCTACCGAACATACCTGGAAGGTGATGTTGTTCTTCATGTGCGTCGTATAACAGTGTCATGTCGTGGCTTGTCGGCCTACGTAAGAACTCCGAACCATATATTCTGCAAACCGTTTTGCAAAAATATTCTAGGCACTCGCGGGAAGTTCTTGCGGCCATATGCAAGTACTCGTCTCCTTCGTCTGGAGGGTTACCGGTTGCGAGCTGTTTAATAGCTGATGTAACCTTTTGCAGCGGCGTAAAGCTCCTCCGACCTCGCGCATCGTAGGCCTCTTGAAAGTATGCGTCATTCGCTTCCACGGCGGTCACAATATTTAAAAACAACCGTTTCGACATACGGAACCTTTGGCGAAAAATTGCATCGTTGTATTTCGGGTCTTCGACAAAATAATCCGCCATGAGGGTCTCGTGCCTAACCTCCCGCTGACGTTCAATGTATCTCCTTTGGTTTGATGTACCGGTGTCTTGTAGTTCGGCTTCTTCGAGTAGATTTTGGAAAAAAAGAATGCTATCATCGGACGAGTCGTCGCTACTATCGGGTGGAAACCACAACGGGAAATCATCCGCCATTTTGCGTGGCAATACTTGGGTTAGTGTTTTGTATTTTTTGGTTTGATTTGGGGGTGATTTTGTAGAATATATAGGATTAAAATGGGTTTGTTTTGAATATATAGGGTAAAACTTGAAAAATTAATTTTTTTTTTTATTTTGAACAGCATTATAGCCGTTAAAAGGCAACGGTCAACATGCACATTTAATGTTTGTCGATCGGTGAGGCTTAGCCGAGAACCAACGTTTGCCGCGCGGGATGAAGGGGTGGCGGCGGTGTTGCCGCTCGGCAATCGGCTTTGCCGATTGCTTTGCCGTGCCACTCCCTTCACCCTTATAATGAATAAAATAACAGATCCATTTGTAACAAACCGGACCAATTGATTATGAAAATCTTAAAGTCAAATCAGTCAAACCTATCAAATACTTTAGAGTAAATTGCCATTTTAGTCCCTGAGTTTTTGTCCAATTGCCGTTTTAGTCCAAATAGTTTTTTCTCTCCTCTGGGTCCCTGATTTTTCCTTTTTATTGTCATTTTGATCACATTGCCTAACTTAATCTAAAAACCAAGTTATAATCAGGAGTATTTTTGGCATTAAATTATTATGAGGTTTATAAATCATGTTGTAAACTACGCCTGGTTATCACTACACAACAGTTATGCCAAAAATACCCCTAGTTATAACAAGATTTTTAGACTGAGTTAGGTAATGTGATCAAAATGGTAAGAAAATGGAAAAGTCAGGGACCCGGAGTAGAAAAGAAAACTATTTAGACTAAAATGGTAATTTGAACCAAAACTCAGGGACTAAAATGACAATTTACTCAATACTTTATAATTGTAAGAAAAAAAAATCATTTACATGTAACAAAGCAAACATGGAATACTAATCAATGCACACACTATTAAATACTTTATAAATGTAAGAAATAATATAAAAAATACATGCATTTACATTTACATGTAACAAAACAAACATGGAATACAAATCAAAGCACATTGATTTCTTTTCTTTGACCGCAAAATTATGTCAAGAAAGAAAGCTAAATTGTCTTTTTATTTTTTTCTGATGAATGTTAGTGATGCACATGTATATATATATAGCCATCCACACATCAACTCCTTCAAACATACACCTAGCTAGCTACTATTTTGTTAGAAGGGAAAAACAAGAAAACAAATGGCATTATTCATTCTCTTCCTTTTATTTTCATTCCTTCTCCATGGAGCTCAAGCTGAGATCATTTGCGAGAATTTGCCGATTGGCTTGTGCTCTTTCTCGATCGCTTCTTCAGGAAAACGATGTGTCCTAGAGAACAATGTACAAGACAACGGGAACATGGAATACCAGTGCAATTCCTCAGAGATTTTTGTTAAAGACATGAACGAATGGATCGAGAATGATGAGTGCTTGAACGCGTGTGGGGTTCACAGGAAGACAGTCGGAATCTCTTCTGACTCCCTCCTCGAGCCATATTTCCTTGCCAGACTTTGCTCCGATTTGTGCTACAAGAACTGCCCCAACATTGTGGATCTCTATCACAACCTAGCCATAGGAGAAGGTAACAATAATATGATGATATAACATGCTCACAAATTGAGTTTATATATGCATGGTATTGAGTGAGAATTAATTAGCCAAAAATGAATGATATAGGTGAAGTGAAACAAAAGAAAGATTGGATAAAATTTGCTACATTTTTATACAATTTACTACTCAAGGCAAAATTATGAATGATTTTCTGTCTGTAACCAATCTTTGTAGGTGTATTTCTTGCAAACCTATGTGAAGTGAATAGCAAGATGCCACGCCGTGTGATGACTAGTTCTGGAGCAGCCCCAGGTCCCGTTTCTGCTGCTGCTGCTGCGGATGGTCCGATTTCTATGGCAGAAGCTCCTACTTCCATCTGAATGTGTTGTTGATTCGTATTATGAATATTAATTATATATCTTTGGGTTATGAGAAATATTGTATTATGCACATATACAAACTTTTATACTTTATGTTTGTTTCATTTATGTATTAACTTCTTGTTTATTGTTTTTCTATGATATTGATTGTGTTGTGTTTTTATCTCAAACGAGCTATATGGATCTTAATATTATAAAAAAAAGTAGTTAAAAAAATACCATCGTAGCAATACTACATGGGTAGAACATGTTGGAATAGTATTATAAGGTTACCAGAAAAAAAAAAGAATTACCACCCCGCCATAAACGCCATGAGGCAGTGGCGGATTCAATTTTTTTTTTCAGTGGGTTCGTTTTGATATATTCTTACTATTTTTTTTCCAAATCATACAAGGTTTTCAATAATTTTTTTCGATTTTTTTCCAAAGCGAATGGGTTCATATGAACCCACAAGATAGGGCTGGATCCGCCACTGTCAAAGGGTGTTGCCTCTTCCCCATGGAGATCTTCAAGCGTGTTTGGGCCTTTGACCTCTCTTCCATCTATGACTTTTAGCCCCTTGCCTTTCAGTCTTTCACCACTCCTTTCATTTTGTGCTTTGGAGGTTGTCTAGGTGACGAACACACGTGAAGAGATTTGCCCTATTGCCTTTACCCAGCACGCCATCTAGACTAACAAAAATGGGTAGAATATCCCCATGTGAGAAATTCCTAGCTACAACTTCTTATAAAAAGATGTCAATGCATTTTTTTTTAACGGCCAATAAATCAATCCCGAGCACTTTCGGGGCACTCACTGGACAAACGGAGTACTCCGAGAGTAACCCGAATCGTCCACCACCAATTCCGGGGAAAAACCAGTAACCCACCCGCCCGTATGCACGACGGTAAATTACCAGTAAAACCCGTTTGACTCAAGGATCGAACCCAGATTTCCCTGGGTCTCCTATCACTGCCCACCAATGCCTCACTATTTTTTGCACCAAATGGGAATTGAACTTGGTTCTTCAAAGAAGAACTCAAGTCCTTCTACCACTTGAGCTAGAAGTCATTAGCCATGTCAACGCATTACTAATACTCTTAAGAGATTTTTACATATTTCCCCCTCCTAAGCCTCCTTATTACGTATTTCCCCAAACCATAAAATTAATTACATATTTTCCCTCCCTAACTCATATATATTACATATTTCCCCTTTAGGTTTTTTTAATCCGTAAGAAAGCTTTCTGGATCGAACCAGACTAATGAACTAGTGTTGTAAACAAGGATAATCGATGAAGATGTTTCGAAAAAAAAAAAACAGATGAATAATGTAGCAAGTTAACGTCGTCTGATGAAATTACAAACGAACTAGATGAACAAGATTCGAGTTTTTGAACATACCTGATGAAGAAGATGAACGTCGTCTTTGGTGGGGGAGAAGAAATGTCGTTCTGTGTAGGGTTTTGATGAGTTGATTATACGAATGGGGATATACACGCAGGGGTTATTTGAGGGTAATTGGGTAATTTCTCAAAGAAAGGGAAATATGTAATTGATTTTGTGGTTTGGGGAAATACGTAATAAGAAGGCTTAAGTGGGGGAAATATATAAAAATCCATAATATTTAACCGGACTGGGTTGAAGAACTTTTACGTGCAAAATAAGAATGGATATTCGTTTTTCTTGTTTACATTTTTATAATCATCACAAACTAGTTTTCTTTGGTATTGTCTAAAAAATTAAATTTTTTTTTGTGTGAAGTTGATCTTTGATTTGATATGTTAAGTTTGGGTAGCTTAACTCATGCGCACCCCTTATGTAATATTAGCTACATTAGAATATTAGATATGTAAGTTGAGCTATTGTAATATTTATATGTGTGACAAAATAAGATAAAGGGCACATATAAATACATACATGTAAATCTTTTAATTTTTATAAAACGTATTAATATTTCATTATAGTTTTAGTCAATATGGTAGATGTCGGATTTTAACCGAGAAGAAAGTAAAACTAATGGATTAAAAAGGGTTAAAACAAAGCTACTAAGACTATGGGTATGGGGCGGGGGTTGGGGCGTGGGTTAGGTACAAACGCCCAATTCACCACCCCGGGTGGGCTTGGGTTTCGGCGTGGCCCCTTGGGCGGGGGTTTCAGCCCGGGCGTTGGGCGGGCCTAGCGGTCTTCCGTGGCCGGCTCTCATTGGCTAGGTTGGCTAGGCCATAGGTGTGGGATTTAAATTTTAAAAAACAACCGTTTGGCCAAGCCAAACGGTTACCCCAACTACTATAAAACCCCCCACCGCCTGTCCACATCGCTACCCCAACCCTTCATTCCAACTACCCGAACTCGCTACCCACACTTGAAAAATGGCCACATGGACAAACGAGGAAGAGATAGCACTTGTAACGAGCGTCGTGGACGCGATGAAGGGCCGCCAACCCGGTGAGACCCGTTACTGGCCGGAAGCTTTTGCTAGCTACCGGCACAACGTGGGGAACGACCGGCACAATCTAAACGCATGCCAACATAAGTGGCGCGAACTACGACCGAAGCTCGACCGTTTTAAAGCCTACTACGACAGCGTCCCGGGCGGTGATATAAGTCACGAAGACCGGGTGGCGGTGGCCAACATTGAGTTCCGGGGCAAGGAGCGAAAGCCGTTTGACAAACTCGCCCTATTCGAAATCTACCTAACGCTTAATTAGGGGTTTTTTTAGATTTGTAATAATTTTTTTTATAGGATTTTGTAATTTTTAGGAAATTTTAATAATAATTTTAGGCTTTTTTTTAATTTTGTGTGTATTTTTATAATAATATTAGGCTTTTTTTCAATTTTTTTATTATAATTGACACTTGGCCAACCCACGCGGGCTAGCCACACCCGCCATACCGACCCAACATGCAACTGACCAGCGGTGCCCTTCGAAGTCCACGTGTCAACCCATGCCCCAAACCCCCGCCTCACCATACCCCACGATCTAAGAGCTATTTTTGTCAACTACATGCACTAAAACTTTATTTAACTCTAAATAATGAAAGTATTTTTTTTTTGCCATATCAAACAATATGTTCTAAAAAGAACCTATACTTAAAAAAAAATAAGGGAGTTAACAAGTTTTTACCTCTTAAGAAATTGCCATATCAAACAATATGTTCTAAAAAGAACCTATACATAAAAAAAAATAAGGGAGTTAACAAGTTTTTACCTCTTAAGAAAAGACTTGGATTTAAATTTTGACATAAACTAGTTTTTTACTATCGCCGCGTTGCGGCGAACGTCTTTTGTTGTTTAGTCTGTGTTTACATGTGTTTTGAAATCACTACAAGCGCGTTGCGCACGAAACCGTTCACAAGAATAAAAAGAAAATATAGGAAAAAAAACTAAAAGATAACCAAAAGAAAATCAACCAAAAAAGTTGTATGGTAATAATGTTGTTCGTATGAAACCTGTGGTCAGAGATGAGCAAATGATACTGGGTACCGGTACCGAATTTCCTGATCCGAAAGATCTTAAGTACCAATTCGGTACGACTTTTGGTGTTCCTGCTACCGGTTCGCTACCGTTTTTTACCTTCATATACCGGTACCGTAACTGGTATTTTCGGTACCAGTACCGATTCAGTATTGGTTGGCACCAAGCTCATCCCTACCTCTGAAACTAAAAAAAGAAATCATTAAAAGTTGAAAAAAATCAACAAAAAAAGTTGCACGATACCGTTGTTGTTCGTACGACACCCGTGATCAGGGATGAGCAAATGGTACCGGGTAGCATTACCGAATATTCCGAACTAAAAGATTTTCAAAATCAATTCGATACCGACTTTTGGTGTTTTCTGTACCAGGCTGGTATCGGTTTTTACCTTCATGTACCGATAACCGTATTGGTATTTACGATACCAGTACCAGTTAACATAAATTTATCTAATTTAAAAAGTAAAGACGATAATAAAAATAATTAAAAAAAACTATATTTTATTATAACCTTTTCTAGTTACGGTTCAAAACATTGTCTTTTTCTACTTAGACTATGGGGTATGGGGCGGAGGTTGGGGCGTGGTTGGAGAGAAACGCCCAAGTCACCACCCCGGGTGAGCTTGAGTTTGAGCGTGGCCCCTTGGGCGGGAGTTTAAGGCCGGCCCTGGGGCATGCTAGCGATCCAATGTGGCCGGCTCTTATTGGCTTGTTGGCTATGGCATAGCGGACCATTTTTTATTTTAATACATCTGGCCAAGCGACGCCGGGCTAGGCACGCCCCACCATACCCCACGGACAAGTCACTCACCAGTGGGGGGGCTCGAACTCCGCGTGTCAACCCATGCCGTAAACCCCCGCCCCACCTGGCCAAGCCACGCCGGGCTAGCCAGGCCCCATCATACCCCACGGACACGTCACTCACCAGTGGGGGGCTCGAACTCCACGTGTCAACCCATGTCGTAAACCCCTGCCGTAAATCCCTGCCCCACCATACCCCACGATCTTACTATTCAAAACATTGCCTTTTTAATATACTTATATTATATTATTATTATTACTGTTCAAGCATTCCCTTTTTAATATATAGAATAATAATAATTTAACTTAGATATATACCGCAAGAGTAGAATATCATAAGCTTTTAAAAATTGTGTGCCAAACTCCCAAACTTTCATTGGTTCTGAATGAAAAAAGTTTATGGGTAAATAAATATCAACTTGAGGGTGTGTTTTCCCATAGAAACTTATTTGAAAACTCAAGATTAAAAGTTGTGTGTCACCGGATTACCTGGTGGTGAAGTGGTAAGAGAGAGATCTCGTGTTTTAAACGAATCAAGTTCGATTCTTGCTCTTCTCATTAGTTTATGCGGCACCTGGTGATAATAGAAGACTAGGCGGAGAATGCTAGTTCGATCCTTGAACTGAGCGGGTTTTACCTCACCGCACTGTCGTGCATTCAGGCCCTAGGTGAGGGTTTTCCCCGTTCGGTGGCGAGTAGTGTATCCCGATATAGTGAATTTTGCCAATAACCCATTTCGAGGATTCATTAGCGTTTAAAAAAAAAGAGTTAATTACTGTTTTTGTCCCTGAGTTTATCAAAAATAACGGTTTCAGTCCATTAGTTTAAAAAATGCGATTTCAGTCCATTAGTTTCATTTTCGTAACCATTTCAGTCCACTAACTTAACTCCATCCATTTATTTTGTTAACTTTGGGTGAAATTACCAAATTACCCCTGCTAACTTAACAAATTGTAATAAAAAAATTCTAAAAAATCTAAAAATAAAAAAAATTCCAAAAAATTCAAAAAAATTCCAAAAAATCTAAAACTCAAAAAAATTTTAAAAAATCATAAAAATTCTAAAAAATCCAAAAAAATTCTAAAAAAATCCAAAATGTTTCATTAAATGTTTCGACGCGAACCGTTTCGACGCGAACCGTTTCGACGCGAACCGTTTCGACCCGTACCGTTTCGAGCCGAACCGTTTCGGCACGTACCGTTTCGACGCGAACCGTTTCGACCCGTACCGTTTCGAGCCGAACCGTTTCGACGCGAACCGTTTCGACGCGAACCGTTTCGACCCGTACCGTTCCGAGCCGAACCATTTCGACGCGAACCGTTTCGGCCCGTACCGTTTCGACGCGAACCGTTTCGACCCGTACCGTTTCGAGCCGAACCGTTTCGACGCGAACCGTTTCGACCCGTACCGTTTCGAGCCGAACCGTTTCGACGCGAACCGTTTCGACCCGTACCGTTTCGACGCGAACCGTTTCGACCCGTACCGTTTCGAGCTGTACCGTTTCGACGCGAACCGTTTCGACCCGTACCTTTTCGACGCGAACAGTTTCGACCCGTACCGTTTCGAGCCGAACCGTTTCGACGCGAACCGTTTCGACCCGTACCGTTTCGAGCGGAACCGTTTCGACGCGAACCGTTTCGAGCCGAACCGTTTCGACGCGAACCGTTCCGACCCGTACCGTTTCGACGCGAACCGTTTCGACGCGAACCGTTTCGACGCGAATCGTTTCGAGCCGTACCGTTTCGAGCCGTACCGTTTCGACGCGAACCGTTTCGACCCGTACCGTTTCGAGCCGAACCGTTTCGACTCGAACCGTTTCGACCCGTACCGTTTCATTAAATGTTTCGAACCCGAACCGTTTCGAGCTGAACCGTTTCGACACGGTTCGAAACGGTACGGGTCGAAACGGTTCGCGTCGAAACGGTACGGGTCGAAACGGTTCGCGTCGAAACGGTTCACGTCGAAACGGTACGGGTCGAAACAGTTCGCATCGAAACGGTTCGGCTCGAAACGGTACGGGTCGAAACGGTTCGCGTCGAAACGGTTCGGCTCGAAACGGTACGGGTCGAAACGGTTCGCGTCGAAACGGTTCGGCTCGAAACGGTACGGGTCGAAACGGTTCGCGTCGAAATGGTTCAGCTCGAAACGGTTCGGGTTCGAAACATTTAATGAAACATTTTGGATTTTTTAGAATTTTTTTGGATTTTTTAGAATTTTTATGATTTTTTTAATATTTTTTTGATTTTTAGATTTTTTGGAATTTTTTTGGAATTTTTTTTATTTTTAGATTTTTTAGAATTTTTTTATTACAATTTGTTAAGTTAGCAGGGGTAATTTGGTAATTTCACCCAAAGTTAACAAAATAAATGGATGGAGTTAAGTTAGTTGACTGAAATGGTTACGAAAATGAAATTAATGGACTGAAATCGCAATTTTTAAACTAATGGACTGAAATTGTTATTTTTGACAAACCTCAGGGACGAAAACAGTAATTAACTCTAAAAAAAAGTTGTGTGCCAAACATGCATTGGTATTGAAAGAAAAAGTTAATGGGTAAATAAAAACCTGAAAAAAAACTTGAGGGTGTATTCTGAAACATAATCCCATCATCAACCTCTCAAAACCATTCACTAACGCAGCCGCCACCCGTCCTTCAATATCCACAGGTAATTTTCCCCAATTTTATTCTTCGATATTATTCACACGGGTTATCTAAATTCCCAACAATCACCTCTAAATTCCATGTCTTCCTACTAATTTGAAACCCTTTAGCGTCAAAGAGAAATAATAATTGAACCATAGAAGATGGTGAGACCGTATGCAGTTAAGGGGCGAAAGAGGAAGAAGAACAAAACAGAAAGATACGATAAAGAAGAAGAGGAAGAAGAAAACGCAGGGTTTGTTGAAGAAGAAGGGGAAAAAGAAGGTACCCAGAAGAAATTGAAGAGTGGGGTTACAGAATCTGATGAAGAAAAAGCAGAAGCAGCTGCAGAAGAATTGGCGGGAATTCCAGTGAATTTGAGTGAGCAGCAGGGTAATGATAAGAACAGTCCAGGTGTTATTTTTGTTCTTGAGAAAGCTTCTTTGGAGGTTGCAAAAGTTGGAAAGGTCAGTTTTTTTTTTTCATGTTTCTTGAAGTTTACAGTGCTTAATTATGATGTGTTTGTTAGTACACTTGATAGTATAGATTTTGGTAGGTTAAATCTCTTTATTTGCTCTTTGTGTGAGGGCGTTGAGGACATTTATCTATAATCATGTGTTATGGTAAGTGATGGTATGAGTGAAAGGCACGCCACGCAGGTGGAGGGGTTTTCACACTCACTATCACTTAATATGTGTTATGGACTTATGGTTAGTGAAAGGTGAGTGCAAGGATTTCTTTGGCTCACTGTTTAAATGGGTTGAAAGAATGTGCCTCACAGGCATGAGAATGGTCACGGTGGGTGGGCCCTCTCACCGCCACTCACTTTTGTGCGGCACAGTCAGAGGTGTCTCCGAGAATTCACATACCCTGTTCGAGCTTTAAAAAATATGCCCTTCCGTCCAGTGGCGAAGCTTGAGATTTCTGACCGGGGGGTCGAAAACGTATATACCTAATAAAATTATAAAACCAGGGGGTCGAAAACGTATATACCTAAAATTTTTTATATGAAAACTACATACCGGACACTAACGAGCGAAAAGTTGAGGGGTCGGGCACCCCCCGGCCCCTACAAAGTTGCTTCCCTGCTTCCATAATGTTTTATTATTATTTAAAACATAATAATCAAATTAGTATTGGGCTCAATAACTCTAATGCCAAGTGAGCTAAATTCTAAACCATAAAAAGTTATTTGTAAATGGGCCTATATTGGAATCGGTATGTGTTTACTATTTAAAAAAAATAACATATACATATCGTTTTTTTTTTAAAATTGCGTGCCTCTCGAAATCACGGGCCTTGTGCGGGGGTCCTCCCCGCACACCATCAAAGCCGGCAGTGGGCACAATGTTTGTGTGGTAGTGAGTCCAACGTGTACTTCGCAGTGTTTGTGTGACAGTGAGTCCAACGTGGCAGTGCTCCCTCTTATGACCATGGTACATAACTCATGGTGTAATAGTTCAAACCATAGTAGTTAAAGTATCACATAAGACACAAGTGCACACTTGAGAAAAGTTTCTGGAAAAATATTAAGAAAGCAAAACATATGTTGTAGGCATATATTTTTAATAATATATTACTATTTTACAGATATAATAAAAGATGAATATAGTCTAATTTAATCAAGTCAAGACTCAAGAGAAGGTGCCATAAGGCTGGTTCATTCCCTCTCTGGCTGGTGCAGGCCTGTTTTAGTTCGGTCCAGGCAGGTTTGGTCAGTTTTAAGGCGTTTTGATGCATCTGAGTGTATTTAAGGCGCCTAAGCTGCGCCTTGCCTCGCCTTAGCACCTAGTGCGCTTTTGACTAGTATGGTCCAAACAGTGTAACAGTATAAATTACACAATTTTCATGGGACAGGACATTTTTTCTTTGTCAAATTTTTTTTGTATATGGTTTTGTTTTCTAATTATGAATTGATGTATTTTATCCGTATATGTGTTGTTCAGAGTTATCAATTGTTAAATTCAGAGGATCATGCCAATTTTTTGAGAAAAAATAACCGAAACCCTGCTGAGTACAGGCCTGATATTTCTCATCAGGTTAGTGATTGAAACTTTAGTATTTTATAGCTGTTTAAAAACATATTGTAAAGATTTTAGTATGGTTGGGAACCTTAAGTATTCTTTTTTGGTTTGTCCTACATATCATGCAGAGTTTAGTACTAGAAAATTAGTTTTGTTAAGTAGAAATCTGTAGTATATGTTTGTTTTTGCTTTGATTATGGGCGTGCAATTTGGTTGGCGCAGGCAATATTAAATATCTTAGATAGCCCGCTGAATAAAGCTGGTAAACTAAGAGCTTTGTATGTGAGAACCGAGAAAGGGGTACTTATTGAAATCAAGCCTCATGTTCGTATTCCAAGGACATTTAAGCGTTTCGCTGGAATCATGTGTAAGTTTAATTGAATGAAACCTAATCAATTTTTTTTATGATATAATTACTTTCTTAGATTTGACCCCATTTGACTGTGTTGATCCTTTCAGTGCAATTACTTCAAAAACTAAGTATTTCTGCTGTTGGAAAACGCGAAAAGCTTTTGCGTGTGATAAAGAATCCTGTAACACAGTATCTCCCAGTCAATTCTCGCAAGATAGGTTTGTAATTATTTTTTAATTTTGTCATATAATTGATTAGTGATCTTACATGAACCTTGTTTTTTCGACAATTTAACCTTTTCAACTCTGTTTAGACTATTGGTATTTATTACCATCAACTTTTTTTTCCTTCTACTGTTTAACGAGGAAAAAACTTACACTGTGTACTTTCTTTACCTGTGTTCTGTATGTATTGTCTTTCTTCTCCGAACATGCATTATGAAATCAGTATATCTATGTAGGAAAAATGGTAAATTGATAAGTATAAACTGTAATCTTAGTTAAATATAAAAATTATAGTTTTGATGATAATTTTCTAAATCCCAAAGGGGAAAAGTTTTACAATTTTTATGTGAGGACAGGCTTAAGACTTACAAATCTATTATTGTTTTATGGACCAGGGTTTTCACATAGTTCAGAAAAGTTAGTTGATATGCATGACTATGTGGCTACATTGGACAAAGATGCAACTCTTGTTTTTGTGGTATGTAAAAACATAAATAATATTAGTTTTATTTTTTTTGAAATTGAGTAATTGACTTTTGAACCACTGTATCTAGCTTTCAGTTTCAGACTTTCAGATAAATCATCGTTAAAATGCCACGAACACGTTTTTTTAGTAATAATAACCGATTTTGGTCAACTTGTAAAATTGTAACAAAAGGCTACTTGGCATTCTTTTTTGTCTAAACTTACTCATTTTTGCCAAATGTGGTGTTCTTTTGGCATATTTACAAGAATGATGTTATACTTGCTACAAAAAGCTGAGTTTGATCATTGATGGTCAACTGCTCAAAAAGTCAACTGCTAGTTAGAAAACCTTAACTTATTTATGGCTCAGGTTGGTGCAATGGCCCATGGGAAAATCGAATGCGACTACATAGAGGATTTTATTTCAAGTAAGTTCATTATATACGCTTGGTGTACATATTTACGTAATATGCATAGTGTTATGTATCTTTAATTCTTTGATGCCTGAATTATTATAGTAGTTGTAATCTTATTACAAACCCTGTACCTTTTTTTGCAGTTTCTGGGTATCCGTTGAGTGCAGCATACTGCATTACTAGGATCACTAATGCGTTGGAGCGCAAACACAAGATTCTATGAACATGTTTCTACGTTTACATGTAATGGTAATATTAGAATTGTAGATGACATTTCATGATTATATCACCTTTATTTTGTCCTTTTTTTTACCATTTCTATTATGTGGTTATTGCGAGCTTTGTTAGGCTATTTTCCATTTGGAAAGCTACAACTATTTTAGGTTCTTTTTTATTTGTAGATTACAAAATATGCCGGTTTTGTTCTTGTTTTTGAATGAATTATTATGTCCTAATTTTTTAGAATTTATAATCATTAGAAATATTAATATCTTGAAAGAATCTACTACCCATTTGTAAGCAACCTGTTTGACTTTGACTCCCAAAACAACTCTATCCTAACTAAGTTCATTGAAACTCATTTGAAGTTTATCAAATGCATTTCGACTATCCAAAAAAAGGAGTTAACTGCATTTCCGTTCCTGTGGTTTGTTCACTTTTGCACTTTTTAGGCCAATTTTCAAAAATGCATCAGTTTTCTCCCTGACATATTGGAAACATGCCACTTCAGTCCAAAAATTAAAACCTAGTTAAGTCAGACAGACTAAATGAAGGGTATTATTGTCAATTCATATATCTTTTATCTTTTATGAATTACAACAACTGCATACAATGTTTTTATTTGCATAAAGACAAATGGGATAGAAAGACTAGAGATTGTCAAAAGTCTGCAAAATTGTAACGCCTCATAAGATTTGCATTACTTACCAGTTCATATGAAACACATGTAGACAACTGCGTGCCAACACTTACTCGGTTTCAGCTTTTGTAAGGTTAGTGGCGTTTATTGTATTTGTTTGTTAGCTTTTGATATAAATTATGATGTTAGAAGTACAAGTTGATCATGCTGCTAAGAATTACAGAAGTTTTATAGTTCGTGAATTTATAGATTGCGATATACACCTACGCCGATAGGTTCACTGGACGTTTCTGTAATCTAGATGCACATAAAATCATTCGTTTCAGTTGCAAATCATGCTACAAAACCTTAATTATACAAAATAGTGTATATCAATGATTGGATTTGTTGACTTCGTATTTGTTGGAGGATATCGTCTTTATCTCGTCATTCTTAAAAATATACATGATACCACCTTGAGAACAATGTCGATCAATGATTATTACGTCGACTCATGTCACTCTACAATCTAGATTACGTAAAGATAGTTTAAAGAAACGATTAGTATATGGAATGTGATCGAATTGGCATCATAAACATACGATAGAAAGGAAGAACTTTAGAACAAGACTGGGATTAATCACCTTACTACCTTTTTAGACAAAAATACACTACAACCAAGCTGTCGAATACCCAAATCCCGGTTGACGTTCAATGGATCTTCGCTAACGTCCAGATATCCCGTTCCTTGTAGTTACAAAAGAATAAACCGTTAGCCTCGTCACTGAGGGCCCCGGGAGGGGGATCCGTGACCAAGCTCCGGCGTGAGAGTAAGTAAACTTGCCGGGGTGTGAGAGGAGCTTCTTCCGATGAGTGTTATCACCGGAATGTTTCCTCTTTGGTGTGAATCCAATAAATACATGTGTGTATTGAATGTATAGGAATATTGGTCGGAATTAATGAGAGAGGAGTAAAGGAGAGAATATTAAATGTGATACCTCTCTCTCCTGTTACCGTTTTCTTCTTCTTATATAAGTCTTAGGCCTTATCTTGCATGTGGGATATTTGTTGAGATGATCCGACGGTTTTAGGAAGTCTTCGAGGGGTTCAGACACGTGTCTGGCCCCTAACGGCTAGATTGGCAGCTTCATTTAATGTTCCGGCAGGAGAAGTACAAGGCCAGCCAAGATACTCTTCTTATCATTCATTAATTGTGGTCTGCATGCTCTGAATCCTCGTTTCCCGCTCATTTCATACGGAGAAAACCTTAGTAGAGAAGTAAAACCGTTTGTGGGCCTTATTTGTTGGGCTTGTGTGATGGCAGCCCAAGTCGGGTAAATGGAGCAATCCATTGGCCCGTCGTCAAGTCATCTTTAGTCCCTGGCTCTGAGACCCAAGGCTCATGATCCGGGGCTGAGTCATTCCTGCCTAAAAAATAATTCTCCAGGTTAAGGAGGAAAAGAGAACGTGGGCCCGCCCTTTGGGGATGGTTACTATTCACCCCTTACTTGTCTGCCGAGTAATAATGGCGGGGTTTAATCCCATCGATACACGTGCTCCTTTTTCAAATTTCGAAGGGACGGCGATGTGACGGTTATCGCCCTGCGTCAGATACCTCTTTAAATACCCCTTTAAATACCCCCTTATCCTTCTCGAACCCTCATTTAACTTCCGTCATAATTCTCTGTTTCTTACCTTCTTTTCGATTACAATCTTCTTTTCAAATATGAGTCGTTCCGGTCGTCTTGCCGTTAGATCAGTCTTAACGGCGAAGGATCTAAAGTCTTTTGTCGAGACGTATAACATTCCTGAGCAGTTTTCCCCTACCTTGCCGGGCCACAACGAACCGGCAGAATGTACACCGGACAGAATTCCCCTTTATACATTGGCATTTTCTTCTTGCGGAGTCCGGTATCCCCTTTCTCTTTTCAAGGTTGCTTTGCTTCGACACTTTGGGGTTCACTTTTCTCAGTTGCATCCCCTAGGGTTGATGAGAGTGGTGCACTTTGAGTTATCATGTGCGGCCGTTTCTGGTGAACCTTCCATCCCCTTGTTTTGTATGTTCTATAAACTAATCTCTGATGGAGATTGGTTTACTTTTGCCAAGAGACAGAACAGTGTGTCAAAACCCTGTTATACCTTCATGCCAACCTCCACTTACCCGAAGGATTGGAAGAGCAGGTTCATCTTTGTCTCCGCTGCCATGTTACCAGAATCCCCATTGCCTAGGGATGTCGACGCCGCCATTGAAGATACTGTTCCTACCATATCGGCTAATGAGACTATTAAGTGGAAACGCATGTATGAAAACCCTACGAGGGCCTTCACTTTTTCTGAGGGAGTTTTGGCCATGGGAGGGTTGAGTCCTTCCTACCCTGTTCGTCCCAAGGCTTTCTTTGGTAAAAAAGGTATCCTTTTGCCTTGGATCTGCATTTGTTTGTTTTTGTTTCTTGGTATTTGTGCAGTCATCTTTAGTGCCTTTCTTTCACAGAGTTGACTTTGTGGAGGCTGCTTCAGGGAGATTCTAAGGATGTGAAGTTTGTAGTTGGTGATGAAGTTGATCCGGGCTTGAACCGGAGTGGGGCGATGCAGGTTGCTGGGGGGTCTGCCCAGGCTGGGGGCTCCGTTGCTGTAGAAGGGGGTGAGGAAACCTCCTCTGATGGGGATGAGAGTTCCCCTGATCCTGCCCCTGTCAAGCATTCTGATCAAAGCGATGATGAAGTTCTGGAGGTTCGTTTAGTTCGTAAGAGGAAGGCTACAAGTCCTAAGCCAGCCCCTGCTCCTCGCGATATTCGGCAAAGGCTTCGGAGTGCCAGTGGACAGAAGCCCCCTCCTTCATCGAAGGCTGCTTCCGAACTTCCCCCTGTTGGGGTCAAGGGTTCTCTGTCCAAACACCTGAGATCTTCGAGTCTTGTGAGTGCACCTTTGTTGGTGAGTTCTTTTTTCTTCTTGTTTATCTGCCCCATCTCTGTTTTATTTATGATGTTCTTTTTCTTTTTGTACAGGGGAGTTCTCATGATCCCATAGAGATCCTTACTGGTCCCTCCTCTTCCCGTGTTCGGGACAAAACCCCGGAAGTAGGCATGGCTCATTTTACCTCGGCCTTTGAACTCTCACCTCTTCATGCTACGGGGACCAGTAGACCCACTCAACCTGAGGGTCCTGCTCATCGGTCCCCTTTGGCTCCTCTGTTTGCCGATGCCATCCCCTTCACCTATGTCCCCAAATGGAAGGTAACTCATTCCTCGGTTATAGGGACTCATGAGGCTGCTAGGGACTTCCTGAGTCATGCTGTCCCTCCCTCCCATAAATTCGTGAACTCTGCTTTGAGGGATGATCTTTTCGAGGATCAGTATAGCATGTCTCTTTGTGAGAGTTTTTTCAGAGGTGCCGGTATGCTGCAGCGGGTTGATGATTTGAGGAGGGCGAATGATGGTCTCAAGGGTGAGCTTAAGACCTCCCAGTCTGTTGCTGCCGAGTGGTCGAAGCTGAGAGAAAGTTGCAGGAGGAGAAGGTACTCAGCCTTTCTTCCCCCTCCCCCCTTCTTTTTTTTTTTTTTTTACTTTCCAACTGTTTTTTGGATTTTTCATGATATTTCTTGTCCAGGGGGCTGGAGCCATGTTGGAGAGGAAGGAGCGAGCCTGGGAAAAGGAGATGGCGGTGTTGGTGGAAGAGAAGGAAGAGTTGGTCGCTGAGTTAAAGTATCTGAAGGAAGTTGGCTCCGTTTCTCAGGAGCAACTGAACACCATGTATGCGGATTATGGGATAACCTCTGACGATAACCAACGGTTGGCGAAGGAGAAACATTGGTTAATCACTGGAGGTTTCGGAGCCTTCCTTACCGCCGTTGCTCAGTCAGAGGAGTTTAAAAGTGGCTTGGAGGAGGTGTATAGGGCGTACCGGGATGTTGGCTATCAGGCTGGACTAAAGGATGGCTATATCTACTCTGCTCAGGGCCTGGGTAGAAAGGAGACTCCGCTTTACAACTCCAAAGCAAAGAAAAGACTATCCAAGCTGGATGAGGAGTTTGGGAGTAAAACCCCGGCCATTCTCAAGAAAATCCTGGAGCATCCCATGATGTCAATTGATGAGTTGAAAGCCCTGTTTTCCTCCACTGGCCCTTCGTCTCCACCGTCTTTGTCAGGGGGTGATCCCAGTGATCCCTGAACATTTATCACTTTCGATATGGTTGTAATCCGGATAACTACTTGTCTTAGGATACTCTAAACTTTTTTGGTTGTTTGGAGGGAGGTCCTTCGTGTTGGGGTCCTCCTAGGTGTCTAATAATATAACTTATGACTGTATGTTGCTTTCTTGTTTTTTTGCTTGTTTCCTGTTGTGGTTTTTTGTGCTGCAGGAACCTTTGCCAAGGATCGAGTTGGCGTTTCCCTGAAGACCCTTGGGCTGTTCTTCAAGAAGCCGTGCCTTGGTCTGAGTTTGCTGTGTTTGTTTTTTTGTATGCTACTTTCTTTTGCCGAAGTAACTAAGGCTTTTCTCTGTACATTTATTTTGTAAATAAATAAAGAAACACTTCTTTTTGTAGCTTGTTTACAGAAGTGCGTTGTATTTATGGTTTGTTTGATAAACCGGGATTGTCTGTTCGAGGCCAATCGCTGGACAAGTTTATAATGTGAGATTATGTTTTTGGTTAGTTTTGTCCGCTTTCTTTGGGTTAGCTAGACCCTATTTTGCCCCACAGCCGGGCTTTTGGTATGTTTGATATACCTTATACACGTGTGTTCATTTGTTAGTTAGGTTTACAGTGTTTTTGGGCACGTCTGCCCAGATATAATACCTGTTATTTTACCAAAAGGGGACAAGTTAGTTGTCCATTTTGTCATTCATTCCTTGGGGATTAAACTTCCCAGCATAGGTTGTTACAAAAGACTCGTCCCTGGGGGTAAGCCCCAAACTAATAGTTAAATATTACAAAAGTGGCTCCTTGGCCGTTTTTCCTAGGGGTTCGCCCCTTATATGTAGCACTTCCTAAGTTGCATGAGGTTCCACGTCCTGGGGACCTCCTTGCCTTGGAGAGTTTCCAATTTGCAGCTTCCTTTGCCGTTTGCCCATATGACCCGGTAGGGCCCTTCCCAATTGAGACCTAGTTTTCTGGTGTTCTCCTGTAGGCTGGCTTCGTTTGCTCTTAGGACCAAATCCCACAGGACGAGGCTAAGTTTTTTCATCTTGGCATTGTAATAGCTTTCCAGCTGCTTCTTATACTTGGCCTCCCTGACTGCTGCCACTTCTCTCCTTTCCTCCAGCAAGTTCAGGTTCATCCGGAGGTCTTGTTCATTTTCTGCCTCCCTGAGCTTCATCCTTGCAGTCGGGGATCCTATTTCAGCCGGGATGACTGCCTCCGTCCCGTAAGTTAAGCTGAAAGGAGTTTCCCCATTGCAGTTCTTGGGGGTGGTCCTGTATGCCCATAGTACAAACGGTAGCTCCTCCAGCCATCCTTTTTGTTTTCTCCCGAGTCTTCCCTTCATCCTTTTGATAACGCTTTGGTTGGCTCTTTCTACCAGTCCATTGCTTTGGGCATGAGTGACGGAGGTAAACACCTGCTGTATGTGCATCTGTTCGCACCATGGCTTGAAAGGTCTTCCAGCAAATTGGACACCGTTATCACTTACCAGCTCTTTTGGGACCCCGTACCTGCAGATGATGTTATCTAATACAAATCGCCTCATCTGTTCCCCAGTTATTTTTGCCAAGGGCCTTGCTTCGATCCACTTGGTTAAATAATCAATAGCCACCACCACATACTTGACTCCTCCTGGACCCTCCGGAAATGGCCCGATTATGTCTATGACCCATTTTTGGAAGGGCCAGGACGTTGAGACTGGTATCATCGGGTGTTTGTGTCGATGAGTCATGGGTGCATGCACCTGGCAATTGTCACATCTCTTGATCTATTCGGATGCTGTTTCGTACATTCGAGGCCAATAGAATCCCGCATTCATTGCCTTTGCTACTATCGTCCTTGGCCCCGAATGCATTCCACAAATTCCCTCATGCATCTCCCTAATCACATACTCAGCTTCTTCCATGTCAACACACTTCAGGGATGGGCCCAGGTATGATCTCCGGTATAGTTTTCCATCAACCATCTCATATTGCAAGGCCTTTACCCTTATCTTCCTAGCTGCCCAGTCTCCCTCGGGTAATGTCCCGTCTCTGAGGAATTTTACAATCGGTGTCATCCATGTTTCTTGCGTGTTTTCCACTGTAGCTACCTCCTCTGTGCTGAGGGAGGGGGAGGTTAGGACTTCCACTTTGACTTCTCTGGCTAGGTGATCAAATGCTACTAAGGCTAGCTTACTGAGGGCATCAGACTTTCTGTTTCTCCCCCGGGGGATGTATTCCAGCTTAAAGGTTTTGAATACCTTGGCCGTCTCTTTGACCTTTGCCACGTACTGAGCCATGGTGTTGTCTTTGACCTCATATTCTCCTTGGTATTGCCTGACTACCGGCTGCGAGTCAGTACTGGCCTCCACATGCTTAGCTTTCATCTTTTCTGGCAGCCGCATCCCTGCTAAGAGGGCTTCATATTCTGCAGTATTGTTGGTGTTTTCGAAGTCCAGTCTTATGGCGTAGGTCAGCTCAACTCCTTCAGGGCTTATCAAAGTAATGCCTGCTCCGCTCCCTTCTTCGCTGGAGGCTCCATCTTTGAACAGTTTCCACACAACCTCGTCTTCCTTCTCCTTTTCTTCTCTTTCCAACGCTTCCGATTTTAGGAGTTCTTTTTTTCATCCTCAGGGACTTCTGCTAAGAAGTCGGCCAGTATTTGTCCTTTCATGGCTGTCCTGGGTTTGAACTCCAGGGAGTGTTCTCCAAGCTCCACGGCCCATTTAGCCAACCGTCCCGACAGCTCCGGCCTCCTGAGCACCTTTTGGAGGGGTTGATCTGTAATTAGGGTGATCTTGTGCCCTTGGAAATACCTCCTGAGTCTCCGGGATGCAAAAACAAGGGCCAATGCTAACTTCTCCAGAGGCATGTAGCGTTCCTCGGGGCCTTTAAGCGTTCTACTGATGAAGTATATTGGTATCTGCTTTCCCTCCCGTTCCACCATCAAGACCGCACTTATGGTTGTTTTTTAGGCGGATAGATATAAGAGCAGTTGCTCTCCGGGTACTGGGGTGGCCAATGTTGGGAGTTTGCAGATATAAGCTTTCATTTCTTGGAAGGCAGCCTCCGCCTCGGAGGTCCATTTAAACCTGTCTGTTTGGAGTCAGTCCTTCAGCACCTTCATGAAGGGGAGGGTCCTATCAGCTACTTTTGATAAAAAACGGTTTGGTGCGATTAGCCTCCCGTTCAACTGCTGGATGTCTTTCAGGGAACTGGGAGATCGCATTTCAGCCACAGCTTGAGTTTTCTCCGGGTTAGCTTTGATTCCGCCCTTAGTGACCACTACCCCCAAGAATTTCCCTTCTTCTACCCCAAAACAACACTTCCCGGGGTTTAGCTTCATATTCACATCTTGCATGGTGTGGAGGGTTTCAGCTATATCATATATCATGGCCATCTCGGTTAGGCTTTTGATAACGATGTCATCAATGTATACCTCCAAGTTCCTTCCCCGCTGTTCCCTGAAGAGGGAATTTATGAATCTTTGGTATGTGGCACCAGCGTTCTTGAGTCCGAATGGCATTTTGGTATAGCAAAATGTCCCTTCGTCTGTGATGAAGGCGGTTTTCTCCTCGTCTTCCACTGACATTTGAATCTAATGGTATCCTTTGTAGGCATCCAAGAAGCACTTCAGGGGATACTGGGATAAAGAGTCTACTTGGACGTCTATCTCAGGGAGAGGATAGCAGTCCTTGGGACATGCATTGTTCAGGTCTTGAAAGTCAATGCACATCCTCCATCCTCCATCTTTCTTCTGGACCATAACCGGATTAGCAACCCAAGATGGGTACTTCACTTCCCTTACTATTCCGGCTCTAAGCAGCTTTCTGGTCTCTTCACAGGCGGCCCTCCTTTTACTGGGGCCCATGCTTCGTTTTTTCTGCTTTACTGGCTTTGCCCAGGTGTACGTATTGAGCCGATGTTCAGTTAGGCTTCTTGGGATTCCTGTCATATCCCCATGTTGAAATGCAAACACATCAATGTTGAGAATGAGCAATTCCTTAAGAGCACTCTTGCACTTGTCACTCAGGTGACTTCCTACTTTAACCGTCTGCTCCGAGAACCTGTCGCAAAGGACCCATTCCTCGACCCCCTCCTTCTGGGGCTTCTCGGAGGCTTCCTCCTCAGATACGGAAGAAACTACTTCGTACGCAGACTTCACCCAAGCGAAGCCTTTTGGCGTCTGGAACACTAAGGCTCCGTGTGGAGTGGATGCTTGTGCTTGCAAGTCCCCAATTCCAGGTCTTCCCAGGATTGCGTTGTATTTTGAGGGTGCTCGGACCACTGTGAAAGTTAGGCTTATAGTTCGAACGCGGTCTCCTACCCCAACTGTGAATGGGAGTCTGATCTTTCCCAAGGGGTGTGACACACTGTTGTTGAATCCTACTAGAGGGATGGAGTCATCCTCAAGCCTGTCTCTTACATCCCTGTCGAACCTGAGGAAACAGTGCTCGTATATAACTTCTACCCCAGATCCCCCGTCCACGTGTATTCTGGCCACTTTGTGGCCAGCTATTATGGCTGAGATGTTTAGTGGGAGCCGCTGCACCTCACTTTCCTCCAAGTGTGGCATTAGGATGGGAGCTTTCATGCAGTCCGGGGAGCCCAGGATTCTGGCCTTTACACTTCTGGTGGTATCAAATTCATTCCTCCTTCTAATCATATCTACATCTGCCCTCCCAGGCTCCCTTACATCTTTCCCTCTGCGATCCCCCCTTCCTTAATTTCCTTAACCAAATGGGCCAGTTTTCCCGTTTTCACCGCGGCTTCTATTTCTCTCTTGAGGTGCATGCAATCATCAGTTTTATGGCCAAATCCTTTGTGAAAGTCACAATATTCGCTTGGTTGTGCCTTTGGCCCAGGCTTTATGGGTGGTGGCCTTGGGAAGGAGATTTTCACCCTCTCAGTGGCCAATATTTCGCTTGCGGTCTTGGTGAGATGGGTGAAGCTGTCAGAGTAGGGGGATGGGCCTCTCCCCCGGGGTCTATATGGGGAGTACGAGGGTCTTGCCCTGTCATGCAACATTCTATCAAAAGCAGGTTTTCTGGAATAAGGTGTACCTTTATCAAGAGGTTTTGCAATCGGGGTGACCCTTCGGGGTAGGGTATCGGTCTCCTTAGCCTTGCTGACTGTGTCTTTGCCTCTGACGAAGGCTCTGACCCTGTCCATGAGATTGTCAAACGAGTGTGGGAACTCTTCCCCCAGTTTCTCGCATAGCTGTGCATGCTTTAATCCGTTTATGAAGCTGCTGATCTTCATGACCTCCGAGACATCCTTTATGTTCATGCTTTCCTTGACAAACCTCTCCATGTATTGGTCTATCCGCTCGCTGACCCTCTGTCTTATGTGCAAAATTTCGTTTGGGTTCTTGACCACCTTTCTTTGTTGACCAAAGTTCCTCAGGAACTTTTCACTCAGTTCTTCGTAGCTGTCAATCCCCCCAGGAGGGAGGCTGTCAAACCAGAGCCGGGCCCCCTCCGTCAGGGTCTGTACAAACATGTGGCACCAAACTGGCATGGGCCATCGCCCCAGTTGTCCCGCACCCCTGAAGGCATGAAGATGATCTTCAGGGTCTCTTGTCCCATCATACCGGTCAAAGTTTGGGGGCAGCTTCGTCTTAGGGGGCATCGGTGCTTATGCAATCCTCCAGGTGAATTTTGAGACTTCAGCTAAGTCCCGTGGGAGGTAGGGTTGACTCAGGCCATCGTCGCTTTGGCTTTCCTTTTTCTTTTCTTTTCCTTTCGGCTTCTTTCCCGTAATGAGATCCTCCCTTTCTTCCGAGGTCATTTCTCTAAGGGCTGTCATGAACGTTTCCAGTGAGTCACTACCACTGCCCTTGCTCTGAGGATCTGTCCCTTCTCGGTTGGCAGGCGTGTCGAAGGACAGTCTAGCCCTAAGGCTGTTGAGCTTTTCTTGCCTCTCCAAATCCTCGTGACACTTTTTTAGCTTGTCCTTATGCATGGCGACGAAGTCTGGTGTGATGGCCTCTTCTCTTTCCCGGATTTCCATCTGGTTCTCATTCTCTTCCTCATGAGTTATGTCTTCCACCGTAACTTTGTCACGGTCATTCTGCACCGTCTGGGTGACATGTGAACCGGGTGTGGTGTCCATGTTGCTGTTTCTGAAACGGGTTATCTATAACGTCGGAGTTCAGTGTGGAGACACCGGTTAAGCTGATGTCCCACGGATGGCGCTAATGTCGAATACCCAAATCCCGGATGACGTTCAATGGATCTTCGCTAACGTCCAGATATCCCGTTCCTTGTAGCTACAAAAGAATAAACCGTTAGCCTCGTCACGGGGGGCCCCGGGAGGGGGATCCGTGACCAAGCTCCGGCGTGAGAGTAAGTAAACTTGCCGGGGTGTGAGAGGAGCTTCTTCCGATGAGTGTGATCACCAGAATGTTTCCTCTTTGGTGTGAATCCAATAAATACGTGTGTGTATTGAATGTATAGGAATATTGGTCGGAATTAATGAGAGAGGAGTAAATGAGAGAATATTAAATGTGATACCTCTCTCTCCTGTTACCGTTTTCTTCTTCTTATATAAGTCTTAGGCCTTATCTTGCATGTGGGATATTTGTTGAGATGATCCGACGGTTTTAGGAAGTCTTCGAGGGGCTCAGACACGTGTCTGGCCCCTAACGGCTAGATTGGCAGCTTCATTTAATGTTCCGGCAGGAGAAGTACAAGGCCAGCCAAGATACTCTTCTTATCATTCATTAATTGTGGTCTGCATGCTCTGAATCCTTGTTTCCCGCTCATTTCATACGGAGAAAACCTTAGTAGAGAAGTAAAACCGTTTGTGGGCCTTATTTGTTGGGCTTGTGTGATGGCAGCCCAAGTCGGGTAAAAGAAGCAATCCATTGGCCCGTCGTCACAAGCCATGTGTGTTGAGATGTATCATATGTTAAGATCAGTTGTTGTATCATAAATTTAGATCAAACATACCATCAGTTAAGATCAGTTATTGTATCATAAATTTAGGTCAAACATACCATCAAAAATATCATGCATCTAGTAATATTTTTTTTTTTGTTATTGATCGTTAATATATAAATATAAAATGTTATGAATTTGTATCGAGACAGATAGTAAACGGCCAACAAGCTGCGCCGCTATTTCTTTTTAAATAGCAAAACTATTAAAAGTCATTAACGAGAGTAAGATGATACAACCTTTTCCAATCGCATGATGTTGAGAACTACACTCATTTTGTGTAATGAGAAGTGTGCATTAGAAATATGCAAGTTATCAATCTTCAACCAATATGCTAATATATATTTTGTATGGCTCGAATAGGAGCATAACATCAAAGTTGTACTTCTACATTAAACACCTCTAACCTGTCATCACTTGCATGAGTAGTTGATCAAGCATCATAAATCAATCGTGAGTAGTGATTGATATTGTGATATAAATGATCTTTGATATTACTTTAATGACTTTTGTGTCTGAAATTGATTTAGTGGGCTCTCTAACAAATCTCTCAAACATCACCACGATACCTCTCTATGCTTTTATTATAACTAGGTGTTTACCCCGCGCTACGCGGCGGGAGTTGTTTTCCCCATGTTACACTTCTAGACGCCATTGTTATCTTTCTTGAGCTTAGTTTCCTGCAATTAAATACTTAAAGAAATATTACCCAACCTCAATGAAATTAAACTCAAACGAATAACATAAAGTTGTAGCTCAAATGTTATTTTTATGTAGCAGGTGATGTATGTGAGGTCCTCACAGGCATGGCAAACTAATATTCCATTGTTTAAGCAATGGGTTCAAATGTTACACACAACTTAATTTGAATGGCAATTCATCTAAAATAAAATTCTATGAAATTAACATAAAGAAATAATACATATCTTAAACGTGTCTTATTCAAATGTTTGTTAAATGTACGACATGTCTCAATAAGTTCATACCTTGCCACTTATCCACGTTTATGTTGTGGCTTTAGTTAAAATGTTTGTTATAGATATTTATATAGGAACATCAACTATTTCAAACAACATAGCAATAATATTAGATCAAAACTGCATTGTCACAGTTCAAATAAAGCCACAACATGAACATGTCTGAATGTGCATTTTTTAAGTGATTTATGTGATATATAACAATCAGAATTATATATATTCAAAGGGCTGTAAAAGCTCATGTTTGAATGTGGTTTTGCAATTAGGAGTTGTAATTAGTTTGATTGTTTCTTCAACAAAATTATTTAGAGAATTAATAAATAAACTAACGTCGAATTCATGAAACATAGACCTTAACACAAAACTCCTTAAGGTGCACAATTCTGAACCTATTTTTTTCACCCCAACTGTTAAAAAAAAGACCTCTTTTATGCCATTTTAAAGAAAACCTGGTTTGCAATATAAGTTCTTTAAACTGAATCAAACATCTTTAACAAAAAAACTAATGATCATGATTCATGTCACATGCAATAGTTCTGTACAAATGCTCTCACAAAAGTAAGCAAACCAAGTAAACACAAAAAAAGAAAAAAAAAGAAAAAATCACAGCAACTTAATTTAAAAGCACAGTTGTGATTAACGCCAAGAAACAACGAAAGTTCTTTGATTAAACCTTAACTTCAAGTAAACACAACAAGTAAAGTAAAAAAGTTCATAATTTAACATTTCTTACCAATAGCTTTTTGTTGTTCCCTTTTCTTCTATGGATAAACTACAAGCAATAGAAGGTCGGCTTTGCTTCTCTATAAAAATCATGTTTCCTGTCAAAAAAAAAAAAAAAATGAGCATGGTAAAAAAAGTGAACTTAGTACCGGAATCTTAGAAACCCTAGCATATGCGTGTTGCCGTCACCGGTCACCTATCCGGCCGGTTATGGAAGAGGACGTCACAAACCCTGCTCGCCACTCTCTACTCGCGTGCCACACAAACCCTGCTCGGCACCACAAAGGACCAGCGTGAAAACCCACAATCATTCCGGTGACTGTGGTTTTCTAATTGAAGGCAAAGTTCCGATTGTTGGTTCTGTAAAATTTTCCCTGATGACGATGACGACTTTCCTATGCCTAGGTCTTTTCAAATTGAGGGGAAAATTCTAGAAGGCTCAAGGCTGGACCTCAGGAGTGGTAAAAGGAAAGGTTGAAAACCTTGGTGGTTGATCTGAAAAGCATAAAAACTCCCTGGCGCAAAACCCTGATGTCTTTTGATATATATAATAATTTGTACGAGTCTTAAATGGTGTGATTGTCTAATCAATAAATGCCATTATTATATATATCAAATGACAACACCACTTTGCTACGGTGGTGTTGTCAATTTTTTTTTCTTTTTTTTTTCCCTTTATCTTTCTTTCTTGAGTGGTTTTTTTTGTGGTTTTTTTTATTTCACTTTTACCCTTTAATTTTCAGTATTCACTTTTATAACCTCTTAACTTTCTAAATACTTTTTAATTGAGTTTTACGTCTTTATTTTTTTTTAAGTGCCGATATAAATTTAAGTTGATTTACATTTCGACATGATTTTTTTGTTTTTTTACGATTTTGCCCCAGTATAAAATTCGTTTTAATATTTTTTTTACAAGACTATGGTAGTGTTTTGTTTTAATTGGTTGGCTCGATTTAATTTTATTCGTCATGCCAAGCAGTAGTTTTCCCATCGTTTTAGTTTTTTTTTTGCAAAAATATGGTAGTATTTTGTTTTACTTTGTTTACTCAATGTAATTTTTTTTGAGATCGTGTTATGAGTAGTATGTACAAGTAACTAAAACACAGACGTACATGCTATGAGAAATGAATATTCGGCTTAATGCCCCGCAACGCGGGCGGGCAAAACCTAGTTATATAGCAAACGAAGATTTATATAATTACTAATACCGATACATAATCAGAATAAGATGACGTGTGAGTCACAGTCACATAAATAATGAATATTTACTTCTAAATATATGGTTTATGATTTTTTTGAACGACAAATTTGGATCACTAGAGTGTCACCGTACCACTAACGGAACCACCCGATCATATCCATATCTACTAGGCAATAATATCTATACTCCAATTCAGGAGAAAACCAAATAAATCTGGAAAAAACTCCCCTTGTGGGGAATTCGAACCCAAGACCTAATGGTCCCTAAGCCTTATCCCACCCACAAGATGTCACTAGGTTGTAATGCCATGGGAAAATAGATGGTTTATGATACCACACGAGTGTAAAGGGTATACATGATTTCTATCGGGATAAGGCACTTACATATAAAGTTTAACACACAAGCAAAAATAAATACAAAAAAATTGGTTTCACGTATGTCATACACATAGAACTTTTTTTTTCTCTAACATAACTACAAATGTATAATTCTTCCCGTATCTTCATTGTTTTTTAAATATGATTTTAGTCTGTTTAAACTTTCTCTTAGATTTTTAAAACGTTTTGAACACATCCAAATATTATCCATTTTGTTACTTTGAATATGAAATTAAAGAATGTTGATCTAATATCATAACAAATGACCAAATAAGCATGTTTTTATGTTTTTAATTTTGTAATGGGACTTTTTCAAATATGGATATAAAATAGGTAATTAATTACATTCACTTCTATCCATTTTTAGGGTGCATGGGCACATGCGGTGACCCCATGCGGTGACTTCATTTGCCGTGCGGGTACGCTGCCAGTCCGCCACCATCCAAACTTTACCGTGCGGGGAGTGGGAAGCTCGGTGTGTACTCACCGATTGAGAGATAGGAGAGAGAGAGGGGGTGATTGGTTGTTAATGTGGGTCCACCCTTTTTTCCACCAATCATATTTTTTTCTTCTTTTTTTATAAAAAAATAATTGTGTGAGTGGAGTGATGCCAACGTTTGAGTGCAAAATGGGGACTTAAGAGGTGAATTGACGTGACGCGTACTGATTGGGTGTGTGTAAGAGAGGTCACTCCCCTGTTAGAGGAGTGCCCCTCTCACCCTTATCCATTTTAAGACGGCAACGCTATGTTCCCGAGTTTCATTAAATGAGAGAAAAGAAAAGATTTGGAAGGAAATAATTTTTAATTGTGTTCCAGAGTTTCATTAAAGGAGAGAAAAGAAAAGAAAATGATAGATTTTTTGTCTAAAATTAATCTTTCCAATTTGGAAAGAAACGGAGAGAAAAGAAAAGAAAATGAGAGAATATTTTCTTTTCTCTCCCTAACTTAGGGTATCCGGGGCACTCTCGGTGACCCCTTTCGGTGACCGAAGTCCCCGCTCGGGAACACCGGCGCCATCAAGGCGGTGAGGCAAATCGGGGGTTGTTCACCGATGAAGAATGAAGAGAGAGGGTGTCAGGTCCATGTTTCCCACCAATCAAATTGTTTTTTTTTTTTTTTGGAATAAAAAACCAAGTCCCCTAATAGGGGAGTGCCGCCATCAAATTGGGGTGAGAGGGGAGTTTAAGAGGAGAGTTGACGTGGCATAACATGATTGGGTGTGCGTAAGAGAGGGGACTCCCCTAAGAGGGGAGTGGCCCTCTCACCCTTAACTCGGGAACACAGTGTAAAAGTTACATAACTAGACACTGAAACCCACCCAACAAGACAACAACACAACACCAATCCCAAGGGCATTCCAGTAATCTCACTACAATATCCACGTGTCACCTTACAAACGTAAAAATCCCTCAAACAACAACCCGTTACACCTATTTATTTACACAACAATTTCAACATCACAATTTCATCTTCCATTTTCATCTTCTTCTTCATCAGTTATCATTGTTCCCGAGGAGTTTCTAAATCTCAGATTCAGTTATCTCCTCCAGGGAACCGTTAGGTTATTATTTTTCTCGCTTTCAGCTTCTTCAATGGCGACCGAACCTTTCACCGACAAAACCGCCGTTTTCAGGAAGCTGAAAGCCAAATCGGAGAATAAGGTGATGTGATTTTGCATCTATTTGTTCGATTTCGTCAGATCTGTGATTAGTTTATGTGAATTTGCATCTGAATTGATCTGATTTGTGTTTGTTGTGATGTGTTGTGTGTCAGATGTGTTTTGATTGTAACGCGAAGAATCCTACTTGGGCGTCGGTGACCTACGGGATATTTCTCTGTATTGATTGCTCTGCTACGCATCGTAGCCTCGGTGTTCATATTAGCTTCGTTAGGTATTTGTTTTTTTTTTGTTCGTGTTGGTGTTTTTAGGGCACGGTTATGTGATCGGTTGACGATTAGGTTTTAGGATGAATTGAAGCTGACATAACTTTGATTTCACTTAAAAGTGCTGAGTATTTGTTGAAATTGGATTGGACTTTACTGTACTTGTAAGTTATGATTGTGAGGATTGATAGGTGTTGTGAATTTGAAACTGAAATTAGGTAAAAATGCTAATGAACACATTATAAATGTTTTGACATTTAACAGCTTTAGGCTGTTAGGAATTTGTGTATTCGTATTAGGCTATTAGCTTCGTTAGGTGATTTTGTTATCGGTGTTGATGTTTTTGGGGTCCGGTTGTGTGATCGGTTGATGACTAGGTTTTAGGATGAATTAAGGCTGAAGTACCTTTGATTTCACTTAAAGAGTTCTGAATTTTATATATAATTTCTTTTATTTTTCTTACTATGGCGCCTTACCTAAAAAGCCCTCACTTTTTTTGCGCCTTGCGCCTAGGCTCCAGGCGAGGCCTTTGCGCCTTAAGTGCGCCTAACGCTTTTGACAACATAGGTAGGTTGTTAGGAATTTGTGTTTTCGTATTAGCAACGTTAGGTGATTTTTCTTATCGGTGTTGATGTTTTTTGGGTAAGGTTGTGTGATTGGTTGATGTTTAGGTTTTAGGATGAATTAAGGCTGACATACCTTAGAATTAACTTAAAGAGTACTGAATTTTGTTGAATTTGGATAGAACTTTACTGTACATGTAAGTTATCATTGTGAGGATCGCTAGGTCTTGTGAATTTGAAACTTAGTTTACTATAAAATAACTAGGTTCAAATGCTAATGAACACCTTTTAAATGTTTTGACATTCATTCAACAGTTGTAGTTTGTGATGACTTAGGAATTTGTCTATTCGTTTATGTAGCAATATCAGCATGCGATGCATTAGTTTTGAATATTCAGTTATGGTGAAATGATGAATTGCCCTAGGATCTTACATATTCGTGTAATGCGATATGACCTGTTTCAATAGCAGAAGGCTTCCATAGTAAAAACGATTTACGGGGTCATAAATAACAGTAAAGTTTGTAAGGTTGCTGTCAATAATGAGTTATATGTAACATTGTAAGTTGTTAGTTTAACGGCAAATCCATAAGAGAACATGGCACTGAGGAGATGGCATATGAGATAGCTGAAAAGCATTTCGTCAATTTCAGAAGTTTATACTATACCTCTGTTTAAATACATAGTCGCAACACAATAACCAATCGCAATAGAAGTATTTAAAAATCTTCTTAATTGATTAAGACGGTTAAAAACAGGTTCATATTTTAGACTGATAAATTGAAAACACCAATACCCAAAAATACAGTTGCCCTTTCTATCTAAGTTGTTTTTTCTTGTTGACCCATAAAGCTGCTAACTTTTTCAGGTCAACCAATTTAGATTCATGGACACCAGATCAGTTAAAGATGATGAGCTTTGGTGGCAATAATCGTGCCCAAGTTTTCTTTAAGCAGCACGGGTGGACAGATGGAGGGAAAATCGAGGCCAAATACACCTCTAGAGCTGCTGAGTTGTATAAACAATTACTTTCAAAAGAAGTTGCTAAAAGCTCTGCAGAAGAGGCTGTCTTGCCATCATCCCCTGTTTCTAACAAAACACTTGAACCTTTTGACGGACCTTCTGATGGACCTTCTGATTTTAAGGTCACTGAACCCCCAAAAGAGACCTCTTCAGCAAAACCTGAATCCAACATATCCAATGGCTCTGCTCCAGTTAAAACCTCTTCATCAATTCGTACAACTACTGTCAAGAAGCCTATTGGTGGTGCAAAAAAGACCGGAAAACCTAGTGGGCTTGGTGCAAGAAAACTTAGCACCAAGGTAAAGACCATATTCAACTACGTTACTAATTTTACTATGAGTAAAATGCCGTTTTCATCCCTGAGGTTTGGCCAGTTTTGCGACTTTCGTCTAAAGGTTTGTTTTTCCGCATATGTATCCAAAAGGTTTGAATCTTGCCATTTTTTATATGGCTAGCTAACTCCATCCATTTTTCTTTGTTAAGTCAGGGGTATTTTCGTCTTTTTTGTTAACTTAAATGGCAACCCGGTCTAACGGCTTCGGTCAGGGGTACTTAAATGCTTGTACATAAAGTGAAAAACACCGAATTGCCCTTTAAGTTAACAAAAAAGACAAAAATACCCCTGACTTAATGGAGAAAATGGATGGAGTTAACAAGCTGAATGAGAATGGCAAGATTTCAAACCTTTTGGACCCAGATGCGGAAAAACAAACATTTGGACGAAAGTCGCGAAACTGGCCAAACCTTAGGGACGAAAATGGCATCTTACTCGTTTACTGTTTATATGATTTGGATTTTACTGATTTTATGCAGACAAGTGAAAGTCTATATGATCAGAAGCCTGAAGAACCGGTTGTACAAGTGTCCACATCAGCAAGTGGCATATCCACATCTGCTACAACACCTCACACCTCACGCTTCGAGTATGTTGATAGTTCTCAAACTGTGGAGACAGGTCCAGGTGGCGTGAACACACTTAGTCATGTTGCGCCACCTAAGTCATCCAGTTTCTTTGCTGAATATGGGATGGATAGTGGTTTCTCCAAAAAAAGTACCGCGTCAAAGGTTCAGGTCAGAAGTATTTTATTTTATTATTTTAATTTTTGCATCAAATAATTGTAAAATGATATTGTTATTCAGATCCAGGAAACGGATGAAGCAAGGAAGAAATTTTCTAATGCTAAATCTATTTCGTCAGCACAATTTTTTGGAGACCAGGAGAAAGCTGATCTTGATGGTCAAGCAAGACTTGATAAGTTTAAGGTATGTATCCTTCTTAAACTCATCAAACCTTCAATACATACTTTTATAGCACGGTTTTGAAACATCTCCGAAATATTGTTTCTTTATGTCGGTTGCTAGGGGTCGGCAGCCATCTCAAGTGCTGATCTATTTGGTCGTGATGAGGATAATTCTAACCTCGATCTTAGTGCTAGTGACTTAATCAACCGAATCTCGTTCCAGGTATTGATATCGTCGACTGTTAAAACTGAGTCTCATCTCTTCCCGAATCTACTTTAATACTAAAGATATTTTTCTCTTTTTTTCTTTTAATTTAATGCTAAGATATTTTCACTCTTTTTTTTTTAAAAATAAATGTAATTTCAGGCGCAACAGGATATGTCATCCCTGAAGAACATAGCAGGAGAAACAGGAAAGAAGCTGAGCTCCATAGCGTCGACCTTAATGAATGATTTCCAAGATAGAATCCTTTGAAAGGTGTGTTAAAAATGATGTTATGTGTAAAGGGTTCCAGAATTTGTTTTAATATTGTGATGTGTGGCTATCATCGTTTTCTTGGTTTTTTAAGATGTAGAGAGAGCGCGAGCTACCAGTGTCATCGGATTCAGTCAGGACATATCTATAAGACGGTTAAAACTTAAACAAACAGGCTATGTATTACATTTTAAAGACCATTTTTCATATTCTTAATGCCTGTTTCGTATGTTGAAAATTGAAATGAATTTTTTGGTTTAAAAAGATAAAGATAACAGAAACTGTATATTTCAATCTTCAATAGCAAAACATAAGTTCTGTTGGAAGGATACATAGCAAAACCAATGTAGTGGTCCAACCTTTGGTTATAGAATCAGGTCCCACACCCATCCCTATGGTGTATCCGGGCCCGTGGCCATCACCTTCGGGGAGATGAGATGACTCGACGGTACATGCCCACTTAACTCCTGATACAGTTTTAAGTTTACACTTCGGATTATGGGGGTATGACGCCAACAGTAGGAAAGTATGATGGTACCAAAGAAGCAAAGACCATTTGTACACCTTCAGCAATGCTGTAAAGATGGAAACGTTGTCCATGCTAGTCTAGTGTCATATGTTCGCACAAACACTCACCGGGTGTGCCAAATTAACCTACCCTTTAACAGCCTTGGACGTTTTTGAACAACTAAAGTTGCATTCTTGCATTCCCTCAACCAACAAAGGAAATCCTCTAAAACCCAATCGAATTGTTGAACATCAGAAGAAGTGGGGATGAAAAAGTAGAAGACTACTCAGACCATGGTTGTAAAACAAGGTCTCTAAGGCCGAGTACTCCCTGAGTAAGCACTACAAGGTAGCCTGCTGAGACGGCTTTCTTCAACTCCACCTAATTACTCGGAACAAGATACAACAACCTAGATTTGAACATGTACCCGGCTCTTTTTCGACTCGAGAAAAATAAATGTACAATTGATGAGAGAATCGTTTTTGAAGATAATTGTTGGGCGGTTAGCTGGGAGTGGAAGTCGTATCCAGTTTCGGCTATTGAGGTTCAAAATGTTTGTGGATTGTTATAGGTTGATTAAGGATGTGCGATTGGTTGACAAGAAAGACGAATGGGTTTGGAATAATGGGTCGAATGTTGCATACCCGGTTAAGGAGACGAGGATGTGGTTAACAAGCGATGCCTTGGTTAATGGTACTTGTGATTTTAATTGGTGTAAATGGATCCCGAATAAATACAATATGTTTATGTGGAGGGCTAGTATGGATAGGATTCCGACAAAAAGTGCTCTTAGAAGGAGTAACATAGTTCATGGGGATAGTATGTGCATTTTTTGTGGTGAGACCGAAGAGACTACGGATCACATTTTTACGGCGTGTCGATTGGCGGATGGAGTTTGGAGTGGAATCTCTACATGGTGCAATTTACCTCCTATTTTTGCCTTCTCTACTTCGGATTTGCTTCACAGTATTAGCTATATGGGGGTCTCGACGAAGAAGAAGGCGATTCTTTATGGTATCTTTGTGTTGACATGTTGGAGAATTTGGAAAGCTAGGAACGACAAGGTTTTCTCTAGTGTTGATACTCGTGCTATTCAGATTGTCACGGATGTTAAATCATTGGGGTACCTTTTGTTTAGGAGTGGACATAAGGAAGGTATGATAGAATGGAAGGATTGGTGTAATTTTTCTTTTCATTTGATGTAATTCTTGTTGTGACGGTTTATCTCTAGCTTGGAGATGCCGTCTTGTTTTTGTGGTTAATGAAGTTTGCATTTCAAAAAAAAAAAAAAAAAGATTTCAAAAACATTTGAGAAATGGACATTTTCAAATGATTATGGCTTTTAAAATCAAATGCATAAAGAAATTCCAAAATGAGTATAGTTGGAATGTTTAGTGCTAACCCCCCCGGACCCATGAAATATTAGGTACCAAACATATGAGCATCAATCCTTGATTTGAAAATGATTATTACTAACACTATCAACCAAGATACAACTATCCTCAATAATCAAGATTTCAAAAACGTTCGAGAAATGGATATTTTCAAATGATTATGGTTTTCAAAATCAAAGACATAATGAAATTTCAAAATCAAACTCATGAAATATTAGGTACCAAACATACGAGTCTTAGTGTCTCACTACTCATATAGGTTTGCCTGAATGGATAACAGATAGTGGTTGTGACATTTGGTGGAAACACCAAAGGAAAGGTCATCATAAAAGGTAACATTTCCTTTGATAACTATGTTGAGCATGTTGATATCTTTAATTTAACTTGGTAAGTGTTGGTCAATTATGTGATAATAATTATAATGTGACATTTAATAAAAGAAATTGCATGATATGGAAAAATGATAGGATATTAGTTAATTGCTATATAAGAAATTGATTATACACTTGTGTGCAAGGTGATAATAACATGAAAATATGTCTTGCATCCTTACCTAATATTTGACAATCATTTTTGTGATACATGTAAAATAGGATTTATTTGGTCCTTTGCATATTCAAAGTTGTTTCGTAATTTGAAAATGTGTTTCCTTAGAGAGGACAAACATATGCAACGTCATCAACACCTAATTTTGAAGTAGGTGAAAGCTCATCTACACCAGTTGATGAGGTAATTCATGATAAGACACATGAACGACCTGAGGTCGACGAAGGTGATCGTAGGCGAAACAAAAGGCCAAGGGTTGAAAAATCATTCGGTCCGGACTTCGTCAGCTATATGGTTGAGGGCGAGCCCAATACATATCGCGAAGCGGTTTCCTCTTCGGAAGGACCTCAATGGAAAGAAGCAATAGAGAACGAAATTGATTATATATTGCAAAATCATACTTCGGAGTTAGTAGATCTTCCACTTGGTTGCAAACCACTTGGATATCGTTGGATATTCAAAAGGAAGATGAAAACTGATGGAAGTATTGATAAATACAAGGTTAGGTTGGTGATTAAAGGATTTAGACAAAAAGAAGGTCTAGATTACTTTGATACCTACTCGCCTGTGACACGCATAACCTCCATAAGATTGGTTCTTGCTATAGCGGCTTTAAGAAATTTGGAAGTTCACCAAATGGATGTTAAAACCGTATTTCTAAATGACGATTTAGAAGAAGAGATTTATATGGAGCAACCTGAAGGTTTCTCCGCCCCAGGTCAAGAGGGTAAAGTATGTAAACTCGTCAAGTCTTTGTATGGCTTGAAGCAAGCTCCAAAACAATGACACCAAAAAAGTGATTATGACATGATTGACAATGGTTTCAAAATAAATGAGCGCGACAAATGTGTTTATTTCAAAGACACAAATGAAGGTTATGTGATCTTATGCCTTTATGTAGACGATATGCTTATCATTGGGAGTAATGATAAAATGATCAAAGCTACTAAAAACATGTTGAAAGCGAGATTTGACATGACATGGGTTTAGCGGATGTGATTCTTGGAGTAAAAATCATAAGAACCCAAGATGGTCTTGTGTTAAGTCAATCTCATTATGTGGATAAGATTCTTGAAAAATTCAATTCGGGAGATACGAGTGTGGCTCGAACTCCAGTTGATACCTCCGAACATCTAATGAAAAATAGAGGAGAGGGAGTTGCTCAGTTAGAGTACTCAAGAATTATTGTCAGTCTGATGTACCTAATGACATACTATAAAAAAAAGAGTATTAAAAACAGTCTCTGACGCATCTAAATCAGTCCCTACTAGTTATCGGGGACTGATTTGCCAGGACCCAGCCAGTCCCGGATACCTAGTCCTAGATAGTGGTTTTAGTAACTAAAAATCAGTCTCCATTGTATGACACCGGTAGGGACTAACGATCACTCTTCGATATATAAAAATTCAGTCGTTGATTTGTACCCTGGTACCACGACATTTCAGTCCTCAATACTTTTCTCAGTGACTGCAAATCAGTCTTGTATAGTATGATATTTCAGTCCCCAATGTTTAACTTTAGTGACTGGAAGTCTGTTCTCTAAACATGTCGATATGGTCCTTAATACGTTTCGTTAGGTTCGTGATTCCATATTAATTCAGTCCCTAATTAAATGTTTCGAAGACTTGTAATTAGTTTCTAATGCCATGTTATTTCAGTTCATAATATATTTATTTTAGAGACTGAAAAATCAATCTCTAATAGAGAATCTTCTAGTCTCTATTATACTTATTACAAGTATAAAAACTAATTTCCAATAATACGTCTCAAACCAAATCTAAGCAAATGATACCAAAAAAATTTACAAATTTCTCTGAATTTACAATTATGTAGGAAATGTGCTTAGATAGAATAATACATGTGAACAAATAAAAAATGTAAAGATCTATAACTTGTGAGTTCTAGAACACAAATTAAAAAAAAACCAACCAACCAAGATAACATAATACTTATAAGTCATTCTCTTCATGGGTTTGTTGCGGGTATCATGAGTTCTTTCCATTTTCCGTCTTCCTCAGTTTTGTCATTGGCTTGTTTCGATTCATTAGTGCTCCAAGTTAGATTCACTAGTGCTCCAAGTTACCTGATTACCTAATGCATTATAGTCATTGGTAAATATTGTTACAAATTACAAAAAAAAAAAAAAAAAACACACACACACACACACAAAGTCTTATGTAGAACTAAATTTACTTGTATTGATAACAAAATATATTCAAACTAAATGATATAAAAAGAGATTAAATATTAACCTTAAGAAGCGTTGAACAGGCACCAAAATCCCAAACTTTGAAATTCTTATAGGCAAGAATCTGTTAATAACTTCCTAATACAAAACAAAACAAGTGACCGGGTTAAATAATCTACATATGCCTGAATTATAGTAAACTAGTATTAAGGGCCCCCGCGTTGCGGGGGCTCCGAGGGGGGGGGGGGGGGGAGGGGGATACACCATGCCAAGTAGCATTGATGCTACACAACTACCAGCGATCAACAACACCAGAAAAAGCTCGTTAAAATAAAATAAATAAAAAGAAAAAATAACACCGAACGAAAAGCATACGTAAAATCGTTGAGCCACGTATGCCATTCGTGACATGTTAATGCGAAGAGATAAGACTGAAAGTGGCATTGATGCTACACAACTACCAGCGATCAACAACACCAGAAAAAGCTCGTTAAAATAAAATAAATAAAAAGAAAAAATAACACCGAACGAAAAGCATACGTAAAATCGTTGAGCCACGTATGCCAGTCGCGACATGTTAATGCGAAGAGATAAGACTGAAATGTAAAAATAGAAAAGAATAACTAAGTCGATCTAATACCACGCGTGTTGCGACGAACCTGTCAAACAGGGAAAAATAGACGTATTGTGAGGGTCCTGTCAAACAGAAAAAAATAGTCGGAAAAACTTTGAAACCCACACGTACGTTACGGCGTGTTTACTCGGAAAAGTATAACAAAACGTAAAACGAAAAAATTGGAAAAGATGAAAAATACATGGATCAAAGTTGAAAATAAAAAATGTGTTTGGGTTAAATTACAAGAGATGAAAACTTTTGGGTTAAAAATAAAAAAAAAACAAAAAGGTTAAAATGCAAAAAATAAAACCTTTGGGTTACAAATGAAAAATCAACAAATTTTTTTTGAAAGACTCCCCATGCTTAAGGTACAAGCCTTAATGCACAAACATTTTGTTAATTTATAATATGGTAATAAACTACAAATGAGTAGGATGGGAACCCTTGAAACATCTAGACATATGCATCAATTATGGATATTTCATGTGAGTTTGTTTAATTAATTAGGCAAAAACATATGAGTTTCTCTGATGTAACAAGCCATAAATAATGCAATAAACCAAAGAAATTATATTGAATTGTATGTGCAATTGTATGAAATTTCATGAAGACATTTAGTCAAATATATGGCCATGAAATGCATGATGAATCAAGAACAAAGGTTGACTAATGATGGAGAAAGTTGGAACTAAATAACTAAAATTTTGTAAAAGTATGTTATGTTTCTTTTGTCTAAATGATAGTGAAAATTAAGTGAATGAAATACAAACCTTGGTACTACCTTTGTTGAGGGCTTCATTGCTTCTGTGTCAACTTGCCACTCCAAACACGTGCTGGAATCAAATCAAAGTTCATGGTGAATAACTGAATTCAGCCTCAAAGCAGACAAATGGATTTTTTTTAAAACGTTAGTCTTGGTGCTATATATATGTGTGTATATGCACATAGTTCAACTAGTTTCCCATTTTATAATGATTGAAAACATCCCATAACGTGCGTTTCAACAAGAGTACCATGTCATTTTAGACCCCTTCCTGCAGCCTAGCGTCTAACTTTTTGTATAAAATTATTTACAAGGTTTTACATTATGTATATAATAAACTGTGAAAGAATTTTTAACAGACTCTTCTTTAACTAGCCTTTTTTTACCCATTAAAGATAAAAATAGTAGCACACCCAAATAAGGCCATTCAAAACTAACAGGGTCAAATATGCCACCTCTATTCAAGGCTATAAGTTAAGGCAGAATTAGGCTCGAGCTTGAACTCGTTTAACATATAAGAACTCGAGTTTGATCTCTGCTCGTGAGTGGTTTTTCAAGCACAAGCTCGACTCATATATTATTTATTGATTATTTTATCTACATGTGTACTTAATGTTGATAAAATTTTATATAACATATAGTAGAAATCACTTAGTTATTTGTATTGTATTTTTATATATAATTATATTTAATATATATTAAATAAAAACGATATAAATAAAAAGCTCGTTTAGACTTACGAGCCAACTCGAGCTCGATAAGTAAAGCTCAAGCACCGGCTCTTGCTCGGGCTCAAGCTCAAGCTCGTTTTTTTATACAAGTTTTTTTTAGTCTCGGGCTAGAGCTCGTTTAAGCTCAACTCAATTCGAGTTTTTAGTGAGCCGAGTACCAAGTAGTTCACAAACGGCTTGGCTCATTTACACCCTCATGCTTAATGTATCTTAATGAAATAAAAGTAAAGCATCTCTTCAATAGCAAATATAAGAAGTTTTACCTAGGAGCAAGCTTCTCTACTTTTGTCTAAAAGCAATAGGTTTGTTCATGTAGAGTCAGTTGATTCTGTTTCAAATGCATATGAGGATCAATTCCTCATGTAGTATCACAAGCCTTTATGAGTGTTGTCATGATCTTATTATCCAATAAGCAAATTCCAACTATAGAATAAGATAATCACCCAACAATAAGCTACAATGAAAATATTAATCTGAATGATTATTGAAAAACAAACTTTAGCTTGGCATAACAAACTTACTTATAGCATCAACAACTCTAATCAGCGAGTTATTGATATAAAACTCATCTTTAAATTCAAAAATCATAACCAACATGTTTAACCACAAGAGCATTCTTCAAATAGCATTAAAATTCATTTATTTAACAATTTAGTCTAGTGAAACAACTAACTTTACCTATAGTCCATCCGATAGTCATAATCTCAAACGACAATGTATCAATTCCCAAACAGCAAACCATCGATCCATATGAGACTTTACTCAAATACACGTATACAAGTTGTGATTTATGAGACTTTACAAATACAAGTATAAAAATTGTGATTTAAAACACTAAATATGTATATGGCTATGATTTCATATTTGATTAAGACTTGTTTAATTATTTAAAATGTATAAAACAACATCATTTTTTAATGAGAGATAAATATGTCCACCTTAACCTAATGAAAACTGAATCATCTAGTTGAAATATTTTTTCTAGAATAGGTATCAACGGGGAATTCCTTCTGGGCCCTATACAGAGTGTTGACACATAAAGTCGACCTGCAACTTCTACCTACATCTTAGATCACAAATCAGAAATCAGTTTCGAGTTTAGGACTTAGAATTACATATGAATGACTCTTTGATCAACCCTGATCACCGTTCACTGGTTGTTCGAGATTGCAGTCAGCGGGTAGTAAACCTCCATCTCCATCTCGTCGACGCTTCCACTGGGGAAGACTGAATATTTGAGAGAAATGCGGGCATTCAACTATTTGGGAACTTTTGGAAGGATATTAAAATTTCTGTAGGCGGGATATGAAATACTGCTTACGTTTTATATTAAAATTTTTATCTTAAGAGTCTCAACTCTCATGTTAAAGAAGTATAATTTTATATTTAATTTGTAAAGTTGAGGTTGCTAGCAAACTAATTAACATTTTCAAAGTAGAAGTGTTATTTGTATAGTAAAACTAAGTATGCAATAGTTAATCTGACTAAATTATCATATTCAACCAACGATTAGCCGCATCCCATTCCAATCGCCGACATTACTTATACTACGAATGACGCTAATATTGAATTTAATCATGTGTTAATCATGATTAGAAATAACTAAAAAACTGAAAATAAAGAAGGAATACCTATATGTGCTTACTTATCTAGCAACAATATCAGAAGTTGCTTGCCAAACAACGTATTTTCTAGGTTCTGAATCAATACCTGTAAAGAAAAGTGCTTTCTTATGTAACACCTCGTAAAATCACGACCAATATAACAAAGACACGTGTCATGGATTTTAAACGTGTAAGGAATTATTCTGGAGGACTAAAATTGTTAAACAATGTAAATATGTTAATAAAGGGATCCAAAGTGTCAACATGCCATTCTTGTGCCTCTGATTGACCTCACACGACGTTCGTATTCTTTAACGAATAAATTGTCGAACACTAGGAGTTGTTTGTGCTTAAAATAAAGATCTTACGAAACATAGGGGTTAAAAGTGTCAACATGTTGAAAGTAACCTCTGAGTGATCTTTTAACGATCCCAAAAACATTGTGATAATTTATTTTGATCCCAAGAATAACGGATATTAAATTCGTGGAGTTTCGACGCATATAAATAATCAAAGTGTTAATTACAAGTAATAAGGGTTAAATGCGTTAATATTGCATTTCAAGACCATTCGGGTGACCTCGTAACTAACCGAAGGCTTATTGTTAAACGTTTAATGACTCAAGACCCTTAAAAGTCAAGTTTGGGGGTTAAAAGTGCAATAAACGCAAGTTAAATCAAGTTTAGAAGGACCAGGGACCAAAGTGCAATAAATGAAACTTGGTGACTAGATCAGACCCTCGCGTGGGCCGCGTAGCCCATAAGACAAACCTTACGCGGGCCGCGTAAAACTGCCAGGTGCAGAAAAATTGGACAGATGCCTGTATAGCCTGTTGCACCGCCTTTGCATGCCTTGTTTTCGATCCCAGGGGCTGAGCCAATAGTTTTTCATCCATAGGGACACCTGGAATCATCAGAAAACATTTGTAGACTTGTGTGGAGTGATCTTGTGAATTAATTTTGGCTATATAAGAGCTTATTGGTTACTAGTTCATGTGCTCATTCACAAATTTATTCTCAACTCACTCTCTGGAGCTCTCTGGACTTCAAGCAAGTTTCCTCAAGTTCCTAATTCGTGCTAAGAGCCTTTGTAAGCATTCTTAGCCTTCCTAGTTCATGTTTTATTAGTCTAATGACCAAAAGTCAAAGCCGACGTAATTAAGCTTTGACTTAGTGATTAATCACTAATGGTCCAACCATTATTCGAATTGAAAGTGGCTATGAGTTGGTAATTATGTGGGTAATAAGTCCTTAATAGGGCACTCCCTGATTATCACTCTAACTTGGTCAATTGTCGGGTCAAACTTAATATTAAAAAGTCAACAGAAGCTATTTTTGCAAATAAATTCATAACTAGTAATGTAGAAGTTATGGAACCTGTTGTAACACTAAAATAACTTGGTAAATCATGTAAGAACATGTAACACCCCGAAAACGGGCTTGGTAATTAAACTCTGTTAATACTAAAAGACGGGTAACGTACCGTTATTAGTAAAAATAACCCGGCAAATATTTGGATTTAAATAAGAAATCCTAATATTAAATAAAAACGAATCAAAGTTTTAAGTAATTAAGTTTATAAGAGCCTGAGTTAACGGGACTTAAAATAAAACGGGTTATGACTTCCCGAACCCAGTAAGCTAACTAGGAATAATTAACCTAGTTAATAAGTGGGGAATATTGTTAGAAATAAGTTGGTTGTGCCCTACTTAATTAACTAACCAAATTAGAGGGGCCAATGTTGTTAAAAATGAAACTTATATTATTGGTTTTAATAAAAAAACAAAACCAAACATCTCAATTGAGATGTCTGGTCGTACATGGGACGCAGGGGCGACCTGAGCTCCTCACCAAGCCCTAGTTCATCACATATTCCACCAAATTGAGAGCTCAAATTCGTTCTAAATCAAGTCTCAAACACAAATTCGTGATCTCCATTGAAAGGGGAGTCATAAGGTATGTAAATTTTATGAAAAATCTCTAGTTGGATTTCTAGGTAAACTTAGAAATCTGAAATTGATGGTTGCATGTTCGTTATATGATGAAATTAGGAATGATTTTATGTCTAGGAGTAAACCCTAGTCATTTACTTGTTGAATTGATGTTCCTAATTGTGAATTCATGATCACCCGATTATGTGCTAAATGGGTTTTGTAGAAACATGTTGAACACTAGAATCATAATGGTTAAATTGTGTTAATAGAACCCCCTGAAGTTAGATTTGAAGTTTGATGTTAGTACTTGTTAATTTTGCTAGAATTTAAGGGTTTAGAAAACTTAAATGGGCTGGAGAAATTTGATGTTTCGTGTTGCATACAAGGTGCTTGATAAAATGCTTGAACAAGAAAATATAACAAAGCTGATTGGAATAAAAAAATTATTGGGCTGCAGTTTTTAAAAAATCATATAAAATCACTGGAACGGCCTGTGAGGTTGAGCCTTATATGCTCAGAAAGCTATTAAAACATACTACGTTTTATGTTTGAACATGTTTGTTGAATTCTGATGTTAAACGGGTCAAAACAGTGTCCGAAGTCAGCTGAACTGTTTTGACAGCAAGCTGATTGGAATAAAAAAAAATTATTGGGCTGCAGTTTTTAAAAAAATCATATAAAATCACTGGAACGGCCTGTGAGGTTGAGCCTTATATGCTCAGAAAGCTATTAAAACATACTACGTTTTATGTTTGAACATGTTTGTTAAATTCTGATGTTAAACGGGTCAAAATAGTGTCCGAAGTCGGCTGAACTGTTTTGACAGCAAGCTGATTGGAAGCATTTTGACTTCTGAGCTGATTTTTGCGAAAATCATAATTAATTATAGGAAGCTCGGATTGAGCTGATTCTTTTTGGGTTGGAAAGATATTTTAGTATTCTACATTTCATCTTTGATTACCAAGGGCTGAATAAAACCGTAAAGTGGTTAAAAGAGTCGATTCCGCAGCTACATTGTAAAGTTGCTACACATTTTATTGATAAACTTAATCTAAGAAAATTGTATACAAGAAAATGATGAATTGTGAGAAATGTGATAATGATGGCATTCTAATAAATTAACTTGAGGCAATGTGTCTAACGTGGAAATATAATTTGATTGTAAGACTTGGTAAGAGGTATGTCGTAGTAGCTTTTATTCCGTACTTGAATGGTGTGGTGTGTACCATGTATTTGCTTTAAACAAATCTTATGAAATTGAGTGTATTAAAGGCATCTAAAATACATACAAATGATTTATGCAAGTAATATGTACGTGTATGCCAAACATGTTCTAAGTTAGTGCTCAGTCACATACACAAGGACAGTTTGACTTACGAAAGTCAAACTGACCTAAAACTAATGTCTTGATAAATGAGTATGTGTGAATCCATGAGATGTTGTGGTCATCTTATATAATGACTAATCTAACAAATCTTGTGGGTATTGTGTTAAGTTTGATCTCGTCAAGCTAAGTGGGAGCTGGAAGGGAATGGATCAAACGGGTCAAGTGCGCAAGGAAAGCTCGAACGGACGCAAACCGTAAGTAAAGCTTACACCTATTTTTTTAGCATACGTATTTATTCTATAGGTGATAAATACAACAATAGATCATGTTCGAATTATGGGTTCCGACACGAAACGAAATGGGTTAGAACGAATAAAAACGTTTAAAACCATGATTTGTAATAAATATAATTGTTTGGTCGTATAGACCAAATGGGCCAAATGATGGTGATAATATCATATGACCATATCGACTAATGTTGGTTGTTAAGTCATATGTTTACAGGAACGAATAGAAATTTGGATAATTGCGTCATCATAGAATATTGAATTAATAATAGCAAGGCATAAACGGGTCTATACGTTGACTCGAGCCAGGTACGCTTATATATAGATTTATAGTTAAAAGTGTTTAACATCCCTTCACGGGTCAAAAGGAGTAGATAGGTAAAACGGGTTAAGAATTCATAAGAAACCCGTAATTTGAACCTTGCACATTAGTAAATTGATATAACGTGATATGCATGATATTTTGAAAAGGGTAATAAACAAGTTTGTTTGATAAATCACGAACGGGTCAAAAAGTGTCATAATTGAATTTCAAGCCGAGAGCTTGAAAGTTAAAATTTTGTGAATTTTAGATGTTGGATTTTAACTCCATATGATGGAGGATCAAATTACAATCACGTAGGAAGAAACGGTAGACCCTGTAAAAAAATAAAAATAAATATATATATATATATATATTTTATTCAGTTTTGCTTCCCAGACTTGTTTAGATACGTTTTAAACCCCGTATGACTAAAGCATTTCATGTTTATGAAATGTAGGTACATTTTGGATGCCGGAAGACGATCAAGCTCAACAAAGAACCGAACACGAATAAGATAAAAGCTTCCGCACGTCGTTTCGTTGTAACTTTTAAACGACGAACTCAATTATGTTATGTTGTATTATTTTAAAATTGTAAAGTTTAAACAAACCCGTATTTTTTTACAAAGTATATGTAGTCATAATTACATGTTGTTTGTCGTATACTTTACAAAAACCATTAAATAATGACAAGGGTGTTACAAGTTGGTATCAGAGCTCATGGTTAAACAGTAAATTGTGTTCGGTTCGAGGCTTGATCGCAAATCCGGTAAGTACATGTATATTAATGGTTTGGTATGTGTTGAAATGTTGTGAACAACACATAGGGTTATCGTGTGATACACGTTACCTCAATTAAATGATAAATATAGTTGACAAAATTGCGCGCGTTGACGCGTATAGTAGAAAAGCCTTGTATTATAATACGGGCGATTATTGAAGTTGATATTACTAATTCTTGTAAATGTTTTAATTGAAGGACACTCGCATCTGAAGATAGCGAGAGTTTAACAAATTGCGGATATGATGATGGAACGGTCCGAGATGTGACAAGAAGAGCATACTCATCAAGGACCTAAATCGCGTAACGATCGCAAATAAGTAATGGCAAGGAATGCCCGTCGGGGCAAGCATTACCAGGTGCACATTTTAAACTTATAGTACAAACAGTAATATGCAACAAATACATAGTGAATGACAGTTGCATATAGAATATGAAACTTGGAAAACCTGGATAGGTTACCTATCCAGGATGACGTTTCCAAGAGAAATTCAGTAGAGAATATGTATTATTCACAAATTGTGAATAACAAGACAATAACAGAATTCAGTTTATATAGAAACTTGGACGAGAGTGATCATCCAAGTAAGTAATCTCAATATAAATCCTATTGAGAAAAGTAATGATCACATCAACGAATGTGAATAAATGTTTATAAAAAGGGACATTTTACATGTTCAAGGATAAACGACTAAAACTAATAATTGTTAACTAACACTTAAATAAAGTTTTACCAAATGAAATCATAAATATGGAAATAATTTGAGGAGTTACTTACATGGGACGTGATGTGGTAATTATAATAAGGTCACGCGTACCATGTGTTGATCGCTTACTCTGGCCAAGTAAGTAGTGAACACATGATAGCATGAGCTTCTTATAATGAGCGCAGTTATGTCCGATGTAGTAAGGTCAAGATGAATGAAAATTTAAAGGATCCTTAGGGTCAAGAAATCTTATGGGCATACTCGTATAAATGGTTTTCGCGGGAACCATAAAAACGATGTATGGCGCACATAGAAATAAAAGACCCAAGGAAATTCGTGACATAAGTCATTTTGGACGAAACAACCATAGTAGACGAAAAGGGCATTGTAAAACCAAAGTATAAATGACCCGCGGGGTCATAGAAACAAAGGTATTGCCCACATGGGAAAAACGATCAAAGTCGTTGACTTTGGTCGTAGTTAAGAAATGATGATGATGATAATCATCATTCATAGTTTATAAGACTGTCAAGGATGGTCAAATAAGGAATAAAGGTTTGGTTGAATAAAAGCGATGGATTTCGCTAAGACAACCAAACAAATTAAAACGAAATCTTAATGTATACCGGAATGCTTGCACTAATAATGACTTCGGTAAAGTACTCGGTTGATGGGTAAGGATTTAAACACATGCGTAAACCGAGAAACGGGAACACGGATTTAAAGTCAAAAGACTCGGATTACGAGTTATGACTATAAAATCTCGTATATAGAAATTGTGAGTAAATATGTTCAACTATTCGAAGTCGAATGGGTTGAATAAAGAATAAAGTTGATTGTTTATAAGTGATGGAGTTCACATTAATAGGTCAAACAGGCTGAATACAATATAACGCCGAATACAAATGAGCGCTAGCCAGATAAAGGTAGCGTTAAATGCAAGAGAATAATGAGCCCGGTAATGGGATATAACCAAATAAGAATATATGCAAATCAAATAACAGTAAGCATAAGAAGAACTGACGCATAAATGACGTGAGAAGTCATAAAATCGGAAAATCGTCCGAAAGAAAACAATTATAGCCATGAAACTACAATTAAGGTTAACGGGACCTAAGCTTGAAACCAAATGATTCTTCAAACAAAAACAGGGTGCCTTGACACCAAACATGTAATTTAAGAATGACATGAGTAAGGAGTGATCTACGGGATCAACATAACCTTTAGGGTTATAAACAAATGAAAGATCTACGGGACTAAAACGACCCACGGGTCATGATTAGAAAGAAGTTATAAGGACTTCGCCCTAAAGAGGTGAAAGTCTAATCAAAATAGCCCATAAGGCTAAGTGATAAAAACCTACGGGTTAATTAGATAAAGCGAGGGAATCGGTTGAGAATCCCCGCATAAAACTAAGACTGTAAAAGAATAAATTATGGACTGTCAATATCCTGGTATGGATAATTGACAAAAGTTAAAGAGAAGATCCTAAAACTAAAACTTCGGTTTTAGTAAGAAATAGCGTTTTTACAAACATAAATTCTGATAGGAATTTAAATAGTAAGCATGAAAGATACAAGTCTTGACACTGATAGGCGCAAGAAGATATATTCGAAAAGTGATATTTTCGAAAATGAAAGGTTGATACAAACTAAACACGATGTGACACGATCACGGTTAGGAAATGTAATGTGAAGTAAAATCACGTTATAACCAAGCGAGCGGTGAAAAGTAACGGGACTAATAAGTCTAGTTAGTAAGACCGGTTAAGGCCAGTAATTCAAATCAATAAAAAAAAATTGGTTTGCTTGTAAGCGGTGGATTCGGTATAACTGAACCGAATAAATAAATCTGAAAACAAAAGAAATTATTGCTAAAAGTGAAATATTTCACTAAAGACCTTTAAACGGGTCAAGGTAACGGATTCACCTAGAGTTCGATAATATATAAAAGCGATGGAAATCGCTAAGTTAACTAAACTAGTAGAAATAACGGAATTACGTTATTTCAAGTTACATTATGTCGTACGAGGTACGTAGAGGTTCTGTAACCAAAAAGATATTACCAAAATTTTTCTGGTAATACTAACAATTGGTTAAAATATGAATAATGCTTAAGAGATTACTCAGGTCAAACGCATTGAGTTTAGAACTCAATGAACTATGTAAGCAAGGTTTCGAGGACGAAACCTCTTTAAGGGGGGGTAGACTTGTAACACCCCGAAAACGGGCTTGGTAATTAAACTCTGTTAATACTAAAAGACGGGTAACGTACCGTTATTAGTAAAAATAACCCGGCAAATATTTGGATTTAAATAAGAAATCCTAATATTAAATAAAAACAAATCAAAGTTTTAAGTAATTAAGTTTATAAGAGCCTGAGTTAACGGGACTTAAAATAAAACGGGTTATGACTTCCCGAACCCAGTAAGCTAACTAGGAATAATTAACCTAGTTAATAAGTGGGGAATATTGTTAGAAATAAGTTGGTTGTGCCCTACTTAATTAACTAACCAAATTAGAGGGGCCAATGTTGTTAAAAATGAAACTTATATTATTGGTTTTAATAAAAAAACAAAACCAAACATCTCAATTGAGATGTCTGGTCGTACATGGGACGCAGGGGCGACCTGAGCTCCTCACCAAGCCCTAGTTCATCACATATTCCACCAAATTGAGAGCTCAAATTCGTTCTAAATCAAGTCTCAAACACAAATTCGTGATCTCCATTGAAAGGGGAGTCATAAGGTATGTAAATTTTATGAAAAATCTCTAGTTGGATTTCTAGGTAAACTTAGAAATCTGAAATTGATGGTTGCATGTTCGTTATATGATGAAATTAGGAATGATTTTATGTCTAGGAGTAAACCCTAGTCATTTACTTGTTGAATTGATGTTCCTAATTGTGAATTCATGATCACCCGATTATGTGCTAAATGGGTTTTGTAGAAACATGATGAACACTAGAATCATAATGGTTAAATTGTGTTAATAGAACCCCCCGAAGTTAGATTTGAAGTTTGATGTTAGTACTTGTTAATTTTGCTAGAATTTAAGGGTTTAGAACACTTAAATGGGCTGGAGAAATTTGATGTTTCGTGTTGCATACAAGGTGCTTGATAAAATGCTTGAACAAGAAAATATAACAAAGCTGATTGGAATAAAAAAATTATTGGGCTGCAGTTTTTAAAAAATCATATAAAATCACTGGAACGGCCTGTGAGGTTGAGCCTTATATGCTCAGAAAGCTATTAAAACATACTACGTTTTATGTTTGAACATGTTTGTTGAATTCTGATGTTAAACGGGTCAAAACAGTGTCCGAAGTCAGCTGAACTGTTTTGACAGCAAGCTGATTGGAATAAAAAAAAAATTATTGGGCTGCAGTTTTTAAAAAAATCATATAAAATCACTGGAACGGCCTGTGAGGTTGAGCCTTATATGCTCAGAAAGCTATTAAAACATACTACGTTTTATGTTTGAACATGTTTGTTAAATTCTGATGTTAAACGGGTCAAAACAGTGTCCGAAGTCGGCTGAACTGTTTTGACAGCAAGCTGATTGGAAGCATTTTGACTTCTGAGCTGATTTTTGCGAAAATCATAATTAATTATAGGAAGCTCGGATTGAGCTGATTCTTTTTGGGTTGGAAAGATATTTTAGTATTCTACATTTCATCTTTGATCACCAAGGGCTGAATAAAACCGTAAAGTGGTTAAAAGAGTCGATTCCGCAGCTACATTGTAAAGTTGCTACACATTTTATTGATAAACTTAATCTAAGAAAATTGTATACAAGAAAAGGATGAATTGCGAGAAATGTGATAATGATGGCATTCTAATAAATTAACTTGAGGCAATGTGTCTAACGTGGAAATATAATTTGATTGTAAGACTTGGTAAGAGGTATGTCGTAGTAGCTTTTATTCCGTACTTGAATGGTGTGGTGTGTACCATGTATTTGCTTTAAACAAATCTTATGAAATTGGGTGTATTAAAGGCATCTAAAATACATACAAATGATTTATGCAAGTAATATGTACGTGTATGCCAAACATGTTCTAAGTTAGTGCTCAGTCACATACACAGGGACAGTTTGACTTACGAAAGTCAAACTGACCTAAAACTAATGTCTTGATAAATGAGTATGTGTGAATCCATGAGATGTTGTGGTCATCTTATATAATGACTAATCTAACAAATCTTGTGGGTATTGTGTTAAGTTTGATCTAGTCAAGCTAAGTGGGAGCTGGAAAGGAATGGATCAAACGGGTTAAGTGCGCAAGGAAAGCTCGAACGGACGCAAACCGTAAGTAAAGCTTACACCTATTTTTTTTAGCATACGTATTTATTCTATAGGTGATAAATACAACAATAGATCATGTTCGAATTATGGGTTCCGACACGAAACGAAATGGGTTAGAACGAATAAAAACGTTTAAAACCATGATTTGTAATAAATATAATTGTTTGGTCGTATAGACCAAATGGGCCAAATGATGGTGATAATATCATATGACCATATCGACTAATGTTGGTTGTTAAGTCATATGTTTACAGGAACGAATAGAAATTTGGATAATTGCGTCATCATAGAATATTGAATTAATAATAGCAAGGCATAAACGGGTCTATACGTTGACTCGAGCCAGGTACGCTTATATATAGATTTATAGCTAAAAGTGTTTAACATCCCTTCACGGGTCAAAAGGAGTAGATAGGTAAAACGGGTTAAGAATTCATAAGAAACCCGTAATTTGAACCTTGCACATTAGTAAATTGATATAACGTGATATGCATGATATTTTGAAAAGGGTAATAAACAAGTTTGTTTGATAAATCACGAACGGGTCAAAAAGTGTCATAATTGAATTTCAAGCCGAGAGCTTGAAAGTTAAAATTTTGTGAATTTTAGATGTTGGATTTTAACTCCATATGATGGAGGATCAAATTACAATCACGTAGGAAGAAACGGTAGACCCTGTAAAAAAATAAAAATAAATATATATATATATATTTTATTCAGTTTTGCTTCCCAGACTCGTTTAGATACGTTTTAAACCCCGTATGACTAAAGCATTTCATGTTTATGAAATGTAGGTACATTTTGGATGCCGGAAGACGATCAAGCTCAACGAAGAACCGAACACGAATAAGATAAAAGCTTCCGCACGTCGTTTCGTCGTAACTTTTAAACGACGAACTCAATTATGTTATGTTGTATTATTTTAAAATTGTAAAGTTTAAGCAAACCCGTATTTTTTACAAAGTATATGTAGTCATAATTACATGTTGTTTGTCGTATACTTTACAAAAACCATTAAATAATGACAAGGGTGTTACAGAACATGTCTAAGCATGTCCGACCCGACAATTCCGAGTTTAGACTCGGTTCGGAACCGAAAGTCGCAAAAGAAGACTTTTGCTTTGACTTTCAGTTCTGACCCGATTTAGCTTGTTTTAGAAATGCCTTAAGGTTTCTTTAGGTCCATATTATAAGTTAGTAAAACCCTCTGAGGTTATACTACATGGTTCCTTATTTATCCGATTCATTTGCATGTTTCCGTTAATTGCTTAAATGTTGACCATAATGCCCTTTTGATATTAAAACGAGATTTTTGAAAATGTGAGAGGACAAAAACCTTTATTTCTGATTTATAAACATGTCTTAAAAATTTGACATCAGTTTGAGGTCTACATTAGGAGTTATGCTCAATATCGTAATTTGAAAGCTTTTTATTAATTAAACGACATTTTTAGCATAAAGCCTATTTAAACCCAAATTTCGACACGACGGCTATACCCTTTTCGTGAATAAAATGAGTTTTACATAACATTTTGATACCAAATCTTTTGGTACTGAATTTATATGATAAATAAAATATTTTGAACTTTATAAACTGATCAAAAACTCAGATTTCCTTATATAACCTGAAAATCGCCTAAAACCGACTTTTTACGCGTTTTAAACGCATAGTATGGATTAAAACTATTTTTGACACATAAGACTTAATACCTACTGATGTTTTAAGTAAATTTCTATACTTTAACAGTAAGTAAAAGTTTTGAACCCAGATTTCCAAATTTGACCTTTAAAGCTTAGGTGAAATGACCAAAATGCCCCTACGGTGCATAGTTTGTTTATAAATGATAAATTTCACATATGTTTAATATCTTACTGATATAACCTACTAAAATAAATATTTTTACTGATCATTTTAGACCAGAACCTCAGATTAATATTTAACCTCTTTTATAACCTTTAAAATGACCAAAATACCCCTACGGGGCTTAATTAGACTTTAAATCCGTTTTGGGCATAATGGAAGGTATCCTACTGATATCATAACACATTTAAGCATATTAACTTAGGGAACCTGTTCATGACTCATTTGGTTACCCGTTATGCATTTTTCACGTTCGGTGCGGTTTGTGTGACTAGTTTGCATAAATTGACCGAAATTGGTCAAACCTTATCATTTTTACCTCAAAATCCAGAATGTATTTAGTTTACCCATATTATACAAGTCTTCATACTTGTCGGGTCTAAGTCACATTCTAATCCGGTCTTCGCTTAATCTTGCGTTTTGAACCGTAATTTTTCCTTTAAAACTAACCGGACTAAGTTTAAACTTAAATAAGACCCGTTAGGAATCTAATAGGTTATTAAAACCTTCGTTCCAGATTTAGGAGACCAGTAAAAGATATTTGCACTTGCTGATTGTATACGGCTAAGATAAATTTGTATAATTTGCTCAGGTAAATACTTTTAACTTATTTTCCGTTATACGAGCTTGGGATACGGTATTATAATAATACCGCTTGGTCGGGTGTGTAGTTATTTAAATCAGATTGTGATTAATATATTTACATAACCCGTTTTAATCTGTTTTGTTTGGTATATGGCCTTTGGGGGGTTAATGACCATGTCCTGGATATCCTCGGCTCATTCATTGGAAATGACCACGACTTAAGCACGGGGTGTAGGCATACACCTGACAGTTGCGTATGTATAAAAGTATCCCACAATAAGGTATTCCTTGTGGGCCTTATACTTGTGGTGTGTCAGTTAATCTTTTCCGGCTCTTCTAATCGGCCCTGACGGACGATAAACATGTAAAACTGTATACAAGATTGTTTTTATAATAATTGTCCCAAGTTATAAAATATTATTTGTGCCTTGTGCATTTACATCAAATTTTCCTAAGTGTTTTCAAAATGAGTCGGTTAATTGTATTTACCAGTGTAAACTGACGTATTTTCCAAAAGGTTAAGTGCAGGTACTATGCGAAATAGGCTGGCTACTCCCGAGTGGATAAATAAAGAGTCTTGCAAGCTTGTTCACTTAAAATCTGTTGAATAATATTTCAGTTGTTTTGATCCGCCCGTGGATCCTTTTACATTCCGTTTGTAATACTTATGTTACTTTCATTCGGTTTGTATTATTATTACTTTTAGACTTCCGTTGTGCATTGAACTGTGATAAATTGTCTATGATGATATCAACTACATCACGATACTCTCCACAGGGCCCGCCAGAAATACGTGGAAATATCGGGGTGTGACATCTTATCAAGCTGTAAATAAAAAAAATAGTTACTGAATATGTTTCACAATATATATAGGCAGTATTTATTGAGATTAGAATTCAGATTAGGGTTTAAAGGACATAAGAGAATGATGATGCTCTTGTTATTCGAATTGGTGAATCATATTGTCAATACATACATACATACATATATACTTGACGGTTAGATTTGTAACCGCTACAACTTATAAAAATAATATAACTATACTTATGTAACATGATAAATACATTATACTAACTATCATATCTAGCTTATATTCCTTCTAATACCCTCCCGTAAGCTAGATAGCAACAACATGTAAGAGTCCTTTGACACGGTTGAAGTCCTTTGGTTAGAATGTTTGCAGCTTGGTCTTTCGTTGTGCAGAACCTGACTTCAACTTCATCTTCCTTTACAAGATCTCGAATGAAGTGATGCTTTACCCTAATATGTTTACTTTTTCCATGATAGACAGGATCTTTAGCTAGAAAAATTGTGGATTTGTTATCACAGAAGATTACCGGTGGGCAATCCATATTCATTTGTAATTTATTGAGAATTCCCTTTATCCAGAGTGCTTGACATCCAGCCATTGATAGTGCTATGTATTCAGCTTCGGTTGAAGATAAGGCAACAACCTTTTGTTTTTTAGATTGCCATGCAATTGCTCCTGATCCTAAATGAAAAACATATCCTGACGTACTCTTACTATCATCTATATTCCCAGCATAGTCACTGTCACTAAAACCGACCAATTTCCCTTTACTTCCATTTGAGTAGATGATTCCATGGTTTAGTGTCCCTTTTATGTACCTTAAAATTCTTTTCCCGGCTTCCCAGTGACTTTTCTTCGGTTTCTCCATAAATCGACTTATCTTACTAACAACAAACATTATGTTAGGCCGTGTATTCGTCAAGTACATAAGACATCCCACTAGGCTTCTATATAAATTCTGATCCACTTCGTCTTCAGGATCATCCTTGGATAATCGCTGACCATATTCCATAGGAGTGGAGATTGTATTACATCGTTCCATATTGAATTTTTTTAGTAAACCTTTTGCATACTTCTGCTCTGATAATGTAATATTTCCACCTACATACTTGACCTCCATGCCTAAGAAATAGTACAGAATTCCCAGATCAGTCATCTCGAATTCTTTCTTCATTGAATCCTTGAGTTGGTTTATCATGTTTAGTGAATCACTAGCTATTATAAGGTCAACAAAATACAGACAGATCACCATCCTCGATGTTTTTGTGTTCTTAATAAACAGCGTATGTTCATATACACATTTCTTGAACCCATTAGAGCCAAAAAATTTGTCTATCCTGCTGTACCATGCCCTTGGGGCTTGTTTTAACCCATATAGGGCTTTCTTGAGATGGCATACCTTTCGTTCTTCTCCCCTTTTAATATATCCCTCCGGTTGTTCGGTATATACCTGTTCACTTAGATTTCCGTTTAAGAACGCTATTTTAACATCCATTTGATGTAGATGCTATCCACTCCGTGCTGCTAAGGCCAATATTAGTCTGACCGTGTCAAATCGTATGACAGGTGCGAAGACATCTTGATAATCCACTCCATACTTTTGATTATAACTCTTTGCCACTAATCTCGCTTTGTACTTACTTACATTTCCATGTTCATCATATTTTGTTTTATAAATCCATTTAACCCCAATGGGTGTTTAATCTTTTGGAGGATCAACCAATTCCCAAGTCTCATTTCTCTGCATTGAGTCCATTTCCTTGTCCATTGCTTCTCTCTGTTTGTCATCTTTATGAGCTTCTCTATACGAAGTAGGGTCTGCATCAGCATACAACACGTAATTTGCTGCATCACCAGTTGAAAACTGATCATTATATAGATTATCAACTTGTTCCTGTGTAAGTGGTTCCGAGTCAGCATATACATCTGTGATACTTCGTGTTCTTAATTCATTATTTCTGTCCTACTGTTTCTTCATCACTTGACAGGTGATCACCTTGATCATTATTTTGAGATGTAGAGTCATTAACTTGAGCAGTTGTTTCCTTCTCCTGACTTGCAACATTTGTATCTGGAAAATTTAATTGAATGCTTGTATCATTCTCAGGTCTTTCTATTCCTTCCCAGTCCTGTCCTTCATCGAAAATTACATCTCTACTGATGATGGTCTTGTTGGTTATAGGATTATATAGCTTATAAGCTTTGCTATTTTCACTATAACCTATCAAGATTGCTTTCTCTGTTTTATCATCCAATTTTCGACGATGTTGCTTAGGAATATGAGAGTATGCTACACATCCAAAAATCCTTAAATGAGCTACATTTGGTTTTCTTCCACTCCATGCTTCTTGAGGAGTTATGTTCTGCACTCCTTTAGTAGTTGCTCAATTTAAGAGATAAGTTGCACATGATACAACTTCTGCCCAGTAGGTATGTGATAGTCTTTTCATTTTCATCATGCTTCGGCTAAGTTCCATGAGAGTTCTATTTTTCGTTCGGCTACTCCATTCTGTTGGGGTGTATAGCTCGTAGTAAGTTGATGACGAATTCCATTATCTTTAAGGAAGTTTTGAAACTCATGACTACAATATTCTCCTCCTCTATCCGTACATATTGCCTTTATCTTGAAATCTGCTTGATTTTCTACTAACCTTTTGAAATTCTTAAATTGTGTTAATGCATCTGATTTCAGTTTTAAGAAATAAACCCAAGTTTTCCTCGAGAAATCATCTATGAAGGTGATAAAGTATCTACATCCACCTATAGACATTGTTCTCATCGGGCCACATATATCGGAGTGTACCAGTTGCAGTGGCTTGATTGCATGCCATGTTGCTTGTTTAGGGAATGACTTTCGAGCATGTTTTCCAAACAGACACCCTTCACATACACTCTGTGATGATTTGGATGCAGTTTTTGGTAAACCTTTTACAACTCCTTTTTCTCCCATGTTGTGCAGGGTCTCGAAGTTTATGTGACCATATCGTCGATGCCATAATACTGAGATATCTTGAGTCATTACATTGCAAACGCGTGGAGTTGCATCATAGTTTAGATTTAAAGGAAACATTTTGTTTCCAGTCATTCTAACTGTTCCCATGTGCTTTCCCGTTGGATCTTTGATGACACACTCCTGATTATAAAAGTTCACTTCATATCCTTTTTGCACAAGTTGTCCCACGCTTAATAAGTTATGTTTTAGGCCTTCGACATAGAAAACGTTCGGTACTCTTTTCTCTACTCCTCTCACTTTAATGGCTACATCACCACTTCCTAATACACTGAGTCTCTTGTTGTCTCTGGTTCTTACTTCCTTCTTTTCTGATTCATTTAGAGTGATAAACAGACTCTTGTTCCCGGTCATATGATTGCTACATCCACTATCTAAATACCAGCAATCCTCTTTCGTTATATCTTCTACGTTAAAAATCATAAATAGGGTTTCATCGTTTCCCTATTCCGTCTCATCTTCATGTAATAGAGCACTATTACTTTTATCACTCTCGTCTCCTTTTTGACAAAAACGTGCCGTATGCCCCAGTTTTTGACAATTATAACAACGAATTTGACCGCTAAATCTTCCTCTTCATCTGCCTCTTCCTTTTCCAGTGAAATCAGATCTAAAGAATCTTGATCGATTCTGGTTTTGGCTTTGTATTTAAAACACTTGTTCCATGGGTACATCATCATACTGCTTCAACCTTAATTCATGAGACTATAAAATCACAAGTAACTCTTCCGTGGACATGACTGTTATGTCCTTTGATTCTTCTATGGCTACTACAACCGACTCATATTTCCTTGTTAAACTACGAAGAATTTTTTCAACTATTCGTTATTCTGTGATGTTTTCTTCATTTAATCGTAATTGATTCACTATAATTGTCGTTCTATTGATATATTCTTCTATAGTTTCGCTGTCTTTCATTCGCAATGCATCAAACTCACATCTTAGGGTTTGTAGTTTTACCGTTTTGACTCTATGTTCCCCTCTGTATGCCTTGTGAAGAATGTCCCATGCTTCTTTGGACGTCTTGCTTGTTGCAATTCGTTCAAAAACAGTTTCATTGATTGCCTGAAATATTATATGAAGTGCTTTCTTATCCTTCTTCACTTTCTCCCTATGAGCGTTTTGATCATTTTCTGAAGCGCCGGCGGCAAGTTGATTGTATCCTTCTTCTACACTGGTCCACAGATCTTGTGATTCTAATAAAACCTTCATTTGTATGTGCCAATGATAGTAATTCTGTCCCAATAATTTTGGGATCTGGGTTTGAATTCCGCCGTTTGATGTTGCCATTCGGACGAACAGGAAAAATAATTTTTGAAGTGAATTGCAGTGATTGTAATGTTTGTAAATGCGGATCATTGTGGCTCTGATACCACTTTATTGAGATTAGAATTCAAATTAGGGTTTAAAGGACATAAGAGAATGATGATGTTCTTGTTATTCGAATTGGTGAATCATATTGTCAATACATACATACATACATACATACATACATACATACATACATACATACATATATACTTGACGGTTAGATTTGTAACCGCTACAACTTATAAAAATAATATAACTATACTTATGTAACATGATAAATACATTATACTAACTATCATATCTAGCTTATATTCCTTCTAATAGTATTTCGATGTGTTCTCCAACAATGATAATGTTTATTCATCAAAGAAATCATAGTGTTCTCCAACAATGATAATGTTTATTCTCAAAGAAATCATAAGGTTTATTATGGTCATGCAAACATAATTTTCCTAATTAAGTTTCTAGTGGTTTCCATATGACTAGTTTGTAAATATTGGTTTTCTACTTTTTTTTGTGTTATCAGTAGGGAGCATATATATGCTGAAAGTGTTAATGAATTCAAGCATGTGACGAGAACACTACACACCCATAATGCTAGCATGTAAGATTTGCACTTTCAATATGTTAAAATCAACAGTTCCCTTCTAATATATAATATGTTAAAATCTAGCTCAGTAATTTTTTTTACTACAGTAGTGCTGATTTCAAAAATTTAATCAAAACTAGTGCTGGTTGCTAAAATATTTCACAATTGATGTCATTGCCATTCAAAATGCTGATTTTTTTCTAAGTTGTAGCTGTGCAGGGAACTTTTCAGGGCTGTGCAGAACTTTGCAGGGAATTGCAGGATGAATCATTGGCCCGGGAACTTATCAGCCATTCTTAATGGCGAATTTCCTGCACATATGCCATTAAAAATGGCGAAAAGTTAATATCTCTGCACACAAGCCATTAGAAATGGCGAATTTTATTCAATCCTGCAGAAAATGCCATTTCAAATGGCGAAAAGGTCTCAGTCTGCAGAAAATGCCATTTGAAATGGCAAAATATTTAAACAATTGGACAATTGCCATATTTTTTTTTATCAATTCTGATTAACGAGTAGAATGGCTTAAGCTATAATTATTGTAGTCACTTTAGCATTATTTATATAACAAAACGTGCATAAAATTGTGTTTGTGGGTCGGCCCACCCCAACCTAACCTGCAGTTAAATATCACTTGTTTTGACCTAAAATCAATTTTACCCGTTGGTCAAAGAACTACTTTAACAGCATCCTAGAGTATAGATACATGTTTAAGATGAGCACACAAGATGTTGCAGTTTTGAACAGGAAGAAGTTAGATGAATGTGCCAAACCATCCAATTGATGACTTCTCTGAAAACCATCCAGTCATGGTACAATAGCCATACTTGTAAAAAGTTGTCGTTATAATAACCATCATGTACACAAAATCATAATAGAAAATCACTTATGTTTAAAAAGTCATATTGTAATAAAAATAATAATTATGGCAATTGTCCAATTGTCTAAATATTTCGCCATTTCAAATGGTATTTTGTGCAGACTGAGACCTTTCGCCATTTGAAATGGCATTTTCTGCAGGATTGAATAAAATTCGCCATTTCTAATGGCTTTATGTGCAGAGATATTAACTTTTCGCCATTTTTAATGGCATATGTGCAGGAAATTCGCCATTAAGAATGGCTGATAAGTTCCAGGGCCAATGATTGGTGGCTGATAACTTCCTGGGCCAATGATTCGTCCTGCAATTCCCTGCAAAGTTCCCTGCACAGCTACAACTTCGAAAAAAATCGCCATTTTGAATGGCAATGGCATCAATTGTGAAATATTTTGACAACCAACACTAGTTTTGATTAAAATTTTGAAATCAGCACTACTTCAGTAAAAAACTCGTGAGTGTGTTCTCAAATGTCAAAAGCCTGTGTTGCCTTTTCTTTAGTGGACAACATATCTGTCTTTCTCTAATGCAGGGTATTCCTAATGGTTTTGTGAAGTTGAAACTTTGTCATATCTTTACTTATAAGTTGAAGAGTTCAATTATGTGATTTGTTACGATTGAACAACTCTGCGTCTGGTGATTCTTTTATATATCCGGTTCATTTGTTGAATTTGTATGCCCATAGCAAAAACTTATTGCTAGCGTTTTGGTTTCATGTCTATGAGCTTGGAGTTCATTATGGGACAAAGTTTGTGAAAGCAATGCTGAGTAATCCCAATTTATATGTGGATAAAAGTTATGTATAGTAAAGGGTAACTCAAGGTCCAGTTACTACAAGGTAGGGGTAAGCAAACCTTAACCGTTAATTGAAATTAATTGATAAGCGATATTAACCGGCGGTTATGGATAATATTGTTTGATTAACCGATAAGTCGGCTATGGAAAGGTGTCTCATAACCGAACTGAAATGAATTAAGACATGCTTTTAAAATATGATGCTGGATCATGTAGAAGATAAAAGTTTCATACGAAGTCTACAAGACATTGTAGGGAGGACAAGTGGCATTGGCTTGGAGGGTAATTTAGTCCTTTCTCACTTAAAATAACCTCCCCTATTGATTTTCAAACGGCTATAACTTTTTCATACGATAATATTTTTTTTGCGGAGATTCCTACTCGCTCGGTAAGCTTCACACAAGCATGTTTCCCCTTGCTCAACCGAACATGAGCACATCCGTTGGCTGAAGACTGGACCTCCCTTCAATTGGGTCTATCAGAAGGTTCACAAGAGCCCCTTTTTTGCGGTGATTCGTGCTCGATTTAGCACATCGTTGAGGACATCCCTTACCAAATCGTGTCTGTATTTAAAACTCGACAGCTCCTTGCAATGAACGACATACTCCCTGTAATTATCTAGACAAACCTTACGCCAGACTTGGCAAGGCTCATCAACAACAAATAAAGGGATCATTAAACGGTATTTAAGGATGGCTCGACACTCCATCATTGACATGTGTTAGCATGACCCTTTATTGGGGATAATGGTTAGGATATCCTGAGCATGAGGTCCGAAGGCACTCTAACACCGCTTTCTATATAGGGGACAGGTCAAAACATTTTGGGCGTTTTCTTCTGGGGGGGGGGGTCCTTAGTAGTTAACCCACCCAAGATCAAGATTTGGAAGGGACCTGTGCAAGGTACCCAACGCACACTCATAATTGTAATCCAACTCATTAACACCACAACAACGTAAAATGTGGTCCTATAAACTCCAAGATTGTTCCCTTAAGGCCACAGAAGCGTAGGCTGGTACCTCTTCAGCCGGATACAATCCTAAACCCCCAAAACAAATCAGCAAGGATGCCAGCCTCTATTGAAATCCCCAAAAAGGGCCCCCACAAACCACAATGTCCTCGATTTTATCCCTGGAGGCCTTTGTCAAAAACAGAAACATCTTCCTTAACAAATATAGGCTGACATGTTCGTAGGCCGAATACCAGCTTGGCAACCCCCATACAAGAGCGAAGCAGAAGGAGCTTGCATTGGGAGTACCGTAAGCGAGAAAGGCACCTCATAAGGTCTACAACACATTATGCCCTCTTCACAGCCAAACTCTTGATATAGTCGGTGTCCCAACTAATGGTACCCCTAAGAAGTTTCACACCCAACTCTGGCTTCCCATTCCTACTGGGAACCAAACCTTCCTTCACCTTTACCCCATTGCACGATGGCCAAAACACTTTCGTTTTCTTATTGTTAAGATAGAGACCCAAACATGGCCCATCAATCCTAATTATATCTATAGCTTTAGCCACTTCAACGTCTATTATAATTGTACCGTCTTCCAAGTACCATGCATGGAAAAGTAATTTGCACCTATCCCACACCCGATGAATGTGGGGGGGGGGGGGTTGCAAAACTAAGGCAAAAAGAAGGGGCCCCAACGGGTCTCCTTATTGAACCCCAGTCGTGGACCTGCCTGATACAATGATCTCCGACAAATAACCTGGCAGGTTGTCCATATAGAAAATTGGCGGGTTGATCCGTGAACACGACCCTTTAAGCACCGCTAGCTATACCCTATCTTCTCATAATGGGTTCGTGAGTTGACCCATTCATTTATTCATTTTTCATGTTTATAATAATTAACTAATTAGGTACTTTTTATGCCAATATCTAAAAGCTACAAATAAATGGCATATTTTAAACATAAATGATTCAATAAAATAATATGTATATTTAGATGTTTAAAATGATAACATGAAAAAAATAACATTATTTGTGGGTCTAGCGGGTGAGGTTCATGTCAACCCGCGAATATACAGGCTGTGTTCGGGTTTACGTGTGTGATAAAAGTTGTGTATCAGTATCTTGAGTTAAAGGAAAAGAAGGCTCAGGCTATAACTTTGAGAATAGTAAAGGAAAAGATGGTAAAGAAGCTCAAAGTATCCTATTTTAAGAATTGCTAAAGGTCAAGAATATGGAAGATTTTGCATTTTAAAAGTGTCAAGAACTCTCTGATGCTCTAGTTACCGACCCAGAGCTAAGAAAAAACCTTGAAATCTAATCATCTAGATTGGATCATGATGAATGCAAAGTATAGATGCAAAAGAATTCAATCTAGTAGTTAGACCCTAGAGGCACTAGAAGAAGAGATCAGGAGAATTACACAAATGAACAATGATACTTAAGTGGTGCCAACTCCACCAAAGTGGAATGCAGGAAAGCGAAAGCCAAGTGTCACCCAAGTAGTGGCGAAGCTTTGAGATTTCCGAACGGGGGTGCGGAAGTCACCGGATCTAAAAATTTCTATAAAACCGAGGGGTTGAAAACGTATATACCCAAAAATTTCTATACGAAAACTACATACTCTTCACTACTGAGCGAAATGTTCGGGGGGGTCGGCCGCCCCCTCCGTCCCCTTAAAAGCTTCACACATGCACCCAAGCAATTAGAATGAAATGAATGAAGGACGAAATGGCTGCTTGTCACACCCCAACCAATGGCGGAAACATCGGGATGAGACGAAGTGTGAAGATTGCTCGAGACATCATAACGCTAAATTGTGACAATAGAATTAAAGATAAATTGATTTCTTTCATAAATAAATGTAACAATACATGAAATTTGAAATACAACATGTTAAATACAAGAAAACAATACGTCAACAAATATGACATTTATACAATGTATTTGACCTAAACGTCTATGTGTGTATCTAGGCATCAACGCTACTTCATTTCATAGCATCATCATCCTCAACCTGTAACATGTTTAAAATAAAGTTCAATGCAAAAGCAAAGGCGAGTATACAAGTTTGGTACATACATAGCAAGAGATAAGTTTCGAACAATTCCTCATAGCAAGCATGTGATTCAAGATAAACAATAAATTTGGCATGTGTCTAACAGATCAAACCAAGGAAACGCAACATGCTCATGACATAACCACAAGTTACGGGCGGCGGGTCGTTAATCCTATAGCGCTACATATGTCACGGTTTGGCTCGTACGAAGTTAATGATAAGTTCAACACATAAGAATCACCCAAGTTTAAAGTATCAAGCCATCACGTATACAAGCATGTTAATAGGAATGTTCATGTGTTTAAGCAAAATGTTCATGTGTAAGTTTTTGATAAGTAAACATGTTACACCCCAAAAGTGGTAAAAGTAAAAGGGGGAAATACGAGTATACTCACAAAGTTTGCATATGCTTTCCAATTATCCAATTATTGACGAGTTGATGAGGTTAAAAGATTGAATGTGTAAGGGTTAAAGTTCAAGTATGCTTAGAGTCGAGATTCGGTATTTAAAACAACATAAAAGTAAGATATGAGAATAACATGTGAAAATAATCATCTTCAACACCTAACACTTGTATGACACTTGGTAACCACAAGGGTTATGATAATGTTTTCATGAGTTGCACACCCATAAGAATCACAACAAGGTTTAGGTCTTAGATGACGTTCTACTACTTTAACATATAAACACAAGTTCAACATCAAAGGTTCGAATGAGTGTATATATATATCTAGGTTAAGTATTACATATTATTTAGTCCAATAATTCAAGTAGGAGGTAGAAGATTAGGATCTCCATTTAGGCACCTCGTGTATCATAGATGTCATGTATGGGGTAGGAAGAACATGCTTCCATTTAGGAACCCCTTGAATGTTCACCACTTCTCTTGATGTAAAAACAACCAAGGAGGGTCACGAACTAGGATTAGTACAAGTATGTAAACAATCTAATCTAAGAGAAATCATCAAATCATATGAGGATTCTATGTTGGAAGAACCCAAGTCGTTCCAAAATCACTCTACACCAAGAACTAAGCTTGAACATGACTTGTGGGTGAAATACCCTAACAAAACAGAAAGTATTTGAGGTTTTAACCTCTGATTTAACATGTCTCAACCTTGTTTTTAAGCTTAACTAACCATAGATGAGGTTATAAGCATTAGGACATAGGTTTGAGATGAGAAAACTCAAGTTTGGTTAAGTTTAACAAAGATTTCATGAAAGCACAAAAAATCAGTGGACTTTGGAGCCTTTTTGCCAGAGTTCCAGGGACTTATTTACTGTGAATAACCCATGAAATCGAAGGTAAGGAAAATCCAAGCACATAGGAAAAAGAATGGACCAAAACGGATAAGAAATGAAGAAGTTATGCCCATTTTCGTGAAGCTTGCTGAATCTGGCCGAACATGGAAACTCAGCTACAGTTTTGAGATGTTTTTGAAGTGTTTAAGGGTTGTAAAAATGGTAGAGAGGCTGGACATAAGTTGGTATTTATAGGGAATGATTAGGGTTTCAATGGGTTGGGCTTTGGAAGTGTTTAGAAGGGGTTAACCCATTAAACAAGCCCACAAAACCCAATCATATGGGGCTGAATTTTTGTTGATTTGGGCTGCCATATTTCTTTATTTTTTTTCTTTTAAACATTATAATGAGTAATTTTGTTAATTAAGTTGTGTAATTATATGCAACAATGTTTCCCCTAACTTGTAACAAGGTATATTATGAAATAAAACATGATTTAACTAGGTAAAAAGTGTGATGTATAAGTATGTAATATGTTTGTAAGTGACAAGGATATGTCACATATTAGATGATTAATCGTTGTGAAAATACGCATATTGTTGGGGGGGTTTTTAAGTGTCAACAATTTAAGGACAAGCATGGACATGTATCACAAATAAGTACCGTATGCGTATGAATTACGAATAAGGATTCGATGTACAATGAATTCGATCGTATGAGGATGTATGAATATGTAGAATGTGAAAAGAAATACGAATTTTATTTATGATCCAAGTATTAGATTTTACAACAATTACTACGAAAAGTCGATTACAAGAATACAAGATTTCCAAAAATAGAAATACGAACGAATCTTTCTATAAACGGAAAGTACAAAAGAGCCGGGCGTTACAGTCTCCCCTCCTTTAGGAAATTTCGTCCCGAAATTTATTCAAGAGGTAGACTTGAAGAGTTTTAGTAAAAATTTGAGACATGAAAATTTTGAAATATTTTGAAAGGCACAAAACTTTGGAGAACGACAAGGTAAATTTGTGAGTGAGTTTATTGCCTAAAATAATTTGAGGTGTCTGACATAGTTGAAAACATGTAGGTGCGTATACAGGCGAAGTGAGTCTAACAACCTTGAGTAACTTAAATTGGCGACGTATTTAAAAAGGTGACGTATTAAGAAAGAAGATGTTGACAAACGGTTTGTATTTTGATGGGACGTGGTAACGAATCACATTTGTAGGAGATTGTTTATTGAGTGAAACGAGAAGGCTTGGCACTTTAAATAAAGCTTTAAAGGTATACTAAGTACAGTTACACAAGAATCCGGAATAGGAAGACTATTTTATAGGTAGGTTAGAACTCGAATGTTTAAACAAGCTTAATTGCGAACGAGGTTTGTATGAACTAAAAGGATAAGGAGAATAATACGAGTATAGAATGAACGAATGACTCTTAAAGAGTACAAGTATGAGAATAGCATAAGTGTTGGATAGATGAACGTAGTGTGTTAAGGATGAAGTCTCGTCATGGATAATCGGATATAATACGTTTGTGAGTTGTGTGAAGTTGTATAAGGTCCAAAAGGTCTGCAAAACACTGAATTTCTCATGGCACGTTTTACGAAATTTGGTAATATGGTAAAACCACTTATATATAGGAAGTACCAGCGGCGTATCCACCATGTTTTAACCACATTACGTCCGTTCCGTATTCGGTGCCATGTTACGTTCCGTGTCTTACCATACACAGTAGTACACTCTATGGTTCTCATACGCCTATCACTATAATCCCGTGTGCACCCGTGATTATATTGATCGTCGCATGATCCGCGTAGCTTGTACTAGTTGTGTATGAATTTGGGCAGGTCTACTAAAAAAAGAATGTGTGCGTATAAGGATAAAGTATGTAAGCAAGTCCATGCTTAAGTATGTATAAATGAAAGTATGAGCATAAGTATAAGTTTAGGTATGAATAAGCACGCAAGTATGTGTATCAACATAACACGTACTAGTAGTATGTGTGTATGTATAAGCACGCAACGTATGAGTATAAGTGAAAACATGAAACGCATGAGTATAAGTATGAATACGATTATAAGTATAGGCATAAAACGTATGAATGTAAGTGTAGGTATGAATATTTAAATTTACGTGTATAGTGTACGTTGGAACATCACGGATTTAGGTGTATAAAATCGTCCAAAAGGTTAAGTATGTAAATACGAATGATTATAAGTGAATTGTTGCGTTGAAACGACTAAAATGTGTAGGACGATACGTGGGTATAGTTGTTTAAATGAAACGTTGAGTTTATCGTATCAAAATTAGATTGAGCTTGGTTTGAAAGGTAGAATGTAGTTGCATATGTAAAAGGACATAAGGTACTCATTGGTTAAGCCCAATGCATTTTGTAATAAATGGAAATGCTACTTTTGTTTTAAAAAGGTTTACGAAATCCAAGGGTGGTCGGTCTCCAAGAAGTCTTCTTGCCCACGTGTTTTGTAAATTGGTGTAGAAAGGTTTTCAATCAAAAGTAATTTCATTTCATCAAACAAGAAGTTATGAATTCAGGAGGTTCTTATGAAAATGAGGATTCTTAGAAAAGAATTTTAGCAAAAGGACTTTGAGATTGTTAGAAGTTCTAACAAATGATTTGTTTATGTGAAAAGAATCTTTGGTAAAACGATCATATAACATCCATAAGATCTTGTAGGTGTAAAAGAAAGGTTGGTTTGATCCTCCGATTGAGAATGAAAGTATTTAGTTTGGTGATATATATCATGAGTGCGTTTTAGTGATTAAGTCGAATATGAAGTTCATGGGCAAGAGATTTGTTTGACCGATTTAAGTGATAGGTAGCATTTCGTAAGGTTTGGAAATTTGTGTAGTAAAACGTTTAAGTTAAGTTAAGAATCCGTGTATGTGAGTTAGGTAAAAATAGGTTGTAGGATAGAAAGTATGCTTGACAAAACAATGTATTTTGAAATCGTACACGTATGCATTTTGAATAATGATCAATAATTTAGATATAAACATGATCGAGTTTGCATAATAAGATATTTTGAAGAGGCGTTTTGGTAACGATCCCCTAGGTAAGGGAATCACCCCGAACTTGTTGGTAAGGTCGTTTTAAGAAAAGGGGAGTGGAGTTAATCGTCAAGGTAAGGAAATCACTCCTATCTCGAGGATATGTCTCCACTTGTCGTTACAAGGAATATGAATTTAAATTACATGAAATCATGCATATGTATAAATGTATGGAAAAGATTCAATATGTTGTGTGTGTGAGAAGAAAATATCGAAAGTAAATTCGAATTTGAAAGATTGCATCATATAAAATAAATAATATAAACACACGTTTGATTAAAATTCGGATGGTTCCAACACGGAACTTTTGACTAACCAAAGTGGTCGAAAGGTCTTTCGAACTTGAGGAGCATGCTTTGGCCTAATAGGTGAAATACTCTCGCCGACAAGTCGGTTGACGGTATTTACCCTTCCAGTTACTACATGTCCCCAATTCAATTGAAATTTCGAGACTTGGCGGGATTAATGAAAATCAAAGAATGGAACTAGTCGACAAGGTGCGGGTTTCACCCCTAACTTGGCGATTTAGTATCCCAAGTGTGGTTGGTACTCGTCGGGTCAAAAGTTAATTTTGACACTTTGACGAGGGTCCACTAGAATTTGAAATTCGAATTTCTCCATCAAGGTGAGGATTTCACTCCTAACTTGGTGGTGAATTTCGTGTAAGAAAAGAAAAGTAGAAGGATCGAGAGTCATTCACCAAATTGTGGGTTTCACGTCTATTTTGGTGAAGTCATCTCATGTTTGTAATATGAGTGTTGTCGGATTTAGAATAATCGAATAAAATGCATGAGGGAAGTGTATGTCAAGGAAATACATAAACAAGTATAAACACATAAGAAAGCATATCAAGAATGGTGCTTGGATGACGAAATGATAAAACATGTATTAACACATAGAGAAATATGTTTAGAGTAACACATAAAGAATCGAACGATGAAACAAGTATTAACACATAATAAGACAAGCATTATTGCATAAGAATATCATGCCAAATATTACACATGAGTGACATACATGTTTTAAAAGAGTATAAATAAGAAACAAATAAGGTATCATGTAGTAGTTCAAGCAAACATACGAATAAGGCTCTAAAACTATAGACTAGGTTAAAGCATTCCTACTTTTCCTAATTCCCTATAGTTATGGCTCTGATACCAATCTGTCACACCCCAACCAATGGCGGAAACATCGGGATGAGACGAAGTGTGAAGATTGCTCGAGACATCATAACGCTAAATTGTGACAATAGAATTAAAGATAAATTGATTTCTTTCATAAATAAATGTAACAATACATGAAATTTGAAATACAACATGTTAAATACAAGAAAACAATACGTCAATAAATATGACATTTATACAATGTATTTGACCTAAACGTCTATGTGTGTATCTAGGCATCAACGCTACTTCATTTCATAGCATCATCATCCTCAACCTGTAACATGTTTAAAATAAAGTTCAATGCAAAAGCAAAGGCGAGTATACAAGTTTGGTACATACATAGCAAGAGATAAGTTTCGAACAATTCCTCATAGCAAGCATGTGATTCAAGATAAACAATAAATTTGGCATGTGTCTAACAGATCAAACCAAGGAAACGCAACATGCTCATGACATAACCACAAGTTACGGGCGGCGGGTCGTTAATCCTATAGCGCTACATATGTCACGGTTTGGCTCGTACGAAGTTAATGATAAGTTCAACACATAAGAATCACCCAAGTTTAAAGTATCAAGCCATCACGTATACAAGCATGTTAATAGGAATGTTCATGTGTTTAAGCAAAATGTTCATGTGTAAGTTGTTGATAAGTAAACATGTTACACCCCAAAAGTGGTAAAAGTAAAAGGGGGAAATACGAGTATACTCACAAAGTTTGCATATGCTTTCCAATTATCCAATTATTGACGAGTTGATGAAGTTAAAAGATTGAATGTGTAAGGGTTAAAGTTCAAGTATGCTTAGAGTCGAGATTCGGTATTTAAAACAACATAAAAGTAAGATATGAGAATAACATGAGAAAATAATCATCTTCAACACCTAACACTTGTATGACACTTGGTAACCACAAGGGTTATGATAATGTTTTCATGAGTTGCACACCCATAAGAATCACAACAAGGTTTAGGTCTTAGATGACGTTCTACTACTTTAACATATAAACACAAGTTCAACATCAAAGGTTCGAATGAGTGTATATATATATCTAGGTTAAGTATTACATATTATTTAGTCCAATAATTCAAGTAGGAGGTAGAAGATTAGGATCTCCATTTAGGCACCTCGTGTATCATAGATGTCATGTATGGGGTAGGAAGAACATGCTTCCATTTAGGAACCCCTTGAATGTTCACCACTTCTCTTGATGTAAAAACAACCAAGGAGGGTCACGAACTAGGATTAGTACAAGTATGTAAACAATCTAATCTAAGAGAAATCATCAAATCATGTGAGGATTCTATGTTGGAAGAACCCAAGTCGTTCCAAAATCACTCTACACCAAGAACTAAGCTTGAACATGACTTGTGGGTGAAATACCCTAACAAAACAGAAAGTATTTGAGGTTTTAACCTCTGATTTAACATGTCTTAACCTTGTTTTTAAGCTTAACTAACCATAGATGAGGTTATAAGCATTAGGACATAGGTTTGAGATGAGAAAACTCAAGTTTGGTTAAGTTTAACAAAGATTTCATGAAAGCACAAAAAAATCAGTGGACTTTGGAGCCTTTTTTCCAGAGTTTCAGGGACTTATTTACTGTGAAAAACCCATGGAATCGAAGGTAAGGAAAATTCAAGCACATAGGAAAAAGAATGGACCAAAACGGATAAGAAATGAAGAAGTTATGCCCATTTTCGTGAAGCTTGCTGAATCTGGCCGAACATGGAAACTCAGCTACAGTTTTGAGATGTTTTTGAAGTGTTTAAGGGTTGTAAAAATGGTAGAGAGGCTGGACATAAGTTGGTATTTATAGGGAATGATTAGGGTTTCAATGGGTTGGGCTTTGGAAGTGTTTAGAAGGGGTTAACCCATTAAACAAGCCCACAAAACCCAATCATATGGGGCTGAATTTTTGTTGATTTGGGCTGCCATATTTCTTTATTTTTTTTCTTTTAAACATTATAATGAGTAATTTTGTTAATTAAGTTGTGTAATTATATGCAACAATGTTTCCCCTAACTTGTAACAAGGTATATTATGAAATAAAACATGATTTAACTAGGTAAAAAGTGTGATGTATAAGTATGTAATATGTTTGTAAGTGACAAGGATATGTCACATATTAGATGATTAATCGTTGTGAAAATACGCATATTGTTGGGGGGGTTTTTAAGTGTCAACAATTTAAGGACAAGCATGAACATGTATCACAAATAAGTACCGTATGCGTATGAATTACGAATAAGGATTCGATGTACAATGAATTCGATCGTATGAGGATGTATGAATATGTAGAATGTGAAAAGAAATACGAATTTTATTTATGATCCAAGTATTAGATTTTACAACAATTACTACGAAAAGTCGATTACAAGAATACAAGATTTCCAAAAATAGAAATACGAACGAATCTTTCTATAAACGGAAAGTACAAAAGAGCCGGGCGTTACAGTCTCCCCTCCTTTAGGAAATTTCGTCCCGAAATTTATTCAAGAGGTAGACTTGAAGAGTTTTAGTAAAAATTTGAGACTTGAAAATTTTGAAATATTTTGAAAGGCACAAAACTTTGGAGAACGACAAGGTAAATTTGTGAGTGAGTTTATTGCCTAAAATAATTTGAGGTGTCTGACATAGTTGAAAACATGTAGGTGCGTATACAGGCGAAGTGAGTCTAACAACCTTGAGTAACTTAAATTGGCGACGTATTTAAAAAGGTGACGTATTAAGAAAGAAGATGTTGACAAACGGTTTGTATTTTGATGGGACGTGGTAACGAATCACATTTGTAGGAGATTGTTTATTGAGTGAAACGAGAAGGCTTGGCACTTTAAATAAAGCTTTAAAGGTATACTAAGTACAGTTACACAAGAATCCGGAATAGGAAGACTATTTTATAGGTAGGTTAGAACTCGAATGTTTAAACAAGCTTAATTGCGAACGAGGTTTGTATGAACTAAAAGGATAAGGAGAATAATACGAGTATAGAATGAACGAATGACTCTTAAAGAGTACAAGTATGAGAATAGCATAAGTGTTGGATAGATGAACGTAGTGTGTTAAGGATGAAGTCTCGTCATGGATAATCGGATATAATACGTTTGTGAGTTGTGTGAAGTTGTATAAGGTCCAAAAGGTCTGCAAAACACTGAATTTCTCATGGCACGTTTTACGAAATTTGGTAATATGGTAAAACCACTTATATATAGGAAGTACCAGCGGCGTATCCACCATGTTTTAACCACATTACGTCCGTTCCGTATTCGGTGCCATGTTACGTTCCGTGTCTTACCATACACAGTAGTACACTCTATGGTTCTCATACGCCTATCACTATAATCCCGTGTGCACCCGTGATTATATTGATCGTCGCATGATCCGCGTAGCTTGTACTAGTTGTGTATGAATTTGGGCAGGTCTACTAAAAAAAGAATGTGTGCGTATAAGGATAAAGTATGTAAGCAAGTCCATGCTTAAGTATGTATAAATGAAAGTATGAGCATAAGTATAAGTTTAGGTATGAATAAGCACGCAAGTATGTGTATCAACATAACACGTACTAGTAGTATGTGTGTATGTATAAGCACGCAACGTATGAGTATAAGTGAAAACATGAAACGCATGAGTATAAGTATGAATACGATTATAAGTATAGGCATAAAACGTATGAATGTAAGTGTAGGTATGAATATTTAAATTTACGTGTATAGTGTACGTTGGAACATCACGGATTTAGGTGTATAAAATCGTCCAAAAGGTTAAGTATGTAAATACGAATGATTATAAGTGAATTGTTGCGTTGAAACGACTAAAATGTGTAGGACGATACGTGGGTATAGTTGTTTAAATGAAACGTTGAGTTTATCGTATCAAAATTAGATTGAGCTTGGTTTGAAAGGTAGAATGTAGTTGCATATGTAAAAGGACATAAGGTACTCATTGGTTAAGCCCAATGCATTTTGTAATAAATGGAAATGCTACTTTTGTTTTAAAAAGGTTTACGAAATCCAAGGGTGGTCGGTCTCCAAGAAGTCTTCTTGCCCACGTGTTTTGTAAATTGGTGTAGAAAGGTTTTCAATCAAAAGTAATTTCATTTCATCAAACAAGAAGTTATGAATTCAGGAGGTTCTTATGAAAATGAGGATTCTTAGAAAAGAATTTTAGCAAAAGGACTTTGAGATTGTTAGAAGTTCTAACAAATGATTTGTTTATGTGAAAAGAATCTTTGGTAAAACGATCATATAACATCCATAAGATCTTGTAGGTGTAAAAGAAAGGTTGGTTTGATCCTCCGATTGAGAATGAAAGTATTTAGTTTGGTGATATATATCATGAGTGCGTTTTAGTGATTAAGTCGAATATGAAGTTCATGGGCAAGAGATTTGTTTGACCGATTTAAGTGATAGGTAGCATTTCGTAAGGTTTGGAAATTTGTGTAGTAAAACGTTTAAGTTAAGTTAAGAATCCGTGTATGTGAGTTAGGTAAAAATAGGTTGTAGGATAGAAAGTATGCTTGACAAAACAATGTATTTTGAAATCGTACACGTATGTATTTTGAATAATGATCAATAATTTAGATATAAACATGATCGAGTTTGCATAATAAGATATTTTGAAGAGGCGTTTTGGTAACGATCCCCTAGGTAAGGGAATCACCCCGAACTTGTTGGTAAGGTCGTTTTAAGAAAAGGGGAGTGGAGTTAATCGTCAAGGTAAGGAAATCACTCCTATCTCGAGGATATGTCTCCACTTGTCGTTACAAGGAATATGAATTTAAATTACATGAAATCATGCATATGTATAAATGTATGGAAAAGATTCAATATGTTGTGTGTGTGAGAAGAAAATATCGAAAGTAAATTCGAATTTGAAAGATTGCATCATATAAAATAAATAATATAAACACACGTTTGATTAAAATTCGGATGGTTCCAACACGGAACTTTTGACTAACCAAAGTGGTCGAAAGGTCTTTCGAACTTGAGGAGCACGCTTTGGCCTAATAGGTGAAATACTCTCGCCGACAAGTCGGTTGACGGTATTTACCCTTCCAGTTACTACATGTCCCCAATTCAATTGAAATTTCGAGACTTGGCGGGATTAATGAAAATCAAAGAATGGAACTAGTCGACAAGGTGCGGGTTTCACCCCTAACTTGGCGATTTAGTATCCTAAGTGTGGTTGGTACTCGTCGGGTCAAAAGTTAATTTTGACACTTTGACGAGGGTCCACTAGAATTTGAAATTCGAATTTCTCCATCAAGGTGAGGATTTCACTCCTAACTTGGTGGTGAATTTCGTGTAAGAAAAGAAAAGTAGAAGGATCGAGAGTCATTCACCAAATTGTGGGTTTCACGTCTATTTTGGTGAAGTCGTCTCATGTTTGTAATATGAGTGTTGTCGGATTTAGAATAATCGAATAAAATGCATGAGGAAAGTGTATGTCAAGGAAATACATAAACAAGTATAAACACATAAGAAAGCATATCAAGAATGGTGCTTGGATGACGAAATGATAAAACATGTATTAACACATAGAGAAATATGTTTAGAGTAACACATAAAGAATCGAACGATGAAACAAGTATTAACACATAATAAGACAAGCATTATTGCATAAGAATATCATGCCAAATATTACACATGAGTGACATACATGTTTTAAAAGAGTATAAATAAGAAACAAATAAGGTATCATGTAGTAGTTCAAGCAAACATACGAATAAGGCTCTAAAACTATAGACTAGGTTAAAGCATTCCTACTTTTCCTAATTCCCTATAGTTATGGCTCTGATACCAATCTGTCACACCCCAACCAATGGCGGAAACATCGGGATGATACGAAGTGTGAAGATTGCTCGAGACATCATAACGCTAAATTGTGACAATAGAATTAAAGATAAATTGATTTCTTTCATAAATAAATGTAACAATACATGAAATTTGAAATACAACATGTTAAATACAAGAAAACAATACGTCAATAAATATGACATTTATACAATGTATTTGACCTAAACGTCTATGTGTGTATCTAGGCATCAACGCTACTTCATTTCATAGCATCATCATCCTCAACCTGTAACATGTTTAAAATAAAGTTCAATGCAAAAGCAAAGGCGAGTATACAAGTTTGGTACATACATAGCAAGAGATAAGTTTCGAACAATTCCTCATAGCAAGCATGTGATTCAAGATAAACAATAAATTTGGCATGTGTCTAACAGATCAAACCAAGGAAACGCAACATGCTCATGACATAACCACAAGTTACGGGCGGCGGGTCGTTAATCCTATAGCGCTACATATGTCACGGTTTGGCTCGTACGAAGTTAATGATAAGTTCAACACATAAGAATCACCCAAGTTTAAAGTATCAAGCCATCACGTATACAAGCATGTTAATAGGAATGTTCATGTGTTTAAGCAAAATGTTCATGTGTAAGTTGTTGATAAGTAAACATGTTACACCCCAAAAGTGGTAAAAGTAAAAGGGGGAAATACGAGTATACTCACAAAGTTTGCATATGCTTTCCAATTATCCAATTATTGACGAGTTGATGAGGTTAAAAGATTGAATGTGTAAGGGTTAAAGTTCAAGTATGCTTAGAGTCGAGATTCGGTATTTAAAACAACATAAAAGTAAGATATGAGAATAACATGTGAAAATAATCATCTTCAACACCTAACACTTGTATGACACTTGGTAACCACAAGGGTTATGATAATGTTTTCATGAGTTGCACACCCATAAGAATCACAACAAGGTTTAGGTCTTAGATGACGTTCTACTACTTTAACATATAAACACAAGTTCAACATCAAAGGTTCGAATGAGTGTATATATATATCTAGGTTAAGTATTACATATTATTTAGTCCAATAATTCAAGTAGGAGGTAGAAGATTAGGATCTCCATTTAGGCACCTCGTGTATCATAGATGTCATGTATGGGGTAGGAAGAACATGCTTCCATTTAGGAACCCCTTGAATGTTCACCACTTCTCTTGATGTAAAAACAACCAAGGAGGGTCACGAACTAGGATTAGTACAAGTATGTAAACAATCTAATCTAAGAGAAATCATCAAATCATGTGAGGATTCTATGTTGGAAGAACCCAAGTCGTTCCAAAATCACTCTACACCAAGAACTAAGCTTGAACATGACTTGTGGGTGAAATACCCTAACAAAACAGAAAGTATTTGAGGTTTTAACCTCTGATTTAACATGTCTCAACCTTGTTTTTAAGCTTAACTAACCATAGATGAGGTTATAAGCATTAGGACATAGGTTTGAGATGAGAAAACTCAAGTTTGGTTAAGTTTAACAAAGATTTCATGAAAGCACAAAAAATCAGTGGACTTTGGAGCCTTTTTTCCAGAGTTCCAGGGACTTATTTACTGTGAAAAACCCATGGAATCGAAGGTAAGGAAAATCCAAGCACATAGGAAAAAGAATGGACCAAAACGGATAAGAAATGAAGAAGTTATGCCCATTTTCGTGAAGCTTGCTGAATCTGGCCGAACATGGAAACTCAGCTACAGTTTTGAGATGTTTTTGAAGTGTTTAAGGGTTGTAAAAATGGTAGAGAGGCTGGACATAAGTTGGTATTTATAGGGAATGATTAGGGTTTCAATGGGTTGGCCTTTGGAAGTGTTTAGAAGGGGTTAACCCATTAAACAAGCCCACAAAACCCAATCATATGGGGCTGAATTTTTGTTGATTTGGGCTGCCATATTTCTTTATTTTTTTTCTTTTAAACATTATAATGAGTAATTTTGTTAATTAAGTTGTGTAATTATATGCAACAATGTTTCCCCTAACTTGTAACAAGGTATATTATGAAATAAAACATGATTTAACTAGGTAAAAAGTGTGATGTATAAGTATGTAATATGTTTGTAAGTGACAAGGATATGTCACATATTAGATGATTAATCGTTGTGAAAATACGCATATTGTTGGGGGGGTTTTTAAGTGTCAACAATTTAAGGACAAGCATGGACATGTATCACAAATAAGTACCGTATGCGTATGAATTACGAATAAGGATTCGATGTACAATGAATTCGATCGTATGAGGATGTATGAATATGTAGAATGTGAAAAGAAATACGAATTTTATTTATGATCCAAGTATTAGATTTTACAACAATTACTACGAAAAGTCGATTACAAGAATACAAGATTTCCAAAAATAGAAATACGAACGAATCTTTCTATAAACGGAAAGTACAAAAGAGCCGGGCGTTACACTGCTGCAAATATTGTTGAACCTAACACCATCAAAAGATGGAAAACAAAGACCACTTTGGAAAATTACTAGGAGCTGAAGAACCTTAGGAAGAGAATTCCTATAAAGGTGCCACCCAAACCAGTTTATAATGACGAACTTCCTATTGAAGCATTACTCAATAGTCAATCCTCAGACTTACCAACTGCGAAAAATATATCTTCTGTAGTAAAATCTTACATTGCAAGAACCAAAAGGCAAAATGATCTAACATAAGAGCAAGAAACCGAGGATCAGAAGTTTGTCAATAGGGATGCATTCACAAGTCTAGAAGTAGAGATAGCTAAAAATCCATCTCGACTAATGCTACCTATAAGAGCTTTATCACCAAATTTTTCTTCAATACCCTTAGCCACTGTTGATCCATTTAGATCAAGAATAACACAGTGGAGTAGCAACAAAGCAACTCACTCCATTACCCTTGAAAGAGAAGATGGCAATTCAGAGATGATAACTTCAATGAACAATATGTTGGGCTCTATATGCCCAAGACACATACTAAATTGATGTGGCTAGTACGTTATGATTCAAGTCGAGTCATACCCAATAACAAGCTAGACAAACACTTATAATATTTATTTATGATATGATCAAACAAATAAATATTAACACTTATAATATTTAGAAATTGGTTTTCTAAATAATTGCACTTGACAAACTAATAAATTATATGGATAATTTATTTTGAGAGAATATTTTATTTTGTTATTTAATGGGTTAAATAACATTTTAAAAGCTAGTATAAGTCTTATAACATATGATATATTTTATAAAAGTTATAAAATATACATAAGACTTAAATTGTTTAAAATAAAATTTTGTTTTTTTTTAAATAAAAGCCTTGGCCACCCCCCCCCCCCCCATATGTCTTCCCAAGACATATTTTGGTCCAATAAAATCACATGCATTTTGCATGGTTAGATGGCATTTGATTGGGCAAAGAGGGTGGCTACATCTCTCATTCTTTTAAGACAAAATTGTTGCAACATTTTAGAGATGATATGATCATTTTTCCAAGTAGAAGACTTGTAAAAAAATGCTCTAAATTTTCGGCCAACATGAGGTTGTACATGAGGGTTTTTTCAAGTTTGATTTTCAAGTGAGTTACAAGTGTAAATCCTAGCTAAAATCAAAGTGTTTGTTGGAAAGATTGGGGTATACAAGCTTGAGGTATTCTACACTTGAAGACTACCATTCAAGAAGCATCATATTCTTCACATCCTTTACTTCTTGGAAGGTAGTATTCTTGAAACACTCTATGGTTGTGTTTTAATTTTGATAGCATGCATGTTCGTATATGGATCTGGGTATTGGGTTTTACATATAAAATGGGTTTTATATCAAAGAAAGTAACATGTTTTAAATAAATATTCCGCTGCGTTTTTATTTTATTAGGATAAAATAACTTTGATAAACATGTGAAAAACCCAACAATGGCATCTAGAGCCGCTTATATGAGTGCATGCTTCATAAGATATGAAATTTTCGGGTTTGGTTAAACCCTATGGCCGAAAGTTTTGACCATGGTTTTCCTTTTATTTTTTCAAGATTATTTTCTTACATGCATAAAGGAATCTTGAAAAAATTATATCATATGGTTGATTTGTTTGTTTGGACAAAAACCTACATTTTTTGGTATTTTCATTCTTGACCGAAAATGTAGGTTGTAAAAGGAAACCATTTTTTGCTCTTGAATTTTATATATATGTGGATATATATTTTGGTGTACATAACCTAGCCATAACCTTGTGTGAATATGTTGAATGTTTGTGTTTGTGATTTGTATTTAATTATTTCAATGGGTTGTGATAATTAATATCTTTGTTCTTCCATTTGAAAAATATGTAATTTATTTATTTTCATTTGGTATGTAAGTAAATAGATTAGGTGCATTTTATTTATCTAGAAAAATGTATTAGGATACCTTTTGTAAAAGAAGATGCACACAAAATGCGGTTTTGGTTTTGGCCAATTTCGGGCCTAAAGGACTTCATAGTTCTTAACGGGATTTTAGCCCAATAACCAAAAACACATTTTTGGAGCCCAAAGGAGTTTGAGCTGAATTTAAAGATCATTTGGAAGCCCAAAGAAAGTGGTAAAATCACAACACAAAAGGAAGACTTGAAGCATTTGGATGCGGGATCAAGTGGGAGTTCAACGACACATTATTTGTGTCAATATTCACCATTTAGGAAGGACTTTTTGACACACTTATTTCGGCTAACAAGTGTGGTCAAAATAGTTGGCTATGGTTATGCACCTTTTGATATATGTGTTGTGCTTGTATGGTTGTTTTTTTATTTATGGTTGTTTGAATGATATTTGGATATGCATGCTTAACAACTAATAATCCATTACAAGCTCAAAATTGGTTCTTTAAAAATCATTAAAAATGGTTAATAATAGGTTATTAAAGATTAATGATTTTATAATAAAATAGATTTATTAAAAGAACCGTAAAAATTGGTTTTCACTAAAGTACCATTGATTTGAATGCATGCAAATATATGGTACATAAAATTTTTCTAAACTAGAATTTTGAAAAATAAAAACCCCTTTTTATAAAACAAGTCAAACACCATCCTTTTATACAACACTCGAATCACTTGGGAACTCTCTTGTGGGATAAAGGTCACCTAATCACATTTGAGGGAACTTGTATGTTTGAGGTGGGGTTACCATGTTTGTGAGATAAAGGTCACCTAACCACTTATATGTGTAAAGTCACATGTGTGTGTAAGTTGGACGACTTGATTTGGAAACCATGAACTTAGGGTCACCGAAGCATGGCGAACAAAGGTGTTGATGGGATTAAACATGCCAACTAAACATAAAGATGTTTAACCGATCCCATATGGCTAGAAGTTGCAAAGAGTTGCAATCGTCAAACGTTGACTACCTTGTTAAATTAAATAATGGGATAAAGGTCACCTAATCAATATTTAAATGTAATGTTGGATTCTAGATTTTAATTACTAATTGTCTATGAGACATAAAAGGGTATTAATGATTAAAATATAATAATATCGAAAATACTAAAAATTGAACCTTGTTAAATTTTTGTAGATGGCCGCTAATAATAGTACCCAAACCGTCCGTAACCTATCACTAAGAATAATCCTTGAAAAGGATCGTCTCAACCATAACAACTTCATGGATTTGTATCGAACTTGAGAATCGTTCTCAAGCAGGAAAAGATATCATATGTGTTGGACGATCCTATTCCCGATGAACCTCACATGGATGATGAGGATGCCTATAACGATTGGGTTATGTATACCGAGGACTCCATGCAAGCCTCATGCCTCATGTTGAGAACTATGATTTCCGAAATTCAAAAGGATTTTGAACATCACGGGGCATACGACATGATTACCCAATTGAAGGAAATGTTCCTACAACAAGCAAGGGTAGAACGCTTCGAAACGGTTCGAGCGCTTCATGCATGTCGAACGGAGGAAACCCAATCGGTATCATCTTATGTCCTTTAGATGAAAAGCCACATTGATCGCCTCGAAAGGCTCAATTGTCCCGTCTCTAAAGAGTTGGCTACGGATTTGATCCTCAACTCTTTAACAAAGAAATTTGAGAGCTTTGTTATGAACTACAACATGAATGGATGGGAAAAGAGCATTGGTGAACTTCATGCAATGCTCAAAACGGCCGAAGCGGGAATGGGTAAAAAGGCTTTACCCGTTCTAATGATCAATGAGGGAGGCAGCAAGAAAGGGCATCACCCCGATTCCAAGGCAAATGTTGCCAAAGGAAAGGGGCACTTCAAAGGGAAGGGGAAAAGAAAGGCTAAAGCAGAACCACCAAAACCAAAAGAGAAGAAGGCAAAAGTTGCCACGAGCGATCCATGCTTTGAGTGTGGTGAGATAGGGCATTGAAAAAGGAATTGTCCAACCTATCTCAAGGAGTTGAAAAACAAGAGGAATGCGGGGCAAACCTCAGGTACAATCTTTATGATACATATTGATCTTAATGTTATTTCTTCTAACACATGGGTATTAGATACCGGATGTGGAACTCATATTTGCAATTCGTTGCAGGGGTTCAAAAGAAATAAGCATTACAAGAAGGGAGACACTAGTCTCTTCATGAGCAATGGAGCAAAAGTTCAATTTGAAGCCCAAGGAGACTATGTTTTAAAACTTCCAAGTGGTTTGGAAATTTGTTTAAAAAATGTTTTGTATGCTCCTAGTTTGACTAGGAACATTATTTCAGTTTCCCTTTTAAGACAATATGGTTTTAATTTAAAGTTTGTAAACGATGACATTTATGTTTTGATGAATGACATGTTTTACTTTAAAGCTATGCCTTCAAATGGTATTTATGAATTGGATCATGATGATACATCATTTGATAGTTCAATGTACCAAGCAAACACCAAGAAACCCAAAATGTATTTAAGTGAGATCTATCTTTGGCATTGTCGTCTTGGTCATATAAATAGAAATCGCATGCAAACACTTCAAAAGAATGGTCTTTTGGAAACAAATGAAATTGGTTCATTTGATACATGCGAATCTTGTTTACAAGGTAAAATGACTAAGAAACCCTTTAGTGGCACCAACCAAAGGGCAAAAGATTTATTAGGTATCATACATTCGGATGTATGTGGTCCTTTTAAGCCAATGACTAGGAATGATGAAAGATACTTCATTACTTTTACCGACGACTACAGTCATTATGGTTATGTGTACTTGCTAAGACACAAAGATGAAGTTTTTGAAACATTCAAAATCTTCCAAAGTGAAGTAGAGAATCAACTCACCAAGACAATCAAAGTTCTTCTTTCCGATAGAGGAGGTGAATACCTTAGTGATGCTTTTCAAGATCATCTTAGGAGTTATGAGATCATCTCACAACTTACTCCACCTGGAACACCACAACATAATGGTGTATCTGAGAGGAGGAATCGAACTCTATTGGATATGGTTCGATCTATGATGGCTAGAAGCACATTACCTCTATCATTTTGGGGTTACGCTTTGCTCTCTGCGGCTCGTATATTAAATATGGCCCCAACCAAGAAAGTGGATAAGAAACCTTTTGAAATATGGCATGGAAAGGCTCCATCATTATCATATTTGAAGGTATGGGGTTGTGAAGCTTATGTGAAGCAATACACCCCAAACAAATTGGAAGTACGATCCACTAAGTGTATCTTTGTAGGATATCCTAAAGATGATATATGATATTTTTTCTAAGATCCAACAGAGCAAAAGGTATTTGTTGCTCGAAAGGCTATGTTCTTGGAAGATAAGTTCCTTATGGAAGGAACTAGTAGAACAGTGGAACTTGATGAGGATCAAGAACCACAAGCCGATACACGTTTGGTTGATACTAGCACTCAACAAGAGGTTGTTGAAGATGATCAAGTGGTTGATCAACATACACAAAATGTTCGCAGACCTGGTAGAATTAGTAATCCACCTGAAAGATATGGATTTTTCATGGATGGATGCTACGTGGTAGATTCAGATGAACCAACCACATACCATGATGCAATGTCAAAATCCGATTGCGACAAATGGCGACAACCAAGTTTGGGAATTGGTTGCGCCACCTCTTAACTCCAAAGTAGTTGGAAATAAGTGGGTTTTCAAGAAGAAAACGGATATGCATGGTAACTTGGATACTTATAAAGCGAGACTTGTATCAAAAGGTTTCACTCAAACTCAAGGGGTTGATTATGATGAGACCTTCTCGCCCATGGCGATGCTAAAGTCGATTAGGATATTATTTGCCATAGCTGCATATTAGGACTATGAGATTTGGCAAATGGATGTCAAAACGGCTTTCCTCAATGGATATCTTGATGAACATGTCTATATGGATCAGCCTGAAGGTTTTGTCGATCCAAAACATCCTGACAAAGTATGCAAGTTAAAGAAATCAATCTATGGATTGAAACAAGCATCGAGAAGTTGGAATCACCGTTTTGATGAAGAAATTAGGAATTTTGGGTTCATCAAGAACGACGATGAAGCTTGTGTGTATAAGAAAGCTAGTGGGAGCACCGTCACTTTCTTAGTATTGTATGTCGATGACATTCTACTATTTGGAAATGACATTCCAACCATGGAAGGTGTAAAAACCTGGCTTGGAAGTTGTTTTTCCATTAAAGATCTTGGAGAAGCCGCCTATATTTTGGGAATAAAGATCTATAGGGATAGATCAAGGCGCTTGATAGGTTTAAACCAAAGTGCATACATTGACAAAGTCTTGAAAAGGTTCAAGATGGAGAACTCTAAGAAATGTTTGGTACCTATTCAAAAGGGGACACTATTGAATGCGTCTCAATGTCCAAGCTCAAAGGATGAGCAAGAAAGAATGAAAGGAATCCCATATGCGTTTGCTGTAGGATCCATTATGTATGTAATGATATGCACTAGACCGGACATGTCATGCGCTTTAAGCATGACAATAAGATACCAACGAAATCCAAGTAACGGTCATTGGATGACTGTTAAAAGTATATTGAAATACCTTAGAAGGACTAAGGATATGTTTCTAATATATGGATCTGGTGAAGAAGAACTCGTTGTAAAGGGTTACAGGGACGCGAGTTTCGGAATTCGTTGTAAAGGGTTACATGGATACGAGTTTACAAACTGATCGAGATGATTCTCGATCACAATCGGGGTAGCATTGTCCACTACAGAATCAGAATACATCGTCGCTTCATTGATTGAGATGATTCATATAGATCTGCCACTTGAATTATTGCCAATCTAGGGGTAGTCCCTACCATTCAGGACCCCTAGAGATCTTTGTGATAACGATGGTGCGATTGCTCAAATCAAGGAACCTCGTGCACATCAAAAGACTAGGCACATTGAGCGGAGTTTCAACTACATAAGGGATGAAGTTGAAAAGGGGAAAGATATGTATTCGCAAAGTTCACATTGATCAAAATATTGCGGATCCACTCATGAAGCTCCTTAAATAGGCAAAGCATGAAGGGTCATACTTGTGCCTTAGGACTTCGATATTCTAGTGATTGGATTTGGTCTATTTTATATTTGGATATTGGAACAATTGTTATTTTAACTCTTTTATGGTATTTTGAGTTATGTTCCATTTTAGCATGTTTAAGGTGCTGTTTGTTTTTTCTGCACGAAAACATCTTCTGCTGCAGGCCACATCTGCAGACATCTGCAAGAGAAGAGGTGGACCAAATGTCTGCAGTCTGCAAGGAGAAGAGGGTTTGTTTTTTTATATAAAACCTCTTCACCAACACACACACACAACACACTGATCTCTCTCTACTCTCTCTCTACTCTCTCTCTACAATCCTGCACCACCGCCATCATCATCACCGCCACCACTTCACCACCGCCACCACTTCACCACCGTCATCATCACCACCGCCATCATCACCACCACTCTCTCTCTACTCTCTCTCTAACAGATCTGTCTCTACTCTCTCTCTAACAGATCGTTTTGGGTGTTTCGATTTAGGGTTTCGGCGGAGGTGGGGGTTTCGGAGGTGGAGGCGGAGGTGGGGGTTTCGGAGGTGGAGGCGGAGGTGGGGGTTTCGTTTCTGATCGTTTTGGGGTGTTTCGATTTAGGGTTTCGGCGGAGGTGGGGGTTTCGGAGGTGGAGGTGGGGGTTTCGGAGGTGGAGGCGGAGGTGGGGGTTTCGGAGGTGGTGGCGGAGCAGTGGTGGTGGTGGCGGAGCAGGGGTGGTGATGATGATGATGATGGTGGCGGAGCAGGGGTGGTGGTGGCGGAGCAGTGGTGGTGGTGGCAGAGCAGGGGTGGTGATGATGATGATGATGGTGGCGGAGCAGTGGTGGTGGTGGCGGAGCAGGGGCGGAGCAGGGGCGAAGCAGGGGCGGAGCAGGGGCGGAGCAGGGGTGGAGGTGGAGGTGGTGCCAAGAAGAGGTAAACCTCTGCTTGGAGAAGCTTACCTCTCATCTCTTCCCCAAAAAGAGGTTGGGGAGAGGTAAAAAGCACTTCTCGAAAAAAAAAACACTCTTCTGAGGCTAAACCTCTTCCCGCGTCTGCACGGTGCAGACAGAAGAGGCTAGGAAGCTCTTCTTCCAAAAAACAAACACCACCTAAATCCATGAATAAGTTACTTATTCTAAATGTCCGTAGTTGATCATACTTGTGGGAACACATATGAATGTAAGACTATTATGAACTTGGATTCGTGGATATTCATTAGGTATGAATATAGAGCAAAGTGTTGCTGCCAAAGTTCATAGACATTTGTGGGATACAAATATTGGACTGACCCGCTCTCAAATGTTACTGCATGGAATCATTTGTGATTGATCATAAGTAAATTTTAGTAAAGGCGAATATCATAGTATCCTCTGTCTCGAGGTACATATTGGGTCTTGATATTCACCAAATATTATACCTTGACTTAGTTCTTCGTTGTCTGTAATAAGACAGTACATAAGGCTAAGCTCAGGTGTGGTACAAGGTGATTATGAGAGACGTATGTAGTCAAGAAGGGATTTGTTCCTCTTATTCGTTGAGAGTAAGATGTCTAAGGCCTGCTAAAGTTAAATCAACAGAGAATGATCACACTATGTCTCTGGATTTGACATGACATCTGTAACGAAAGGATAAATGACAGATTAACCTAAATCATGTTCAAGTAAGGGACTTGAAGGGGATGATGTTATTGAATGGTAGGTCATCATACGCATTAGGGGTAGTAAACCGTTGTTAGGCGTCATTTACTGCTTGCATAAATCTTCTATGTATCTTGTGCAAGTGGGAGATTGTTGGACTCTGTATACCCAAGACACATACTAAATTGATGTGGCTAGTACGTTATGATCCAAGTTGAGTCATACCCAATAACAAGCTAGACAAATACTTATAATATTTATTTATGATATGATCAAACAAATAAATATTAACACTTATAATATTTAGAAATCGGTTTTCTAAATAATTGCACTTGACAAACTAATAAATTATATTGAAAATTTATTTTGAGAGAATAATTTATTTTGTTATTTAATGGGTTAAATAACATTTTAAAAAGTAGTATAAGTCTTATAACATATGATGTTATATTTTATAAAAGTTATAAAATATACATAAGACTTAAATTGTTTACAAGAAAATTTTGTTTTTTTTAAATAAAAGCCTTGGCCGCCCCCATATGTCTTCCCAAGACATATTTTGGTCCAATAAAATCACATGCATTTTGCATGGTTAGATGGCATTTGATTGGGCAAAGAGGGTGGCTACATCTCTCATTCTTTTAAGACAAAATTGTTGCAACATTTTAGAGATGATATGATCATTTTTCCAAGTAGAAGACTTGTAAAAAAATGCTCTAAAATTTCGGCCAACATGAGGTTGTACATGAGGGTTTTTTCAAGTTTGATTTTCAAGTGAGGTACAAGTGTAAATCCTAGCTAAAATCAAAGTGTTTGTTGGAAGGCTTGGGGTATACAAGCTTGAGGTATTCTACACTTGAAGACTACCATTCAAGAAGCATCATATTCTTCATATCCTTTACTCCTTGGAAGGTAGTATTCTTGAAACACTCTATGATTGTGTTTTAATTTTGATAGCATGCATGTTCGTATATGGATCCGGGTATTGGGTTTTACATATAAAATGGGTTTTATATCAAAGAAAGTAACATGTTTTAAATAAATATTCCGTTGCGTTTTTATTTTATTAGGATAAAATAACTTTGATAAACATGTGAAAAACCGAACACAATATGTTGGGGTTGAACATTAAAGAACTGAAGGATATGTTTATATTTTTATACTCCCAAGTCTGATGCCATTCGAACTTCTTGAGGCTACAATTATCTCCCATGCAATCCACTTTAGGTATATCACCATGCAATGCATTAGGCTTGAATGTTCGATTATGGGGAAATGATGAATTGCCCTAGGATCTTAAATAACTGTTGTAATGTGTTAAGCAGTGTTGTAGAAATTGAGATTAGTCGACGATTAATCGCTAGTTAGGCGGTCACCAAGTAATTTTTCGGTAGTCGGCCCTAGTTGGCCAGCAAAAGGAACTCTGATCAAAACCTGTAAATTTCGACCACTTTCCAACCAAACCATGTAGATTCCGACGATTAGTCCTGTATACTTAAACAATGGGTTAAGGAAGGGTTAAAACCTGCATGTGCAAAATATTTACGTATAAAAATGTGTGTGTGTGTGTATATATATAAAACTGAAAATTATATCTAAAAATCCTAATACAATTAATCCTAATTAATCCTCATTAGCGCCTAGTGATTTTAATAACCATGAGCACAAGGCTTCCATAGTAAAAAAGGATTTATGGAGCCACAACTAACAGTAAAGTTTGTAGGGCTGGCATCAAGAATTCATTATGTATAACTCGCTAGCTTAACGGCTAATCCGTTAGAGAATGAGGCTCTAAACCTTTTTTTATCAGCGAATCAACCTCCTTAAGGGTATACTTTTTTTGACCGGCTAGCTAACACACCCTCTAAACCCTAATTTAGTAATTCTAAATCCATATCTTTGTCCACCATGTACTTGAAGACTTGGTACCATGAACCTATAATCACTTTACCAAAAATTGATCCAAAATTATGTCATTTTGATAACATTAAACATGTTCCATCTTTTGTAACACCCCAACCGAAGGCGGAAGCATAAGGGTATTATTTTGGTAGATAATTCAAAAGCTCATAGAACTAAAGTTTAAATTTTAAATTATCCAATAAAAAAGAAATAGACAAATTGTTCACATAAAACCAAATTCAAATTTTAAACTAAAGTCAAACGACATCCTACGTGATCAGGTATCTTGTAAGCATCTTCATGGATTATTTCCTGTAACATGTGTAAAATACATGTCAACTAAAAAGCCGGTGAGCACATAGGATTAGTACGTATAATAGATATATAAAAGTTCATAATTTATGGTATAGCATGTATCAGATAGCAATTGCATAACTAGTTAAAACAATTAAGTGGTACATCCAAACCTTAGTTGACTGGTTATTAGTTTCGGTTTCTATCATTCCCAAAAGGTTCTCCCCCTAAAGTTAAAACAATTAAGTGGTACATCCAAACCTTAGTTGACTGGTTATTAGTTTCGGTTTCTATCATTCCCAAAAGGTTCTCCCCTTAAAAAGGCTAAGGAGTGGGAATGGGTTGTCAGGCCAATAGATCTATCATGTACTACTGTTCTACTTGATCGTAGTTAATGAATGTACATTGGTGTATGAAATATTTGTCAAACAAGTACAACAATAGCAAATAAGATAGCAAGTAACCATGGAATTGAATTGTGCAAGAAGTTGAATAAGATAGTGTATTTACTCACCTGGAAGCTAAGCAAAACGAAGACAAGAACTTGTTGTAGTGAAGATGTGGGCAAACCCAAAGAGTTATCCTATCGAAAATTATGGAATATTGTTTAATAAACGTACTTGTATGTTGTAGTGAAGATGTGGGCAAACCCAAAGAGTTATCCTATCGAAAATTATGGAATATTGTTTAATAAACGTACTTGACTAATTTAGGATTTCGAGGATTTTAGATTAATTTGTGATTTTGAGAATTTTAGAATAAGTTGAGGGATTTATAAACGATATGCTATTGGTCGCCCATATACCTGTCACAACCAAAAAAGGTGATTTTGATTTGATTCATAATGTACACAAATTGTTTGATTATTTGTTAAACATTCAAATTAAAACCCAAAACCACTAACTCGTTTTAACAATGATATATGAAGTGTTGCAGTTTGCTAGAACGTCCATATAAAGAAGTGACAATATTCAAGGTAAGGTATATGAAGTGTAATTTACTAATTTTCTTATTAGAAGTTTCAACACAAGTTAAATTTTAGAAAGAGGGCGAAAGAAAACTTAACAAGAGCATATACATGATTATACATCAATATAAAGAAAACAAAATACTCAGTTTTAATTCCCTAGATCCAATCAAATTGAACACGATCGATTTGCCCTCTGTTTGTTGAAGTTGACAAAGGGCTTTTGATAAAACAACCAAGCAACGAACAAAAAGCCTAAAAATACTTTCCTAAAGGAGTTCGGTTTGGACGTAAAAAGATGAAGGTCACCGGAGTTTTAGATTCCGGCGCAATCATGGTGAAAGAAACAGGGTAATTGAAGCCTGTTTGATGTTGGTAATAGTTCGTATGGGGTTAATGGGTCTCTATTTATACAAATCAGAGTCGGTTACGGGGAGAAGTCGTAAAGAAGTTTTGCGGGGTGATATGAGTTACGGATAATATTAGAACGAGCTACTTACGGGATAATCTTTGGTGGTTAGTCTGGATAGAGGTAGAGATAAGACTAGTGGGTATGGTGAGGGTCATCCCTAAAGGGGATGGGCCGCCACGTAGGACGCCACGTCACCGGGAGTGAGGATGGGCCTAAAGGGGATGGACCAAGGGGGTGGAGGATGGGGCCCCGCACAATTTATAAAAACAATTAAAAGATATTAAATTGATTTGATTTTAGAGAGAGAGAGAGAGATAGAGAGATGAGAGAGAAAGATGCAAGAGAGAGAAGAAAGGAGGGCCGGCGACTTCGTCTTCTGGACGACGGTGAAGACGGGACGGACATGAGGGGTGCGGTGTCGGGCCTCGCTGGGCCAAGGCCGGCCCCCATACCCTCCAGTCTAAGAGATAACGCAAGAAAAACAGGATTAAACGACTGCGATTGGTGGTTCCGTGGTTGCCAGAATTGTCGCCGGGAAAGACGGAGAAGAAGACGCAGAAGAGCGTTGTTTTGTTTTGAGTAAACTGCAATTTTACCCCCTAGGGTTTAGGCCAATTGGCACTCTGACCCCCTCCATGGAAATAATTGCAATTTTACCCCCCAACGTTGTTGTTATGTCGCACATTTACCCCCTGGCGTCAATTAAGGTTAACAGTCAACATAACTATGTAAAGGTCAAAGGGTAAAAAGGTAATTACCAACAAACCATTGTGTAGCTTATACAATACAACATCCTATAAGTAATCGATCAAAGCACATTTACCCCCCCCCCCCACCTTCCCACCGGTCCTCCACTGCTGCTAAAATCGATCAATCCCTTTCTCCGGCGACACCACTTTCTCCGGCGACACCCCTTTCTCCGGCGACACCTTCAGACCTTCAGAGCGACACCTTCTCCGGTGACACCTTCAGACGTTCAGCTACAATGCCGTTTCTTTCTTGGCTGATCCGATACGTCATCCGCCACACGACAGGTACAATCGCCCAATGTTAGTTAATCAGGGTCGGATTTGTGTCACTGTTAGTTATTATCATGTTATAAACAGGGTTAGGGTCGGATTTGTGTCTGATTGAGTCTCATGTTAAACAGGGTATTAACAATTAGTCTGATTGAGTCTGATTTCCATGTTAATTTTGTGATGTTTGGTGTTTTTTTTTACAGTTGACCTGACGATGAGCCTATCAAGCTCATTAGTGGTGGTCCACCTGGTGGTCTCCATGTTTGGTAGGCCTGTCCTCAACTTCCATTATCCACCGGAGAGTTGAGCGGATGTTTACTCTAGTAGTTATTTAGATTTTGTGTAATATGTAGGCTAACTTAACTTAATGGAAGCCTTTATGTATATGTAGGTTAAACATGCATTTTGTGTAAAACGATGAATGTTCCTTATGTCAGTGTTGTTGGAAGCCTTTATGCATTTTGTGTAAAATGATGCTTTTTGGTAAATGTTGTTAGCTTGGGTATGTTATAAGATATTGTACATAGCATTGACAGAAGCAGTGAAAGAAGCAATGCAGTGACTGAATTAGGAATTAAAGAGGTGAAAGAAGCAATGCAGTGACTGATCTAGGTTGCTTCTATTTCAGTATTGACCTTTATACCCTTTCAACAGGATTGAGTATACTGCAGGTTTGAGTATATGTTTTGAATGCTTATGTGCATGTTTAAACTGATTAGCTAAGTACTGATTTTGAGCAAATGTGCATGTATATGTGCATACAGCATGTTAATGATGGTTATTGTTTGGACATATTGTATACTACAACCTGTTTCAACAGGTTCTAGTTTCATATACAGCTGCAGCCAGGTATGTTCTGAATACATTTGAGCATGTTCTGAATGCTGCAGCCAAACATTGTAATGTTTCTGAATACATGGAGAGATTACTGAATACATGGACAGATTGTAATGTTCTGAATACATATAGGTTTTGTGATTTGGTGAAGGGTAAACTAGTGAAGTTAACCATTGTAATGCTTATAGGTTTCTACTGATTACACATTGTAATTTTGTGAAGGGTTTCTAGTGAAGGGTTACATAGAACAGGTTGGAAGTGTTTAAACTGATTTTGAGTATACAAATGTTTGAACAGGTTTGAGAAACACAGAACAGGTTTGAATACAAGTGTTTATTAAGTTTAAATCAGATCGTTAAGGCAATTTCAGATCGTTAAATCAGATTTCTTGTTAATTACCATGTGTAGTTGACTTTGGCTGGTCAAACTTTTTTGGCGGGAAGGGTTTTGGTTACTGCAGGGGGTAATATTGTTGTGTAAAACAAAGTTAGGGGTAATAAGAAAGGACAATTTAGTAATTTACCAGTGGGGGTAATTATGCGACATAACAAGTACGTTGGGGGGGGGGGTAATATTAAAGGGTAAGATAGTCATTTCACATTAAAGTTAACATATCTGTTAACATAATTGACGCCAGGGGGTAAATGTGCGACATAACAACAACGTTGGGGGGTAAAATTGCAATTATTTCCATGGAGGGGTCAGAGTGCCAATTGTCCTAAACCCCAGGGGGTAAAATTGTAGTTTACTCTTTTGTTTTTGAATGTTTTGAGATTTTACACAACTAGTCCCTGTAGTTTATATTTCAATTAAAATGGTTTTAAAACTTTTATAACGATTATGAACTTATTATAAGACCTATATATATATAAAGATATCATTAAACTAAAATGGTTTTATGAAATTATAAATTACCACCCTTAGATAGTTGATATAATTATTTATTTTATGCTATGAATTATACGAAAATTGCAAATAAATCGAGTCATTTATTGATAATTCGATATGTACAAGTACACTAGAAACTGAAATTAATAGAAAACGTAGTATTGTTACATCTTTCTCATGTTTTTTCCACGTACTTTGATAACACTAAACATGTTCCATCTTTCTCATGTTTTTTCCACGTACATTTACAAGGCATGTTGATTCCATTATTACTATATGATAAAAAAGAAACACAATGAACAGTGATTGATTATTTATTTTTTAAATTAAAATTAGGATGGTATCAGGTATAGATACCGGTCTCAAATTTATTAAACCGGTGTATTTTCGGTACCGGTTCTGCACAGGTATTCACCGGTTTTTACCCTCAAATACCGGTGCTGTACCAGTACCGAACCGTACTATGCTAGGTATATTCGGTACCGGTACCCACTTTTGGGGATTTCGGTAACGGTATTTTCGGTACCGGTTGGTACCAAGCTCATCAAATCCTGTAGCAACGCAACAATGCCAGTAATTGCACCGTTTAGATTACTTTTCATACACACAGTAAGTAAACTGTATTTCGTTTGAATGAGGTTTTATATACACAACTTATTTTCCTTTCTTTTTTGTCTTTTTCTGTAATGAATGAATTGTAGCATGTAAAATTAACTTGGATATTTAGAATATTGATGAGCAAATCGTATCAAATCCTGTAAACGAACCGGTATCGTATCGGTACCAAATTTACTATACCAAATCATTTTCGGTACCAATTTGGTACCCACCTTTTGGCGTTTTCAGAATCGTTACTTTCGGTTCGACACCGGTCTAGCACCATACCTGTATTTATTGATTTTTACCTTCAAATACCATACCGTATTGTACCGAGCATTTTCGGTGCCGGTACCTAATTTCGATGATTTTCCGGATCGGTACTTTCGCTGCCGTTACCGGTACCGAGCTCATCCATATTTTAACGTGTTAGCACCGTAATAACTGAACTGAAAACAACCGAATTTCTAACGTGTAGGACGTGTGAGTCCTATTATTATATATTAGGTTATTTAAAATCGCTTTTTTTATGATGGAGTGACTATCCTTACCACGTCTTTTTATTTATGATTTGATATTCGGTATCTGTTTGCCGTTGCTGACACGCCTTTTGTAGTCATTGGGTTCCGCCGCAACGCGCGGACGGAAAGTAACTAGTTTAGAATAAATTACCAATATTTTTTTTTCTTTTCATACATGTTTACAAGGTTTATTTGATCACATGTCTTAAGATTGATAAAATACCAATAACTACACAAACTACCAAGGCTCGATTGCATCATATTTGAAAAGCTTAAAAATACAACATTCCACAATACCAATTATTTTTAGGATAATTAAACAAAAAGATACATAGGATATCACTCGGCTCTCATGGAATATAGCCACCATGACCTCCACCGGCCCCATTTCCACCACCAACACCATATCAACCGCCCCCATGTTCGCTACCGCCTCCTGATCCACCACCACCACCTCCCCCATAAGCACCACCGCCTTCTCCACCACCACTTCCAAACCCACCTCCTCCGGCTCCACCACCGTGTCCACCTCCACCGCCACCACCATACCCACTGTCGTTCTCACCCCCGGCTCCAAACCCATGACCGCTGCCACCTCCCGCACCTGCACCTCCAACGTAACCTCCTATATGCTCCTCGACACCGCAATAACATCCAGCACCGCCACCACCTCCTGCACCTCCACCGTAACCTCCTCCATGTTGCCCACCACCACTACCACCTCCGCTACCACCTCCTGCACCTTCGCCATAGCCTCCTGCATGCTCACCACCACCACCACCACCACTACCACCGCTACCACCTCCTGAACCACCGCCATTACCTCCTGCATGCTCCCCACCACCTCCATAATATCCACCACCACCACCTCTACCGCCTCCTGCACCTCCACCATAACCTCCTCCACGCTCCCCATCACCACCACCACCACCACTACCGCTACCACCTCCTGAACCACCACCGTAACCTCCTGAATGCTCCCCACCACCTCCATAATATCCACCACTACCACCACCGTTGCCGCCTCCTGCACCTCCACCAGAACCTCCTCCTTGATCCCCACCACCACCACCACCACTACCGCTACCACCTCCTGCACCTCCACCAGAACCTCCTCCATGCTCACCACCACCACTATCGCTACCACCTCCTGAACCACCGCCGTAACTTCCTGCATGCTCCCCACCATCTCCATAATATCCACCACTACCACCACCGCTACCGCCTCCTGCACCTCCACTAGAAGAACCTCCATGCTCCCCACCACCACCACCAATACCGCTACCACCTCCTGAATCACCGCCGTGACCTCCTGCATGCTCCCCACCATCTCCATAATATCCACCACCGCTACCGCCTCCTGCACCTCCACCAGAACCTCCTCCATGCTCCCCACCACCTCCACCACTACCGTTACCACCTCCTGAACCACCGCCGTAACCTCCTGCATGCTCCCCACCATCTCCATAATATCCACCACTACCACCACCACTACCGCCTCCTGCACCTCCACCCAAACCTCCTCCATGCTCCCCACCACCTCCACCACTACCGCTACCACCTCCTGCACCTCCACCAGAACCTCCTCCATGCTCCCCACCACCTCCACCACTACCGTTACCACCTCCTGAACCACCGCCGTAACCTCCTGCATGCTCCCCACCATCTCCATTATATCCACCACTACCACCACCGCTACCGCCTCCTGCACCTCCACCAGAACCTCCTCCATGCTCCCCACCACCACCACTACCGCTACCACCTCCTGCTCCTCCACCAGAACCTCCTCCATGCTCCCCACCACCACCACCACCACCACTACCGCTACCACCTCCTACACCTCCACCAGAACCTCCTCCGTGCTCACCACTACCACTACCGCTACCACCTCCTGAACCATCGCCGTAACCTCCTGCATGCTCTCCACCATCTCCATAATATCCACCACTACCACCACCGCTACCGCCTCCTACACCTCCACCAGAACCTACTCCATGCTCCCCACCACCTCCAGCACTACCGCTACCACCTCCTGAACCACCGCCGTAACCTCCTGCATGCTCCCCACCATCTCCATAATATCCACCACTACCGCTACCGCCTCCTACACCTCCACCAGAACCTCCTCCATGCTCCCCACCATCTCCACCACTACCGCTACCACCTCCTGAACCGCCGACGTAACCTCCTGCATGCTCCCCACCATCTCCATAATATCCACCACTACCACCACCGCTACCGCCTCCTGCACCTCCACCAGAACCTCCTCCATGCTCCCCACCACCTCCACCACTACCGCTACCACCTCCTGAACCACCGCCGTAACCTCCTGCAGGCTCCCCACCATCTCCATAATATCCACCACTACCGCCTCCTGCACCTCCACCAGAACCTCCCCAATGCTCCCCACCACCTCCAACTCCACCACTACCACTACCACCTCCTGAACCACCGCCGTAACCTCCTGCATGCTCCCCACCATCTCCATAATATCCACCACTACCACCACCGCTACCGCCTCCTACACCTCCTCCATGCTCACCACCACCACTACCGCTACCACCTCCTGAACCACCGTCATAACCTCCTACATGTTCCCCACCATCTCCATAATATCCACCACTACCACCACCGCTACCGCCTCCTACACCTCCACCAGAACCTTTTCCATGCTCACCACCACCACTACCACCTCCTGAACCACCGCCGTGACCTCCTGCATGTTCCCCACCATCACCATAATATCCACCACTGCCACCACCGCTACCTCCTCCTGCACCTCTACCAGAACCTCCTCCATGCTCCTCACCACCACCACCACCACTACCGCTACCACCTCCTGCACCTCCACCAGAAACGCCTCCATGCTCCCCACCACCTCCACCTCCACCTCCACCACTACCGCTACCACCTCCTGATCCACCGCCGTAACCTCCTGCATGCTCCCCACCATCTCCATAGTATCCACCACTACCACCACCACTACCGCCTCCTGCACCTCCACCAGAACCTCCTCCATGCTCCCCACCACCTCCACCTCCACCACTACCGCTACCACCTCCTGCACCTTCACCAGAACCTCCTCCATGCTCCCCACCACTACCGTTACCACCTCCTGAACCACCGCCGTAACCTCCTGCATGCTCCCCACCATCTCCATTATATCCACCACTACCACCGCCGCTACCGCCTCCTGCACCTCCACCAGAACCTCCTCCATGCTCCCCACCACCACCACTACCGCTACCGCCTCCTGCACCTCCACCAGAACCTCCTCCATGCTCCCCACCACCACCACCACCACCACTACCGCTACCACCTCCTGCACCTCCACCAGAACCTCCTCCATGCTCCCCATCACCACTACCGCTACCACCTCCTACACCTCCACCAGAACCTCCTCCATGCTCACCACCACCACTACCGCTACCACCTCCTGACCCACCGTCGTAACCTCCTGCATGCTCCCCACCATCTCTATAATATCCACCACTACCACCACCGCTACCACCTCCTGCACCTCCACCAGAACCTCCTCCATGCTCTCCACCACCACCACCACCACTACCGCTACCACCTCCTGCACCTCCACCAGAACCTCCTCCATGCTCCCCACCATCTCCACCTCCACCACTACCGCTACCACCTCCTGAACCACCCCCGTAACCTCCTGCATGATCCCCACCATCTCCATAATATCCACCACTACCACCACCGCTACCGCCTCCTGCACCTCCACCAGAACCTCCTCCATGCTCCCCACCACCACCACCACTACCGCTACCACCTCCTGAACCACCGTCGTAACCTCCTGCATGCTCCCCACCACCTCCATAATATCCACCACTACCACCACCACCACCGCCTGCACCTCCACCAGAACCTCCTCCATATTCCCCACAACTGCAACCACCTCCTGTACCTTTTCCATAACCTTCTGCATGTTCCCCACCACCTCCATAATATCCACCACTACCACCACCACCGCTACCACCTCCTACACGTCCACCATAACCTCCTCCATGCTCCCCACCACTACCACCTCCACTTCCTCCACCACCACTTTCATCATTAAAAAGTGATCTAGCGGCCGAACAAATGCCAATGCAAAAGAAGACGACGAAGACACTAACAACTTTCTTGTTACCCATTTATGGATAGTTGATGGAGTAACAACAAAGAAGTAGAATGCAATTTATAGGCATTTCCATTGGATCTTAAACCATGAGTATTGGGGAATGGTGAATGTGCACACATATTTATTTTATTTGGTCCAACGCACTGAACCTGCCGCCTGCGTATCAAGTGTGCACCATATCCCGTTGCTATGTATGGTTCATTTTTCTTTCACCACATCTTCAACCATTCAAAAACCAACACATCTCACAAGTTTGAATATAAATTTGGTTTCCTTTTATAACATGATTACATTCGATTAAGGTCATTTGATTATGTCATCTTATTTCTAAAAAGATATCCTCTTTTCATCATAATTCATAATTAATTAATGCAATAATAAAACTCAAGTTCAACGTTTTATGATTTTAAATTAAAAGTTTTTGAGGTGCGTTGATAGGCACGGTTAACTAACTCATCAATAGTTTTTTATTATATTCAAATGTAGAAATGTTGCATTAGCCAGTTTCAGCACCCAATTTATGTGACTTTTTTATTTTTTTGCGGTTGGCTTTATAGCCTAATGGCATTTTAAGGTGGAATAAAGCTTTGAGATTAATAGGTCTTGGGTTCGGTTCCTACAAAGAGGGTTTTTCCATATTTATTGGGTTTCCTTCTGAATTGGTGTAGAGACATTATGTCTAGTGGAGATGGATATGATCGGGTGGTTCCGCTGGTGGCACGATGATACTCTAGTGGTCCGTCATTGAGCCAAATTTGTCGTTCAAAAAAAAATTATGTGATTTTTATACAACCGAATCATGTAAAACAATACTTGTATTTTGTGCAATTATCTATATGAATATAAAGTGGTGATGTAAGCCATAACTTTTAAAGTATTTGTTTTTTTTATTCTTTTGTCAATATTTTATTTATTATTGTTTTTGTTTTTTTAGTAATAAATAGTAATAGTAATTGATAATTCTTAGGTATTTATTTTTATTAGTAGTATTTTTTTTACCGTTCAGTTTGGTCATTTGGAGTTTTGGTAATAACATACGTTTATTAACTTAAAAAAAGTTTCAAAATCTGCGTCTATATTTATTTTCTTATTTAACATTCCAAGTTATTTGCCCGTGTATTGTGATGGTACATTATTCCGGGCATTGGATCGGTATCGGTTTGGTTCATTAAAGTACATGTACGATTCATGCGGGTTGTGATGGTACGTTATGGTGGGCATTGGATCCGTACCAGTTTGGTTCGTTTCATTACAGGTACGATTGATGCACTCGGTATATCAATAAACACGTGTTTTACATCGACCAAAAAAGATAAAACGAACACCGGTACCGATACCGATGTTGTACAAACGGTATCAGTCGGTTCAAATTTTCACGGTACTGGTACTGATACAGATTCATTTATCGTCATAGATAAAGTTATATAAATGAAAAACTTTTGAAACCGGAAACCATAAAAACGAATACAAGCATCAGTACAAATGTTTTTTAGTATGGTAGCTAACGATACGATGTCCTTTTATTGAAAGAAAAAAACAATAAATATAAATACCAGTAGCGAACCGATGTTGTTCATTTAGTTTTGGTTCGGTTCACTGCGGCAGCGGCACGATATCTGTTATCAAATAAGAAACTATAAAAATAAATACATACCTACACCGATGTTGTTTGGTTCGGTACGAGATGGTGGCAATACGATCTTAGCTTATCGAGAGCGAAAACAATAAACAAAATATATGTACAGATAGAGATGTTCAGTCGGTTACATTTTGGTTTTGTATGATAGTGACACAATGGCCGTTTTCAATAAAGTTTATATGTCAATGTTGAAAAAAAAACATAGAACGCGAACCAACCAAACCGATATCAACTGAACAACATCGGTACCGATATCGATATTCGTTTTTATTGTTTTCGATCACCGTAGGGTTTTCTCTTTTGATTACTATAACGAGTGTTGGTACCGCAACGAACCCAACAAAAACCAACCGAATTCCCGCCGCGAAGTGCGGGGGAAAATCACTAGTTAACATTATACATAGATGTATACTTTATACAATTATACATGATACAGATACGGGTCGAGCACAGTGACGGTTCCAGAAATTTTTTCCAAGGGTTTATTTTGGTAGATTTTCACTAATTCTCACTATTTTTTTTTTCATATCATACAAGGTTTCCATTAATTTTTTTCCAAGCCGAGGGGTTTCTGGAAACCCCCAAAAAACCCCCTGGATCTGCCCTTGGTCGAGCAAATAGGATTAGATATGTTAAACTAATGGTGTATGACCAATTTTCTAATCTGAATTGGCTTTTCGCGTAAAGGTTACGGTTTCGATTAATAACCAGTTATGTTTATAGTAACCGGTTTTTTGTGCGTCTCGACTATTAGCTACTAAAAAAATCACATGGGGAAATCCTGTGATGCATATGTCAAAGCTAAGTGTTTAGTTACATGTACAAAAAGTTCTACACCATGGGCTATAAACCATCTAAAAAAGGGTCTGAAAACCTCAGTATCGTACCATATCGGAAATACCGATCTCGAAAATCGCAAAAATAGGTACCAGTATCGAAAGTGCTAGGTATGATACGGTATTCAAAGGTAAATCAACCCAAAATGCTAGTATCCCGAAGTGAAAGTACCAATCCTGAAAATGCAAAAAGTGGGTACCAAATTAGTAACGAAAATGGCCCATTACAGTTCGGTAGTACGGGCACCTGTTCGGTTTCAGTACCGAATGCCATTTGCTCGCCCCTAGTCATATTGGATCGATCAGTGGATTCCTCATTGAGTTTATATGTAGGCAATGCCTATGTAATTTAGATTTTGTGGGCGTTGTGTGCTTACGAAGCATGTTGTACGTTACGAAGGTGGCGTTTCTGGTTTTTTTTTTTTTTTTTTTCCGGAAATGATGATTATACACATTCGATGTTATTGTTATGGCTTGGCGATTGCATTATTCGCAGCCACAATAACCCGTCTTATCTGAGCCTCATGTTTAAATTACATAAAACAATACAACGGCAATATCTCTACCTGGCATGACAGCCTGTTGCAGCTACTGAAGAGATTTCTACAAGCCTAATGGTAACATTTATTTCGTATGGGACATAATATTATGCAAATCGAATATAACTTACGATAATAATAAAGATTTTTCATAACCTGTAATTAAAACAGTTTTTTCGGTATGTTTATAGTTGTCAATATGTCAGACTACAAACATTTGCTCGATAAGGTTATCGCGTACGATCGATGCATGATGGATAAAATGGATGATCTTACTCTGGGGTTGCTGATATTCGTGCGAAACAACTGGAACTACAAGCTGAAGGGGATGCGCTGTACGCACATCATGCAGTGGAAATTGAAGACCAACATTTAGATTAGTTCTTATTGTAGAGTGATTTTTTATTAAGTAGTAATCGTACGTTAAAGTGATTGTAAATTTTGTATAAAGTAGTTATACAACCAATCGGATATTTAGGTGTTGAGTATATATGTTTAGTCACCACCATGATGCTTGCGGTACAGCACATGCGTGCATCATCATACTGGTTATTTACATAAAGCAACTCGAGATCAAAACCACGTCATAAGGGTGAGAGGGGCACTCCCTTCTTAGGGGAGTCCCCTCTCTTACGCACACCCAATCAGGTTATGTCACGTCAACTCCCCTCTTAAACTCCCCTCGCACCCCAATTTGATGGCGGCACTCCCCTCTTAGGGGAATTGTTTTTTTATTCAAAAAAAAAAAAAGAAAGAAAAATACTTGATTGGTTGTTACAAGCTATGGGCCCACCATCTCCTCTCTCTTCATGCGGTGACTCCTCCCCGACCCAACTCCCCGATTTGGGTCCCCGCAGGGATGGCGACCGTGTTCCCGCTCGGGGAATGGGGTCACCGATCCGCCTCCCCGCTGGTGCCCCGCTCACCCTAAGAACACTTTTTTGGACATGTTTCATTTTTTAAAATAGAATTGTATTTGATCATTTACTATGAGTAATATTATACTAGTACTTTCTTACGTCGCGCGTTGCGGCGAAATCGAGCAAATGATAATTTAACACGTACGTGTTTTCATGGGAGGCTTTGATGGTGTGCAGGGAGGACCTCCGCACAAGGCCTGTGATTTCAAGGGGCATGCGATTAAAAAAAAATCCGATACGTGTATGTTATTTTTTTAAATAGTAAACACATACCACTTCCAATATAGGCCCATTTACAAATTATTTTTCATGGTTTAGAATTTAGACCACTTGGAATTAGGTTTAATGAACCCAATACTAATTTGATTTTTTTTAAATACGTTAGTTTTGCTATTGGTGAGATTTACTGAGTATGATGATGATGATGATGATTAAATAATAACAAAACATAACGAAATGTCACATTTTTTCAAGCTCGAACAGGGCATGTGAATTCTCAGAGACGTCTCTACGTGTTTTGAATATAAAACATGTTGTTTAGAAAGCCAAACCATTAGAACGATTTAGTTTATTACCGTACTATTTTATGATACAAAATAAATACTTTATCTTGAGTACAACTTCATTTTTAACAAAACTTATAACGGAATGTCGAGAGAAAAAATCAAACACAACTACGTACTTAAGTTTTTAGAAAAAAAGTTATAAACGTAATTTATTAAAGAAGTATCAAATTAATTGATAATTAATATATGTTTTAAAAAAGAAAAAAAATATTAAAAATTGGTAAAGGAAATACGTGGTTTAAAAAAATAAAAAAAATAAAAATATGTTAGTAAAAGTAAATATAATAATAAACTATTATAATATTAAAATAATAATAATAAAAAGCTATATATTATTATAAAAATAAAAGTACTATTCATGACACATCATTAACAATATATATATATATATATATAGGGTCAGGATCATTTCAGAACCATAAATATTTACAGAACTCGCAGAACTCTTAATAAACAATCTTTTTATTTATATATTTTTATGTTTAGGATAATTTTATCATTTATTATGTGTATTTTTATGATTATATACATGTTAAGAGTAATTTTATCATTTTTATATGTAATTTTATAATTACACATATGTAAACTAGTTTTTTTACATATATGTAATTAGTTATGACACATATATATATAATTTTGGCAATTAAACATATGTAAACTACTTTTAACATGTATGTAATCAAAGAAATACATATAATAGATGATAAAAAGATCATAAATACAAAAACTTATATATAAAATGAAAATGATTGTTTATTAAGAGTTCTGTAGTTATTTAGAGTTCTGAAATGAACTCAATATAATGCCCTATAAATCTATCTATACTTTCTATAAAAGGAGAAATCCCAATGACATAAGAAAATCTGATGTGTAAGCAGGAGAGGGTATCCAACAAGGCTTTTCTTATGTCATTATTACATCATAATGCCTAATATTAAAAGACTTTAAAATTCAAAGTTGGCCCACATTCATATTCCAAAGGCCTGCCATCAAACCACTGCCTTAAACCTCTGACGATTCAAGACCTTTGGAAAATATAATTGGGCATGACGACACATGTGAATCCCGTCAGTGGAAGAACTACTAATCAAAAAGCAGCACTTGGCCACGTGATCCTACAAACAACCTGAATCTTGCTGAGGTACGATAGAACAAGATTTCACAACAATCGGTGCATAGTCTAATCCAATTCTTGACGCTACAAAAGAAGTCACATACCTTTACAATCCCCCTATTTCATTTTATTCGACATTCCCTAGTAATGTCACTTAATACCGGTTATCACACAAAAATTTCCAGATAAAATTCTTAAATTCCTTTTGTTAAAATTCAGACCTCTGCACATAGTAAATAGACTTTTGCATTTCTACTCTCCTAATGGTCATCATGAGGATTTCTTTCATAGTCGCGAATATTTGATTGTTTCATTTCTTGGTAAATCCACACGTTACACATGCACGGTTTGTTGCGCATGTGGTTAGTTTGAATTATGAAGACCATAGGAGGGCTTCATTCCAATTTGTTGTTTTATTAAAACTCACATATCATTCCGCTATACTTGATCTTTGCATTGTAAACCGTGTTTTTTTTGCAAAACGATGACTCTTTGATATCGAGTCAATGAATTTTTTGAAAAACTCAATTTTCTTTTTTTTAATGGCATACATGGTTTTTGTTGTGACCATGTCAGAACTTTCTTATTGATACATGAACTCGTTTTGTTTTAACCAAGTTCAATTGTTTGAACTTGCTCGCATTACGTATTCAATTCAAAGTCCCATATGATGAATTGAAGCCATCATCTTCGAAATAATCCCAACAAGCACTTCAATTCTCTTGAACCATAACATGCTTGTTTGGTCTTCGACTTCATTGAATTGTTTCTTTGATCACTATCACCTTGTGGTGACGTTTTCACAAAATTGAAGCTTGCGCTAACCTCGTTTGCACACATCATATACGGATTTAATTATTTATTTATTTATATTGAATCTGCTTTGTTGGTTTATCCTATAAAAGCAATCTTAACACAATCGTGTGCTAAGATAATGATACACAAATTCATGTCATATTTCTGTGTATCTCTTAATGGTTCTTACAGCATCAATCGAGCCTTTCGTGATAATTATTGCTTTATCATCTTCAATCGAAAAACATTATTCAATTGTTTCAATTTCAAACGAAAATCCTACTAGAATTGTTTGAAACAAATATTCGGACTTACTTCATTTGATTTAAAACACGGTGAACTCGTCCAGTCACCGCTATTTATTATTTCGATCACTACGACACCTTGTAGCATCGGTATAGACTTGTAGCTTGAGCTAATCTATATATACCTTTCGCTTGACTCATCCTTGAAAATAGTCTTAATACAACTATGTGTTAAGACAATGATACACTAAACTTTGTTGTATATCGGTGTATCCTTGTAATTCGATAAATGTCAACCCATTGATTTTTCTCAGTTGACAAATCATTTTCGTACTTCTATTTCATTCGAAATTGTTGATTCTGAGTCTTCCTCAGTTGACAATCAAAGTAAATTTTCTATTGACAGTGAGTTTTATTGTTTCTAAAAATCATTCACAACTTGTAAACATTCACTTGAACCTAATCATCTTAGAAACTATATCATTTCATCTCATTTGACATTGACTTTTTGAACTAATTCAGCTAAACCATTGAGCCCTATTTATTGTAAAACACGTATTCATTTGAACATATCTTAGAACTGTTCTTATTGACTAAAACATGACGTAACTCTAAAAGAGATATCATAGCCCAAATCTCGAGGACGAGATTTAAAACAAGGTGGGGAGGATGTAAGGACCTGCAAAAATGTCCCAAATTGACCCGTAAGTGAAAACCCGGACCCCTGAAACCCTAATGAGCATGAAAAATCAAGAAATCAAGAAAATTGGATTTCAAGCGGGCCGCGTAAGCCATAAGGTAAGGCTACGCGGGCCGCGACAACTTGAAAGTCCACGGATAAGCTTAAGGGACACGTGTCGTCCACGTGTCAAGACCCCCGATGACTCAGCAAACCCTACTGCCGCCTTTATGGCCCTCGCGGGCCGCGTAAGATTCATGTTAAGGTTTACGCGGGCCGCGTAAAACCTAAAATGTTGCTATAAGTGGCATGTGCATGGGACTTGCTTCTGTGTTCGAAATCTCAGTCTCAAAACGGTCATATTCTGCTGAAAACGAGTTTTTCGGTGTCAAGACGCTGCTACGAATCCAGGGTATTAACTCGATCACTGCTACGTTTCAAACTGCTCAATTCTTTTCTTTCCTTCAGCTTTTATTATAGTAAATAGTAGCTTGAGATTATACCTTCTAAATCCCGAAACTCTGCCCGTTATTAGGGTAATAACTCTAATCACTGGTACGATACCCTATCTGATCGATTGAAACTGATCCAACGGATGTTTAAGTGCTGCCTGTATGCGGCTATACTTTGTCATTCGTTGTAAGTTTTGATCTCGTGATTATCGTTAAAGTTGAATTGGGTTAATACGCTAATGCGAGTTCCATTGTATCTAGCATTAGAACTCATAATCAGGCATGGTTGTAAAAGTCCCGACTAGGCTCAGAGTACTCCCCGAGTACTCGCTACAAGGTAGGATGCCGAGGCACGAGTACTGTTCTCCCAGGCCAATTACTCTCCGAGTAATCTCCACCTAAGCCGAGGACTTCCCGAGTACTCCCGAATCCGACTAGGGAGCGCCTAGCGAATTTTGCAACCTTGTAATCAGGAAGCTGTTAAACTAGTATTTCAAACTTAGCAATTAAGATAACTTAGCAGTTAAGAAAACTTAATAGCTAAGGAAACTTAACAGGAAAGGAAACTTAGCAGTTAAGTAAGCTAAGTTAATTAATCAGCTAGTTTCGTTATTTAATCGGCTAAATTACTTGATTTAAACCGTTAAGATTAATTAATCGGTTAAGTAAGATTAATTAACCAGTTAAATAAGATTAATTAAGTAAGTAAAATTAATTAATTAAGCTAATCAAGATTAATTAAGCTAAGAAAGATTAATTAGGCTAAGCAAGATTAATTAAGCTAAGCAAGATTAATTAAGCTAATCAAGATTAATTAAGCTAAGCAAGATTAATTAAGCTAAGCAAGATTAATTAAGCTAATCAAGATTAATTCAGCTAAGCAAGATTAATTAAGCTAAGTAAGTTATTTAGTTAAATGGTTAAAGTAAACTTAATGGTTAAGTAAACTTAATAGTTAAGAAAACTTAATAGTTAAGAAAAACTAAATAAATAAAAGGAAACTTAATAATTAAGAAAACTTCCTAGCTAAGAAAGGAATCTGCCTTACCTATAAATAGGAGCCTAGGATTGCATTCTTCCTTGCTCATTTCTTTTCTTCTTCTCTCTATACGTTGGTGTTCTAATCAATAATCACCGATGCGATGTTCTGTCCGATCGATTCAGGAACCAACTAACGAATGCCAAAGTGCTATACTTTGTGAATTTCGTTAAACGGATGCCAAAGTTCTGTACTTTGTGAATTTCGTTAAACGAATGCCAAAGTGCTGTCTAAACAAGACTATACTTTGTGAATTTCGTTAAGGTTCAGATCTCGTGACCATCGTTAGGTTTGATGTGGTTTTACACTAATACGTATTCCACTCTGTTAAACTAAATGTTTAACTACCCGAAACTCTACACCATACTCTTACAATCAAAATGGATGCTTAATCATCAGAAGGTTCAAAACAATAAAGTATATGCTTAATTATCAGAAGGAGTAGAATCAAGAAGCTTGTTAAATCAATACTGCATGCTTATAATGTGAGTCCATTCTCTTTTATCACAGTTTGTGAGTCATTCTCTTTTTATCAACAATGTTTTACAATACTCCAATTTTTCAAAAGTTATAATTACAGGGATTAAGTCTTGGTTATCTTGAATCACTGGCTAGTGGGGTATTGTGCACATTACTAATTTCTCACAGTTAGGTTTATCAACTTAACAGTGATAATCATCACTACTTGGGTGAAAGGACCCAATAGTGGTATGACCATCGTCACCAGGGTGTGACACGGCGCCAGATAAAAATAAGATAGTTGCCATTGTAATCGCTCTTATGCTGTAATTCATAACTAAGGTGTCATTTTATAAAACCTGAATGAACTCACCAGTATTTCCTGCTGACCAAATGTTTTTAAAACGCGTTTCAGGTAATCATAGTAGATAGGAATAAAAGTTGGATACGGCACCAAAAGGCTTACAGAAGTGGCTTGATTTATCAATTAAATTAAATTAAGAAAAGTTGTTTTATGTATTCGTGTTTATCCCATATTGAAGCTACCTTTCAAAACATGGTTTTATCCCATCAATTTAATAAATAAAAATCCGGTGTTTTCTAAACTCTGATATTTTTCCTAACTCACGGTCCTGATGAAATTTCTGCTGCACTACTTTTCTAAATAACCACCGGTACCACTAAACTGTTTCGCGGCTCCCGATTCCGTTCAGGGTGGGGTCGGGGGTCGTGACAACATTCAAATCTCTCTCGCTGATATCTACAAGCGTCTCTCTCTCTCTCTCTCTTTCTCAAATGCATCTTTCTCATGATTCAGCCGCTATTCTCCGATTACACTTCTTTGTTCGAATGTTTGATGATTCTGTTTACATGTTATCGTTCCAGTATCATTGTTCCAACATAGTCGTTTCAATGAAGTTTCTCATCACACATCAACCTTTCAATATCGAAGTTGCAGTATAATTGTTGCAACATCGTGAAAGGTTGCATGTGCTACCTTCTTTGATGGGAGAGTTGCAACTTGAACGGACGATATGTATCTTCTATCGTGAAAAGTCAGTTGTGCTATCAGTTGAGAAGAGACCTTTGCATTTTAGGTTTGTTTCTTATTTTGATTAACTGTTGATGATGTTGAGAGTTTTTATTTACACTGACAGTTTAGAATATGTTAAGATGCATGTTTATATTATTAAAATGAACTACTACATAGAAAAATACAAATTTAATGAAATATTTATAAAGTATTACACGCTAGGGTTAACACTTGCTAAGATTTCGTAGACTCTGGCCTTTCTCCATGTGATTTCATGCTCTCTTTTGAATTTCAGGTCAGTTAGCATGTTGCAGATTTTCTGATCCTGTTCTAGAAGTTGTGTCAGAAACTCTTCTGCATTTTTCTGGAACTCTAATGGAGGAGAGTGGAGGACTTCATCGAGCAATGCTATGTTGTTCCAGGTTTTGTTGTAATTAGTGTCATTGATTATGTCGACTTTCCTGTTTAGTTCTTGGTCTGTTCTTTGTTCTTTGAGTGACCACATCGAGAATTGTGTTTTAACATCGCTGGTGTCTGACCAGTGGTAGAAGCTGAAGTTTGCCATGTAGATTTTTTGTTGGTTTTCTGATTTGGAACAATTTTTGACAGAAAGTGATTTGTAGGACAGTTTGTTGATGTTTTGAATCAAAAGTAATCATCGGTCTTTTATAGAGTTTAAAAACGCGTCTACATGGTAAATGAAGAGGTTAATTGTAATTGTGACAATCTGCTTTTGTTCTTTGAATTTCGATATTTTGTCCCTTGGGTTTCTTAGTATTTAATTTTACAGTTTTTCCATAAAACTTGGGGTTTGAAAAGGTTTTTGCATTAAAAGACTGCTGTTTTGAAATATACATTAATATGTTTATATTAAATGTACACGTTTTCACAATTACAAATTTCAGTATATAAACTCATAGTCACTTCACCTGTTTTTCAGAAAATCTTCCTACGAAGATATCATACTTTCAGGAAAGTCGAGTAATATAGTTTATTCAAATGGCGTCATTTACAAATGCAAAATCAGATGATTTAAGGCAGCGTTTTGTCAGGTAAATCGAGGAACAGGTGTATGAAGATAGGGCTACTCTTCAAGAGCTGAAGGGATGTTTTGATGGATTGCAAGTTGGCCTGTTCACTAGAGAGCAGGTTTCCAGAGATCTTATGCGGATGCCTTCAACTTCCGTTCGTGAGCTTTGTGTTGTCAGTAATATAGAGTGCGGTGATAGAGACGTGGAGTTCATGACAATGCTGAAGGACATACCTCGAGAGGTTCAGCAATCGATGGAGTTGAAGCTAAAGTTTCTTAATTCTTGCTGTTATTGTTAGATTTGAACTTTAATGTTGTTCAGTATGTGATGTAATTATTGGAATTTTAATGTCATGAATAAATTTTAATCTTATGAATCTATGTTGCGTTTTAGTTTTACTTATTTAGTGTTTGAGTTTGATTTAGATTATGAAAATGTTTAATTATGTCTGAACATCTGTTTGGTAAGTCAACAGAGGTCAATATTTGGAGTTTTCAAAGGTCTGTTGTAGTTAGAGTTTGGTAAAAGAGAACATCTGCTGATGATGAAACAACTGTGTATGCTATCGACTGTTTAATTTACCACTGTTGACTAAATGAATAAATTTTAATAGTAATAATCTTTGTTGTTGCATCTTCATTTTAATTATTTCAGTCTTTCCTAAGTATTATTTTATAATTTTGTTTATCAGTCATTCCTAAGTTTTAATAGTATTAATCTGCGTTTTAGTTTTACTTATTTAGTGTTTGAGTTTGATTTAGATTATGTTGATGTTTAATTGTGTCTGAACATCTATTTGGTAAGTCAACAGAGGTCAATATTTGGAGTTTTCAAAGGTCTGTTGTTGTTAAAGTTTGGTAAAAGAGAACATCTGCTGATGATGAAACAACTGTGTATGCTATCGACTGTTTGATTTACCACTGTTGACTAAATGAATAAATTTTAATAGTATTAATCTTTGTTGTTGCATCTTCATTTTAATTATTTCAGTCATTCCTAAGTATTATTTTATAATTTTGTTTATCAGTCATTCCTAAGTTTTAATAGTATTAATCTGCATTTTAGTTTTAGTTATTTAGTGTTTGAGTTTGATTTAGATTTAGATTATGTTGATGTTTAATTGTGTCTGAACATCTGTTTGGTAAGTCAACAGAGGTCAATATTTGGAGTTTTCAAAGGTCTGTTGTAGTTAAAGTTTGGTAAAAGAGAACATCTGCTGATGATGAAACAACTGTGTATGCAATCGACTGTTTGATTTACCACTGTTGACTAAATGAATAAATTTTAATAGTATTAATCTTTGTTGTTGCATCTTTATTTTAATTGTTTCAGTCATTCCTAAGTATTATTTTATAATTTTGTTTATCAGTCATTCCTAAGTTTTAATAGTATTAATCTGCGTTTTAGTTATAGTTATTTAGTGTTTGAGTTTGATTTAGATTATGTTGATGTTTAATTGTGTCTGAACATCAGTTTGGTAAGTCAACAGAGGTCAATATTTGGAGTTTTCAAAGGTCTGTTGTAGTTAAAGTTTGGTAAAAGAGAACATCTGCTGATGATGAAACAAGTGTGTATGCTATCGACTGTTTGATTTACCACTGTTGACTAAATGAATAAATTTTAATAGTATTAGTCTTTGTTGTTGCATCTTCATTTTAATTATTTCAGTCATTCCTAAGTATTATTTTATAATTTTGTTTATCAGTCATTCCTAAGTTTTAATAGTATTAATCTGCGTTTTAGTTTTACTTATTTAGTGTTTGAGTTTGATTTAGATTATGTTGATGTTTAATTGTGTCTGAACATCTGTTTGGTAAGTCAACAGAGGTCAATATTTGGAGTTTTCAAAGGTCTGTTGTAGTTAAAGTTTGGTAAAAGAGAACATCTGCTGATGATGAAACAACTGTGTATGCTATCGACTGTTTGATTTACCACTGTTGACTAAATGAATAAATTTTAATAGTATTAATCTTTGTTGTTGCATCTTCATTTTAATTATTTCAGTCATTCCTATTGGTTAACAGATGTTAACGAACAACAGATGATATTCAATCTTAAAATGCTTAACAGAGGAGTTGATACTAACAGTGGTTGGGCTAATGATGAATAAGTATTATTATATAAGGTCTGCTATAAGTATTATTATATAATTTTGTATGTCAATAACAGTTTTTTGGAAGAATTTACGGTATATTTTGCTGTTATAAAAGGTGTGTTGTAGCTAAAGTCTGACAAAAGAGAGCATCTGCTGTTATAAAAGGTCTGTTTTCAATCTTAAAATGTTTAACAGAGGATTTGATACTAACAGTGGCTGGGCTAATAGCAGATGTTAGACTTACGACTGTTGAGTTACACCGATTGAAAAGAACTGTTTTTGAAACTTATCCTTGCCTAAAAATACATCCACTGCTAAATGGTACCGTCTGTTGTCATAATTTCTGTTTATCCTAATGACTGTTGATTTACTATACTGATGACTGTCATCCATTATGACAACAGAGGTTCTGATGTGGACAGATGTTAGCTAAAAATAAAACAACTGCTGAAAGTTATCATCTGTTCTCATAACTTCTGTTTATCTAACGACTGTTTGACTCACACTGTTCACAACGACCAACCGAGGTTATGTGTAAATATGTGTTATGCAAGGTTTTCAATGTAAATGTAAATAACAAATTCAATAAGGGGTGTATGTGTAAATATTTTTCATCTATTGAAAAATATGGGAAAACGAAAACACAACCGTCATTATTTCTTTAGCATCATTACACATCAAACATCTATCATCTTACTTCTTTCAAAAATCGCTTCTTCCCAGTCATTTTCTAGGGTTTCAACTTTCTTATTCTCCGTCTTCTACACTTCAATTACTGGAGGTTTTATTGTTTTTTCTTCAGCAACTGGTATGTACATTCATATTGTAATGAACTTTATATTGTTTAACCGATTTTAATTTAAATCCTATCTTGCTACAAATACGATTTTGAACGTTTATTGCTATACATTCAAGAAGGGTTTAGTTAGGTGTTTGAATCATTTGTTGAGAACATATTAAAATAGTAAAAATTTTAACTCATACTCTGTTTCTATAATTAATTTCAGTAGATACTCTGTTAATACAAAAAGTTAATGTTCATCTTCGAATCCAACTTTTTAATTTCAATCTTTTAACATCTTTACTGATTCAGGTTTTATCATGTATACTACATTTGTCAAGTTTCTTGATAACCCAGAATCTTTGAAACTGGTATGACATGTTTTTATATACATAATTTATTTTTATTGAGATATATATTTAACAGTTTTTATGGTTTATATTTTCTTACACTACTTAAAAATTATATACAGGATGTACCTATAGCCTTTGCTAATCAAAAGTGGGGAGATTGTTGGCAAAAAAATAAGTTGCGAATCTATCATGAGTCTGGTAAAAAATGGGTTGTGAGGGTCAGAACAGAAAATTAAACACCAATAATAACTGACGGTTGGGACAATGTTGTTAAAGATCTCAATCTGCCGAGGGATACTTTGTTGGTTTTCAAAGCGTTAGGTGATTTTGGGCTTGAACTTTCATGTTTTGTTGATGGCATGTGTGGTGAATCTTATTTCATGTTTAATCGTTATGCAAGATTTGGTTTTACGGTATGACTATTGATCTTAACTTCAATCCTTTTGCATCTTAAACGTGTCAACACTTATTCTCATAAGTTACATACTTCACGTATAGTATTCATTATTTTTTATTTTATGCAGGTAATCGAAGACTGCTTCATTAAACAATTTTACGTAAACAGCCCACCAAGTGGCAAATTTCAAATCTGTTATAAGAGTTCCTATTGGAATGTTGAGGTGTCTAAGGTTGATACAAACTTTGTATTTGCTAGAGGATGGCCTGAAATGTGCAAAGATGTTGGGATACTTGAGGATGATTTGCTTGTGTTTAGCAGAATTGATGATGTTGTTTTTGAGGTAGTAGTTTATAGAGATGAGACTGAGATTTGCTTTTCGAAGAAACCTGAATCTGACGATGATAGTGTACTTGAGATATTGAAGGCTGATTATGTTGAGAATGCATTCAAGGTACGTATGTATTTAGCATTAGCAGTAAAAGTTTTAATTATTTTAGCATTATATTAATTATTTCATTAATGTTGACCAGGACATCTATGAGGATGAAGAAGTTGTATCTGTAGGTGAAGAAAGAACCATTACTCAGGTACTTACTAAATTATTAAAATTATTTATATTTATTTTTAATTTAACACATATAAGAATTTAATGTTTTTACAACTATTAGTAATGTTGTTTACCGATGTTACATTTATCCAATAATGTATTATTTAGAAGAAGTTACCAACCAATGTCGAATGCACGTCGAAGAGACGCATGTCTTCACGATTGAATAAAACACAAGATGTAAGTTTACCATATTAAAGATTGTTATATTAATATGGTTATTAAAGTTACTCTATGACAACAGGTTAAGAAGAAAGGTAAAGTTACTTCTGAGAGGAAGGAGACGGTCAAGAATAGGACTAAGGGAAATGCTGACTTAGCTGTCGACACAAGTGATCATATTGGATGTTCTTCATCTGCTCACAAAGTTAAGGTATCTATACTCGTCACTTAATTAGTATATCTTATATAAACTGTTTTCTTTTGGTGCATATATTCAACATTCCTTTAATTTACATGTATATGTTTACTTTTTCATCAAGGGGAAGAGAGCCGCCAACGTTCAGAAAAAGCTTAACTGTAGAAATAAGATTACGAAGACTGCAAAAAAACATTCTAGACATCTTCTCGACCCCGAGTTCTTTCATTTTGATCACAAAGGAGACTATAGGCTGGTATACCATTTTTTATAACAAACTAATGATTTATGTTTATTTGTCTGACTATTATTTTTTTCTACACAATACATGTAGCGTCTTCCTGTTGAAGTTGCCAGACGAGCAGGTCTTTCTGTTGATCTTAATCCTTTGAAAGTTCAAAACATGGTTGGAGTTGTGGAGGTTTATGATGTTAAGTCGGAGTTAAATGAATTGAAGCCACGTTATGCGTTGGACGGTTGGCGAAAGTTTATGACTGAGAATAACTTGAGGTTTGGTGATATGTTGCACTTCACATATGTGTCTTCGCAACAGAAGATCGTATTAAATCAAGTTACCTCACTTTAACAACGATATTTAAGTATGTTCTGATATCAGATATTATAACTATGAATTTTTTTTATGGTGATGTTGTATGTTTTTTTTAAATTATTAACTTGATGTTTTGTTGCTATGTATAGCTAACATGATAAAACACTGTTATTAGCTCTTTATGTTTTATATATAGATGATATCATGCTTCTTTTTGCTAATAGTAACTGCAATTAGTAGAAACTTGGTTTATTAATCGCAAATGTGACATTCTTCTGCATTTATGGGTTTATGAATTTAGAATAATGGATGGATATATATGACTGTATTTGGCATGATGATGTTGTGTTTCATGTTGTAAAAACCAGGGAATTGTCAGATAATAGATTTCTTTGCCCGATTAGATTATGTGTTAAATTATAGTTCTTTAAGTCATTGTTTAGTTTTCTTGAATTTTATGTAATTTTGTAAAGAAGTACAATAACAAACAGTGGTTTGAACCCATATTTGCCTTTTGGTCAATAGTTAATGGAAACCCATGTTAGGTTCAACAGTGTTTTGAAGAGGAAAACAGTGTGAGAAGACAGTAGATCTGATTAAGTTAAACATCTGTTCAGACTTAAACAGATGTTTGGCCTTTTATATCATAGGTTTGGACTTAAACAGTTGTTTGACCTTAAATAGATTTTTGGCCATAAACAAATGTTTCAGCTTAAACACATGTTTTGCCTTAAAAAGATGTTTAGTCTTCTATATCAGATATTTGGACTTAAACAAATGTTTTACCTTAAACAGATGTTTGGCCATAAACAGATGTTTGGCTTTAAATTAAACATCTGTTTAAGGTCAACATCTGTTTGACTATTGGTCAACATCTGATTGACTTTTGGTCAACATCTGTTTTTGATCAACATCTCATTTAGTATTCAACAGAACTTTGAATAACTCAACATCTGTTTAATTCGTTGTTTCGTTTTCTTGAATTCTATGTAATTTTGTAAAGTAGTACAAAAACAAACATTTTTATAAAATCCCAAATCACCCTATCATTTAAGTTCATTGAAGTAAAAGTGGAAATGATGTTATTCATATGGTCCTGTTGTGCTTTTGTTTGACCTCTAATATGGGTTCATGATCTAATCTGGTGATTTGAAGATATTGTTGTTGAATCGAATGAGATGCATGATGTAATGTGGTCTTATTAATAACAAATAGTAATTAATATAATAAGTTTCCCGAGCCCAGGAAACAATCTCGGGTAATAACCTAGCTAAATAATATTTTATAAGGAGCATTGAATAAACCTATTGATCATTAATTTATATCAATTTTGTAAGTCTGCAGTAATTATTTTTTTACTCTCTGTCAATATGTGTTCTGCATGGTTTTCTAAGAAACGACCTGTGTTTGCACACGGGTCTTACCGCTAGTACTATATAATAAAAGAAACCACTTTAGGGACACTTGTCATCATATTAGGCCATTGCTTATAGATAATTATTATTTTAGTTTAATCTCTTCTAATTAATTATAGATAATCATCCTACTAAATATTAATTAGTTTAATATCTTATATTTTAGATAACCTTCCTACTAAATATTATTAGTTTAATATCTTATGAATAATTATTATTTAGTTTAATCTCCTTCTCATTTATAATATTATTTATTTGAATTAATTATATTTGAACGTTTTGTTTAGTTTGGTATCAAATAGATTTTACGAAACTTAAAATAAAATTAACTAACATTATTTATCATTTATACATTTATGGAATTTTAAATAAAGGGTTAAATTTATTGAGACTTCGTTAACAAATTATGCAACAACTAAATAATCTATTTTATCATGAAACCAAACTTTGTA